>JARUHQ010000015.1:14183135-16583135 GCA_029955515.1 Chrysomela aeneicollis | reverse complement strand
AAATCAAGGATTTTTCTGCTGAAACAATTGAAGAGTAGCGCCACCAGATCATCAAGATTTTAGTATCAAGATTTAAGACATAAAGGAAAACAGAACATTCATCTACGAGCAGATCAATGTTTGCGTAGTGGTATTCGCCAGGAAAATAGTCGTTTGCTGTTCGCGGTCTGCCAGTCATCCAAACTGTGTTCGATTTTCAATTGGACAAGACAAGACAATTATGTATTTTTTCCCCACCTGTATTCTTGCCGGCCGGTTCATGCGCCGTGTACCCCGGATTGGGCGGCTTGGCGAACTCCCCCGCGAACATCTTGGGCGCCGACGCCGCCGCGTTCGGGCTGAGGTCGCAGCTGATGTACGGCAGCGACGCCGTCGAGCCGACGCCGTCGCTCATCGGCAGGTAGGGCGGCGCCGCGTCGCCCTTGGCCGGGTCGACGCCCAGGACGCAGTAGTTGCCCGCCGGCGGCGGCGCCTTCGGCCCCCATCCGGGCAGCGCCTCGGGCAGCACGTAGCCCTTGCAGGAGACGTTCCGCTGTCGCAGGGAGTTGCGCCTGTCGATCGATGTTGTATTGGTATGGGGAACGTGGAAAGTCTTTTTCTTGTGGACAAAGCACCAGTGTGATAATAATTGAAAATACCATTGCCGATCTAAATTAACACAACTTGGTTGGTGGCAGAGTGCGCTGAGGCGCTGGTCGATCTATGGCCCAGAGGGTCCGCGGTTCGAATACCGGCGGCTATTGCAAATATTCATTTATTTCTATAGTATCGTTTAGCGGGAGGAGATACATTCTTGGTATCTAGATATCATGATATCAATCCTTCGGAATCTCAACGATAACCAGCCGAGTAATGTTTCGGATGACACTTAAAAAGCTAAGGTCGCCGTCTTGCTTACTCATACGAGTCTCAATGAGACTTTGAGGGTTGCTTTGCAACTAAGTTGACGGTGATTAACACTTATCTAACTCTTATTTTCCTCTTATTCTTCAACATGTGACTAGCGAAGATATTGTTACGAATCGCTGGCATTTCCGAGAAGGCCGGAAAGCATCACCCCGACGCGTGATTCACAGCGGAGGCATCGGTCGCAGACGCACCGCTATAATTAGCGGATGATTCATTGCCGTCGAAAATGAAAAATACTTCCAGTTTATTCCTGTTCTATCTGGACAATGTTTTTACCTATATAGGAACCGCGGTTTCGCGGACGAGTCAGTTATAGTTTGGAAAGAGTTCAGATTAGAAAGAAAGCTAGTACAGTGAACATTGAGATTTGTAAAGCGAATATCGTTGTGATTTAACTAAGTGTTTATTGAGTTGTATTAAGTGTGTTTAGTGAAATAAATTGTTCAGTTTTGTACTGAGTGTTTTAAATTTACGAACCCAAGTGGAAATAACGTAACAATATATTGAAACACTAAATGCTTCACGAGAAAATTAGTGCGTTTGTTTGTTATAGATGATGTAACATCAACTTAAACTGAAATAAATATATTTATGCAACATCAACTATAAATTTTTGAAATTCAGTCATATATCAAAATGTTCACTGTATATGAATGATTTTTTTCATCATTTTCTCAAAAAACCACAAACCATTCATTGAATGACAAATTTAAAAGTCTCCTGTCCTGTGAACTGTCCGTCCGGCAAAATATTAGACTTGACGCACAAGTTTTACTGACTTAATAAAATAAATGAATTTCCATAGTTGAATGTTGGCCATCTTTCCAAGTTTTAATCTTAGTGTTCATTGCTGAATTTTTCGCATGGATGCCCCCCATATGACATCAAATTTCGGATTCTAGTTTGAATTTGCGCCAACATGAATCCCCATCATTCATTCACCTGTTCTCGTCGCTGAGACTCCGGGTTTGGTCCGTACCGGAGTCCACCGAGAGGTGCGCAGTCGACTCCAGCGAGGATGTGATGCTCTCATGGCCGGAGCTGCAGCCGCTCGAATCGGCGCTGGCGCGCATCTCGGAGATCTTCTCGAGCAGCAGCTCCTCGTCAGCGCGCGTGGTGCGCCCGATGTCGTTGGGACTCTTCTCCGACGTCCACGGCACCAGGTCGCGCTGCTCGATAACGGGCGCCAGCCCCGGCGGGAGCTTCACCTCGACGTCCTGCATGCTCTTGCAGCACGCGTACATCCTGCAACAGCGACACATTCGGTTCTTCGGGGTGCGCATTCAACTCCTTTTGGTTTTTTGGGTACAAGGCTCAGACCAATGAAATACATAGGGCCACTTTATAAAAACCTTTAAGGCTTAAGATTTATCACCTAACATTTAATACTCATCACTTATGACAGATGAATCATGGAAATATCACTGATTGTGTTATAATAGTTATTTATGTATAATTCCCGTGGTACATAGATAATTTTATTTTTGACCGATTTTCATAACAATATGTCCATATTTAGAACGCAATAAATGTTTAAATTCATAACCTTTCTGGTATATTTGAATTAGGTAGCGTTGATTGTAGCATTGTTGGTTGTTGCTAGGTTGTCGCTATGTTACATGTTTATAAGCAAACTTTCTTCATCAATCAATGTTTTTCCGTTAAAAACGTGTTTATTTTTTACCACAAATCGACGATCTTTTTCTGATATAATGGAGGATATTATAAAAAAAGCGGAAAAAGCAAGACAATATTTGTAGACGTGAATAAGGAAAATATGTCTTAGTTTTCATTACATATAAACGTTTATAAGCATTTATTGTATCATTTTCACCTGTAAAAGGTAAGAGGGAGTTTTTGAACCTTAATATCCCAAGGGAGTTATGACCCTCATTATAGATATCATAACTATGACGATATAAGCTTATAATGTCACTGTCAGAAATAAAACCATTTAAGACTTATGATATTACACCTAAGACTTAAGAAGATGACCAACTTCCAACTTAAGAAATGGATGATAAGTGATTATAAATGAAAATAGGAGATGCGCATGTTCGAGCAACGAAAAGAGACATCCTGTTTCCCGCGATATTTGAATTTTGAGTTATATTTTCGAATATTATTTGTTGGTGTGGATAGTCGTCTGTAATTATTTGGTTGCATTCATCAATTTTTTTATAATTTGTGATAAAACCATGGGCATTATTTACTTCATGTAGTTTTGTCATGATTTTTGGACTTGGTGTTTACTTCCGATACATGAGAAAGAAAGGTCGGGATTCAAAATACAAAGTTAAACTCATACATAGGAAAAGGAATACCCATTCCAACTCCATTTTTATTTGAACAGGATGGATAATATGGATATTGAACAGTTTTTTATTTTGAAATCGATGTCATCAATAATAACTACAAATTCTAGCTATTTATCAGATCAGAGGGAGGCTCTTATGCAGCAAATTGCTTATGTTGGACTGACTACTACTATGTACACATGTCAACATAGAGGAAACCAGCGATGTACTGTGGAAAATTTACAGAAAAAATCGAATGGAATGGAATTTTATGAAAAATGGAATATGCCAAACTGTATTGGTGCCCTTGATGGAAAGCATATTCAGATACAAAATACAAAACATGCTGGAACAGGATATTTCTCCTACAAGAAGACTTTCAAGCATAGTATTGATGGCTATCTGTGATGCATCTCATAAATTCATCTTCATTGATGTAGGCTGTCCAGGATCAAATCATGATGGAAATGTATTCCGTAATTCAATTTTTCATTTCTACCTTCAGTTTTCTAAGATATATTTGGCCAATTGTTTTCCAGGCATTTTTCCTGGCGACTTTATTTTAGAATAACTACTTTGTTCATCATAAATTTCTCTGAATTCTTCAACTTGTTGAATTAATAGAGCATATCGTCCATGACACAAATAATATTCGAATAAAATTAAAGAAAATTCTAACAAAAACAATAATAATAGATATAGGTTAGAACTCGCCAACGTCAAAATTATTTGTTCCATGTCAAATATTCCTAAATCTTAAGTTTTTTTATAACAGAATGAACTGATCAGCTCTTAAGTCTTGAATGTTAGGTGATAAATCTTAAATGTTGAAAGTTTTTATAAAGTCACCCATAGACTGGCCCTTCCTGTCTCTTTTTTTATTTTTTTTTGTTTTTTTTTTTAATTTTCGTTGGATGAACGAACGATATTTCAGAAGAGCATCGCCCATGAAAATACCTATAAAATAGAGAGTTGTGGGCAGCAAATATATTTTTTCACATGGAACACCCTATATATTTCGTTACTATTGAATAGATCATACTCTAATTTCAAATATATACACTTATATCATGTTATCTCTAGAAATTAAATCAGTGATCCAGTAGATGTTCTTATAGGTGTCCCACAAGGCACAGTACTTGGTCCCTTGCTATTCATAACCTACATCAATTCTTTCAATATAGACGGAACACTAATATCTTACGCTGATGACACAGTCCTTCTATTCAAAGGCAACACATGGAACCATGTCAAAATGAAAGCTGAACATGGTACTCTGTTAGTAAAAAGTTGGTTAGACCTTAATAAGCTACCGCTGAACATTAAAAAACATCATACATTGCATTCTCCCTAAACAATGCTAATAGGCCAGATTTCAATTATCTGTATATCAGAAACACAAACTTGAAGAGAAATGAATCAGAGGCGTCTAAATATCTTGGTATTACCATTGACAAAAATCTCAAATGGGCCAGACATGTCACAAATTTAACTAATAGACTGAGAAGACTTATTTATAAGTTCTATGTAATAAGGAAACTCATGACAAGGCATCTCTTGATAACAATATATAAAGCCCTAGTTGAATCTATTTTAAGCTATGGAATCCTCGTATGGGGTGGTCTCTACTGTAATGCACTCAATCCATTGAATGTTATACAGAATTACATACTTAAGATAATATTTTACAAAGATCGGCGGTACGAAACAGCTCTTTTATACAATTGCAACATTCTTAAAGTCAGAATGCTGTATTTCCACAGCAATTGCATATTTATGTTTAAAAACAAACTCACAGAATTTTGTATCCCATTCTCATAATACTCGACAAGTGTCTAACAAATATTTATCTGTTCCTTTTTGTCAAAAAGATGCCACCATGAGATTCTCAAGAAGTGTAGCTCCCAGAATTTTCAATTTTCTGCCAATTGATATCAGAAATGTACAAAAATACTATGTTTTTTCTAGGATGTGTAGAAATCATATTTACAATAATTATCATGTATATATGAATAATCCTAAAATCAGATAATCACTTAATATTATCTCCAAAGATTATCACTTGAATAACTAACTATATAATTATGTTTTTCTTCTTCTCTCTGTTTTTTTTTATTTCACTTCACTTTTGGCTGAAATGCTTTAGGTTATAATGTGAGAAGATATACTACCTATTATTCTCAACAACTATTCTCATGTAATTTAACATTAATAAGTAGTTCATATGAATATTGTAATAAACTCTATATTTCCCTTATATTTATGCACATACAGGTGTCCACACCTAGGTGCATAAAAAAAATATGTAAGGTATGTAATACTTATTCACCCAATATGTGTCATTATAACGGTGATGTAATTAAATTTGAATAAATTGAATTGAATAAATTGAAATCTCTAATAGCATTCGAGATATTCGACGTTGAAATTCAGATTTTATACGGATTCTTTCAGATAACTTAGCACAGAGATTTGTGAGGCGATTTGTCATAATTTAATAATAGGGAAAATATGATAAACTATCAGTATAATTCGAAAATAATAAAAATGCCGAAGCCGCACAACGGGATTTTATAATATGACAACCGAGTAATTTCTTCTACAAATACTTGTATTGTATATTTGGATCGAAACTTAATGACTTATTGACGACCAAATTCAATGAAAATAACGCTCCATGGATCATATACACTTAAAAAACCAACGTTGATGTCCATGAAAGACCCCGTAAATCAAAAAAACATAAGTTAATCAATTAAAAGTTATATCATTCAACTTTTCTATTTAGCGAAAATTGGTTCTATTTCAAGAGGTGCACCCTGTACTTCATTCCCTGAAAACCAGTCGTGTCACTTCCCTATCTGGCACTGCTCGGTGGAGATTATCACACATACCCTCAAAAATATTTTGAAGGGTATTCAATTGCCAATTCGGGCACATTTATTTTCCCGAAGTGACAAAACTGGTTTGCTAGGATCAGATTAGCTTATGTTACTCACTTTCTGAATCCGAATATGACAGCAGCACAAACGAAAATGAACACCACCATGATGCATAATATGATGTACAATCGTGATGAATAAATGCAGTATGCCTCGAGCTGTTTACTCCAAGGCCCATATTCATGTACCCCATTGATGATGTTGACAGCACGTACCGACACCAGAACCTTGTTATACCTTCCCGACTGTCCGCATTCTTCGATATTGTATTTTTGCGTTCTCGTTACATTCACCAACGGTTCCAACGAATCGTTCTGCGACTGGTCGTGGGTGAATTTCAACTGGTAGTAGTCGATGCGACCTCTGGGGGGATTCGGCGATTTCCAGTCGATCGTAGTGACGCTATCGTTCTGGAAAATCACCCTGGGCTGATCTATCTCCCCAGGTAGCCACATAAGAGTTTTCTCCGTTTTGATGTCACTGGACGACGAACATTTCGTCGTGCAGGCTTGTACGGTTATCCAATACTCTTTGTAGCTCTCCAGACCCGACAAAACGAAGCTGTTGACGTCATTGCCTACTTTCTTCAACCACTCATCGGTGTCCGTACCGTAGTGGATGATGTACTCCCTCAGCTTGCCGTTCATTTCGGTAGGTGGCAGCCAATTCAAGGACATGGAAGAGTTCGTGACGTCAGTGATAGAAACACTGTTGGGGGTGGATGGCGCATCTTCGTTCGTGCTGTTTATCAAGACGTCACTGAGCCTGCTGTGGCTTCCTGGACCCATGATAACACCCACCCGGAGACGGTACATGGTGTACGGTTTCAAATTTTTGACCATGCCCGAGTGGGCATCATTATCATTTATCGTTAGAGCTTCCTCGCTACCGTTGCACTCCTTTTTCTCTGTCGATATCATCGGACAATAGTATATGACGTAGCCTGCGACAGTTTGGATTCTATCTGAACAATCTAGTTTCCATCCCAGCTCTATGAACGTTGAGTCAACTTTGCTGACCCAAATGTTCCTCATTTGGCCCACAGCATTGTTCGGTATGAACGTACATTCGGCCCATAGCATGCCACTGCTGCTATTGCGGCTGTTGGAAGAAATCGCGAATTGATATATGTTGTTTGTGGACAGCGACACGTTGTACTTGAACACATTCCTTGGAACTGTGGTCCAGTTGAGACGACCCTGAAAATACGTGTTGTTCAGATGACACCCATCAACGACTCTTGGTTCAACATCATTTTTGAAATGACAAACAAGGTGTTACTTTTATGCGTAGGTATCGAATTTAACGAGTCATGTTGAGTATATCCAACACAGTACAGTACAAGTTCAATAATTGTTCTAAGTGAAACATAATAAATAGGAAGAGAAATTAGTCTATCCAATTAGAATATCAAACATAGTTTGAAATGAATGTCTGGTAGACTACGAGCAGAAAACAACTACTTTCCTGGTAAATACCACGCAGAACATTGAATTATATCTGCTCGTAATCCATGCAACGATTCACACTGTGAATGCAGATGTGAATTTGTCACGTCTTAGGAAGAAAGAAACATTTGAGATCTGCATTCACAGTGTGAATCGTTGCATGGATTACGAGCAGATATAATTCAATGTTCTGCGTGGTATTTACCAGGAAAGTAGTTGTTTTCTGCTCGTAGTCTACCAGACATTCATTTCAAACTATGTTTGATATTCTAATTGGATAGACTAATTTCTCTTTCAAAAATTGTTGTCCAATTTATGGCTTTTCCATTTTTCATAATAAATAGGAGCGGAATAAATGTACATATACATACATAAAATGGTTAACATATCAGTGAAACGTAACATTTTGCATGAACTTGAAGTCATTTCAATCGCATTCGATTTTAGATTTTTTGGATTTACATTTGAAAACAGTCAAACTCCACTATATTTTACGAATTTAATTAAAAAACGAACTGAATAAATAAATAGCTGATTCGATTATTTTCACTTACTTTACATTGATGAGGTCTCTCACGATCATTATTACACCAGAATATGGTATAATTTGTGATTTCTTCATCAGAGTGTATAGGTGCATCCCAGTTCAATTCAACTAATCCTTGGTGTTCTAGTTTGATGAAATTCCGAGGAGGAGCTGGACCTAAAAATTATTTGTTGCTAAACAAATTTTCCGAACGCCCAGTATTCTGACAAATAAAACCCAAAAAATTGCTTTCATAAATAAAGTCCCAATCTCTCCACTTTTGTTTCCAAATATTAACATTTGAATAGAGCAAAGAGACATTCCTGTATAACAGCCAAGTATTTTACTAGGAAAATTCAAAAAATGAAAGCACTGTGCATGATAAAAAATCCAACATTATTTGCGGTACATCTTACTATTGCTTCAGACTTGTTTCCAAAACGAGATCTCATGATATCCACATCGTGGTAGAATATAGGATGTACATTGATTTTTCTCTATAAGATTCCGAAAAAAAAACTGAACAAACTTACGTGCTGCAGGAATAAAAACGGTGGACTTCTTGGTGGAAACCCCTTCCGCATTCTTGGACCAGACACTCACGACATAATCGTCTAGCGGCAAGTTGGTGAACCTGGCGTAAACCTTGGTCAGCTCAACGTATCGCACCTCAGGGTGGCTGTCCATATTGACCTCGTAGGTGAAGTTCTGCCCGTTCTCCTGCCACGGCTCGACCGTCTGCCAGTAAACGTACGCGTCGAGCATCGAATTGTACTGGGACTCGATTTGGAAGCTGCCCAGGGTTGTCGAGGGCGGGCAGTCGGGAATCTTGCTCTTGGTGGGCAACGTCTTCGACGCGTTCTCCGACCACATCCGGTCGCTGACAGAGGCCGCCGAGCGCATGCTCACTCTGATGTCGCAGAAATTGTGGGCGTACTTCAGGTTGGTCAGCTCGTAGTTCAGGGTTTCGTTTTTGGTGGCGTTGGTGATGACAGCTCCAAGGTGCCACTTTTTCTCGTACAGATCCTCGTACACGCACTGGTAGAGTATCCTGTGATGCAATCCGCATGGGAAATGGCACATGGTGGACGGTATGGACCAAGTCAGGTTTATGGAGTGGGGTGATGTGGCGACGGCTGTCAAATTTTCGGGGGGATTCGGGAGAACGTTCTCGAAGTGCTGGAAAGAGTATTCGAGCGAGTTGGTGCCGAATTCGTTGTGCATGTTCAAGGTGAATAAGAAGGTTGGTTGGACCATTCTGTACGGGGGTGTGGTGGAGATGTTCCAGAAGCAGCTCTTTTTCTTGTCCTCTGTCGTCATTTTTGGACAGGAAAATGATTGTTTCCTATGTAAACAAATCGACACAATTAATTTTTTTTCTGAAATAGTGTCAGCGTTCTTCAGGAACAGTGGGATGGTACTGTTAGATGTTTTTCTCTAACCCATTCAAAAAAGTTCACCAAATCGAACTGAACTTGGGATCTCGTGGTTCAGGCTCTTCTCCTTCATTATGATTCATGATAAAAATCATCAACCGAATAAATTGGATGTTACATGACATGTGAAGAATTGAGCATCTATTTCTACAACGCTATTCGAAAGTCGACTCCATTATCAACCTCCAATTTCTTTTTTCATTAACTACTAAAGGGATATAAAAATGTGAATTATGGTTATTTATTAGGAGATTACCCACATTATTCAACCATAAGACTGCTTTCAATTCGACTCCTCGCGAACTGAACTGGAATTGAAAATATTCTGTTGATGGGAAATATTGCTATATAAAACTTATCAGATTTGTCATTGACAATTGATAGAAACTCAATTTTTCGACTCTGGTTTAACATAACTTTTATCACAATGTATAATCAAACTCCGTTGAATAACAGAGCAAGAACCATTCGAGTCATATTTCAGAGAATAAAGAAACAAAATGACGTTGATTTCTAGTTTCCACCCCATAGAAGGAATGAAAATAAAATGCACGCCAATTGAAGCATTTTTATTTTGGAATTTCAAGAAAACAATCTAAATCCCGATTTCAATACTAAAAAAATAACCGCCACCATACCGGAGACAAAACACAGTGAAACTAGAATGCATCAACATACCTTGAACAAAGAAGCTATTCATAAGAGTTTGTGCAGGTGTACAAAGAGGAGAAAGCAGAGAAAATATTTCCAGGGTTGTATAAATAATTGGTGGTATTGGAGAGATAGTGCCGAAAATTGAAAATATATAACAATTATACTACGAATAATATTGTGAAACATGAACAGAGATAATGTTTTTCATTTGAATAGACGATAGTATTTTATTATGTTAATGGAAATTGAAAGTCATCATGTTTTTTGTTTATTGTTTATGTTAAGCTCGTGTGAAATATTTCTTCGGAAATCAATTCAGATATATCGAATAATAAATAAATGCTTATCACTTATTATTCAAATAGTATATTATCAAAGACACCAACTAATTTTCACATCAAAAATCGATATGGAAAGAATAATAAGATATAGGGTTACTTTCACAATGGTCGGCTTGGAATCTGTAAATATATTCAATTCAAAACATGATTCACTTTGATATCTTCACAAGACATTATCTTCAGAAGACATTATCGAGAGTCCGAGTAGGAAATGAGCGAATCTTACGTTACACTAATAATAATATTGTTTTATTATTCTCGAAATAAATCACCAATTTTCACTACCAATTAGCGTAATGGGCGGAGTTCCAAGTTTTTTGATGAAACACCCCAAGAATGGCATATGAACTAATATTCTATCAATTCTTTCACTTTTCCTGGTATATTAGAAGCAGTATAATTGAATAAATTTAGCATCTAGCACGTTAATCTTGAAATAATATTTTCAGCTGAGTCATGTACCCCAAAAATTCATGAGTTAGGTCTCAAGCATAATTTCATAAGTCATGAAAGGGAGAAACCCTATAAAAATTCAACAAGTGTGATTTCTTTTCAAGAAAAATTA
The DNA here is from genome assembly GCA_029955515.1 of Chrysomela aeneicollis. NCBI lineage: Eukaryota > Metazoa > Arthropoda > Insecta > Coleoptera > Chrysomelidae > Chrysomela > Chrysomela aeneicollis. The sequence goes on along the minus strand of JARUHQ010000015.1, from coordinate 16,572,017 downwards.
TTCGTGGAAACGAAACCCTACCAACTAGAAGGACGTTCAACTATCAGATAACCGAAATTGACCCTCAATGATATATATTTTGAAGACAATGTAGAGCAAAGTACATTCATTTCTGGATTGTACAAATATTCGTTTTCATATCACAAACATATTTTGAACTAATAGGTACACAATGGTGACTTACAATTCCAGAGATATGTCAGTTAATAATCAGTAAAGCTTATAATTGTTTATAGTGACCTTTCATATATCATGTGATCATTTCAAGTTGGATTTTTCTAGGGTCGTTATTTCAGTTTTCACAAGGGGGGGGGGCAAGACAAGGGTCCCAAAAAATATGTTGGCCGCCGAAAAAAATATAATCACTCAATCACAGCTGTTATAAAGAGCATTTTCGTCATCTTTATGCTACCTTTCCTTTGTAGCAAACCTTATGTATGCACATTCATAAGGACATTTTAATTTCCCAACAAAGACCCAAATCTGAATGAATACAACAAGAATTAGTTTACATCCACAGACTGACAAGTTGTTAAAAATCAGAGATGGAGGACAGAATTAGTACAAATATTACAAAAATAAATATATACACTGTACCAACATCCATAATTTTCATACAGAGCGGCTAAATATTATCGACGGTGTTTAATCCCAGTCGTTATTCAACATTTTTGACCAGTTGAAATAACTTTTAAAAATGAAAGAATATAAATTGACCCCTCCACACCAGCAATAAAGAATCACCCTGAACAGAAATGATAAATACTATAAAAATGAGATACAAACACAAAGAATATATTTTTCTTCATCATTTTTATACCTCTTTTATGATCATTTATACATACAGTACATGAAAAGTACATATTAGGATCACTTGAACTCCGACTTGATCTCAACAGTTGGGGTCTGAAATATACCATCTACATGATTCCACCAAGCTTGTATTGTGCTCTATGAATGACAGTAACCAAGACAAACATTAGATCTTTGGACAACTTCTAAAGCATGTTTAAAACACAAAAGTTGATTTAGGCGGACACAAAATGTACTCACAGTTGACCATTTTTCAGGATTTTTGGTTTTCTTTCCCGGCATTTTGGGTCCCTAACTTTGTGGTGTGTCCTGTTTTGATAGTAAAAAAATGTAAAGGTGTTTTTCAAACAATGTATTATGAAACCTTGATGAATTTATGATTTCATTTGAAAAAAAAAAGAGCGAAAATTGAGTACAAAATTCTTTTTCAAATATGGTAGAAACACTTGTCTTGCAAACACTTCCACTCTTGGTACAAAGCTTTCAGGAATTGAATAGATATTGAAGCATATTCATCACCTTATATTCATTCAACTCATTATTTTATATATTTATAGCATTGAACAGTACTCACTATTCAACCAGTTAGCAGATTTACCAGACATTAGATTAAGAGAATCATTTCAGTCAGTTGTTACTTCTAGTGGAAAAAAAACAAAATTATTTCACACTTACTTTGCTGCTCTACTCGTGAAGGTATAAGACAAGCTATAGTTTGTTTCTATATAATTTTCGGGAGTTGTCCACGAACAAGTCAAGTTTTCAAAGTTTCTTCCAATGCAAGAAAAATCTGTCACATTCTGTGGAGCAACTGAAAATAAAGAAATATGAAGAAAGAACTATAAAATTGACAATACTCCATACATACCTGCTACCATAACAACATTCATACAAACAAGCTTGTCCAGTGTTTTATTAGTGTGTGACATAATTGTTGATTCAGGATTGAAATAACAGAAGAAGTTTTCATGTGCTACTTTCTGTGGCTCCTCAATGTAGAGCCTAATACTAGTAGAATTGACAATTTCAACCTTGAAAAGAACATGAATCAAATCTAATACATGAGAAATATACTTATAATGAATGTATTTGTAAAAATATTGTGACACCCACTTCAAGTGAGTCAATTTCAAAAGTACAAAGTTCTTACCATTTCAGGTGGAATGAGCTGGTCATTACGGTAGAAGAATAGATGAGAACTTGCATTTTTTCCATAATTTTCAGCAATATCTTCAAAAATATTACAAGTTAAATTCAAAGGCTGTCCATATTCAATAACTATATCTCCACTAGGAACAGTGACTAAAAATGATAAATGAATTAATTATGATTCCAATAACAAATGATAATAATATTTACTTACATCCAAAAGTCTCCAAACTTTTCAGGCACTGGCTATGATTTAATGCTAAAGCACAGCATGAAAATAAAAGTATTAAAAAATATGTGACATTTGGTTTATCCATTACAACGATTTTAACACTATTTTATCTGAAAAAAACCAAGAAGACATGTTTACTCTTTATAAATTTCAAATCTTAATATTGCATTTTTGCTTGAGCATAGGGTCAAAGGACCTGTAGCATTCACATTTGAAACAGATGGCATATCAACCAGTTGTAGCAAATGATAATACCAACAATATATGGAAAGCATTACATGAAATATCTCAATTGAATATTAAAATACTTAGGGATTCTAAGAATTGAAGTAGTAATAGCAACCTATTCAAAAACAATTTGAAATAGTTTGTTAATGGTTTTATTATTTCCTTGAAAATTGTTCTGACAGTTGAGATATCTCAAATACTCTTTTATACCTTCTTTAAAAACTTTCAAAATATCAGTAATTGATTGATTATGAATTGTAATAATGAAGGTAAATTATTTAAAAAAATAAATAATACCAAAACGAGTAGTTATGAACTACCTATCCAATGGGTATGGTTAACTGGTTGTGAAATTGACAATTTCCATTTATTGATAACTACATAAGCAATTAATTTTCTAGGAAATTATGTTAACATAGTCCACTAACTTGTATTGAATTCTACAAAATAATAAAATGAAGTAAAATAAACATACTTATGTTCTATGAGGCACCATTCTGAAAACAGTTCTCAGAATTGACAACATACGTAGACAATCAACTCGATTAGTTAAAATTGACCATCCATCCAATGTACGGAGATAACAAGCACGACCCAAAAATGCTGAAAACACAAACTTATTCTTCAAGATATTCAACACAATAACATTTTTGTAAAGCACAAGATAATGTTATCAAATAATTATTTGATTTGCTTTCCCTTCGTCCTTTCGATACACAATTACAATACCACAAAACGAATAGAACGCACTTAGAACGTGATTGATTTATGATATGCTCACAGATCACGGAGTGTCATAATGACGTCCGACAGAGATGTCCCATGAGAACATGAATGTCATGAATCGAATTTGTTTCTGTTTTACTACAAGGTTTTATGTTCATAACAATGACATCATCGTAATGCCGAAGGCCTATGCTGGATTCATTTATCATTCTTTAACCAAAGTACCACTTCTCTTTGCTTGAACCGTTGATTCTTGAACACTAGACGGCAACGTGTCGGAAAACTTTAATAAAACATTACTACGCAATAAATTATAATAATGACGGTGATTTTACCTGGAATGTGAATTCTATATATAATATATATCTATGGTGAATACCCTGAAAATCTGAGCTCTTTTTAGGCCATAGTTGGAACGTAATCGACTTAGCAGATGACCTTAATAATCGCTCACCATGAATAACAGATGCATTTGCAATTTGCATTTGGCTGTCAGTATATTCATTTCAATGGCTTGCAATCATCGAAAACTTCACCGTCAATTGTCAGTTCTGTCACAGTGTCATGGATCTCTTTGATAATGTCATTGACATCATTATCATTATTTTTGTCATAATGGTGATCACTAATCAAATTATGAAAATCTAAAGATAAATATGAAGTAATTTTAAAAGCAAGCTTTTCTTCGATAGTCAATAATTATCAATATTACGTATGTATTCAAATTTTTCTATTAGGTTCAAGAGATTATATCTCAATTAATATAAATAATTTATTCTGTGATGATATTAAATAATTTCCATTTCAAGTTCAATGCAGTAATCTTGTTTTTGTTAAGCGGAAATTATGATTTTAGGAAGTACATTGGGCTGGATTGAAATATGGAAATATCACTTCTATTACTTTGAAGTTGAACTGTTTTTAAAAAGGAAATGCTTGAACCTCACAGTATTGTTGGTAAGTATACATTGTCTTTGCATTGAATACAAGGAAATCTCCGATTTCATTGGATTTCATACTCGATTTCATATTCTGTCGCATATAAAATGTATGGTTTTCTTCTCCTAGTATTTTATTTACGAAACGTCACTGTAATCTGAGTTTATTAGTCACATAAGATAAATTATTTATTTACAGATAATAATTGTTTTATCACTGATAAAACTAGACTAAAATCAATGAGAATCAATTATTATTTGATCATTGATTAATGCATGTTTTATTTTCAGATGATATAAACACAGATGATATAGCCAGCACCATGGGAGCAACAAGAAACATTAATGCAACTAGAATTACAGCATTGCAAGAAAGAAAAAAACAGATTGAAGAAACTCTTACTCAGAGAAACTTAGAATTGAGAGAACTATGTATCCAGGTATAGTATTCTCTCATTCTTCTATGATATTGTCATGGGATAATACTGATCTAGTATTTCTTTATTCTTGTAGGAAAAACAGTATAAACAGTATAACTGTTTTTTTTTGTTATTTGTAGGAAGCTGAACTGACTGGCATTACTCCTCCAGAAATGCCTTTGGAGCCAGGAGAAACAGCTCCACTCATAAGACGTAGAATAGGTACAGCATATCAGTTACCTGAGAAACTGATTAAAAATGCCAATAACAATAAAGATGAAATGATTGCTGAATTAGAACTGCAAATTCAAGTACATGCTAATATGGCTGAAGCTGCTTTAGGTTTAGCAAATGAGCACAATATGAGCAAGGTGAGAAAGTCACTGTGAATTGAATTTGACTATATATCATGTCAGAGTTGTTCATGTTCAGATAATTTTTTGTTATAGACTATGAAAAGGCAACATAGAACTGAGTACCAAAAATACAAACAACAATGCATTGCTCTACAGGAAAAGTTATCTGCATTGAAAGAGAAAGCAGCAGCAGACCAGCTAAAGCAAAAGAAAAAACAAAGAACTCCAGATGCAGGTAGGTGGTGTCATTTAGGAAAAGAAAATTTGTGTGTTTCCACTGAATTTGAATCACAGTGTGAAAAGAGTATTTTGTTCATTGTTTCAATGGTCTTGATATGATGGGAAATTATCATCTGGGCTCCACTATCAACCACCACATGTTAAAGGTACATAGTAAATTGGAAATGAATTATCATTAATCCCATTTAAATGATTATAGTGTATGAAATACATAACCTTGGATATCAAACACCCATAGAATATGATGATGATTTGCATTTACCCTCAAAATGAGAATTTATATTTATCTTGTTGCACAATTTTTCTTGACTGAATGAATTCATCATTTTTCCTGAATTTTTTTGAAGATTGCAAATTTTTTTCTTTTATGTCCACATGGTATTTATATTTTGTAAGATATCTCATTGATTATTTTGAATATATTTCTAGATGAAGTTCTTTGAAGAATAGAAATGCTTCATAAGGTGCCTTTTTCCCTAAATTGTTCATAATAGGGTGCGTTATTTGATACTTGTTAAGTTTGATATTGTTATTGTTCCCTGTAGATTTTATTAAAGCAATAAAATTGCATTATCGTTAATATACATGTATAATAGAACCTGGAATATGAATTATGGAGTGATCAATAAAAGTATTTGCCATTTTTGTGTACTATTTAGCAATGTGAGTGGAACATTATATTAAAAATCACAACAGTCTAGTCGATAGAAATACTTTTCAATCGATGCGACCTAAACCATACCGCTCATTTAATTTTTTCCACCAAATAATAGGCAAATTTGGTTGAAAAATATTGATCCGTTATTAAAATAATATGGGGGGAGACTTTACCAGACCGCAATTGTGACGGTAAACGGATGACAATTTTTTTAAATGTTCAATACAGAATCGAAATAATTTTCAAACGAGGTGTTAGTAAGCGTTTCCCCATAGTGACGTCACGCTTGTGCGGTTGACGTCATAATGGAGGGAGGCGAATTTGGTTGAAAAATATTAGTTCATTTTAAAGATAGTTTGGAGAATTATTTACGTCCGCACTGTATAATGTGGATTAAAGAAAAGCAATTACGCTTTCCAATCTATAGCCGTTGATTGATAGGCTTTGATATGTCAATCAACGCTATAGCTGATCTTCGCCTGTTCCTTATCTATCTATTTATACTTTTTGGACCGCAACAATTTTTTCAAAGAAGTAACATGGTTAATGCTATCAAATGCTTTTGATACGACCAAAAATATTCTCTTTGATATTTGTTTTCATATCTCCAAGGCATTTGTCCTTCAAATATCTGTTTCCAACATAAATAAGCTCAGGAGTGTAGGACACTTCCAAATGTTTTTGCGAATGGTGGTATTGAACTTATATGATAATAGTCTTCTGACAGTGTATGATCTTTTTTTAATCAATGGTGTAACAATAGCAAGTATTTGAATTCCTGAAGAAAGTCCACATTGAAAATTAGTATTTAGTAAGTGGCACAAAGGGATGCTAGTTCATCCTAACATTTTCTCATATTTTTTTCATCTTTCGAGTGCATGAAACGATCACATTATAGTGCTAATTTCATTGTTATTTCCAGTTGATGATAACATGTCAGTAGGCCCAATCACCAATGGCCAATATGGTAAATTAGATGCACGACATAGCTTGTGCTCAGTAAGGCACAATGGGCCGGTTTCCAATGACGATACTGTTGAGTATAGGTATGCTCAAGAACCTCTCAGACCATCATATAGATTCTCAGAAATACCTCATTCCGGGCATCAATCCTCAAAGCAAGAGGATCTCTTGAATTCAGGGTTCTATAGGCTGAGCCTGAACGGTTACAGCAAATACATGGAAAGGTAAATGTTGTTGTTTTGGTGTGAGGCGGGGGCAAAACCTTTTTCATATTGCAGACGTGAAAACATAAACAACATGTATCCATCTTCCAGCTACAACATACACCATTCAAATGTATTACAGTACAACATGGTCCAAAATTATCAAATCCAGCCACATCAGCAGCACGGCCTACACCATTCGTCCCAACACAGTTCACATTTACAGCACAGTCCACATCTATCAAATCACAGCCCACATCTATCACAGCACAGTCCACATCTATCACAGCACAGTCCACATCTATCAAATCACAGCCCACATTTATCACAACACAGTCCACATAGCTCACACTACGGCAGTTCGCATTCTTCCCAGCATAGTCCACAAAAATCGCAGCACAGTCCCCAGATGATCCACCGTACTAGCCAATATCAGCAGTACCCTTCCGATCTGGTGGATTCCGGTCACAGGCAACCGAGTCCTACGGCGTCCCTGTCGCCCAAGTCCCAGTACTATCCGTCCCACCCTGTGCTGATCAAGCAGAGCTACCGGCAGTACGAGGCCGAGATTATGGCCAGGAACCCGCACCAGATTCAGCCCCATCAGCAGTACGAGCACATGAATGTCGCTACCTCCGGCTTGGGGGGGTATTGGAAAAAGACAGGGAACGGGGAACATGTATGGTACAGTTCGAATGTGATCGATGCTGCCTGGCAGAGGGATAAGAGGTGGGTTATCCTCCTGGGACCCGAAGGTCGAATTCACAAAATTTCAGGATTATTTTTGAAGTTCCTTACAGATTATCGTTCCAGATGAATTAAAAAAAAAATAGAAAAAAAAATATTCCTGCAGTAATTTTTGAAAAAAACTGTCCATTTGGATGGACATCAGTTCTTAATCAACACATTTTTTTATTATGAAAGTCATAAAAACCGTTACGATTGGTAGTAATACATAAGAATTTTCCACATTTGTTACAATAGAACTTGGTTTTCTTCTGGCAGTTTGGTTTCTCGCACCTAACCGAATTTTTCAGATCACCAGCTATGAGAGGAAGGTGTTGTTTAGTTCTTGATCCTCGTTGATTAGATGTGGTAGGTGAAAATGTAGTCTGTGGTCTATTTCTGGTGACAACAGGTCGAGCAATACCTTCGTCAGAAACTTCAATATCATCAAATAGAAGCCAATCCGCTACTTCCAATTTGAAATAGAATGATTGTTGGATTTGTTTTTTCCTATCCCCAAGTTTGAGTCGGTCATCATGATACAATATCACAATAGCATGTAATCAGATACCTTGAAATCATTGCTCGTATCAGCATCAACTTCACTCTCAAAATCTAATCCAGAAAATACATTACTTTCTCTCCACGAGAGCTTTTGTGGTTTTTTTGAAGTATTTCTGTTTTTTTTTAATGCAATCAACGGGATGTCATCATCCTCACTATCCGATTTATCTGATTCATCTTGTGTCTCTGGTACATCATAATTCATCAAATTTTCTTCTCTTTCCTCATCCTCCATCAACACAATCATGTTCTCTTTCATCATCCCTTACCAATAATCCGTTCACACCATCATTTTCTCCCACTTCAAAGTCTACGTCCTCTGATCCATCTTCAAATCCATCTATGTCAGAAATATCAGCTTCCAATATTTGTAATAGTCTCTCATCGTCTTCGCCTGGCCGTAAATAACGTTTCTGACCAAAACATCCTACAAAACACCAATATTTCATTATTTGTGAAAAAATTTTTTGACAAAAAAGTGGCAGAAAGACCCAATGTCCATTTAAATGTACACTTTAGAAAACTAACATTAGGAAAAAATTTAAAATCTGACAAATTATGTCGTAATCGCCTCAATGAAACATAATCGAATACTTTCTGACCAAAAAAACGCCATAAAAACATATCAAAATATGAAATGAAGGTACTTACTGTCGAAAGTTGTTTTCTCGCTCGACGACATGACAACAATGATGAAATGTAAACAAAAAACCGTATGAAACTGCAAGTTTAAATTTTTTGTGGCGTAGAGGACATATCCAACAACGTGGTAGTGGGGATTTGATGTCGATATGAAAGCGCGTTTGGTTTTAGTTAAATAAATTCCAAACGTCCATTCAGATGGACGCGGTGTTCCAGGAGGCTATACGAAAGTTGGTAATTTTTCCGTTAGGTGGCGGTGTCAAATTTTTGGCTGTACCTACATATTTTGGCCTGAACTCGAAACCGAAGTGAAATCGCATTGCTCGTATTTCCAGAGGTATGGGCCTTTTTATCTGAAATTTTTGCTATTTGAAACTCACAATATTCGCCCTTCTTTTAACAAAAACGCCACACATGATTACATCTACTTGTTTTCAACAATGCTTAGCGGAAAAACTATTACTTTTTCAAAAATTATCCCTTCTTTAATAAGTAATCCAAACACGAGACTCTTTTGAAAAGTAATAGTTTTTCATGCCGAAAATGAATGAGTTAAGTGAATATAAGCGTGTACGGTATTTCATTTGAAAGTAGGACGAATTCTGTGTTTTCAATAGCAGAAATTTGAGATGTCAAATCGTGTCAATCCGAAAATACTAGGGTCCGCCGCGTTTTAACTTTATATTCGAGTTCAGGAGACCAAACTACGTAAGTACATCCTAAAATTTTGATTAAATTCGTTGTCGCAAACATTACCCAAAAGTTTACTGTATTTCATAGTTGATATATCGTACTATTTCAGGTTTGGAAGCTTAGATCGAAGGAAAACGAAAAGGTCAAGTAACCGGATTTCCCCAAATATAGACAATAAGTCAGCAACATTATCCTCAGTTCCTAATTATCAGAGTCAAGTAAGGAGTGCTTCTGTTAAAACATCTCAGGTTGGTTATAAATTTATTTGAAAATCTCACAACTAACATTTTCGACCATATTATGTGTCGTACAAAAATGTTCGGAATTCTTTTTTCTCCTTGGAGTGAGGAGCATAAAATTACACTGGAAATTTCCTTACCTTGCCTCAAACAGAAAATTTCCAGTAATAATTAAAGCATAAGGTAAAGTACGAGTAACATTGTTTCAGGTGATAAATCAAAGATCCCAGGATGATGGACAACTAGTTCGGACACAGTCACTGGGCAGTGTTGGAGCTGTGACAGTTGATAGTGTCTACCCGACAGATGACAGTTCTTCATTTGGAAGCGACAATAGACCTTTTGGTGGGTCTCAAACTTTGAAGAGACACAAAGAAAAAGAATGGTTTGTTTAAACTACTTCAAGAACTGTCTGATATTGACAACTGACATTTCAGGATGGAAACTTCCTTGGACGGTCCGGTAGCTGCTGCGCAGCCGCGAGTACCGACCCCTCAGCAAATAGCATCCCCATCTCTGCGAATAGAAGAGAAACCTGTCATTGAAATACCTGCGGAATCCAATCCTCTGCTGAAGATAGCGGATCCCAACATCGAGATGTTGAACAACAACATACCGAAAAATTGTATGATCGTACAAGCAGGCCACTGCAAACCGTACCATGAAGAAACGAAGCCCTTTGAGATGTCAGATTTCTACAAGTACTCGACGAAGTTCAAGAAGTCGCCGGTCAAACGTAACAACGATCCGAATGCGGGGCAAAGCGTCCACCAAAATTTGACTGAGAAATTCGAGGATAGTTCGCAACCCGCTTATTCACCTACTTGTCCAGTTTTCCCCAACAAGTAGGTTAATTATACAATAGGAAATGTACCTTATTGGTAAAACTGATGAGTAGTCAACCCGTGGTTGGGTCTAGCTAAGTTCAGCTAGGTTTCCAACCGAATTCACAGGTAGTAGCAATTCATAAAAGGGACAATTTTATATTTTCATCAACACTCGTTCGTCTGTTCAGGTGGAATTGAAAGTAAAATTTTATCCACTTCTAGTTATTCAAATAACAGTGAAACTGCATCAAGAATGAAGAAAATATGTCGGCTTTCATATGGCCGACAAGTTTTGTGGTTATGGTCCGATTTGATTCGAAATTTTTATGGGATTATCTACGGAGTTTATGATTTTTCTAAAAATTCACAAATTCGAGGTGGCGACTCTGATATGGCGAACGAGCTTGTGATTATGATCCTATTCGATACAAAATTGGCTGAAATATTATGAATTCAAAATGACTGAAGAGTTCCGTGTCATTGGTCCGATTCGATTAGAAATTGGTTTGTAGTGGTTATTTGGCAAAGTTTACAAATTATTATGCGAATACTTGATTTTAGACTAAAAAAATTAAAGAACGCACTTTTATAGCATGTGAATCAAAAAGTGAAAAATAATTCCATTTAATTATTAAAAGGTTTTGAATCGTTGGTTCTTATTTACATTGGATATAAAGGATAAAACTTGATGGCGTTTAATTATATTATTGCAGTTTGACCAGCAGGACAACCTTGGAGAATTCTGGGAGCTTGAATGCGAGTCTTGACCTCGAGACTTTAGCTGTATCTGAACATTTTTCAGATGAAATGAATGCATGGTACAAAGATCAAAGAAAAAATAATAATAACACTGGAGCCAGTTCAAAGAGCAGGTCCACTGCTACTTTAGTTTAAGTTTACAGCCAAGTGTACAAATGTTATTTATAGTTTTGAATGAATTTTTATCTATTCAATACCACGAGACTGATATTATGTTTATTCTAAACACAATAATATTTAATTTTATAGAAAATTTGAAGATTTGCAATATAACAGTTGATTCAGCTGAAAATATTGTTGGTGACTATCAAAAAATGAATTTCATCAATATTTGTTTTGTATGTAAATTAAATTATATCCCATATACAAACTTATGCAGTATTGAATGGATAAAAACCTCCACATATCATATAATGTATGTTCAGAGAATTATTATACAGTGTGTCCCAAATTGGTCATGGTTGTATTGCAATCTTAGAAGCCTGTTTTCCTGAGGAATTATCTGGAAATATTTGATCAAATCTCAAATATTTTCATCAATTTCGCTTGAATTGCCAATAAAATTAACCTGTTTCTCATAGATTGCAAAACGTTCATAGCTTATCTCGGACATACTGTATACAATGTGTTCATATTAAGGATGCACAGCATGAAGTGGGAGAGAAGATAACATTCGAAAACATTCAGAATCCCTTCAGAAATAGATGAATTCGAAATGTGTGAGAATCTTTATTTTTTCAAATATCTAGATAGAATTTGCAAATCCCATAAATGAACCGACATCTCAACTTCAGATTTCCATTATACCCATGCAGTGTATTCTTGTCTTGACACAGTGTATATAAAGGGACTAAATGAATAAGTGCGAAAAAATGTAAGGGGCCAAAAACTAGGATGTGCCTTTTATATTTAAGAAAAATTTCCTGCTATTGATCAGGAAACGTCCGATTAATTTCGTTTTTCTTTGTTGACCCTTAAATTTTATTGTACATATATATTAAGACCCTGCACAGTGATGTCTTAACATTCAAATGACGACAATAACTACCCTTGTTTCTATAGAAAGTTTTCTTTGAGAATGTGTCCAATACATTATTTAATTACCATGTATGTTTGATGATATTTCGGTTTGTTTCTGTGGTTCATATTTGATTCCGCCACTGCTTTTTGTTGAACTTATGTGAAATTGACATCTGGATGAATCATTGATTTCAGTTTAGACATGTACTATAGTGGATTTGTTAACTAAATTTTTATGAATAATGACATTGTCGATTCAATTTGCATTACATTTGAATGTCATTAACAATGTTGAAGATTCTAGAATCTGATAAGACAATAATATGTAATGACCTTATGTCTGAAATGTTTTCAATCTCCAAAAGGACAATTGAGGTTAATTAATTTTGTATGTTGGATTTTGAAGCAATGCAACTGTTTTTATTTTCAGAAACTGTGCCTTAGGAATTGTGAATACTTAAAAAAGATATTGCTCAAACGCCTTGAGAATTAACAGAAAAGCTTTATTCAATGGTATAGGTATAAATATTTATTTTACTCTTCCTATTGAATCCGATGTATTGTGCTATGCCAGGATTTAGATAAGATTGCCAAATATAATGTAAGCCTTATTTTTGTACCACGATATTATGTCAAAGTAGTCTTCTGTCAGAATGAAAGTGTTTCTGGCCTAAATCTTGGTAATCATTTCGATCTCAATTATATGGATTATGTATCTTGTAGCTTGTATGAATGTGATGGTTTGATTGAATTTTGTACTGGTTGTGATTTCTATAGGCAATATTTGGGTTTTAATGTCAAAACCAAAGGAATGTGCCTTTTAAAGGGTTTTTATAGTTATGAATATTTTTTTACAATATATTTTCATATCAGTGATACACATTTTTCATTTACTATATCTTTATGCCGGGCCCTAAATATCTTAGATGACTCCAATCACTCAAGTTTAAATACGACGACCTCCAAGATAATGTTCTGACTTCTGCTTGCTCTAGACGAAGAAGCCAAACATGTACTGTTCAAGGCAGTTCAAGCAAAGCTTGTTCAAGTGTTCAACCAATTATTCTTTTCAACAATGATGGAAATAAGACCTGGTGGCGCTACTATTCAATTGTTTCAGCAGACAAATCCTTGATTTGGAACAATTTAATTTCAGCTCATTACGTGGGGTTTTCATGTACAACAATAGATGGCGATACTGTCGAAAGATATTTGAAGAATTTTCTTTCAATCATATTCGATACATATTCGCATCAAACTCATTGGAAAATGGCTCCATGAAATTGTTAGAAACGAAGTCATTCAGAATCAAATATTCGTACTTTCGTATTGACACCTGCAGTATAACCTTTAAATTTTGTTGAAATCGCAGCTTCACTAAGCGAGATTCACCCACGCCATGTCACGTTATACACGTTTTGGTTTTATCGAAGTAGGCGAAATCAAGAGATTTGGGACCATTCACGGGATAGGAAGTGATTTCACCAGTCTATCTAGCCGTATCTAGCCACCTCTTTTTCAACATTAATTTGAGCATATTAAAGTCGCGTTCCGATATTACTGAATTTACTGATGACAGTCAGCAATTTCGGAACGAATTCAGGTTCAGTAAACTACTACCAGTAAAGTTCAGTAATTTTAGAACTACTAAAAGCACCAAGCAACAGTAGTTGTAGGAATGATACTTCTGCATGAATACTGAAAAAAAAAAAGATGGATAGAAAATATCAACAAATTATACAGTTCAGTGGTTTAGTAGGGGCTTTGTTCGGTCAATATATTGAGCAATAAATGATAAAATCGCAATTTTCGAACAAGCTCCGATTTCCACCATCAAAACTTGTGGAAATACCTACATACCTACTATAAAAATATTCCTTTATTGATTTAAAATAAAAAAATATTTTATCAAATTGCGCCATCCTTTGGTCAGCAATAGAATTAATACTGGATACTACTTTCTTTTCCTGGAAACGACAGATATCGAACATGCTTATCATCAGCCAATCAGAAAGCGCGACAAGTGCTTTTGTGGTTAAGGTCCATTTTAGGTGAAAACAATGGTAAAATATCATTCTCCTGGGTCGAATTCCACCTCACCGTGTTCCATCCAATTCCCAAATTATGTAATTAATTCGCTACTTTCGTTGTATCTAATCAGAGGTATATGGTGAACACATTCTAAAACAGACGGTGTGCGAATCGAACATGCTCATCAGTCATCATGCATGATGCCATTCATCACTGAAAATGATGTAAACCAGTTTACCAGAGAATAAACCAAAAAAATCATTGCTATATTGGTTGAATTTCAAATTTACGCGCCGATATGGAAACAGAAATAGACGGAGCCACCATCGAGGACGTGACGACATGACATGCCCAGCAGCCAACGGGGAGAAGAAAAGAGCGCAACATCAGTTCCTTCTTTCTAACTAGCTCGTCGCTCAGTGTGGTTGCCGACTCGTTAGTTGTTAAATTTCAAGTTAGTGTTCCTTCAACTTACAAGTTAAATATCAACTGTTGCATTTAATTTATTCCAAACAGTAAGTAAAACATTCTACTATATATTTTTTTAGATATCTCCAGTGGTTTTCAGTGAGTTTGTGAAAAATGGTTTGCCACCACGTGTACACTGCACTTCTTATTAATGGCCGCCATATGCTTAAATTGAGAAAAATGTTGTGATTTCATCATCATACTAGAATCGAGTCGAACTCTTTTTTGTTATTATGATTTGTGCTACCTAAATATCATTTTCAGTACTCGAGATTGATGGTTTTTTAACTTTTTTAACCGGCCGCCGATTTGACCCTCTGCTAGGGGTCATCATGTGCAAATTCCACCTGTTGTACACGGCTTTGTCGTCTTGATTGGTTGATTTCATGCCTCCTACTGGTCGCCGACCAATTTCCCCGAATTTCGCGACATTTCACAACATCCTATGTTCTAGGTACCAAAATGGGTAAAGAAAAGGTTCACATCAACATTGTCGTCATCGGTCACGTAGATTCTGGTAAATCTACAACAACCGGACACTTGATCTACAAATGCGGTGGTATCGACAAACGTACCATCGAGAAGTTCGAGAAGGAGGCCCAGGAGATGGGCAAGGGTTCCTTCAAGTACGCGTGGGTACTCGACAAGCTGAAGGCCGAACGTGAACGTGGTATCACCATCGACATTGCCCTGTGGAAGTTCGAGACCGCCAAGTACTATGTCACCATCATCGACGCCCCCGGGCACAGAGATTTCATCAAGAACATGATCACCGGTACGTCGCAGGCCGATTGTGCCGTGCTCATCGTAGCCGCCGGCACCGGTGAGTTCGAGGCTGGCATCTCCAAAGACGGACAGACCCGCGAGCACGCCCTTCTCGCCTTCACCCTCGGAGTGAAACAGCTCATCGTCGGCGTCAACAAAATGGACTCCACCGAACCACCCTACAGCGAGTCCCGTTTCGAGGAAATCAAGAAGGAAGTGTCTTCGTACATCAAGAAGATCGGCTACAACCCCGCCGCCGTTGCTTTCGTCCCTATCTCCGGATGGCACGGAGACAACATGTTGGAGGCTTCCTCCAAGATGCCCTGGTTCAAGGGGTGGGCCGTCGACCGCAAGGAAGGCAAGGCCAATGGTAACTGCCTCATCGAAGCCCTGGACGCCATCCTTCCCCCGTCCCGTCCCACTGAGAAGCCCCTTCGTCTTCCCCTCCAGGTAAGAACTTGTCCATTATTCTATTATCCTGAGTTTCCTCACATGATGACAACAATTGAATTGACCACGTGATTTTCTTCAATTGGCTTAATCTTTTCTGACCGCGCGCCTCCAAGCAACGATTCTGCTGTCCGTTGCGCCCAACTGATTGTATTGTTTTTATCTTCCCCAGGATGTCTACAAAATTGGAGGTATCGGAACAGTACCCGTGGGCCGTGTGGAGACCGGCATCCTGAAGCCCGGTATGGTGGTAGTTTTCGCCCCGGCCAACCTCACCACCGAAGTGAAGTCCGTGGAGATGCACCACGAGGCCCTTCAGGAGGCCGTCCCCGGAGACAACGTTGGTTTCAACGTGAAGAACGTGTCGGTGAAGGAGCTGCGCAGAGGCTACGTCGCAGGCGACACCAAGGCCAGCCCGCCCAAGGGCGCGACTGACTTCAACGCCCAGGTGATTGTGCTGAACCACCCCGGCCAGATCTCCAACGGGTACACGCCAGTGCTCGATTGCCACACCGCGCACATCGCGTGCAAGTTTGCCGAGATCAAAGAGAAGGTGGACCGTCGATCGGGAAAGACCACCGAGGAGAACCCGAAGGCCATCAAGTCCGGGGACGCGGCCATCGTCAACCTGGTGCCCACCAAGCCGATGTGCGTCGAGTCGTTCCAGGAGTTCCCGCCTTTGGGGAGGTTTGCGGTGCGCGACATGAGGCAGACGGTCGCCGTCGGGGTCATCAAGAGTGTCAACTTCAAGGACGCGACGGCCGGGAAGGTCACGAAGGCCGCCGAGAAGGCGCAGAAGAAGAAATAGCCTAACGCTGTTCAGTCATATTTTTTTTATACAGCTAAATCGTTTCATGGACTTATTTTTATGACTTATCAGAAATAATAAACAAAATTTTCTGGTGACCGTCGCTTCATTACTTCCATTCATTGATTGCAGCAAATAATATCAGTTGAAATAAAGCTAGTCAACTTGATAATTCATCGAAAATGAAATTTAAGTACTTCAAAATTGGTAATTAGCTCAGCTGTTATCATTATTATTTGGATTCTCAAAAACAAAGGTGAGATAAAGTAGCTATAATCCAAGTTTCTAGAGTGGTTGCATAAACAATTATTTTGGGACCTCCTGTTCAAATGACCAGCATCAGATACAAAACATTCATTTTTTCTACATTTGTGCAAAAGTGTAAACCTTTTTGAATTGTATTTCGTGATTTTCAATACAATCTGTGATCTTCACAAACATAAACGTTCAAATCAATGCCTTATTTGGTCAGTTGTATATGTGAGATTCATCAGATATTGTATTACAACTGCATATTTTCAATAGAGGAACATACTGAATTACGAAATTATTACTAGAAAATTCAATTTATCAAAAATAAAATCATCAACGAATTACAAAAGATCAATACTGCTAATAAATCATATATTCTGTTATTACGTTTTTTTTTCTACACAGTGCCACCTAAATGAAACATTTTTCAATTTTTGCATGAACGTACCATAGCTATTTTTCTACAACCGGTTGACAATGTAGCATACGCTTTCAAATCAACAAAAAAATTTACGATTTCCGAGCGGATATATTGAAAAAATGGTCACCTCCACCATTTTATATTATTGAAAACTAACTCATATCTATTTATCTTGCATGTTTTAAAATAGTGACTGAATTATCCAATTCTAAAGAAGGCACCTCCTCATGTAGCAGAAAAAGCAAAAATAATTGTAAATTTGAATCTCCTACAAAAAAAATCGGAAAAAAGTATGAATTATGATATGATGGTGCCATGTAAAAGATATCGATTAAACTCAAAAGAAAGTTTCCTAAACATGTCGCATTTCTCTAAAACCATCAGTTTCTCGAATACAAAGCAATAATAATAGTTACCTAAAAAAGTAAACTATACGTGACTATACTTCATACTGTATGGTAGTTTGAGAAGCACCAGTAGTAGTAGTACTAGTAGTAACAAAGTAAATCACTTTGCGTTCTCAGTTAGAAAAATTGTGAAAGGAATAATGTAATAAATATATTTTTTAAAGTATTTCAAGATTTGCTTCAGTTCTTTCACCTGATGGAACATCTCGAATTTTTTTCTTCCATCATTAAAAACCTGCTCTCATAGTGAGTTCAATTCCTCTCCTCAAATCAGAAAATCATTCCAATACCATTATTATATAATTTGTCAATAATTACCCTGATTTCATTTCCCCTTTCTTTCGATATTTCCCCAATTTCGATGAAAAAGGTGGATTTCCACCAAACAGTTTCAAAAACGGAAACAAAAAACAAACTCGAATTCCACCAAACAAGCAAAATATTAGTCTGTCGCGTTTTCTGTTTTGAAGATATGTTTTCTGTCGTTTCCACTACACGAACAGTTTTCATCATGACATCAAAGTTACATATACCACTATACCAGAACAAAATAGTGAACTGTTGTCGTCAGCCGTTTTCACATAGCGAACTCTGTTCACAAAAACAAAGACAAAACACCGAAACCTTTTGATCTTTCCGCCTGGCGACGGAACTTTTAGTTGTTGACGAAAACACGAACTCGCGACACAAAGTCTTCAAAATGTTTCTTGTTTTGACAACAAAAGTTTATGTTTTGTCGAAATCGACATGGTTGCTGTTTTGTTTGTGGTTTTGTGGAAATCCGCCTTAATACAGAATACAGAAGATAATGGTGCCAGAATTAAAACCTGACATTTCAGTTTATTCGGATCCCCATCATTATTTACGATTGGTGTGGGGCCATGACAAAGTTGAGATTGGAATATCCGGTGGGAATAACAGAAATAAGTTGGTTATAATTTGGTGACTACTAGGCGAAATTTCGAACTTTGGCATCGATTATCTCCAAAACTAGAGATATGTTCACGATAATATTATGAAATTCATGTTTTCCAGGTCAAAATACGTAAGTAACAACAAAAATTGTCATCAAAATATAGATCGCATGATAAGTGCAAAATTACCAGAAATAAGTCAGCTAACCAAATCGCGGTACAAATACGCATCCCCCCGTTGCGTGTTCCGCCTATGGAGAATGTGCGAGTTTCATGATTCGTTTACAGCGTTGCGAGTTGCGACTGCCGCGACTCGTGATGAGGACATTCGGAACTGATCAGCTCGTTACTTCACTAGTTCACTATTCGTCTGTTTTAGTTTGGTTTCGATGGGTAGAGGAGGTGTGTTTTCGTTTGAGTGATGTGAACTCGCACATGTGATGAATTTAAAATTCAGTGATTTCAGTTCTCCCGACATTTTGCAGCAGTACATGTTAACATGATTTATATAATAAACCTTCGGTAAGTGACCATTTGTTGTTGCTCAGGTACATTATTGGACTTGGTCTCGACACTCTCGACGTCCCTGGAGGATGCTGTGCTCTCCGATTTTCGATTTTATTGGAATGCTCTGTTTACGATATTATTAATGACTTATTTTAATCATTTTGTTCTGCCATCTCATGCTTCAATGTTGACTTCGTTCGTAAAAACATTTGGTACCTAGGTACATACCACGTTGACGTTGACTGCAGATATTTCCATTTCAAGCTGGATAGATACCTCTGAAAAAACTGAATAACTATGTACTGCCAATTTTGACTAAACAAATGATAATGATTAACATAAAGATATATCTCGTAGGTAAATAATAATCATTATTTTCGGTATCCAACTTTGCCCCTGAATCCTATGATGGTTTTGTATTGCTTACCTGTTACCAGCTGATGTAGGTACCTACTTATTGTATTAATTCAGGTTACCTGCGAAATGTAGGTACCTACCTGTAGTATCCATGAGCCTATGTTGATCGAACTAATGTCCCAATCAATTCTTGAAGATCCTCCTCCACAAAAAAATTCTAAAGGTCCGACCAGAGATCCAAATAAGTAGTATAGGTATATAAGAAACCGAGTAGGAACCCTACATGAGAATGTCACATTCCTGTGTAGGTACCTACCTAATAGTACTTAATAGAATACTATTTCCATTGATGTCACAAAAGACCAGAATGCAGGTAGATCTCTGAACTTCAAGGTATCCGTCAAATTACCCACTGTAATTTTTGGATGGAATGGTACAAGGAGTTTTTGTAAAATCCTATTCAGACACGGGGTAAATTCTCGGGTGAATATCAACATTTCTGTATTATGATGTAAGTATTACATCATTTATTTCATTTAAGTAGTCGACCGTCAAAATAGTAATCTAAGATTGTTTAATATCAAGGCACCAATAAAAAAAATTAATCTAAATTCTTTCGTGAATTGTATATAGAGTAACAATCTCGGTAACAATAATGTTTGTTTTTGGAAATGTATTATCAAATGAATTAATGAACTACTCCGTAATTGCAAAAGGTGAACTAATTTGTGTTTCTGAAGTGGATAGTTGTTTGACAATTTTCTACAGATAATCGTGAAAAATTCAAATTTTCTCTATTGGTATATGCAAAAAAATTATAATCAATTGTAGGTAGGTGACCTATTGTTATTTTTTACTCATGATCATGGGCTTGGTGAGAATGTGATGATATTTAACTAGAATTACGGTAATGTCAAATCTGTTGCAATTATCTCCATGGTTATTTTATGGGTAAGGCAAATGGATAATCACGAGGATAATCATTATAGAAATTAATGAAAAATCAGGTCAGTCCAACACACTTGAGTGAGTTTTTTGGAGTACCTATTTCTTGATGGGAACCGATATGGGACCAGCATAATTAATTGAAATCAACTATATTAATCGATATATTTTTTCAAATCTGTAACACACTGAGTTGCTGGAAATATTTCT
This sequence comes from Chrysomela aeneicollis, assembly GCA_029955515.1. NCBI lineage: Eukaryota > Metazoa > Arthropoda > Insecta > Coleoptera > Chrysomelidae > Chrysomela > Chrysomela aeneicollis. Next base: position 16,551,087 of record JARUHQ010000015.1, on the reverse strand, counting down.
CATTCGACTGTACCGCAAAAACTACATCCGGGAAGTATGATTCGATAATAAGGCTCGAGGAATTTCGGGAATTTCATTCTACTCCAAAACTTTTGATTTCTCTGTATGAATGGTTTTTTTCTCTTGAACGGAGATAGGTGATGACTAGAATAATTTCCAGTGAAACCGCAAGGGATTCCAGATATTTAATTTGCTCAAGGTTAGAATTTCAAAATTATTTTACTTTTGAAATAGCTGATACATTCCATTGGAACAGGTAAACTGGGACACCCGGTATATTAATTTTGTTGACTTTCTTGAGATTGTGCAAGGTTACAATAGCCTATTGCCCAATTCTTGATCATCGTTTAAAAAAAAAGCCGGCCTGTGTTTTAGGCAGGTACTTGGCTCGGTACTTGGTATATGGTGTCTTTGCTAACTGAATCTAACATAAAATACAAACTATATCATGGAGAATCTGATCGTCATAATTTGAGACTCCAGAGGCTTTCATTTCAGTCTATCGCTATGTTTTTTGCTCTCATTTAAAAAAAGTGGGTTTTGCTAGCTTCTGTTGAGATGCAAGACCCGCAATTAAAAGAAAACGTAGAGAAAAAATTGCCGTTGTTGCAAGTAGAACCTGAATTATGGTGTAATCAGATCCTTTGAAATCTTCATGAAGGAGTGGTTTTATGTAAACTACGATTTTTCGCATAAAACGAAGAGCACAAAATTCATAAATGGATTTATAAATTAGACTCAAATTATTACCAAAGATAAATTCAAAAATTTCGATGTGGTTCTGCTAGCTTAATGGATAACAAGCAGTTGCAACTTTTTTCTTAAAATTGAGTCATCATTGATTATTCGAAATCTATTTCGGCATCGCAGTGTAAACACAACTTCCGAAAAGCTAAGCAAAGTAGTGGGTTCATGAAATCAATTTTTGTGCATGTGAATTTCATGAATGTATCAATATTTGAAACATCAGCGGAAGTTCTCGAATGAATCACTTGGCATATGTTCAAAACGAGGGGTTGACCACTAGGAGAAAATGTGTACACTGGAATTCCTATAAGCCGGAATTCCCCTGGAATTCCCCGGATTTCCCCCTGAATTCCTCCGGAAGAAATATGTCAATTTGAACAAATAACGATGAAATTTTGAAACTAAATGTAGATAATACTCGGAATTCCGGGGTAAATCCGGTGAAATATGAAATATTTAGGAACATCACACATAAATTCATTCGGGATTCCCGAGGGGATTTCTGAGTTCAAGATAAACTTCAGACCTAGCTCCAGAGTGATGTCACTAAATATTACAGAATCTGAATAATACCGGATTACATTGATATCAAAATTTCGAAATTTGTCATCAGTGAGGCTATAGGCTGTACTGTATTATATCGAAAACCTCGTCGGAAACAGAATAAATCATCTGGTGGTATCAATATTATCATCGCGGAAAATACCGAGGAACGGATGGACTGATTCGGTCTGATTTCTCCTCGGATTTCACTTTCTTCTGTTTTAATCCCTCGTTTTTCCAAGATCTGAATCCGTAAAAAGGAAAATCCAAGAAAAACATTAGTATTCAGAAAAAATTTAGCAAATCTATAGCACAGTCTATAGGGTGTTAACTGTAAATCATCATATCTATCGAACACATTATTCAATTTACATAGGAACATACAGGGTGGTTCACTACTAGCGCGACAGAGATTTAAAGCGAATTTGCAAAACTTTCAATGTATTTCTCATTTCAGTTTAGTTCGTACGTTGATAAATTTTGAAAGTATTTCGAAATATACAGGATTTCCCAAGAATCTGAAAAAGCAATAAAATATAGGGTGTTCCAAAAGAAACAAGATAACATTGATATGCCACAATTTTTTGGAACATCCTGTACATTTCATAATAATTTTAAAATTCAGCCTTCATATACAAACCACTAAAGTTACAAAATCACAGAGTCAGCAGAAATTGTTTTTTTTTTAAAGACGGTTATCAATGATCATGAGTGATTAAAATAATTTATTTAACAATTTTAGTGAAAATTCTTCAGATTTTCTTGGTGTTTTCAGCAATAAAACACACGAATTTCGTTTTTTTTTGGCGTAAAAAAAGGAATTCCCCGGAGTTCCTCGTAATTCCCCTGGAATTCCTATATCAATTGTACAGGGTGGCCAGTTAAGAATGCAAAGTGCAGTATCTCGGAAACTATTTGTCCAAGAGACTTGCTGTGAAAAATGTTATAACTAAAGTTACCAAAAGAAAATCCTGGAAATTATTCTCATGTTTCCAAGATGGCCGCCAGGGGGCGTAACCGCCATCTGAAACTTTTGAAACGAATTTTTGACGAAATAAATAAAATATATACCTTTTGAAGTTGATCTTCATTCGAGTAATTTTTGCTCGACACTTTTTGACGTATCTATTAAAATGAAGTGGTGGGGGGTGGTTCAATGTTTTTTTAAATAAATAGCTGTAACTCCTGAACGACTGAACGGATTTCAACAAACTTGGTATCATTGGAAAGAGCATTCATTGGTCTATCAAATTCATCTTATTTGTAATGTGTCTGATTTTAAGTGATGCCACTAGAGCGCGTTTTTTGACATTATAACAAAAAATTGCAAAATTGTCTGAAAAATCAAATGCAATTTTTTTTTTCCATCAAAATGTAGTGGAATGATACCTTAGTAGGCTAGTGAAAACATTATCTCGATATAAACATTTTTCACCGCAAATCTCTTAGACGAATAGTTTGCGAGATACTGCACTTTGCATTCTTATCTGATGGCCACCCTGTACACCGGAATTCCTATGTGGTCAATCCCTCGGTTCAAGAAGAGGTTTGGGGTTTGGGTGGCATAAGATATTCGCTGTTTTATTACCCTCTCGTGAGCAAAACATATGATTCGATTATCGCTCCTCTTCCGCCGCAGCAGTATTTTCATTTTCTGTTGTGAAGTTACATAATAATTCGGATCGTTATTTTATAATACAACATTCCGGGGCTCTCTCAAAATAGGAAACCACATTAACCAGTGCATTTTAAAGGAATGCGATGATGTCGGTTTAGTTTGATGAAGCGCAAAGAAGTTTCAGCTTTTTTTATATCTCCTGACCTACCCGACGTTTTGCTCTATGGAGCACTTGTGCCTTCAATCAGGTCGCCGGATTATTAATTATTGATGTTAATGCTCTCGTTCAGTTCAACAAATCACCCATGAAAAGTATTATCGAGTAATTTATCGTCTCATAGAAATGCACTCATTATACAAACATAAGTATACATGTGCGATGCCCTGTTATAGTGTTAATATTCTAGATAATCTAGATTATAGATCGTTCTTAGGAACGCATGAGAAGTTGGCGCCGACTTTTTTCAAAATCAATATTTTTTTGAGTAGTTCTGTTTTTTTCCGAAAAATGAGTTTTGATTATTTTTTGTTGTCTATTTGAGACAGTTATGGAGTTCTTGATTGATTTCAAAAGAAGTTGGTGAATTGAAAAAGTTATTGATAATTTCGAAAAAAAGTTTTAAATTTTTTTTACGATTCAGATTTTTGGATTGGAGAAATGAATTCTGCTGTAAAAAAGAAGCAAAATGATATTCCCGGAATTGAAAATCGGTGCATCCGTTTGGTATTTCTACCGATTTGAAAAATTCGAGTCCTTTTATTTAATTTTTTCTTCCCTAAAAATAGTATATTATGATACAAGTTTTATAAGACGCTATTTTATCGCACGCGTTGTTTGGAGTACGACGAGCGAAGCGAGGAGTGCTCCAAGTAAACAAGTGCGACAACGTGTCTTATAAAACGTGTGTCATATGCATTTTTTTCTATTTTGAATTTATTTCAAGAAAAAAATGGATTTAATATCGATAAATAACAGAAAAATCTTCGATTGGTAACAATGATGACATTGAAAAAATCAAAATCTGACGCACAAGCGTGCATGAAGCCTAATTTACAGGTGAGCGATTTTGATTATTGCAATACCAGCGGTGAGAAATTCAATGTTGTTATTGTTTTTATCGGTCAATTCAAATCAGATTACACTCTGAATTGAAATTTACCAATTAAAACATTGAGTTTTTCACTGCTAATATCACCAAATCCAAATCGCTCAGAAGTAAACTGGGCCTAACTCTTCTGACTTTCATTTGACAGTTCGATTGTACCAATCTCCGAATAATAAAAAATGCGTATCGAAATGGAGGCTATTTCGACACGCATTTGCGTTGCACAATGACTTCATTATACAACCAAAATAGAGAAACTATTTTTCACGATTTCGGTCTTTGGGATTGGAGAAATGGATTATATGAAAATGAAATAAGCAAAATGATATCCCGGAAGTTGCAAATCGGTCCCCAAAAAAAAATTTATTTTTACGATTTTAGGAATTTTCGATAAAAAAACTGATGAAATAGATGAAAAATTAGTACTCGATGAAAAAAATCGGTTTATTCGATCGGAATTTCCGGCGATTTGAATAATTCGAAAATGTTCCAACAACGGCACGGGATTTCCCGGGAATTATGTCACTCATTCTGGCTCCCGTTCCCGGGTAATAACAGCTTGGAATTCCCAAATTATAAGGTTCACAAACAACTGGCATTTCATCGAATTCCTCGAAATTTTCCGAAATCCCAATAAGGATGTGAATAAAACTGATAATATGAATGCTCCTGGTTTTACATCGATTTTTCCGAGACATAATTTCACCCTCATCGAACAGCTCAGAACAAATCTGGTATAGTCGAGTCGAAATAAAAATAGGTGATGCCAAACAAAATGGTTGTCTTGGTAACGGACAATTAGATGCCAGCTCAGAATATCATCAAAATCCCCTTTGACGCTCCCCAATTTCACTTATTTCGGGGAAAGAGTCTAAGATTGTTCCCTCTCTGCAAGTGTACGTGATATAGCTGCGAGGAGGAATAGGGAGACTCCTGTATATAGGGTGTTTTCCACTGGCACATCTATTTTAGGAGCAACGCAGTAATAAGAGGTATCGCTGATGTTGCCAATGAGAGGAAAATTTGTGAAACTATGTTTTTCTATAACTGGTAAACAGACTAGCCTTTGACGCTTTCAAATTTCAACACAAAATTGACGTTTTCCGAGTAATGTCATTAAGTGACAGCATTTGCGCTCGTGAATGGAAATATTGAAAAAATGTCAAAGTCAAAGACTGTCCATAGAATAACAGTATTTAAAGTTTCCCTATGGTTCTTATATCAATTCGAATTGCGATGAAGATAGTTACTATAGTATATTTGCTAATAAATTGTGAACAAACATGTAATTAAACCGAGGGGTTAACCACAGTCTGAAATAGTGTACGAAAAATTCCTTTTTCTGTTTCATTTCCTTATTTCCTAAAAATTCCTTCAATTCCTAAGATTTCCCCGAAATTCCTCGGAATGCCTACAATTCCCATTCATTTCCCTCATTTCATTCTAATTCCTCGCATTTCACCGAAATGCCTCTAATTCCCATTCATTTTCCTAGAATTCCTCGAAATTCCCCGAAATTCCTTTATTATTTATTTCATTCCTTTCATTTTTCATTCGAAACCGAAGTCCATATAACTGTATTGAATTAATTCATAACATTGCGTTTCCAGAGGCGTAACCAAATGTCAGAATTCAGGAAATTATTCAAAAATCGAATTCTTGAAGTTCGATAATTCAGTATTTTAATTATATTAATTATAGAATATCGAAACCGCATCTCCATGAACGTATCCTAAATATTAAAGAAGCTTCAATAATGTAAAAAGTTGTTGCAATTTCGAGATTTTTTGTCGAAACTATATAAGTACTTATTCATTATTGGTCAAAACGGCTTAACGTGGAAATTTCCGAGAAAATAGAGGAATTTCGGGGAAATGGAGGAAATAGAGGAATTTCGGGAAATTTCCGAGGAATTAGAGGAATTTCGGGGAATTCCCGAGGATATAGAGGAATTTCGGGAAATGAAGGAAATAGAAGAAATTCAGGGAAATGAAGGAAATAGAGGAATTTCGGGGCATTTCAAGAATATGAGGAAAATAATAGGCATCTTTCAAGGTTTTTCCACTGGGATTAAATAATCAGAAAAGGAATCGTCTCGGTAATAGCAATGCCCAATGAAGGAAATAGAGGAATTTCGGGGCATTTCAAGAAAATGAGGAAAATAATAGGCATCTTTCAAGGTTTTTCCACTGGGATTAAATAATCAGAAAAGGAATCGTCTCGGTAATAGCAATGCCTTTTATTTCCCTCATTATCACGAAATGCCCGAAATTCCTATATTTCCACGGAAATTCCTCGAACTTCCCCAAAAATTCCTTAATTTCCCACAAGGTGTACGAGAAAATCCCCTGTGGTTAACCACTCGAATTAAACTAAAACAAAATTATTCATATGATAAAAAAATTAAATAAATAAATAAATACCAGTAACAAACTAATACACATCTAATTGTATTATGATATGATAGGTTCATGACGTGTTGCCATTAAATGCAATGTCGAAGCAAATATTCTAAACATGTCGCATTTCTCAAAAAACAAAAGTCCGTTGAATATAAATATTCATTAATATTTATTGAAACAGGTAACTTTCAAAGAGAAAATAGTCTATCCAATTGAAAATTTCAAACATAGTTTGTAATTGAATGTCTGTTAGACTACAGCAGAAAACAACTACATTCCTAGCTGATACCACCCAAATGTTTCTTTCTTCCTAAGACGTGACAAATTCACATCGAGACAGGCACGCTTAACAACCTACAGACCGGTTTCGGGCTTATTGGCCCTCATCAGTGCAGGGTAGTTATCCGAGTAGAGACTGGAGATCTCCACTCGAAGCGTTGCCTGTCCCAATGCATTTTCGTCGCGTCTATTTGACCGCACAGAGCCGCGTTCCAACAGACAATTGGATGTGGCGACATCATGCGGCAGAAGAAAGAAACACCCCAGAAACAGATCTCCCAAGTTACAGAACTTGGAAGTGGCTGATAGCTCGACTGAGCTAATAAATGCAAAATGGAAAAGCCATGAATTGAACTGACATTCAATTTCAAACTATGTTTTATATTTTTAATTGGATAGACTATTTTCCTTTTCAAAATTTTTGTTATGAAACGCAAATGAGGATTTATCGAAATAGCCTCTGTTTCGATAGTCATTTTTTATTATTCGGAGGTTGGTACAATCGAACAGTCAAATGAAAGTCAGAAGAATTAGGCCCAGTTTACTTCTGAGCGATTTGGATTTGGTGATACTAGTAGTGAAAACTCAATGTTTTTATTGGCAAATTTCAATTCAGAATATGATATGATTTAAATTGAGCAATGAAAACAATAACAACATTGCATTTTTCACCGCTCGTATCGCAAAAATAAAACATTAAACTGGGCTCTACGCTTGTGCGTCATCAGATTTAAAATATTTCAATGTCATCATTGTTACCAACCGATGATGTTTCATATTATTTATCGATATCAAATCAATTTCTTCCAATTGAAGACTTCAAATTAATGCAAAATCGGAAAAATTTTGTATGACACATGTTTTATAAGATATAGTGTCTTATAAAACTTGTATTTTTTTTTGTGGATTAATAAAATATATTTAAAACACAACGAATACAACACAAAATAAAACAAACCCACTGGTTAATATATACTATTTAATTCAGAGGTGGTCGTCAGTCAAGCCAACTTCCTCATTCCAAATAGAACGTATAATTCATACCTATTTATGAGATATAAATTTTCTGCATATTCTGGATTTTTTATTCGCTAATTCTCATTGTTCGGCACTGCAAATACTAAATCGGCATAAATAATTTGGCAACTAAGAGAAAACCTATTGAATGGTTTTGAAAGCAAGGATTCATGTCAAAATCAACTTTTCCATCTGGACGCACATGAATGAACTTTCACAAGTTTTTCTAATTGTGGGCATAAAAATTATTCACCTGAAATTTGGTGAACCGTAGACTAATGAGAGGACGATTATCTACAGGGTGTCGAGGACTGATAGGTATTCAATAAAGGGAGGCAATACTAAAAGTTATTCTTCTTTGGTTCCTGTAGTCAAAGTTTACAGAATATATACCTATTATAACATTGATGCAGTTATTGGTTGAAATTACTACTCTCTTTCAGCTTCCAACGTTATTAAATGAAGTCAGTATAGGCAGGTAGCGAAATTAAAAAAAAATGGAATGTGAGTAGTATTACTGGGAGTTTTACTGTTGTTGAGCATTGTTTCGTATATATACCTAATATAAATATTTAGAATTCCGCATCATATCATAACCTAGTTTAGGAATATTTTTCATTCCAGTTTCCAGTTTTGTCATCAATAATAGGTCTAGCTAGTATATTTTCACAGATTGATGTTGACATATACAGTGAAATCATGTTTCCTGATGAATGCAATTTAATCTTCCTATAACGAAATTTGTTACGTATATACGTCGTGCGTGGTAAGTTTATAAAACCTCGAAGGGATTTCCCTGTATTCATCTTTCTCAATTCTTGGTTGTTGATCAAATTCTCAGTTTAGTTGGGTTTATAAATTCATCATTAACGAAGTAGCCTTTACAGCATTTGCGCTCGTGAGCGGAAATACCATGTATAGGTATTGTTGAAAACAACAACAAACATATTCTCTTGCGAGCTTGAAAATAGTGACTATGAATTATCTAAGGCACCTCCTCGTGTAGCAGAAGCAGCAAAAATTGTAAATTGTATCCTCTTACAAGAGAAATCGAGGAAAAGTATAAATTTATTATATGATAGATTCATGAAGGCATGGTGCCATATAACACTTTAATGTTGAAGATTTCATAGTAAGTATCCTAATTTCTCAAGAAACCTCAGTCCGTTGACTATAAAGCGAAAATAATATTTACTGAAAAAGATAAATTTCAATTGACAAGTTCAGCCAGCGTTGAGAGAGAAAAAAATATGTCTTTGTCATCAAGATTGCAACTTTGAATGATGAAAATGTTATGATTGAGACGTAAAAAAAGAGAAGAAGACTGATATCACAATTATAATATGTTTGGAATTATGCAACAATTATTGTAAGCTTTTAATGCTCACAAAATATTCGAAATAATCGGAATAACGAAAATACTACAAGAAAAACAAACCAGGTTATAAAAGTATTTTTCTTTTTCAGTCCCAATTATAGCATTTTGACAAAGACAACACTAGGGCAGACATATTTTTTCTCTCTCAACGCTGGCTGAACATGTAATAATCGAATCATTACTAGTCGACAATCCATTTAATGTCAAGTTATTCCATGGATCACGTTTTGCTATACACCTAGTATATTTATAAAAATATGATAATGTTTAGTCAACTATAATATGATCTATAGTGAATCAATTATAAAAACTTCGCTCGATATAGAAACATCGTTCATGCCTTAATGTATTTGCTTATGGTGAATAAATAACCACCTACTATATGAAGTGACATTTTTAGGTCATAAAATTACTGATATAGAGGAATTTTACCTGACAATTCAAAGTACAGTGCTTTAAGTTCCTGAAAATGGAGATGCTTTCAAACGATTTGTGGCATTTTGTAACTTTTATCGACGATTTATTCCTCATTTTGCAATACTTACTTATCCATTGAATAAATTAACAAGAAAAGGTACAGATTTTGTTTGGTCTCAGGAATGCCAAAACGCTTTTGAAAAACTGAAAAAATCGCTGATAAGCCCACAAATTTTGCCATATCCAGATTTTACAAAGCAATTCACTATCACAACGGATGCTGCAAATTAAGCATGTGGTGCAATATTGAGCCAAAATTTTGATGGACAACATTTACCAATCTGTTACGCTTCACTAAAATTTTCTAAAGGAGAAGCCACCATTGAGAAAGAATTAGCAGCAATTCATTGGGCGATAAATTACTTCAAACCATACATGTATGGCCCAAAAATTTAACTTCATAACGTTAATGACTTCTTGTCGGTAGATCCTCGTTAGTATCTCCTTTTATACAGACGATTTCAAGAAAAGGAGCAAACTTTTTTCTTTCCCGGGAGGAAAAAACCATTTTCCTCTGTTGTGTGAGAGCTGAAATGTACGTTTTCTAGTCAGGTTTCAAAAAATATATCTGTGTTGGATTATATATGCATTTGTAATCATCAGTAATGCGATGAACTTTCGCCCTATTCGAAGAAGGCTTTGAAATTATCTCGTGTTTATCAGTCATCATATCCTTCTTTGAAAAGCAAATTGTGGTTTTTGATCTTAATTCGAAAATCGACCGAATGATTCGTTTTTCTTTGAAATAAAACTCATCCAACCTCATAACAATAAATTGTTTTCAGAACGTTTCGCAATAAACAAACATTCGGGGTCAAGAAACGACTACCTACGAGGACAATAATGTCTCAGTTTAATTCCTCGGCTCATTATATTTCATGTTGCGAATTTTAATGAGATGTTTATTGCTCTGGTCTAGTTCATGTCTCTCAAGCATTTTCGAGTGTTGGGCTGCTGCTTGTACTCTAATCTTAATGCATCTGTCTCGTGTAATTACCAGACTATTCCGTGAAAATAATTAACTGGAATTTATCGTATTCACCAATGCTTATCTTTAATTGTTATTATCAGAAGACTTTGGTTAACGTGATTCAACGGAAAAAACAAAATAATATTTGTATGCGAAGTCGATTGAATGATGGAGTCAAAGCTCTGATGGATTTGGAAAATCAAAAATGGTTTTTCGAAATTCAATTTTTCCCAAATCCAAAATCAACAATGACATTTATTTTGTACTGTTTGGTGAGTCTTCTGCTGTTGAAACTTTGTTGATGCTCAGTATTAAATGCTCTGAATTTCATGGGATGAGTTGATGACGTAAGGATGAAAACAATTCGATATGAATTTGATTGAGAGTTATCGATTAATTACCGTCAGTCAGTTTTTTTGCTATGTTGTTTGGTTATTTATAATTATCATCAATTGCAGCTGTAGCTCATTATATTCATCAAACATCGTGACCGCTTATGATAACGCTATCAGAATCATCACAAACATGATAACCATGTGTTTTTGCGGGCTTGTTGCAATGATACTAAAATAATAATGATCTCTTTGAACATATGTCAATGAAGAAACGTTTTTGTATGCCGTCGAATAAACAAGGAAGTACCTATTACTTGTTTTTGAGTAGATATCAAAATAAATGATACAATTTATACACGTGAAATCCAAACCACTGTAGAATTTCGCCTACCTGCACTTCTCAAATGGAATATTGATTGGCCCACCCTGTAGCTGTAATATCGCATTGGGTCTTGTTGAATTCACATAATATTGATAGTAATTTTCTATATATCTTTTATCAGCTCACCGCAGCTCAAAAATGCAAATTTTTACCTGAAAAATTGAAACCGGAGTTGTGCTTCAAAAATCTAGAAACCAATCAATAATAATTATATATCTATTATGTGGATTTCTACATACAGTGTCTGCCATAATCATGGAACCTTATGGAAAACTTTGAGTTTCTCAGAAAATGACATTCTTCATAACAGTTTGTGCAATCAATTACTTTACCTAAATACGCGCATAGCCGTTAATTATTTAATATATATGAATTGTATGAACAGGGATTACGGTGAAATAATTCTATATTTATGTAAGTAGTGCTTACCGAATTCATTTAGAAGTTCTTTTTAACAGTTAGATGTGGGTAAATATTGTCTTACTATGTTAGGACTAGGGGTAAATATCCATGCTAGTTTCAGTATGAGGATCTACTTATTCAGAAAATACGAAATATCGAATAAGATTTATTAAAAAAACTTGCCCACTTAGTGTTGAACTGTAGTTTTTTCATTTATCATCAAAATATTGATTCATTTCATCAGAAGTGAGAATCTTTCAATTCCCACTTTGATAGTGAGTGGGTAGTTTTTAGAGAGTTTTTGCTAATACGTTATGAGAAAATATTTGCTTTTGAGTTTGCGCAATTCATTGTCAATCAGTGAACAACTCAAAAGAACACATATTTTGTCCCTAATTATTATCATTCATTCAATCTCTCAATTTTATGCTTGGACGACAAGGATCATAATATTTAGAGTTGGTTCCAATTCTGCCGCATCTCAAATCGTGTTATTTTCTGTAATTTCTTAAATTAATTAGCACTACAAACTCTTAACTTCCTAGCACGCCACTGCTTCATCTCGCATATTATCATAACTTATCATAACATTTCGCCATTCCCTGTTTTTCCTAACTTTTCACCAAAATGAACTCCTCTAATTAAGTGAAAACTGATTATGAATGATGTTGTTGGACTTTAACGAGTAAGGCGCAGCGTAAATGGGAAAAGGCATTCCAGAAATTTAATATGACAACAAAATGAGAGGAAAAAGGCAACAAAAAGGTTAGATTGAGATAAATTCACTGAGAATGAATTATTGTGAGAGTTTCTGAACCTGTTCAAGTTTATCTCTATAGTACCTATGGAAGTGCAAACATTTGAATTCGTCGCTTTTGTAACCAGTGGCAGATCATAACAAATATGAATTGTCATCTATCCCCATCGATTATCTCTATTTTTTTGCTTTTGTGATCTGCTGAAAGAAAATAATAAAAAAGTATGCATTGCATTTTGTCAATATATGTTAACTGAAATGGTCATATATTGAAAGGTGTTTGAAGTGGAATCCAAAAATAACTTGGTATTTACTACTTATGTGTATATTGTCAATCGCGAAGTCCACTGTTCATCAAAACATCCCAATTAGGATAATTGTGTTAATGTGACATTTGCTGATTTATTTGCACTCGCAATTACATACCGCAAACGTAAGCATTTTCAACGATATCAGTAATTATGATAATATTCACAAAATCACATTTGAGTAGAATGTATTGAATTAATTATGATTGCATCAAAACTAATTTGAAGAAATCTTTTTGTTGCAACAGATAGATTATTTCATATTTGGTTAAAATTAACCTCGAAATTGTCCCCCGGAGATAATCAGAATCGCCTGTGGATATTCATCCGACTAATTATACATGTTTTATTGATCTAAAATCCCATTATTAAAAATCTATCTTCATCAGTATGCTTATAGAAAAAACTTCTAATGTTTCAATTCGTTTTTAGGAAGCTACTGATTCGACCTACTCGAATAATTGACAAGTTCAGCCAGCGTTGAGAGAGAAAAAATCAAGATTGCAACTTAAAATAATGAAAATGCTATGATTGGGAAAAATGAAGAAGACTTATATAACCTGTATATAATTATTCGAGGGGTTGACCACTAGGAGAAAATGTGTACACTGGAATTCCTAAAAGCCGGAATTCCCCCGGAATTCCTATGGAATTCCTCCGGAAGAAATATGTCAATTCGAACCGAGATTTGAACAAATAACGATGGAATTTTGAAACTCAATGTAGATAATACTCGGAATTCCGGGGGAATTACGGAAAAAAATAAGCAGATTGGTATGAGCAAAGTTGAAAATTGGTACATCCGTTCGAAAGTTATGGCGATTTGCTACATTTTTTCTATGATGAAAAAAAGTTTTTGTTGATTTCGTTTTTTTTGATTGGAGAAACGGATTCTATGCAAAAAAATAAGCAGATTGGTATGAGCGAAGTTGAAAATTGGTCCATCCGTTCGAAAGTTATGGCGATTTGCTACATTTTTTCTATGATGAAAAAAAGTTTTTGTTGATTTCGATTTTTTCGATTGGAGAAACGGATTCTATGGAAAAAAATAAGCAGATTGGTGTGAGCGAAGTTGAAAATTGGTCCATCCGTTCGAAAGTTATGGCGATTTGCTACTTTTTTTTCTATGAAGAAAAAAAGCTTTTGTTGATTTCGATTTTTTTGATTGGAGAAACGGATTCTATGGAAAAAAATAAGCAGATTGGTATGAGCGAAGTTGAAAATTGGTCCATCCGTTCGAAAGTTATGTCGATTTGCTTCATTTTTTCTATGATGAAAAAAAGTTTTTGTTGATTTCGATTTTTTCGATTGGAGAAACGGATTCTATGGAAAAAAATGAGCAGATTGGTATGAGCGAAGTTGAAAATTGGTCCATCCGTTCGAAAGTTATGGCGATTTGCTACATTTTTTCTATGATGAAAAAAAGTTTTTGTTGATTTCGATTTTTTCGATTGGAGAAACGGATTCTATGGAAAAAAATAAGCAGATTGGTGTGAGCGAAGTTGAAAATTGGTCCATCCGTTCGAAAGTTATGGCGATTTGCTACTTTTTTTTCTATGAAGAAAAAAAGCTTTTGTTGATTTCGATTTTTTTGATTGGAGAAACGGATTCTATGGAAAAAAATAAGCAGATTGGTATGAGCGAAGTTGAAAATTGGTCCATCCGTTCGAAAGTTATGTCGATTTGCTTCATTTTTTCTATGATGAAAAAAAGTTTTTGTTGATTTCGATTTTTTCGATTGGAGAAACGGATTCTATGGAAAAAAATGAGCAGATTGGTATGAGCGAAGTTGAAAATTGGTCCATCCGTTCGAAAGTTATGGCGATTTGCTACATTTTTTCTACGATGAAAAAAAGTTTTTGCTGATTTCGATTTTTTCGATTGGAGAAACGGATTCTATGGAAAAAAATAAGCAGATTGGTATGAGCAAAGTTGAAAATTGGTCCATCCGTTCGAAAGTTATGGCGATTTGCTTCATTTTTTCTATGATGAAAAAGTTTTTTTTTATTTCGATTTTTTTCAATTGAAGAAACGGATTCTATGGAAAAAAAATAAGCAGATTGGTATGAGCAAAGTTGAAAATTGGTCCATCCGTTCGAAAGTTATGATGAAAAAAAGTTTTTTTTGATTTCGATTTTTTCGATTGTAGAAACGGATTCTATGGAAAAAAATAAGCAGATTGGTATGAGCGAAGTTGAAAATTGGTCCATCCGTTCGAATTCCCCGGAATTCCTATCAATAGTTGAATAATTCCAAACATATTATAATTGTTCTCTTTCTCTACGTTCCAATCATAACATTTTTATCATTTTAAGTTGCAATCTTGATGACAAAGGCAACCTAGGGCAGAAATATTTTTTCTCTCTCAACGCTGTCTGAACTTGTCAATTGAAGTGACTCTTTTGTTTTAGTAGAACTACGAAAAATATTGGGTAATAAATTGTAGAACACATTTACACTACCAATTGAATATTTCACCTATTATCGGGGGTAGATACGGGGTTGACCAAACCCTAGAACTGTCGAGATAACATTCAGGACTATTTCCAATATCCTCCACGTGGAAATACTGAAAGCTGTTTTGTTCCCCATTATCCCGTTGGCATATACTATAGACTTCCGCTATACGTTGTACATAATGTCGGTTGCGTGTTCTTATCTCACCTGAAGAGATTACGCTGTAGAATGCATTATTTGTATTCATGATTGTGGCAAAGCTGGACGTCTATTGAAAACTTGATATAAAAGTGGCCCTATTCTTTTCTAATACAGGGTATTCCGGAATTGTGCACAACAAATTTTAGGGGTGATTCTATTTGACAAAAGCGTCTATAACATCCTTGATCCAAATACGACTTGAATCCTTCAGTCGAAGAGCCTTCACTGCCCTTGACCTCGAAAACGGCCCACATTTTTTTTTCTTAATTTTTTTTTTCAAATATAAAATGGACAACTCCCTTCAATGGTGAAAGATTCAGTGATTGATTACGTTTGGGTTTCCTATATTCTAAAAAAACTGAAATAATGTGTAATTTCCTGATTGATGAAACCTGAAAATTTACAGAGCCATACCCTATCTCTTTTTTTATCAACTTCGGAGGGTAGTAGGTACATTTTTTGGAACACCATGTACGTCAATGAGCTTCCATATACACTGTGTCCAAGATAAGAATGAACAGCATGGGGATATCGGAAACGGTAAGTGATACGGGGTCGATTAAATTAGAGAAAAGTAGCGCATTTATGTGCCTAATAATATGACATTTAGAAAGTTTTAATATTCCAATTAGTTTCGGAGATATCCGAGAAAATCTGAAATTTGAGAATTTCGTTTTTATTTTCTCCTAGCTTTATTTTCAAAGGAAATGTAAAACAAATAGCACTTCGCCATGGCCACTTTTTAAGGACTACACGATAACATAAGCAGAATTTTTCTGCGATGTTTCGTCTTTTAGAAAACATCGTCAACTTTGTATTTTTATATGGGCCGAAACTAAAGTATACCCTAAATACGACTCCATTTTTTGTATCACACAATATGATTTCGAAACCATTTCTCGCGCAAAATGTAATTTAGTGATTATTTTTTCTTCAATTTTAGATAGTAGGCGTCTAAATATTGATTTATCAGGTTGTCGCCTCTCTGGATACTTATTAGAGTACGCACGTTCAGCATCAACACAATTTATTTGGCACAAAATGTAACATGACAACATATCAAATTTTTCAGTATTCGAAAAGCTGCCGTTTTCCATTTTCAATACAAATTAGGTAGGTAACGAGATGTAAGAGTAGGAACGGTAATATGTCAAAAATTCTACCAAACTACAGTATTATTATGACAACAGAACATAATGTGGTCATTTTTTCCAGCGCCTATTATCTAAAATTGAAGAAAAACAGATTAAGTAATCACTAAATTACAATTTGCGCGAGAAATGGTTCCGAAATCATATTGTGTGATACATTGCAGTATTCACAATGAAAAATGGAGTCGTATACAGGGTATACTTTAGTTTCGGCCCATATAAAAATACAAAGTTGACGATGTTTTCTAAAAGACGAAACGTCGCAGAAAAATTCTGATTATGTTATCGTCTAGTCCTTGAAAAGTGGCCATGGCGAAGTGCTATTTGTTTCACATTTCCTTCGAAAATAAAGCTAGGAGAAAATAAAAATGAAATTCTCAAATTTCGGTTTTTCTCGGATATCTCGGAAACTACTTGGAATATTAAAACTTTCTAAATGTCATATTATTAGGCACATAAATGCGCTACTTTTCTCTAATTTAATCGACCCCGTATCACTTACCGTTTCCGATATCCCCATGCTGTTCATTCTTATCTTGGACACAGTGTATACACCGCGAAAGGAATAATTAAAAGACGACCACCCTGTATGTTAATCTTCCACTTCCATGCTCCACTGCTCACGCTTGCCTGTTCTCAAAATCACAACAACGTTGAAATGAACAGAACAGATTCACACTTTACGCGGAGGTCAATGTGAAATTGCTGAAGCACCAACAATAAAAAATCTTTTTTCTACAACCGGTTTACAAAATTGACGTTTTCCGATGAATGTCATTAAGTGACAGCATTTGCGTTCGTGAGCGGAAATATTGAAAAAAGGATCGCCTCTACCATCGGTATATTGTTGAAAACGAACTCATATTCTCTAGCATAATTGAAAATAGTCACAAATAGTGATTGTAATTATCTAAGGCACGTCCTGTAGCTAGGGTTGTCACCTTTGAATTTCTGCTTTTCAGGACAAAAACAGTTGAAAATGCAGGACAATCAATGAAAAATCAGGACAAATATAATTTCAATAAAAGTATATTATCAAGTTTTATAAGACACTATTTTGTCACACGCGTTGTTTGGAGTACGACGAGAGAAGCGATAAAACGTGTCATTTATAATTTTTTCTATTTTCCATTAATTTGAAGTATTTTCATTAAAAAAATTGATAATATCAGACAACCATATCATATGGATATTGAACTCTGAAGGATGTATGAAACAACTAAATTATCAAGTAAGGAAAACTCTTGGACCACTTTGAAAAATGGATGATTTCCACAATTTTATTTATCTAAATAATCATTTCAAACTGATACCGTTATCAGTCAAAATATAAACAGACAAGACCAAAAAAATAGGAATAACCCCAACCTAACTAAGTCATTTGGGTACTTGAACCTGTATATCTTGTAATTCTCGTATTATAAAATTCTCGACATTTGGCGTCCTGCAAGTGATCTCGACAGGACGCAGGACAAAGTACCTCAAATTCAGGACGTCCTGCGGAATGCAGGACGGGTGGCAACCCTACATGTAGCAGAAAAAGCAAACATTGTTAATTTGAACCTCCTACCAGAGAAGTCGAGGAAAAGTATGAATTATGATGATTTTTCTTTATGTTCTGGTTCTCACTGTAATGTCCAAAGAACTTCGTGAGAACCAAGGGAAAGAAGGTAGGAGTTGGTGTTTTCTTAAATTTCTAGAGATGGTATGCCTCGGGGAACACCTCCCTAGGCAATGAGTTCCTAAGTCTCGATGGTCGTTGGATGAACGAGTCTTTGGAAAGGGACGTTCTGCAGGTCTCTAAAGTGACCACCAAGGGGTGTGAAGACTGAACTTGACGGGTTAATCTCGAAGAGACTGCTAATGGAGGAACGATTGTTGATATTTCAGAAGAGCATCGCCGATGAATATATCTATAAAGTTGTAAGCGAGGCATCACCGACGAGGCGAATTGCCCTTTTTTGGACAGAATCCAATAGTTTCAGGATATTTTTAAGTGACGCACTCCAAATATGGCAACAGTATTCTAGGACAAGTCGGATCTGTGCCTTATAGATCATAAGCAGCTGACTGGGAGTAAAATAGCTCTTGGCTCGAAACAGAAATCCAAGTTTTTGGGATGCCCTTTTGGCAATGGACCTCACGTAATTTTCCGAAGAAAGTTTATTGCTGATAGTAACGCCAATCATCGAAATGGATGACTTCAATGGTATGGTTACTCCTGACTGAATTATGTTGGGCACAGTGAGATCGGCTTTTCTGGAGAAAAGACATGCTTGTGTTTTATTTGCATTGAATTCTACCAGGTTATTAGATCCCCATTCGAGAATTGTCCATATTTATTTTTTTAACATTTCTTTCTCGTTCATGAAATGCTTCAATGTTGATCGAAGTAGAGATCTTAAACTTGTCGCATTTCTGGATAAACATTAGTCCA
Organism: Chrysomela aeneicollis; assembly: GCA_029955515.1. Lineage (NCBI taxonomy): Eukaryota > Metazoa > Arthropoda > Insecta > Coleoptera > Chrysomelidae > Chrysomela > Chrysomela aeneicollis. The sequence goes on along the minus strand of JARUHQ010000015.1, from coordinate 16,532,120 downwards.
TTGAATATTAACCTTGAGTATTAATAAATCAAAAATAATATTTACTGAAAAAAGTAAATTTCAATTATATTTCATAGGTACTCTATGGTAGTTTGAGAAGCACCAGTAGTAGTAGTAATAAAGTATCTAGTTTCTTTATTTAGGAACTGTGTTTGTAAAAAAAATATTCAGTGTATTTCGAGCAAAAAGTGTATTGCTGCTCTCGAAAGATCACGAATAGCTATTTATACTATAACATCGAAAATTCAAACATATTCACAATGAAAAATAAGGAATTTTGAAACAAAAAACGTCGATTTGTGATACCCGAGAAACGTTTTTCTTTATTCGAATATTATTCATGAAATGCATTAGAATATGGGATAACCTCCACATAAATGTTCATGGATCACGGAAAAAATATACGGGGCATATCGGAAGAAACGGCTTTGATCGTTCGTTATATTAACAAAATCTTTGTTTCCAGGTAATTTGTGTTTTCCAATCTCTTCGCACAACCATCTGGTTAATTCGGACTCTGCATGAACCGCGACCGGCAGGGTGGTACGAAGACGTCTTCCCGGGGTTAGAGAATGAGGAATTTTTTCATTTCCTGTCTCGTGGTCAGTTCTTGCATATTCTGCCCGGAAGCGCACTACACTCAACAATGGGCGGTCGAAATAGAGGGTGGGCAACGAATAGCTGATGAGGTGGCTCGTGATCATGGATTTGTCAACCACGGACTGGTGAGTAACGCGCCGCATGCAAAAAACAGAGTAAACAATTACTTACTACACACGTAAAAAGAATTAATTAATTTGATTTGATATGCTTTGATTCAAGAGTATGGCTTATTTATATATACTGGAATAAATGTCTGCTCAATTCAAGACTATTATGTTTCCAAATAAATACACTCATACCAATGTTATAGATTCCTTGAATCGTAAATAAATGGAGTTCTTCGTGAGAATAATACAATATTTCAGATTGAGAACACAATATATTTAAATCAAGTCAATCATAATCTCTCAATGACTCGCATTTTTCTTGAACAAAAAGAATCAGATTTTCAGTTTTAGCTGTAGATTGTTTTGTATCAAGAATTTTATCAAATCAGAGGAATTATATCGATTTCTTGAAATGAGAATCATCCTCAACTCCCTTTCTCTCATTGGGGCTCTCATCAATCACATCATCACATGCAGACCTTCTTCTTGACAACCTTTCCCCCTATTCGTAGAGATTATTTCTGAACTTGTCCACCAGTTTACCTCGCAATAAAGTTGTATTCATCTGGTTTCAAACGACTGAAAAATATAAAATATATCATTCACAACTCCATGTAGGTACAATGTGAGAGATAATCTGACTTAGCACAATGCATGGTTATTATATTTCTTCAAATCTGGGTTCACATTCTTACTACTGAAATCATTTTCCTTTGATCGAAATTTGGTAAAAAAATGTAAAAATATGTTAGGTATAATATGCAATATCAAAATACCTAAGATGTCTACAAGTTCAAGAAGCTCTTTTCCACTGTTCAATCAGTGTTTGGACAAATTTAAACGTTCATCCGCACATAGGTACCTAACCCCAATTTTCACTGACTATGCCGATCCTGGTTATTCAAGTTTTTCACGAATTATCTGTTTTCGAGATGATATAGCTACGTTAATTGATTGGATACACAAAATACCTACCCAAGAATGAACGTCGATAAGATATAGTCATGTAACTTACCTCAAAAAGTGGTAATTATATCCTCAGATATCTCCTAAGACCTTAGTTTTTCTTTCATGGTAAACCAATATTTCTATGCCAATAAAATAGGTTGAACTGGTTGAACAATGATGGATGCACGACAAGAGCACCGAAACAACACACTCACACCGTTTGGCAACATTCTCGGCTAGAAGGGATCGCAATTATATTCAAGAAAATATTATGGTCAATCCAAAGAAACTTTCTCAGAGATTTACTTATTCAGAGATTAAATGTTGAATGTTATTTTGAAAGAAGACATTCCGTGATATATTTTTCAAGAACTTCATTATTTTTTCTGGATACATTGAATTTCTTGAATTGAAAACAATATTCAATAAATTCGTTTCAAATAAATTATTTCAGAAGAAGAATGCGCTTTTTCAAAACAAGAATTGGACGTTGAACAAATATATCGTTTTCATTTGAGAATTTGTTTTTATCTGTGTAGAATAGACGTACAAACAACATACACTGGGAACATTTTTTCATCGTCACAGCAAATTTTTCCGCTGCTCTAGCCAAAAATGTTGGCTACATAGGGGACAGGAAATATCTTTACTACTGCAGAAGAGAAAACTTAGCTGCCAACGTCTACCTGTGGTAGCACAGCTACTTTAGAAAGTAACTCTGCTGTCGTAATGAAGATACTCTCCTGTTATGAAAAAGTAACTATGCTACGGTAGAAAAGGGGTTTCATTCTGTAAATTTGTACTTGAAAAGTAGATTACTAATACAGGAGAGATATTTGTGTTGATATTTGTTGTTGTTGAATTCTTACTGTTACAGGAAAGAGTCTACTAAAAAAGCAAAGTCCTTGCCAAGAGTAGCATAAGTGTTTTTTTAGTCAGTGGAAGTTAATTATCTCACAATAGCAAAGATATTTGCTGGAAATATCCTTGAAAGTGGTACCATTGAGCGCATTCAACAAAACTAGTATAAACAAAGTTTAACCATACCTCTTAATGTTCATAAATCGATATTCAAATTATTGCCAGCACTTTCTGAAAATTTAGAGATTCAATTAAAGTTCGTTTATCCTAGTTTTATTGTTGCACGCACGGCTTCACTTTCGAAGAGATTTCCCGCAGACATAATGCTATTGTAAGATAAGTAACTTCCACTTGGTGATAAATTCCTTTTAGACTGTCCCAGCATAACATCATAATTCACTCATACCAATCGTAGAGGTATCACAAAAAATTACACCGAACCACGGAAGTATTTGAATAAACAAGGAACAAAAGAACTTAGGAGGTATTATATAGAAGAAGAACACGAATATTTCGGTAATACGGTGAAATACCTACTGTTACTCCGTGAGAATAGAAAATCACCGGAATAGTGGACGGGACGGACGACAGATGAGATGAATTGTTGCAAGTCTGGCGATAAAATGAAAACGATACCAACCGAACTGCGATTTTGGCATGTCCGAATCGCTTTCAGCAATTTATTTTTGCTGGGCTAGCAAAGAACTACAGTTATTATAAAGAGATATTTCGTGATGCGAATATTTTCTGCTAGGATAGCAGATAACTTTACAGTTATTATAAGGAAATATTGATTGAACCTTCTTTGCTACAGCAGAAACATATCTAACTATCGTGGAAAAGTACATTTTCATAGTAGCAGAAATAATTTTATAGAATTGCAGTTCTACTCCTACAGCTATTTTTTTCTGTGATAGATAGTTTCTTCGCAGTTCCAATAAAGCAGATTCAGTAAAGTGATATTTTCTGTAAGAGCCAAGCAACATTACTACGTTTGTTACTTTTTTGGCTACGACAGGGGAAAAAACTCATCAAAGATTTTTCTCCTAGGACTTCTCTCAGTGTACCTGTATGTACCTATAATAATAAACCCGTGATATTCCAACTAAATCATAAAGTCTGCTTGACGTCACTGAACCTATAGTTGTCGAAATACGCTTGAATAATATGCGCTCTCTTGCGTATTTTTTCATACAAGGCCACACATAGGTCACATAATTTCTGTCTCATTATTAACCCTATTCCCAATTTTTTTGTTGTGACGTTGCTTTACCGTCAGGTAAAAATATTTCGGAATTGGGTGATGAAACCTGAAACTAACTCTACAATTCGGTTGCATTGCTATTTTTTTTTTCTCAAAAAGCTGTAGGTACTGAGTTTGGCCGAAGCTGACAATCTAATCTAAGTCAAATCGTCTTACTTGAAATAATTTTCCACATTCAGTTATCTCACTCTATTTTTCATTTAACTTGTCAATATAATTGAAAATTTCACACAACATTTTCGACTTATTAAAAGCCTTTATTTTGTATCGTTATATCTCAGATAACAATCCACATTTTCTTACCGAATACCACTAGCTTCAATTGAAAATGAAAAATTGTTACTCGAACACTAATAATTTTTAGGAAATTCTCTCGTCTTGGACTCGAAATATTCGTGTTCTCGAAAAAGTTTAGTGGTTCATACAACCGATTGCTTCAAAAGAACTATAAATGTCCACCTTATAGAATGTTTAAGTATACAGAGTGTCCTAGGTTTGAATATCGAAGGCAAAACCTGGGATGCCCTGGATAAATATGACCCACGATGAATCGAGAACACGTTTTTGCAAATGTCTTTTTTCTTTGCAGATATTCTCTGACCATTACCATTTTTCACACAGTGGCGTAGCCAAGCGATCCCTGAAGCCCGATGCGGAGAAAGTGACTAGGCTTGCGGTAGATACGCGCGTCAAGTCGGCAATACAACAAGTAGCGAAGAAGAGAGTCAAGCGAGACTTGAAACTGCAAGATAGTGATCCAAAATGGCAATATATGTGGTATTTGGTAGGAGTATTCACTGATTCTTCTTACTATCGATTCAAACGTTAATTTTTTTTTTCAGAATCGTGGTGGAGGTCTAGATCTGAATGTGATACCCGCTTGGATGGAGGGTGTAACTGGAAAGGGAGCTGTGGTTACAATATTAGATGATGGTTTAGAGAAGGATCATCCAGATCTACTCCAGAATTATGTAAGTCCCAAATGAAAATAAAACTCAGAACCAATATCTAGCAAACATGCAAGTTTTCTGTATTTGATGTCTGTTTATCTCGCATACCATTTTTTTTTATTACACTATTCTACAGATACAAGATCCAATTACAGAATAGGAAAATACAGTAAGAATTATTCAAACATATTATCTAATTACATTAATATCACTTATTAGAAAAAACAGAACAGTCCAGTTTTTTTATGGAGGTCAAATTGCAGCAAAAAATGTCAATGGTTTCATTCAACTTGTCATATGTGGAGCACATCTTGTAAACAGGTGCATGAAGTTTTACATTAGTTTGACAAAGCGGAAAAAGTATTATTTTTCCGGGATGTGAATCTAGGAATATGAAAGTTCAACATTTCCAAAATGCAGCTGCAGTCCAAAGTGTTGTGAATGAGATTGAAAAGAAAGATAACATGTGACCTATTTCGACGAAATTCAAGTAAATCAACTGAAAATCTTGAAAGAAGTTGCTCATGTGGATAACCCACATCTGGGTATTTTCCATCCAATTTAAAACATAGATACTTCAAAAATTTTCGTTGGATATTTTCTAAATTAGATATATGTACCTGATAATATGGTGCCCAAACTATTGATGCATACTCAGAAGTGGATCTAACAAGCGTGAAATATAATTGCAACAGCGATTTCTCATTCCTTCCAAAATTTTTCGACACTCTGATAATGAATCCTAATGATCTATAAGTTTTTTTGATGACTTGCTGAATATGATTTCCAAAAGAAAGTTTCTTGTCGAAAACTACTCCTAGATCTTGGAAAGTATCAGGTCGGGTGGATAATTGGATTCAGCTTGGCGGTGAAGGACATAACATGGCATTTAGAAACATTAAGAAATAAGCTGTTCTTGATGCACCAGGCATTGAGGCTATCAAGATTGTTTTGAAGAAGATAACAGTCCTCTCTGGATTATTCATCTGATTGTGTTGACATTTTGGTTAGGTTAGGTTCTTCTCAGCCCTGCGAAAGTTTCTGAATTAGTTCCACCATTTCACTATGGGTGTCGCGCGAGTCGTTTCAACAAATGAGTGTAGATGCAGTTCCTCGGTGGTCGCTGTCAAAAATGCCACTCAAACGACAAGCGACTTGTCGGTCTCTTGTTTCTATTCTAATTTTCGGGATCTCAATGCTCCAAGGGCTGCCATCTGTTAGTCAGCGATGAAACTAAAACCTCATTTCGAAGTTATTTCGCTGGCAGGTATTGACGATTTCGCTCCCGCCAGAGGCGCTCCTGTCAGCGGAAGTCATGGGTATCAAGAGAATCAATAACCAAAATGTCAAATATTGAAATAGAGGTGAACAAGGTTAGTAACCTTGCATAACCAACCAATATGTCCATTTTTGCTGTACAATGCTAAATTGGTTTGTTGTTCACCTCTATTTCGTTTTCAAAATCCGACACCAGAGGCAACCCGCTTCGTGATTGTCTCGAATAGCACACATATCACTTGAATTATTCGCTTCAATGAAAAAATACGGACATTCGAATGTGGGAAGCCTCTTATCAGAATTAAAGAAGAAAATAGCAACAACATCCGGCCGCAGGTGAGTTGCTGGAATCAGTGTGTAAACATCGCTATCTAGGTTACCTTGTTTGTATTTTTTACATTTCTTGCTGGTTGTAAATTTTATCAGTTTTCAGGTCACTGGATTATGATGTTTGTTGGTAATGTGATAATTCTGCACTTATATTGTGATCTATTTTTCAATGAAAATCAAAATATGATATTGAAACGGACATATATTTGACGTATATATTGAAGAGATAAAGATGATATCCAAGGTGGATATAGGATGGTGAAACAGCTCTTCAATTGTTTCTGCGAAAATCTTGTAGACCGTTGGAGAAGGTACTAATATTTCCACGACTCGAATGAAGATGGCGGTGAGATCGATTATCGAAGAAGACTTCTGTTGCTCATGTATTTCTGTGGTTCGCATCTGACAGACATGAGTTGAAATGACATCAAAACACAATAATTTCAGTGAATCTGGAATAATTATCGATATTTTGACTCTTTTCAGTAATTTTTCATCTAGAATAGATGAAACTGATAAAAAGATGACAGATGCAGAGTGTCTGTTTTACCGACAGAAGGTATGTCGCCATCTCTGATAACTTCAGGAAATATTACTACGCTATGAAATCAAGTAGGCAAAGGTCAACAGTTTATTCTAGTGCTTGTTAATAGGAAGCTGTTTCACCATCCTATATCCACCTTGATGATATCGTTAATAAGTGGCTTCGCTATAAGAGAGATGGATATAGTATTTTCATCAATAAGTAAGCTATGGCCACAGAACTGTTCCACAGTATTCGCATTTTGCACAAAAGAAAAATGCCATATTTGTGATGTTTTTTATAGATAAGAATTATAATAAACCATGGTACATACATGTTATGTATCCAGTGATCTAAAAAGATACAATACCTGAAATTTCGAACTTTGGTCTCGAAATGTGGTTTGATCTTGAAGTCAATAAGTCAAACAGAAATTTCAATTGAAAAATAGATCGCATGATGAGTGAAACATTACCGCTCCTTGGCTCAGGATTAAGCTGAAAGTAACTCAGTAATTATGTAAGGTTATCTTTTTTATTTCTACTCTCGAACAAGATTATTCCTCTGAATAATAATGATTTGTCAACATTTTGGATATATCGAAGGGACTCTTTAGGCATGACGAAGTCTGCTTCAACAAAGTGATTGTTGTATACGCGCATAGTGATCGGTAGGAGTGAATTTATTTCGCCTAATCGCGATGATCCATGCTTTCGAATATTTAAGGCTGGTTCATGCTTATACGAATATCGGAAATTTTTTGCGAATAAAATGGCCACTGGAAAAAAATAACGCAAAAAAGTTGAAATATTTAGGGAGGCGCTGTCCTGGAAGTTCTGCTGCAGACACCCACTGAACTCGAAACAAATAACTGAAAGAACAATACATATGCATGCGCGAAGAACATTTATGGCACACATGCCAACTGAAAATGAGAGAGCTGCGCACATGCGCAGTACACGGAGAATGAATAAATCATTTAGACAAATCGAGGCGTATTTCTATCATATATGCGCATTTTACCCAGAGATGGCCTCAATTTCAAGTGAAAAACTGCTGACGGTGGATTTATTTGTGGGTGTTGTGGATGTTCGAGTTCTTTTTGTTAATTCATCGTTCTTTATCATCTCTTGTTAACATTATCAAATATTTTCGATTCAACTTATTCAAAACGAATGCCTAAAATTATCTTGATATTGATGATATGAAATATACCTCGAAATATACTATACCTACATACATGGATAAGTTGAATAAAGTAGGGCCGATCCTGAGGTAGTTAAATGAACCTGAATTCGTTCCGAAATTGCTGACATCAGTAAATTCAGTAATATCGGAACGCGACTTATGTAAACCGTGTCACCTGTCAAGTGTCACCTGTCAAGTGTCACCTCTCAAGTGTCACCTCTCAATTGTCACCTGTCAAGTGTCACCTGTCAAGTGTCAACTGTCAGTGTCAACTGAATAAACCACCTGATTTGTCGCACTTGCAGGACCCCATGGCCTCGTACGATGTGAACGGGCAGGACTCGGACCCGAGCCCGCGCTACGACATGATGGACTCGAACCGGCACGGCACGAGGTGCGCCGGCGAGGTAGCCGCGACCAGCAACAACTCGGTATGCGCGCTCGGCGTCGCCCACGGCGCGCAGGTCGGCGGCGTCCGGATGCTCGACGGCGACGTCACCGACGCCGTCGAGGCGCGCTCGCTCAGCCTCAACCCGCACCACATCGACATATACAGCGCGTCGTGGGGGCCGGACGATGACGGGAAGACGGTCGACGGGCCTGGCGAGCTGGCGGTCAGGGCGTTCATCGAGGGCGTCACCAAGGTGGGTGGGTCGGTCGTGTTGTTTCGGTGTGTTTCTTCGTTCACCGCACGTGGGAGTTGAGGAGTTTTTGGTGGTGCTTGCGGATTTGGGTAAAACTTCGTTTATCACACTCCTATGAGTTCGGAAAAAGTTGTTGGTGGAACTTACGTATTTTGACCTCCTGATCACGAATCTGAAGTCAAAACGCGGCGGTCTCAAGTATTTTCGGAGATACGGTCCCATTTTGTCTCAAAAATGCACCACTTGACATGTCAAATTTCTGCTATTAGGAATACACAAAATTCACCCTTCTTTGAGCCAAAACATCACACATGCTCACATTCACTTGTTTCCAACACTTTTTTGCATAAAAAACTGTTATTTTCACAAAAATTCGCCCTTCTTCAAAACGTAAACAAAACATATTTTTTCACTGATTTTCTGGTTATTTTTATTTGAGATGTTGGCAACGTCTTACCATGAGCCAAACAATGACGTTGCCAACATCATAAATACAAATTACCAGAAAATCAGTGTAAAAAGGTTGTTTTGTTTACATTTCAAAGAAGATTGAATTTTTTGAAAAATAATCGTTTTTTCTGCTGAGAAGTGTTGGAAACAAGTGAATATATGCGTGTATAGTGTTTTGGTTCAAAGAAGGGTGAATTTTGTGTATTCCTAATAGCAGAAATTTGACATATCAAATGGTGAATTTTTGAGACAAAATAGGGCCGTATCTCCGAAAATACTTGAGTCCGCCGCGTTTTGACTTCAGATTCGTGATCAGGAGGTCAAAATACGAAGTTTTACCCGGATTTGACCGACGGGAGCCGAACAATCGAGTAGGTCAATGGTGTTGAGTTGAGAATTTTTGAGAGCAAGGATTTAGGATGGTGGGACAGCTTCCTAATAAAAAACTAAGACTTTTGCCTAAAGCGGGATTCACAACCAAACTTTTTGCATTTTACGTTTCGCCCAACCTTGGTTGAAAATAAGTACTTCAAAATGTAAGCCTGTGTGGTGTTTCAGTTGAAAAAAAGACGAGTTTTTGTGTTTTTGACTTCAGATTCGTGTTCAGGAGGTGAAAATACTTAAGTACCACCAAACATTTTCTCTCAACTCATAGGAGTGCGGGAGAGGAAGGTTTACCATAATATCTACCGAGATTCTACTAGAAATGAAGAAAATTCGAACCGTGTACTCACTTCCTAGTCAGTTTTCAAATTATCTCTTAACTAACTTTGTGGAAGATATTTTGAAATATTGTGAAATGTCAGAAAATAGAGGGAACAGCATAACGGGCATACAAATTTCTTTCTGCTTTGTTCTAATCTGTCAAAAAATTCACCTTGAATTTTTTATTAACCATTGAATTTATTATCGATTTCCTGCAAAATAAAATTACACAAAACCCCATTATTCTGGAAAAACAAATTTTAGTTGCATATCTTGGTACTTAATTTAAATTAATTAGCCGATAAAATCAAATGTTACACCGAAGATATTTTTTTATATAATTAAAAAACAATCAAATAGCATGTACTTATTATGCATTGAAATTAGAACACAAAGGTCGAACACTCAACGGTAAACAAAACACTTGATGCAACCTTGGATGCTATGGAAATTTTCTGATTCGTAGTTTTCCGGAAAACACAACATTCCCAATGAAATCGAGCACCGCTCCGAATCGAATAACCCACCGACTTAACTGCGCACGTGATTTATTGACCGTTTCCATGAGTAGGTATGTCATTTTTTAGGGGCGTAAAGGTAAAGGTTCAATCTTTGTCTGGGCTTCAGGGAACGGTGGCAGGGAACACGACAACTGCAACTGCGACGGCTACACCAACTCCATCTACAGCCTCTCGATCTCGAGTGCGACAGAACACGGGCACGTCCCTTGGTACAGCGAAGCATGCAGTTCCACGCTGGCCTCCACTTACAGGTACGATCATATATCTAATAATAACTATATAGGTAACATGGATACCAGAGCTGAAGCCGAAAAATGAAACAAATGACAGTCTGCGGGACAAATCGCGAATATGCGCATGCGCAAGTTTGAATTAAGAATCGACATTCGTTTTCATCATGGAGGAGAGTAGCTTTATAGTGAGCGACAAACGTATGATAATTATTAAAAATCAATCAAATGTGTCAGATAACCTTCAATTCGATGTTTTTATTTCATCATATCATATATATTTTTTCAAATATTCATTTATCGATCGATTGTTGGACGATATTGAATAATAGTTGATGATAAATGCAGAAATGGATGTGATCTACAAAGCGAAACTTGCGATTGGCTGAGAAACCTGTCACGATAAAGTCATCAGAACAAGATTCGTGGGCTAATTTTTGATCAATCACTGTTATCACTCACTAATCACTTCTGTAAACAATCAGTAAGTACATTAATAACTATATTAACGCTCTTTTACATAATTTGTGTCAACAAATATACGTAACCTATGAAATTCTGAAAACGTCAGTGGATTTCAACTCGTCAAAACCCGCGCTTGCGCACAATTCATCATTAGCAAGCCAGACAGTCTTTTGTTTTTTCAAAACTGGCTTCATTTTCGTGTGAAGAGAAAAATAGGTGTTATCCATATAGTTGTTATTATATATATGGGTACGATGGCCCAGAATAGAGTATTTTAGAACACGTGACCTTGTTGGACCAAACCTTAGATCATAAAGGCTTACGCTGGATCCGGCATCATTATAGTATTTGTTTATTAGAGGGGTCTGCAAGAAAGTACTATGATATCACATGGTACAACACATATGTATGGTCAAAATTTTAAAACCATCAATCAATGCCTCAGTACGTTACGGTGGATTTATGCAGAGGTTTTAAGACGTAAGTTTTAAGTCTCAAGTTTTAAGTAATAAGTCATAAGAAGTTCATCCATTGGTTTTCAATGTTACCATTTATACAGCTGTCATAAGTTTTAAGTCCTAAGAAAAGTTGGCCAACATTTATCACTTACGACTTAAAACTCGTTCGATTTGCGCATGCGTCTGATTTTGCAAAAGGGTATCGTAACAAACAGCAGGAGTTGAATGCATGTAAAGCAAATAGACATAAATAAAAATAGGATTTAGTCTGGAAATTTGTCCTTAAAACTTCTTGCATAAATGGTCGATTTTTCCTTACGACTTAAAATTTACGACTTAAGACTTAAAACTAACTACTTAAAACCTCTGCATAAATCCACCGTTAAACCCTCCTGGACCTACCAAACGAATAACGTGGATACCGTATCTAGCGTAAGCATATGTGACCTAAGGACCAAACATGGCGCCTACACAAATGTCAATACAAAATAAATGTCAGTAAACAGCAAAGTTAGTTGCTGATTTAGCAGATATTTTCAGGATTATTTCGATCATGACTTGTTCAGGTAAAAGTATATATTTATTGGGTTTAGAAAATTCTGGTAGTGATGCTGCAGTGATATAGGGATCGATAAAATAAGAGTCATGAATTCCGTTGTTCCTTATGTTATTCAAACTGATGAAGTGTAAACTGACGTGGAATTGTTTCCAAAAGTTACCTCATTGGACATCATCAGTCTTTAGAGACTCTTTCGGGATCAAACATGTCTCAAGAACTGATTTTAAATACTTCCAACAGAAAAAATCAACTCGAATGACAGCGGAAGTATGTGTGGTTATGTTTTTTTTGTTGTCCAGCAGGTCTAATTTGACAGCATTCTAAAATGCTCTATAGAGGTCGTCTCGCGAGAACGGGGCAAAAAAAATAAAAAAAAAATAGCGATCAAAGTCCAGTCAATGAGTTACAACGATATCAACATACATACCCTAAATAAGTCACTAAAACGTACGATGGGCTCGACCATACATACCATTAATATAAATCGACATATTCTTTTTATTTTTTTGCCGTGTAAATCGCATGATACTGGAATCACCCATGGTTGGAGCCATTTACCGATGTAGAGATTACATAAGAACATCTAGCTTATATCAAATATACAATGCATATTTTCTGTCCATATTCAGATACTTAATACCATTATGGGGAACAAGTGGAAAACTATGTTCAAAAAAATTGAAACATTACAAAAAAGAGTCGTAAAGATCTTATTCAAATTTCAGTATAATACATCAGCACAAACAATATATGATCAAACTAATATCTTACCTATTGCTACCATATTACAAATTGAACAAAATAAATATATATACAATATAATCAACGAAAATCTTAAATGTAATACACCTTTCAACTTCGTGAATCAACAACACAATTATAATACACGAGAAAACATCTTCTTAGAGCCAGTAAGAACAAATATAGGCCTCAAAAACCCCATAACACAGAACATGGAAACCTATAACTCCTTACCAAAAGTCATAACTGACAGTGCAAACATAAATTTATTTAAAAGAAGAATTCAAAATTTATACGCAAATAAACTGAGCAAAAAAAAATAAAAAATATATATATATATAATGTACTTTTCGTTCTCTAGACTGAAAATACGTTAGAGATCTTATTTTTATATTTTTATATCTATATAGGTATGTAAATTAAGGTGAAAAATTATTTTTGCAAATTAAAGTGAAAATTGTAGATGGATTTCGTAAGTTTTTCTTGTTTAAATACTGTTTCCAAGACCAGCAAATTCGCTGCTTTGGATAATTTTTGTTCAATGTAATGCACTAATTTGAATTTCTTTAATTTCTTGAATGTACATAAATTGTTATTAGGCATTATGTATGAATAAAGTACTTGAAAAAAAAAGGTGAATGGTTCAACCCAGCAGTTTAATACTTACTAGCGATTATTGTGATATTCCTCAAGGTTCAGTGATTGGACCCGCTGAGTCCTGTTATTATTATCATTTATAACGAATGAAAAGTTAATTTCTTGAGATCACTCTGTGAATAATAGAGATAAAAAGGCAATTCTGAAAATGGCTCAAGTTAATGAGATCATCTCCATGCCTCTGCTGTTGAAGTTGAAAATAAACCATTTTTTTCTTCATTCGGGATCCTTTTGAGAGTTCCGGAATTTTGCACAGTTTCAAAAAACATCCCGTATCAATTTCATGTAAAAAAAAAACCCATGACGTCCCCTCTCTCCATCTCCTTTTAGCAGCGGCGGCGTGGGCGAGAAGCAGATAGTCACGACCGACCTGCGGCACTCGTGCACCAGCAGCCACACCGGCACATCTGCGTCGGCGCCGCTCGCGGCCGGCATCTGCGCGCTGGCGCTCGAGGCGAACCCGCGGCTGACGTGGCGCGACATGCAGCACCTGGTGGTGCGCACCGCCCGGCCGGGTGGGCTGGCGTCGCCCGACTGGCGCGCCAACGGCGTCGGACGGAACGTGTCGCACAGCTTCGGGTACGGCCTGATGGACGCGCACGCGATGGTCAAGTTGGCCAGGAGTTGGGTCACTGTGCCCGAGCAGCGCAAGTGCGAGGTGGCGGCGCCGCAGGCGGTCAGGTGCGTGATGTAATTTAATTATATTCACTTTATTTTATAATTAATATTGTATAATATAATATATATAATTCTACATTTGTGTGACTGATTTCTCTTCAAATGTTGATGGTGCATTTTCTTTATTACTCCTAGTTCAAGCTTTGATGGTACTCGTACATTATAGTGTGCAAATATTGCTAAAGCTGCCAATGTGCTGGCCAAGAAACTATCCTCTTGAACAGGGATTCACATACACTAGTAGAGTTTATCTACAACAAACATTTCAAAACGTTCAATTTATCCAATATACCCTTTAATATTATAGCTCACCTGTACTTTATATGTTTTATCATGAATATTCGCTTGAATCAACCACATTAAGGTCTTGAGATCAGCATCAAATACCATGTTCTCAGCATGGCCTTTTAGCCAATTTAGCCCCTAGATATCAGTCTTTCCTCATCTCTAGAGAAATGTACCATTGTTGATAGCTTCAACTGGCTTCAAGACATATTTTCCATTCACTACACTGATATATAATATTAATCGAAAATACAATCGAAATATCAGGGCCTCAAAAGTAAACACTGAAAAAACATAACCTCAATAGATTTCAATATAATCTCATTCAAATTTGTTAGCGTTTCTCACCTGTTTCTATTTTTCTAATAGGAACTAGTATGTCCTATTTTCCATAAATGGTATCGAAATATCTAACTTTTTCACTATAAATGAGATAATCGATTTCAAAAAATCTCTTATGGAGATTTACATGGGAAAATAATTTGTTTGGAAGCAAATCAGTAGTACCAACATAGCTTTGACGTCACACTTTTTCGGTCCATAATGCGCACGTTCCTGTTGAAAATTGGGAGTGTCTAGAGGGGTCCGGGCGCCCGGATTCCAGACACAAATATTTATTGGACCAGGCGCCCGGATTCCAGACGCAAATATTCATTTGACCGGGCGCCTGGTTTTGCTGGAAAATACATGAAAACTTTACCTATCAGTGATATTTTTTGATTAAAAATAGACAGAAAATATCTGCTGTACGGAAAATTTAAACGCGCTATCGCGCTATATTTATTCGATGAGACTGCCTGAACCAAACAAACGAACCTATCAGTGAGGGCCTTGGTCAATATTTTCAGTAAATTCTTAATTCTGTGGCGGAGATCTTCTTATTGGTTTTGGCCTGTTCCTATGTGGAAATTGGCCAGTTCATTATTTTGGTAATTTTCCAAGGATCACAATCAAGTGAGCCTGAGTCTTGATCATACCCTTGTTCACTTATATCAACCTTGTTCTCATATAGCAATTGATAAAGGCAGAGATACCTCCATTTAAAAAAAACGACAAAAAACCAACACAAATGGTACTTCCACAATTCACTACAACTATATCAACTTCAATTAACTATTGATCATTGTTTGTGCTCTCTGTCATTCCTAAACTCCCATTTATCGTTACTTAATTAAAAAAAATCGTTACTCAATTAAAAAAAAAGATTCTCAAAATTTTTTTGAATAATTTATAAGAATGTTATTTATTCGGTACAAATATATTATGTTATATTTTGATTTTCCCACATATTGCCTGTTTTATTTTTTTTGTTAGGTACTCATTATCATCTGTTATATCGATAATTGCCACTTATTACAACTTTCTCTTATGAAACATGTACTCGTTAGGATAAGTGTAAGAGTAGCTATTAGCTAAACTTCGCCTATCTGTCATTATGTCAATCTGAACTGACATCATTTTCTCGTTATTTTGTGGTGATATTACTTATCTGTGATCTGTTACCATGCTACCAACATACGAACCGTTCTTTTTATTTCTATTTTTATTCTAAAAATTTGAATATTTCGTGGATTTCTTGAAAAATATATGTTTATTTTCAATTTCAATGCTATTTCTTATAACTATATTGACCTTTATAAGTAAAAAAAAACATGATAAAACAACCTGCGAGTGAAATTAGTACGGATATTAGTTAAAACATTGTCGTTATAAATGGAAACCTAGTAGGCTGGAACTATAGTTTTCTGTTCCTTCAAATTCCAAACGTTTGCCACGATGAGGTCGCTACTTTATAGAAGTCGTTCAATGCTCATTTGTTTCAATTATTTCACTGTCAGCGATACAATTTCAGGTTGAGGTTATGTTCTTTTTTTTTAACTTCAGCACATATATGTATCTATCATAATCTGACATATTTTTACTCAAATAGTACCAGTTTCTAGGAACAATAACCAAGGAGAAGAAATATATGTTGGAGGTACTCACGTATTTTGGCCTCCTGAACAAGAAACCAAAGTCGGTCGAAACGCTTGTTTTGTAAATACACCAGTTGACATCTTAAATTTCTTTCACTAAAAACACAAAATTCGTCATTATTTCAACTAAAACACCACACACACTTACATTTACTTGTTTCCAATACTTTTTAGCTGAATAATCGATATTTTTAAAAAAATGTATTGTTCTTATAAAACGAGACTTTGATCTGCCAACTTGACATTATCCACAATCACAAAGTTCAGCTCCCGTCATGCTCGGTTCTTGATGGGTTTCGTTAAATGTTTTGAAGGGCGAATTATTTCAAATATACTAATTTTGTCTGCTAAAAATTGTTGAAAACAAGTGAATGTAGTGTTTCAGTTAAAAGAAGGACTAATATTTGTGCTTTCTTCAGTGGGTAATTATATATGAGTTAAAATAGTATAAGTATTGTACATTCGATAAGCCAATACTTTTACTTGCCTCGCCTTTTAGCTTCTCAATTTTGAACACGTTTTTTCTACTTTATGACATAACGCATTTTTTACAGCCATATCACTGTCAGTGACTGACGATCTTTTTTCTGTTTCCTGAACAATTATATCGAATAATTCTGTGCTTGGAACTGTAGCTCTTCTGTGCCAAAAGGACACAAACACAAGTTCAAAATGTATCACGATTATTATCAGAAGATGTCTCTGCCTTACAGAGAAAGTTACGTCGTTGTTTCCAGCGAACAGACAATATTATACCGTCTACTAGGTGTTCAATTCAATTCAAAATGTACTTTATTGTCGAAGAATAAAAATTCTTATTGACAAAGCATGTCTAAACAATTTAAAAAATTAAGGTAAAGTGGACATCACAAGTAAAAAGAAACTCAAATGCAGGACATTGAATTCTACAGAACAGTTAGAAAATTGATATGAGTGAATAAATAATAATAACAATTAAATAAAGGTTCAGGCACTCAAAATTTGTCTTCAAAATATTCTTCCAAGCTATAATATGCTTTTGGAAGTAAAAGTTCTTTCACACATTTTCGAAATACTTTTGAGTCTGTCATACTTTTTATTTCAGATGGTAGATGATTAAATATCTTCCGACTCTCAAAGATTATGGAGTTTTTCGTTAAGGCTGGGAAAGGCCAGACACTTTGTCCAAATCCGGGACAGGGGGGGTTTGGAGGAAACAGCAGTGGGCGGTTACCAAATCGTCATAAATCAACGGTTATCCTTGTTCAACGAACGATCTTCTCATCTAGTACGGGTGATATCGCGACTGACGTTTTTATTCGCATTGCTCGATAATCTAATATGCGAGTAATACTGGGATGCTGTCTCTCAGTTTTCGAGAAAACAAAACTGGCGTAGATTCAAATCAGACTTGCTGCGGATCTTCAACTTGATGATTGTGTATACCAAATCACTTTTTAAGACATTTTCTCTAGGCCAAGAACTTTTTTATTCTGAAAAAACACAAAAAGTACGATTTTTCTGTAGAACACGTTTTTTATCGTTCCTACCGTTATATTTCTGGAAATAATTGAGCGATCGGACTGATTTTTTTTTCAAATTGAAGTATACATGATAGCGCTTCTTGCCATATACAATATTGGTGAAAAATTCATGTTCATCAATTTCTAGAACTGTAGCAAATTTCAACTTGTTATTTTCGGAATGACAATTTTCAGTAATCGAGAAAAAATTTTATTTATGAAAATTTTTGTATACATGCTGCGAACAAAATTGAGCCAATAGATGAAATAAGTTTCCAGAATGAAAATTTTTCATGTAGCAGATATCTACATGTACTTATTTAATGAGACAATACTACATTATCGCGCGCTCGGCGCTCGGCTCTCTCCTCACACAGTCAGCCAACTGGTCTTTGTGTTCATAATGTGTAGTCGAGCTTTCATCAGTATATCAAATGAGAGGAAAATATACATTATTGGTATGAATAAAGTATCTACCTATTTAATGAGTTGGTATTGAATAACTCCATTCATTTTTTTATGTTGACAAAATAATAGTTGAACACATTGCTGCCTCATGATGGCATATTATGCCTTCTTCCAGTCCAATTCTGGCATCGTATAGGTTAGATAATTCTCCTTCGGTTAGGTATGCCATTATGTGAAATCTGTATAACTTCATAAAACATTGTGTATACTAAACGTTTGTGGTATACTTATCCGATTTATCATGAAAGTTTCATGGTATAATATAATGGAAATTGCATTGTAATTAAAAAATCAGACAAATGTTAATTGAAAAGAAAAAAACACGTAAGTTGCGATATAAAATTTTAAAGAATCAAGCATTGTCTTATATCACTCACTGAATATCGAATTTTTTCGTAAAACTGACAGATGCCACTCGGTAAACATTCAGAGGACAACTATTATGCTTCCGTGGAACAAACAAATCTCTCCGAAATATTCGACGAAAGTAGAAAAATGGCGTCTATACCTATTTGGAACTATGTCTAGTTGGGCAGTATCCCCTACCATCATTTTTTCAAAAAGTTCAAAAGGAGGTACCCATTAAAAATGAACTTATGAATTTCGTGATTTTATTTTCAATTTCTGAAAATTGAGATTCAGAAAATATTTTCCTGACTTCTTTAGGTTGGATTTCAAAAATGACATTGTTTAGATTTCGGGAATTCAATAATATTCCATTACTGGTATTACCGAAGTTTACACGAAACGGAAATTATTATGGTTGAAACGAGCAATTTGGAAAATCCATGTTAACGAGTTTTCAAAAAATACACGTTCAATGTATTACTGACACCCCTTCAATTGTTTATATTTTCAAACCATTTGTCGTCATTTAAATGCTACAAAGGATATTCAACAATTTATTTTTAATAAGCATTTTGCATGTTTGAAAAAAACCTGTGACTCCACACAGTCCCAAACAATGAGTGAGAGTAGATGCGATACATTCGCCTGCATGTGTGCGGAACGAGGATCGAACACTTTATCTGATAATCGACGGTATATTCACCAGTAGGTAGGTACCTATGATGAATATTTGTATTCTATAAACATTATGAAAAACCAGGGTTGCGACGTTTTGAATCGAATAATGAAAATATAAGTAATTGATTTGTGCATTATTTCCATATTTGAAAAATTATGAAAAATCAATATGAATAGAAAAAATCAACCTTTAAATCGAAAAAATCTTATTTTGTTGATTTGAAAAAAATCATGATGCTTCGCAACTCTTACAAAATTTGGATAATTCTGTATCTATTTATATGAACAGCTTTTCAAGAGTCATATAAATTACGAGGTATAACATTAAAATAGCCATACGGAGTGATTGGGAGATTGAGAGCTAATTTCAATAACGTTGATAAGTTATATTCTCGGTTATTATCAAAGACATTCAAATACAGGTTATTATGAATATTATTTATTTACGAATAATAATGAATAATGACTATATTTTCCTAAGGCCTTCATTCTTCTACTTTTTATTTCTTTGATTTTTGAGGACTGCTTTCACTACATATTTTGTATTTTGGATATTCATCTCCCGTTGGTCCCAATATATGTACCATTTTCAGAATCATATACATTCCACATGAGAATACAATATCATTTTCTTCTCCATTTGGATTTTTAGATCTCATTACACCTTTGAATTTCAAAATTTCAAGCTTTTCCTATGCAAATCCGCAAATTCATCATTAGTTGCACCAATAATTTCATAATACTTATTATGGTTCCATTTGAAAAGTGTTTTTTATTATTATTCGTCAAATTCGATATGTTCAGGAATATTTGTATACCTTTTGTATTTCATATTTTTGAAAATAAAATAGTATTTCCATTAGCTGGATCACTTATCTACTTGATGAAGTCAATAAGTCATGAAAATATTGATTACTTTACTTTATGACAAGTCTATAGAGAAAGAGTGCTATTCGTTATTGCTCACTTCTTCAGCACCCTCTACTTCAAAATTTAGACCTTTAGGATATTACATACAGTATGGTGGAAATGTATGGAATAAATTCATTATCTCTAACGTTTATGAATTCTAAGGAAAATCCCGAGACAGGTCGATTTTTATTTTCAAATTGACATCTCTTGATATACATACGGAGTATGTGACGTCATCCGCGTAGTTGTGGTTACGTCATCGATTATTTTTTTAAATTAGAACATACCCCGTCCATTTTTTTTTCGGAAGGTATATTCATTATCTATCTGACGGTATACTAATATTAGGAAAATAAAGTAATACAGGGTGAGAAAAAATTATTTTATTTAATATTTACAACGGAAATCGTTACAATAAATAATCAAATTCGTGACGTTCTGCAAGAATACAATGTGATAGACAGAGAACAAATCATTCTCGAACTTCGCTATCGTTTCTGAATATATTTGTGAAATATTCACTCGTATTCGTTCTTTCAAATTATCTGATCTTTCCGGCTTCTTACATAAACTTTGCTCTTCAGATAACCTCAGAGGAAAAAATCGAGAGGAGTTGAATCAGGAGATCTAGTTGGCCATTCGATTTACCCTCTCCGACCTATTTAGGTAACTGTGTACATTGATAGCATAATTATTAGCTTGTAAATATAAAATAATTTTTTCTCACCCTGTATCACTTTATTTTCCTTATATTAGTATATGGTCAGATAGACAATGGAAACACCTTCCAGAAAAATTCTTCCTATTTAAAAAATAATCGATGACGTCACCACAACTACGCGGATGACGTCACAAACTTCGTATGTATATCAAGAGATGTCAATTTGAAAATGAAAATCGACCTGTCTCAGGATTTCCCTTAAAATTCATATGCGTTAGAGATAATGAATTTATTCCATACATTTCCACCATACTGTATATATTTTTTTGAATAGATTTAAGAATTCCTATATTAAAATGCCATTAGGTAGCATCCTGTATATATAGTGTCAATACCCGATTGCAAATTATCATTCAGTTATACAATGTTAAATACAACACGGTTTCATATTTCTACTGTTCCCTCTCTACTTTTACGTATTGAGATCTGTTCAACATTCAAATCATCGCAATGATAAATCCTAAATCGATCCCCGGTAAATAGAAGCGACCTTTGTCGATAGGTTTCTATTCATTCATATTGTATACCTTCTGGGTGTATATATAAATATTCTTATTTGAATATCATACATACCTATTCCTCATTATGTATGAGAATTTTTTCATTGTGAACAATTCAGAATATTTTTATTTTCCACGCAATGTATAATTATTTTATACATATAATATACCATATTTACTAGCAAACCTAGCAAACTGATTCATATAAATTTCTATTTCCTATTCTAATTTCATAATATCACCCGTACTATCGATTGTATCGTGTTTATAATCTACTTCGTTGAGTTTCACCAGGGGGCGCAAATATCATCGGATAAATCGTGCGTATTTCTGACGTTGTAGAGCCTCGGCTCTTGACTTCCTGTGACGATACTAATCCATATTTTGATCTGATTTTTTTTGTGTAGAAAGATGAAGGTTCGACCGAGGGAGGATGCTATCTCAAAATTGATTATTTGATGTAGAAATATTTTTTTTTGATTCGCCAAATTGGCTAAAAATTTGCTATGTTCAGATATATTTTTATATCTTTTCTTTTCGAAATTTCGAAAAAAGAGATAGTATCCTCCCTAGCTTGATCCTTTATCTACATGATGGGATCAAAAAATCATGAAAATATTGATTGGTTTTCAAATGAGAAGTCAAGAGCGGGAGTGCTGCATTCGGTATTCTGCGCGTCCCATTGCCCACTCTTAATGATGAAATTGGTTTTGGCAGAGGTATATTGGCTTTTTGCCGGGTGTTATATATCTTTTCGGAAGGAAAATTGTTTTTTCTTTTGTGAATAAGACATACTGTTTCTAAAATGAAGATGCAATGGATTGTTAGTAATTTATTTTTGATGAAAAGTGGTCTACAGTGTTCCTAGCCTAGCTCTTGATATATATTTCACCCAAGGATGGTAAACTAGAGAAGGATGGTTCATTGCCATAAGACGCAATGTTGGCACATCGAACGACGCGATCGTGACGTCACTGGCGGCCCTCAAGCTTTGTTTACGTTTATATTTCGATACTCATACTGTGGATTGTGGCTGTACAAATTGTTTTTTTTAACAGAGTTCTTCAATAATCGTAGGTATAATCAAATTACTCACTAAGAAGATTTAGTAGTGTGGATAAATATTAATAAATTATTACATCACCTCCATTGAAAAGTGTGTAGTGTTTATGAAATCATTTCAATTTCATATACCATCTGATAACCAGTATGCCAAGTAGCAGATTTGCTATTTTTGGACAAAAACCAAGAGGATTCCAGTATTATTTACCACACATTTCCAAAAGGCACTGATTTTGTTTGGGATACTTATTTGAAAAGGTGGATGAGTTGTGAACATGCAGATGTTGTGAATCCTGATACAAGTCGCATACATCAGAGCTGTGATTTGTCCAACCAAATTTAAGAAAGAGATCTACAAAATGGGTAGATGAAAATGTGTTATGAAAAAGGAGTACCTATTCTCAATATTTTATGATGTTCCATGTAATCTGCAGATTCAGGAATTTTGTATACTTCGAGCTATAATGAGGATATAAAAACCTGCAAATAACAGAAACAACCTGGATTGCATCTATAGTAGAGTCCAATGTATAAATGAAGAGAATAGTCAGCTTATGAGAAAATCGAAATTGATGTCACTATATTTATATACCTATTATATGTATAATGTAGGCACCTGTAAATTGAATTAAAGAATGTATTTTATATTCACCATTCATTGATAATTGTTAAACTTGATAAAATAGGTATATAGGTATATCAATTTCAATTCAAAATATATGAACTTCAAATAACCTGCTGTGCATTGAATAATATATATGCACACAAAAATTACATGCATCATTCATCAGTACCTATGAATTCTTCATTGAAATTTCTCTATTTTCAATATGAAATTGTTTTCAAGGTGGGTATTAGGTACTTACCTATTTATGGAATAGGTATATTCCCTGTTTTGTAAACGTTAAATTATCTCATGTATTATTTTCTGGGTGGACATTCAGGAATTTTTGTGAATCAAGGAGTTTTTGCTCACAAAAATTACTAATATTTGAAGCCATATGATACCAATAACCATCAATAATCAATATGTATCGATTATAAAAAGGTACATCACAGTAAAATTACTTTTAATGCCCAGTGATATTCAGCATTAATAATTTCGAATTCAGGGCCGTTGACTACGTCATCGCGCGCCTTCGGAAGCCACGCCTTTTGGCCGAAAAAATCGCTTGAATGAACCATCCTTCTCTATTTTACCATCCTTGCATTTCACCGCCCTTTTTTGTAGAATAAATACCGATTGCATCAACTGTTTGCTACAGAAGCCCCAAAAGGCTATACCATATCTCAAATGGGTTTCAACTAATGAAAAATACGATGTTTTTCCTGCTACTATATTACTAATTATATCAACAATGGTTAGAAGCTCGTAATAATTCGCGTGATCCAATTTGGCCGGTCCTTGCATGAGGATCCCCCTGAAGGAGACTCCGTTACCGATTCGCAGGCCCATCCCCGCCAAGAGCGTGGTGGCGCTGCAGCTGCACGTGAAAGAGTGCGTGGGGGTGAATGTGCTGGAGCACGTGCAGGCGAAGCTGACGATCTCTTCGCAGCGTCGCGGCGACCTCAACATCCAACTGACATCGCCCATGGGTACGAGGGTGACGTTGCTGGCGCACAGGAGCCACGACAACTCCAGGCAGGGCTTCAACGTGTGGCCCTTCATGTCGGTCCACTCGTGGGGCGAGTCGCCCTTTGGCACGTGGCAGCTGGAGATCCACAACGATGGCAGCCTGTTGGGTGAGTTCGAGACTTTTTTTTTTCTTTTTTTCTTCAAGGAGGTTTGGACATTTTCCGTGGTGGCGAGATTCTTGAGGAATATTTTTTCAGGAAATTCGTGTTCTCGAAAAAATTTCCAGCAATAATTGAAGCTCTAGTCAGAGATTAGAAAACCTTACAGATGAGACACTCTGCCCATTTTGTTTGATGTACCGACATCCGTTTTCATTGACCTCGGACCTTTAAATTCGGCGCATTGCAGTTGCCGGATTGTCGTTGTCACCGCTAGAACTATTGATGTGCAATGTTGCCATTTTAATGCATGATTGGTATACAACTATACAACAATATAAAAGGTTACCTACTTCTGAGTGATTTATTATGAACACGTTGTCATCAGAGATAAGTTTCTATCAGGAATAAGATGGATTCCTCGATGTATTCTGAATGAAGTTCCATATAAAATTCGAATATTTCGAATTTTAGCCCATTCATTGTCATCAGGAAAAATGACACACTATTCAAATATCTGACGATGTAATGTATAAACAAATACACAAAATATGACACATCTTTTATGTTACATAGAGTATTCTGAATTTGAAAAGCAAATCAGGAAGATATATTTGAGAAAAAAATTAATACAAAGCGAATTTATATATTGTTTGGTGAGGTAGGTATAAGTATTATGAAAAATACCTCGAACTTTGAGTGATATAGCATAACATGTTAATATTCTCATGGAAATGGAAAATTTTGATTAAAGTCAATGATAGGTATCTCAATATAGGTTTCGAAAACAATGTAATTATATATTCTTCAATTTATTTGAAAATGATTTGCAATCATTATACACACAGTAATGTTTGCCACTGGGAGGTGCACCTTCTCTCTCTGATTCACTCATTGTTAATTTTAACACTTGTTTCTTGTATAAACCACAATTCTACAGTCAGGAACAGATCACTTTTCAAAACACACACACTATACAAAGTCTCTGATCTAAAACTATCATGCATTCAATTTTCATTGTTACTTTCATTTGAAAGAGTAAGGTACCAGAAATGAGTACCTATCTTGGGATTACTAGCAAACAGGCCATCAGTAATCTTAGATTATAATATATCCTATAATCTAAAGCTAATAAACTTCGGAAATAAATATATATTGTAGGTACCTAGGTAACAGGTTGTTCATCTTTGCTCGTGATGTGATCATCCTCAAAACCTTTATTACATTTCCTATTGAATTATGGTTTATGGAAAATAAAATATGTTCCACATTGTGAGAACATCCTAAATATTGGACCGTGAATCGTGTGAAACGAAAACATCTGTAACATAACCAACAAAATGATGACAACGATGTATTCGATATAAACAAAACACGCGATCAATATTTTAGGGCCTGCGCGAAACTATGACTGGCCCTTTAAATTAAGCGCTTTCGACATCTCACTCTAATTTTATTCGCTCTGTCTGACTCATCTGTAAGGTTTTCTAATCTGTGCTCTAGTGGTATTATAAGTGAAAATGCACCACTTGACATTTCAAATTTCCGCTATTAAAAACACACAAAATTCACCGTTATTTCAAGCAACACCAAAAAAATCTTATTGAACTCATAGGAGTGCGATAAACGAAAATTCACCGAAATAAATTACTATTTTTGACAATACTTAACCTCGTAACTGTATGGAGTTCATTTCTCTGAGAACTTATTTCAAATGAGTCGGCATGGGGAATTGGACTATAATATTCCACCAGCTTTATTGAGGTCAGAAAATAGATCATAATTATGAATAAATATGGTATCGAACTACAGGGTGTTGAATGTGGAGCTCTGAAGATGTTTCTTTAGGATATAAACAAAACATCCATAAGAAATTGAATGAAAACTCATGCACTACAAGATGAAAAAATATCATTAATGAAAAACAGTCAGATTTTTTTCAACACCCTGTGAGAACGGTTATTTCCTGCCATATATAGTGGAGAAGAATTGAAAAATACTGGACTCTTATAAGGTACCAGTTTATGCACCAGAGAAAATCTCAGCAATTCTCATCACCTTGTTCTTCAAGTTGAAAACAATTCCATAAAAAAATGTGTTCGAGTCCAATCCAGTGAAATTATAACTAACGTGATGAAATTTAGAATGCTATACTTTTTTATGGATTGTTTCCATCTAACGGTGTCTTCTCAAAAATATGCCACATTTGATTTTTTTCACCACAGAGCGTTATGCGTGTGTCACTAATGTGGGCATGAAACAATACAATTTTTTACATACTCGGTTGTCTCAAAGTTCGAATGAAAAATTTCAAATGTGACATTGTGGCAGACACTGCATGTTTTTGCTGACTTTACTAACCCTACTAAAATGGCATGTTTTGCAGGAAGAGCTACGCTTCAAAACTGGTCTTTGGTTCTCTATGGAACCGAACACTTCCTTCCAAATCCTAATGAACCTAAAAAGAACAATAAAAGTAGAAGTAGTTTGAATAAAAAGAAAAAGAAACCTAAGAATAGAATTTTTCGAAAATATTACACAACTACAAAACATCCTAATACTTCGACTAGAACGTCCATTAAAAGAGTGAATAAAACTTGTAATCCTAATTCGAATACCAAAACCAGAAAACCTTCGCCAACGACGGACGTTTCTCCATATTTTTACGCAGTGTCAGATCATAATAGCAAAGTGAAATTCAATCAAGACAGCGTGAAAGAATATTTGAAATTTGTCAAAAATATAACTATTACCTACCCGGTGATGATTCCTTCAAGAAATGTGATTAAAAACCACAGTGCACCTAAGCAGTCTCATAAACTCAAAGAAAAAAGCCGCGATATCAACTCAAATCGAAATGTAAATTTGCAAATTCCGAAAAGTACTGGAATCTCAAGAACTTTCAAAGCTCCTGTGCAGCGGAAAGAAAAAACGGGTAAATCAATGCACGAATGTGATTTTGTATAGTAGTTTGCCATTTATTTTGTAGTTGTAGCTATTTGATGTACTTACTATTACTAATGAAATAGCAATAACGAAAAGCATGAATTGATTATTATCTGAATACAAGCAGTCCAGGATCAGTGACATGACAATTAGCAACATTGCTATCGATGAAAAATATCGAAAATAGCCTCATGAGAAAATATCTCAAGATTGAATCCAAAATTCATATGATTTTCAATTCATAAAAGTTGATGTTGCGTCAAAATTCCCGCACTAAAGTTCGTTTTCGACTCGTTGTAGCTGACGTGAAATTCTGGCAGTTGACTTTCTA
Organism: Chrysomela aeneicollis; assembly: GCA_029955515.1. NCBI lineage: Eukaryota > Metazoa > Arthropoda > Insecta > Coleoptera > Chrysomelidae > Chrysomela > Chrysomela aeneicollis. The sequence continues at coordinate 16,504,497 of JARUHQ010000015.1, read as the reverse complement.
TGGTACTACGACTCCCCCAGCCCACGATACACGAAATGGCAATGGAGAAACACTTGTATCTGAAGTTTTCAATGAGGACATCCTGCACAATTCCATTTACGACTCCTCTTCAAACTGGGATAGTGGAGCAGAGGTGAGTCAATTGTTGTATCAAGGAACATTTACAGTTGAAGCTCCATATTTTTAATTCGGTGAAAAATAGGTGAAAAGGCAGATTTTGTAGCAGATGAGAAACATGTCAGTTTTCAAGACTTGCGATATGGAATATAACAATATCCATTTAAATATGTACATTGAAGCATTTCACTCAGATCTCTGTGATATTGAGTTTTCACAAATAATTATTATATTCATCAGTATAGGGATATTTTTATATAGCAAATACAGAAGGACAAATTTTACAGAACCACGTTTTTTTACTCATCATAATTTCTTTAATATTCTGATATCAGTAGTTTGGATCGTTTCGTATGAAGATAGTCATAGATTTGAAATATAGTAGTTTACTGTGCTTTAGTTTTTTGGAAACTTGACTGAAATTTCTAGAAGTAAAATTGAAACATTTCTGTTTCAGAATCGTAAGGAAACCCTCGAAGTAGAAGAAACGGAAAAAAGCACATCTGGGTGTGCAAAGGCTGACGGAAATTTGTGTTTAGGTTTGTTATGTTTTGTTTTGATCTTGTATACTAACTCATTCAAATCCCACATCACATCTACTCTACTTACTCCCATCTTGTATCCACTAATATCCATAAATCACTCTCATACGTTGAATCTTCTGCGTTCCTTCGGAAAACTATGTACCCAAATTGGAAAGATTAGAAAAATCAATACTTTCAAGAAAGTTATTCTAGACCAACAAAATTCTGACAACAATTTTCACAGATACTCGAATAATTTCAGCATAGATATGTTTCCCATAGTTGAAAACACAAAAAATTTCGAAAATGTTTCCAGCCAAAGCATAATTGATATACATAAACGGATGTACAAAATTGAAGATGTAGATGTGTTGATGTAGGTAATTTATTTTCTATATTCAATTTTCGTATGTCGTATATCGATCGATGATTATTTTTGTTGAAATTCTCCCATATAGCTAGTAATGAACAATATATAATTTGTACAGTTCTGGAATTTTTGACGCAAAAAACAGCTCTTTTCCTCAAGACTTCCAACAGTTCATTTTCTCTATGGTAGCTATTATTACACCATAATGTTTTTGGATATTGCTTTCACATAATCTTATCAAGTGGTTTTATGTAACATTTTTAGCATTCAATCAATAGCTATCTGTATTTAGAGCGCAAAGTGATAGATTGCCGCTCGAAAAAGACAGCGGCGAGACACTTTGCGATGGAAATACACACAATATTTTTTCTACAAACGGTTCCTAGACAAGAAAACTCGATACTTGATTCAATTGACTTACATTTTATAATACTTTTCATTTAAATAATCAGTTTCATTAATTATTCACTATTATATTGAAATTCGTAAAATTAATGAATTTTCCTGCCCAGGGATCGAACCATGGCTGGCGGCTCAAGAAGTCGCGCTTTGAGGCTATTGTCAAACTTATTTTTGCTTTATATTCAACGGACTGGTGTTTACGACATGTTAAGGATACTCACTTCGATATATTTAGAATTCAAGCATTTCTTGGCATCATGTAATGAATCTATCATATCATAATTCATACTTTTCCTTCATTTCTCTGGTAGGAGGTTCAAATTCACAATTTTCGTACTCTGCTACACTATTATTTTCCATGATGCAACAGAATGATGAGTTCGTTTTCAACCATGATAGATGCTAGCGCAAATATGCTGTCATTTAAAGACATTATTTCCGCGCACAAGCGGCAATGCTGTCACTTAATGACATTCCTCGGAAAACGTCAACTTCGTGTTGAGATTTTAAAGCGTCAAAATTTTGTTAACCGTTTGTAGAAAAAACATTTTCTGAGCATTTCTAAAATATAATCATTATTCTGTGTGACTAGTAAATACTAGTATCACTTTTAACTCGAACGTAAGGACAAGTTCTTTCAGAAGAATACACAATCGATAATAATTGTTTTGCTTTGTTGATTGATAATACATCACGTATTCCATTGTGAGCAAATTAGCTTATCACTTGACCACACACAGCATCTTACTTGGCGAAACCTAAATTCGATCCCAAACAAGAGTACAATTTTTCATGCAATAATTTTGTTGCAAGTGATGTATATTGATGATTTTCATGCTGCTTAATTGCTGATTTTTGTGGACATTTCGAGTTCTTTGCTAGTCAATCTGGGATGAAAGGATAACTGGATCTTGATGAGTCACTTCAAGGCACTGCCTAATGTTGCGAGTTCCTCTCATTTGAATCTTCAACGATATGGAGTAGGGGCTTCTCCAGAATCCATCCCTTTTTGACGGACATAGATAGATCAGATTGTTTTCTTTCTCGTGAGCGCTACCAACGTAAATTGAAACAAAGAAAAAAGAGTTTGGTAACAACAACCCAGTCGGATCTCTCTATGTTTTCGATACGAGTGTGTTGAGGTAGACTCCGTCGAATATCCTCTTTCACTATGGTCGCCGATCATCTTTATACTGATGATGAGGGACTTGTGAGTGAAATATAACTAAGCAGCATTTAGATGATGGTGATGCAGATTTTATGTTTGTTATCTAACTTTCACTACGTGAAATACATATTTCTTTAGTCGTATGCCTTGTGAGCTATTCAAATTCGATAGTGACAGAAAATAACGTTATTTTCTCTTGTAACAGTTGCTTCCATCCGAATATGTAGTAATAAACCAAGTGTTTTATTCCAGTTTCGAATGATAATGTAACTTAGTTGTCGGATGTATTTATAAATTTCTCTTATTGTAACTCTCGGCGCTTTTCTTCCTAGTGTCCTATATATTTTGCTAGAGTCCACAAATCTTTTTTTTTACTATGTCCAGAACGTCGATTAACTTGAACAGTTGAACAGTTGTTTTTGAAATTTTGTTCAAGGAACTGGGCTGTTGTCAAAAATGTATTTCCCTACTGTACCTGATATTTACTCGAAAATGGTTTTTGTTGATGATGACAGATATTTATTTTTATCAGTATTGACTTTGTTTTTATGGATAGTGAGACAACAGAAGTATAATGATACTTCACTGCCATTTACCTAAATCAATTTTATAACATTATTTCTAATGTGGGTAGCACCAATACAGGTAATTTTGAAAATTTCTGCCTTATTTTCAACTATGAGTGATACGGGTTTGTTATCTTATTATTTTCGCATAGCAATAAAAATGGGGTAATAGGAAATTTTGGATTAATGAAACGTGCCTTTGGTTATAACTAGTTCATAGATTCAATTCATTTTTCGCAGCTCAGATTAAATTCTCATGAGAAAATTACGATATTATCGAAATATCATGTAGGTAGTTTTTGTTTTTAAGATCGTGATTTTGCACTAAAACATTTTTTATATGAATGGAATTTGTTCATAAAAATGTGCCAAATTTTAAACTCGAATTCGTATGATTCTATCATATAATCACTTTGAGATTCATTGGTATGGAATATAAGAAACATTGTGGTGAGCAGTAATTTTTAGATTTACAATATATAAGTGCAATTACCCGATGTACCAATAATATTCTTAGAATCAAAAAAATGCCACCATTTGTACTTTATTCGTATTTACTTGTGTTAGGTAATACTTACTGTGATTGTTTTTTGTACATAATTTGAGACTTTTTTTATTTTTATTTTTCGTTATACTTATTGATGAGTAGTTCCTGAAGGCAATGTTAACCATTACTTTAAGAGATATTCGAATTGGAAGGTCGCAAAATATTTATCAAGTAGAAGTGACTCGAAAATGCATTTCATTGGCTATTTCTACACTGAAACTGTTATTGTCTATTTGTATTCATCCAAACGTAAAAAAATCACATCATAGATAAACATTAGGAATCTTGACTAAACTATATTTCTCAATTTGGGTCTATTTCAGTGTTTCTATGTAATTTCTTTGTCAGCTTTCATAACAATAACCTTTGTTTATCACTAATAATTTCAGCTATACTTTCAGCGTCGAAAGTATTTGTCTTGCATAAAATAATTTAAGTAGTTTGAAGAAGTTCGAAATTAGCCTAGTGTGGTAGGTACCTATTGAACTTCAACAAAGTTTGCAAGCACTGCAAAATTGAAAATTACCCAAGAAGAAATCTCAAATAAAATGCACATTCAGTAACGGAAGCTCAATTGAGAGAATGTGATTGACGGATATGTAAGTGTGTGTATCTAAATGTACTTGTGTTGGTTATAGTTGTATGCGTATAATTAATTATTGAAGTATGTGGCCTAATTATTTAACAAGACGTAGTTCCTCTCAGATTATTTGTATGATTAATCACTTTTTATTGAGACACCCATTATTATATTCGTAAATACTTTGAATTTGGTAATCCATATTGCTAGTCTTGGCAGAATGTGAACCAGATAATATTCTGTTGAAATAATGATACTTCAGGTCTATTATTGCCAAAGAAAACTAACGAGAACGAATAAATTGTGTTTATATCAAATTGTGTGATACTAAAAGTTGTATCTGGCGCATACAAACGAATTTTTGATAAAACGTTAGTTATAATAATAATAATGTTGATAATAATAATTAAGTTGTTTAACATATATTTCCTTATTATTTCTATCGAAATTATATTTCGGTTCACTTTTCTGCTGTATATGTCTTCCTTTTTTCTCTCGTTTAATCTTACCCTATAACAGTGAAATGCCAAATTCAAATTTTTTTGTGCAAATTACTGATATATTATACGATGTAACTGAATAATTTGTAATCTATACGAAATAAAATGTGGCAAAACAGCTTTCCTAGCATTTTTTATACCCAGTATTTGCCGTCTGGATTCTAAAAGTACTCATTGTAATGAAGATTTTCAAGAAACATTTGATTTCTTTCGAAATTTGGGGTAAGTTTTATCAAAATGACTACTGCATGTTTTTTGTTGTGTCAAATTGTTGTCAGATTTGTGGTTTTCTCATTGCAATTGCACGTCTGCTTCCATTTCGTAATTTGGTTGGATTCAATTGGGCATATTATCCAACGTTTTTCATCACATCACTTTTTATTAACTTCAACTCATCAGTTAACAAATATTCTAACTTCTGGTTACTATGATTATGAAAACTTCATTATAATATTTTCGTGATTGAAGATTATTTCTAATCCTATTACGTTTCGAACTCTTGTTTTTATGCTAACAATAATTGCACAATCTATACTATCCCTACTTTGTTTCTACTACACTAACATTCTGCATCTTCATATTTCTGATTATCCACAAAATCGACGTTCTGTATAATATATAATAATTATAAAAGAGGCTCAATTATTTTTCATTTTCGTTTGAATATTGTTGAAGTGATCTTGTTCGTTTCTAGAAGTAAAAAGTGTAGTGCAAAATTTTGTAATATTTTCCATAAGTTTCCATGTATGTTTTATTCGTTATATTTTTATATTTAATTTTCTATTCCGAAGTTTTTACGAGCTCTGTGGGTCTAGTAAAATTTGATCAGAATATATATAGAATTATGACAAAATGCAACTTATTTGTTTATATACCGATGATTATCATAATGTTTTAATTATTTATTACAGAATGTCTCCCAAATCACTATCTATACCAAAGAATATGTATACAGAAGTGTCCAGAGAAATATTTCAACAGCATACTTGAATATGACCAGAGTAGCAAAATTCAGAACCTGTCGAAAAACGAAACTTGTCTACCCTGTCACTATTCTTGTAAAAACTGCGATGGTTCTCTAGATATGAATTGTGTCGAGTGTTATGGTGATGCCAAAATTGTGCGGACATCCAGTACAGATTCTTACTGTTATCCAGTGCATATTTTATCAGAAGTTTTATCAGAAAAGTGGTATTACAGGTTGTTTACCCTGACATACATTATTGTTATTTCTATGATTGTTGCTGCTGTTATCTATATTTGTAACAGACGGAGACAAGGATTAAGAAATGATAAAATGAGTTATATAAGTGTAGATGTGGAAGATAACTTGAAGGGTTCAGAGAAAGGTGTCAAGTCAACTATTTATACAGATGATGAATAATATATACATATTATCATCTAGATACTTTTCGCATAATTAATTCAAGCTCAACCTTAATTTGAAGGGTTTATTTTTAAACAGTCAAACCGTCGATATTCAAAAATATTTTTGTAGTTTTTTATTCTCCCAATAGACCCTTCAAATTGGCAACTGACCCAGAATTTTTGTCCTTTTACGTACCTATGATGCACTAAATTGTTGAGATTAATAAAATTATCTAAAAAGTATACATAAATTGATATATTTATACATGCATGTGATACATTTTTCCATAAGATTATAATACCAATTTTCACACGGCTTATATGTTTTATTAGATTTAGGTCGAAGACACATTTTACTGATTCCAAACATGTTATTCCTCATTTGGAGTGTGTCAATAATTCAATTATTGGTAGATGCAGAGATAAGTACTTTTCAGTAAATGTAAATAAATAGTGTTTTATTTTTTTTATTGACATATGGTTAAAATGATATTTTTTGTGTATACAATCAATTTAAGTTTGTTTCGTTTTTTAATAAATCTAATTCCCTCTCAGTAATCCGTTTGTCCTTCGAAATTGTTGTCTCAACTGGAGGAAAGTAAAAAATAACAAACCAACACAGTCTGAGAATTTGAGAAAAACAAGATAAACCAAAGTTCTCGATGAATAGAGTTTTTATTCAACCATCCCAGCAACATATATAATAATCAAGAATCAAGTAAGTGATGCGAAATATAAACAATATATACTTATAAAAGCTTTAGGAATCAAATTTCAACATCAGTTGTGAGCAAAAATGATTATTTTAAATAACATACATTGTATTCATTTCTTTGTATAAAAAATAATAAGATTACAATTTCAAATTAGTTCACTATATTGATGCTTATTCTATATCACAGTCTGCTCAGTAATCAAAGCTGAAAGAAAAAATCAGTTCATTACAGAGATATTATGAAATAACTTCCGTTGGAATATCATATATTCATGTATCCGATTAAGGTCTTCTGTTTCCTTAATAAACTATTTAGGGTGAATGTATGGAGTTAAAAAATTAAAATGGTGATAATGTCTGGTATTTAAATTGGAAAAATCCAAGACCGACCGTGAAAATATTTTTTAGTATAATTCAACTTATAGTTTCAATTTTGAATACCTCATGATTTAATAGTAACCAAAACATAAATTTTAATATGTGATAATAATATATGAATTCGGAATTTAGCCACCGCACGTATTCTATGAATACAGAGATGCTGCTCGAGTCCATTCAACCCTGAATCACTCGGAAAGTGTGCTCAATTTACATAACTAATAAGTAAGTATTATTCTTTTATATATAAAGTTCGGAAGTATAATGAGGTAAATATTTCTCATTATCTGACAACAGAGTTATATCGACATTTATTAATAAAGTTGAATCGAAATATGCATTAGGGACGCTGGTTTTTATGCTATAAAAATATATACCGGTTCTGAATACATACTAGATTATATTGCTATCTATCTGGGAATATATTCAGCTTTTCGCGTCAGTTTGATTTCACAATCTGCTTCACCAATCAGACGGCGAAATGTGAAAAGCAAATAGTTCGGTGCTTTACTCAACTAATTGAAGTAATTTTGGCGCCTCATATATACAAGTGGATCTGATATAAAAGCAGGGTCACGGGCCGTACTTTCGACCATTCCGTAAGAGGTCTCTGGGATGACCACATTGTAAATAAATAATCATACGCCAGAAAAGCCAGTAGAAACCTTCACGTCCATATACTCTTTCCAATTTGCGTTAGTCAGAAAGCGTTCTCAACAGGTGTCACCCCAAAACCTCATTTACATTGAAAATTACTGGGTAATATTGTTTTCGTCAGGGCCGCATTGGGGAATATTATTCTTTATACTGCATATAACTTGAATCATTTTTTCAAGTCCATTTATATCGAGAACTTGTAAGATATAAATATTGGATAGTATATTTATTTCAAAAGAAATCTTATTATTATTGAAAGACAATAACTCGAGAATTACCAACTTCATATTTTCGAGAAGGTTTTCCAAATAATATGGTCACATGCAGCATCGAAATCACAATGACGTACAAGGCCAAGCGATTTTGGCTTTGGCGATACTAGCGGTGAAAAATCTAATGTTATTATTGGTCAATTTCAATTTAGATTGTGAGTCGATCAAAATTTAACCAATAACAATCAACATTGCAAGCCAAAATCACTTAGCAATAAACTGTGCTTGATGAACCCAAAATTTGATAATTGAAACAAGATGTATGGTTTTTATAGGAAGTTATGTATGGAACTTGGTGTATTTAGGGCCAGAGATTGAGGATTGAGTCCCTGCTACCCATCCTTGATATTTATGTGGTCTATGGCGGTTTTGCTGTCAAAATTATTCGCTATATTCAATTATAGCCAAACGTCTACATTTCAGAAGCTAATATTCCGGTCATGTATTAACTATATATCTAACCTCGGAAGTGAGCATAAATTTTTGAGAATCCAAAGCAAAAAAATTCACAATGTTTACATATTTTGATCATCGACAGCTTTCTTTCACGAATGAGTTTCAACTTAGGAATCCTTCATCGACACCTCCCAACTTTGGTCTTTTCACTGGTCCAATCCATTTCGCAATTGTTTTCAAAGAAGCCATTTTGAGATTTTTGAGATTTTATGTTGGCAACACTGATGCAGACCCATCGTAAATAGTCGATTTCTAATAGCGAATCCCATTGGTAAAACTAGTGCGCACTGAGTGCAAATCGCGCGTCCCATTGGTATAATCAGTTGTAGTTCTTGTGTCCCATTGAAAAACTGGTGCGGCTAGTTTTGCACTCAGTGCAAGAATTTTCGCACCTGCTTTAGGAGGTCGTGCGCGATTCAGTGCACTGGAAAAATGGCGGGTCCAATGATTTCGAAAAAGTCAATAATATATATAATCTGATGAGTACAACATTATCTGTGAATGAAAAACATATATAATTAAATGGAGCATAAGCAGATTGACAACCGCCAATAATTTTTAGAGTGGGTAATTGTCAGCTGATAATATATCATGAGTATGAAGTGGTAAAGTACTTACAGGTTGATGTACAAGCTTCTACTGGAATTGTTCGAATGATCCATTTTTATTATATTGAAAGCAGAATTGATAAATTGAATAATATTAAAATCGAAATTCGAAAACCTAACCTAACTAATCTGAAATTTTAAACGGTCGGAGATCGTCCCATTGAGATTGCACCAGTTCAAAACGAAGGCAGTGTCAGTGCAAAACTAGTTCAAAATTAGAGCAACACTGGTTTTACCAATGGGATTCGCTATAAGTTTCTGTATCAGTGTTGCCAACATAAAATCTCAAAAATCTCAAAATGGCTTCTTTGAAAACACCAGAAAATCACAATACCTGGTTAAATGAAAAAAATGCGCCGCAGGCGAAAAATTTTTGAAAATCTAGTGGTTTTCTGGTGGTTTACTACGATTGAAACCACTAGATTAACACCAGATAATAGCTAGTTCTATTGGTAAAACTGGAGCGCACTCGGTGTAAATGTTTCTGCTTAATCGAAAAGGGTGCTAGTGGTGCTACCATTGAAATGAATATACTGACATTCATTTCAATGGGTGCTACTTATGTAATTTATGTCAAACTAAAATCTATGCTCAGCATGAAACATGAGACATGAGAGCTCAACATGACGTTGACGATTTGACGAATATATCGAAATCGTGATCCTTGTCATGCGCATGCGTCAACTGTCAATTAGAAATCACCCACCAGATTTCCACATGTGTCATTAAAAATTCACAAAAATAACCACCAGCCACTAGATGCAATTTTTTGTTACAAAACGATAACTCAAACCACAAGTTTTGGTGTAAAATCCACTAAGATGGCAACACTGGTCTGCATGAGTCGCATTGTGAATCCCCCCTCTTAAAAAAGCATATACTAACTAGTCGAAGACGCCCCCGCCCCCTCTCCCGCCGCTCAACGCCTGGCTCTGCGAAAGAGCCGCCGAGAACGGGCCGAGGGAGAAGGCGACCGCCTGACTCTGCGCCTGCGCGGAGCCGCCGTGGCCCCCGGCTGACGCGCTGCTGCTGCTGCCCGCGACTGACAGGCCGTGGCCGTGGTGCGACGAAGGCTCGTGTGCCGCCGCGGGGCCGTAGTTGTTGATGTTGGTCACGTAGGTGTTGCCGCCTGATGATGGCCCCACTGAGGGTATCCCGCCGAAGAGGAGGCCGCCGTGGCCGTGCTTCTTGTGGAAGGTCGGGGAGCGCTGGATTCTCGCTGCTCCTGGAAACGTTCGGTTATTTCGATTCGTAGTCGGGCGTGCTATTCTCGAAATCATACGTAGCCGATTTTCGTACGAATTTTGACAGATTGCGCATAGTTCTGACAAGTTTGATTCTCGAACCGTCTGTCGTAGTTCGTATACGAAATTGAATATTTTCATACGAATTTCAGCCGCTGACAGCTAATGCCAAAATGTTCGATATATTCGTGGACTGTATTTTTTCCTTTGGGTTCAAATCACATAGACCTTTGTAAAAATTGAAATTGATATTTCACGAGAAAGCCACTTCACTCACCTGAGTATAACTGCCAGATAGATGTTATATGGTATAGCCGGCCGGCCTTGTATTTCAAGAGTAATTCCTTGATGAATCTTGATTGAAGATGCGGTAAGCGGTTGATATTGAAGATGCGGGTAGCACGAGGTAATTTTATATTGATGAAGATGCGAGTAGCACGTGGTAAACGCTTGATAAAATTGTATTTGGTTCCAGTTTTGATGTGATTTTCGAGTATTTATTATTGTTCTGATTGATATTTGTCCTGTAGAGTTGTAAAATGGCCCATTTTTATCATCTGATACATTTCTTTATAGAATATATATTATCTCCTATCCTGCGAATCCCAAATAAGTTTGCACAATGGAAGAAAATATTCTGTGATCTGTTGAGGTAGCTATATCAAATGTTTCTCATTGCCTTTTGCCACTTCTTCCAATCCTTTTTTGCTCCCGGCATAGTATTCAATGTTTCTGATGATGCTAGGATTCCCATGAACCTCTCGCTTCTTTAAGTGATACCTTTCATTTGTGAACTTTCCTAGATGATTTTTCAATACTCCATCAACTCCACTCTCTGTTCCGGAGATGTGGAACTCGTATACATTGCAGTTGCTGATGTAGTATCATATCAACATATGAAGTTCTCAAAGAAGTAAAATAACCGCCAAAATATTATGACTAAAACTAGCGGAGTTTATTTTGTTCCTAGACATATTCTGTCGATATGGTTGGGAACACTGGTAGCTGTGCAATGTTGTCATATTTTTCGTGCGCCCGCTTCAAAAAGTTCGTATGGATATTTCGTATGTTCTACTTCGGAGTTCGAGAATGCACTTGTATTGACGTATACGAATATTTTCATTCGTATACGCGAGAAAGTCGCATGACTTCGAGAATAGCTCCCTGGGTGCCTTTCATGCCATATTTTGGCAGCCGAAGCGCGTTTTTTTTTTTCATTGAAATTATGTCATGTTGCTATATGCTAAAAGGGTTGTCATGAAACGAATTCTGGTTTTAACATCGGTTATACATGTTAGTTCTATTTATCATATTGACATTTTTCTATAGATGCTAAAATTTCATATGGTTTTTGCGGTTGGCAATAAAGTTGCCCCACATATTTGACAGGTTTTTATTTCAGAATTTTTTTACCATTTTTGTAACATGAGTTATACAGTGTCCTTCATAAAGTCCGCATCATATGGGAAAAACTTTTATTGATGATTTATTTTGAAATTCGACTTGGGCGTTAAGTTGTGTTTTAAAAAATATGAAAAATGACCTACTCGGATGTGGTCACGTGACTTTCGCTACCTGTCAAAAGTAATATTTTTTCAAAGTAATCGCTGAAAATAGGCTTATTTATTGGAATTTCAAAAAATTTCAAGAGAAAAAGTGGTTCCTTTTTCGATTTTACACGTACATCTCAAATTTGAACGTTCTATTGCAACTTAATTCACTTTTTGCCATTTTTTTGATAATTACAAAATTTCTGGAACATTAAAAAATTCGTAACTTCGACAAAACTGTTTTATACCAGTAGCTCTAATATGCGACTAACTTTCAATCACGAATCATCCAAAAAAATATGTTTTTCTCAAGAAAATGATTACTGGTTAACATTTCTGTTATTTTTAATGATACCAACGTCATAATTTAAAACATCATAAAACTTCTTTACTTTTATCTAACCAAAGTTTACGACTTTTCACGGTACAAATCTCAAATTAAATTCTTACTACTCCGGTTATGAAAAAGTGAAAGTTGCAATAGAAAGTTCAAATTTGAGATGTAGGTGTAAACAACTTTTTCCCTTTAAATTTTTTGAAATTCCAATAAATAAATCCTATTATGAAAAAATATTACTTTTGACAGGTAGCAAAAGTCACGTGACCACATCCGAGTAGGTCATTTTTCATATTTTTCAAAGCACAACTTAACGCCCAAGTCGAATTTCAAAATAAATCATTGATAAAAGTTTTTCCCATTTGATGCGGACTTCATGAAGGACACTGTGTATATATATTATCATTTTATGAAAAAACTACATTTACAAATAGGTCAATTTCGCTGTTTTTCATCAGAAATATACGTTCCTATTACTTATACCTGTTTTATGGCATGTTGAAAAACATATTTAAGTAACACCTCGGTACGGTAAACGTGCACATATGCCACTTTGTAAAGTTACCCCAACCCTAAGGTAACTTTTGGTCAACTTTAAGAAATTTTCAAGAAATCAGACAAAAAAAATGTAGCAAAGTATTTCCACCTTACGGCATGTCGACAATATAGTTACCTTGCCAAAAATTTTTGGCACAAATGACTGATTTATAACTGTCTGAGATTTTTAGTTCTATATATAACACCTATATATATGAACCAAAACAGAAATTCATGAAAAAACCATTGGGCTATAATTTTCTCTCGAATGACACCACTATATGGAGCTTCAATTATATTGATGTAAATTTTTTCGAGAACACGAATATTTCGAGAATTTTCCAAAAAATATTCGTTCTCGAGAAAAAATTGTCTACTTTTAATTGAAATTAGAATAGTAATCGGTAAGAAAATTTCACACAGAAATGTGTCTTGTTAACCTGAGGTAATTTTGGATCAATCTGCGGTTATTAAGATTACTCTAAATAAAATACTATCAGTATCTGAAGTTAAAAGTGAATGTAATTTTACCTAAACGTCAAAAATTTTCCAGTGGTAATTTAATAGTTGTGGGAGAAGAATATCATATCCGTGTATTTGGTAACAAAACTGATATTGATTATGAATAATAGTCCGATTTTTTCATCTCTTACGATTTCTCGGAATCCCAAAATGGACGTCGAATTTGGAAAACTCTATACATGAGATTAATTCAAACTGTGAATTTTCCAGCTGGATTGTCAGTTATAAGGGTACTTACCTCCATTGAAATCGTTTTGATCGACAACAGGGAGAGCTGATAATCCGGAAAGAAACAGCAGAATACTAGCAAAATGAGGCCAATTCATATTTACAATTTCGCGAAAATGATGAGTTTGAAGCGAGGAACCAATGAGGTACATCGTCGATATGCCTATATACTAAACCAGAATCCCCTCCGACCTTTAATCTTGACGAACTTGAGAAATAAATGGTAAAAATATTCATGCGTCTGAAGGTTCCCATCCATCTTGCCGCGGGCATTTTGCTCGGAAGGAAATTCGCAAATAACAAGGAAGTAACCTTCAAACATCATTATGATTTTGAAATAAATTATATGTAGAAGTGAAATGAATCAAAACCCACACTTTTGTATTTTCGATATTTTACAGTCATGAGTTTTTAGCTGGTTCTGTGATCTGGCGAAAGCTTTAATCTTCTTCATTCAGCAGATCAGGAAATCGAAAATAAAACAATTCATTGAATAATTGTTTAATGAACTTGTACAAAACTGAACTTAAAATAATTTGGTGATCGACGAACATCACAGACGATAATTTCAAAAATAAGTAAGTGGTTCAACATGCATCGCATTAGAAACACCTTAGACAAGTGAAATTTTTATGAACTACATAAGTAAGTAATGAAAGGCAAATGTAGTTGCATATACGAACCTAATGAAAAAAAACTGATTATTTACACATATATCTCCAAATGAATGCTCAGCAACTCCATTCGCCTCACTTAGGTTTCGAACCCTTGAGGGTAGAACAAAATATAAAAATAAAATAAATACTAAAATGCTTTACATTACAAAAATAAGTTTGTTGATGTTTTTATATTGACGTCAAATACCTTTGAATTATAAATAATTCCTTCTTTTTTCGACGATAAGCATCACACTCAAAAATCCTGAAAGCGAAAGCACTGGGAACAGCTTGATTCTCACCGACATTTCAAGGAAATGCGGTTATCTTCATCTTGATTCTCTGGTTACCTGTGATCTTTCAAATTCTCTCAAGCGTTCGAAACCAATTATGATTAATCTTATCAATGGCGAATCCCGGGAGGGGGTGAAAAGGGTAATCATCTCCCTCCCAAGACGCATCTAAGGAACCTTATTTCGTATATATATATAAATATATAATATATAATTTTTTTATTTCGTTATGTACACAAAGTAATTGTTGATTTTTTATGACTACGATGACTCAACATGTATTCACATCAATATGTGTGTTTTGGTTTCTATTACCCCCCCCCCTAACCGATTTTTGGATCCGCCACTGATTCTTATTCTAGTTGGTGTTGATATATGCTATCTATTCACCAGTACGTCAATAAAAAAAATTGTTCGTTGACATACATGGATGCTTATGTTTCAAATTTGACTAGTTCAAAATATTTGTTTTTTGAGTAGACAGTTAATACATCTAGGTATCAGTTTCATCATATTCGTATAGTTCGATATAAATATCTATAAACACATTACCTAGTAGTTTGATTCAATAAATTATTTTCAAAGCACCTACATTCCAATATATACAGATATGAAGAACGAAAACTGTGTACATAGTACAGATAGTGTAAAACTACGGTAGGGTCACAATTTTCCTCTTTTCGTAAAAATATGAGTTGATGATTTGTCCAAAATGTCAGTTAAAGCAGTGACATCTGGAATACAATAGCTGCACATATATAACAAAAGTTGAAACTAGGACAACCATCCAGGATGATCGAATCTTTATAACGAATTCACCAGGAATCTATAGAGTTCGATGATATATAATTTTTTTTGTGAACGCACGAAAATGATTTGAAATCTATTCAACGCAAGAGTCAAAACTTTTTCCCTGTATACTGATAGGCACTATTTGGCATATCATTTATGAAAATGAAAATCTGTCACTTTCAAAGGCATATGATGATAATAAATTTCGTCGAGTTCTATCGATTCCCGAAATTTTTTACTGATTGGGAAACAATCTGTTTCCAGAATAAAAACGGTGATCGGCCTGTATAGATCATCCCAATAAAGAGAAGATATTCCGAAAGGTATCAAGAGTTAATTGATTTTTGTATACTTTTAGAGTAACCAAAGGGGGAAATTGCTCTTTACTTCCTCCAAGAAATAAACGCATCCGAAATAGATTTTTTAGTAAAATAAATATTTTTGTCCTGAAGAATTCTTTATGTGCTGTCCTTTAGTATTTACTGTTGATTATTGAGGTCCGAAATGAAAAAAATCAAGTCAGCAGCAAACATTTTGTCCAGCTAGAAGTTTGAATGTGAATCTTACGGATATGTGAGATTATGAGGCTAGAATTTTTTTAGAATTATAACTCCACATGATTTCGAAGTCGTCATGACGAAATTTTTTTATGGCGGTTGATTGCTCAAAATCGTGTTTATTTATGGAGCAAAAGTTCGTACCGCGAGTGATTTCTGGTCATTTTGCGGTCTGTCATCAAATTTCTATGATAAATTTATCACTAGTTAGTCCCTTGTACGTGTGGGTAAGACATACCTTACTTCAGAAAGGCTTGAGGTTGGTGAAGACATGTACGTTTGCCATTTTTTCGACTGCCCATGCAATTATGGCGGCCATCGTTTAGCTCGAAGTCTGCCCCAGTGGCCCGACGTTCCAATAAGTTTGTGCATCTCTGCCATAGAGACCTGAGAAGTCGTGCTTACGCTCAAACATAATCTTCACGTGAACGCGTGAGCGACATTTTATTTAATAACTCCAAAATTTCAAGTTATTTTCGATATATTTTTCTCATAAATGAAACTGACAAATTCGAGGAATTTTCATACAAAATTTGTAAAATATAGTTGAGCTAACTATACGACAATGAAACATTTTTTCGCCTCATGTGAAATTCACTTAATGTCGCTTATGCCCTCTTGTCATGACGACGTCCATGTTAAGAGAATGATGAAAAAAGTACTTCACTATTATGAGAAGAATAATTTTGCAAAAAAACCTGTTGTATTGGTTACTTTTTGATAGCGCTACAATTTCTTACAGAACTGTCTTTGTAGCATCCTTGTTTGTATATTTTTGTAACTAACATATTTCCAATGGAAACGTAGTATATGACAACTAACTCTTCATACCATCCAGGAGGTTTCACATTGAGAAAGGTGAACAACTTCCGAAATGACGTCATATCACAAGCAACTAAAAACTAACATTGTACCTCTTGCAGACGATAATCTCCATACTAAAAATAAACCGGTCGAAGTACCCCTAACGATTCAGCCTGAAAACGAAAAAAAAAAAAATCGCCAGCACAAGGTCATGGAAATGGCTGCAAAGCTCCCCTGTTGAAAACTTTCGAATTCCTCGACTTGCATCAGTCGTCGCACTTCTTGATCAGCCCGCGCCGCTTGAGATGCTTCAGCGCGCATTTGGCCGCGGTGCACTTGGCAATGCGGTAGTTCCTGCCGATGCCCTTGAACAGGCCCTTGCCGAACACCTATGGGAAAAATGTTTTATTGATATTTCTGAAAAACTCTAATGGCGGTTCGTTTCTGCATGTCTGACAACTAAAAAATCCGTTGCGACTTGTATCACGTGACCTCATATTTGGCGGGAATTTGAAAAAAGTTGTCATTGGTGCCAAAAATTGGGTTAAGTTGACGAGATATCAAAAACTCTCTGTTTCGATACGCATTTTTTATTACTAGGAGGTTGGTACAATCGGTCGGATTTGGTGATACTAGCAGTGAAAAACTCATTGTTTTTATTGGTAAATTTTGATTCAGAATGTGATTTGATTTAACCAATAAAAACGTTGACCTCATTGCACTTTTCTCAGCTAGTATCGCAAAAATCAAAATCGCTCAACAATAAACTGGGCTTTACGCTTGTGCGTCAGAATTCAAATATTTCAATGTCATCATTATCACCAATCGAAGATGTTTATGTTATTTATCGATTTTAAATTAATTTCTTTCAAAAAAATAGAAACAATTGTATATGACACACATTTTGTAAGACACGTCTTAGCGTCTTAAAACTTGTGATTTTATTCCTCTCCCCTTGCTG
This sequence comes from Chrysomela aeneicollis, assembly GCA_029955515.1. Lineage (NCBI taxonomy): Eukaryota > Metazoa > Arthropoda > Insecta > Coleoptera > Chrysomelidae > Chrysomela > Chrysomela aeneicollis. The sequence continues at coordinate 16,486,788 of JARUHQ010000015.1, read as the reverse complement.
AGAAACATACATTTTTGTTTCATCTGATAACAGCTGCAATGGACATTTTGCGGGAGATTAACTATGAAAACATGATTCATTCTTACATATTTAGTATTTCTATAGATTCATCTGTAATCATGTTTTTCTCATTCCAATCATAGAATATTTTAAATTCATTTGACTGTCCGGAGAGAAATATTCAACATGTGAAATTAGTTGAAATTTGAATTTAAGCGGTTTATCCTAATGTTGGGAAAATCTTATTCTAATTTTTATTATTTTTAATGTGAAATCAATGTTAATGTAGAATGTCTTTTTATGGAAAATCTTGTAATACCTGACAAGTACGCACTGATGATGACTTGACAGTCGAAAGCGCTCTGCTACAATTTTTGAAAATAAAAATTTGCACTTGATACAAAATTCGATTTTTTGAATTATTGATACGTGCACACAGCCCATCAAATCTTTCACAGATAACATCGTTTGGATTGATTTTCGATAAAATGGTCAATCAACTTTTCTGAATGTAATGATAGCATTGCAAATATACAGGGTCACTCACGGTCGATGGTACCTTAGACGTTTACGGAGAACGGGACGTAGGATTATTCTGAAAATTTGGTTTATTGGGTAATCAGTTTTGTTCTATCGATCTAAAATACTTTCAGCGTTGCGGCGTTGCCGCTTCTATCAAAACGTAGCAACAACTTTGTTATTTCAAATGGAACACCCTGTATTTTGTTTCATTTTTAGATTCTTCCTGAAGAGCTGATTTCGTCGATCTATCATACTTGGGATATAGCGAGAAAGATTACAAAGATATAGGGTGTGAAAAATCGAGATTTTTCAACTTTAGGAATTTTTTGTGTCGAAACTAATCATTTCTGCTCAAAACGGCTTACATGTCCCTATCTAAACTTTTCATTTACTATCTACTGACATTTAATAGAAACAAATAGAGGGTGATGCAAAACTCAAAATTTTGAACCACCCGTATCTGTTTCAATTAAATATCAATCGATAGTAAATGGAAAATTGAGATAGGGACATGTAAGCCGTTTTGAGCAAGAATGGATAGTTTCGGCACAAAAAATTCCTAAATTTGAAAAATCTCGATTTTTCACACCCTATATCTTTGTAATCTTTCTCGCTATATCCCAAGTATGATAGATCGACGAAATCAGCTCTTCAGGAAGAATCTAAAAATGAAACAAAATACAGGGTGTTCCATTTGAAATAACAAAGTAGCATCTCGCTATATCCCAAGTATGATAGATCGACGAAATCAGCTCTTCAGGAAGAATCTAAAAATGAAACAAAATATAGGGTGTTCCATTTGAAATAACAAAGTTGTTGCTACTTTTTGGTAGAAGCGGCAACGCCGCAACGCTGAAAGTATTTTAGATCGATAGAACAAAACTGATTACCCAATAAACGAAAATTTTCATAATAATCCTACGTCCCGTTCTCCGTAAACGTCTAAGGTACCATCGACCGTGAGTGACCCTGTATAGAAGTCTGATGATATCAAACGCCACAGGTGAACGAAATTTTTTCAAAATAATATTAATAAAATACTGTATTCTTCGTTCAACAATATCACATAGCTGTTTGAATTCATTGTCGATAATGGCGATTGAAAATGATTGCAATGATCGATTAAAAGAATTGCTATTTAAACTTATATACCTACTTCACAAAAATATTTTCTTTGGTTGTGAAAATATTTTTGTGATCAAAATCATTTAATTCAATGAAAGCAAAAGGCAGGAGTCGATCTGATCTATTCGACTTTTGTGATAGAAAAAATATATTTTGAAAAGTAAGAAAACGGTAAAGGAAATCAGGAGCCCCGAGACACAGATTAGAGAACCTTACAGATGAGACAGTCAGACAGAGTGAATAAAATTAGAGTGAGATGTCGAAAGCACTTAATTTAAAGGGCCAGTGATAGATTTGCGCAGGCCCTAAAATATTGATAGCGTGTTTTGTTTACATCGAATACATCGTCATCATTTTGTTGGTTATGTTACAAATGTTTTCGTTTCACACTCACACGATTCACGGTCCAATATTTAGGATGTTCTCACAATGTGCAACATAATTTATTTTCCATAAACCATAATTCAATAAGAAATGTAATAAAGGTTTTGAGGATAATCACATTAGGAGCAAAGATGAACAACCTGTTACCTAGGTACCTACAATATATATTTATTTCAAAGTTTATTAGCTTTAGATCATAGGATATATTATACTGAGATTACTGATGACCTGTTTGCTAGTAATCCCAAGGTAAGTACTCATTTCTGGTACATTACTCTTCCAAATGAAAGTAACAATGAAAATTGAATGCATGTTAGTTTTAGATCAGAGAGTTTGTGTAGTGTGTGTGTTTTGAAAAGTGATCTGTTCCTGACTGTAGAATTGTGGTTTATACAAGAAACAAGTGTTAAAATTAACAATGAGTGAATCAAAGAGAGAAGGTGCACCTCCCAGTGGCAAACATTACTGTGTGTATAATGATTGCAAGTCATTTTCAAATAAATTGGAGAATATATAATTACATTGTTTTCGAAACCTATATTGAGATACCTATCATTGACTTTAATCAAAATTTTCCATTTCCACGAGAATATTAACATGTTATGCTATATCACATTTCAAGTTTCAAGATGAAAGTAACACTTTTTGTATTTTTACTCAAAGTTCGAGGTATTTTTCATTATACTTATACCTACCTCACCAAACAATATATAAATTCGCTTTGTATTAATTTTTTTCTCAAATCTTCCTGATTTGCTTTTCAAATTCAGAATACTCTATGTAACATAAAAGATGTGTCATATTTTGTGTATGTGTTTATAATATTCGAATAGTGTGTCATTTTTCCTGATGACAATGAATGGGCTAAAATTCGAATTATTCGAATTTTATATGGAACTTCATTCAGAATACATCGAGAAATCCATCTTATTCCTGATATAAACTAATCTCTGATGACAACTTGTTCATAATAAATCACTCAGAAGTAGGTTACCTTTTATATTGTTGTAAAGTTGTATACCTATCATGCATTAAAATGGCAACATTGCACATCAGTAGTTCTAGCGGTGACAACGACAATCCGGCAATTGCAATGCGCCGAATTTAAAGGTACGAGGTCAATGAAAACGGATGTCGGTACATCAAACAAAATGGGCAGAGTGTCTCATCTGTAAGGTTTTTTAATCTGTGCCCAAGAATTACATTGCCTAGGGGCCCCGATAGGGTTAGGTTAGGGCGGGGGCGTCTTCGACTAGTTAGTATATGCTTTTTTTAAGAGGGGGGATTCACAATGCGACTCATGCGGAGTCCGGCGGTTGTGTTTGAGTTGTTATTATCACCTCGACGGTCACCCTGACGCGCCTGCCGTCTGCCAACTTCTCCGGCTTGCCGAACTTCGCCGTCTCCGGCTCGAGCTCGAGCAGCTCGCGGATCGGCGATTTGGGCACCCTGTCGCTGAACTGCTCGATCTCCGATCGCATCATCGCGTGGTAGACGCGCCACACGGCGTCCAGAGACATGCCCGAGTCGAGAAAGATCGCACCGGCCACGGATTCGAACACGTCGCCGAGCGCCTTCGGCACCTCGACGTCCTCCACCTGGAACGAAGAATTTTCTGTGGTTCACTCGGCGCGGAATAATCGGCGCACGGCCAAGCCATAGCTGACATTCATTAACCCATTAATGCCCAGAAATGGTCATATCAAAATTGTAAAAAAAAATTTGTTGGAAATCAGTCGAAAGTGATACATCAGAAAAATATTTAAAAAATCCAGCATTTCCTCTTTTTGATATTTGATGTGGGTCGTTAGAGACCCCTTGGGCCTAAGAGATAAATTTCAGGAAAAAAGTTGAAAGGTATCATGATATAAGTTTTATTTGAACTGAAAACTATCAATTGAAGAAAGGTTTCTACTTCGAACTTCTCTCTTCCATTATTAATCCATTCCTGCCCACGGAGTCGATAACGACCCAGTCCCGTAAATCAAATCTTTTTTCGTGCTCATGATAGCAACTGTGTATTCGAGTGTCCCAGGCGTCGAAACAGGTGTACGTTACTCTGGTTGAGACTCAACTGTCGCATATTTCGTATTCATCTACGTTATTACAGTGATTTAGATTGTGACTCACTCTTGATCATCGACATGGACTCGCAAAGCTACCAGTGAGTGAAATTGTATGAACTTTTCCCAACAAATATCAACTGTTATCCACTAATATAATCCTAATCCAACATCTGATACACATTTTTCTGAACCATTTATGTGAATTATATAATAACCTCTAAGTTCCTTCCTTCCTTCCTTCCTTCCTTCCTTCTTTGTTATGGGCTCAACCTACTAGGTTATTTACCCAGGTACCTCGGGGTTTCTTCTTTTATTTAGGAAGGAGATTGCACCTGGATGCGTCTGGTCATAATACCATCACCTCCTCCCTGTTGTGTTTTTGGATCTATAATTTCATATTAATCGATTTGAGATATGAAGAAATGATTAGTGCTGTGTAGGCATTAGGATTTCTAAGCAGGTCGTCTAGAGATAACGCTGTTTGTGCATTTTTGATTTCTAAGAATTTCCTATACAGAATATTGGAATTATTTCTGTATGCAGGACATTCCAGCAGAATGTGTTGCAAGTTTCCATAAGCGCCACAATGGCATAAGGGGGAGTCTTTAATTCCAAGCCTATGTAGGTGATCAGGAGTGAGGCAATGGCCAGATCTGAGCCTGCACATAGTTGAGGAGGCGTTTCTGTTGACTGTCTCTCTGTAGAACCATGGTTTTTTGGGAAATTTCCTTAATAGATTATATAATTTTTTTCCTTTCATTACACATGTTTCGGACCATTCTCCATCCCAATTGGCCATAATTTTTTTTCTGACTCTAGGTAAAATGTCTCTATAATCTAGTTTCTTGATATCCACACTTATCTTACTGGCCCCTTTCTTAGCCAGAAGATCCGCTCTATTATTTCCCGTAATATTTGTGTGGCTGGGAATCCAGCTGAATTTGGTTTGAAAGCCTTGTTGAGCACCATCTTCTATTAATTTCCTTGTCATGAGGGTGTGATAATCTGCAGAGGAGTTTACTCCCCCCCTTGCGAGTTTTTGTAGGGCACTCATTGAGTCCGTTAAAATTAACGAGTTAGCAATTCGAAGGTCCTTTATTTTGGATGCTGCTGACGCTAATCCTAACATTTCTGCTGTACATATTGGGGTGTCATCCTCTATCCTTGCTGAAATGTCCTTTTTAAGAGAAGGTATGTGAACTCCAAATCCCACTCTGGATTTGCCTGCTGATCCATCTGTGTAGATGAGAGTTTTGTCTGCCCATGATTCTCCAATTATTCTTCTAAAGTCAAAGCTATTGTCTTCATTTTCTTTTCTCACGCCCAGTTTGAACCATTTTATTTCCCTGATTTGGGTGCTGTAATCAAATGTAAAGCAGGGTAGATTTTCTTGCTTATGGATCTCCTCTATGTAGGGAAGAGTCCTGTCCAGACCTTCTATTATTGGTATATCTTCCAAGGAATCTTGTTTGTCACAGAGGACTGAGTATAGATTTATGAGCAGGGTCACTATGGGATTGTCATCAATAGCAAGGTTTTTGAGAATAAATTTGCAGGCCAACCAGGTGCGTCGATGACGTAGTGGCCACTCCGCATTTTCAGCCAGTAGAGAGGGAATTGGGGTGCTTTTCATTGCGCCTAGAATGAGCCTGAGGCCTTGATATTGAATTTTATCAAGTTTCTGAAGATTTTGTTTAGAACTGTTGAATATTAGGTACATACCGAAATCAAGCTGGGACCTAACTAGACCTTTGTATATCATGCTGAGGATTTTGGGATCAGCTCCCCACCACACCCTGGTGAGAGTTTTCATGATATCAATTCCTTTTTGGGCTTTAGCGCATATGTTATTTATGTGTGAAGAGAGTTTCATATTGTGGTCAAAAGTTACCCCTAAGTATTTGTAGGAATTTTTTATCGGTATTATTTCGTTGTTATATTTAATAACCGGAGTGTTCTTGTAACCTTTTCTCTTCTGAAAAATAACCGTGGCCGATTTTTCCGATGAAATTGAGAGCCCGTGAATTTTTGTCCATTCTGATAGGTTGTCCAAAGAATAATTTATTTTTTTCCCCATTTCTGAAATGTCCCTTCCTGAACATACCAAAGCGACATCATCCGCATATATCAATATCTCTACATCTTCGTGTACTACATTTTTGATGGAGTTTACATATATATTAAAGAGTAATGGACTAAGTGATGAGCCTTGTGGGACGCCTGTCACCACAAGACCCTCCTCTGAGGTACTACCAGATTTGCTGTCTTTGATTATAACCTGTCTTGCAGTGTACAATTGTTTAATTGATTCAATTAAGTTAGATTCAATCTTGAGCTTGGCTAGCTTACTTTGTAGCAATGGTATCACCACATTATCATATGCTGCCGATATGTCAAGGAATGTAGCCATGACCGTTTCATTTTTTGTGAATGAGTAGAATATTTTCGTTGTAAGCCAGACTAGGTTTTCATTAATTCCTCTTCCTTTTCGGAAGCCAGATTGGAGAGGATGGAACCAATTTGCGTTTTCTAATTTATATTCTATTCTGTTTTTTATAAGAGTCTCAAATATTTTACAAAAACAAGAGGATAATGCAATAAATCTGTAATTTGAAGTGTTATTTCTATCTTTGCCCTGTTTGGGGATTGGGCAGATTATTTGCTTTTTCCATTCAGATGGAACTAAAGTTTGGCCTAGTAGAATATCATTGTATATTTTTAGAATTGTCTGATGAAAATCTTCTGACAAATGTGTAATTTGATTATAAGTGATTTTGTCAGGACCAGGGGCAGAGTTATTGTTTATTTTTGATTGGATTACTAATTTTAGTTCTGTATATGAGAATTGAGGGCACTTGTCTTGTTTCAATTCCGGAACTTCAATTTGAAGGGGAACTCTTGGGGATGTGATTTGAGCTAGGAAGTTGTCCAAATTATCTTTCACGAAGGAGATAGAGGTTGTTTCCGTTGTTTTGTTGTATTTGAAAATCTTAATCTTGTTCCATACTTCTGAAATATTTGAATCTCTGCTCAGCGATTCGCAAAATTTGAAAAAGCTGTCTTTTTTTTTAACCTTAGTATTTTCTTTGTTTCGGCTACAGTTTTCTTCATTTTTAGGTAGTTACTAATTGATACCTCATTTTTGTATGTCGTTTTCGACCCCAGGGGCTTATGATAGGTTATGGTTATTCATTTCGATTTCTCATCATAGGAAACGGCCTTTGCTGCTGCCGAACTTCTAGAAGAGATGGATCCGCAAAAATGATCTGCGATATGGCTGGCAAGGGCTCTGGAGCTCCTGGTACGGTGAAGGAAGGAAAAACAGATAAGTGTCCACTGAAAAGTAATCGAACTATCAAAAAATGGATAGGGGAGAATGGATAGTGCAGTCGACGAAAATAATATTATTCCGGCAGTCCGATGGAAAGACAACAGTATAATGTCGAATCAGTTTGGGATGTATCCTATCCAGAAAGCTTCCAGATAATCAGCGAGGCACAAGAAAAGGTGGATATTGCCCAACCATACGTAGTATTTACCATGGATATATTATATGGGAGGTGTTGACCTGCTCGATAATCATGTTTCAAACTACCGTATAGCGTAGAGAAACAAAAACTGGTAAACACCTATCATATATTGGATATTTGACGTACGCGTCACGAACGCATGGAATCTAGCCCGCCATTATGGTTGCACTAGAGACAACTTAGAATTCAGAAGTGATGTAGTGAAAGAGCTCCTTTCAAAATGCGGAACAAAATCTACCATTCCTGGAATAAAACGAGCATCAATTAGACACCCTTCAGTTGCATCAGGAAGACATCTTATCAATTTCCAGGAAGTGAGAAGAAGGTGTCGAAAGATGTTGAAACAAAACTAATAAGTGGTTTGATCGATTTAAGTTCATTTATTCGCTCGAAAACTCGGAGTTTTGAAATGACTAATGATTTTGAAAGAAACTCAGGAGAGATAAATGTACCGTAAACGAGGATTGCAATAAACCAAAACCGTAACGAGCCTTTAAAATTCTTACCTTTTTTCTATTCGATTAAACTGCAAAATGTCTCAGGATTGCCAGCACAGGGCCGGAACCACTCTGTGATTTTGAATTTGCTGATAAGGCACAAACGATGGGTCCAGTTCGAGAAAAAATACCACCGTTTTCTTTTTCGTGTCGAGGCTCTCTCTCAGCCCATCCAGGAGCGCAAAAAGAACTTTAAAGGCATTCTCGCGCAATTATACCGGGGGTATTCGAGAATTAGTTCGTTTGGGTTGAATGAATTAAATTAACAATTTATTAGTGAACAATGAACATGCACACAACAAAAATGATTGAGATGGGGACAAAACACTCGGAATTTCGAGGAGTTGAGGCAAAATTGCAAGAAATTTACTCCGAAATCCATCATGAAGACGTTAACTAGAAAGACTTGGAAACGAAATGTCTGCATTATAGTTTATTAAAAATATATCATTTGAAAGAAAACAAAGTTGAAAACACATTTTTCCAAATGTAGAAATCGCATTGAGGAAGTTTTGAAGTTTTTTTTTCTACAAACGAATAACAAAGTAGCCTTTGCTTTGCGCTAGAGGAATGTCAGAAATAATGTCATTAAGTGACAGCATTTTCGCTCGCATACATTATTGTTGAAAACCAACTCATTATTCTGTTGCATGATGGAAAATAATAGTGATAGTGAATCATCTAATGCATCTTCTGTTGTAGCAGAAAGTGCGAACATTGTAAATTTGAACCTCCTACTAGAGAAATCGAGAAAAAGTATGAATTATGATATGATATATTCATGACATGGTGTTATGAAATGCTTGAGTTCTAAAGATATCAAAGTAAGTATCCTAAACTTGTCGAATTCCTCAAAACCACCATTCCGTTAAATATAAAAGGTTTGTTTTGGTTTGAATAAATGGAATAATACGAAGCAGTTTGGGTACTGCGCAGGACAGACTGCGTAGACGCAAAAAATTCAGGACAGTTTCAATTTTTCTCTGATTGAATGAAAACCACTGAACTCAAACAAGAAATGGAACGATAATGCAATTCAGCAGTTTAACGCTAAATTGAATTCGCGCATACCATGTGATCATATAGCAAAATTGAATGTGGATCATGCGCAGAAACCTTTTGCACAGGACCGGCACTACCAAAGATGACAAACTCAATAACATAGCTTTTTAAACAACGGATAATTCAACAAAAACACAATATGAAGCCGAAAACAGCTTGCTGTAAATCGAAATGGACAAGATTCGAGAACAAAGAGCAATAAAATACAATGTAAACAAAACTTATAGGCTGACGAGTGGGCTGACGCCAACTCTTAGTTCTGTGGCTGAAATATATAATTTTAGACATACGTTCACATAACACATCAAAAACGTAGTCTCAGACATGCCCAGCTAACCCTGGCACATATTGCGCATGTGCTCGATTCAAGGTTCATGATTCGCCTGTTGGCCGTAAATAATCCTCGCGCATCCTGCTATATTGTCGTTCCATTTCTTGTTTGAGTTCAGTGATGAAAACCAGGATAGTTCTGATGCGCCTTTCGATTTGTGAGGATAACTCAATTTGATAAGCAGACGAGAATAATAGATCGAAAATGTCATATGTATTTTTATCCGTTCATGGTGAAATTTTCTCAAGTATGTATTCATCTTCTATTCGATTCATCAGGGAATAAACTTTTCATCAGTGTGCCAAAGATTGTGCGATTTGTGCGTCATCTAGTCTGTTAGATGATCGAAGAAGGAATTTTCCGTCCAATTCATGGCTAAATTTTTTTATTTCAAAACCACCCGCCACACACCTCCTCGCACTCCGTCTCGACTATGAGGTACAGCTCGTCGACCAGCGAGTGCCCGCCCTCCTCCTGCAGCCGGATGAACCTCTCCACCACCTCGTTGAGGCCCGGCGACAGGTGCTTGAAGTACTTGTGAAAGTGGTGCCTGACCGCGAGCGACGCGAATATCGTGTTGTTGACCAGCGCCGAGCGCAGATCGGTCAGGGCGCCCGGCGAGTGCATGCGCGGATCCTCGTAGAGGTGCCGCGTTATGAGGTAGTCGAGCACAGCGTCGCCGAGGAACTCGAGCCGCTGGTAGCAGTCCGTCAGCCGGTTCGGGGAGTACGACGCGTGCGTGAGCGCCTGCAGCAGGTACGAGCGGTCCCTGAAGCGGTAGCCGATGATGCGCTCGAACTCGTCGTAGCCGTCCAGCAGCCTGCAGCATGAAATGGGATCACAAGACGAATTGACCCAAGGATATTAAACTATAGGATGGTCCATTCCCTATGATGCCCACACTAGCCAGTTTTATGACGTCACCCCGGCTACCTTCTGGTCTTGGATTTTTCCATGATCGAATAATGACGGCGCTTTGTTTATTTTTTTCGATTTTGAGGTTAACATTTCTTTGGTGAAAATCTTGAACTTGAAATCATAAACCAGTATTAGACAAAATCTCAAAATAAAGGCAACGTAAGTAGGTACATACCATACGAAATGCTAGTTACATAAATATTTTCATATAAGTATGTAAGCAAGGGATGATGTAATGTAACCATTTGATTGCAGGTTTTCTTATGCTATACCTGGGTGCAGATTCTACAATTGGTATTAAAATGTTTGAGGAATACATGTTTCTTGCATTTCTGGAGCCAAAAGACTTTATCTCATTTCAATTTCATATACCATCTGATAACCAGTATGCCAGGTAGCAGATTTGCTATTTTTGGACAAAAACCAAGATGATTCCAGTATTATTTACAACACATTTCCAAAAGGCACTGATTTTGTTTGAGATACTTATTTGAAAAGGTGGATGAGTTGTGAACATGCAGATGTTGTGAATCCTGATACAAGTCGCATACATCAGAGCTGTGATTTTTCCAACCAAATTTAAGAAAGAGATCTACAAAATGGGTGGATGAAAATGTGTTATGAAAAAGGAGTACCTATTCTCATTATTTTATGATGTTCCATGTAATCAGATTCAGGAATATTGTATACTTCGAAAACCTGCAAATAAAGAAACAACCTGGATTGCATCTATAGTAGAGTCCAATGTATAAATGAAGAGAATAGTCAGCTGATGAGAAAATCGAAATTGATGTCAATATATTTATATACCTATTATGTATAATGTAAGGTGTACCCATAATTCAAATTAAAGAATGTATTTTATTTTCACCATTCACTGATAATTGTTAAAGTTGATAAAATAGGTTCAAAATATGAACTTTCAATAACCTGTGCATTGAATAATATACGGTGAGGACCAAAAGTCCGTCGCCCCCCCTGTAATTTCTTTATTCTACATATTACAAAAAATGTTAAATACATAAGTTGAAGGGTTTCATTCGATCTCTTTAATGGTTTAAGTTTCATTCATACAGAGTGTCTCAAAAAAGCACGATGACTTAGAAGTTATTTTTTTTAAATGGGACACCCTGTATTTCATTTCATTTTCATATTCTTCCTGAAGAGCTGATTTCGTCGATCTATCATACTTGGGGTGTAGCGCGAAAGATTACAGAGATATAGGGTGCGAAAAATTGAGATTTTTCAACTTTAGGAATTTTTTGTGTCGACATTTCTGCTCAAAACGGCTTACATGTCCCTATCTTAACTTTTCATTTACTATCTACTGACATTTAATAGAAACAAATAGAGGGTGATGCAAAACTCAAAATTTTGAACCACCCGTATTTGTTTCAATTAAATATCGATAGTAAATGGAAAGTTGAGATAGGGACATGTAAGCCGTTTTGAGCAAGAATGGATAGTTTCGGCAAAAAAAATTCCTAAAGTTGAAAAATCTCGATTTTTTACACCCAATATCTCTGTAATCTTTCGCGCTACACCCCAAGTATGATAGATCGACGAAATCAGCTCTTCAGGAAGAATCTAAAAATGAAATAAAATACAGGGTGTTCCATTTGAAAAAATTAACTTCTGTCACCGTGCTTTTTTGAGACACTCTGTATGAATGAAACTTAAACCATTAAAGAGATCGAATGAAACCCTACAACTTATGTATTTTACATTTTTTTGTAATATGTAGAATAAAGAAGTTACAGGGGGGGCGACGGACTTTTGGTCCTCACTGTATATGCACACATACATTACATGCATCATTCATCAGTAGGTACCTATGAATTCTTCATTGAAATTTCTCTATTTTCAATATGAAATTGTTTTCAAGGTAGGTATTATGTACTTACATGTTTTGTAAACGTTAAATTATCTCATGTATTATTTTCTGGGTGGACATTCAGGAATTTTTTGTGAATCAAGGAGTTTTTGCTCACAAAAATTACTAATATTTGAAGCCATATGATACCAATAACCATCAATAATCAATATGTATCGTTTATAAAAAGGTACATCACAGTAAAATTACTTTTAATGCCCATTTAGCGATATTCAGCATTAATAATTTTGAATTCAGGGCCGTTGACTACGTCATCGCGCGCCATCGGAAGCCACGCCTTTTGGCCGAAAAAATCGCTTGAATGAACCATCCTTCTCTAGTTTACCATCCTTGAAATCGGGCGACCGCCTCATAGAGAGGCGCCCAACGAGCGACACCAAACCGGCCGAGAATCGCTGACAAAAAACACAGCTCACCTATCCAACTCGGCCTCGGCGTCGGGCACGTGCCTGAGCAGCGGCGACCTAGGAGGTCGCACCTCCTCGTAGCCGCCGTCTACCAGCCGGGGCAGCACCCCGATGCCCAGCCACGCCATGAAGAGCAGCGCGCCGCGCGGCCCGCACTCGATCAGGTACGCCCCGATGACCGCCTCGACGCAGTCCGCGATGCTCTTGTCGGGGATGCTGTGCTGCGTCACCAGGTTGTACGGGACGACGTTGGCGAGGACGGCGCCGGCGCCGCCACCGTCGGCGCGCTGGCGCACCATCACGCACACCTCGTCGACGCTCATCTTGCGCGCCGCCGCCATGTCGGCGATCGTCCAGCTGTTGGCCGGCACCTGGTAGAATAATGCGAGAACCATATATCCATAGATAATAATATTTATTTATTTAAATCTTTATGTGTGTGGCCAGTGCAGCCTTTTAATAAGCAGAAGTAATGTTTATTTGCGAGTATTCGCGAAAATCACGAAGTGGGTGGCCTCTGGTGTCGAATTCTCGAAGCCTTCCGAGGGTGATAAACGAAGCAATTTAGCATTGCATTTGCTAGGCTTTCGCATTATTTTCAATGAATTTGAATTATTGTGAATAGTTTTCGGACTTTTTTCGTGCTTATCAGCTGGTTATTGATATTATTGAAACATGCAGCCAGTTAAGATTTGTTCAGTACCTCAGCGTTCTTCCTACCGTACAGACATCGTTCCCTTGGCACAAAATCCAAAATTTCAACTTCACGATTGTGTAAAAAATAGAATATTATGTTGAAAATAGAATAACTTATTACCACAAACATTTACGTTTGTAATAAGCACTTCCTAGAAGTAGATTTCTGAAGTAAATGCCAAATTGAAGGTAGGTATGGTATGTCGATCTCTTTTCAGCTAGAATCAAACAAATAATATCTGGTGTTGTCTATTTTAATGTTCGTGATGAATACCTTGATTTCACTTCAGGACCATCAAGAAGGAGAGTTAAACCAAGAGATAGGCTCAAAAAGAATGCAATTACTTCAATGAACATCTCAAAGTCATCACATGGAAACTTTAACAGTGCACAATGTAGGCTTGATGAAATCAAATTTTTATTCAAAATGAATAAGCCATGAATTGGATAAGTATTAATTGAGAGAAATGAATTTGAATGACTGGTAGACCATAAGATCTCTAACTTCCTTGGTACATACCAGAGATTATCTATCTATGTATCTACACAAAATACTTATTATTATGGACTATAAGTACATTGTGAATTCGAAAATAATAACTTGTGTTGCCTATTTAAGATATCTCAATATGAGCAGATGCACCACTACACTTACTTTTCTCAGAAGATAAAGTTAATTGATACATTTTTTGTTTTTATTTCTGTCTGTAATCATCTATTTTTTTGGGTTAGAATAAAATTACAGCTTAATACAGATTCACACTTCCACTGCTAACTTCTCCATACAATCATTTTAATTTCATATGATGGCTGCCTTAGAGCTGAAGTTTGAGAACAGTAGTTTATTTATGTGTGTTCCATATCTATCCCACAAAGTATGATGTGACCAGCTTTGAACAATGCTTCTCGTTCTTTTAATGGTTTCTTATTATTTATGATAAACTTTAGATACTCATCCCAATATTGGGCATTCTGGAAATATAAAGATAAATCATTGAAATACAAATACTTTAGTGGCCCCATTGATTTTGCAGAGGTGGTTTGAAAAGCCTATAAAAACATAATAAATCCATAAACCTCATATAAAATACCTGTTTTGTGTTCTATAAATAATAACCAAACGATAGTACCCTTTCAAATATTTTGGATTCGTTAATTCTTTCCTAAAATGTGAATCAAAAGTTGACAAATTATTATTGAAAACATAACGAAATGTTTGTTTATCACCTTCATGTCAAGTTTTTGACATTTCTGCAGCGCCATCTATTGGTTCGTGATTTTCGCGAATAGTGACATCGAGAGAAGAAATGGGATAATAGTAGCATTTTTAGGAAACGGGAAGTGATGGAAGGAAGAATCTGGATTTATCAAGAAGAATCAAAACGAGAAAGGAAATATATCGGATGAAAATAAAAGTGTGACAGAAAGAGTTACGAACAACTCGAAGAAGACAATTTACAAAGGGGCAAATAAAACTAGAATATATTTGAGAACAAATAATAAGAAAACCGGAAATGACAGAGGGAGATATTACCGGTAAATCGAGAAGACATCAGACAGAGGAGGGCAGGGACCGGAAAGAGTATATACGAACTTGTAGGAGAAAGAGTTACAATCGTAACTAAAGAAAAGAGAAATATCACAAGAGCAAGGAAAACGATACCATCGAAAAAAATGGATAAAGAGTCAAAGAATAATCATTTGAGAAAATATTTTTTACATAATTCATTTTCTTTTGTTTTTATATCGAGAACTTAATAATTCGTTCCTTATCTGTTCGCTATGTTCGCCAGTCTGTCATTCTATTCTTCAAAACTACCGTGCAATTAAAAAATACTAGTTAAGTTTGAAGAGTGAAATTTTGGTTAAATCATTTCAAATATTATGGATAAGCTGAACACTATGTACCTAACTTCAGCTAAAGCAAGTTGACGTCTTTGTTTTCGATGTATATATTGATATAGACCATAATAAACCGAATACGTTATAGTTTAATTCAATTAAATTGGGCTACATCCAGAATATATTGTCTACATCCCCAAATAAATGCTGAATTTGGTAAAATCTGATTTTTGGTCTATATCCAAAACCACTTTAATAAATTATAAAGAAACCACTCGGAGTATCTACTCGAAAATTGGAAGAAATATTAATATTTTAGTGGGTTTCCAGAGTTACTTTTTGCAGAACCAATACTTAAATAAGGAATAAGGAAATATCGAAAACGTTGTTCAAACTTTGAAGCTTATTTTCTCGAAGCTAACTTTGTGGGAGATAGACCAATCTAATTCTAAGGCGACGATATCTTGAATTTCGATTAATTCAATGTTTATCTATATTTATTTACCTGAGCGTCGATGAGCGCTTCCTCGAGCTTCTTCGGCACGTAGAAGCACGGCGGCAGCCAGTTGTCGTGCGGATCGAACTTGGTAGCGATCATGAACTCGCCGAAGCCTCGCCGCCGGCCCAGCCGGTACAGGTTCAGGTTGCTCACCTAGATGAGAGAAATTAGACCTGGGGGCGCTGATCTTCGATTGTTTTAGCAAAAAAAATCCTCCAATTGAAACAATTGAATTTCAGCTTATTTACCTACTTAGAGGCGCTACCGTCGGAAGATATTTGAAAAATTTTGTTTCAATCATGTTCGATACATATTCGCATCACACTCATTGAAAAATGGCCCCATGAAATTGTTGGAAACAATTAGATGCCATTTAGCATCGAATATTCATACTTTTTGATATTGACAGCTGCAGTAACCTGTAAATTTGGTTGAAAACGCGACTAAACTTAGCGAGATTTGGGACCAGGCTCAGGATAGGAAGTGTATTCACCAGTCCATCTCTCAGCCATATATCTAATAATAACTATATAGGTAACATGGATACCAGAGCTGAAGCCGAAAAATAAAACAAATGACAGTCTGCGGGACCAATCGCAAATATGCGCATGCGCAAGTTTGAATTAAGAATCGACATTCGTTTTCATCATGGAGGAGAGTAGCTTTCTAGTGAGCGACAAACGTATGATAATTATTAAAAATCAATCAAATGTGTCAGATAACCTTCAATTCGATGTTTTTATTTCATCATGACATATATTTTTCAAATATTCATTCATTGATGGATTATTGGACGATAATGAATAATAGTTGATGATAAATGCAGAAATGGATGTGATCTACAAAGCGATACTTGCGATTTGCTGAGAAACCTGTCACGATAAAGTCATCGGAACAAGATTCGTGGGCTAATTTTTGATCAATCACTGTTATCACTCACTAATCACTTCTGTAAACAATCAGTAAGTACATTAATAACTATATTAACGCTCTTTTACATAATTCGGGTTAACAAATATACCTAACCTATGAAATTCTGAAAACGTCAGTAGACTTCAACTCGTCAAAACCCGCGCATGCCCACAATTCATCATTAGCAAGCCAGACAGTCTTTTGTTTTTCCAAAACTGGCTTCATTTTCGCGTGAAGAGAAGAATAGGTGTTATCCATATAGTTGTTATTATATATATGCTCTCAGCAGACGAATACTCGATTTGAAACAACTGAATTTCAGTTCGGGACGTGGGGTTTATTTATACAACAACAGAGGCGCTACCGTCGACATATTCGCATGAAGCGGGATTTGCAACCAAACTTTTTACTTTTCGCCTTCTGAATGGTGAAGCAGAATCTGGAATTGACGCAAACAGCTGAATATTCTCAGGTTCTTGCGTTGCGAACTGGAAAACACCTCCACGAAGTGTGAAGGTTATGTGGTGGTCTGGTGGTGTTGTCACATGTTTATAATCAATATTATTTGATTTCATTAGTGATTTCATCTACTGAATGGAAAATAACTGTACTTTCAATATTAGGAAGAAGCAACTTTCGTCAAATCCAGTTTGCATGAATATTATTATGGAAAGTCAGGAGACAAAAATAGGAAAAACGAAAAACGCAAAACGTAAAAAACAAAACGCAAAAAGTTTGGTTATGTATCCCGTTCAAAACTCATTGAAAAATGGCTACATGAATTTGTTAGACAACTAGATGTCATTCAGAATAGAATATTCATACTTTTGTATTGACACCTGCAGTAACCTGTAAATTTGTTTGAAAATTCGGGTAAATTTAGCGGGATTTACCCCTTTATACACTTTTTATAATAACTATATAGGCAACAAGGATTCCAAAACTGAAGCCGAAAAATAAAAAAAAAATACTCATTACGCAATCGAAAAACCAATTGGAACAATAACAAGCAACGAGGAAATTCACATCGACAAAAACATATCTGCTCGTTTGAATAATAGCGCAAAAGTGATAAACAACATACGATCATTTTCAATTTGAGTAGCAACGAGGAAGTAAGAGAGAAACAACACTAAGAGAGTCGCTCTTGACTGTCATTTTCTACTTTTATTTTGGCGCATGAGCAGCAATTAAGTCTTGCCATTGACACTCTTTTGTTTCAGCTTCAGATATCCTTATTATCAATATTCGTAGTTAATATATATGAGTACGCGTCAAACGTATGATAATTATTGAAAATCAATCAAATGTGTTACATAACCTCCAATTCGATGTTTTTATTTTATCATGAAATATATTTTTCGAATATTCTTTCATTGAAAGATTCTTAGAAACTTTTGGATAATAGATACCGAGATGGATACAATAGATATATGGCGAAATCAATACGAGATTTGGGACCAGGCTCACGATAGGAAGTGAATTCATTCAGGATTCAACTGTTACTATTATAATATCATTTCATCCCTCTAACCTGCTTGGAGCGCAGGTGGCTGAGCTTGCCCTCGTGGACGTTCTCGTACTTGGAGTACAGGTAGTTGGTGATGGCGTACTTGAGGAATGAGTCCCCGATAGTCTCCAGCCGCTCCAGATTGATCCCATCGTTGGCGTTCGACATCGTCAAGGCCTGTAAGAGCACGTTGGGGCTCGGACCAGGGTGTTCCTTCAAGTCAGGCTGCGCGTCGAAGCTAAACGTCGCGTCAGATTCATCATTGGGAGCGTTGTTGTCAGCGTGGCCGTTGGTAACCGGCGATGCAATCGGCTTCACCAGTTCGACGAATTTTAGCGTGTGGCAAACTTCCTCCGGTTTGACGACCAGGCTTGCCCGAGACATCTCCTTTTTGTTGGTGTTCCTCACGAAAGTGCTATCTGCCCTGACCAGTATACCGCTCGAGTAAATGTGCTCTTTGTTTCTCGCGCAGGCTTCATGGAACTCCTTCCTCAACAGCTCGGTCGTCTCGCTGTAATCGTCGATTTTCCAAGCGTTCGAATTGCTGTACAGGTGGAACTCCTTATCCTCGTCGTCGTCGTCATCGTCGAGGGCTTCCGCTTGGTGGTCCCCGGTGAATTCGATCCTCAGCCCGCCCCATTCCACCTCGGAGTCCTCGGACAGGTACGAGTCGCTCTCGGAGAAGTCGTCGTATTGGTAGTTGATGTTGCTCCAGCTGGTCGGGGATGCGTATCGGATCATCACCTTCGAGTTCTCCGGGTCTATGTTCGCCGCCATTTCGTTGCACCACGTCCCAATTTCGACCCAGTTCTCGTGGTCCGCTTCGCTACCGTCTATCACTGAGTCGCTGTTGTTCGAGGAGCCTTCTTTCTCGTCTTCGGATTTTATCTCGGTGATTTTCAGTTCCGGCAGCTTCTCCTCTGATTTGATTTCCACGATCGTCGTTCTGTCTTGCTGCTTTCGCTGTTCCTCCTCTCGGGATTTCTTCAGCACGTCCGATAAGCTCCAACCGAAGTTCAATGATGGCCACGTGAAATCTGGTACGAGAAAATTGTGTGAGAGCCGGAGTGAAAATTGGGTTGATGCAATGAGAGTTTGAAATATCAAACAACTGATTCACCTTCTGGCAGGTGAACTTTGCCTAAATTGAGATCCACAGCAACAGTCCTCCTGATCTGGTCAGCCAATAAGAGGGCATTGATTCTGTAGAGAATGCAAGGTAAAGCAACCGCTTTTCTCCATAGAGACGCTGGAAAAGGATGAATGGCACAAAGTTCGGGCACTAGTATCTGTTTCTGTTCCAAGTTTTCCCTCTTTGCCCGCTTAGTTTCTTCGCTGCTAGTGGGCAAAGCAACACCTGAAATGAAATAATTGCATGATTTCATTCATGGCGACGGCGCCGTTTCAACCTTTGCGATTGACATATCTTGGCGTGAGGAAATTCAACCTAGCCGATGTGTGGTCCACATCCAGCAAATTCTGAGCCTTATTTTGGATCTGGATGTTATATTTGAGCTTGTAGTACTCATCAAATGTTGCATATTCTGAACCTGGGAATGAGGACGTTGGGTTTAGGTTGGTGCAAATCTCGGCAACGTAGAAATACTGGGGTTGGTCTTGGTTCCGATACCAAGGCATCACTACAGCGTCACGATAGACCTCTTCTATGAATACATAATCTTTTCTGTCTTGATCGGGAATGAAAACAGGCATTGTATTGAGGTTTTCATAAATTAAATTTATGAATTTCCAATCAATATTAATATTGCGGTCACCGTCTGAAACATTTTACAATAAGATACCACCAAAAATATAAACGGGTGTACATTGGGTTTGATTTGTAATTTTGGACTACCTGTTATCGTTGGAATAATCAAATAGTTATTAGAAGCTTCAGGATCGAACAACATCAAATATTTCTGTAGCCGCAAGACACTCGTGAATGTGTAATTCACAAATTCTCTTGTTTTATCAATTTGTACTTCCGTTAGAGTGACATCTTTAGAGACCAGTTCTAAATTGACACCAACTTCACCAGATCTAGTGAAAATCGGAAAATCACTGATCTGAAAAATAATGTTGTCATATTTTCGAAACCCCAACGGCATCTTTGAACCTTTGGTATTTCTCGCGAAGTCAGTATTCCAAAACCTTGGGGTGACTCTTCAGGAGGGTATATCTTCCGGCCTCTAGTGTTCTGTTCCTCCGGCAGAGGGCACGTTAGAGTCATGACGAGTTTGTAAAAGAACACCGGTTCTCCCGGTATGGGATGGCAATTCAAAAGTGCATCTGCTATTCGTTTATAATAATACTGCCTTCTTTTTGTCGTACCTGAAAAAATATTCATCTGCTATGAAATAATGAATACCACCACACTTGGCGCCCAACGTGGGGTGGACGATCATTTATATTCGTGTTTCTGTATATCTCACCTGGCCTGATTTCTGAATTTTCATCATCAGGCTCATCCAGAGCAAAACTATTCCAATCATCTTCAGATGCTTTGAAATTCTCCTTATTGATAGGTAGCAGATTATCATCCAACTCCCTAACAGTATGCAGCAGTTGGCACACCAAAAAAGCAGCTGCACGTCTTGCCAACAAACTATTTGGCATTGGCGGACTAGAAATCGTTTGTTTGACAGGTGAGTTTATGGGCAACCTAATATGACATATGAACTGGGATTGAGCAATTTTTTCTTCATGCCAGACAGGAGTCAGTCGTGTAAAAGTATCACTGGGCAATTTGGCACAATACTTATTGAGTAAAGCAATAGAATTGAAGAGTGTTATATTTGGAGCTCCTTCTTCTTGCAATGGCTGGTATGGCTTGAAGAATGTTGAATAAGCATCTGCATATAACTCTTCTTCTCTATCAGGTTCCAAACTGTAGCATCTCTTCAGTAGAGTATTCTCAACTTCATTATACTCTGACAAGCTCTCAACGAAAGTTGGAAGTTCGTGTTCATTCACAAATAACAGATAGTATGCATCAACTGCTCTAGCTCGTGCCTTACTCTGAATGTAGCTATGGAATGTTGTTGGTAAATCGAATCTTATAACTAAATTACATTTTGGTAAATCACAGCCTTGTTCTAATACAGATGTGGCAATCAAGATGTTGCATTCATGACATCTAAATTTTCGTAAAACTTCTTCCTGAGTTTTGTGTTCTAGTTCTGCTTCTCTTGGTTCTTTGATGGGATCTGCTAGTTTTTCAAGTGAAAATAGTGTGGCCACCCACCAAAAGTCATCATCAATTTGGGAAAGCAACTGAAAAATTATGGTAGCATATTTCAAAATTTTGAATGTTACGCAAATTCATCAAAAATACAGAAGCGCCTATAAGAAAGTATCATATACTTCCAAACAAACGGGAGATTTCTCATGCATGACAATACAACTCATACAAGACACACAAACAGGGATATGAGAAAGTATTGAAAACCTGAATACCTTTGAAATGACAAATGTAATTTCAATGAAATTCTGGTTTGCCAGATCATGGAATATATTGGAAATCAAAATATTTAAAAATTAAACAGTGTTGCATTGAAAAAAAAATTGTGCTACACAGCATAATTGGAAGATATGGCAACATCGTCGATAGGATTTTTGAATTTGCAAGAACAGTCCCTGAGTACAGAATTTGATTAAATCTACATTTATCATTTTGGAGTTATTGAGGATTTTCACACTTTTTTCCGAAAATGCCGGTTTTTCACATGGCAAAAAATATTGGAAATCAACATTCTTTATTTGAGCTTTCAACATATATGAGACATCAGCAAAGGAATGTAGTGTAGGGTGTTGCCTTAAAAAAGAAACAAGTTGTGCTATGCATCTCAATATTGGAAAATCTGTATGGTTTTCAAATTTGGCAGGTTGGAATGCACAGAGGTGAATCCCATTTTAATTACATCTGTATTTGGGAGATATTTAGAGGTTTCCATACTTTCTTTAACCCTGTATATGCAGAAAATTAAAAATGATCTCTGATCACAAACTTGAAATTCAATATTTTTCTCCTAAAAATAATAGATATTTCCTGACTTGATAAAAATATATATTTCATTAGGAACTAAAATTGATAGCTTACACATAGTAACCCAAAAAGAGATTTGGCTTTGTATCTGTTGTGCACAAAAACAAGTGCACACAAAATATCCTCACTTTGAGGTCTAGGAATGAAATTTCTTCTTGGGCCCTTTCCTTTGCCCCTTATTTTTATAGGAGATGCTTCAACTTCCACAGGTTTCTCTTTCTCAATGGGCTCTGGTTTTTCACCAGGAGGTTTGAACTGTTTCAGTACTTCAAGAAATCTTAACACTTTTGGAGATGAAAAATGTATTACCCTTTTCAGTTCTTCAAATGGTTCAAATGCATGATCACATACAGCTCTAACAGCTATTAAGGTGGTTGAAAGCATACATAAGAGAAGGTAATGTCTTTCATAAGGAACTTTCACTTTCAGTTTTTCAATTTTCAACAACATATGAAATGCAGCTCTATCAGCACACCAAGGTCCCAGGTCATCAAGTATATCTATGAAATCATTCAATAGTTCCATTGGTACAGTTGTTGGATCTGGTACTTCTTTATAATCATCTAGAAAATCATCTGCATAGATTTCACTGAGATCAAAACGATGTTCCAATAAAAATTCCTTAGCATCATTAACTATTGCTCTGATTTGATCTTCTAGGTCAGATAGTTTCATCTTAGGGCATTCTATTAATGTTTCCTGAGGTCTGCATGACAAACGAATCAGGGTGACTATTTCTGAGGAAGTATCTACTTGGGAATTTAGTAATTTTTCCAAGCGTCCCAGTTCTGCTTCTAATCTATCAGGTTGTAGTTCAGCACTAAGCAATCCTGAGGTCAAACCTAATATACGTGGTTTTTCTGGTAAACTATTGTAAGTACTCATAATCATTTTGATAAATGACTGACGTTGTCCATAAAGACAATCATCAATAACAATTAAATTGAAGTTGCTCAAATCTTCTATCACATTAAAATGCAGCATTCCCACTACAATTTCAGCTGTACTTATTATCACTTGATTTTTCTTCAGAGACTCTTTGATATGGTCAGTTTCTTCTGTACTCTGTGTAATACTTATACAGTTCAAATCAGTCAGCAGTTTGACATGAGAAGTCATTATCAATACATTCTGTAAATCCAATATGAATAAGGCCTTTTTTCCATGTATCCCACGCATTTGACATGAATATTCTTGCAATAATTTAAGGACTATGAATGCTTTTGAAGAACTAGTACTTGAACATATTATTGTATTTTTGTTCTTTGCAGAATCCAACAATTCAACTTGGTACTCCTTGGGAGTAAAAGTATGAGTATATACGTTTTCATTCAAATAATTTGCCATGACAGTTTTGGGGTTATGCTGCTTTTATTTCAACTATTTGATAATTTGTTACGAGATC
This sequence comes from Chrysomela aeneicollis, assembly GCA_029955515.1. Lineage (NCBI taxonomy): Eukaryota > Metazoa > Arthropoda > Insecta > Coleoptera > Chrysomelidae > Chrysomela > Chrysomela aeneicollis. Next base: position 16,463,143 of record JARUHQ010000015.1, on the reverse strand, counting down.
ACAGTAGTCCATTCACTCATTCACAGCTCATACATATTTGGGTCTGACCAAAAATGTATTTTAACTTCGACTCTGAAAGACATTTTCCATTTTATTTCGGCCTAATCCACCTATTCCACAACATATGCCTTATGCATATTTCTTATTTTTTTTTAGATCAGAGAAAAATAAAAACATCCCCATTTGTATTCTGTCAAAGTATTTGTTCGAGTTCTCAATAAACGTCTTCTTTTTTTTTAATTCCTAGATCGTGTCTAGTAGCCCTTTCATCTCATCTGGTCACTGGTCTCACGGTGCACGGTGTAGCAGCACAAGTAGCAGCCTCAAAAATAAATATATAGGGAAAAATCACGAAACGCCAGATGGCGCTGTAAATGACAAAATGTCGGATCGAGGGGTGAACAACAAATAATCTGTCATATGATCTCTTGTTAAACCAAAGTTTTTATTGAAGAGAATTTCAGTTATCTCAGAGATTTAAGTCGATCTTTCGTACTCGACTATTGGATTGAAGTTGTATCTAGGGTTTGTTGTCGACGTTTCAGTTTTATTGTCACTGGATTCTTGTTAAATGCCACCAAAGTCCAGGTGTGTCCAGGTATCAATTTCGGTTTTTATTCGAAGTTTTTCAGTTCTTATTTCCTGAAATTGTTTTTAAAATGCCTGTTTGAAAGTCGAAATATCAATTTCGAATATTTCCGATATTATGTGGGTGAAAGTGTTTCAGCAATGACACAATTGGAACTGAAGGCGTCAATGAAGAAATCATAAAAAGTTTTGTGTATGAGATCCTCCACAATTCTCACATGAAATCACCATGAAACTAGATGAGATATGGGTTTATTTTAATGTTCCTGTAAAGCAGATTTATTGTTAATGTTGTATAATTCAATTTTGAAAAGATTTATTGGCCATTTCGACTGGAAGCATATAAGCTCCACCTTTTTGACATCAGTTTTCTATTCTGTGTTGGTTTGTTTTTATTTTCAGGAACCTAGATTATATGGTGATGTATTCAAATAGATATTATACCTATTAGAACAAAGTGAAGTGCAAAAACTACCTGGAAGTGACAGTTGATATAGATTCATCATTTTGTGGAGATTTGATAACTCATTTCGAAGAAATGATATAGTGTTCAAATAAATTATCTAAAAAATTACTAGTTTTATTGGGTAAACAAGAGTTAATGGCTTTCTCTAGCATGCCATATGTTTTTTGGGAAATGTAACATAATAATAACAAATCAGTACCTATTCAAATCTTTTAATCATTGGTGAATGAAATAGATTCCCTTAAGACTGAGAAAGACTAAAACTCATAAAAAATGCAATAATAAAACATTCTTGAACATGTCAAATTCCTAAATCCAAATAATACTGCCAAACAAGCAGATGATAAATTAGTCTTCCATTTACACAACACCAGAATCACCCAAAACTTCATATCATTATCAGGAACATTGTTGTGTGTTATATAGGTTGTTGTTGGTTTTGTATTTACAGTGGAACTCTCCAAGATCCATCACATGATCATGGTAATCATCATCCAAGTGTAGATCTTATTTCATCATGTCTTCTTTATAAATCTTCCTCTACTTCCATGTTGCTCCAACTGCATATAATTATTTGATATTTGCCTGAGCCTGTAATAAATTACAAAATGATTAAAATTAACCAAATAAGGTGGAGAAGAGGTGGTGAAAAAAATATTGAAAAATCGAACCTACCACTGAAAAAATCATGAGTGCTTGCTACAAACATAAATTCCGAGGCAGCTTTTTCTATCTTCAAGATCATCTTCCATTTCTAGGCTACTTGCCTTAGGATCTAGGTTTCCTCAAATCCTGCCCATCTTTTGCTTTAGAATTTGAAGGAAATTTATGCAAAGCCTTGAATATGTAGAGCATTGTGGAACAAGCATATTTTTCGCGATTTTATCTCCATATCACCTCTTCTAATCTTTTGCATTTTCAGATTGTGTGGTCTATTAACAACAATTCTTCACAAAATATCATCAAAATACAACACTTTCAATGCTTAAATCACTGAAATTAATAAATAAAGTTCACATTTTACCCATATAAACATATGGAGGTTAGTTTGTTGTTCACCTCTCGAGTAGTTCATGCGATCAATTATAGATGTCGCCCACTCCGTGATTTTTCCCTATTCAGACAGCAGTTCGATTCTAGAAATCCAGATTTGCAGGTATATTTCTTGTATTAAATTTCAGCAATGAACTTTTTTTCGTCGGGAATTATGCTAACAGCTAAATATCAAATCAAAACCATAACTCAAAAGCCTTCAGTTCAGTGACTAACCTTGGTTGTGAGGTGCGCCACTGGCCAATCAGGTATGTTCATGGTATGTTCCACACAGAGATAAGTGGAACCAGAGATAAGTTACTTATCTCTGGTTCCACAGTTCGGCTGTGGCAGTGGCAGCCCGACCGAGGATGATTTAATTCATTGTGTCAATGTGTCAAGGTGGGCGATTTTGAGAAGTCGTAAACAAAAATAAAAATATTGGTCACAATAAATACGATGACGTTTTAGTTATGTGAAAATAAATGTAATATGGAATGGTTAAATTCCCTACTACCTACAAGAAATTCTAAAGCCTCGATAATCAATGATGGCGAATGTGATCCTCAGGCATGCTATGATAGTTTCAAAGAACACTGGCACCAAGTTCTTAAAATCTTCAATAGAGTTCAGGTATGTTTCAGAATCCTCATAAAAAATTGAGATTTTCGATCATGTCTTTGTTGCAGCAATCACCAAATCATGATGATGTATTGGGAGTAGTCAACCATTTAGAACAAATGGTTACTTTGCTGCAGTATGATATGAAAAGAAATGATAGACTTTGCATATCAATACCCTCTTCTCGATGTCTGGAACACTTACTGAAGGAAAATATTCTGGAAAGATTATTTGAATGGAGTACACAATCTGGCAGGTATGTCAAGAATAACCAAATGAACATCATTCTGAGGCTTGGGGCATCCTGATACCTAAGATTCCCTCACATTTCATTTGGTGGATTTCCTAATTTTTCTGAGTATGTTTGGTTTCCTCCCATAAAAATCTTAATCATCTGTTGAATTATCTGATTTTTTATCATGGCTGTTTGAAAAGATATCCCATTTTCATAAAGGCTTGTACTGATGAACTTTTGTGGGAGCATGAGTTGTATTTTTTGAAAATGCTACTAAACCTATAGTTGAATTTTTTAGGTACATTAATGCAATAAGATGTGAACAATTGAAATTGTATCAAATGTTGATCAGTCAATCAAGACATGTTTTGTTGATGCATGAACCATTTTTGAGACCAATGATAAGATTATTATGTTCCTGTGATGGAGAAGTGTTCTCAAGAGAAGTGGAGAAATTATTAGTTGATCTAATAAACCAACTCAGTGCTCTTCTCATGCAAAATATAGAGTTTATCAATTTATTTTTTCAAGAAATACGTAATGTACAAAGGTGAGTTTATATATTTGCATGATATATTTGGGTATTACATTTATTGTATTTTTAGTTTTATTATATTTTCACTACTGATACAATTTGTCCATAGAGAAGACTCTATTGGTATGAGAGCAAGGGATGCTCTTCTTCTTTGTATGTCCTTATCAAAGAAAAACAATAAAGTTGCCGTTTATATTGCCGAACATTCAAATTTTTCTGTGTTAGTTGCCTCAGGTTTAAGTGGACTTTACTCAGTTTTACCAAATATACTAGATGACATCTCAGTACCTGACTGGCATAGGTTTACACCAGATGATGTGAATGAAATTAAGGGCCTTTTGACTTTTGTCACATCTCTAGAGTTCAGCAATGCAATAGCACAAGTAGCTCATCCCATGATAAGAAAGCAACTTCAAGAATTTTTATACAGAGGTTTTTTGATACCTGTATTGGGGCCTGCCTTACTTCAAAATAATGTTCTTGAACAAGTGGCAGCAACTGCTTACCTTGAACTTATACTTAGAACAGTTACAGAACCAGGCTTGCTTCATTCTTTGCTACAGTTTTTACTCAAAGTAGATTTTGATGGTCAGAAATTACTGAATATCCTGATACAGAGGCTAAGTTCAGGACACAGACAGCTGTGTTTGGTATCATTGGCTGTATTTGATTCTATGGTTGATTTGGATTGTGAGGACCTGATGTTGGAACTCATCTTCAAGCATCTGCAACCTTGTCTGCACCTTATGCTGTCTCAGAGGAAAATCCTTCTGCCTTTGGATCCTTACTGTCAGAGTTTTGAAAAGCTATTGACTCTTGCCCCAAGGTGTTGTCAGGTAATAGATGATACCAGTTCAGAAGGAAATAACAGTCAGTGGAATATGCTGAAGCACAAACAGAGCCTTTATGGAAAATATTATGCCTATCTTTGTGATGCCCGCAATAAAATTGGAAGGTGTCAGATGGCTTGCATTGCCTGGAATAATTCGTACACAGGGGAAGATGATGTTTTCAATAATTCAGGTATATCAATTAAATCATAGCAACTTGTGTCATGAGGTCACATTACCCTCAATTTTCAGAAAACTCCAGCAGCATATCACTTGAAAGAAGCAGTGGTTATGATAGTTTGAACTTGAATTTGGAGGAAACAAAAAGAGAAGAAGAATATTGGCAAATTTCCAGCAACTTCAAGCATAAAAGGGATGTGATGACTCCTACAAAAATGGATGAAATTGATTCTTCCAGTCCATCAGCTGGTCCGTTCCTCTCCATTCTGCTAGAGAAACTTAAGAATTTCTTGTCTAATTCTGTTTACATCAACTTACATCTAACAGGATTGATTTCAAGGCTTGCTGCATACCCTCAACCCCTTTTGAGGGCGTACTTATTAGACCATAGCTTAGTATTGCAACCAAATGTGCCATCTCTGTTCACAGTAAGATACCATAATTTCTATTCCTCTTGAATTCCTCTTCCAAAATATGGGAATATTCAATAATATGTAAATGAATACGTGTGAATTTGAAGCGCTACAACCTCGTGTGTGATGCATCTTTTATTTTTAAGATCATTGGAGACTTGAAGCAGAAAATTGATGAGTATATGCATCGACAGGCAGATCACTTGCAGTTGATCAAATATGCTCGCGACTGTCTGGTCGACCGAGAGATAATGTTAGTGAACTTGAGGAGATACAGCACGGAGACTCGTCCTGCCAAGAAGGATGAATCGCCTGGGTCTTTCCAGCGCAACAGTCCAAAGAGAAGGAGTTTGAATATCCCCCCAATAAGCAGTCTTTTCGGTAGGCGACCCAGTCAAGTGGAGAACTGCATCTCCCTAACTGCCTCCACAGAAGAAGTGCAATTCAATTTCATCTACCCCAAGTTCAATGAAGGTCAGCACGTCGCCCTTTGTGCCGTACTGTTGGATGAGTGGACGAAAGAGTTGGCCGCCCTTGCTCAGGAACATACCGTGGCTCAACTTGCTAATCTCTTGAAATAACACTCAAGGTTGTATCAGAACCGTCGAAAAATTGAACGTTAAGAGAGCGAGAAGTTTGTGACACGGGAAAAATTGGATCAGTTGGCGATGTAGATTTTTTTCAAAAAATTTGACTGTGCACAAGTATTTTGGCCTCAGGAACTCGAATCTGAAGTCAAAACGCGGAGGTATCAATATTTTAGGAACATTTTGTTTTGTAAATTCACCATTTGACATCTCAAATTTCTGTTATTGAAAACAGAAAATTCGTTTTTGTTGAAAAGTCGAATTTTGTGTGTTTTGATTAGCAAAAATTTGAGATGTCAATTGGTGTATTTCCGAAAATACTTGTGACCGCCGCGTTTTGACTTCGTGTTCGAGTTCAGCAAGCCAAAATACGTGAATGCAGCCAACTATTTTGAAAATATTCGACATCACCACACATTACCGAATATTATATTTTGGAGCATTCAGATCATATTTCGGCAGCGTTACTGCATACTCACATTATAAAAAATCAAAAACTTCCAAAAAGTAGACCAACAATTTCAATTTTCAGTGGAATTAATGAATCTAATGCAAAAGTTTTTTCCCTGTTTTGCAGACTTTTCACTTGTTGCAGTCTGTATATTTTTGTTTATAATACATAAAATATATATTTATATATATTACCGTTGAACCAGATATAGAATAATAAATCATGGAACAAGATTTTGGATTAATCTTCATAACAATTGACAGTGAGGATCAACATTTTTCGTTCGGTGGGGAACACCAAAATAAACCAAAACGTTTATTATTTTGACGTACCCGATAATGAATCCAATGTTCTGTAATGTTTATTGCATCCATAAGAACGTAATTTATTTTTGTGATTGAAAACAGTTTTGGAAATTATTATTACGTGATATGCGGAAACCTAGTCGCTTTATTAACAATGACTAGCAACTAATTTGTTTTCGATGTGGTGTAAGATTCTGAAATAAAATACCGCATTAATAATCGTATTATTATTTTTGTTATATCAAATAATAAACAATTAATGCACTTCAGTTTTGAAACAATAAAATCAAGAAAAATAATCACTTATGTATTTGTGGTCATGAAAGTGTAGATACACTATATTTTTCAATAATTCTTTCTCACATGGATCTTTATAATGTTGTTTATTATGAGTTATAGACGTTGTTCACACATTCGTTAACATTTCTTGCCTATATTTTGTATAATCTTACACCATCTTTATACTTTTTCGACGGATTCCACCAATGAAACTGGTTGTTTTCTTAATAATATATATTTCCAACATAATTATTGAATTTCTACTAGTGCTGTTATTTATTGTTATGCTAGTTTTTGTTTTTTTTTATATGGAGGATCCTGTTTACCAACCGTCTTTTATTTATTTATATATTTTCATTGAAAAATATAAGATTGTTGAGTAAATCGATTGTTTTCGTTCTCTGAAGAAAACAACACACTGCGGGATGACCGATGTCCTGAACCCGCACATAGTGGGTAAACATTACCCTTACAATTTAAAATTTCTGCGGTTTCCGAATATCCCGGATAGTTGCAAAACATCCTTGCCATTTACATTTGGCGCGATCATTCATGTTTGAGCCCGTAGTTGATAGATATATGGTTTGAGCATGGGTCAAATAGGTTCTCGTTTATTAAGAATGTACACTGGGACCTCATTGATATTTAATTGATTGGTATTCGCGACGGAGGTCCATCTGCTAAATTCAAATATATTGTCGCCAATTTTTTAGTAGCGGAACCATGGCTACCTGAATTTGGCTAAGGACTATTTGGCCACAACATACTAGCAGCCTTGGACCATAAGTGTAAGGTCTAGCTAGCAGCACGCAGTAGATGAAACGAGAAATGTCAAAGGCACAAGACAGGTTATGTACGTTATTTTTGTTTGGTTAGAAATCTTTTGAACAAACATCCACCGAAGACTTTGCCATAAAAAAGAAAGGACGGAATATATTATGTTTAAAAAACCTGTTAAAATCAAGACAAACACTCAATCAAAAGTCACAGAAAGGTATTTTAAATATCAACTTCGAAATTATCAATAACATGAATATTTTCAGAAAAAATTTCAGAGAAACGTTACTGAGGAAGTTTTCAGGTTTATCAGAAAACCAATTGAATGAATTATTGCCAAAAAAAGAACCCCTCAATATTTTGAAAGTAATAACACATAATGACAAGATTGTGAATGTATATACTATTCAAAAAAGACCTGTGATATTTGAGGTAGAGGGTAAAATTTTCCCTACCATTTTTTTACTATGGAAATTCCCCAATTTGCTGTATGCATTCACTACTCACCAGCAAGTTATGAGTTTCATCACATCAGGGGCAGATCTCATGCTACCAGGTGTTGTGACACCATCCCTACAAACTGGTTTGTTGAAATATGGTGCTGTTTCTGAAAATGACATTGTATCCATCAATTTGACCTCAAATAGAGCTGCTGTAGCAGTAGGGTTAGCTAGTCAAAGTTCTGGTGCAATGTCTTTGCAAGGCTCCAGAGGGAAATGTGTGAATATTTACCACTTTTATGGTGATAGTTTGTGTACTTTGGAAGGAATGCCTAATGCTCCAGTTCCAAGTTTAGGCCCTCCTGAGTGGCTACAACCTAAAAGCTTAGATGAAGATTTTCCAGCATTAGGTAGTCCAAGGAAAAAAGCTGATGCAATGGTACCTGAAAGTGTTATTTCCTCAGAAGTGGAGGAAGTCCCAACCATTGAATTTGAAAATGATGTGGCAATCTTGAATGAAAATAAAGACATAGAATGTTCAGTTGAAGATATGGATAATATATTGTGTCACTGCTTTTTAGGTGCAATAAAGTATGCAAAATGGATATCCCTACCAATATTGACTTCAAATTTCTTCAAACTCTGTATGCTTCCTATTTGTCCACCCAATAAAAACTTGGACATCAAAAAAACTTCCTACAAGAAATTGAAGCCATTCCTAAAGAAAATGACAGATGTATGTATTGCAATACTCAGTATTATATGAACGGATTCATTATTGTGATTTCTTTCTTTCAGGAGGGTCTTATAACAGTCAAAGAAATCAAAGGAGGTGTGGAAGCAATAACTGCTATCAATAAAGACCATCCGAAAATTCAGGAATTTTACTTGAATCCTAATGACCGCCCCAAAAAAGAGACTGATGATGATGGGGATTCTAAAATAACTGATGTAGTTGAGACTTACATGATTACTCAAAATGTTTTACCATTATTTGAAGGGCACAGGTGATTATTATTTCAATTCCTTCAGGATGGCATATTTCACTAGAGTAGACCATTCATTAGATGCAAAATTTATAAAATACCAAACCAAGGGATATGATATTCACTTAGACACATCAGTTAATATGCTCATGGTTCAATTATTGGGTATTCTATTTAAAAATCTTGAGAAATGTATTAGTTTTTCAATTGAGACATATTTTTTTATAACTGTATACTAGATATAGAATTCCTCATAAAACATTTTTAAAAAGTGTATATATACTGATTGAAGCCAAAGTGAAATTCATATATTGGTATTTTGTATTAATTTCAGGAAGGGTGACATCATCCAAGTCTCACAAGTAAGGCAATATGTGACAAAATATGTGAAAGAAAACAATCTCCAAGATGAAACCAATAATAGGTATCTAACTATTTTGTATACATTCTTTTGTACATTGTATAATTCCATTCCATTGAAGGCTAGTTAGGCCACAAAATATCCTAGCCACTCTTTGTAAAACAGAACATCCAGTAGCTTGGGAAGAAGTCATAGAAAAAGTATGTGCAGCAATGAAAAACTGCTACAAAGTCAAATCAGGGGATGAGGAAATATTGAACAAGGGAAAAGTGTCTCCCATCACAATATCTGTGTCAGTTAGATCTGGGAATAAGAAAGTGACTCTGATTGATAATTTGGAATTGTTTGGAGTTAGAATTAATGAATTTGCCAAGGAGTGTCAGCATGGAGTAGCAGCTAGTACAAGTATTAGTAGACCCCCTGGGAAGAAGTATGACCAACTGTTGGTCCAGGGAAATCAAGTGTTATTTATTTACAATCTATTAACAGGTGAAAAACTAATGAATTTGTATTCACATTATGTTAACAAATTGTGAAAAAAAAAATCAAAAAACGATTTGAATTCATAATGGGAAAATCAATCATCAGACAAAATATTCGACACTTTTTGATAATCTTGGTAAATTTTATTCATAATTTTTTTTTTGTTTCAGAGAAATACAAAGTACCAAAAAAGTATGTGAAGGGTTTAGAATATGCACCGAAGAAGAAAAAATAAAATTTCAAGTGTATTTTGCAAAGAATAAAGAATAAAAAATACATAATTTTGTTATTTATCAATTTTGCATAAAACGTCAAAGAAATAAAGGATGGATATACACAATGCATTTCAACTTTACTGCTTCCTGCCCAATGTAATTTGAAATAGGATTTGGACTACAAGACCTATTTCCTGCCAACAACTTTTGTCCCCCTCATCTAATAATGTAAGAGGTAATAAATGGATAATTTAACATATTTCATTTATCATACAGGCAATTGACGCTCTGGATTTGAACTCATCATATAATTTTTCTATGCTGTGTGGACACAACTTTCATTTCATCCTAGATTCAATTCTAATGAAACACCAAGCCAATTTTTAATTTGTATTGCCTTGACTCAATTATCAGAAAAATCGTGTATCACAAATATATTTCAATTTCAATGAAAACGAATAATCAACAATTTCAAAACTATAAGTTGACTATAATTCAGAGGTATATTATAAACTATAATTTTGTTTGGCAATGTTTTATATGAATCTGTAATTTTTATATTCTCAATCAGTAATAACCTCAACAATAATTTACACATAAAATGAATGAAATAATAGGTACCTAAAATATAATCTAGTTAGTTTAGTTACAATTACATAAAAACAGGTTTTCCTTGAAAACATACTATACAAACAGAATAAGGAACCTATTTAATCTAGAAAGATAAGCCATGCTGCATGGAAAACATTTCAATTGCCCCCTAAAACTTTTTATTTTTCTGATTATTTCCTACCAAGCCTGTGCAGATTATTGCAGTGAATAATGAAACTTATCACCGAGTTTGTGACACAAGTTGTTATGTTCTCAGTTGGTTACTGAACTCTTCAACATAATCTAAAGATATATGTGTGCACAGATAATTTGTTCAACCAACAATATGTACCAACTCAATGTAATACAAAAGTAAAATATCCAATATACCTGATACAGATCTATCTACATGGGATCATTCTCACAATAATGGGTAATCTGAACTACATGTTATATATTCAGATATTTTGTTCAAAAGAAAAGTTAGTTTTCTTGACTGGCTGAAGAATTTCTTATATCTATTCAGTCTTCACTTACATAAAAGAAGTATGTTTGGCAATAAGTATACATGAAATAAAAAGAAAAATAAAAATAATAGATTTCAACAGAATTTCATAAATCCTGTGATGGTAATGTTCTAATTGTGAAGTCATCATATTTTTTTAATCTTAAAAACACTACAAAGCACCCAGCCTGCATTCTTTTCACTACAATAATTTAAAAATAGTGGACCATAAATGAGCATTTTTTATGGGCTGAAATGAATGAAAATGATAATTACCACCTCAATCATAGAGAATAAAATTTACACCATGTATAAGTTAGGAATTAATATAAAATGTCAAATTTCAAGTACTCAGAATGACTAGGCATGAATTGGTGAATTTTTACATGAACAAAACCATTCTATCATACACATGGAAATCTCATTTTGAAATACATAGTTTGAAGACTAGTTGAATTCATAATATAAAAATCAAACAGCCAGATAATAAACAAAAACAATATATCAATGAGGATAATGTGTATGACATCAGGATTTGTTATCACACAATACACAAATAGATAATCTTTAGTAAACAACATATTCAGATTTGATACAAACTTGTATCATTGAATTTTTGCATTGCATACATAGATAGAACATAAAATTATGTAATGCTCTGGAATTTTAAATGCAGCAACAATATTTCACAATATAAAACAAAAGCTAATATAATACTAGGTACTGAATTATATACAAATCAGAGGTAATTTCAAGAACACTGGTCTGAAATACTGAATCACAATGGTTTTTAATTGATGGTGAATTATTTTGAATAACTATGTATTATTTCATGAGCTCATCTCTGAAATTGTGAACCAGCAGTTTGGAATGTTGAGGTTATGTGCCAGTCCTGCATCCTAAGAAACACCTCAGGAAATAAACATCTTCATAGTGCTGGTTGTAGTCATGTACTAAAAAGTGTGTGTACCTGGATGCTATAACTTATGATTGCTTGTGAGCCAAGTTAGTCCTTCATACAATCCATCACCAGATGTAGCACATGCTGGTTGAACATACCAGTTGCGGTCTCTAATTCGAGTTAGTCCCAGTTTTTCCTGAATCTCATGAGGTTTCATTGCTTCTGGCAGGTCCTGTTTATTAGCAAATATGAGTATTATTGCATCACGCATTTCTCTATCATTGATTATACGATGTAGTTCTTGGCGAGCTTCATCAATCCTATCACGATCGGCACAGTCCACAACAAATATCAACCCTTGTGTCCCTGTATAGTAGTGTCGCCACAATGGTCTTATTTTGTCTTGCCCACCAACATCCCACACATTGAATTTCACATTTTTGTAGGTCACTGTTTCCACATTGAACCCCACAGTTGGAATTGTTGTAACTGATTGGCCAAGCTTGAGTTTGTATAATATTGTCGTTTTTCCAGCCGCATCCAGACCCAGCATCAATATTCTCATCTCCTTGTTGCCAAATATTTTTGAAAGTAATTTTCCCATTGTGCTGGAGGGACCTTGTTAAAATTCCTATCTAGAAAGAATAAATCCGTCATCTAATATCCGCTGAGATAGCAACATTCCATTCCAACAAACTGATATCAAGGATTAGTCATGCAAATATATCATTTGACAATATATACGTGTATGGCGGTCATCTAACGGAACATCATGATACATTTGTGGAATAGGAACGTATACATAAAGAAATGTGATATTATCCAAGCGACCTACCATTGAACATTGACAAAACTTTGGAATACTAGAAATAGATTGGCAGTTTGATAATACACTTTCCGAAAAGAAATTTATACTCCATATTGCCTTCCTGCCAGACTAATCAATCACGAAATCAGAAACACGGATCGGGTCCATACGTCAGTGACGTATTGACGTAAAAAGATGGATCCTCTAAAGAGATTCTGGTCTGAGATGTTCGATTCTTTTTGTGGTTATGGGCTCTAGTGAACGAAGACGATAAATAAATGTCATAAAATTGACAGATAATGTCAGGTTTCAGATTGTATTTGTAAATAAAGATTTTTGAATATCTACTTCAAAGAAAATGGGATCAAGTATGTTATCTTGAACAAAAACAGCATTTTAATATTTCTTCTTCAATTCACACCAAACAGAATTTTCACTGCATCAAGAATGTCATGTTATGAATACATTTTCAGAAAGAGTCAACATGAGAGAATTAGAATCGGCTGCGAAAGCGTCAGCTACTGCCAAAGTCATGAATGCACTGAATAGACCAGGACAATTAGAAAAAATTGATCAAATTAAGCAACGATATGCGCGCAAGAAAGCATCTGTGGAATCACTCCTGAAATCAGCAATGCAACAACAGTTAGATGGTGTGCGTATTGGTTTGAATCAGTTACACCATTGTTTAGAAGATGTTTCAGAAATCAACACTAGGTAGGTTTGGGATAATGTTATAGTAACTACTGAAGTTATTGAATTTATAGCATGAAAAAAATGTTTGAATTATTCACTGATGTTCCTGATCTATGTAGAAGGTTGAATGATATAAAAGAGGAAAACATGAGACATTCACAGTATGTGACTGCTAGAGAAAATCTGAAACACATATTCACAGTTCCAGAAAGTGTTGAAAAAACTAAAATTCTGATCAATGAAGGAAAACTGTTACATACCCATCAGGTAAGCTAAACCAGAAAATTAAAAACACCATCAGTTAATTTTTCTTGTTTTTAGTGTTTGAGAGATTTAGAGAATTCCAGAGATGATTTACTTTTTGAGCTTCACAAACTGCCCAACCAGTCTGTGTATGATAAATCCATGTTGAAAGCCTATTTTGCAGATGTGAAGGTGTTATCAAACTTATTAGAGAAACAACTAACATTCATACTCTCAAGAACTTTAAACACTGTCAGAAAAGATCCAACAGTGATTGTAACTGCCCTTAGGATTATTGAAAGAGAGGAAAAAGCAGATGAAGAGGCTTTAAAACAACAAAAACAAACAGGATTTCTACCTCCAGGTTAATGAATTATACTTTGTATTCATACCTTTTCAAATATGGAACTTCCAGGAAGGCCAAAGAAGTGGAGGGATATGGCTTTCCAAATTCTTGAAAAATCTGTTTCTTCCAAAATAGAAGGGACCCAAGTGGAAGAGAGGGAGGACAATAAGCTCTGGTTAATAAGATATCTTGAACTTATTAGGATGACATTACTAGAAGATTTGAGAGTTGTTAAAACTTTATGTGTGCCATGTTTTCCTCCTAGTTATAACATCATGGAAAAATTCATCCAGATATACCATAGTTGTCTTTCTGTACATGTAAGTTCCAAGAAAATCACATAAATTTTCCCCAACTTCAATTCAATTTGAATATTATTAATTCCAGTTACAAGAAATCATTCAGAATGGTTTGAAGGGTAATGAGTATGTTAGCATTCTGTCTTGGATCATGAAAACATACCAATCCATGGATATGTTAGGTCATCCTGATTTGATGAAACATACAGAAAATCTACCTTCCCTTCTGCCTACAGCTGTCATAGAAGGCTTGGAAGAAGAATATCTTAAGGTAATTGAATGGATAATACTTTCCTTAATTTCTGTAAGCTTTGGCCATTTTTATTTTGTAGACTATAAGACAAAATTACACTGAATGGATGCAGAACACTCTGAAATCTGAAAAAGAAGAGTGGCGATCAAATACTGAACCTTACTCAGAATCATATTCAAGAACTGCTGCACCGATTATAATTTTCCAAATGATTAACCAAAACCTTGAAGTTGTGAATACAATAAGGCAAGGCATTATGTTCAATACTTGATTTGATTTTCATGAATTATGTGAAAATGATAATTTTCACATTAACTAGTAGGATTTTTTTATCAAAATGAACGTTTTTTCAGCGAGGAATTGACCATAAGGACCCTCAATTTGAGTATAAAACAAGTTATATTATATGCAGATTCTTTTCGAGAAGGCATTATTGATTTCAAAAACAAATATTTTGAAGACAGAAAACAAGTAGGTTTCCAAACATGATGTAATTACCATATAATAACAAAATCAACTTCCAGGTGATATACTATACTCAGTACATGATTCTCATCATAAACAATTGCCTAGAAATGATAGAGTTGGGTTCACAGCTAGAGAAAAAGTATACCAGTGATTCATCTCACGATCTTAGTAGGAATTTCAACATGTTCAGGTCAACTTATATTGTGAGTTCACTTTTGAAATGGACATTTCAGTGGATACTCAAATATATTTTTTCAGGCTCTCAGAAACGACTCAGTCCAGTACTTACTAGAAGAGCTATTTGTTGATTTGGATCAGCATTTTGACAAACTTTTCACGTCTCAGTGGTATGCTATGAATCCAGCAGATACGATTTATGTCACCATAGAAGACTACTTTCAAGATTACAACCGTCTGGGAGAGTCAAATTACAAATATGTTGTTGAACAAGTCCTGACTATAGTGGGAAAGCGCTATCTAACTGCCCTGCTTTCCAAGAGAGTATCTTTCAAAACATTCGAGGAATGTACAAAAGCAGCTCTCAGGGTGGTGGATGAGGCTTGGAGATTCAATAATTTGTTTGACAATTTGCACAAAGAGCTTCAGTGCGAAAATCCTTTCACTGCAGTTATAATGCTAGCTGAAGTACTTAAAAGTGACGATGACATGTTATCTTTTGAGCTTCATAGGGTAGTAGAAAAATACCCGGATATTTCTGAAGATCACTTACTCAGGCTTTTGAATTTGAGAGGTGACTTGTCCAAGTCTGATATTAAAGACAAAGTATTGCATATAGACAAACCCAAAGTCATGCATAAAAGTACTGTTTTCAAAACTTTGGTATTTCCAAAACTAGTGAATATAAATTTGAATTTTTAGTATCGAGTCATCACAAACTTTACTTCAGTTTTGTGAATTGAATTTATTTAATCGCATTATTCTGAATTAGATTTGATGAATGATGTATGGATAATTTGCATCATACACAAATTCCGAAAAAATGATTTGAATTATAGTAAGTAACCTCAATTTTTGATTTTCTGGAATTTTGCATATTTTTATCGATCCAGTATAATTCTAAGAATAAAAAATGACTTTAATGACGAAATTTGCATAAAAATGTTAATTTTCGAGAAATTTAAATGTAATTGTGATATTTAATCAATTTGGGATTATTTAATTCTAAGGCTTTTGAATACAGTGCTCGAGCCAACATTTCACAAAATAAAAACCGCCAAGTGACATGTGGAAAAATCATAGAATTCCCCAAAATTGATGTACCTTTTTTCTATTCTGTACATTGAAGACAAACGTATTTATTTTCGAAGTTATATACATATAAGCTGAATTAAATCACCTATTACAGATTATATCACTTTTTTTTTTACCTTGAACACTGAACATGACGAATAAAAATACGCAAATGAATAAAAGGTCCCACAACAAAAAAAAGTTTTTGAACATAATAAAACCTTTCATGGCTTAGAAGTCAAACAACAAAATTATAAAAATAACATAAGCATAAAAAACTCAACTTTATCATTCAAGCTTCTTAAAGAAACTATGAATTGTCTTTTGCCCCTCAGACTTTGTCCGTTTTAATCCAACCGATCGGCAAACCCCCAATCGTTTCCTCTTCTGAATGCTGCTTACTATTGAACTCTGAAATAAAAGAAGACATTTTCTCCGAAAAACATTTTTTAAACTAGATTTTACCTTTGAAGAGTTGGGCTGTGAGTTATTGATTACTGGTCTATTTACTTCGGGTGCCTTTAAATTTGTTTCTGCTGAAGTAATGTCACTTAATGTAACTTTCACCAATTCATCAGCATCAATAATATTGTTTGATATTTCAGGATCATCCTGTTCGGAAATAGTATCATTATTTGTTGATTCATTTATTTGTTCTTCAACATAGGATGCATCCACAAAATATCTACTTTTTATAATAACATTTGTCTTTGTGGTAACAGTGCAGGGAAATTTGCTCAATCGTTTTAAAAATGGATTGCTTTTCAACACTGGTGAAGTAATTTCTTTTGGTGGGTCTTCTGTCTGTTTTTTGTCTTCTTGGGGAGAGCCCTTTTTTGTTATTGTGAAATAACTCTGGAGCTCTTGTTCAAATCTTTTATCTTCTTCAATTCTGATGTGTTCTTGGTCATCAGGTTCCATTTCCACTTTGGTTTCAATACTTCTCATCTTGATATCCACTAGAGATTGTTGCTTCTTTGAATAACTTTTTTTATAATTTCCACACCATATGCTGTTGCTTGTGATTACCTGACCTTGTGATTTACTTACATTTTGAGGAGGCACCCAATTATTCATTTCTTTGTAGGAAAAGGGATGAAGATTTCCAAGTGCTACTTGATAGGCTGTTTTATGATTATAAATTTCTCCAGCATTTTTGCAATACATAGGGTTAGTTCCACAAACATCTGGATCAGTAAGAGGAACTAGTTTTTTCTCAAAAGGATCAAATACTGTTTGGTGCCTGAATGTTGCTTCTGCTAATAAAAAGTTCTCCTTGTACTCTTTTGTCACTTCCAAGTGGCGCATGTTAAGGTATCTTGGTACTCTGTCTAAAAACTAAAGACTATTTGATAACAAGGATGAAATCAGAACAAAAATATTATATTTGATGTATTTTCAGAGATTTCATTTAAATACTTGCAACTTGGTATATATTTTCTATCTATATTCATTTTATTATAGTTGGTTTGATGCAGGTTCTGCAAGTTGAGGTACTGATGCAAGACACCTACTATTTCAGGATTTGTTTCTTCAGTGAGCATAATAAATTTCAATGCTTTCTTTAGTCCTATGCCAGGTAAGGATCCCACATAATCACATCCTGATAATATACACATATGACGAAACTTATCAAATGTGTAGTTGTCAGGCCTGATATTCATTGCAAGAGGTATTTTTTCTGCTTCAACAAGAAACCCACAACCTCTCAAATCCAGTTTATATAGTACTTTGGTACATCCAAAAGTTATCAAATCTGAGTCTTCAGTTATCACAATATCAGCAATTCCTGAAAGCATAATTTTCATTGAATGATCTTGGACTAATGTGAGAATTTTGTTCCTACCTTTAAAATTTAAAAATGCAAGTTGAGCATCGGATTCATAAGGTGCAACAATACAATCAACATTCAGTTTATGACATTCTTTAATCAGAGCAGAAGCCATGTCAGGAGTTATATTTATGCTTTGTTTCATGTAAGTCTTAGCTTCTTCAGTTTTTCCCAATCTTAGTAATTCTGCTGCTGTTTGTTTTGCTTTTTTTCGAGATTCTCTACGTTTTGCTTCAGTCTCAGCTTTAGCAGGTAAATTCTTTCCATCAAAAACGAGAATTGGTTTGATGTCATGAAACTGCAGTAGTTTTACGTATTTTAAACAGTAATCCACATATCTGAAATAAGTAAGTATACAACAGTATTGAGAATTGAAATTCTTGTAGATGTACTTACACACGACTATCATCTCCTTGAGCTAATTGAAAATAACAGGCAGTAGCACCTTTATGAAGCCAACAATAGGTGTCAACAGCAACCGTAGTGCCCCTGAGTTCGGAAATGTGACATGGCTTTGTTGCCTTTTCTAGGAAGGGTAATAATCCAGTTATCCCCATAATAGTAAAATTATCGAATGGTATGTTGATGGTTGTAATAAAACCATTTGTGTCTACGATCTAAGTATTTGTTTTCATTCCTGAAAATTCCCGCGAAATCGGTTGGGTTATCTTCTTCTTGATGGTGACCGTCAACCATGCCCCGTGCCTTGCACCAGTTGCACCAGTGTGGAAGTGTGAACGAGGCACGAGCGCTGGTGGCTGAGCGCTCCTTGAATTTTCGAACATTCGAAGGCAGCCTATTTCCCATAGGCGAACCATGCAATGATAGCAATGGTTTATGTGGAACATTGGAATGACAGGACTGACAGGAGAGGAATTGAAGAAGAAAACAAAATTTGATATGTTAACCTCACCTTTTATCTTAACTTGATTTTGAAATGAAAATAATATTTGAAAGAAACTGACAGAATTTTCTAGAAACACAATATTAGTGTAATCACTCAAGTCGTCTCAAGAAAATGATCACCTTATCACAACATCTGAAACGAAAAACACAAACAAATGAAACAACCACATCAAGAGCTTCTATTAGAGATAGACTCTTAGTCAAAGAAGCCCAAGAAATGGCACAGCTTCTACCAGCTTGCTGTTCTGTACATTATATGAACGAACATGATCTAAGCAAATTCATTCTGATAGTAAAACCAGCGGAAGGTTATTGGGAAGGAGGAATATTCAGATTTGAAATAAGTGTGACTGATGAATATAACATGGTGGTGAGTTTTTCAGTTTTGTATGAGGTGGTAATAGCCTAGGTAGTATTTTCATCTTTCAGCCACCTGTTGTCAAGTGTTTAACTAGGCTGTGGCATCCAAATATTTCTGAATCAGGAGAAGTATGTTTGTCACTGCTTCGCCGTCACAGTGTTGATGGAATGGGATGGTCACCTATCAGAAGACTGAATGATGTTGTTTGGGGCCTACATGCATTATTTACTGTGAGTTCCAACCTAGTCAGGTCTTGATTTGTGATTTTTATCAACACATTTTATAGGACTTACTGAATTTTGAAGATCCTCTAAATGTGGAGGCTGCTGATATGTATAGGAACTCAAAAGAAGAATTCAAAATTAAGGTAATGGAGTATGTGGCAATTTATGCTAAGGAATGATGAATTTTAAGAAATTTTCATAAGTAATTGATAAAATAATTTATGGCAGAATCAAACTCTGATCTCATCAAAACCCAGAAACAGGTAAAATATAGAGATTTGGCTCTGCATTATCATGAATTGTGACTACCAGATTCTTTTTCTCTGAATAATGTTTTTTGCATGTTTTTGGAATTTGTAGGGTTCATCTGATGTTTAGATTCATGTCAAATATACCTACTTTTAAATTTCAAATTGATGAGCTCTTGGCTTCATCATTTTTTTCAATCCAGCACTAAAAAATTACAGCTGGCTCAAAATTGTGAATATTGAAATACTCCTTTAGGTTTGGATTGAATTAGGTCCAAATTGTGAATGTTAAATCTATTGTTTCTAAGTTTTAATGGTGATTTGACTCACTCTGTACATCATTCCCTAGATGATAATTATTGTGATAACTATGTTGCTTTCAACTTTTTCAAATATGAAATATAATATTTAATAAAAAGAAGTTATCTTGTTTTGTTGACAAATGTACTACTTATTAGTACTTATACTCACTGAGTATAAATCACTAAGGTATGTAAAATTTTAAATACAAGTGACACCGCCACATGTTGGGTTTCTTCAAATATAGAACACCTTGTATTCAATTGCATTTATCCAAATGCAGAATCAAAACTATTTTCTCATATATCTGAGTGTTCAAATCGACAAAATAACATTATTATAAGTTCAAACAAATGTTCATGGAAAAAATATGTTAATAGCTGTTTACGAAAATGATTGAAACATTTATTTCACATATGATTTTCCATATTTTTCAATCCAAAATAATTCCAAAGGATTTTAATTTTTATCAATATCACTATTTTCCTCCCAATAAATCAAGATTTGTATTTTGATTATATATTTCGATTTATAGCTCATAATATCTTATATTACGGAAATTATACTAACTATAGCTAGGCATAGCACCATACTACTTTTGATTTTTATGAAAATTCAAAAGCAATATGAATGCAACACATCAGAGATCTATGTTGTTGGACGTAAATACAACATACCTGTATTCGTCTCAACATAATTGTCCTAAAAACACATTCAAGGTAGGTATTTGATCTTGAGTCTGCCCTAGATGATATATTTTATACCTACAGGAAATAGAATAATTTTATCACAATATCACTCAGTGTATTTGGCTAATCAAATAGAAATATTATCATAAACAGGTAATACATTGATTCGAATCACAAATTTTGACACAAGTTGATCTACATTGGCGTACATTTCTAATATAAATAATAATAAATACGAACTATTACTAGCAATACTTCCATTAGAACTACAGTCTATGTTATAAGCGGTGAACGGTATCGGTCTCAGATTCTCAAGATAACATTTTCGAAAAACTATGCTCTAATCCCAGATAGCAGATTTTGCCAACTGATAGGCCTTCTCGAATGGGAATGGGGGCTTCTCGAGTGTCTTGGATATCCTCGATTGCCTTTTTTCTCTCCTTGAGTCGACACACATCATTCCGAACACTCTAATTCCTGGTACACTAGCGTAAGTTGGTTGATCATGAGACATGGGCCCTTCTGAAATATTTTCAATTCAGTCATTTTTTTTATAATGGAATCAATATTACTGTGAACAAACATTGCAAACTGAAAAAAACATTGCAACTGAAGAGATTAATAGAGGAGTAGACGAGATATTGGTAATCATTTTCTTACCCAATATACTGGAATCTGGACACCTGCATATTATGAGGTAGTGAGATTTTCCGCTACGAATGTTTTGTAGAGCTAGGAGAGACCAATCTCTGGGAGAACGACAGAGTCTCATTTCAGCTGTTGGTTCACAAGTTTTGACTAACGTCAGGGCTTTCTAAAAAAAAAAAAACAAATGTGGATCATGTGTTGACAATGAATTAGTGACAAATCATGACCTATTATAGTGGTAAAACGGGGTGATTCAAAATTCGTTGTAGATATTCTATATTGCTAGGATCAAAATAAGATTTTTTTTCATTTTTAACATAAACAATTTTCTTCATCGTAATAACAACCAACAATAAATATCAACAATGAAATCACATGTTAGTCTGATATTGTGAAAATACACCCATTTCGTTGATAACGATTTTCTGGCAAACGGCTTGTTGAATGAAAAAGTTGAGGAGGCAAAATTTTTAGATTGGTTCATGGCCTACAAGATTATATGAAGTTTGAATTTAGATTTTCTGTTTTTGAAAGTAAAATTTGGGCCAATGAAAGTTCGCTCAATTTTTGAAGCAATAAATGAATAGAGTGGTTGAAAAAACGGGGGTTGTGCCAATTTTCAAAAGATTCGATCCGTTATTATAGTCACAATTTTTAAATAATCATTTTTTTACTCAATTTAAATCATCATTTTCGTCACCGACGTACGGAAAAATTGATATCAATGTGTGGAAATCCAACATAATGATGGTTTTTCTCACCTTTGAATTTTTGCTTGTCGCCAGTTCTGTGGTATGCAGATCGTCTGAGTTCAGAGATGCGGAACAAGGGTCTCTGTATCTGGAAGGGCAGGCGCATAAGGGTTGGGTCCAGTTCAGTCGCACGTAAACCGCGTTGCACACCTTCAAAAAGAGATCAAAAACTCAATATTTTTTCATTAGTTAACGTTGATAAATTCGCGTTGATTGTTATCCCACTTCCAGGGAATACAAACAGTTATACGTCAAGATAGTAAAGAATATGACCTGTAGACGGAAATTATATTCTGAGCTGAATGAAGAGATTGTTTGATAAATCACGGTGGTCAATATAGCAAATATGACTATTCGACAGAATGAACTATTATGAAAAATTCTCCAGTTCTTTTAAGTTTTATATAACTAAAGTTCAACATGTGAATTCTACCATCCAAAGCACACTTTAAAAAAACTTTTGGGCTTTCATTCAATTCAGAAAAAGCTTTATTGTCTACAGTACAAACATATACTTGTTGACAAAGCAGTACATAAAAACCAATAACACGAAATAAGACAATAGAAATAAAATAGGCAACAAACAATATTCTAAAGCTCGTATAAAGATAGTACATAATAATAAAAACGTATTTTAGTAAATATCTATTTACAAATGTCAAAATTCTTTTGAAAAATATTCGTCTAAGCTATAGATTGGAAATTGGATGATTACCTGTTGAATGGCACATTCTGGTAGTAGATAGATGTGTTGGTTGTGTGGGTAGTAGTGGTACTTTGTTGGTTTTACTAATACGGCACTGGCTCCTGCTGGTAGAGGCAGAAGATTCTGAAAAAAAAATTATCAACATTAGGAGACACCAGGCATGATGATTTTTCGAAAGTTACACCGGAAAATTATTATTTTTTTGATTCCCATGGAATTTCCAATCAGGCTGTGATTATATGTCTCCAGGCGAGAGATGCAGCATTTTCAGTTTGACCTACAGTATCGTAATTTTCGATTTGCAATGAAATCTACATCATTGCTAAGCTTATCTCACGAATGTGGTGTCGTGTTACCCGGTAGTAATTTAACGCTACGTGTAATTCCATGTGAAGAAGGACGAACAAAATCTTCATCTGGCATACGATTATTTATGCTAGTAGGCCAGCCTCTGCATTTTTAGTCTTATTATTTTTCATAATATGTAGTAACGTTGAATGAGTTTCATGATGCATTCGCATATTTTGAAATGTCGAAGATATTATTTGTTCAAGAATAGTAATAATAATACATTTAATCATCATCATATTTTTAAAATAACATGGTACTTAAAGAAATATTTGTTGAAAATATATCTATTAATTCGTAGTTTTTTCATTTTATAATATGAAAAGTATTTTCACTGGGAATCTCCGGTCAGCAAAGTTTTAAGAAAAATTGAAGGTACAAATTACTCGGGGGATTGATTCGATTTTCTTCAATGGTGACACAAGGGTATGTACCTATATTATGATAATCTACTGATTCAATGAACTATTTTCAACTGCAAACTCCCGGTTCGTAAAGTTTTTCGAAAAATCACAAGAATAAACTATCCCCAAAAATGGAGGTGCTTGATTAAAATTTTGAATGTGGTGGAAAGACGCTATTCCTCAATAGATATATTTGTTTGCATTATGATCTCGATAATTGCAGCAATATTGCAGTGAAATCCTTGAATCAACTGCGTACCTATATTCGATTACGGCCAACAAAGTATTTTTTCACATCGCGATATGATAAATCATAATAAAAAATTAATTCATACCTGAACTGATGTATAATTATTTCACACTCATCATATGATCTATAGCCGGAACTCAAGGATATAAAATTAACTTTCCTCAATAAGGTATATTACAAAATAATAGGTACATTCCATTATATATTTACGAAATATTACAATGATACACTAAGGTGAATATATAGCCAATAATTATTCAACATCTATATAGAAATGATTCTAGTGGGAATTATTAAGAAACAATACTTCTTGCTATAGATGTGAAAGAATTACTGAGTGCATCTGCAAAATGTCGGCAATCCAATGTTAACAACGGTATTACCCTTACCGCATTACTTTTTATATGGGAAAAATACTAGCCTGTCATCCATCATTTCAGTGTCTACCAGAAAAGGGGCAAGATTTTATACGCGAACTTATAAATATATAGTTATTGGTTCCCCCCTGTAGAGACATACGCTTTTGCAGAACCTACGTAATTTGGCCACCTGAACAAAAAATTCAAATGAAATTTTTGGCGCTGAACTAGTGTCTGAGATACGGCGCCCTAAAGACAGGAAAACTGGGTTTTAGGCATATGTTCTTCCCGGTTGTTATTCACCATTTTCCGCTCAAAATTGCAGAAACACAACAAAATACAGAAGAAGAAAAAAATGCATGCATATTGTATTTTCACACTTAGTATTTATCAATCAGACTAGTTGACACTTATTATTTGTCGATTAGGCTAGTTTGACCCTTAGTATCTGTGAATTAGACTAGTTGACACTAAGTATCTGTCGATTAGGCTAGTTTGACACTTAGTATCTGTCGATTAGGCTAGTTGACACTTAGTATCTGTCAATTAGACTAGTTGACACTTAGTATCTGTCGATTAGGCTAGTTGACAACTTAGTATCTGTCAATTAGACTAATCGACACTTAGGATCTATCTGTCGATTAGGCTAGAAAAAAGTAGGGTACATTCTTTTGCGAAGGCTTTGCCGTAAAATAGTTGTACCTCAATACATGTTTATTAGCCGCACTTTTCGTTTTTAGCGTCCGCTAACTTATTTCTTTCGTGAGAAACACCTTCATGGATGAGACGGATTCTATGCATGCAATTTGCAACCATCAGTTGCAATGGTTGAGAGGGATTAATTATTATTACATGACGATGATCAGTATCTATATTTCAATTCAATTCGTTTTTATTTCCTTCAAATGACAAATGACAAATTTGTATAGGAATTGTCAAGAAATACTTAATACTAAGGAACGATAACAAAACATATGAGACACAATGACAAATAAAAATATAACAAAGAAATACAATGAATGAAATACGGTTGGTTTTTTGAATTTACACTTGATCATATAAAAACTCGTCAAGTGTATAAAAACATTTATCAAGCAGAAACGACTTCAGACTTCTCTTGAATGTTATAAGGTCATTTTTGGATTTTATTCCTTCCGGTAGACGATTGAAGATTTTTGGCCCAATGAAATTTGGAGAATTTTGACTGATTTTGTATTTAGCCATTTTTGTGCGAATAAATTTTTTTTGACGTGTATTAATTTTATGGATATCACTGTTGAGTGTGAAGTCGTTTCTGTTGATAAAAATGTATATTGACAATTCATAGATGAATAAGCTGGTAAGAGTTAAAATTTTATGATTGTGAAAAAGTGCTCTGCATGAGCGGCGTTTTGAAATTTTGAATATGCACCTCAAAATGGCTTTCTGTTTTATAAAAACATTGTTGCTCATTGATGAGTTGCCCCACAAACAAACACCGTAACGTAATCTAGCCTCAACTTGGGCATAATATATGCGTATCAGTTGATTTGAATCTAAAACAGTGTTTAGGTTTTTGAACATATAAGTTATTGAGCTCAGCTTAGATACTAACTTTTCGCAATGTGTGTTCCAATTCAAATACTCGTCCATATAGATTCCGTGAAATTTCACATTGCAGCAGGTGCTTACAATGCCTACTATCATTAACACTTAATTGGAGTGCATCAATTTTATTTTGATAATTGTGAAAACGAATTACCTGTGTTTTCCTGGCATTGAAAAATAGATCCTGTGTATTGAAATATCTGGTGGCTGAAGACAAGATTTCTTCACATTTACGAGATAATGAATGTGTTTCTTTCGATGATACCAGAAAGCTAATATCATCTGCATAGGCGGTGAATAAAGGATATGATATTTCTTTATCAATATTATTGATATACAAGAGAAACAAAACTGGTCCCAAAATGGATCCCTGTGGTACTCCCATCTGAACCAGCTTCATCTCAGATGTACAGGGAGATAGTGCATTACCTTTATCGAATTTAAGAGACACACATTGATATCGATCAGTAAGAAACGAAGAAACCCAGGTCAGTGACTTTCCTCTAAGACCATATCTCTCCAAATAATTTAAAAGTTTGGAATGATTCACACAGTCGAATGCTCTGCTCAAGTCACACAAAATTGCAGCAGGGCATTCGCCTATGTCAATGAAATCCATCAGATTATTGAAAAACTCGAGTATGGCAGTTTGTGTCGATTTTCCAAAACGAAAACCGTGCTGATTAGTTATCAGAATATTGTGCATATCAATAAAATTAATTAGACGTTCTAAAAATTTCATTCAGGACTGTAGGTATATTATAGGGAAAAAAGAGATCCTGAGGATTGAATGAAAATGTTTTTTGTAGGTATTTGACTAACTAGTCAGTGATGTAGTTGAATTCAATCTAGTGAGAGTATATGTGATATCCTTGAGAGACCCTGTATATCGATAAAGCTGTAGAAAGTTGTGGTTTGTCGACAGTCTCATTTAAGTACCCATCATGTACTCTTTTTTATGCGATTAAATTGGTTTGCAGCAAACAACAAACCATATACTAATTTCAGTAATAAGCAGCAACTTTTTGTTGAATCATTATACTTCATCAGAAATAACACAGTGCGCGTGATATTTCTATCATGGAACTTTTTTTAGTGATATGTAGGTATAGGTATTCATAGAGACGCGAATAACTGATGAAATAAGATACTATCTTTGGCTTATTCAGGAAAGTTGCCAATGTACAATAACATTTTTTCAGTATACAAACGATCTTTCTCAACCTTTCGTGTGTTACTTTACTGTAAACCCCAACTTTTTGTGGCTTCTATCAGAAAACCTAATCATCTACAAGAAATAAGGTGATGTAGGTAATGTAATGGCACCAATTTTTTGAGCAACGTCGAGCTACTTTCCTTTGGAAATCACCTCTACTTGCCGTCTTGCCCAATTATTCATGAAAACAATGAGATGAATTTGATTGTGGATGATGATAACGAACTATAGCGGTGATGGATCGATTTTGGCGTGCATCGATAGGAATAATCAAGACTGATCTGTTGAACGCATCACTTAAAGAAAAGGTCAATTTTTTATGAATCATGTTCGGCAGTGAAGAGTACCTACCTAGCCATGCCAAAATTTAACCCACTAAATCAACGAAACGTGATATTTCAATTTCACCGGTGTCAAATACTAGAACAGTGACACTGTTACAATAGTTAATAAAGAAAGCAAAGCTCAGGCGATGGATCTTATTGAATTTTTTATCTGTGTCGGTACAGCACGCATTTTGATGCTTATGGTCGATTGGCCATTTTCACACCTTCGGTGTACGCCCATCAAGACAATATTCAAGAGCATCCCTGTAGATACTCAATTATGCCTAGAGATGTAACAAAATGCGTGGACGATGATGATGCAGTATTTTGAGTTCATATCTAGACATACCTAATCAGATTAGTAGGTGGAAAAAGCGGTTGTGGTTTTCAATTCACTGATTGAATGATTTTTACGATTCCACCGTAAAGAAAGTCTAGTTGTCTTCTTTTTCTGATGGGAACCTAATCTATAGCATAGATTGAATTTAATCTATGTCTATAGGTATTTGAAAAACCGTTAACATACATCATTATCACTACAAAACACCTTCAGACTTAAACCATTTTATACTATATTTTTCATCTACATAATTTTTTATTTTTTCAACTTCAAGATACTGATGGCCTCTACAACAAACTTTTTTGGCGTTTGTTTTCTTACAACATTTCCCTAATCAACTACTATCAGCTTTTATCTTATGCAATTGCTACAGCCAGAGCAGTAAACATTTTATACGTGTTCCCCTATTCGTAAATATATTAGCTGATTATTTATATTGATAGTCTCCTCTAGAATGCACGCAAAGTATGTGGAAGCTCTACAGTTGTGTGGTTTAAGTATACAGACAGGCAGACACTTTACTGGTTCCGAGAAAACAGGGATTAATAATCGCAACAATTGGCTGTTTCATAATTCTAGTTATTTTGCTCCTCATCACTATGCGAGAGAAGGGATTTCCTATTTCATGAGAGATCTGTTTAAAATACTTCAAGTACTTTCTGAAAGATGTAAATTTGTTATATTATCATATTTTGCAGATCAAAATTTGATTGCTCGCGTAATTAAATGTAATATCAGTCATAGAATTTTGAGAAACATGGGTGCTAAAATATCACAATTAACAATAAAAAGTCACTTCGATAATTTACGCTACTGATGATGGCTTTTTTCCATTCCAGCCGTTGTTACCCAATTTTGATTCATTCTTTATTCGAATATTGAAATGCATTTTGTCATTTTCGTTGAATCCTAGTTCATTGAAAGTCAAGATTCAACGCATAAAATTCGTGAGAACCAGAATAGCTATAACGTTACATAAAAAATAAATGTCTTCATTATACATTCCTGATGTGTTAATTGGTAACCTGACGTACACATTTTTTCCTGGCAATGAGTTTACAAGAACTTCTAACGAGGCAGAATCTGCATAGCCGAGATTCATTCGATAATAATAATGTACTTGAACCTATCTTTTTTATTGCTTGAGGTTTATGTACGAAGACGTTAACTTTTTGGTCCACCGTGTAAGAGCAAACGTTCCACCAGCAATAATGTTCTAGGTACAGTGACTCAAACAATCTAGAAAATTGCAAAATAAGAACAAATCACCACCTGAGAGGCGAAGTAATATCCTCACCAAGACAGCATCACTCTCATTTTATTCCTCGGGTAATTGAGAATACCCGAACAGCGCTGCAGAACAACGCCATTTCAAATAGATTGTTAAATTCATTATGGCCTCCGGTAACAATTCGCTCTGGTCACGTTTTTTGTTATCGAAAATCGTCAAATTGTTCAATCTTCATTCAAATTGAAAGACTGGTATACCCCATGAGCATGCACTCGAGCAGAAAACAACTACCTACTTTCCTGGCAAATACCACGCAGAAAGTTGAATAAACTACGCAACACTAATTACGTCGCACCCCGAAATTTTGCCTCTGTTGAAATTTGAATAACTTTTTTCTTCTTTGAACAATTTGAATTCTGTTTGCACTGTTCGCTAGCTCAGTCCTTCAGCCATAATATCGTACTTCTTCGATACATAAGGTTATTTCCATAAAATTGCTACAGGATTTTTGTTGAAACTGTGCAAAATTTCGGAATTTCCAAAATGATCCTAAATGAAGAAAAACAGTTTTTTTTCAACTTTGACAGCAGAGGCATAAAGATGATCCCATCTCCAGAATTGTCTTCTTATCTCTTTTATTCACATAGTAATCTCAAGAAATAAATGTTCTGGTTTTGCAGTCATAACTTTTTTCCTCTTCAACCGATTTTCAAAATCTCATGATCATTTTGAAGCCGAAACGTTAGATGAACAGACATGAAGATTAGAATTGACTCAAAATAAATATCAAAGAGATCAAGGGTTTCTGCAAAGGTGACCCAAATCTAAATCCCCCTCGAAATCCAGATTTAATTTTTTTTTTCCAAAACGTTGTTTGATCGAAACGAAAATATCACTACCAAAAATTCTGTAAAATATTTCTGACCCCCCCCCCCCTAAATTTTTTTTAACATATTTCACCTGACCCCCACATCGGAATCGGAGATTTAAAAAACAATTTTTTTTCCCTCCTTTACCCCCTTGGGGTACTACGGGTACGGATGAAAGGGATGGAGATTTTTGTGAATTTTTTACATATAATTTCCGTCAGTTTCCTACAAAACTACTAAGAAACGCCCAAACTCGAGTATTCCAAGTATCATAGTTTGATGTACAGGACGAAAAAAGTTATTTTTTAGAATTGAAACAAGCGGTACACATAGCTGTGATCAGCGGAAAAAGTTGATCAAAGAGGTAGAAGAAATTTTTTTATAGGCGTGTACGTATAATAATTTTTTTGGGGGTCTAAAAAATTAAATTGTTTGAAAAAAATCCAAAACATTATGGAAGACGGTTACCCTGGAATTTTGTTGTATTCAGATTTTTTTTTTTATTGAATTTTTATATGAAGTCATGTCTTCAGAAAAGAAAGACCTACGAATAATTTTTTCTGTCTCTATCGTTATTTTCACGAAAACGCAATTTCGATTGATTCTTGTTGCGTTGGTTACGGGCCATGCATTTTTCTTGGGCTGATTTTTTTTCGAAAAAGAAAAAAGATCTGGACGTATCCAGAATGAAATATCCTTCCGAAAACAAGTTGATTTTCATTTAATTCTCCTCCCAGCCAGGATTTATAGGGTGTTTCAGATTTGGGTCACCTTTGAGGAAACCCTCCCTATAAGGTTTCAGCTTCAATATGAGCCTGAGATTTTGAAAATCGGTTGTAGAGGAAAAAAGTTATGACCTTGAAACAAAAAATTGATTTTTTTGAGATCACTCTGTAAGCAAAAGAGATAAGAAAAAATGTTTGGAGATGGCCCAAGTTAATGAGATCCCCTTTATGCCTCTGCTGTTAAAGTTGAAAAAAAAACTGTTTTTCTTCATTTGGGATCCTTTCGAAAATTCCGAAATTTTGCACAGTTTCAAAAAACATTCTGTATCAATTTTATGGAAAAAATCTCATATATCGAAGGAGTACGAGATTAAAGCTGAAGGACTGAGCTATCGAACAGTGTAAACAGAATTCAAATTGTTGAAAGCAGAAAAAAGTTATTCAAATTTAAACAGGGGCAAAATTTCGGGGTGCAACTTAATTAGTGTTGCGTAGTTTATATCTGCTCGTGGTCCAAACAACTATTCCATCGACTAGGGTAGGTAATATTTCTCCCCATATCTTCCATAATATTATTGTGTTAATTGTTGTGCCAAAACATCTCAAGATTTTATATGTCTGTGAACAATGAACATCTTGAAAATGAATTTCTCATGAAATGGCCATCAGGTACAACTGATCCGTTGCTCCATCATTATTGCTGAAAGCTCGTCATTAGGCCTTAATGTAATAAATGTCTACCTTCCTGATTCGAATTCAACTACGGAAACATTACAGATAAAGGCTAATCATATGTTAGGGAATCGAAAAGTTCTGTACTTATTAGTTAACCTCCAATAGCTCTTTTCCTACACAATTAGAATATAATATCACATGTCTATGGAACACCAAGGCTTGTAATACAGGGCGTCACAGGAAACAACGGTTCTTTAATAGCACCATGTGCATCAAGTTGATATTTGAACCTAATGGAGAAACGCCCTGTATATTTCTTCTACATCGATATTGAATATCACAACTTGCATATCAAGTAATTTTATTGATGTGGAAGACACCATCCTGGCATATACAGTGTGATCCACTCAGAATGGTACCACCCTGATTTTTCAATCAATCGGAGTGAACTGAATTTATTTCTCCTATAACGTATTTCCACCTGAATTATATTTTAGTGAATATCATTCCTAATTCAGTGGTCTAGTCAGAATATATAACATGATGAAAAGGAGGGGTTCAGCTACCTAAGCTGCATTTAAACCCTACCTCGATAGAAAAGAAAGAAAATGAAAGAAGATAACTTCTTCACAGAAAAAAAGGATCTCTTAAATCAAGTTGTAAGTTGTAACCGCATTAACTCAAGAGATTGGTAATCTTGAATAGGTCCAACCAAATATTAGTTTGATTTTTCGACAAAACCCTCTTGACCACTTAGGATCAAAAAGTTTTGTGTCAAATGTATACTTTCTTATTGATAATTGTGGTTTGTTTGAGGCAAGAATATTCAAATGTTGTTGTGAAACAATTTTCTTGGATGGAGCTGATTTCTCAGCACATCTGAACAACTATGATCCTCTTGATCAAGAGGAATCACTTTTGGTCCATTCTTATTGACCTTTGAAGGATTGTAACTCTGCATGCCGATAATTGAAAATGAAAAATACTGTAGTTTTTTCGCAAAATGGGGATGCAGTATTGATACAGCAATTAATTATCACTTCAAGCACATTAACATGACCTGACAACACAAAACAAAGCATTCTTAACACCCAACAGTGCCAGTGATACGACGCCATGTCCAAATATGTTCCAGGAAACCTTTCACGTCCATGTTGAGTACTCGAGTTATAAAGAATTTGCGAGCCTGCACTCTGCACTATAGAAACACAAGTATCATCAAAGAAAACTTCACAGTAACCTGTCACAATGTATCTCTTGATATAGTCAATTCTCAATTATTATGCTTATTGGTCGAGCTGGTCACGTGGTACATGCTTCCGTCATCAAAACACATTTTCATAAGAAACGATATTCTTGAGCTGAGAGAAATAATATTGACTGATATCACTCACAGTGTTTTCCAAGGTGAAGAGTGCGGATGATTCAGTTCAACAAAATTTATTTCAAGAAAATTCATGTGAACAGGCAAACAACGTGATTAGTTGAAAAAAAAACTTTCTGGTCGATCTGAGATTATTATTCTTATCGGAAGATCATACAATTCAAGAATATATGTATATTTGATTCAAGAGATCCGTTTTTTCTGTGTTGAATGAATTCTTCTAATTTTCAAATTTTGATCCCTCTCATACCTTTTTTAATGTTGAACCCATTTCAATACCATTTGGAAACCACGGAAATCCAGTGGTGTAGTCAGATTTTTTCTAATATTTTACGTCGATTTTTGACATTGAAAAATAATATTAGTCGACCCTGAAAATGTAGATTCATTCATGAAATTTGATGCTCTCGTAGACTTTTATTTTTAGATTATTATCATTGATTGCAATGATTGTATACTCACTAATCTTTGATTTTGCTGCTGTTAATGCTGTTGGGTTAGGTGTGAGGTTAAATCAGTCGCATAAGATACCGCATATATCATATATAAAATGAGTTCTGATCATGCCAGTGCTGAACAGAGAGCGAAGCCAGATGCGATTCCATCCTGTATATGCGCTCATCCACATAAAATAATCACAGGAAAACAAAAGGAGGAGAATTAATGTCTCAAGAAAATCGTGTTGGTATCTAACAGATGAACGCAGCGTCATGTTGAGAAAAGTAGTATAGGAATATGCAAAGGACACTTGCGTTTATACACTGAAATCCAATAGTTAGGTGCACGTACTATAACGATAACTACTAAGGCTAACAAAACATTATCTATAGACTGATTTATTCGTTTCGAGTAATTTCCAATTTCAGTGATTGAAATCGATCAGTCTATCGGTTGAGCCTTATTGGGAAGAATACAGGAGTATAGGTATATTAATTTTGAAATTTTGATTTTTCAAGTGAGCTGTGCATACCTACCGACAAATTAATTAGTGGCACCATAAATAAAATATTTTCTCTATATATAGATCGCGATAGCTAATTAAGATATACCATGTAGTTTGTATATATGGTAAAAGTAAAGATAATCACGAGGAACTAAAGACGGATTTATGCTCAACGCTTTTTTATTAATTTGTTGTTTTCTTTCACTGTCATTAGACTACATTTTTCTTCAAGGATTTTGATACTTTTATGCACGACCGTGCATAGAGTTCAGTGGTTCTTCTGCGATTTGTCATACAAAAATAGAAATTCCTTTTATTAATCGACTCTTAAATTGTGATATTGATAAAAATATACATTACCCGTTTGACAGAATCGCGCCATATTTACTTTCTTTTTCATTAAAAGATGAGAGCTGGTTATCTTTCAAAAAATAGTTGATGAAAGATAAGAGTTAATTTGTGTGCATAAATAGTGAAAAGTAAATACTGAGTTCCAACATCTCTAGTGAAAACGATCTCTAGTGAAATAGTGATCGAGAAATGATAGATTAATGAAAAAGCGGTGTGCATAAATCCGCCTTAACTGACAAAGTGTAGATCAACAAAATGATGGATTTAATCATTAGAGCGAAAATAACATTGTCCTTTAATTTTGTCGTCAATACTGACTGTACACCGATAATAAGAAACCATTCATCTCTGATGTATCGGCATCAAGTAACTGAAGTGTGTAATTAGAATTCGCATTGTTTTATGACTGATCATATTTTATGGAACTAGGTACCTCTCAGCAAATTGCTGAATGAAAAACTTGGTTCAATATATATACCAACCGCTTATTTGAATTCTGAGTGGTTCGAAATTGAAATGCTGAGAGGATTATAATAAAAGACCGTTTATGCCAGCATTATTGTTGGTTTCAATATTATTATAGTGGCCATTTCATCAGCTCTAATTTCCTTAACGACCGCCATATTGGAAATACATAAACTCTTATCACACAAGATGAACGTAAATAGTTGATGTCGATTGTTGTTGAGATTCCATTGCCCCTCATTTTTTTCGTGCAGCTGGTTCATTGAAGAGCAATCGTTCAACTTTCGGACCTGGCAATTGAAGTGTGTAATTAGAATTTGCATTGCTCACCGCATATCGAAAGCATCTTGCTTGTCTTGTCACATCGGAAACCAGGGACGTATTCAAAAATATACTAAATGCCTACGTCTTTCGCCAGAAAGCGAAATATCACAACTTTTTGCATATTATCCTGTCAGTTGAAAGCAAGAAATATTGTCGTTAGACTCTATGAATAATCATCAACAACTTGTATGTTTGGGCCTTTGCTATTCATCGCCATCTAGTGTCGGCTCCTCATGGAACTTCTTTGCTGAGGTTGGGTAGCTCTTTGGTACTGTTGTGCTGTTGTTGATAAGTAATATGGAGGGGAACAGGGTCAATTCAAGGCACGCCCCTGGTCGTGTTAGTCGTGGTTGATCTAGCGCTAGCAAGGGTCAATGAACTGCAAATTCCAGTTTATTCAATCATCTAATGAAATATTTATTTTTATTATTCATTTATTCTTGTTCGCATGATCGAGATACATGTACTCCTTTGTTTCGCACACAATATAATTGATTATTGTTTAGACCTGGCATATATGCGAGAAGGCCTATAGCAATCTGATCATATAGTTTCTATTAATACATACAGGACAATTCTACGTCCATGATGTAGCTAATTAATCACCATCAAAGATTCACGAGCAGTTATTTTGTGCATGGATCATGCAGAGGCCCGGGATTCCGAGACTTCGTACGAAGTTTATGAGTTTCCTGGGAGCTAAATTCCTGATGTCAAAGAGCGTAGGAAGGCACTTCCCATCAGGAACTTTCGCAAAGCAAATCATCTGTGGTTTCAGCGATGTTCTCGCAGTAACGTCAACTATCACTCTGATGTTTTGCCCATCTTTTTGAGATGATACATCAGAAGGCAGTGTCCATCAGTGAGTATTTCTTGTCCAAATCCAGAAGCTCTGTTTATCTTTTCTTGGCTCACTAGCCTTTTCGCTTATCATTTTACAGAGCTTTCTGTTGTGCTTGGAAAGGAATATGCGAAAGTTATTTGTTATGATTGCGAACTGAAGATTACATGTTCTGAAAGTGATCAATTTTCAGATGACGCTTGCCACTGATACAACTAACCTGTACCTAGCAATTAGGTCGGCTTCTTTTGAGTTGGTGTTGGTGCATCATTTACTTGAGAGATCCAACGTTCACGCCCAATTGGTTATTGGTTGTTTGATGAACATTGCGTAGTAAATGCGTATCGGAAATGGTAAAGTCATTGCTGCTCGCAGATATAAGTAAAAAGGCTCTAATGGACCCTGATGGCCTGCCCAGCGATTGTCTGTTGCAGTTCGTTACCTTTCTTGTTTCCTAGCGAACATTTTGGAGTGGGGAATTGGGTGACTGAACCTAGCAGCATTCACATCTTCAAGATCCCATCGAATTTACATATATGTTATGTCCTTTTTAATGGCTAGCGAAAGTTTCAGAGGGTCAGAGCCAATGAAATCGAATCGATGGATAAAGACGGAACATGTAAATATCACTGAGATGTGAAAAAAATAGCTCGGATTTACGGGTCGACAGACGATACTCGAGCTTTATAATTAAAGGCAGGCAAGTACGTTGTGTTGTTCCTTCCAAACGAAAAATAGAACAGAATGAGATCCGTTCCGAAGTAATTTGCGATTACCTGATTCTACGTTGAAGATGAATATGTATATTACGCGATCGAGAAAAAATCTGACTAACTAGATTCTTCCTATATCTCTAAATCAATATCTTGATGTCCAACGCAGAACCCTGCTATATGATATACATGATTGATTATAATCAATATTATTAGGTATCGACAGAATAAAAAAAAGAAGAGGAATATCTACTATGTTGCTCAAAGCAGCGATGGAATTTACGCAAAGTTCGAATTTTCACTGAAGATTAGGGCTCAGTCAATAAATTTTAATAAACAATTTGATATACCTACATAACCACGCACCATACTTCTTGCATTTTTTCAACTTCAGAGGCTATGTTTTTATATAAAATCTTTTTCATACTTCATTCTAAAGTTTTATAAACATGATTTTATTCAAATTATATACAGAAATGAACGAGGAAGAAATGTTAACAAATAAATATGGACATAGCAACAATTCTCGAGTGGGGATCTAATAACCTGGTAGAATTCAATGCGAATAAAACACAAGCATGTCTTTTCTCTAGAAAAGCCGATCTCACTGTGCCCAACATAATTATCAGTCAGGAGTGACCATACCATTGAAGTCATCCATTTCGATGCTCGGCGTTACTATCAGCAATAACCTTTCTTGTGAAAATCACGTGAGATCCATTGCAAAAGTGCATCCCAAATACTTGGTTTTCTGTTTCGAGCCAAGAGCTATTTCACTCCCAGTCAGCTGCTTATGATCTATAAGGCACAGATCCGACCTGTCCTGGAATACTGTTCCCTTTTAGGGAGTGCGGCACCTAAACATATCCTGAAACTATTGGATTCTGTCCAAATAAGGGCAATTCGTCTCGTCGGTGATGCCTCGCTTACAAACTCGCTCACTTCTCTGGAACACCGTATAGAAAAGTTGGCGATTAATCTCTATTTTATAGATATTTTCATGGGCGATGCCCTTCTGAAATATCAACAATCGTTCCTCCATTAGCAGTCTCTTCGAGATTAACCCGTCCAGTCTTCACACCTCTTCGTGGTCACTCATTACCTAAGGAGGTGTTCCCCGAGGCATACAATCTCCAGAAATTTAAGAAGAACACTAACTCCTACCTTCTTTCCCTTGGTTCTTACGATGTTCTCTGAACATTACAGGATATCCCTTTTCGTGAGACCCAGAACATAAAAAAATATATATTTGGAGAAAAATAATATTTCACCAAGGTCCAATATATTATTGAGGTTTTTTTCAAATAATTCACCTCAAACACGCCACCATTAATAACTGTATCTACTTCAAACTCAAACAACATAATTCTTATTGCAGCTTCTGCCAATTATTGTCTTAATACGCTATTCATAACTGATCTGAGCTATTCCATTGTATTATTCAAACAAAATTAGCGTTACCAACTATCACTGCTGTTCAAGTTCAATCTTACGTTAATAATCTTGTATAGCGTAGCGGATTTCTGATTTTTGCACACACTTTCAACCGTTTACAACAATCACCATCACCGCATAATATATTCGCTAGTTCACCTCTTTCAAATGACGGGTTATATTATTTGAGCATCTGTTGGAGATCTGGCTGGATTTTTTCATTTGAAGTGATCTGTTGTCCCATA
Source organism: Chrysomela aeneicollis (assembly GCA_029955515.1). Lineage (NCBI taxonomy): Eukaryota > Metazoa > Arthropoda > Insecta > Coleoptera > Chrysomelidae > Chrysomela > Chrysomela aeneicollis. The sequence continues at coordinate 16,425,303 of JARUHQ010000015.1, read as the reverse complement.
AACATAGATTGCTTTTGATCATAATACTGGGGAATTTGAGAGAAACTCTCTTCTCCCACGATAATTGTTAATTTTCTCTAGGAATAGGTTATCATGACCAAATTTGGATGATAGGCGAGTGTCTACCTCGGAATACTCATCAGTACTCAATTTTGTCTCCTCCCAACCAATAATTGGAAATAATTGGATTATTTCACGCTCAGCTATCACGATAGCAACTAGGTAAACACGAATTTACATCATTCATTATCGAATGCTATAACTCCATGAGGAACGGTACTCAGGCTGAGCAATCATAGTCCTTTTGTCAGACATGGAATCATATACCTTGAATGCATGTCAATGGGTCATTAGGTGAGGTTATATTTCTCGAAACAATGGCTAGGTACTTTTATGATTCCTAAAAATCAATCAAAACAATGGACCTAAAAGCTTCATTTTTCATGATCGTGATCGTAACCTATTTGATATTACCTCAAGGATGTTTAACCATAGGCTAAGGCACAAGATAGTTAGTATACCTATATATATTGTTCTGTAGGTACTTGTGTAAACGACTGTGGTAGAGGATGGCCCAATCTGCCACAGAATTCATAGACCACTTGATATGCATGCATATAATGAATAGCACAGACTGGAACATTAATATGAAAACATACTATTAGCATAAGCGGGTTTGAGTCATCTTATTCAGTGAATGATATCCAGATAAATGAGACATATCACGAAGAAATATGATTTCAGTCTTAGGGATATTATCATTAAAGTTCTCATCAAATAATAACTTGCTCTGAAAATACCTGATACGATGATTCAAGGATGAGAAGTGATTCGTGCATGGAGATAAAAAATAAAGGTACATATTTCGTTGAGTACATATATTTTCTGGAACTGAATGTTACTCTCGGTTTTACAATCATTGAAGGCACATCAATAACAACATTAATAACCCCTTTTGGTTAGGTGTACTTTGTCTGGTCACCATTCCGAAGAAAAAAAGGTAAAAAACGCATTTATAAGATATTAGATTGAGCATGGGTGTTCGCCATTAAAAAAAGCAGAAGAGGAAATTATTGTTCAAGTGATAATTGCTACCAACCTTGAAGCACAACTATATTTATCATCTTCCTTTGTGCAGCAATCAGAAGATTGTACGTCTTACATTTATTGGCGCCCCATTATCTAACGATCAATAAAAAACATCGCATGTACCGTGAAATAGGCTGATAGGCCTCAATTTGCAGCGATTAACAGGAAAAGATTCACGAATGGATTGGAAAAATATGAAGAATTTCGCTACAGAAACCCGATCTGGTTTCAGAACTGGAACGATTAAAGTGGTAACGGTGCAAGGCCATTACATCAACTACTTCAATTACTTCTACATTAGCCTAGGTTGAAAGCAACCCTACGAATCTGCTGTCATCATTTCAAGAAATACATAATCCTATCGAAGTTTCATGCTAGACAACAGATGACCTTTTAGCAGACGCAACAGATATCTGGAATCAAGTGCATCCGACTGAGTTAAACTCTCAGAGTCAGATCAGATGATTTTTATTCAAATTCTGATGCAAGAAATTATAAATTCTAGATTGATAGGTACGTGAGCAGAAGGCTGGAAGGCAGTTGAACAATGTTATGTAAAAAATAGGTAAGTATTCCTATAACATATCTATAGGTATATTTTATATTTTTGATCGTCAGATATGAAACCAATTTGCTGTAAGTTCTTCTGTGAATATTATGAGTTTAAAGGAGATAATTATAAGATTAATCATACATATATCTTATTAGTCTTGACATCGAATTAGTGGCGCCAGTATTTGCTATTGCATTTCAAGTCTCTCTCGACATTTTATGAATATAGATACACCTTGATGGAGCTAGAAGCCTAGGAGCGTTGGATGGTAAAGATTGTGTTGGTGATAGTTGCATTTCAGCAAAATAAATACAAAACTGGACTAACAGCTGTTTATTCGAAAGCCAACGGCAGTGAAATTGTTTTCAATATAGTTTTTTTCTTTCAAACATGGTTTGTGCCTCGTTGGCTTGAAAATATTAAATTAATATTCACGGATTTAAGTAAAATTACCCTACTAACTTACATTTACTCCTACAATGAGGATATTTTCTACGTTAACGAAACCTGGTGGATATTGAACGAATAAAAATTGATACAATCATTACTCATCAGTATTGAAGAACACACCAATTTACTACTTACTCTAACTATACAGTCTGGTAATGTTGAAAAACTGCAATCATCAGATAATATCAGTCTAATAATGGTGCATAAGGTAAGATAAAAACGTGAATGTATATACCTACATTTTTAAAAACAACAGCTGGATTTTACGGCACGTTAATAATGGTTCATATATCAATTTCATTTCCATTCCTTTTAATTAGTGACAAAATGAGAAGAGTCAGCTGATGCATGATTTTAATCCACTTAGCACTCGTTAAAAATCGTTTTACCGGTATGGTAATTTAATATGCGACAGTACTCGCACTATAGTAGTAAAATGGATGACTTATCTTCCTTATACAGCGTGTCCATAAAGTGCATGATTACGCATAAACTTCATGCAAAAGCGAGTGCAAAAGACTTTAGCTATATGGTTCACACTTTTTCATATGATAGGTAGATACTGACAGCAAATATGATTTGTTTCGTGATGAGAATATGAAGTCTGATGAAGCCTCCTTATCGTTGGAGTTTTCACCAAATTTCCAAAAAAATCCTTGCAGCTGGAGAAAATCTAGATAAAAATGACAGAAAGTGTTGTATTCGTATTAGGGTATTGTACCCTAAGGTAATAAAACTCCACCTTCTTTACTCGTGGTGTATTTTTGATCCAGTCCGGATCCAGTCAAATGAAACATGTACATGCATAAAACAATCCTATACAGGAAAAAGTCGAATACAATACGATCAGATCCGGTAGTCAGGAGCAGAAGAAGGATGGATCTCCATTCTCCAAATCTATTATACAAAAGTCGCGTTCCGATATTACTGAATTTACTGATGACAGTCAGCAATTTCGGAACGAATTCAGGTTTAGTAAGCTACTACCAGTATAATTCAGTAATTTTAGAACGATCAAAAGTACTGAACAGTACTGGTTAGGAATTTCGGAACTCGACCAATACTGGAAATAAATGACATGTGACATGTGTCAACTTCATGTGTACATGAGATACAGGTATACCCAGTGGCGTAACATTTCTTAAAAGATGGAACAGATAAGTAATAAACATAACAGAAAGAATGAAGCAACGATGGTCTGAACTAATGAAAGTAAAACCTAGTAGTCTTTCCTGAGGCCAATATTTTCCTTTCGTGCAGTGAAGAGATATAAAAATGTTCAGTACATGAATAGATTTAATGGCTGCATTGTTTGGCCATGATTAAGTGATGGGTTCCAAACGGGGCGTATGGGGTACTACCCTGTAGATTTTATCCACTTATCTCGCCATCTTCATAAATATATTGAAGATTCCATGATCCCAGTGAAGCGTCGAATATAAAACACCGTGTATAGTCATGTTTTACCATTTTTGGTTCTGTATATCATAGGAGATGAATGTATTCATAAAATCGTCTTATTACAGTGTTACATGGCGCAAGTCACGCTCGCACGATGACTGTGAAACGTGAAAATTCCTTGTCATTAGTCTTTCTCTGCACAAAAAGATGGCTAACAGGCGTTTTTTCGTGTCGTGAATTTGTTCCCATTAGCTCGGCGATTCGCTTGATAACGAAATCCCAAATCCCGTGTTACCAGTGGCGTTGTTAAACATTTTTCCCCTTTTCCCCATATCTGCCAATCTATGAATCGAGCCTTGTAGTTTATGAGAAATTTCGCAAACCGTTCAAAATAAGGAAACCAAATTTGTGAAGCAGAGTTATCTTTGGATGTCCAGGCCAATGAAAAATCTGAATGAAAAATCAAGCCACCTGGGTGGTAGCTATAGCAGCTAGAATAATTCAGAATTAGAAGGCCAATCGAACCATGTAAAAAATAATATTATTTGTATTATTCTTTTCTACGAAAATAAGTGATGACTTTGAATCAAAATCGAACTACCTACCTATAGACGAGAATTCTGATTGATATTATTCATTATTGTTATGGTTATCATCCATTCTCGAAGTGGCCCAATTTGAATTCAATCAAATGAAAACTCAAGGTCGGTCGACCACACAATATATAATAAAAAAGGTGATGAACAATTGGTTGTTACTATAGTTTCGGCTCAACAGCCATCATCAGACAAAGAATATAGAATCTGTAATAGGAAAAAATTACTCTAAGAACGAAATGATGTGCCTAAGTACTTACATTGAAACAAAAATCACAAGGTATAAACCATATCAAAGCCAAGTCAAAAATCCAGGGGAACAATCGTACTAAATCAAATGGACATATTTAAATTTGCTTAGCCACCAAAAGAACCAAATAATCGAAATTAGAGGCGAGTTTAAGAGCATCATCCTCCTCTGATGGTAGTCTATCATTCAACTAACATGAAATTGGAAAATTGAAATAATTATGGTTCAATTATGACAAATGACTTTTGAAAGGACAGTTGACATATAACAATGAATTATTAATCTTGTGAAGTTATATAATAAAAATTGTATTGTAATGCCTTCATTGATGGTCCTAGTTTGCATTTTATATAGTGTTTTCGGGGGGCTTGACCGTTGTTGTTAATTTAATGTGTTTCAACTGCTAGATGAACATTTTCCAATCCAACTATTGTCTCCAAATGAAATCGATTATATATTTCGAGAAAATCTCAATTGTATTGTGAATCTTTTTATTTTACTCGGATTGAAATTAACGGTGCATCGAGCATTTGAGTCTTGCCAGTGTCGACCATTAAAATATGCGGCTCACCTTATTCCGAATCTGAAAAAACAATCGATTTCGATGTGGCTTCCTTCACCGTCATGGGAAATTAATCACCCGTAAAAGAAATAATGAAAGTATTCTATAAGTAATCAAGAAAAACGTTTCTACAGTTTCTGGAGAGCAATTCGATCACCGTAATGTGGTGCTGAGGCCTATACCGACATTTATTTTCAGATCAATCATTTCCCTGAAGAAGGCACTAAATATAATTTAATAGGTACAGCTTTCCACTTGGTGATTATTTACGTATATTTAAGTAGATATTGATTTGTTTTTCTGAATAATTAACCACCCTTCTATATTCAAGACTTCCGCTTTTCTTTGTTCTGTGAGTTATTATTTGAACCGCCTAGGATCGAAACTGCTTGATTCACAGAAGGGTTCTGGGATAGGGAATGCAAGGCGGTCCCATGCACTCACATCGCAGTGTGACCTGATTAATCAAAGCTTGTAGTCTTCAGAGCTTTCAGTTCTGCTGGGCTTTCAGATAAGATATATCGTGGGCGTACAAGAAAAATTCATTATAGGACAAAAAAAACTTTCCTATTGAGTTTAATCAACATACACTTCTTGATTTATTAATCGAGTACACTTTGAAGGGAATCGAAGACATGTTCAGTACAAAACAAAAATTAGTCAGCAAAGATTTATAACATGCATGAAACTCAGAAGGAATTGTACTATTCTTGCACAATCTCATGAGATCCTCCTTCTCCTTGCTTACTCATTGGTAGTATCTTCTGATGATGCTTTTTAATTTTTTAGGGAGAAGATTGGTTTTCTATAAGATTTTCTCCTGGAAGTGTTGAGGCTCATTCGTTGAATCTGTTAGTAACACTGCGAATGAAAAGTCCATGCGCATCTCCAATTTTTTAACATTTCTCTTCCATTTACAAGATTATACAGTGTTCTCGGTGATTGATGGAGGACTGCTCATTTTGTAGCTCGTTTTTTATTTTTCCCTGTTCACGTTAACAATATAAATGTGAATACGTGATCTCCGCTCAGATTTTCCGAATAACCGGTTGAATCAGTGAAATAAAGTGATCTTGATAAAATGAGCCTAGGGGTACTGCAATTAAGGTCTTCAAATGGAACAATCAACCATAAACGTAGCAATTAATCGGCCTCAGAGTTTATTAGAAATGTTTTCAATGTTTAATTCAAGACACTGGATTGTTGAACTTGAATATCTTTCTTCGTTGTAAAATTGAGCTCATCATGATGTAATTCTCAATTATGAATATCCCACTGAATAAACGCAATCAAATAGGATATAGAAAATATCAGAATCAAGTTTCCAATCAATAGTTTCAGTGGAATATTATTTCTTAATTTGGGAGTTGCCACATGTTCACTAAAAGTTGAAAAATAAATGATTATATTGGAAATTAAAAAATTAGGGACATGAGTCTTCATTCTCGAATGATTCGGTAACCAGGACGTATACCCGTCTTCCTAACTCATGCAAGTCCTAGACTTACGAGGGTTGCTTAGCAACTAAATTGGCGGTTGAAAACACTTTTCAAAACATTTTTTCAAACCTTTTGTGGAATCTCTTTTATTCAACCACTTTATTCAATTGCATTTCTTTTAAAGCGATTTGCGAAGTAGTTAAAGTTCTAAAAAAAACAATACTCCCTTATGCATGCATACGAGAGTTAGGCAGCGAGATATAAATTCAAGTTGATGTAGTACCTTCGATGTTCGGCCTAAGAACAGAAGAAATGTGATACGCGAGCTATTTATAGTCGTCTGTGAGAGTACTGAAAATTACTTAGCTTGTAACTGCTGTTGGTGCAGATAATTCAACCGCGGAGCAGTAATCTCATTTTATAGCTTCACAGGATGTATTCTGTCAGCTGAGATTTTCTAATTCGACAGCATACCTACCTACTGCTTTTGTTCTGACACCAGCGTGTACAGGGTGTACCCCTAAGTGTGCTGCTAAACATTTTAGTCGGAGAAAATGAATGCATTCACCAAATTTTCAAATTAGCATGTAAAATTCTTCGAAACGAGCTGAATTATTGTGGAGCTGGCATGAAATTGACTGCATGAACAGTTTAGACTCCTAATTGAGAGGCTGTATATGAAATTGAACGAATTGAACAGATGAAAAACAGGGTGAAGTACCTACTTGATGATGTACTTTAAAATTTTGGCGAAGGTACCAACTCTTGTTGGACAGGTCGAATCAGTGCTTTTTTCAGCATTAATATGGAGGTCCTGCATTAGGTAATTCCCAAATGTTGGCAGATATTAGTGCAATATGTATATAGTTTAATGGCAAGGTTTTTTCGTCTTTTTGGAATCGGCTGAACACTATAATAGCTGTCTTCCAGTCTGGAGGATCTGTTACCAAATGATATGGTTAAATAATGGATATCTCTAGATGACTCAATCATGAGATTTTGAGAAATTTATTATTTTGACGGGTTAATCACGAAGAGACTGCTAATGGAGGAACGATTGTTGATATTTCAGAAGAGCATCGCCCATGAAAATATCTATAAAATAGAGATAAATCGCCAACTTTTCTACGGTGTTATTTCTTTGTCAAGGTCTTCATCTATTGTAATACTTAAATATCAATTAAATCATCATGAAAAACTGTACACTTTGAATAATGAAGTAGGTAAGTAATTATTAGTTACAGCAATCCTATTGAATCGGAAATGTTCAGTTGAATATTGCTGTATCGCATTGTGTGTGATAATTTATGTATTTTATTTTATAACATGTATGTTCGCACTCGCTAGTATAATGAAGACATTCTCAGATAAGTGCGCTCGGATCGCTATTCGCGGGTGAATTGAAGTGAAAATCACTGGTGGATTTATGGATCAATTGTATTTGTGGGAATTCGAATTTGCGTGTCTTCTTGCCTGTAACAACCTTTGTGCGTGAGTTCACACTGTTGGGGTTCTGATCAGAAGAACTCGGCCTGAATTCAAGATCACATTCACACACACTCTGTTATATTCCGCTGGCGATGAGTTGCCCATAAGAGAGGCTTAAAACCTGTAACCTTAGGATAAATGTTTAAATCGCAAACACACCCATTGACCCGACTATTTGATGGGTTCAACCAATTCGGTGAATATGAGAACTTACCTTTGGCCAGGGAAAAGTTCAAAACAAATTTCATCAGCAATGGAGAAAACCAAACCAAGATGAGAGAAAAGGCTATGTTGTCCCTTTCCAAAGGAGCCAAGTTGCTCTTCATCAACTGCTAACAGATATACCTCAAGAGAACACATGCTTGATGGCATTATGCACAACATATATTGCGAGTGAGGCTACAAAGTCTGTTTACGTTTAAGTCTCGTGGAATAAATAAATATGTTGTGTTTATGTAGGTAGGAGAGCTGGAGCGTTGTTTATTCGCCAATGAGATCGTGAAACAAAAAGATCGAACGAGAAAGTTTGGCTCACGAGGTAGACAAACCGTCGTGTGCATAACCTAACTCAACACGATACTCGTTACCTTACTCCCACCTATACGTTCCCACATTGCCTCATCTTGTGATATGGGTACATCTTATGATACCAGGAGTATGCAAATCTTCACGTACACGTTTCAATGTTTAGAAAGGGTCATACGCAAAGAACCATTTTTTATTTTGGACCTTAACTGTATAATGTTCTACCTCTGGCATTGCAAAATTTTAAAAAATATAATGAATTAATTAATTATGACCATTTCACAAAATAATACATACTATAATTTAACAAAGGAAAGTGAATGAAGTATGTTGTATGTGATGCAAGGATATTCTTATTTCAACGAACAAATACAAGCTTTTCTGAAAATTCTGCGAAACTCTACGAAATGAATCACAAAACTATTTGTGACAAAATACCTTAAAATGTGTAATATGCCGCCACGAGATGAAAGGAACAAATCAAGCCATGAGCGCTTAGGTACCTTCTTTTAGTCTTTTGGTGATAAAATATAAAATTGATAACATCAAGGTACACACTTTGAATAAAGTTGAAAGTTGAACGTTGGTATATAGGTACGTCTTGGAGAATATGTCGAACAAAACACTGTAGTTATGCAACCCATGATAGAATACATTTTGGGTACCATGTTTCGTTACATTATTTTTCAGACACCTGATTTTTTCTCATTAAAGAAAATGGACTTCACCCAAGTTATTGTAATTCGCATAGAAAGAGCAGAGGAATGAAAGGAAAGAATCATTAGTGTAGCTAAATGTGTTCAGTCTCTTTAGGTAGACCTCCTCAAAAGATTATTTCTTATTCGATTCTTCTCGTGTAAAATCAATCTAAGGATTTACTAGTTGCAGGTATCATTCCATTCACATGTCCATGCATTGTCAATTTTATGGCCATGCAAAAGACAAGAGGATATAATCTATCAGGACTGCCCATTATTACTGATCAGGTTGGCCCAATAATGAAGAAATCCATTCGTAGTATCGTCATGAATCGGATTTATTATCCAACATAAACAAACCAACATATGTAATGAAGTACCTAGGATGTATATTCTTCAATCTTCCGCCATCGATTGTTGCATATTATAGTGGCATAGCTATAGGAACTTATCATGGAGAAACACATAAAGTATGTCAATCATGATTGGCTCAGTAATGATATCAAGAATCTCTTTTGAACATGTATTTTCTTTCTCTTCACATAATTCACTAGATGGTGAGAGGGAGTTACTATCTTATACCTGAAAGTGTTATAGACAATTGAAGAACCGTTTAGATTCGCATAGTAGGTGTGAAGAGTTTGTACTCTGCGGATTTGATTAGGATCTATATACAAGCTAGGAATCGTTAGGTTATTGATTCTAGAACTGAAAGTCGAATGCCGTTCGGTATAGCAAACAAATAGTATGCTCGCGAAAGGTATATTCTTCTTTACATGAGAATGCAAAAAACTGAAGCATCGATATCGACTTTGAATTTTTTTAATTATCCATGAAAAAAGGAGTAGATACCTACAACTTCATTTAGAGCAATGTTTCAGCATAACAGCATGATGCTTTCTCAGTTAATCAAACCTAAGAATTATTGGTTTGTCCCATAACGCATATTATGTAGGTATAGGTACAAATTGCTTAACACCCACAACTTGACGAATGGGCATAGATCAATTTGAACGAAATGATTTTCTGGTTTGCCCTGTTTTATATATGCTCCGAAGCATATTCATACACCTCCAAAGAGAACTATTACAGAAGAGATATTTCTCGATTCCGCTAATACAATTGGACGTCGACTAGATCACGACCTTCTTTATGAACAGGCCGGGAAGTGATTGACTTGGCAACGTAGCAGCAGGCTGACCGCGAACGCAGATGCAAGCAGATGTATCATTCAGTATATGCATATTCGCGTAGGGATGTTTGTTTACCTCGTGTTTATCGGTCGAATAATTGATATAATCGTCTGAAATTCGGTTCAATATTGATGGATATTAATGGTATTGTATAGAAGGAAGTGTTGATATAATAATCCGTGCGGAAATTACCGTAAAACTAGTGTTTTGTGTCAATTGTGAGCGAGGTTGATGAGTGTTTGTTCATAGTGAGGTTAAGTAGTGAAATAAAATGCCTAGGAAATGTTGCGTTCCTGAATGTAAGACAAATTACGATTCTACTCTGAAAAGGGAGAAAGCGAAGAGTACTTTCTCCTTTCCTAAAAATGAATATTTAAGGAAAAAATGGTTGAAAGCCATTCCTAGAAAAGATTGGCAACCGACCAAATATTCTGTAGTATGTAGCGTACATTTCGAACAGGGTGATATTATAAAATTTGTAAAAACTGTTTCTCCAGAAGGTACCTTGAATGACACTCCTTGTGTACCGACCTTGAAAGAAAATGCTGTCCCTTCAATTTTTCCAAATTTGCCACATTATTTATCAACAACAAAATCCGTTCATCGTAAAAATTCGGAATGCAGACGACAAAATCAAATCCATGAGAATGAATTATTAGTGCGAAATTTTGAAACATCTGACATGATCGATAGTATTGATGATTTATTGAACAGTTATTCCGTAAAGTTGACAATATCTGATTCCTGGAACATTAAAATAATCGGTACAAAGATTGTATTCTTCACATTGAATTCTGAAAATGCTCATTTGAAAATTGAAAATCAACTCATCATAGATAATGACCTCAATATCAAGATTTTTGTAGAGGGCAATGAACTCAGTTTCATAGAATTGAATTGGATTTTGAGTTTTGATATGAAAATTAACAGGTGGTCTCAGTTGCAAAATTTGTTAGATAGGTTTAAGTACGGTTATATCAGATCAGAAATGAATTTAGTACAAGAAAACCTCAAACGCGCTTTGGAATATCTGAAGAATGCTTTACAAATCAGTGAAACTGAAGAAGGATTCTTGTATTCTAAGCAACTTGATTCGTCGCTGTGTGCACGGGCGAACGTGTGCCACGGTAGGACCGGACTACCGCTACAGCACTTTGCGGTGTTGCCTTTTCTTGTTCCAGGCCTGTTTAGAGAGGGCCGTGACTAGATACACCAAAAAGTATATATTTGACTATTTCACGCAAAGTATATATTTGACTATTTCACGCACTTGCTAAGAGCTCTATAGTCAAATTCGGATTATCGATAACACAAACTTGACTCTGATTGGCCTGTCAAGTTCGGTGTTTTCAGCTTTGTGTATGTGAGAGAGTTAAACGTCAAATAAAAATAATCACGTTGTGCACACATTTCAAAAGAGCAGTTTTGGGATAAATTTGTTTGTGAAATAGTTTAATAAAATTCCATTCGTGATTGGATTCATCTCATAAGTTTGTTTTTTATTTCATAACTCAACTGAGTTGCTTGAAAGGAAACACCACTCGTCCTGCGGTAATAAATCAACAGACTTATCGCGAAAATCCAATCACTTGTGGTATTACTACTGAAAATAATCATGTCACAGACAATGGTAATTCACTTCCTATCCTGTGACATGTCCCAAATCTCTTGATTTCGCCTACTTCGATAAAACGTGTCTAACGTGATATTGCGTGGGTAAATCTGGGTGAATCTTGCTAAGTGAAGCTGCGATTTCAACCAAATTTACAGGTCACTGCAGGTGTCAATACAAAAGTATGGATATTCGATTCTAAATTACGTCTAATCGTTTCTGAAAGTTTCATGTAGCCATTTCCCAATGATTTTGATGCGAATATGTATTCGAACATGATTAAAAGAAAATTCTTCAAATATATTTCGACTGTATCGCCATCTATTGTTGTACATGAGAACCCCACGTAATGAGCTGAAATTCAATTGTTTCAAATCAAAGATTTGTCTGCTGAAACAATAAAAGAATAGCGCCTAGCGCCACCAGGTCTTATTTCCATCATTATTACCACGAATAGTTTGACACGATTGAAGTCTGACAAATGGAAAAGCCATAAATTGGACAACAATTTTAGAAAGAGAAATTAGTCTATCCAATTAGAATATCAAACATAGTTTGAAATGAATGTCTGGTAGACTACGAGCAGAAAACAACTACTTTCCTGGTAAATACCACGCAGAACATTGAATTATGTCTGCTCGTAATCCATGCAACGATTCACACTGTGAATGCAGATCGCAAATGTTTCTTTCTTCCTAAGACGTGACAAATTCACATCGGGACAGGCACGCCTAACAACCTACAGACCGGTTTCGGGCTTATTGGCCCTCATCAGTGCAGGGTAGTTATCCGAGTAGAGACCGTAAGATCTCCACTCGAAGCGTTGCCTGTCCCAATGCACCTTCGTCGCGTTTATTTGACCGCACTGAGCCGCGTTCCAACAGACAATTGGAAGTGGCGACACCATGCGGCAAAAGAAAGAAACACTCCAGAACTAAATCTCCCAAATCACAGAACTTGGAAGTGGCTTATAGCTCGACTAAGCTAATCGTTGCATGGATTACGAGCAGACATAATTCAATGTTCTGCGTGGTATTTACCAGGAAAGTAGTTGTTTTCTGCTCGTAGTCTACCAGACATTCATTTCAAACTATGTTTGATATTCTAATTGGATAGACTAATTTCTCTTTCTAAAATTGTTGTCCAATTTATGGCTTTTCCATTTTTCATTATTAGCTTAGTCGAGCTATAAGCCACTTCCAAGTTCTGTGATTTGGGAGATTTAGTTCTGGAGTGTTTCTTTCTTTTGCCGCATGGTGTCGCCACTTCCAATTGTCTGTTGGAACGCGGCTCAGTGCGGTCAAATAAACGCGACGAAGGTGCATTGGGACAGGCAACGCTTCGAGTGGAGATCTTACGGTCTCTACTCGGATAACTACCCTGCACTGATGAGGGCCAATAAGCCCAAAACCGGTCTGTAGGTTGTTAGGCGTGCCTGTCCCGATGTGAATTTGTCACGTCTTAGGAAGAAATAAACATTTGCGATCTGCATTCACAGTGTGAATCGTTGCATGTACTACGAGCAGATATAATTCAATGTTCTGCGTGGTATTTACCAGGAAAGTAGTTGTTTTCTGCTCGTAGTCTACCAGACATTCATTTCAAACTATGTTTGATATTCTAATTGGATAGACTAATTTCTCTTTCTGAAGTCTGACAGTTATTATAAGTAGCAATATACGCGGCAAGAAAAAGTTATCACCTATCGAAACTTCACTCCCATGTATGTTATATTTCTGAGAAACAATTGTTCTATACTGCAAAAATTTCACAAAACCATTATGGAAAGGTAAAGGAATGTTGGTGCATGGTTTGTTTCTGATCACTATCAGCGGAGTTTAATTCTCCATGCAATCCCATGTGTTGGCAACGCCAAGATAGATCTGAAGGAAATAAATGAAGTCATGCCACCAAACAATAATTTATATTCGTTGTAAACATAAGCGCAGCCGCAGGATTCAAACAAGAACTCTGTGAGTTTGTTTATGTATATATAGATTGCCATGTTGCTATACGAAATGGAGTGCTAGAAGCAAAGCATTATCATGGCTGGTGGAAATGGAAGCCAGTTAGTAATTTCGTGTTCTAATCACCATGCATTAATTCGAATGAGGATCAATCTCAGTTCGCATGCACGCCTGGAACTAGCTGAATTTTGCATAGCATCGGATATGCATAAAAGATAAACAAGAACCATCGCCAACCGGCGTTGATTCGAAATACCGAAATGATTTGTATGGCTTTGAAATCGGTAATTAAAATATTTTTGAGCTCGATTGGTGCGGAAATTGAATCCACGTTATTTTTTTATCCTGTGTGGGAGTACCTACTCAATTTTATGCTCCTCTTCAAGAGTATAATTGCATTTCTGACAAACGCTTTCAAATCCTAGACAATTATAAATCCTAATTTTTCAATTTTCAACACAAATTACGAATCTTTCTCTTTCGGTTTCTTCCAGAAGAAATACCTAATGTTTTTTGATTTGTTTCCAACATTTCGGCTGTTTGATTCAAGCCAGTATTTTGATTATTCTTGCATTATTGATTTTATATTTGGCACAACTCGAACAACGGAAATATTATCTGGGGATACTTTTTCGTTTTTATGTCATATTTCTATTCAGATGCATTTGAAAAACAAATCCAGCATTGTCAAGCTTTTGGAGATTTTCAATTATAATACCACCATAGCTTCAATCATTACTGGAGGTCGTCTTCGACTTGGAAGAATTTTCTGAAAATTAGTCGTGTTCGAGAAAAGATGTTCTTCTCTTCTGAAATATCAACAATCGTTCCTCCATTAGCAGTCTCTTCGATCTCCAGAAATTTAAGAAGAACACCAACTCCTACCTTCTTTCCCTTGGTTCTCACGATGTTCTCTAAACATTGCAGGATATCTCTTTTCGTGAGAACCAGAACATTAAAAAAAAATCTGAAGTTGAATGCAAATGTCAATATACGTCCAAAAATTTCCATTTCAATTGGTCGTTACTGTTTGGTGTGAAATTTTTGGTAGTAATACCACAAGTGATTGAATTTTTGCGAAAAGTCTGCTGATTTATTTCATACGAAACTAAGTTGCTTGAAAACACTGCAGTCCGCAGGACGAGTAGTGTTTTCTTCAAGCAACTCAGTTGAGTTATGAGATAAAAAACAGACTTATCAAATCAAATCACGCTCCTTATTGGTTCATTTGGCAAGTGCGTGAAATAGTCAAGTGAATACTATCAGGGCATTTCAGTGGATATATTATTATTTCATCTAATTCTATCGATATCAATCACCATGTATATTAAAATCTGATGTTTTGTTGAACATTTGGCGGGAACGATATAACAATTTTTCATCAAATATAATATTAAAAGTCTCAAATATTCCTGAATGCCGCAAAGATTATATCTTCCTCAATTTGTATACATCGGATGTCAAACATTTATCATGAACTGCGAAACAAAAATCCGTTCATACTAACCTGACTTATATTCGTCGAAATCTTAATCTGGGGCTTCTCCCTTTTACTCAAATAAAAATCGTTCGTCCTGCTGTTGTCCCTCGGCTCCTCCGTAGTACCCGTGACGTCATAATCCGTCGTCTCAAGAGTACTACCCTCCGTGGTGCCGACACTGCCGGTGGTCGACAGGGTGGCATCAGCCGGGGTAGACAGAGTCGGGGGTGACTTCGTGGTGGTACCATCAGTGAGTACTGTGGTGGGATTCGTACTGGTGACCGTAATTTTGGGGGTAGCGCCCATGCGGGGCTGCCTGAACCACCCCTCGAGCGCCTGATGCTGGGGGTGGTTCCAGGTACTGCCGCCCTGGGCGGAGCACAGTACTACCATGAGGAAAATGACGCGCATCGTGGACAATGAAATTCTCGAGAACAAAGCTGCCACAGGCCTGAGTGTGCGGATTTCCGTGGCGCTTAAGATTCTCAGAATTATTCGCGCACTTCTCTCGGGGTACTATCGGTGGTACTGAAACCGATGGTACGGAGACTTGGAACTATCTGTCGCGAAGAGGAGGCTCTATGCATTATGTAGTTATGCAGGCGCTAGCTGAAACTATAACCCACTTCTTCGCCGGAGGTACCGTATTCAGATGAGCCAATGAAAACAGTGCTCGTTTGGTGTGGATGTTCTTTTCATCTGGCGGTTGGGTGTGCGTCAGATTCGAATGGTTTTGATGGAGTTTTTGGGGGTCACATCAGGGATGATCAGCGTGTCGCTTCCGTAATTCTATAATAACGTGACATCCGAACTAACGACGTAATTTCTGATATTTTTTTTCGAACTGCGCTCGAGTGAAAATATGAAAGTGTGTTATTCTAGCAACCAAAAATAGATGAGTTAACATAGTTTTTATTTATCTTGCAGCTTGACTGGATATACAGTGCATTCCAATGAAAACTATCCTCTCTGAATAACTTTCGATGTATTTGTGATAATATGCTTACCTATTTCAGTAATATTTAGTATAAGTAGTGACGTGTATGGCGCCTAAAAAAGGCTATACCTAACTCCTAATTGCCAAAAAAATCATCGGCACAAAAATAGTACCTACTACGTGTTTATTACTGATTATACATCAACATGAATCCAATACTTGCTGAATTTTTGTTAACTTAAATTAATTTTTTTTTTCATAAACTTCATTTGATGTAGGTATATCATTATTTTTTCATGTTTCAACTGCACGAGAGAAAAACCTATAATGTTGTCAAGTCTCAATGAGTCTTCGAGGGTTGCTTTGCAACTAAGTTGGCGGTTAAAAACACTTTTCAAACACACACACACTTGTGATCTTCCAATAACTGTCAATGATTTGATTTATACGTATATATTTTTACGAATTATATTTTTTCAAATTTGAAAAACATGCGCCACTTTCTCTGATTTTTGAAGGTTGTGGATATACCTGGCCATCACTCTGTATACATCTCACATTCCAACAATACCTGAGTAATTTGTTTCGATTGTTTTTGCCACCTGATGTTTCAGAGCAAAGCCGCAGTAAATGAAGTAAACCAATACCACTACAATTTTGAGAAGGCACAATTCAACATCAATAATAGAATTAGTATTTTCCTGATGGGATGAATTCACGACTATTTGAGACACACCGTGGGAATATTACGGCGTTTGAGCCTGCGATATTGGAATTATTGCTATAATAGATTGACCCCTAAAGGCATTTTTCTCAAGAAGGAAGTACATCATTGAATAATAGAGGTATTGATGGACACTTAGACACATAGTTCACAGCTCGGGATAAGTATTTTGCTTATGGCTGGTTCATTGTTCTCTTGATAATTCACCTTGCCTGTAATCCTCTATTCCAGTACCTAAATCATCTCCGTTTCAATGATTTGACGTCACAGAGTAACCCGCTTTTGTCCTCTCTAGCGAGAATATATGACAATCTTGTTAAAATTCAACACCATGAACTGAGACGCAAAAATTCCACATTAAAAAAAAAGTTCAGATTGGCTTGTACTGCCAGAGGAGTAGGGAGGGCGTGAATCGGTCAAGATCATCTACCCTAGGTGCAAGTTTGAACTTCCAAGGACGATACCCGAGCGAGGTATATTCAGGAACAATTGATGGAGGCGTGTCATCCATATTCCGTATAATTTCATAAATAATATCAAAGATTATGCAAGAGGCTGTATTGTGACAGCAAGTACCGGAGATAGTATATCTAATTGCATTTTTTATTCGGAATGGAGTAAATAATGAGCGTCAGTACCTGAACGTGAGCCATTCAAGAAGAGATTTCTCGACATCAGATGACAGTGGCGTGTGTCTTGCTGAAATCTAGATAGCTTTGATACTTTCTATGCGCATTTATTTCTCTTCTTTTCTCGATTCAATGTAAGCTCGCCAAATCAACCATCTTGAGTATCACATTCAATTTCTAGCATAGGTAAATTGTAACTTGTAACTCAGACTGAAATTAAAAGCTGTAGACTAAGTCTATATAATACGCGAAATAAGTAACATCCATTTCCAAAACTTTGAATATAGAGCAACGTTACTGTCATTTCTGACAATCACTGAATATGATGAGAGTAGGTAGGATAATTGATGCATTAGTTTTCCAAAACATGAACTGATGGAATTTGAGTTGCTTCTTATTAGATATTTTGGATGTCATGAAATTTCATTCTCGAAAAATACGGTACTCTTGTATCCAGTAAGTTTTGCTTGAGAACAATATCTTTTGGAAATAAAAAGTTAGAATGTGAACAGATTATTCTTCAGCTGATGCGAATCGATAATGTAAAGAATATGTTGATAGATTATTATTGATGATGGCGTACTATACTGGATGATAAGCGCGCCTCTGTTAATTCAACAACAAGAAGCGTGAGTGATTTTTGCAATAATTGTCGATTTTTATTGGATTATACTCATTATGTGATACTATGTTGCACAAAACACGATATCGTGGTAACTGGATGGGCTGAGGGCGAATATCCAATTGACGGTAAGCCTACAATCATGGTATGGTATAGGTATGATTTTCGTCCTCGATATACTACTATTATTGATCTTTCTATAGTGGTCGTACTGTCTTCAATAATTCCAATATTGAAGATGCACCGGATGCCAATGGACCAAAACCCCTGTTTATGTGGAATAAATTCGTTATTTCGAATTTTTTTAGAAAAATTCCAAACTACGTCAAATTCACTATATATACTCACTATATAAATAATAATAAATGAATAAATCGTTTATTTCTAGAAAAAAAATCATTTTAGTAAGTGCATAAGAAGCACAATAAAATTGAAAATTTGTGTGTGCTTCTGTTCAAATAATATTACATTTTTATATTATATATCTATTTTATATTATGTATCTAAACATATCAAATTCATAACATATAAGAAATGCGATTGACTAAGACAATTAAATGAATATATGGTTAAAGTTAGTTTTTAATATCCATGGTTTTATTTTTATTTTCATCTTTGCATATTGTACTGAT
The DNA here is from genome assembly GCA_029955515.1 of Chrysomela aeneicollis. Taxonomy (NCBI): domain Eukaryota; kingdom Metazoa; phylum Arthropoda; class Insecta; order Coleoptera; family Chrysomelidae; genus Chrysomela; species Chrysomela aeneicollis. The sequence goes on along the minus strand of JARUHQ010000015.1, from coordinate 16,406,456 downwards.
TTCATTTCCTGCGGCTAGGAATTATTGATCTTTGGAGCCTGATAAAATAAGGATCTCTTTACACTTGTTTAAAAAATTCTAGGTAACATACGTGCATGTTTAATTTTAGATCTAGTATTTACCTCAGATTTGTGACACAATCATTAATTTTATTATTACCCAATAATCTTACCACAGACGTAATATATAGTTGTTGTATTTGGAAGACCTTAGCCTCATTAAATAGGTGTACAGGAAACCTTTTTGATTTGAACAAAAATATATTTTCAATAGTGCTTTTTGAGTTACTACCAATGGTAGTATATGGTTTTCGAAAGCTTTATAAAAGGTCATCAATTTGAACATTTATTGATCGTAATTTGAATGGATTCAATAGAGTACAGTGTTGATTGACCCTATACAAATGAATATTTCAATCTTCAATTTTCATTGAAAGGAATATCATCGATTGCGCCATATCGTCAATCCCATTCTCTCTCTTTCTCTCTCAAGTATGGGAAATGAAAATTGAGTTTGATGTTTTTCAGGATTTATTACAGAAATCGACGAATTTCGAAATATTGTCCCCTTATTGCTGATTAGTTTTGTGAGAATCCTGATGGGAAGCTAATTGGTTAGCTACCACATAATTTTTCATTTAGAAAGACAAAGGATAATCGACCATTTGATGTTTTCGGCAAATGCGTTCTCTACTAAAAGGAAGATTAAATCTTATGGTATGTTTCTTCTCATGCGACCAGCTTGACTGTATCACTTACTTATCTTTTATGATGTTGGCCTCCGGGCTTTCCTGTGTATAGGGTGTAACTAACATTTTTTCGTACTAATGTACACAAAATCGACATTAACCTAACGGTAACGTCATTGATTATATCCGCATATTTCGGAATATATATAACCTCTTAATGATCAAGAAAAACTACTTAATATTGTGTCCACCCTAAGGTCTTACCCATCCCTGTGAAATCGTTATTATAGGTATTCAATCTATTTTGAAAAATTGTTTTTTGTTGGATACGTATTTGAAATGTCCATCAAACAATAGAGTGATTATATTTTTTGGCTGTTGTCGTGGCCAACTGCGACAAATTTTATCGACCAATTTTTCAAAAAGTAGATACTATTTCTTTTCACGAAAAATTATGATGGATTCTGAATCAGGATCACTTGAAACATACACGGAGAAAAAAAGTCACTAACCATAAGTGAATATTTAATAAAGGCTAGTGAAAACTTGAATACTATATGGGACAAGGAAACAAGTTGATAACCCCAAGAACATTTGTGTTCTTGAAAATGAACACTTACCACTATCGTTCTGTTTCATTATATAATAGATCGATACTCATTATTGAACACATCACTTGCTGAGTATCATCGAACTCACTTATAGCAAGTGAACTGTTTTTCTATCAGTAAAATACACGTAAATTGCCATAATTAAACTGATTAATAGCCCCAAGTAGGTTATTCACTCAATACTAGCGATTCATTTACTCGTCATCCATGATCGATTTCAATTTTATTTCTTTTGAGGAATGTTCGCGTAAAGAAACCAACCAGCAATTCCAATGTAGTGATTAGATATATATGTTATTTCTTGAACTTACTTCAAAATGTATAGAAATTTACCAACAAATATCTCATTCGAAATAATATGTAAGGCATGGAGGGCATACCTTTACTGAAGAATTCGAAAAGTAATTTGAATCTATATTGGGATTGTCGATCGATCTCTTCCTGCTGAACTGCGTCCAATTGAATGATTATCTGTGGAAACAATGAGGTAGGTATATATACTTTCAAAACTTCATCAACCATTAACAACGAGAATTAATCATAATTGGTGCAACCATGGTCCATGAGCCGCTATTTCACACGTCAGAACACCTCAACTCGATGATACTCAATGACGCTACGGCCGCGACTGCCGCGATCGATTTGTGCCATCGACTGATTCGGCACCCGAATAACGCCGAATATGCCCGAACAAAAAAATAGTTAATAGCCATTGGTGAGTTGTAGACTACCCCACTCGACTTGATCGATTGTTGTTATCGATGAGCTCGCTTAGAGCAAGTGATTTTGTTTCAGGAACATAATTCAATGATAGTAGGTATTTGTATAGCTACCACGAGTTTATTGAATACTTATAACTATACTGATGACTATCAATAAGTGTCCTGATCGATTACTGCAGAAACAAACTTTCAGAAAAACGTTTTTTCCTACGGTTGGTATCTCATATTCCTACAGTAGGTGAAAATGTACCCGTCATAATCGAATTTTTTTCTAGTAAACGATTTACTTGGCCGAGTTTTCTCAGTGTACCTATACCAATTTTCATCATAATAAAACACATGATGTCCGAATATATTTTTTTCAATATTTCTACAAAAAAATGTACTATTGTTGTATTTTTGGGAAGAATCAATGACAAATTATTATTGAGGATTACTTCAAACATATCTGTACTTACCAATTTTTATCAAATAATAATAAAATATACAATGTGTCTGATGAGGAAAAGAAATAAAGTTGTGAAAAATAATCGTCGACGTATTGAAAAAGTATATTGGAGAATTAGGTGAATCATCCTCAATGATAATTCATCTTCAATTCTTTCCAAAAATATCCTAAAAGTACATTTTTTTGATGAAATATTGAAAAAAAAAACATCCTGTGTTTTATGATGATGAAAATCGGTAAAGGAATGTTTCAAGTGATCCTGATTCAGAATCCATTAACATTTCTTGTGAAAAAAAATCCCTAATAGTACTTTTTGAAAAATGGGTCAATAAAATGGGTCACAGTTGGCCACGATAACAACCCAAAAATATAATCACTCTATTGTTGGATAGACATTTCAACTATACCTGTTCAACAAAAAAAAGTTTTTTAAAATTGAACAAATAATAACGATTTTACAGGGGTGGTAGTTCCTTAAAGTGGACACACTGTATATAGAGTGGTGATCGAAGGATATCCTCCCCACATTGATATTTAATATTTAGTTTGTATTTTCCATTTTATTTCCAAATACAGGTTCACCTAAAAATGGATGAACATTTTTGAAAACTACCTATATTTTGAGATGCGACTAGTGCAAATTCGTCGTGAAGGATTTCAAGAATGCCATCATATTTCGACACAGTTGTCACTGTGTTATGTTATGTAAATAACCAATTCGAAGTGCTATACGAGTCGTTAGGTTTCGATTAGATATGCCGTGAAATAGTGAAATAGAGTTCACACAGTGCATTAAATAAAATAACATCTGATGCTTTCCGTTATTGTCGATCATTTTCATTCTTATTATATGCAAAATTGGATTCCACTTTTTGTTGCTATTGTATCTGGAATAGAAATAATATTGGTATCTATATGCAGTGGCGTTTCATAATTCGTTGCCACTGAATGAGAAATACAAAAAAAGCTTGTGAACGTAATGAAAGGACAGATTGAGGTCAAAGGATATCAGAGAAACGTCCATACAAGGATGAATAATCAGGAAGACAACTTTTTCAAAACTTCCAAGCAAACTGTATAACTTAGTTTCAAGTGTGGAATGTGAACATTAGACACAAATGAATATGCATGAATAATTCAATTCCTGATACGCATTGAACATTGAACAATACAGTGTAAACCAAGATGAGAACAAGAATAAACAACTTCAAACGATTGGGAACTCGTCATTCTCACACAAATGTGAAGATCGAAATGCATAGATACTATAGGTAATAATTCGATCTACTTTTCCACAATGCCATATTCCCAAGCATCTATCACTAGATAAAAACTCAATCTTACTGCCTAATGACTTTTTCTCAATCCAGTGATAATGTGAAAATAATAGGGTTCTTAATGAGATTTCTATGAATAGAAACCATCACAGATGCATATTCATTATTTTCCCAAGAAGAAACAATCGAACTTGAGTCACAGTTTGATTTCGATAATATTGAAACATTTATAGAACAACATTAATGCAGGATAGAAAATTTAAAAGTTGACAATTTTATCGTCATATTGAGCACCTATAATACCTACAATGAAAATGTATCTAATTCCTTGATAACTCTAATTGAGCATATTTCATTCGTTCAATCAAATACTAAAGGCCGTTGTCTCTATTAAAAAAATCAACCAGTGTGAAGATGAAATGATCATTTGTACGACCTTTCAGATTCAGTTCACAGCTCCTGTAGAGACGCGCAGTAACTGCTTGATTTCCATCTCAAAGTGATTATAATCTGGAGTATTTTGATTGTATTATTTATATAAGATGGGCCAATCAGTTTAACTGTGACCAAATAGCATCAAATTGAAAAATCACTATGTAAAAAAGTATTTGAATAGTAAATTACCATGGACGTATTACATTTTGATTTGTGACAAGTGAATGTTCTACTCGATGGAACTCAATTATTTGCGTTAAACTGGTATATTATATAAAAAGTACCACCATAGTCGTTCCTATAACTATGGTTATATTCGATAGCATAATCAAATATGATAAACAAAAATTTTGAGATGGGTATGCAGACAGATTCAGATAGGCATTTAAAATTTATTGATGAATCCTTCTCGTTTTCCTCCATCTACCCTTATGCTACTACCATGAAGATTTTTAATTATGTATGCTTTTAATAACGTGATGATAGATCAATCCAATGAGAAAATCAAAAGAATAAAAATAATTTGATGTAGGTACCATCATTGCCAATATTCTTCCAAAGCACATTTTTTATTTCGGTGAATGCATCCCTTAGATCCTCCAAATTGATCTTTCATTTCACAAGATTATTGTGGAATAAAAATAACTCTTGATATATATGTAACTTATAATAATATTTCTGTAAGTAATATAACAACTGAACAATCGAAAAAACATCACATTAGGATGGTTTCATCCCACATTTCTTGCACCGATAAAAATGTTAGCCTCCCTCTCGATAACTTCACAAACTCCTTCTACCAGGAGAGAAACCCCCGTTGATCCAATCGTCATCCGAGCCAGCTCCAGGGACTCCCCCGTTATTGCACCCCTCGTCCAAGAGATTTGCGCACCGTTTCCCAGGGTTGAATCCCCCATTCAGCCACTCGTTATCTGCACCCGAACCCTTGACCTTGGCATTGCTTCCGGTCTCGTCGAATAGATTCAGGCTGACATATCGTTTTCCTGGCGAGAAGCCTCCGTCCACCCATTCGCTGTCCGATGCGGCACCAGGCACGCCCTGGTTGCTGCAGCCCTCATCCAAGAGGTTGGCACACCTTTTTCCAGGGGTTGAGCCTCCGTTCAGCCAGTCGCTGTCAATTCCAGAGCCAGATATTCCTCTGTTGGCAGAACCTTCGTCGAATAGATTCAGAGATCTTTTTCCAGGGGTTGAGCCTCCGTTCAGCCAGTCGCTGTCAACTCCAGAGCCAGATATTCCTCTGTTGGCAGAACCTTCATCGAATAGATTCAGAGATCTTTTTCCAGGGGTTGAGCCTCCGTTCAGCCAGTCGCTGTCAACTCCAGAGCCAGATATTCCTCTGTTGGCAGAACCTTCATCGAATAGATTCAGAGATCTTTTTCCAGGGGTTGAGCCTCCGTTCAGCCAGTCGCTGTCAACTCCAGAGCCAGATATTCCTGTGTTGGCAGAACCTTCGTCGAATAGATTCAGAGATCTTTTTCCAGGGGTTGAGCCTCCGTTCAGCCAGTCGCTGTCAACTCCAGAGCCAGATATTCCTCTGTTGGCAGAACCTTCGTCGAATAGATTCAGAGATCTTTTTCCAGGGGTTGAGCCTCCGTTCAGCCAGTCGCTGTCAACTCCAGAGCCAGATATTCCTCTGTTGGCAGAACCTTCGTCGAATAGATTCAGAGATCTTTTTCCAGGGGTTGAGCCTCCGTTCAGCCAGTCGCTGTCAACTCCAGAGCCAGATATTCCTCTGTTGGCAGAACCTTCGTCGAATAGATTCAAAGATCTTTTTCCAGGGGTTGAGCCTCCGTTCAGCCAGTCGCTGTCAACTCCAGAGCCAGATATTCCTCTGTTGGCAGAACCTTCGTCGAATAGATTCAAAGATCTTTTTCCAGGGGTTGAGCCTCCGTTCAGCCAGTCGCTGTCAACTCCAGAGCCAGATATTCCTCTGTTGGCAGAACCTTCGTCGAATAGATTCAAAGATCTTTTTCCAGGGGTTGAGCCTCCGTTCAGCCAGTCGCTGTCAACTCCAGAGCCAGATATTCCTCTGTTGGCAGAACCTTCGTCGAATAGATTCAAAGATCTTTTTCCAGGGGTTGAGCCTCCGTTCAGCCAGTCGCTGTCAACTCCAGAGCCAGATATTCCTCTGTTGGCAGAACCTTCATCGAATAGATTCAGAGATCTTTTTCCCGGATTGAAGATGCCGTTGTTGAGCCAATCGTTGTCGGACCCTGAGCCGGGAACACCCCCGTTGCTGCAACCTTATAATAATAATAATAATAATTCGGAGAATCACGTTTACAGAAAGAGACGAAAGAAAACATAAAACGAAACAGCGTCGAAGTGTCTAAAATCGAAAAATCGAACTTCGGTTTATAATTCGAAAACGAAAGACGATAACAAATTTTTGTTTCCGCCAGTGAATTTGTCTCAAAAAAAGATATCGAGGATGCAACCTCAATTTTCTTTTATCTCCTATATGGTTACCGAATTACCCAATACAATAAACATCGAAATTTGCCCACCCTGAACATCAATTTTTTCATTTAATAATTCCATAGTTTATGGAGTCTCAATTTTTTGTTGTGATGTTTTCATGAATAGTACATGATGTTATTTTTGTCTGCATTAAGATTGTTTTTCTTGAACCATCAGCTATTATTTTCTGTTCTACTCATCCACATGATCTGCTTTTTCGAGTGAATTTGGGTAGTTTGTGCTTGAGACTAATAGATTGGTGTTATCAGCCAAGCATTATATTTTCAGTGCTCAGAATTTCCAGAATATCATTGATGATAATTATGAATAGAATAGGACCAGTTATACTTCCTTTGTGGAATACCTATTCAATCTTTTCTTATATCATCAGACTTGAATGTTTGTATCTGTTTTATTATTTTCGTCCTTTCTGGCGTTGGAATAGGTATGATTTGAACCAAATAATATAATACACTTCCTTCCATATCTTTCCAAAATAGTCACTAGATACAGGTATTCATGATTAAGACAGTCATATGCTTTGGATACATCTAGAAATATTCCTACCTTCGTTGAACAGATACGCGCATCTTTTTCCTGGGTGTGATGCTCCTCTTTTTCCCGGAGTGGTACCTCCATTCAGCCAGTCGCTGTCAGATCCGGATCCAGAGATGGCGTTGTTGTTGACCCATTCGTCTTTGAGCTGCAGAGCTCTTCTTCCGTTCACTGCTGCTAACAAGTTCGACAAGAGACTCCGACTGTTGTGATAAGGGTTTCTGTGGATTTGTCGCAGTTGGATACCGCTGGCGAGTCCCAAGATTATCAACGTGAAAGTCACTGACCCCATGATCTGGAACATTTTCATTGTTCATCATCAACATCAGATTTGCTCCGACTTTGGCTATTGGTTTTCAAAACGTTATCTTAATTTTATATTATACGCACAATGAGAAACAATTTTTAGTACTGATTTTACAACAAAACACTAACGGCCGTATTCGCCGTATACTTTTGAGCTATCAGCTTGACTTCAATAAGCATACAATTTCGTATTGTTTATACACGGCGAATACGGCCGTCACGGCAGATGTCTGCCTACATCTGTTAAAGGTCAAAAGCTTTCGATATTTTTGAGCAGTGCAAAACTGGAAAAAATATATTCATCTACATACTCACCCCCGAACGATAGCTGGTTATGACACTAATGAAATAATGTTATGACGAAGCCATATCGTTTTCCCTTTATATATTATTCCTTTATCATTCGATTTTGATTAGGTATGTATAGCAGGAATATATCAATTATTGGGAACCATATGGTTGCCAATATAGTCAATAACAATTCTAAGCAACCTACGTATTGAGTTTAATAAATTTATCGCCAAATGTTTATTCCATCGTATTTTAATCTCCACATGCTTATTGATATTAATAAATTAGAGCAGTGTATTCATTCATTCCTTTCAGATTTGATGAGGTCTCAAATAGAGTAACTAATAGTGATCAGGTACATATATATATAGGTTTATATTTTGATGGGGTCGCAAATAAAGTACCTACCTAAGTGATCAGGTACATATATATATATAGAGGTTTATATATTATATATGCATGTATATACCTCTGTGACTATCTAGATTAAATTTTTTAAACCCAAGCAGCATCATGGAACTGAATACTTATTCGTTCAATTTCTATAAAGATAGGTAACTGAGGAAATCGACATTTTATTCAAAATGAATAAAATTATCACTTAGATTTTTTTCATTTTATTTTTACTATCATGACTTCACAATAATCACTTGGAACATATTCTATCTCAAACCAGTATCGTACAAAATCGTTTGTTAAATAATAGTGTCGATCGCGTTTTACACAATAATAAGAAAGAGATTCAACAAACAAATTATAATTTCTATGTGAAACCTATGGGACATAGAATATATTTCGAAAGTAATTTCCTAATATCCCCGTGCCATCATTGAACCCGAAGAAAGCAATTCGAACGAGTCCAGCATAGTCTCCGAGTTAGGATATTCGAAACCGTGGGATATTCGTACAAATTGATTTGAATATACCGCCATGTTCAGAATAGTACTGGGGAACTCCACTTGGCTCACCTCGAACCTTGGTTGATCTGAATTATCGATATTGCTATAGGGAAAAATCACGGAGTGGGCGACATCTATAATTGATCGCATGAACTACTCGAGAGGTGAACAACAAACTAACCTCCATATGTTTATATGGGTAAAATGTGAACTTTATTTATTAATTTCAGTGATTTAAGCATTGAAAGTGTTGTATTTTGATGATATTTTGTGAAGAATTGTTGTTAATAGACAACACAATCTGAAAATGCAAAAGATTAGAAGAGGTGATATGGAGATAAAATCGCGAAAAATATGCTTGTTCCACAATGCTCTACATATTCAAGGCTTTGCATAAATTTCCTTCAAATTCTAAAGCAAAAGATGGGCAGGGTTTGAGGAAACCTAGATCCTAAGGCAAGTAGCCTAGAAATGGAAGATGATCTTGAAGATAGAAAAAGCTGCCTCGGAATTTATGTTTGTAGCAAGCACTCATGATGATATTTTTTCAGTGGTAGGTTCGATTTTTCATTATTTTTTTCACCACCTCTTCTCCACCTCATTTGGTTCATTTTAATCATTTTGTAATTTATTACAGGCTCAGGCAAATATCAAATAATTATATGCAGTTGGAGCAACATGGAAATGAACAAGTAGAGGAAGATTTATAAAGAAGACATGATGAAATAAGATCTACACTTGGATGATGATTACCATGATCATGTGATGGATCTTGGAGAGTTCCACTGTAAATACAAAACCAACAACAACCTATATAACACACAACAATGTTCCTGATAATGATATGAGGTTTTGGGTGATTCTGGTGTTGTGTAAATGGAAGACTAATTTATCATCTGCTTGTTTGGCAGTATTATTTGGATTTAGGAATTTAACATGTTCAAGAATGTTTTATTATTGCATTTTTTATGAGTTTTAGTCTTTCTCAGTCTTAAGGGAATCTATTTCATTCACCAATGATTAAAAGATTTGAATAGGTACTGATTTGTTATTATTATGTTACATTTCCCAAAAAACATATGGCATGCTAGAGAAAGCCATTTACTCTTGTTTACCCAATAAAACTAGGAATTTTTTAGATAATTTATTTGAACACTATATCATTTCTTCGAAATGAGTTATCAAATCTCCACAAAATGATGAATCTATATCAACTGTCACTTCCAGGTAGTTTTTGCACTTCACTTTGTTCTAATAGGTATAATATCTATTTGAATACATCACCATATAATCTAGGTTCCTGAAAATAAAAACAAACCAACACAAAAATGAAAACTGATGTCAAAAAGGTGGAGCTTATATGCTTCCAGTCAAAATGGCCAATACATCTTTTCAAAATTGAATTATACAACATTAACAATAAATCTGCTTTACAGGAACATTAAAATAAACCCATATCTCATCTAGTTTCATGGTGATTTCATGTGAGAATTGTGGAGGATCTCATACACAAAACTTTTTATGATTTCTTCATTGAGGCCTTCAGTTCCAATTGTGTCATTGCTGAAACACTTTCACCCACATAATATCGGAAATGTTCGAAATTGATATTTCGACTTTCACACAGGCATTTTAAAAACAATTTCAGGAAATAAGAACTGAAAAACTTCGAATAAAAACCGAAATTGATACCTGGACACACCTGGACTTTGGTGGCATTTATCAAGAATCCAGTGACAATAAAACTAAAACGTCGACAACAAACCCTAAATACAACTTCAATCCAATAGTCGAGTACGAAATATCGACTTAAATCTCTGAGATAACTGAAATTCTCTTCAATAAAAACTTTGGTTTAACAAGAGATCAAATGACAGATTATTTGTTGTTCACCCCTCGATCCGACATTTTGTCATTTACAGCGCCATCTGGCGTTTCGTGATTTTTCCCTATTGTATGTCAATACTTGCCACGGTATCATTCACTTATTGTCCTTAGCTACAGAGAGCCTTGTCAAAGTCATAGCTCAGCGAAGAGCAGTGAAGAGTGAGGTAGGGAGGAGTTGCGGAATCTAAGAAAGAAGAATTGAAAAGGAGACTGCATTGCATTTTTATTTTTGCATTGCAGGTTGCTTGCTTGCAGGTGTCAACATTGATGGAGAAACGGTAAATTTGAACTCTATCAAAAACTTTTAGTGGAATACTAATTTAACAAATTACATTTCATTCGATTAGATCTAAGGTTAGTAAATCCATAGCCTAGGTACACCTTTTAATCATTTGAAATCTGTAAGAGTATTCATTGAATTGTTAGGTTATGTGTGTGGTTCAACTAACTGTACAAATACAATAATTACTTCCATGCAGTAGTATTCTGAATATTGAGAATATTATATTTTTTCAGGTGAATGTTCAATTCCTGAAGAATGGCTAGAGGACAACAAAAACTTCAATCTCAAGCCAAAGCTGCTGAAAAGTCTGCTAAACTAAAAAAACAACAAGGACATAGTTCAACAGAACAGAAGAAGGCAGCTCAAAAAGCCTTAGTTCACGTTTGCATGGTTTGTAAGGTGAGGTGTGAAAATGGATTCATGCAACATGATATTTAACTAATCCTTGGTTGGGTGTATACTGTACTACATTCATAGAGTGATCCACAATGTAATTATAATGAATGCTATTTATTTCAAGTTGAAGTCAGTAATGAATTTATTTCACTTGAACTTTATCAGATCTTATGAATTCAGGGATATAAAAACTATTATCTTGAACCACTTTCTACTGATTTCTTCATTGAAGACCAGACCATTTTCAATAAATTGCTTTTTCCTTTTGATGAATTTAACTAATATTTGATACTCTCAGTTCATCTAGGGTTGTATCATTTGCCCATGTTTAGTTGACAAATATTGCATGAAGAACAAAAAATCTAGAATTTTGCTTAACTCGTATTTCATTTTCTTTTCAGGCACAGATGCCTGATCCAAAAACCTACAAGCAACATTTTGAAAACAAACATCCAAAGAATGAGATGCCTGCAGATTTGAAAGATATTTGAACTAATAGAAATAATTCCCTTGTACCAGACAACAAATTGGTGTATATTGTATTTTTGTTCATTTTGTATTCCCCTATTTTGCTCTACTACCAATTTTGGATGTTTATTTGGTAAAAGATTAAATTATGATTTTGTAATTTTCATTTGAATCAAAAATTATTTCAATTGCAATAAAATGTCGAACCTAATGAAGCCTTCAGTCACTTTTTGTTTCTACTAGTGGAATTTAAGTTATTTGACAAGATGAAAAAACAGTTGATCTTGCCTTCGTTTCTAGTATTTATTCAGTAACTACAAAAACTTTATTTCTTTTTAGCTATCCATGCAGAATTATTTTATGGTTAAAGATTGAATAAATAATTATCAACACAATAAAAAAGTTTAATTTTTAAATTCCAGTAGAATCAAAAATATAAAAAATATACATTATTAAATACAACTTAACAAATACTCATTGGAAACAATTAAAAACAAGCAAACAAACTTTACACAATTGGACATGGGATGCAAAATAAAATTTACATATCGGTTAGGATAAATAAAATTTTTGGAAATAAATACTAGGTTCGTTAACAAAGTACGGCAATTCGAACATTTTTTGATTTCTTAACCACACCACATACAAGAGATTAATGTAGAATCACAATTTCCAGAAAAATCGAGGTATCCAATGATAAAATTGTTATGAAATAACCATTTCACCCACCTGGTAAATTTGTTGACTAATTGCCTATCTATAGGCATGCTCAATATTTGAGGGGACATTTGCTGTTCAAAAAAATATTTAAAAAGCATAACAGATTCATGTAAGTGCAATAAAAACATAGAATAGTATGGCAATGCAAGCCCAAGTAGCAACAACTTTTTTACTCTCGCTTCTATCATTAATATTTCTGTAAAATCTATCCAAATAAGATGCAACAATTGATAGATAAATATTTACATTCGTTAGTTTAAAGTGCAGAAATGAATTGACACACATGAGTGGAGAAATAACATTTCAGATCTAATTCGGACCATGTCAGGTGAATTTTGCAACAAAATTATTCAAAAGTATTTGAAATATGACGAAAAATAAGATTTATTGACTAGTATTCATCTTAGATACCTCAAATATCTTTGTGAAATTGTGAATTGACATGATCAATAATTGAAATAAATTATTTGAATAACTTGCATAAAAATCTTATGCATGCTACATCCACTCTAACACACTACATATTTTAGACTGTTAGTTCACAACGTCTGCTGTTTCAGATGGCCCAGTTTGGCTTTTACTTCTTGGAAATTTGGTCTCTTGTCCGGATTCAAATCCCATGCCTACATGAAAATTATGATCATAACAGAGATCATGAAAAAAAATATCAATTCTACATGATATGACAGCCATTTTTTTTTCAAAAGTCTCGAAAATTTATTCTTACTTGAGGAGTTGAGCACTAAACGAGCATCTATTTAAGAATTGGCTGCGAGTTCGAGTAAATTTACCTGTCTCATGATCTCATACACCTCTGGAGGACAACCTTCTGGGGCTTCCATTTTGTATCCTTTTTCGACGTGTTTGACAACATCTGCCAAGGGCTGAAAAAAAAAACGTCTCAAACAATTGTCGGTATGCTGAAAAAAAAACTCACTATCCTGGGGTATGGAACTCTGCCGAAAGAGTAAATTTCCCATAACAGGATACCGAAACTCCACATGTCAGACTTATTCGAGAATTTCTGAAACAAAAAAACACTAATTTCCCGTCGGTTCTCGCACCAGGATGACTTCACCAACGTTTTGCTTGAGAGCTTCCGGCGCAGTCCATTTGATTGGCAACTTAGCGGATTCAGATGTGGCGTTTTTCTCGTTCCTGGCTAACCCGAAATCAGAAACTTTGGCCTTTCCGTTTTCCGCTATCAGAACGTTCCTCGCTGCTAGGTCTCTGTGGACGACATGCATTTTCTCCAGGTATTCCATCCCCGAGCTGGTGTCAGAAGCAAAGTTGATCTGGTCCTTCTTCGTCACGTGCTGTCTACCCCTCGACCGAAGGTAGTCGACCAGACTGCCTTTGCTCATGTATTCCGTTATCAGGTAGATCTGCTCTTTCTTTCTCACTATGCCCAATAAATTGACCAAATTTTCATGATGCAGTGATCTGCAAGCGGAAGAAAATGTGAACGATTAACATGTCATATAGGGTTTTGCAAATCCAGGCGCGTGAGGGGTCGAAATATTTTGATTCTGTTGACGGGTTGGAGAATCTCAAGATAATCTTTTTTTGGGTATTGAAATTAATGTATCTTCCTATCCGCAAATAAAGTAAATTCTTCTCCTCTACTAAGTGAAACGGATTTATCAATGTCCTGTGCGTTTGGTTGTTATCTACAGCCCTATAAGACCTCTCTCTAACTCAACTCTTTTTTGAGATCAAATGCAGCATGGCCAAGTTGACAGTTTTTTCTTAAAAAAAAAAAAAAGAAATGGAATATTTCAAATAAGCTTTGTAAAGTGGTCTTGATACGGATTTATCAATGTCCTGTGCGTTTGGTTGTTATCTACAGCCCTATAAAACCTCTCTCCAACTTAACTCTTTTTTGAGATCGAATGCAGCATGGCCAAGTTGAGTTTTTTCATTTAAAAAAGGAACTGGAATATTTCAAATAAGCTTTATAATGTGGTCTTGAATTTACAATGTTTTTTCAAAGGAGATTATTCCTCTTATTATTGTGTACTAATTAGTTGAAAGGAACAACATAGCTTACTTCATCAATATTGCTTCAGCTTCGCTAGAATCTTTTAGTACTTTGACGGCTACTTTGTTGTTCTTCCATTTCCCAAGCATTACCTCACAAAATTCACCTTTACCTATGGACTCGCGAATCTGCAAATATTTAAATAAAACACCATATTCCATACCGTGAAAACATTCAGTAATCTAGCTTTACAATAGGAAGATATATCAAATGAAAAAGAATATATCCAGGTTCAGGTTCAGTAGCACTACTACTGCTCCTGTGAATACCAGAAGCATCTTCACTCCACAGATTTCACCTACCGTGAGTTCCTGTTCAGGAATTACGAACAACTCATCTCTTTCCTTTATAGCAGTCTTGCTCGTATTTGAATATAAGGCTTCATTTTCTTTGGACAACGGTTTTTCTAGCTTTGTACACAACCCATCTGCATCGTTTTTATAATGTTCTATGAGCTCATCCAAGTTGTCGAAAAACTCTTCATCATCAATAGTCAGTCTACCACTATTTGATTTGACTCGGTAATGCTCGACTTTTGATTGAAAACAAACGCATAGGGTGTAATCGCCGGGAAAGTTTGTTGATTCTCGTATTAAGAAAAGGCCATCAGATCTCGGACGTAACAAGTTTTCAGCATCTTCCCGTGATATCTTGCCATGGAACCATCTACAAAAATTGTTTCTTTACTACCTACCACTCCAATGTGGTGGAACTGTTTGAGGAATAAATTATCAAGTTCTTCTGGAAATAAATAAATGAGAAATGCCAAAGACAAAATAAAACAAATCAGCAGAAATTGTATAATCTATTCCAATCAGCAATGAGGTCTAGGGGACCTTAGAAAATAGAAACTACTCAAATTGAAGGCAATATATGAAGTGTTTATTGTTCAAATATTATCATCAGCATTCAAAATTGTATAATGTGTACTTACAGTGAGAAAGCATATTTGGAAACAGACCTCAGGGGACTTTGTACATGATTTACATTAACATCATGATCACTACCAATTTGATTCTTGATTATGTTACTATTGCTATAACCTGGACCAGCATTCATATTGTTCTGCCGCAATAGTAAATTACATTGGTGTACTACATTATCATCCATTGATTGGGATATATCTTGGGGTACCATCTGCAAAAATATCATTTCTCAAGGAATATTTTGTCAGTTTCATAACACAATTCAACAATGTGGACCTGGAACTGGTTCAATGTAATTGACCTAGCTTTTTATCAATTTTTCCGTGAACAAATGCATTTTCATCCCTTATACTATACAGGGTAACCCATTCAAAATAGAAGCAACATTGTGAAAGATATTTTTCAACCGATGGTCTTGATTTTTTTTAATCAATAACATTTTAGCTGTTTACCAGACCACTATATTTTCCTAATGAGTCGGAATTTAAGGGCCAACTATTATTATTTCTCAATCCCAAAAATCGACAAAACATTTAGCGATTTATAGGAAAGAAATTGACTACACCGCTAGATTCACCTGGTTCATGTCAGAATAATTTTGAAATACATTCATGAATTGAAAAGTTATATGGGTAGAAAATTCGAAAAATGTAATTTAATGAAAAATCAGCAAAATTCTGACTACGCCGATGGATTCGGAATAATATTCAGGTAACAATACAATTCGAATTTTATTTAAAAAAAAATTATGGGAATGGGGGAATCAAATTCCAGTCCGTACAATTGATTGAAGAATATATTGTTTCCTGAGGGGAGTTCTCATGAAATAGACTGGTATTTTATGTCCTCACCCAGGAAGATTCTTCACATGGATGGGAAACCTCACTAGGGGCTATAATCTTAATACCCCTTGCAGGAACTGTGGGCGGAGTAGGTGCTGAGGAGGAGTCCCATTGACTTTCAGGTTGACGAAACTGGTCAAATATATAGGGTTGGTACCTCTGGAATTAAAAAATTGCATTTTCTTTTTATATACATAAATCATCTATACATAATAACAAATAAACTCTCATAATCAGGTCATACAATGTTTTCTCATTTTTTCAATATCATAGACACGAATTTATGATCTTTAACAAACTATCCAATATACTTGGTTCAGTATAAGGAATAGTGAAATTTCATCTGAAATTGGGTTATGACAGTTACATAAGAATTTGGTACATAAATTATTTTCCATAACAAATGAAAAATACTTGCAAGAAACGACTTACCTGGGTGAATGATGAATTTTGGCTTGTCATAACTAATGAATACTGTTGTTGCTTACACCATAGTTTTCTGCAAATCCAATAAGATTTCGTAATACATATTAAAAACATCCATATGTATAAGCATTAATAGACTGCAATTCATGGTCGACTTGAAATGAAACAGTGTCTTCTAATGATTGATATGTTGAATAAATAGCCATATATATAATTAGTTATTCAACTAATAATTTTTTCAAGGATCAAGAATCCAAGGGAAATTTCACTCAGTTCAGATTTGATGTGTATTATAAGGTGAGTGATAATAACACTTCCGGTATTTCCACGAAAAACCTAGTGGCTATTAATCTGATTATATTTTTCAATTATGGTCATAACTTCATAATTGGGTATTGCTGAAGGATTCAGTAATAAATATTGTTTTATTTTCGGATGCATAGACTCACCTCTCAATTAAGTTTGGTAAATAATCATATTATTGAAGAATATTATTTTTATGCACACTGACAGAATTCGAAATCAACAAACATATTTTGAAAACAGCGAATTTAACACAACCACCATTTTATTACGCTTCTATTTGACAGCTTCACTGACTTTTGAGTCTTTTAACAGTGACAGTAGTGACACTTGCTTCGGGGGAAAGAGCAGAGTAGCCAACTTAATTTCCCATCAATCTCCTCCTTTCTAGAGTTGGCACTGTTCTTCTTCCTTCTGAATTCTGATACATGATATATATATATATATATATATATATATATATATATATCTAGTCCTACTATGTCTAATCTAATACATGAAAATAATAAAAGTGTGTACAATCTTGTTATTCTTGTTTATTTTTACCAAAGTTTCTACATTCTTTATCCGTCATTATCAGCCAATATCCAGATGGAAAGTAATTTGCATTAAGGATCAAGAAAGTACCTATATTTTTGGATATGAGGATTCCGATAAACTGGATAAAATATTCTTTCTAATAGAAATACAGCATGCAGCTATGAATTCAAAACAAACGAAAATCCTTTTATTGGTAATTGTGATAGTGTTTATGTATAAAATTTTCCGTTATTATCAATTGAGCAACGAAAAGTTCCTTGAGGATGTGGAAGATATTGGCAAAGTGAAAGTATCTGTCCATTATGAAGCACTATGTCCAGACTCGAAATTCTTCATCACATATCAGTTGCTCCCTACTTATAAAGATTTGCAGGATTATTTAATCTTGGATTTGATACCATATGGAAAAGCACAGGTTTGTTTTGAGTCAATAAATGAACCATTGCTAGCCTGATAGTTTTGCTGTCCTGAAAAATCTAAAATTTATATGTACCTATGCATTTCTTCTCATTTCATCCTATATTTCAGACCTTTGAATCAAATGGAAAAATCAGTTTTCAGTGTCAGCATGATGCTCTAGAATGTTTTGCAAATAAAATTCATGCATGTGTTATAGATTCAGTGAAAGACCCTCTTATCCAACTTGAGTATATTGCTTGTATGATATCTGACAATATGGTGCCAGAAGAAGTAGGAGACAGGGTGAGTAAAATTTTAATTTGTTGACTATAGTATGATCATATGGTTACATTTTCTAAATATAGTGAGATATTTTAAGATGTGACATTTGTAAGATGAAGTTGTATGTATACAAATATTTCTACTCCTGTTATATAAGTATTATTTTGAATGTATATGATATATTTTTTAAGTGTGGACAAGAACTGAATATTGACTTCCTTCCAATAGCAGAATGTGCCAAGAGCATCAAAGGGTCACAATTATTGAAACAGCATGGAGAAAGAACAAACTCACTTAATCCTTCTGTGAGTTTCATACCTACAATAGAATTGAATGGTAATCAAAAGATTGTGCCACAACCGATAATACTAAAAGGTTTACAAAAGGCAGTTTGCCAAGTGCTAAAAGATAAACCTCGAAAATGTTTTTGAATATCGAGAATTGAGAAAAAATATTGTGAATCAAAATCAAATACTCAATAAAAAAGAAAGTCAAAGTTGAGAACTTTTTGAAATTATTGATTTGAAACACTTTTATTGTAAATTTTGGATTGCATCAAGACATAATTTAACTTTTTGCCTGTTTCATATTATATGTAGTTTTTGTATTTTGTTATTTTTCCACAGAGGTGATTTTTGATTCAATGAACAAATCAAAATTTTCAAAATGGATTCGCTCAGTTACCACCATATATACCTATGTATTTATACTTCAATAGTACGTGGTATGTTTCCATTACTCCATAAAGAAATTAGCAACTACATAAATATTCTGACCCCAATAAAAGAATTATATATTTTATGTAATATATTTTTATTGAATAACTGCTTTTTTTATATTCATAATTTTGGACATTTAGTGAGGAGCTTGATGAGATGCTGGTGCAATTCATTTGCTTCATGCAACTTCATGCTACTTCTATTTTCCTGAATGAATCAAAGTTACAGTTTTCGTAATTTGATTTGAATAGGTATCTACGTGATGTACTGCCGGAGAATACTTGCGCCATCTTTAAGCTAGTAGAGCAACTTCTTGAAAATCAACTGATATTTCACAGGACTCTATAATGAAATGTTATTTGGAGGCAATACTTTTTTCAAGTTCTGGTGCTATGAACCAGGTGGCGTTCGGGTCCCTAGCTCCATTTGAAATAGAATTATGCTACACTGACATTACTCAACCGTGATCAAAGTTTCCGTTATATAGGAATTTTAGGAGCATAATATATATTCTGTTTGCGTATAGACAACAACAACAGAGGGATAATTCACCTAATTTGGTAAACCAAAGTTTATTTTAATAATCTCATTGCCACCTCTCGGATAACATTGGAATTAAAAATAGTTTATAAAGGGTGTCCAGTTCGTGACCGCATGCAAGTCGACAAGTCTTACTGGTGGCTTTTATATCTGAGACTATTTCACTCAATTCCTTATTGTACATATATTATGTATTAAAAATGTATTATAGCTATCATTGTATGTAATTATTTCTGGTATTTCTCTTTTCTCGTTGAGATTTTCCATAATTTATTATGATGCAGAGATTATAAACGATCAATATGCAGACATAATATATATATATATATATATATATATAATTGGTGATATTTTCAGCAGTTCTCGGAGCAGACTCTAAAATATGTGACAATTCAAAACCCAATAAATATAAAAATAGATCTAGCTAAAGAAAACTCAGGGAAAGTGCCAAAAATGTATTGATATTAATAGACAATCTGCTCGATTTAGCACTACGAAAAATCGCGAAGATCGCGATTTTTATTGTTTTCATGTGCCTTTTAGGAAGCTATATCTGATAGCTAGGAATTATGGTGCTATATTATATATGATGAAGAAATCACAAAAACTGTAAAAGTTTTAATATAGCTTTAGTTAGACCAATTATAGATATAGAAGACTTACAAACAAGAGTATTTTTCTTCTTTTAATTACAAACAAGAGATTATTCTTTGAAGTACATTACCTTCAGACCATTCAAATTCTTCATGGGTGTGAAATTCGTCTGAGGTGAAATTGTTATAAGGAATTAGGATTTAGGACATCATAATGTGAAATATTTTTCATAGGTATATACCTAATTACCTACTATATAGGCTTCCACTTGATCTGTCGTGTTGAATGAATTTCTCATTCAATATAATATAATACAGTGTTGACCCATATTCGATGAATTACGCATTGTGAACGGGCTTTTTATTGGGTTGCGATTTGTTCGATTTTTCCAGTGGCTTCTCACAGGAGTAGGCAACAGGGCCAGGGTTGGCTAGAGTCTAATAACCCCTTCATATTTCATAAAATAATTATAGTCATGAGCGTCTGAACGATATAAGTAGAAGCACAACACACACACAAATGCCATGAAAAAAAAATATAAGGCGGTACATTTTGTCGAGTTCAAAATTTAAAATGACAGCAATGATGACTGTCAAATTTATTTTGAAATTGCTGCATCTCTTTTAATGTCCCTTTTTAATTCGTGAGTAATTAAACAAAAATATTGCATTTGGAACATTATTTCACCAATGTCCATTTTGAAAAAAAACAACAACTCTACGAAATGTGCAGGGTTTTATCATCTCTGGTCTACTATAATATTCGATTCCAGAAATTAATACAGAACACAAAAATATCATTTCTCTGCAGCGGCACATTTTCACCGGCATATTTTCATGGATAAGAAAGAGTAATGATTGTCTACTCTGTGGTAATGATCCATCCTGTACACAGTGTTTACTGATGTCTTATCGATTTGGTTTACTTTTATGACCCAACTGTACCCAGTTCATTACATAATCTGAAATTCAATTCGAACATAAACCTACCTCGTGACCCCCTCAGCTTCCTTTCGCTGTTGCCACAAATTTTCAATTACGATGGAAGTGATTTGGTTGACAGTTAGGTACAGAAAATTGAAAAATCTACTCAAAATTGTGATGGGTTGCGATTCGGTGGCTCCACTGGCTCCCCCTAGCAGGATGACCTAAGAATCTGGGAATAATTTACGTATTTCTACGCTCCGTAAGTGTCGTCATCAGCTGTTCGATCCTTTGCGCGCGCACTCCTATAGCTCACTGACGTCAACAGAAAATAGGCCAGGCCAACATCCTAGAATTATTACTGACGAAGTGTTATGTGAAAATCTACGCATCCAACAAATAAATATGTTTTTTAGCGAGGCTATTCTGTCAGAA
Source organism: Chrysomela aeneicollis (assembly GCA_029955515.1). Classification (NCBI taxonomy): domain Eukaryota; kingdom Metazoa; phylum Arthropoda; class Insecta; order Coleoptera; family Chrysomelidae; genus Chrysomela; species Chrysomela aeneicollis. The sequence continues at coordinate 16,385,019 of JARUHQ010000015.1, read as the reverse complement.
TATTAAACTTAGATTGCTATCACTTGCTAATGGAAAATCTGTCATTACAATAATTTTGAGTTAAGTAAGGAAATGTAGGTAGACGTTATTTGACGTTCTCAGAAAAATGAAATGGATTTTATTTGTGCAAATATTTTGGAACATTGAATATTTAAAGATAAGAGCTCCCGCGTAATACGATCATTCGGCGAATCAATAAAAAACATTATTCGTATCTATCTATCCATTATGCAACAATACGACCTGTAGACGTGTGCAAATAGAAAAATCTGCACTAATTTCATAGAAAATTTCGCACCTAATATTTTCGACCAATTAAAAGTCTTTATTTTGTATCGCTACCACAGAAACTACACTACTAAACATTTTCGGAAATTTTTCTCTCCTTAAGGGTAAGGAGCATGAAATTACATGCATGATTTTTTTTGTCTTTATAGGAAAAATTACATTCAAATTTAACTTCAGATATTAATTACCATTTCGAGTTCATAATTAGAAAATATATTTACATTTCTACCAACTTGAGTGAAATAAAGTTATAGTCAAGAATAATGGTGAACTACCAGCTGCCTTATATTATTTTGCGTAACTAAAGTTGGTATTTTGTATTTCATTTAGCGTAATCTTAACTGAAGTATTCGCCCAGAAATATCTTTCAGATAACATACCAGATTTCGGTGTGCAGTTTTCTTTCCGAATTTTCTAATAAATATTCGTAATAGAAATAATTGAATAATTGAAGCTCTAGTGGTTATTATAAGTGAAAATCTCGTCCCAATTGATACTTCCTTGTGGATCTGGAGAAATATCATAATTTTGGATGTTTGCATATATGTATATTTTCCAGATGTTTAGCATTTTCAGCTAGGATCCTTGAATGGATTACTCTGTATGATATTAAATACGGTATCAGAAGCCGAGTATTTCGCTATAACCAAAAATTGTAGTTTTCCTGAGATGCAATTTTAATGAAAACTTACTAGAAACTAGAGTTGTTTACTCGACCTTTAATTGTGAAAAACAAGTTATGATATTGTAATCGTTAAAAAAATAGTATCAAATGTGGGGATAGATGATCTATGTTATTCTGAACTTATTGGCATTTTCTTACGATTTATAATCGGATGAGAATTCGAATCATTATTTTGTCCTTCGACCTTCGAAGGGAACTATTCTCCTTCTTTCCCTTGATGCCCATGTTCATGGGAGCTTTTTTACCATAGGCACCTCTTCGGATGGGTATTGAATCACCTGTCTTATGTAGGCCAATTACAAGTACGGCAAAAAGGGGCACATTTCCTGGGCTGATGACGGAAGAGAAAATTAGTTATGCGGCGCAAACGCAGCCGATGCAATCTTTGGCAGGTTCGAGCGTTCGTGGGCAGTCGCTGCAAGTCGTGTGTACTCGCAAATTGTGGTGCTCGACTGCAAACCAATGACACTAACATGAATGTAGGCTGGTGGTTCACTGGTTGTGTATTCAGACAGACGGGTATATGTGTATGACATAACGCAGGATACGGGACAACCGTGCTCGGTTCGCAGTCAGTGACGTGCACTAATGGGGGAGTTCAGTTCTAGTGGTAATGCGAACATCGGTTTGAGTGTCGTGGAGATATCCGTGAACGCGGCAGCGAAGGGCAACCCGAACACACTATTCTACACCACACCTACATCGAGCGGCAACGGCACCGACGGCATCCTAAAAGGCAAGGGCTACATTTCGAAAATGCAAGATGACCTTCCCGAGAAAGCCGTCAGTGTCAGCGGAGCCAACAACGGCGAAGATCACTCGGCGACGATCGGGAACGGGGGCTCCAACTCTATGGACAAGAGCTCCGCCGCCCTGAAGGATTGCGACGTCGTGCCCGTCGAGCTGAACACCAAGTCGGTGGCGTCGCTACCGCCGCTTTTCCACCCTTCCGAGCCCAGCACGCCAGCTGGGGCCCTCTGGTCCACCGCCATAGAGGACGGCTACGTGCCCAATTTCGCCAATGTGAACGGGATGGGCTTCCAGAACTTCCCGTCGCCCTCTCAGCACCAGCTGTTCGGCAACAATCCGAACCAGAACCATCACGTGAACCAGAACCGGCGAGCGATCACGGCCAGCCACAATTTCCCCCATAACATGGCCAGGCAGCAGTCGATGTCCAACCACCTCTACAAGGGCTATGGCTCGTGGTCCAACCCACCGGGCCAGAACTGGTCCCCCGGCAACTCTTCCGGTTGGAATCGAGGTCGCAGCGTGCCGAATCTGACCCCCTTGCAGCAGATGGGGGTGGGTTTGGCCGCTGGCCGGAAGCCCAGTCCGACTTTCAATCAGCAGCAGGTGATCTCGCCTGTCAAATTCCGGAGGAGCACTTCGTACCCAGGAAAAGGGCCGTTTCCACAGCCGCCCACCTTCGAGATCACCAACATGGATGAAGCCAGGGAACTCATGCCCTATCAGGTAAAATTGTGTGCTGGCACTTGTCCTTTTGCCGAAACAGCACCGTCTTGCTGACTGACTGGCTGGCTGGCTGGCTGCAGCTGCCTTACTCTGATGCCATTGCCAATATTACGATTATCGCCTCATACCTTAATGAAACGCTATTTTTTTTATTAGTTTGTTGTTGTTTTTGTTTTGATTTGTACCTGCTGTTGTCATCTGCTTATTGCTGTGCTCTGCTATTTTAGTCTGACTGTTACCTAACTGTTACCTATATGTCTGTGATCACCGTTCACCTAGCGCTACTAGCATTTTAGTTGTAGTCTCATTTTTGTACTGTGATAATTATTGTTTAATAAATCATTTTCTGTTTTGTTCTGTTTTCATTTATTTCTGTAATCGTGCTTTGACCATATACTTTTAAACCCACAAGACTGATGGACTGGACAGCTGCTATTCGTGTATATTGCTGGATGAATGAACTGTTTATTGACTGTTTAAAATAATTGCTCAAATAGGGTGCGGGGCTTCGATTTATGCGTGCTCATAATACACACACTACCTTTTCTAAAATATTTCTCAATCCGTTTTTGGATGATTTTTCCATTAATAGATAATGTTGAAAATGTTGTTCGTCTACTCGTTCGTCTATATCTCAGATTCAACTCATGTATTGGTCATCCGTCATCATCACATTCATATCCGATTCAATAAATATAAATCTTCATTTATGTATATCTAGGTTTTTCCAAATACATCAGAATGCATTTTGGTGATGGACTGACCCTATACCTGATGATGAAGTTAAAAATGTACCCTCGAATGTACCTACCAGATTGTACATATTCATTGCTTCCCAAATTATTTCAAAGTGTAATTTCATGAAACAAACGTAGTATATCTTTTACGAGTAGTGTAGATGAATGATAATCAGAATTTGTCATACCAAGAATATAAACACGAAACATCTAGGGAAACATACTTGAGTCAGTGACATTTCTCAGGTTGTTCGTTAATCCTCAAGTAACAAAAACTCAGAACTAGATAACTCATGAAAAATCTCAAGATGAATATATGATAACGTAATTGTGAAAGGTTTGTTGTTTGAGATGCCCAACAGGAAACTACATTCCTGGCAAGACCGCGCCGTGAAAATACATTCGAATCGATTTTACCTCAATGCCAAATTATTTCATAAATTTAGTGACATGCAGTAGGCTGAAAGATATCTTGGGATCCTGCATGCTGGTATATATATGAATATACCCACATAAAAATAAAATAAGACTGATTCCGTTTTTGAACACATTATCAAGTTGAGAATAAGTGGTGCTGCAAACGTGTGGTGTTAAAACGTATCTCTATATCCAAATGCACAAAATCAAATATTGATTCAACAAAGGAATGGTTGCGTTGGAGATTCATCCATCCAATTGCATTATAAGTATTTTGTAATAAAATAGCTTAGGAAAATAGAGGGTTTCAGAGCTTACACTATTTCTATTCCGTAAATGTAAGGATACTCCATTCAACGAGTATCATTATCCATATCAAATTACGATGTATGAAATTTGATATATAGGTGTTGTATCACCAACAAAACATGCATGTCTGATTATTAAATTCCTCTCGGTGATCAAAAAAGCAATATTGATAATTAACAGGGATGATAGTGGTACTCTCAGCTTCTTGTCCAATTAGATAACAAGATATTTTCTGAATATTTGGTATTCGGTTCTATCCTAATGATACTTTTTCGACATCACTCAAATATATATATTGAGGATATCGTTATTTTCCAACATGCCTATATATAGTCGGATAAATACTACAATTGAACACACCATTGAATTGTTTGGTGTTATTTCTCTATGGTATGTGACAAAGTTGCCCCTTACTGGACGAAACTTCTTGATTTCCACAACAAAATTAAACTATGTGATAGAAAATCCAGTTTACCCAATATCTCACATAATTGGTACCTCAATACTGGGTAGCAAACTTCTTATAAATAGCTGCGAAAATAACCTGAATAATCGATTAAAGTGAAATCTCGAGTGAAATCATAAATTTTTATTAGCTATGGCAATCTCCTCCCCACATTTGCTATTACTAAGTTATCGATTATTCAGCTAAGATTAATTCCAAGCTATAATTTCAATATGTAGCAAAGAAAATCAGCAGCGATCTTTGACCTCTTCAGTAGGGAATATCAAAAAATGTCATTTATTTATTTTTTTATTTATATTTTATTTTTCGATAGGCTTTTTTTATTATTCGGAGATTGATACAATCGAACTGTCAAATGAAAGTCAGAAGAGTTAGGCCCAGTTTACTTCTGAGCGATTTGGATTTGGTGATATTAGCAGTGAAAAACTCGAGGAAAAACTCAATGTTTTAATTGGTAAATTCCAATTCAGAGTGTAATTTGATTCAAATTGACCAATGAAAACAATAACAACATTGAATTTTTCACCGCTGGTGTAGAAATAATCAAAATCGCTCAACTGTAAACTGGGCTTTACGCTTGTGCGTCAGATTTTAATTATTTCAATGTCATCATTGTTACCAATCGAAGATGTTTCTGTTATTTATCGATATTAAATCCATATTTTTCTTTAAATAGATTCAAAATAGAAAAAATTGCTATGACACACGTTTTATAAGACACGTTGTCGCGCTTATTGTTCACTTGGAGCACTCCTCGCCACCGCTCGTCGTACTCCAAACAACGCGTGCGACAAAATAGCGTCTTATAAAACTTGTATTCTCGCTTGTATTATAATATACTCTTTCTCGATTCTGCATCTAATCAGGTATGGGGGCTCTTATTTAAAATGAGAGTTTGATCTGTCTTCTAAATCTTCGACGCCCAGTGATGATTCCTGTCAATCAAACTTGATGGCAAACGGCACTGTTAGTCCTTCATCAATAATTAGTACCTTCGATTTCATCACCGTGGTAGATATTATTTTCGTTTTTATACATTTTTTAGGCCTGTGGTGCAAAACAAATTCTTAACAAATTCCCAAACTATGCGCTTTAGTCGAGGCTTTAGTGTAGTATATATAGCTATGAAGAAAGTCACGAAAATGCGGTTTTCTCGGCGGTTTTACATAAATGTACCTACCGAATTGATAAAAACTGATAACACTCCGCATTGGCCCAGTTTCGGCATTGATTTATCATATACCGAAATCTGGATATTATTTTGTGTGTGATGTGCTTCTAGTGTTATTCAGTAATACCAATGCATATTTTCGAATGAAAAATCTGGAATTATTCTAATTTAACCATACCTACGACGAATCTGTCACCCTTTTTGGTAACATAAATGCATTGGGTTTGTATACTCATTTTTCGTATGATATATTCGTCATCTTCGAATAATGTGCATGTTAGTTTACCTAGTCTGTTTTATATTGGAATTTTATCATATTTTTATCGTTATTAGTTTCTTGAAGAGTTTTATGTCTCAACTATAAAGTAGGTGTATTTTTGTTTGACTGAAACTACAGTCTCGTTCGGATGATGGTGAACAGACTGTTGAAAAGTCAGTTTTGTTTGCCAAGTCTTGAAAAAAATATGGTAGAGGTAAGATACTGTTACGTATTTCTGCTTTGCTGCGTTCTCGCTTCAATTAAAAAAAAATTCTCAAACCATTTAAAATTAGACATATGATAGTATTGATTAATTAACGAACAACATTAAGATGGGTGTGAGTTGGTTTCAAATTCAACTCCATTTAATCCTCGATGTAATCGTACGCACATAAAATATGATAATATTCGAAAAGCAATGTCGTCAACTTCCAGAACATCCACTATTATCGAAGAGGTTAACTATTGCATTTATTATTTCATTATCCGTTCAACTTCTCAATAATTTATGAACTTATGAAAATGAGATAGAATGAGGTTACACGCTTTTCTAGAAAAAATGCACCAAATTGTGACTGACCGTTTCACATATACGAAACATTGGAAATATGCTAGGAAAAATATAACTAAATCACTACGTTGAACTCCGTAATAAGTTGCTGTTTAACCGAGTGTTTAACCATATTTCCAATGGAATCGCGAGAAAATATATAAATTTAAAAAATTGGTTTCCTTGATTCAATAAATTTTGACTGAATCATTATTTGGCACACTGTATAGTTGAGGAGTGGATTCTTATGATTGGTAATGTACGAGAATAAATGAGCGAAAGCAAAAAGACCCGTGTTAAATTATGCGAAAAAAATTCTGAATTTTTTCAGAACAACCTCAATTAAAAAAATTATCTGCTACTACCTGAACGCTGTTTCAATGATTTTGATCAACTATAATTTAAGTCACAATAAAATATTTGCTTCAGACATTTATCAGAATATGAAGGAGATATACTTCAGATTGGAGTTGACAAGATCTCGTATCAATTTTGAATTTCAATTGGAGCTAAAGCTGAAAAGAGGCCTACTCAAACGCGGTCACATAACTTCCAATTATAGGATTACTCGGTTCGTAAAATTACGAAAGCGCTGAACGGACATACACCAAAATCAAATTATAATTGCCAGTTCGAACTGACAATTATACATAATTGCCAGATAGAACTCGCAAGGACATCAGCAAAATAAAATTATAATTGCCAGTTTGAACTGACAATTATACATAAATGTCAGATAGAACTGGCAATTATTATCTATAAATGCCAGTTCTATCTGGCAATTATAATTGTCAGTTCAAACTGGCAATTATCTATAATTGCCAGATATATCTGGCAATTATGTATAATTGTCAGGTCAAACTGGCAATTATCTATAAATGCCAGTTCTATCTGGCAATTATGTATAATTGTCAGTTCAAACTGGCAATTATGTATAATTGTCAGTTCTATCTGGCAATTATGTATAATTGTCAGTTCAAACTGGCAATTATAATTTTATTTTGCTGATGTCCTTTCTGCGCTTTCGTATAAAATAGTTTGATGGCTTTTTGTTTGATTAGAAGAGAAATTCGAAGCCGTATCGAAGAAATCTGATGTGATTTCCCTAGAATGAAACATTGGGACTTGCTTCTAGGCAGATGCTCTATATTGGAACATACAGAAATGTGTTTCTCTACGACTATTGGATACAGCCGAGTTTCAAAGTAGGCTAACAGCCGAGTTTCAAAGTAGGCTTACAGCCGAGTTTCAAAGTAGGCTAACAGCCGAGTTTCAAAGTAGGCTAACAGCCGAGTTTCAAAGTAGGCTAACAGCCGAGTTTCAAAGTCGGCTAACAGCAAAAAAAAACGCTCCTATGTGGCCCTTCAGAGCTTCCGTACTATATGCGTTATCTATTGACAAATGTAGATGATTCCTCATACGTGTTGGATTCTCAACATTCTTCAACTGCTGACAACCAACTTATCACAAACTTATCACATGATTTACGAAATGATTGATAGGTACAAAGAGAAATGTCGATTATGATAAAACTATGAGGAGTGAGTGAACACAACGAAGAATGTAGGTGCACAATATCACACATCTACTGAACCCCCGACTGAACCTATATTTTCCTATTTTGCACCTTTATGTATAACATTGCCAGATAGCACAGTCGGTTAACTGGAAGGGCAGAAGTTGAAATATCTCACTCAGGGGGGTTCAAGTCCCTAAAGGACTTCTTTTTTTTTTTTCATTTTTTTTAATCACTGCACCGCGCTATATGTACAAATGGTGCATCAGTTATATCGTTAGGATTAGGTAGGTACTTTGATATTTTTCATGAGATACAGGGTGTACTAGTCTTAACTAGATACTGAACAGCCTCGTGAACAGCTACAGTCGTAGAGAAAGCATAGTCTTCTACTCGCGTTCATTGGCTATACGATTATAGGCTCGTTTCAATGGCAGGGAATCGAACAGTTTTGCTTCTCGACCTATGTAACTAACGCAACCGATAAACAATGAATTTCGAGAAGAATATGAAACTTCCAGACGCGATGCAAACTAGACAGTGAGGTGGGAAAAGTTGCACTGGAAATAGCTTGGGTATTGCGGCCATGAGTCCATGTAGAATGAGGCTGGAGGTAATAATTATAAATAAGCGAAGATCTGGTATTTCACGTCTCGCACGACACGATTCCAAAGGGGGATTTGAAAAACAAACTCAAAACGATCTTATCATGGATTTCGCAGACAAATTCATTAAATATGAATTTTAGTGTGACGTCCTGCAAAAGAATACATGGGCAACGAAAAATTACAGGAAATCGCGATCGGTGTAAAACAGAGGAATGTGAAAAAATAAATTTAAGAGTAGGTATAACCCAAGGAATTTTTTGTCGTCATAATTGAAGGGTCACTGAAACAATCAAAAATGTGTCAAGAATTTATTTATTTATTTATTGGGTACACAAGAATAATACAAATACAAATAATACAATACAGTAACTAACTAAATGCTAAATGAAAAAAGCAAATTACAACTTGAATTCCAGGTTGTGTACAAAAATAGCACCTAAGTGATTCAACACTTGTGTTGTGCTATACAAAGCAAATTTAATTAGTCTGAAATTACAGTTGTGAACAAAAATAAAGGAAACAAATTAGTGGTAGGTACAACATGTTACTATCGATGATCTAATATTTTGATAAATTCAAAGTAATTTTCAAATATAAATTTTTTTGATTCTTTCGAAAAGGACTTATGATTTTTTATATATTTTATCTTAAGGGGTAGGATATTACAAGTTTTAGGTAGTGTATAAGTTAAAAAACGATGACAAATATTTTTGTTGAATTTCGGAGTGGGTAGCAATTCGTTTGTTGTGCTTCTAGTTATATAAGTTGTATAAGAAGGATTATGAAGTATTCTATTTTTGAATGCATACATACATAAACTGTGAAAATATAATGTTCGAATATTACTAAGATCTTCTGTGTATATAAGGTTAGTATGAAAGGATTTTTTTTTCTTCAGAATTATTTTCAGAATATAGTTCTGTATTACATTCAGTTTTTGCAAAGAACTCTTATACATTGCTCCCCACACCAGAATACCATAACGAAAAAGTGATTCCGCTAGAGATTTGTAAATTAATATGAGTATCTTTTTAGATAAAAACTTCCGTAGCTGATAAAATTTATATATTAGCTTCCTCACTTTTTTAGTCACGTAATCAATATGATTGTTCCATTTTAGATTTTTATCAATAATTATGCCCAAGTATTTAACCTCGTTTGTCTCTTTGATTTCCTCTTTCATACCTGGAACTTTAATACTGGAAAAATTTGGTCTGTTTGTTGCTGTTATAGAGAAAGCGAGATAGTGTGTTTTACTAGCGTTTAATGAAAGACGATACATACTCAACCATTTATTGATTATTTCCATACTTAACTGGACAGAATTTTCTGTTTCGGACCATGTGTTTCCACTGAAAATAGCAACCGTATCATCAGCGTATGATATAATTTTTGATTTTACTTTCAAACATAGCAGTGAATTTATGTAGGCTTGAAAGAGTATTGGACCGAGAACGGTTCCTTGTGGGACACCCATTCTTACAGTCATAGTTTCACTCAATGTGTCATTTATCTTGACACATTGTTCTCGATCAGTTAAATAATTGCGAAAGACATCCAACACTGTCCCACGTATACCAGCACGCTCTAATACGTTAATAAGTATTGCATGGTAAACAGTGTCAAATGCCTTTGCCAAGTCTAAAAACACTGCAATGCATTCTTTGTTTTCATCAATTCCTTCTGTAATACTTCTAAAAACATTGTACATAGCATCAGAAGTTGCTATACCGGCTATGTGAATAATGTATATGTAGATACCGTTAAAAGTTATAGATTGATCCTGCTGATATGCTACTACGACTGTAATAAATAAATCACAAGCAGGAACAAGGTTGATAAACACAAGCCTCAACAGGGTCACAATGCATGGGTAAAATCAAATTTCACGTACAAATTCAACCAAATCAGTATGTCATTGGAAGAATCTGACGAAAAATTAAATACCAGTTGGAAGGTTTTTATCACGTACTTACCTAAAAAATGGCATGTCTCAAATGAGGACCTAATCCATTTTTACATAAGATATTTGTCCAAAGTCTAAATGTACCTATCCGATTAAATCGAGTGTATTTTTTTTCAGGACCGTTGTGGTGTAGTTAATGCAAATGGTAGTAGCCCCTTAGAAAATATGAGAGGACTGGAACATTATTTGAATGATATTATGAGCCCCCAAAGTAACACGACTGATATGAAAGGTGAGTTTATTGAATTTATCATCCTATCATTCTGATTATTTATTATTTTTTCACCTTACCTGTTATTCGATTTGAAGAACAACATGAAAAGCTAGATGGAAATGTTATTTCCTATATAACGAGTGTATTTTGAATTTAAAATTCTGCATGGAAAAAAACGTTTGTTTTCTCTTAATAACGTTCAAGCAATGGAAATAAACATTCTGCTTCTCATTAGTTATTACTGTGTATTCAATTCATTTTTTTTATTATTTCACATGTCATCAATTATAAATTTCAATCTTCTTGCGTGTTTGCATGTTCTGTTACGACGTTGTCGAATTTATGTACAGAGTCAATATTTTTTGCATCTTCTGTTTCAACTTACTTCAGTAGGTAGGTATTTCTGCATATTATTATACTATTGATTTTTTTATCTTTCGACTGCACGACAGGAAAACCTATAACATCGCGTTGTAGTTCGATATTCAATAGCGATTCCAATTGAACTACTGCCACCTACTGCAGAGGGTTATATTTTGTGACAATATCAAACAATCATGAGACAGATCGATATTTCCGTTCGAGCAATATAAGAATAATACTCATCATAGCGGTTGTTATCTATATATACGTAGGTAGGTACGTTCTATAACGAATGAGTAACCATTGTATAATGAGTCTTTATCTTTATCAGACAATCCAGTCGTTTATTGTTGCTGATAATGAAAAAACTTTTATGGAAATTTCACGTTAGTTGAATATACAAACAGAATTTTCTAACCAAAGGAATTTTTAAGGAAACGATTACACCGGGTTTTTCATTTCTTAGGTATATTTTTATTCCGGTAAGAGGGGGATATTTATATAACAGATTTCAACTGAATCTACATGAAATTCATTGAAATACATATTTGAATGTCACTAGCACCCAAACATACGCTGAAGCTCCGTATCGATTATATAGAGGATTCTATCCATATATACACGGAGAAAAATGTATAGTAGATATAACTAGAAATATGGTAATTACTACCATAATTTCTGGTACTATATGTGACAGGAATCAATTTTAGTGAGCGTTAGAATAAAATTATTTAAAAGATATATTGCAGGAATAAACATAAATTATTTTAAAAGCCATGAATATACTTTTTATCATTTTACAGCATATGTTTTTGTTTGTACCTAACATATGTGGTAAGTAGTATGTACTATAAATTATATTTGATAGTGAAATATTTTATGTACAATACTGAAAAATTGGTATATTTGGCATATACATAAATTATGTTTTGAACTTTAAACTAATATATTCATCAGCAGAGGCTGATGATGGTTACGATAAATATAACTTATTTCAAATGTTAAAAAGTTTATGAGTTACATACCTCTATTCCCAATATGGATATCAATAAAATATTTGGTTAATTTTACTATCACTCTTTGGTTATCATTAATATATTTCTTATGTATGATAATTAAAATAGATATCGATTTAATATAAAGAAATATTTATTCACCATTGAATGAGAACTATGAAACTATTGGAATGACAGTACAAATTGAATACCTACATATAATTTATTCAGTATCAACATAAACACACGTCATATGGTTTGTGAGCAATATCATAATATAGTAAATTTCATCCAGAATTACTGGCTTGACCATCAATAACGATTGTGAAGTCGGTTCAAGAGACGACTCTTTCAAACCATTATTCTCCAGTATCACGAAAGGCTTCATCATCAATTCCGTGATCTGAAAGTAAACCCAACATGAATGTAAACAGTCATATACCTAGGTATGTCATCTCAACATAAATGCCTGTTTAAAAGATTCGTGTATATAAATCTGAGACGATACACGATGACGAAACTATACAGTTTGTGAGAAATCCCAAGTCTGGAGAATGACGATCGGATTACACACCTAAACCACCCATTCATTAAAAATCATACTCTCGATGTACCCCATTGGACCCTATACCAACCATTCGAAGAATCACTTGAAAAATTTCTGATGGCAAAGGTCAACAGGTCAAGCAAACACCAGACGCGACACAATTTATAGGTTATTTTATCAACGGTAATAGTCATATTATATTGGAAATTAAGTTTAAGTATCTATCCATGCAAGCCTGGAACGAACACATCAACTCCTCTGTCGATTTTCAGTTAATCAAAATTTTACCAACCTATATACATCATATTAACGGCAGGTGTCCTTACCTTTGAACAGGTCGATGAGCTAATCAAAGCTCCATTCCTTCGGGATAGTCTCCATACTCATATTTCCTCGCACTATTCAATCGTAGCACAGCCACAGTGTTGAGAATGTTATGAACTTGAAAGAAATAATTATTGCCGCCGGAATTGACACACTAATCAATGTAAAACTGCACACAGTTCGATATGATACACGAATTACGAAGCGTGGCGTTGGCCCAACCACCACCATTCGATATGTTCTGAAATCATGTATATTAATATTCACCATACATGCTGTGATTTTTTGGAAATATGAGATGGTAAATCAAGGAATAGATGTCTATGAGCGACAAATCATATGCTTACGAATGGAAAATTGTTATGTTCATATTATCAAATATATAAAATGGTAATGTTTGAGAGAAGATATATTGGAAATACGAATTACCAGTAAATATAAACATTTTCTTCTGTTAACAATAGGGAGACTGTATGTCACATACAAATTTTGTTACCAGAAATATAAAACTTTTAGTGGAATACATATATTCTGTCGAGGAGCCACATAATTTCTTTACAATAAAATATATTCTCTAGATTTCTCTCCGTGTAGGATAGCTGTTTGTCTATTTGGTGATCCCTCTAGAAAATCGTAGAGAAATAGGTGATATCTCCCTTTTCTGTAAATAGATATTTTCATGGTCGAATCTCATTAGAAATCATGTTTATTATTTCAACACGAGCGATTCCGAGTAGCGTACCAAACGACGTAAGCTTATGGACACCCTTTTAGTTGTGAAGCTCATTCATTACCTTGTGTGGTTTTCCTAATGTATATACCTTCTAAACTAACCAAAAAAAAAATCCAACACTTTTATGCTGTACCATCTATTCATTTCGTGAATGAAATGAAAAAAAAATAGTTGAATTGATAGATGGCGAACGTATCATCAGAGTGAGCCATAGAAACATACTTGATATTCATGTTGATTTCAGTAAAAAAAATTTGAAACGGTGAAAATCAATAGCTTTTTTATCGAAAATAGTATAGAGTGGGTTATTCAGTTCCTGGATCACCTGGTATATATGACTATACCAGTGATTTATATTCATTTGGCAATGATACAATTCGGCCTAAGAATAGCTATAGCCGTCAAACGATTTGAATCAGTTCTTTTTTCAGACTTCAGTCTTTTTTGTTTGTATTATTAGATTGGCTTCATAGTGTTGTTTTAAGATTCCACAAGAGTAATTTGGCTCTTGACTATCAGGTGGAAAAATATTCAACGCACATTTCGACTTTTGAAGATGATACCCTTGCATATATATGAGCCGTAACCGGACAATCAACTTCCTTATTTTGAATGGAAAGCTACATTTTTATTTGCATTTCTTCCCGACAGGTTATGGGTATCGTATCTGAAGTCCCACAAAGTGGCCCACCACACATTGACTTCAGATAACTATCACGAGTTGATGATAAATACCGAAATAAAAAACAAGAATAATCCAAATTCATGTAATTATATGTGGAATATTTACATTATTCATAAAAAAGACCATTCTAATAGATAATTTAAACCTTTGCATATGTATATGATTAGGCAAACGCCTATCACCTAATCGTATGTAATTACCTCATTGAATTTCAAGTAGGTATATGTTACATCAGTATTCGAATGAAGAGATATATACCAAAGATTTGTATCACTTGTTCAGGAAAACAAGGAACAAATTCGATCGATATGATATCAGGGATGTACAGTTCACTAAGTATGAGCAAGTATGAGCTATAAGAAACACTTCCTGTTTCACCGGAAGTCAAAAGGAATGTGTAGGTATCACTTTTCTTGGAAAATATACGATTGAGTCTAAAATCACCTACACAATCTAACTGTAAATCAATAGTCTATTGATATGATTAAAATTTCATTGAATTTTCACATTTTTTTTATTCTAACGGAACATTTTCATAAATAGGGTGTGAAGGGTGCTATGGAAGATTTAATAATAACATGTGAGTAAAAATATGATTCCTTATCAAAGTGAACGATGTGAAAGTACTATTTATTTTCCATTTTGATTTTCGAACGGCTCCCAAATTTGTTATAAATATGTTCAACTTCGTTCTTCGCTGAAGAATATCAGACGCAGCAAGCTTATGAAAAATAATGCATGTTCTTGTCGCTGAAAACAGCTAAGGGCATTGTTCGTTCCGATTGTCAAATGTATTTTAAATCGCCCTGTACATCAAACGGTGAGCATTGAAATTTACCATTCTTCTTGCCCTGTGATTTTATTCCAAACTGGCTGTATGAGAATGATTCTCAAAGGTTGCTGGTAGCTCAAAGAATTGAAAACTCCAAGGGAGTGTGGGTGTGTGCAAAATAGAGCGCAAGGTCGTAAGATCCGTCAATAACTTCTGTTGGCGAACTGGCAGCCCAAGTGGTATCGTGAACGGCTTTGGAAGCCTCTGCGGTTGAAAATTCCGACACTCGACCGATCTAAATCTGGAAAGAATTGTGCGATGGAATTACAATCATTCGAATTTCACCATGGAATTAACACAATCGACGAGTGAGGCTTATTGAATGCTTATTGAGTCGGGCCAAAGCGGCCCAAAGTAAAATCACCAGCTCCGGATCCACGGTTTTCTCAAGCAGCGGCAAAACTTGATATAAGCTTTGTTTTGGTTTTCGTCAGAACCGTTCTAGAACCGTCCTAGAACGGTTCTGCTCATACGCATTTGCTTCAAGGGATCGATTTGAATATATTTATATATATATTTGAATATATGTGTTTGCACTTGTTTAATTATTTCAAATACAATTACACATAAAACCGATTAGACAGACGTGACATCGTTCCTTGTACACCTTTATATAGAGTTTGAAGATACAGCCATTTCACGGAAAAGAGAAGACTTCAATCGTATATATGTTTACGAGTTGGTTATTTCTAATGATATGAAACCATTGAACAAGAATCCAACAGTTATCCTTGCATATAATTTTTTTTTTTTTTTTCGTATTAACCGAAGAGGTGTAATTCTCTAGAAGTTTTAGTTTTTTGCCCACATCAATCTCAGATTGGCTTAGAATTACAATATCATCAGCATTCATTACAGTTGTTTATGTTGACACCTGGAGCTCCATTACTCTAGAAATATTCTTCGAATCGATGTCTGCAAGAAGAAAGGAACAAGTTAAAGGCTCAGAATTTCACGTTGTGAAACTCCCTCAGTAACATCAAATTGGACGAGAAATCCTTAGCTTTAACACGCATTGTTGCTTCTCGATAGAATGATCTAAGCAGCCTAATAAGCCGTGAGTATACCATGCCAAGCAGCTTTTCATCGGTCGGGTTAGAATGGCTCCAAAGTGCTAGATCAAAAGGTTCGTTACAACCAAACCTGAAGTTGTGGAATGTTCAACTTCCGAAATATCTCTCGTGTCCTCAACAGTCAGCTGGCCGTATGGCTGTAGATTGTCTTTGTCCTGCGGCATTTTATTCCAGTGAGATTTCATTTCCAGCGTCGGAACTCTTTTCGTGAGTGGGCCTTGTAGAAGGGTTCTTTGTTGTCTTCAACTCCCTTATGACCTGGCACCCACACCAAAGTGACCTGGTTGTTCGCTGCCAGTAGCTTAGACTTACAAGTGTATGACTTCAGAGCTTTTAGTGCTGCTTGGCTATCTGAGAATATAGATTTTTGCCCTTCGAGTGTTCCTTTCGAGGCACTCCTGGGCACATTCCTCTATAGCATGTACTTCTGCTTGAAAGATGGTTGGGGTGTTGCTAAGGGGTTTTGAGAGCCTGAAATTTGGCCCTGTAACTCCCACTAGAGCCTTTTCATCCATCCTGGATCCATCAGTATACCACACTACTGCATCCCTTCCCAGTTGAGGTCCGTATGGATGAGCGCTCTCCCCGCATCTGGAGGAGAGCGCGGCCCAAAGGAAGACAGCCAGAAGCCACGACGCGAATCGCTCACAGCTGTTTGGTGCAGTATGCGTTTGTTACGTCATGTGCGCGCGCCATTTGGAAGTATCATGTAAACAGCTAGACAGCCAGTGATATCAACGCGGAGCCGCCGAATTCGAATAAGCATCGGTGTAGTCAGTTTTTGTCGCGGTTGATCGTCGGGCGTTTCGAGCCTCTTCTGCCCTTCGAGTGCGCGATGTTTAGGGCGTATGGTGCAGGCGCTGCGGAGACGGCGAGTCCTCATCCCTTCTGGGGGCTGTCGAACTTCCCCGCGATCCCCAAAGGTTGGTCCTGCCAGGGCACCCTTGTTGTACTCCGAACCCGGAGCGGTGTTGTTTGTTGTTTATATCGGCCGCGTGATTCGTCGTAGAGATGCGAAATGTGTGATATCCGAGGCTGGATAGTAGATAGATACGCGCTACTCGAAATAATTTATAAATATGTACGACTCGGGTGCTCGCGGTTATTGTGGATTTGTACTGTTACGTTATCAAAGGTTTCGTCTTGGCATAAAGTTGTTGCTACAAATGAAAAATACCCACACTTTGAGCGTTATTTTTTGGTAGCCGTTGACAAAACAAGTTGTGTGTCTAGAACTTTCTATTTCGAGATTACGTGTACTTTTTCAATCAATCAATTAGTAATTGGTCATTGCTTTCGATAACATCAACTAATAAGTGGCAAACGTGCTTTGAAATCGATCTGTAATTCTAACACTCGTTCTAACATAACCTCACCAGCATTCGTAATGCCCAGTACATTAATCAAATTATTCGATAGTCAATTAATATTCTTCGAACTCCTACAGAATTATTAGACAATTTATCTCAGATCTCTCCTAATAGTTGCTAAGGTGGAATACATAAATAATCGTAATAATGTATACGATATTTCTTCTGCGGTTTCAAGGCAGTTTTTTAGGAGAAAAGTGAAACTATTTGAAATCTTTGCCATTAGTATAACTTTTAACAAGACCATTGTTACAGAACGAATTGCGTCAGAAGTTTGGCGCAATATCAGAGGACATTCAAATTATGTGACGATATTTCGAGCTGTGAATAATGATAACACAATCGCCTACGTTAATGAATCAATTTATATATTAACATACACATACACTAATTGTACAAAAAATAAATTTCCTACCTGTTTTATAACGTGCGTATTCATACAATTGGTCATTCTAGCTGAATCTAGTAAAGGATATCCTTATTGACGTGAATGCTTTATTAATTATTTTCAGTCAACATGTGAATAATGTACTTAATATCATTGATGCAAGAGTGATGACATACTTTCGCAGTAGCAATAGTAGCAGCCTTGAATATTATTCATCTATTTCGAACAATGTATGATTGATTCAATTGAGTATACCCATGCCTTTACCCATCAAATACACAACACCGAGACTGCTATTGAAAATAATCTACCGGAAGAGGTGGGTGCGTAGAATTGTAGTCACCTGATTAGTTGGGATGATTGACCCATCCGATCACTCTACAAAAATGTTCTCTGACAATAAATAATTCAATGATTCTGTATACAGATTACAGTAACACGTTTAGCAAATACACTCACTACAACAATGGAAATATAGATAACCTTAAACAATGTTCTATGGTAATTACATGAAAAAATGCTTAGGTTAGAATGATTTCGATCGTTTTGAATTTTACTGAAGGTAACTTCATTGCGAAAGAGATTGAGCAAGTTGGCAAAAGTTTATATACAATAACGATCAGGTGATTCACATGCTTGGTAGTTATAAAATTCATCACGAGAATAGAATATTGATGAAAATAGGCTAGCAGAATTACTTTGGAATTTTTACATTTTACATTGGCCATAATGTAGGACTTATCCACCACCCTCTATTTCCAATATATTTGTGCCTCTCTCTCTCTCTCTCTATAGGAATAGAAAAAACATTCTAACGTTCAGATATATCTGGGGTATCAAATATGAGTTCGTTCAAAACTAATTAATTATCCATCCTTTTGACAAATACCTATAACTGATCCGAATTTGAACATCACGTAGATGGAGGTTTCGATATATAGTTTCAACAAGGTTTGTTATAATGGTTTAGATATTGAAAAACTAAAAAAACAACCCTTTCTATCGCGGCTGATTTCCTCTAGCATATTCGAGAGCACATTCTTTGTTTTTTTTCATCCTTGATCATGTTAGATTGATAAGTAGTGGTTATGATATCAATTTTGCCGGATGGTTCCGTTCATTTGACCACGTGTGTCCTGGATGCATTCCCCAATTGAGAGCCACTGCCGCATTATCTAATTGAGCATCATTCCACTAGTAGCCTAATGTCCCCCCATTGAATAATCTCAATATTTGTCTGCATACAATAGAATATGAATTAAATAATACGTATCACTCGACTGACGGCTGATGCAGTTCAGGGTTCATATTATGAAACGCTTATACACAATAGTAACATTTATTTTTACAATGCTGTAGTCAGAGTAGTTCATCAGGTTAACACACTTATCATCGCGATTTCAAGGCAACATGCTGGGAACCAGTAGGAGCAAGCCAATACCGAAATTCCATAAATCAATACCCAGGCCCGCGCGAAAAAATATTTCAAAAAGTTACAAGTATGGGCACCGCCAGGATTACATTCAGGGGGGTGCATCTGCTCTACACATCGTACTACTAACCAGTGGCAGCGAGTTTTGTCTAATTTGTACCAAAATAGAGGGTTTAAAGAAAGCAAAGTAATATAAGCGCCGCAGGCGCCATGGTCCCAAAACTTCAAGTCCCTTCTTCCGTATAGATTCTGTGACAAAAAGTCTAGTCATGCTAGTTTTCATTATCAACCTTCAACTTATAAAGAAGGCTCTGCTACCGAAATCTCCAACGAAAGACCTACCACAAAACTGTTGAATAAGCGAAATGATCATGAATGAACTTTGGTTACGTTTTGCTGAAGTTGCTGACTATTTTGCCGACATGACTAACGACCAGGTAGTGGCTATTATGTTCCACCTGTGTAATTCACCTCAAGAATAAAACCTACCTTACGGGGTTTCCTGTTTTTCGTCTGAATATAATAGTGGTATCGATAAAGTTATTGATAAATGTTATTGTCTTTGTTTATTTTATCGATTGTTTATCTTTGTTTCAGGATTTATCAACACGAATGTTTTTCCATCGTTACAATTACATGGTGAGTACCATTTTGATTATCCTTGAACACGATAAATTCCTGGAATTGTGGTTTCCGACGAGAAATCAATTATGATCAATATTGATTTCCCAGTATTATCGAACGTGTGTTTTACTCATTTTCAGAACATGCATGTCTTCATCGGAATTGTTTGTTATTCAGTTTGTATTGTTGTTTCATAATTGGTTTAGATAGTATATTTTCAATATTACCAAGGTTATAGACGTACAAACAAGCTTCATTGTCCATATTGAGAATATATAAAGCATATTACATATACATATATATTTTTATTGAAATAATAAAAATATAATTCCGATTGGTCGAATGGAGAAAAAAATAAAAATCACTGATTCGGTACTGAAAAATTTCTATTCAATAAATAAAATTCATCCCTTTTGCTAGTTGAATATTTTTTTTCTCTCCACAAATCACTGTAATCAATACTCAAGAGTATTCACTTACATTATAGTCGCTGTGAGAAAAAAATGAAATCTTATCATGCATTCGTGATACTCATGTTATCGAGATACCAACATCAGGTGAACTTCTTCAAATATTTGAATACGATAATATGGGTTCTGTAACCTATAACTATACTTGAACGAAAAATACACAAATGAAAGCAAACAATTGTTGTCGAGGCGTTGTTTATTGCTATGAAAAATTGCGTTTAACAAGTAGTGAAAACCTACATCTTGATGATACAACATTCAATTAAAAATAAATATAATGGTTGTTATGATTGAAAACATTTAAAAAACACAGCTGTTCTATGTGGCAAATATCCCAATGTTTATGAAGAATTTTATGACATCGTTTATTACATAGTACGTGTAAAAATATACTAATTGGTCAACATGGCATTAGTTTCAGAAGGCTTTTATATCCTATGATTCCAAATTCCACAGAAATCAGATTGTAGTTTCCGAAGAATACTTCAGAGTCCAAACTCCATATTAAAAGCTGTCCAAAATCCGGAATGTTACTTTGTTGATTAACGAATAATGATATTTCAGAAAAATAAATAATACAGATAATGTCACCCGATATTAGAATGTGTTTTGAACTGTGCTAAGATTATTTCTCTTTACCCAGCCTGGCAAATATTTATTTTGTTTTGTGGCTCATTAATTTCTCTTGTGAGGAAGATTGTATCGAAGTTCATATCAGTCAGTCATCGGTAATTGGACATTATAACATAACTCAATTCTAGGATTCGAATTCATTAGTTACTTGAGTTACTTCATTAATTATGGTAGGAATCTTTCATTAAGCAGTCAACAATTATGACACAATAACAAGTCCCGTAAATCTCGGGAGTCCCGATTATATAATAATTGCTAATGATTTCTCATACAGGATGTACCGAGGGATGTACCATTTACCATTCTACAATCCAACAGTAACGCGCTAGTGCTACAATTCAAATTAAACTTCACAACCCTACGACCCATTTCAGTTTGAACACCCTGTTTATTGGGTGGTCAAGAACCTCATGAAACAATTTCTAGATAATTTCAAACAGCATAGATCGAAAGGCATTGAACTCGAAAAAGATATTACCGACACAAATGTTTTGTTTGAAATTACTTTTGTATCATCATCATTTTATCGCCATGTCTGGTATGCTTTTTATGCATAGTCAAATTATTATTGTGGAAGCAATACTTCTTTCTGACGTGCCGAATTGTTAGGTTATGAACATAGATAAAATATTTGAGGATTCAACACATGAGTTCCACAAATTTTCAGAATTCTAATATTCTTAGATACTCTAGAGTCTACAGAAGTATCTGAAATTCTGCAAAATGCCAGTCAGTCATAGTTTACCAAAATGGAATACCTAATAGATGAATTCAGTAAGAAAGTGGCATGCGGTAACCATTTCATTTGGCCATCGAAAAATAATCACCTTTGTCTTGAGCAATAATCATGACATAACATGTCGATGAAACACTTGCTAAAATGATAAAAAACAATTAGGTAAGCTTCTGTCTGTTGATTAGAAGTTGCAGTTCACAGTTCCTGCTGAAACCAATTATTCGGAGCACGGGCTGGTGAATCTCTTATCACTCACTTATTTCACCGAGTAACGTACGTTCCAGAACAATCCAAGAATAGCCCAAACGCGAAAATAGTTCATCTGATATATGAGCTCATATTAAAATAGTGTAAGGTGACCAGATGTTTATGTTTACCATTCTAAGTGTAGGCATAAACGGAGACTTACTTGCACATGTCATGGAAACGCGTGTGTCCATTTTTTGTTTACTCGAGATTCGAAATAGATGATTTCGGCTTCTGGGCGCTGGTTGCCGGTAAATTGTAATCTACCAAAGAGCCGTTTAAGGGTTCTGTCCAAGTTCTCAACAATATGTCCATCAGGCAAAATAGTATGAACTCCTTATCTGATAGAAACTGATGAGTTCTTCCTGGATTTTTTCTCCAACCTCTCCTACCGCAATAGCAAAAGTATTGCGAATCAGCTTTCGGATATATTTTTTTCTATCCGTTCTTCTAGTTATATTCGGGGAGATCAAGTTGGAATGATGATTACATAGGTTAGCTTTTGCTAATGACTTCTAATATCGTCTCGTATATCCGTGATAATCGCATCAAACATTGTTTTTGGCGACTGCTCTTTATATAGGAGTCACAAACCGAAAAAAAAACTGATTCCAAAATTTAAAACACAAAAACGATGTATTCAATCAAATTGAAAGCCTTCTATGAAGTACTCAGCTTTCTCGGGACTTTCGATGAAACTATTTCGCCTCTGAAAGATACACATTTTTCTCTACGAATATTGGATACTACATCAATTACATGATTCTCAACATTCTTCATCTGCTGATCTGCTGACAACCAATCACAAACTTCGAATATTCAGAATCCAACAGGCTGAAGCCAATGAGAAAGCTGCAATGAAACAAATTTTTCGAAAGTGGGCTAAAGTGATGCCCGAAATACGATCATTTCCAATTTGAGTAGTAGCGCGAGGACATAAGAGAGAAACAAGAGAACAAGAGAGTCGCTCTTGACTGTCATATACTGTCATCATCTGTCGCATACGCATAAATTCATCGTTGCCATCGACACTCTTTTGTTTCGAGTTCAGTTCAGTTAAGGCTGTCCATGTTATCAATATTCATGCGTGGAGCCTTGTCTCTGGAGTGTTTCTTTCTTTGGCATGGTGTCGCTGCATCCAAGTTGCTCTTGGCACCTTGGCACGCGGCTCCGTGCTGTTAAACTTAAACTACCCTGGGCCCTGCGCAGGAAATAAAAGTGTGCATTCTGTGTTCTGTGTTCACCGACCGCGTGTATCGTTGCATGCACTGCGAGTGAATATAATTCAATGTTCTGCATGGCTTCAGCCAGGGAAGTGGTTGTTTTCTTCTCGTTGTCTACCAGTCATTCAAACTGTGTTTGATATTATGCATTGGATGAAGCGTGATACGTCTTTCTTTCATTTTCTGATGGGTCTATTATCCAATTCATGGCTTTTCGTTTTGCATTTTAATTTCAAATTACGCTGCCCCAGTTGATATTTTATAGCCCCCGGCGGTATTCGAAATGAAATACTGCCAGCCTAATCACGCCCCCAAGCAGAATCGTGTTTCAGAACGAGTAAATAACCCAGAATGGAATCTTTTATACTGTCATGGCGGACGAGATCATTTCGGCTCCCGATGAGATGGATGTTGTCAGATTGTGAAGAAAATTATTGGCGCTTTGCGCACTATTTTCATGTTTCATCAGATGAGTAAAAATAATAAATCGTCCTTTTTTTAAGATTATCCTACCTTTTTTAAAACGGAAGAAGAAAATTCTCTACTTCATCAATTTTGTGCTTGTATTTCTGTATGAATAGTTCAATTTGAATTCTGAGTGTTTTCTATTAAGTAAATAAAGACTAGTTCATCTTGAAACGAATTCCGCAAAAAAAATTCGATAAAGAATTGCGTCGCCTATGTCGCGAGGAAGTTTCAAAAATTGAACCTTATTGCGATTTTCGCAGAATTTTTCATTCCAAATGGGGTTATACCTGTTAGGAGGGTGTTTACTGTTTACAAAGAGGTGTTTACTTCACAGACGAGTTGTTCAAGTTGATATGGACGAATGTATCAGGTTGTACAAATTATACAAACTTTTCCATATTTATTATTTTGGATCTGTAATAACAAGAAAACCTCTTCGTTGTAGCGTAAGAAACAAAAAAAAAAAACGGAGGAAACATGGAGGATATCACAATAACCTTATGACTGAAATGAAACTCAGTGATATATGTATTTGTTGGAAATATCTCAAAATATCTCCGTTGGCTATTGAGGCTACTTGAAAACTTATGTCTATCCCTCAGTTATAATAGAATTGACCCCATTGATTGATAGTTGTCAGATGAACTAGTCATCGATTCACACTGAACTCTCGATTCTCGATTCATCGTCCGAATTCGCAATAAAACCTATCGTTCGGGCCTCGTCGGATCAACTCGCCGTATTCGTGTATCGATCGAGTTTCTCCGATTGTTTACGATTCATGACGTGGTCATTCATGTTGTCTTATTATCGTTCTCAAAGCGTTGATTGGTGCGTTTTTTATCGATTAATTTATTTATTGGTGTATTAAATGTATTGCTGGTGAACAATTGTTTTGAGCAGGTTTCTGGGATTGAAGTGTCAATAGTGTCAATTCATTGGTGAGAGTCATAGTCGTACTTTCGGGAATGGAATAATGTAGAATAATGCATGGATATATATTCTATTCAAGATGATGAATATTTTCAGTTGATCGGAATTGTATTTCACAGATTTACTTCATATAGAAAATAATACAAATGAACAATGATGAATATAATATTATTCGAATAATCAATTCGTGTTATATTTCGTGGTTTTATCAACATTACCGCCCGATCTCCTCCTCTCTACCTGATACCAAGAGAAATAGTTAGATCTTGCTTTCAAACAATGTAATGCATTTGAGATAGGAAAGGTATTTTATTGGCAAGGTGGATATAGGATGGTGAAACAGCTTCTAGAATAAACTGTAGACTTTTGCCTACTTGATTACATACCGTAGTAATATTTCCTGAAATTACCAGAGATGGCAACAGAAATCTTTCTTGAAATTCGATCTTACCGCCATCTTCATTCAAGTGGTGGAAAGATTACTACCTCCTCAAATGGTCTGCAAATTTTTCGCAGAAACAATTGAAGAGCTGTTTCACCATTCTATATCCACCTTGGTCTGAGGTATCAACTTCAACTTTCCCGAATCTCCCCGGGTAAATGTTCGATTAGGTGGCGATATCGAATTTTTTCTAAATGTTTGGCTGTGCTTACGTATTTTGGCCTCGTGATCACGAATCTGAAAACCAAATTGTGCGGAAACCAATACTTTTCGAGATATTCGCAAAATAAAGTCATTATTACCCCATTATTTAGCAACACTTATTCAGTGATTCAACCTTTATCATCCTTCTTTAATTGTTGTTTGAAGAACTGTATACCCTCCTTATTAACTATAAAGTAATATTTCATGAGAAATGGTATTCAATTTATTAATTTAACAATTTAATTCAAAATTATTATCAATCAACGCTCATACCTATTAACATCTTCCATGGCAAAAGGTGACATTGTATATTCTCTCCAGTGTTGCCATCTTAGTGGATTTTACACCAAAACTGGTGGTTTGAGTTATCGTTTTGTGACAAAAAATTGCATCTAGTGGCTGGTGGTTATTTTTGTGAAACTTTTTATGACATGTGGAAATCTGGTGATTTCTAAGATTTCTTCCATATTTGATTTCTGCCACAGATTTCACTACTAATTGACAGTTGACGCATGCGCATGACACGGATCACGATTTCGATATATTCGTAAAATCGTCAACGTCATGTTTCATGCTTCATGCTGTGCATAGATTTTAGTTTGACATAAATTACGTAAGTAGCACCACTAGCACCCTTTTCGATTAAGCAGAAACATTTACACCGAGTGCGCTCCAGTTTTACCAATAGAACTAGCTATTATGCTATTATCTGGTGTTAATCTAGTGGTTTAAATCGTAGTAAACCACCAGAAAACCACTATATGTATTATCAAAAATTTTCGCCTGCGGCGCATTTTTTTCAATTAACCAGGTATTGTGATTTTCTGGTGTTTTCAAAGATGCCATTTTGAGATTTTTGAGATTTTGAGTTGGCAACACTAAATTTCTCTCTGTTGACAGCTATCATGGCCGTTATTTGAAAAAAAAAACTACATAAATATTCAATGTGATATCAAATTTTACAATCTCGTTTTGTTTTTCTGATAACTGAATATGGCATCTATTTTCCGCGAGCACTAACATCGAGTTTCGTGTACAACAGACAAGCCAGTGATGAGCAGTGGAACAATAGCAAAAGAAGGTTTTATTTTGGAAATATCTCGAAAAATATTGGTTTCCGCACAACTTGGTTTTCAGATTCGTGATCAGGAGGCCACAAAAATACGTTAGTACAGCCAAAAATTTTGAAAAAATTCGACATCTCCACCTAACCGAACATTCACCACGCCCCGAACCCACCTTGGGCCGACCAATGAGCCACGCGCATGCGTTGCAGGCAAGTCCCCGTACTTCGCGGGGCTGGAGGACCAGCCGGGGCCGGTGCTGCTGGAGGAGCCCGCCCACCTGGAGGGCGCGCTGGGCGGCTCGATGGGCGGATCGCAGCCGCTGAGCTCGCCATCGCGCTCGTCGCCGCACTCGCAGGGCTCCGAGGGCGGCGAGAGATTCTCGCGGAAGGTGTTCGTCGGCGGCTTGCCGCCGGACATCGACGAAGACGAGATCACGGTCAGCTTCAGGCGGTTCGGGCCGCTCGTAGTCGACTGGCCGCACAAGGCCGAGAGCAAGTCCTACTTCCCGCCCAAAGGATACGCCTTCCTGTTGTTCCAGGTGAGGGCCGCTTTCCACTTATCGATACTGAGTATCGAAATATCGATACCAATGATGTCAGTATCGATACTCATTGACATATGACGTGACCATTGAGAGTTGACCATTTACGACATTGACACATTCTTCTTCTTCGTGTTTTAAGGGTTCTTTTATAGGGAAAAATCACGAAACGCCAGATGGCGCTGTAAATGTCAAAATGTCGGATCGAGGGGTGAACAACAAATAATCTGTCATTTGATCTCTTGGTAAACCAAAGTTTTTATTGAATAGAATTTCAGCTATCTCAGAGATTTAAGTCGATTTTTCGTACTCGAATATTGGATTGAAGTTGTATCTAGGGTTTGTTGTCGACGTTTCCGTTTTATTGTCACTGGATTCTTGTTAAATGCTACCAAAGTCCAGGTATCAATTTCTGTTTTTATTCGAAGTTTTTCAGTTCTTAGTTCCTGAAATTCTTTTTAAAATGCCTGTGTGAAAGTCGAAATGTCAATTTCGGATATTATATGTGGAGTGAAAGTGTTTCAGCAATCGCAATATTGGAACTGAGGCCTCAATGAAGAAATCATAAAAAGTTTTGTGTTGAGATCCTCCACAATGCTCACATGAAATCACCATGAAACTAGATGAGATATGATATGGGTTTATTTTAATGTTCCTGTAAAGCAGATTTATTTTTAATGTTGTATAATTCAATTTTGAAAAGATTTATTGGCCATTTTGACTGGAAGCATATAAACTCCACCTTTTTGACTTATCAGTTTTCTTTTCTATGTTGGTTTGTTTTTATTTTAAGGAACCTAGATTATATGATAATGTATTCAAATAGATATACCTATTAGAACAAAGTGAAGTGCAAAAACTACCAGGAAGTGACAGTTGATATAGATTCATCATTTTGTGGAGATTTGATAAACTCATTTAGAAGAAATGATAGTGTTCAAATAAATGATTTAAAAAATACATAGTTTCATTGGGTAAATAAGAGTAAATGGCTTTCTTTAGCATGTCATATGTTTTTCTTAATAGAATAATTTGGGAAATGTAACACAATAATAACAAATCAGTATTCAAATCTTTTAATCATTGGTGAATGAAATAGATTCCCTTCAGACTGAGAAAGACTACAACTCATAAAAAATGCAATAATAAACATTCTTGAACATGTTAAATTCCTAAATCCAAATAATACTGCCAAGCAAGCAGATGATAATAATACACAACACCAGAATCACCCAAAACTTCATATAATTATCAGGAACATTATTGTTGTGTGTCATATAGGTTGTTGTTGGTTTTGTATTTACAGTGGAACTCTCTTCTTTATAAATCTTCCCTACTTGTTCATTTCCATGTTGCTCCAACTGCATATGATTATTTGATATTTGCCTGAGCCTGTAATAAATTACAAAATGATTAAAATGAACCAAATGAGATGGAGAAGAGGTGGTAGCATAGTGACAACAATAATGAAAAATCGAACTTACCACTGAAACAATCATCATGAGTGCTTGCTACAAACATAAATTCCGAGATAGCTTTCTCTATCTTCAAGATCATCTTCCATTTCTAGGCTACTTGCCTTAGGATTTAGGTTTTCCCAAATCCTGCCCATCTTCTGCTTAGAATTTGAAGGAAATGTATGCAAAGCCTATGTTAGAGCATTATGGAACAAGCATATTTTTCGCGATTTTATCTCCATATCACCTCTTCTAATCTCTTGCATTTTCAGATTGTGTGGTCTATTAACAACAATTCTTCACAAAATATCATCAAAATACAACACTTTCAATGCTTAAATCACTGAAATTAATGAATAAAGTTCACACTTTACCAATATGAACATATGGAGGTTAGTTTGTTGTTCACCTCTCGAGTAGTTCATGCGATCAATTATAGATGTCGCCCACTCCGTGATTTTTCCCTATCCCTATTCGCGATAGAAAATAACACGTAGCACTATCTCATGGTAACAACTCGAACTTCTAGAAGTGGTGTCGTTTTGTTTTGTTTTCATATTTTTGTGGTTTGTTTCGTTGTGACATAGGTGTCTTGTCACCAAACAATAACTGGAACGAGAAAAACGATATGATTTCACATGTATTTCACCAAAACATCTCTCGAAAAACTGCTGGAAGTACACCTTTCACATCAGAAGCGAACATAAACAGAACAGAGGTTAAGTTTTTCTGTGGGTTATCCTCCAGAGAGTTCAGTGGTTATACCACTTCGAGTGGTTCACAAGTCACCGCTAGCAACTATCGCGAATACGAGAAAATTTAGCAAAACTATCCTTGGGCAAAACTAGCTGTTAAATTTCAAATATTTGCGCACTACTGCCCTTTCTGTATCGAGGAGCGAATGTTTTTAAAAATAGTAATCATTACTATTCTCAAAGTCTGCGACTCAAGTACCGTTTTCGATTCCCAATATAATATATTTTTTTTTCTTCTCGAGCAATTCGAAACCATATATTTATTTTTTTCATTGTTACAATATACATTGAAAAAATAATTCAATACATCATCTGAAATTTCGAACGTGAGAATATCAATTTTTGCAATACAATAAAAGTAATGTATTTTTCGAACGTGAGAATATCAATTTTTGCAATACAATAAAAGTAATGTATTGCAAAAATGAATTTTTAACAACACATTGCTAGTAATGCATTGTGAAAATTGATATTTTTGCAATGCATTGATCGATTGATCATATAGGTACTACTAGTTGATGAAATTCAGCACAGTCCGTGAAAAGTCAATTTCACGGCCGTTACTCATAGCAACGGCCGCGAAACCAAACGTCACTTCAAAATTTGACATTTCTAAAATACTACAAAGACAAGGATTATTTTGTCACACCAATCTTTGAACTCGCCGTAACATTTTTCGTACTGCCGTTTAGATTTTTCGGGTATTGAAACGGAAAGCGCCGAATTCACAACGCTTTTGAGTTCAGGAGGAGTGGAAGGTACTGAAATATCGCAATCAGTATCATACATTTTGCGTTTTGTCAAGAACTGTCAAAATCATATTTGTGAATCAAAATTAAAAAAATTTGACATCAGAAAAACACAGCAAAGTTGGAAGTAACTACAACCGATTTTATTCAAATTTTGGGTTCCATGATTCATTACTTGATGGAAATAAAAATTTTCTCTTGAGTATTCATTTTCATATTTGTCCCCATCCCACTTGAACGTGTAGTCTTGTAGGTCGAATACTTCTGAAAATACTATCATACAGTATCGATATATTGATACTGGGCCGAGTATCGAATTATCGGTACTTAGTATCGATAAATTGATCCTTTTCTGTTTTGCGTATCGATACACGCCACTATCGATACTTTCCGACCTCTTATACACACCTGTGCCACAGAGTCGCACAGAGTACAGTAAAACCACTAATCTTTCTTTGCGCGAGAAGCATATAACCATAACCCCACATAGGAAGGCAGATACACCTCTGAGTTTGCGCATTGTGGGGTTACGTTGTTGTCATGATTTTTATTATCTTTCGACTGCACGAGAGAAAAACCTATATAATGTTTTTGGAGGAACATCCTGCATTGGAAAAACCTCTTTAGGAACAACTTTGCCGTCCGATGGAAATAAGAATCCTCGAGCTTGACAATGAAGGAATGTTTTGATAGGTTCGAATAAAAATAAAATTCGATCAATCATTCATCAGGTTTTCCTTTGATCATGTTATTCATGTTCACGGAACGATAATATCAATGTAGGATAGCCAACAGTTTTTATTCCACTTGACAATCGTGTACACAAGGAAGGTCGTAATTACAGCTGTATAACAAGTGCTCAGAATCGGCCTCGTTGTGTTTTTTGTTTAGTTTTATGTTTTCGATTGATTTTGTTGTTATTGCTTATGTTCTGTTGAAACAATATCAGGCGGAAAACTCCAATAACGTGTCCGTGTCACCTGGTGGTACGTACAATTTCTCAAATTTTTCATTTCCCAACGAAAATCCAACGCCTACCGTGACTACGTTTCAAATCACGCGATATTGGTCTCTCTATAACTGCGCAAACTCAAAAGTGCACCTGCGCGAAATCAATTCGCGTCAAAAACATTAAGTGCTTCAAGTACGTCCGCAACTGTACTCCAATTTAATAGCCCTGAGATCCCAATGGAGAAGCTCGAAAAATTTATGCGTATTGTTTGCGGCTTCCGGTCGAAAATGACGTCAAACCGCGACGAGTGCGAAAATTTTCGCGAAATAATTTCGTTTAGGGAAATAATGATTATCCGTCAGGCTGTCTACTGCATGGAGATCTTGATTGAATAGTCGTAGAGGGAGAATGTGAAACAAAGGTGAAACATGCCCGACGCTCAGTTTATCAACCCTTTTTAGAAGCAACCCCGTCCCATGAGTGGGCGAGCGGGTTTAGCCCTTCGTAACGTTTCCTACGTCACCTGCTCTAGCACAGTACAGCCCTTCACTAAACCACGGGCGCCGTGAATCAGACGAATCCCCTTCATTATTGATTAATTATTGCTGATAGGGCTTCTTCACTTGAAGGAGAAACTCAATTAACACATGCAGGAACTGATGAATCAAAAACTATCCTCGTGTCTAGATTTCAATTCATACCAAATCTTTATTTGAGCAAGGTACCTACCTATATATTTCGCATATGTACACAATCTGATGAGGTTCGTCACAGATACCATTCCATATTACTCATTTTGCAATGGGATGTTCGTCATTTATTCACAGAATTATTGTAGGTATTATTATGAATACAATATTCTATGCTTTTATTCCATAACGAGAACTTTTATTGTTTTCGGCGCTTATGAGCACACGAGATTCCAGTGTGGGAGGTAAAAGAAGAATCTGTCTATGCGGGAGGTTTTTCAGTGGCATACTTATCGATCGCGTGAACCATGAAAATGAACGTATCAACATGATGGCATTATTCGATCCAAAATCTACGTATTGTATAACGTTGCCGGGTTTTACGCACTGAACTCAAACAAGAAATGGAACGACAATATAGCAGGATGCGCGAGGATTATTTACGGCCAACAGGCGAATCATAAACCTTGAATCGAGCACATGCGCAATATGTGCCAGGGTTAAATGGGCACGTCTGAGATTACGTTTTTGATGTGTTATGTGAACGTATGTCTGAAATTACATATTTCAGCCACAGAACCAAGAGTTGGCGTCAGCCCAATCGTCAGCCTATAAGGTTTGTTTACATTGTATTTGATTGCTCTTTCTTCTCGAATCTTGTCCATTTCGATTTACAGCAAGCTGTTTTCGGCTTCATATTGTGTTTGTGTTCTTGTTGAATTATCTGTTGTTTAAAAAGCTGTGTTATTGAGTTTGTCATCTTTGGTAGTGCCGGTCCTGTGCAAAAGGTTTCTGCGCATGTTCATCATTCAATTTTGCTATATGATCACGTGGTATGCGCGAATTCAATTTAGCGTAAAACTGCTGAATTGCATTATCGTTCCATTTCTTGTTTGAGTTCAGTGGTTTTACGACAGTCATGCTCAAATATTTTTTTTAAGTATGTTAAAGCCGTTGAAGATAGAAACGATATTAGAAATGGCACATGCTGTTTTTTGATTGATGTGATATAAACGTTTTACAACTTCCAACATGAATATTTGTGGTATTTCCAAGCTGAAATCAATAATTGATAGCCGATCTCATACTGAGTGAACACACTTTGGTCTAATAATACTTATATATCATACGAGCATGCCCTAGTAGTATGTTTCATAGATCTGCCAACAAGCTCTAATGTAAGAAGATAATAGTTGCTTCACAATATGTTGTCAGTGGTGATGGTGATTTTTCTCCGATTTAACAGATGTCACATTCAACAGTCTTACTAGTCGTAGTTGGAGGCGTATGTAAAAACTAAGATAATGAGCTGAAAACTTGCATCCATATAATATTTATAGATGAGCTTTCTTTCTTCTTTGAGATCTCATATGCAATGTCGTTGTTTAATCTCCGAAGTGGTTTCACCAAAGATCATTCGCTATGACCTCTTGGCTATTTCACAATTTTGTCAAGTTACGTCAACTTATAATTCATTCGTAATTTATTGAAAATTGGAATCAATCGAATGTATTTTTCATATATGCCGCTATCGAAGAGGTATTAGTAACATTCCGAATATTATTTTACAGGATGAAAACTCTGTACAAAGTTTGATAGATGCTTGCATAACGGATGAAGATAAACTGTATTTATGTGTATCGTCGCCAACAATCAAAGATAAACCTGTACAAATACGGCCGTGGAGATTATCGGACGCAGACTTCGTGCTGGACGCGTCCATGCCTCTGGATCCCAGGAAGACCGTCTTCGTCGGAGGAGTGCCGCGACCTCTCAAAGCCGGTAAGAAAATCCACGAACACCAACCACTGAACTCCCAGCCCGTCCCTGTCCCCAAATACCTCAGACGAATAAAAAACATAGACTGGTATTTTCCATCCTCTTCATGATGCCAACACGACTGTCAAACCTTCTTGCTGTGCTTCTTGTTTCCATAATATGGAATCTATCGTTCGGGCCTCGTCGGACCCACTCGCCGTTTTCGTGTTTCGAACGAGTTTCTGCACTGCGCTTTGACCAATCACAGGCACGACGTCAAATTAGAAAGTGCGAAAGTCAACTGAATTTCAACTTTTCAACAGCAACTGCGCGACGTTTCAACGCTGTTTATAACATTTGGTTACCTTACACATAACCTAACAGCAGCAAAATCAAAGATTAGTGGTCATGCAGTCGTGACGACAACGTTGTACTGTCAGTATGGAGCTGGAGACTCGATAGAAAGCAAGAATTCATATCCACATAGCTATTAAAAACCACCCCTAAGAACTATTATAGTTGCGCCTGCGTATTACGAAGGATTTGAGACCACAGTCCAGTGAATAACGAAGCTAACAGTGAGTATGATGGTCAGATCTTTTTTTTTTGTAAAAAATCTCAAATATCTCTGACCGGGCACCCAGTAGTTGAAGAGCCCTTCTTTTTAACAAATTTTCCTTCCTCAAGTCCCTACAAATAGTGATCTAGTGGTAGGTTAGAACGTTCAGATCAGGTAAGTCTCATTGGATAAATATAGCGCGTTCAAATTTCTTTTTATTCAATCAAATTTTCCTTCTTCAAACATTTACTGATAGCAGAGATTAGTCATCCGAACTGATAGTAATGATTCCTGCCTTCACTGATAGGTTAGTGTGGGTTAGTATACGTTTGGTCAATACCGCCTTTATCGATACGAACCATTTCGAACCTACCGCCAAAACGAAAATGATTGTTATTAGTGGATTTTAATAGCTATGCTTGTACTCATGTGGATTTGAATTCTTGCCGATAGAAAGGGCCAGTCTACGAAAGCGCTGAAAGGAAAAAATAAAATTATAATTGCCAGTTCGAAATGACATTTATACATAATTGCCAGATAGAACTGACACTTATACATAATTGCCAGTTTGAACTGACAATTATACATAATTGCCAGATAGAACTGGCATTTATAGATAATTGCCAGTTTGACCTGACAATTATACATAATTGCCAGATATATCTGGCAATTATAGATAATTGCCAGTTTGAACTGACAATTATAATTGCCAGATAGAACTGGCATTTATAGATAATGGCCAGTTCTATCTGACAATTATGTATAATTGTCAGTTCAAACTAGCAATTATCTGTAAATGCGAGTTCTATCTGGCAATTATGTGTAATTGTCAGTTCGAACTGGCATTTATAGATAATTGCCAGTTTGAACTGACAATTACAATTGCCAGATATATATCTGGCAATTATGTATAATTGTCAGTTCTATCTGTCAATTATCTATAAATGCCAGTTCTATCTGTCAATTATCTATAAATGCCAGTTCTATCTGTCAATTATCTATAAATGCCAGTTCTATCTGGCAATTATGTATAAATGCCAGTTCGAACTGACAATTATACATAATTGCCAGATAGAACTCGCATTTATAGTTGATTGCCAGTTTGAACTGACAATTATACATAATTGTCAGATAGAACTGGCCATTATCTATAAATGCCAGTTCTATCTGTCAATTATCTATAAATGCCAGTTCTATCTGTCAATCATCTATAAATGCCAGTTCTATCTGACAATTATGTATAATTGTCATTTTGCTGTATGTCCGTTCAGCGTTTTCGTACCAGTCTATATGTATTTTATTGGTATGAGCCAAATACGCTAGTGCTGAGCATGCGCATTCCGTTCCCAGTCGAGCTGGCGATGATAATGGACCGGCTGTACGGCGGCGTGTGCTACGCCGGCATCGACACAGATCCGGAGCTGAAATATCCGAAGGGCGCTGGCCGGGTGGCCTTCAGCAATCAGCAGAGCTACATAGCTGCGATCAGCGCACGCTTCGTGCAGCTGCAGCACGGGGACATCGACAAGAGGGTCGAGGTGAAGCCGTATGTGCTTGACGACCAGATGTGCGACGAGTGCCAGGGCCAGCGGTGCGGGGGCAAGTTTGCGCCCTTCTTTTGCGCCAACGTCACGTGTCTACAGGTTAGTACCTCCTTGGCAAGTAAAATTTCAATTCAAATATGTTTTTCAGAACTGATCTGTTGATGTTTATAATCTTATCAGATTATGACCAATTTGTTGATAATAACTTTGTATTTCTGTATTTGAATATCTTTTCAACAAAAATACCAATTATAATGATTTGCAGTGAGGTTTTCTGCTAATCACTCTGTACGTACCCTGTCCCTGTTATTATGAAGAATATGTAAATAAAATAAACAAATAATTCCTAACCTACACTTCACGTGACGTTGCACATCCGGCACTCTTATTGATGACGTTGATCTTCCCCTTCCCCCGGGTTACTAGGCAACCTGTCTATTCTACTTACCTTGAGTACCGTCTCCCCGAATAGCTTTGTTCGCGGATCACATCTTGAACCAGTCCAGAACCAAATCAGAATTGTCATTGATCCCATGTCTGATTATGAACTGGTTCAGGATTTAATTTTACCACGAACGATTTCATAACCAGACGAGACCTCAAAACCCAGAACTAACCTGACCAAAAAAATCGTCTTCGTTCTGTCGATAGTAAAATCAAAATTCACATGTTTCACTTGAAGGCAATGCGCATGAGCAGAATCGTTCTAGCACGGTAGGTAATGAGGAAATCCAAAATGGAGCTGCTATGTCAGGCCAGTCAGGATATGGCATGTTCGAGGAAAAAGAGTTGAAATGATGATACTTTGTCGAGGAAATAGGACTAATTATATCTTGAACTTGATATTGAAATGATAAGGAAGTGGAGATCTATCGGATCAGTCTGATGCTCTCTAACCACAGGTACAATCGCAGGATGTGGTGAGAAGTTTCCGGTATTCCCCACAAAATCTGTAGACAGGCCCGCTGAGATCCAGTGCGGGCCCCGGGATAGCTTTATGTTTTGGGCCCACTATCAACCCTAACTCTCTGAGGTTCAAAAAGTGTACCGATTCTGGCCATTGATTTAAATGTTCTTGCTAAATTCAATCAATGCCCTGAATCATGCTAGGTTGAAAATCCTCTCAGTCAATGTGTCTTGAGTCAATGCTTCTCCTCTTCTAGGAATTTTCGGGGCCTCAAAATGGTCCTGGCCCCACTAGTGTTACTTTTCTGTTCGTGATACCCAGAGCATCGATGAACCAACCCGGAGGAAGGGCACTTTACTTTAATGTTCCTGCCTGTTCAACTCATTCAGTTTATGTAGGCAGTCTCATGCCATTTTCGATTTGATTTTGATGACACTATCTCAGAGATCAGATATTAATTAGCCTTCACGGGTGATAAGTGCTAAGAATAACTTGCATTGAGTCGTAGTGTGTTGGGAAATCACCGATAACAATTGACAAGTTCAGAGTTCAGCCAGCTTTGAGAGAGAGAGAAAATATGTCTGCCCTAGTGTTGCATTTGTCGTCAAGATTGCAAATTTAAATAATTAAAATGTTATGATTAGGACGTAAAAAAGAAGAAGAGTTTTCGTTTTTCCGTTTACGGTGGATTTATGCAGAGGTTTTAAGTCGTTAGTTTTAAGTCTTAAGTTTAAAGTCGTAAGTTTTAAGTCGTACGGAAAAATGGACCATTTATGCAAGAAGTTTTAAGGACTGTCAATAGTGTCAATCCTGTTATTTTGTGTGCTCATTTTTCTCATTTCCTTCTATTCAATCCAAATTTCCAGCCTTAATGCTATTTTTATTTATGTATATTTGCTTTTCATGCATTCAACTCCTGCTTTTTGTTACGATACCCTTTTGCAAAATCAGACGCATGCGCAAATCGATCAAGTTTTAAGTCGTAAGTCGTAAGAGATAAATGTTGGCCAACTTTTCTTAAGACTCAAAACTTATGACAGCTGTATAAATGGTTACATTAAAAACCAATGGATAAACTTCTTATGACTTATTACTTAAAACTTGAGACTTAAAACTTAAGACTTAAAACCTCTGCATAAATCCACCGTTATTTAGAATATTTTGTTAGCATTGTTAGCTTATTGAATGATTCCAAACACATTATAAATGTGTTAGGTACCTATTATTCTTCTTCTCTTTTTTTACGTCGCAATCATAACATTTTCGTTATTTCAATTTGCAATCTTGATGACAAAGATAACACTAGGACATACATATTTTTTTCTTCCTCAAAGCTGGCTGAACTTGTCAATTGGCCGAAGCTGAAATATAATCAGCCACTTTGATGAAATATGGTAAGGATTCGTATATGGATGGGTACGATTTCCCTGCGCTCATAATACGAAATAATTAACGCCTGCAGAATAATATCCGTGTTTGAGTTGTGGTTTTAACGCCACCTTTGGAAAACATGTTTCTTGAGAGATATATTTCAATTCTAGTTACACGGAAAATAAGTTTTAGGATATTGAAAAATGGAAAAGCCATAAATTGGACAACAATTTTAGAAAGAGAAATTAGTCTATCCAATTAGAATATCAAACATAGTTTGAAATGAATGTCTGGTAGACTACGAGCAGAAAACAACTACTTTCCTGGTAAATACCACGCAGAACATTGAATTATATCTGCTCATAATCCATGCAACGATTCACACTGTGAATGCAGATCGCAAATGTTTCTTTCTTCCTAAGACGTGACAAATTCACATCGGGACAGGCACGCCTAACAACCTACAGACTGGTTTCGGGCTTATTGGCCCTCATCAGTGCAGGGTAGTTATCCGAGTAGAGACCGTAAGATCTCCACTCGAAGCGTTGCCTGTCCCAATGCACCTTCGTCGCGTTTATTTGACCGCACTGAGCCGCGTTCCAACAGACAATTGGAAGTGGCGACACCATGCGGCAGAAGAAAGAAACACTCCAGAACTAAATCTCCCAAATCACAGAACTTGGAAGTGGCTTATAGCTCGACTAAGCTAATAAATGAAAAATGGAAAAGCCATAAATTGGACAACAATTTTAGAAATTTTTCAAACTATGTTTGATATTCTAATTGGATAGACTAATTTCTCTTTCTAAAATTTTAGGATATTGTTGTGTTGATGGCGATAATTCGAAATACGCATTTATTTTCGGGCAAAATGATTTCGATGCGGAAAACGTTTCATAGGATCAACTTGAGAAAAAAAATTGTTTGGCCATCCATACATTTTTTTCTAATATCTCAAGAACTGGTCATGAATTGGCAACTATGCCAACTTATAATGAATGGCATTCATTTTAATTTTTCTCCGATTCAAGAGATGTCGCATTCAACAGTCGTGCTATTGGAGACGTATATAAACACCGCTCACCGCCCTGTATATTACAAAAGTTAGTGACAGTAGAGGATTTCGACACATTCGTGTCTCGTCTCGTGTCAGCAGCAGGCGTTCGGATTCCGTATGGAGAATTGAGATCGTTCACCTGAGTTGCGCGGTGTTGTCGTTGCAGTGCGTCGCATTGATTTTCCCTCGAAATCGAAATCTTGCGATTACAGGGCGGATCGTAATATCATCGAAATTAATATCGGAGACCACTGGCTTTTCTTAATTTGCATCACCGGGTAACAAAAACACAAGCTTACAATCTTTGAAACACGTTCGAGCAGATATCAAATGATATTAATCATTTTTCCTTCCGTGGGATGTCCCCATAATTTTTATTAGGGCGCGTGAGTCCTTCAGTCACAGGCTGAAATTATCATTTTGGCATGGATTCAAAAATGTACAACGCTAGTTGCCTGGTGGATTCATAAAACATTATCAAATAAATCAAGTAATAAGTCATAAGAAGTTCATCCATTGGTTTTCAATGTAACCATTTATACAGAGTTGTCATAAGTTTTAAGTCCTAAGAAAAGTTGGCCAACATATATCTCTTACGACTTACGATTTATATTCTATCGATTTGCGCATGCGTCTGATTTTGCAAAAAGGTATAGTAGCAAACAGCAGAAGTTGAATGCATGTAAAGCAAATAAAAATAAATGAAAATACAATGTAGTTTGAAAGAAAGAATCGAAGGAAATGATAAAAATAAGCACAAAAAATAACAGGATTGACACTATTGACAGTCCTTGAGACTTCTTGCATAAATGGTTCATTTTTCCTTACGACTTAAAACTAAAAACCTCTGCATAAATCAACCGCTATATATTGTGAATGTTTTGCGCACACAGTTTGCGCATGACGTTAATAGATACATGGACCCAAGGTGGATATAGGATGGTGAAACAGCTCTTCAATTGTTTCTGCGAAAAACTCGTAGACCGTTTGAGAAGGTACCAATATTTCCACGACTTGAATGAAGATGGCGGTGAGATCGATTATCGAAGAAGATTTCTGTTGCTCATGTATTTCTGTGGTTCGCATCTGACAGACATGAGTAGAAATGACATCAAAACACAATATTTTCAGTGAATCTGGAATAATTATCGATATTTTGACTCTTCTCAGTCATTTTTCATCTAGAACAGATGAAACTGATAAAAAGGTGACAGACGCACAGATTCTGTTTTACCGACACAAGGTATTTCGCCATCTTTGATAACTTCAGGAAATATTACTACGGTATGAAATCAAGTAGGCAAAGGTCTACAGTTTATTCTAGTGCTTGTTAATAGGAAGCTGTCACCATCCTATATCCACCTTGCATGGACCATACCTGTCAATCTTCTATCTTCTAAAGTGTCATGGTGTCAACTCTAACATACACGTTCTGTCAACGTTCGTTTTATTCGAAAAGCTTTCTTCTCCTTTTTTTTACAAACATAAAAATGCAGATAAAATCTGTTCTGTTTTACTTTATTTATTTACTAATTATATATTTATTATGCATTTGTTCGCATTTGATCGATTTTTTATATCAGAAGATTTGCTCTGCAGTCTTTTCTAACTCTTGAATTTCTTTCGCATTCAATCATTGTTCCTGGAAAAATGTTGAGTCTCTTATAGTGAGGTGAGGTTGCATATTTACGTGATGTCAACACACAAAAGTGCTTTTTATCGGTTGAAAATATCGCAATAACCACAAATTTTCTCAATGTTAAGATCTTTTTCAAAAAGTAATAACAAATAATCGAAAAATCAAGTAAAACTTCTGTTGAATTCAAAAAAGGCAAGGAAATCCTGCAAGGCCCCATTTCCAACCGCCTCTCCATTAACTCATGCATTCAATTTCAGTACTACTGCGAGCACTGCTGGGCCACAATCCACTCGCGGCCCGGGCGAGAGTTCCATAAGCCCCTGGTGAAGGAGGGAGCCGACAGACCCAGGGCCGTGCCATTTCGTTGGTGTTAACGCAGGAGCGCTTAGTTAGGGGGGCCGTGACCCGTCCCACCCATTAGCTTATTACCATACTACCACTGGTGGAAGGCGGAGTCTCGTTAACGCTTAGGCCAACATTTTATAGTAGCAATTATTCAAATTTTTGGAGGGCATATTTGAGATCGTGAGTCGGGTCCAGAATGCGGGTTCCATACTCCCCATCGACAGGTATCATTGAATCAAACATTTTGTCATCGAATGTCAACTTTTGCTAGGATTTCTACCCCAGAAAAATAGTTTTCTTCAATCACCAACAACAATCAATCAATTATTCGGGGTTCTGTGAGTTTGGTTGGAACCTGGATCCAGTTTAGCAGTTTTACTAGAATCTCCAGAATACAATTAACTGTTTTTTATTTTTAACGAACCGTTCCAGCACTATTCTGCTCATGCGCCTTGTCATTTTAAGAGAATACGCATGAGCAGAATTGTTCCGGAACAGTTCTGAGAAGAACCGAAACAAACACATGGAATTAAGAGAGATGAAAATAAGATTAAGAAGTTAAATACTCTACAACTTGAAGAACGAATTCTCAGTGGGGATAAAGTAATAGTAGTTGGTCACGTGCAAGAACTAAGATCAATGAAACAAATCATTGACCTCAATCAGATCAGTTATTTTTCTAATGAACAATGACATTTCTCTGTCCTATTGACCAAAACGAGGAGCAAACACCGATTATCTGGACATCACTCACAATCTCATATGCTACATAATTATGTAACCGATTAATATCTTTTTATGGCGCCTAGTGGTGCGACACATTTTCCGCTGTCTCTTCGAAAAGGCTGGCCAATCACGATATGGCGTGCCACACTGAAATAACCAGAATTCGAGAAGACGCATCTGTGGCACGGCCTAGTCAGATACGTTCAGGGTATTGTAAATACTAGTCTAATTCGCTAGCTCCGCCGGGCAGTGGAAAAAATCGCTATAGTTTTGACCACTTAGCTCCAAGTACCTGACTACCCTGTATATCCTGCAACATTACCTTGCTTTACTCACCCAATTCATATTTTGACCTCGGAGGACGCGGTCTGCGATTCGATTGTTTTTTAGCGAAATTTTCTTATGCCTTTTCTACTTGACCATCTAATGGTCACTATTTTATATATAAATCGTAGGGCAATCTTTGAAGGCATCGTGTTTTGCTGGGTAAATTTTCTCACAAGAAATAATTGGCCACTATACTGGCTTTACTATTGAATTATTGATAGTACATCTCACTGGGAAATTTTTTAAATAATTCTTCATAGATTAATGTGAATGTCTGTCAAGATTTCATGTGCACTTCCAAAGATTGCTTCTTAGGTAATTACTGATGATGTAAATACTATTGATACTAGTTAAATGTTCGAAACCTTCTTTAAAGTATAGAAAGGTTTCTATTTACTGAAATTCGGCTGTTTTTCCATCACCTTGTTTTTAGAAATTTCATTGATAGTCTCCACAAATTTTCAAAAACCAATCGATTGTTTCATCACGATTTCTTTCCATGAATTCTAACATGAGACCAGATTATAAATATACTTATCCAATCTAATATTAAATAGTCATATCAATACTTTGGAGTTTCTGCTGCAAACTATCTTCATTCATGTATAAGCATGTGCATGTTGGTGTACAGAATTTGATGCATATAATATCATCTTCGAGTATAGGTATTTTATGGGATGTTACTCTCGTTGATAATTGTATTCAGATTAACTCTTTCACTCATCTCGACATCAAAATAAATACGGACAAAAAATCATCTATCTTAGGCACTTGAAAAAATTACGGCAAACTGTCCTCGTGTAATAAGTCCTGTTCTATCCTGGATGAGACATTCAATTCGAGTGATATTTTCACAGAACAGCAGTTTCCAGTATCCACATACTATATGGGATGGGATAGATAGGTCGACATGGAAGAACCGATGTGGAAAATTCAAGCTTTTTATTTCCGTTATAATGCAACAGTGGATAATTGCTTTAAATATCATAATACACTGTGATGTGATGCAAATCAGTAAAACTATATCGTTTCGATTGATTCAAGTTAGGATTTATATTATAAATTATTTTTCTATTTTATCTTGTATATAAGTAGATACCAAAGATGTTGAATGTTTTCTATATTGTTGATGTGTAAATGTAATTTAAAATTCGCTAGGTAAATGAATTTCTAGGTAATTCAAATTAAAGAGGAATATTTGCTCATGTTGATATTCTTGGTTCGGTGATAGGAGAGCACGCGTAAATAAAGGAAATCGTAGATCGTGTCTAGATTCGGATCTTGACTTGCTTCCTGCTTAGTGTCCGCTAACCGTTGTCCACATCTCTCTCTCTCCTCTACATCCTTATTATCATGTGTGATACAGTAAACGTCTTGAATGTATTAAATCAATTGCATGGATATGTATAGTAGTATATATTATATATAGTATCAGCTATTTTAAGACTTTGTATTTTTTAAATTTGAATTTTTATACTAAACTGTTATAAATGGTGATTAGTAAAGTTTGATGTGTGCAATATGAGTCAGCGAGCTAGCATCTCGATGGGGGGGATATTTATCTGCAACCAAGATCGAGAAATTGAGTATATTGTTTCGTAGGCAATGTGTAAATAGGCCGAGAGGCTATGGAGCACGAGGCGAGGCTAGAGCTGCTCTACCACCGCTCGGGCAAACCATTTACAACATGGTACAAATATGATGATATGATTTGTAAACGTTTACACTCTTTTTCTACTGTTTGTATATTTGCCTGCCTGCCCTGCTTGGGTGAGTAGAAGATATATGGTGGATACCGAAACCGATTTGTATCATATTCTGTAGACCGTTGTCATTTTTATCTATTCATATAACTTTTTATCGATTTTAGGCTCTGTATTTATTGGAAGTCTTGAGAGTTATATATTTTTTACTTTTAGTAACAGTTTCGACGAGAGCTTTTTTACTCTTAGACTAATTTCATAGTGAGAGGACCAGGATTGCAGTCAATCAGCGAAATAATGAATGATGATGCGGCGCTATTATAGTTGCCCATCATTTGAAATGATACACCACTTCATGGTGTGTATATTAACATTCATTTTGTTTGAGTAGTTACCATTAGTGCAATATATTGGGCTGTGCCTACTGTGGATTCGAGCCCACCTAGGGATAGTCAATTTTTTTAATGTTCATATAGTTAGCCGATTGATTTTTCGGTTTTTGTCCGTTCTGTCCATTGGCTCTTTGACTAAGCACCTAAGTAGATTTTATTATTTCGTTATTTTTTGTAACCGTGTTTTTGAAAAATATTTAAATTGTTTTTATAATTATTTTATACACTTTTAT
The DNA here is from genome assembly GCA_029955515.1 of Chrysomela aeneicollis. Lineage (NCBI taxonomy): Eukaryota > Metazoa > Arthropoda > Insecta > Coleoptera > Chrysomelidae > Chrysomela > Chrysomela aeneicollis. Next base: position 16,340,865 of record JARUHQ010000015.1, on the reverse strand, counting down.
ATGTTTGTTAGTCATTCTGAGGTAAGGTTTGAACAACTTCTTGGGAAGTTCCTCGTTTACTATTTTGTTAGAAGTCAGACTTTTTATGTTTTTTTATAAATATATATAAAATGTCAATTTGTGTTTATTTGATAAACTACTGTTAAAAATCTGTCTGCTCTTATTATTTATAAAACATACACATTTTCCAATATTTTCACTACTTCGCTAACGATAGCAATTTTAATGATCATCGTTACAAAACTTAACAAAATTGGAAAATTTATTTTCCCATGATCTCAAAAAGAATACTTTTCGAGATTTCCGCGCAGAAGAGAGGAAAGGAATATTCACGAGCAAGCAAATATTTTTAGGATTAGATTGTAATAAATATTTAATTGAACAAGTTACCACTATAAAACCATAGAAGGACCAATAATATAAAACGGTGAAAAATAAAATATATATAACAATAACATCAACTAATTCAAGGACTCAAATTGGATATCAACTCGTTAAGCATAACTGAACCAAAAACAATATTTTCACAGTTCACCGTCAGAGTTACTTTATCGTCTTTATGAATTGTGACGAGCACCAAACTGGAAGATGTCACGGTTTGACCAGCAAATCTAGAAGAAAAATACATCAATTCAAATGAAGCTCAAGCCACCTAAATATAAAATATGAATTGATGATATGAACATATAGCCCCCACCTGAAATATTCTGTATCAGAGTTGTCCAAAGGCCCCAAATTAGTAATCTCCTTAATCCTCTCTACAACATCTTCGATGTTCCTAGACAATGGACTGGAATGTTCCCGCATTCCACAAAGCTTCGATTGGTTCTCTATAAAGAGACTTCCCGCCATCTTCACTGGCCTAATGAGCTCTCCAACTTGCGGTTTGATGCAAACATTGAAATTCCCTGAGAAGTTGGAAATGCTTAGATGAAGGAAAATTATCATTTGCCTGTGGCAGACTCACCTTGGGAAGACACGATTTCGAAATTAGCAGGTTGAGTGGTGTCATTGAAATCGATACCCAAAGTAGCAGGCAGAGAAGTGTTTGCAGGGAGTTTCGAAATGCAAGCGAAATCGTGGAGGCTCATGCCTACAGCAAGATTCTAAAAAAAAACAAAGTGAATTACCTAAAATAGACAGAAAAGAAAAAGAAAGTAGCTTTTGACGCTTTCAAATTTCAACAAAAACTTGATGTTTTCCTACTAGGAATGACATTAAGTGACAGCATTTGCGCTCGTGAGTAGAATAATCTAAGGCACATCCTTATGTTGCAGAAAGAGCAAAAATTGTAAATTTGAACCTCCTACCAGAGAAATCGAGGAAAAGTATGAATTATCATATGATAGATTCATAACATGGTGCCATGAATGGCTTGAATGTTGGAGATATTGAAGTAAAACATAATAATTTTCACTTTAAAGAGGTAAATTCCAATTATACTTCATATTCTATTATAATTTGAGAAGCACCAATAATAGAAGTAAATACGTATCGAGTTTCTTGTCCAGGAACTGCGTTTGTATTTCGTAAGAAATGTGTCATGTCGCTCTCGAAAGAGGCATTACAAGCGCTCTTAATACATAAATAGCTATTATTGGGTATCCAATGAAATTGTACTTGAAATTACCTTTTTTCCTATCCTTATATCCCCAATATCATCACCGGTGTTATTCGTGAACACGATATTTATGTTCGTCATACCAGGCGAATACAAATGGGGGCTCCTGGTGAACCTATAAGTGGCTGACAAGCCTCTGCCGCTCATGCGGTTCAGCAGTTCCAGGGGCTTCGTGTTCACAAAACTCGGTTGGACGGTTTGTATGCCAGAGGGCATTTCAACGGGGGTAGCGGGAGTGAAGAAACCCCCCAGAGAGGGGGTCATCACTGGGACGGCATTGTGTATCTCGTCGAGGTCCAGCAGCAGGTCCAAATTGGTTTTTTTACTGTCGACGGCAGTTCGGGAATCACTTGTGGCTTTGACGTTCGACGGTTGTTTTGTTTGGGCTTTGATGCTGCTCTTGATGGGGATCGACTCTTCTTCATTGGAAGAGTAGACCTCATTCTCTTGAGAATCGGATGCTTCTTCCTCTTCTGCAGTGGATTTACTGGAATGGTTGTGTTACATGAAATGATAAATTTTGTTCACCAACATACTCTTCAGATTCTTCCTGTTCAGACTCCTCACTGGACTCTTCTTCTGACTCACTATCATCTTCACTAGAAGAGCTGCTGCTAGATTCAGCAGCACTGCTACTATTCAGACTAGCCTCAGATACCCATGAGAAATTATCTTTTCCTTTCTTCACCTAGAAAATAACAGACAAAAATAGGACACTGCATCAAGAATGGTAATCCACCTATTTACAGAGTTCTTGTGAGGTTTTGAGCTGTCTTCTGTGATAATGGGCTCCACATTTCTGACATCACCAGGAGGTGCTTGTTGTGGAAAGGGTGGCAAATCCTTGTAACCATTACTTCTTTGTTTGATATAATGTGACAGAGATCCCAACTGTAATTCCTCATCATCTGAAACAGCAATAAAATAGATGAAGATATTCACGGCCTGATCCAACGCCTCACCTGTCAGTTGAATTTTGAGCATTGGAGCTGGTTTACTGGCTAAAAATATTCTATGTGCCTGAGACCTGATTTTTCCTTCCTGGGCAGGTACGAATTGTTTAAACAGTCTTGCTTTGTCTCTGATGTCATAGTTCTGATCATATCTTGCTAAATTACAGATATATTGACAGAGCAAAGAAGTTTGCTTGGGATTCGTTATATATAACTTGATTGCTAAGTTCATGACTTGAAGTTTTACAATATCATGCTGAAAATGAATAATTGCTGAAAAATCTTCACAAACTCTGCAGAGAAGAACTAACCTCATCTGGAAAAGTTTTTGCCATCTTTCGAAGAACATCTGGAGCTACTTGAGGAACTTTCTGAGAATGCTCTCCTAGAAGCCACAGAATAGCAGCTCTAGCTTGTGCTACAGTTATTGTGTCAAGTAGTCTCGCCATATGAGTTATGATTTCTTGGGGATCAGCAGCCTGAGTTTGTAATAGTCTCTTGATTACAACTACACTTTCCGCTACTACAGCCTCTGAAATAATATTTCATCAACAGAGACCAGTACTACTGGAATCTCACAGGAAATTGAGTGAAACGTGGAAATTCCGGAAAGCATTATAAAACGTGAATGTTCTACCTTTGCATTTTGCTCTATAATCTTCTTTAGCAGAATCAGGACATTTGGGACAAACTCGGAAATGTTGTCTAAGGCGTTCAGCATTCTTATTGAACTCTTTGGAGCAAAAATTACAAGTGAACATGAATTTTCCTTTACCAGCCCTGCCTTTGGATCGTACTTTTCCAAAGTACCCCCATATCAAACCTGATATATCTTTCAACATAATTTCTCGCACCACTTACAAATTTGGCGCTAGTTTCATAATTTCAAATCACTCATAATAGACATGCGCCTTGACACGTCAGGGCACAAAATGACATAGAACACATATTTCAAATTGAGTAAATTAAAACTAGCAGAGTTGCCAGATTGGGCGATTAGACGACATATGGACTTCTATTTAGCTACTAAAAATGGACATTGCTTAATAAAATGAAGATGAAATGATCATAATCATTGTGACATTCTGGATATTTTCTTGAATATTGAATTATCCCACAAAATTGATATGGAGGTTTTTTTCCACAGAATACATATGAAAGTGGCACATTGTTGCGAATCTATATTTTCATTTGATTAAATGTTGAAAACGTGAGGTTTACACCTAGAATAACGAATAAATTATGCTCTAGTTGATCCCTAGCGTTTCAGCGACTTGAAACGTGAAATTTGAATTCTAAGACTAAGCCGTAGTGTTTGCATATTCAACGATAGAGGCGGTAGCATCGATAATTACTATTATGATGTTTCCATATCTGTTAATTAAGGTTAATTTGATTGAAATCAGCAATCTCAATAGGGATCTTAAGCAAATCTCGTGGAGTTTATTTAGCTTAGCGTTCAACCGAAGTTACAGGTAACAACACAAAGCATGAATATTTGGTTCTGAATGGACTGTGAGAAATACTTTCTCTGTCAGTCTGGTCTTATTTTCATCATTTTTGATGTCAAGTTTGTGGACAAGTTCTGGACAGTTTTGTTTACAGATACCTCATGATAATATAATAGAAGAAATGAATGAATCAACTTGTGAAATCACACTCACCATCTCTATTAGATAATAAAGAAACTAGACCACTAAGACAGGAATCAGTAACTTCAGAAATTGAACAGGCACATCGTCCTATAGCTTGGATGGTGGCTGCCACAAAATATTTATCACTGTTAGAAATATAAGTCTGCAGCTCCCGTAATATAACAGACACATTTGAATCTGTAGTCAAATTGGTTAATATCTCCAACTTCAATAATTTTATGTTAGTAGGATCAGAAGTCCTGACAAAGAAACTTTTGAGGTAAGGTTCAAACATTCCTTTGTTTCTCACAGTAATGGAAGAGATTGCATTTAGTACAACACTCTGCACTTCAACATAGGATCTTAAAAATCGTACTAGAGACTTTGCTGCAAGCATGCTTTCACTTTTAGGAGAGGCATGATGGTACAACTGGGCTACTGCCATTACCACAGCTGCATTTCTAGACTGAAGTAATGGTCTTGTGGACCTTAAAAGCAACCTATGGTCAGGATCTAGGCTGGGTATGTGCTTCTCAGATGCTTCTGAACCAGAGTCATAAAATTCACCATTGGAATCATTTGCTTGAGCCTAAAATATATCACACAATGAAAACAGAATCTATGTTAGTAAAGGCTCCCATCATGAGAAAATATTGAATAGTACTACAGTTTAGGTTAGGTTAGACAGTTCTGAGACCTTTTTTCAACAGTAACAGAATACTATATATAACTCACATGCAGATTTGGATCAACAAACTGTGTTCTGGCATAACGAGTCAACATATGAACAATGGTAACTTGTCCCCACTCATCAACATCTACTAACAAGGCACACAGTTTCCTGAATACCAGATGAATTAAATCAACCCTTTCTGGACAAACTTCTGTAAATGCCATAACTGCTGACCCAATTACAAGCACTGTCTTGTCAGCTAGAAGTTTCTGAATGACAGTAATCAGTTCTGATTTCAACTCTTGGTCCAAACTACAAAGACATTGGTGAAAATTAGTATGCCCCTATCATGACGTCCAAATATATACCTATTTAATTTTGGAATAGCATGAGCTGCTGTTTTCCTAACATATGGGGACATATCAGAAGCAGCATCTTTAATTGCTAACATCACAATTGGTGAAATCATTTTGACTCTTATACTGGATAAAACTCTCAAAGCACCTGCTCTTATCAGTTGGTTTGGTTCCTAAAATAATCAATTACTACTATGAAGAGAATTTTGACAAACATACTTTCAGAGCTCTTTGGAAGGTTGAAATTGACAACAAAGCTAGATCTTGTTGTTCTTCAGCATATCTTTCAAGATACACATAAACTAGTTTCTTTACTTCAATGTTCTTTGAAACAACATTCTTCACGACAGCTGGAAATAGAACGGATGCATCACGACCTTTGGCAACCATCTACAACATATTATTGAAAGAAAAATTGAATACAGTATTGGTTTCAGCAACAAACCCCAATTATTCTTTTCATAGCTTCTAATTTTAAACTATCCTTATTAGAGTCCAACATTTCTTTGAGATCATCATGTCTGAAAGGCAAATATATTCAATATTAAGACAAGTGGTTATCCAGATAGCACTAAAATTAACTTACTTTTTGAAATCCGAATGGAAGAAGCCCCCAGAAGCTGGATCAACTGCATATTCAGCTTCGGAACTAGAACCATTATTATTGGCATTATTAGATGGTGAGGCTAGCATTTCTAGATTCCTATGAATTGCTGAAATCAGTTAATTAAAATATCCTGCGATTCCTGCGAACGCCATCAAAACAATGATTGACAGTCACAAAATAGTGAGGTTAGGTTACATGTTTGCGTCAGTGTGACATTTTTTGGCAAATGACGTGTCAATTCAAAGGGTCGGATCGGATGACTCCTAACAGCTTCTAGAATAAACTGTAAACTTTTGCGTACTTGATTTCATAACGTAGTAATATTCCCTGAAATTACCAGAGATGGCGCCATATCTTGTGTCAGTAAAACAGAAACTGTGCTTCTGTCAGTGACATAAGAGTAAAAATAAAAATATTGATAATATTACAGATTTACTGAAAATATAGTGTTTCACTGTCAGGTTGGAACCACAGAAATACATAAGCTACAGACATTTACTTTAAAATTCTATTTTACTGCCATCTTCATTCAAGTCGTGGAAATATTACTACCTTCTCAAACGATCTACATGTTTTTCGCGAAGAGCTGTTTCACCATCCTATATCCATCTTTGTCGTACTGAATTATCTAACAGTAACAACGATATCACAGAAGGCCCGGATAGGGTCGGAGCCCGCATGTGATATTCACTTTCTGAGTACTTTATTTATGCAGTACAAATGATACAGTAAATCTAGTTCAATCTGATATCGTGAATGTAGGGCATGTATGAAGAATGATTTATTGAAGACATCCTTGTTTGTGTAGAAAATTTCCAAAAGCATCTCTCAACAAGTTAGGTTAAAATGAGGTTAAAATCCTCATAAAAGCCGTTTGGATTCACATATTGCGCATGCTTATGTGTTAATTATTGATATCGTGTATTACCAAACAATATTTATTTGCAGAAAATTTGTCAATGTTTTCTGTACAAGAGTCTGTTTGAGAAAATGGAACATTTTCTGTATCAATTTCTGCACCATGTAATACGGACTTAAGCCTCAAGCTATGAACCACTATAAACCGTGAGCCTTAAGTAAGCAATGCATATTGTTTCATATAATTATATTCATGAGTTTTTTTCCACGAAATAGCCTACAAAAAAAGCACATATAGAATGATCTGATTGCAGGATCAATAAAATGATTCAAAAATATTCTTGATGAGGAAATATTTCTCAAACATAATATGAGGTTGAAAAGATAATTGCAGAAAAACCAGTAAATCCAATTTTATATTACTATTATTATAGGAGTACAAATATTTCACATTTTTCTGATAATAAAAAAACAAAAAACAACAAAAATAAAATCATACATACCGAAATGATAAATAATATGTATGCAACAAAACAATAACAGTCCATAATTCAATTATTCAATAAATAAAAAGTTTATCCTAATGTCATACCAATGCATAACTTATGATCACGTCTGTCCCCCCAGCCTCCGTTACCCTTGCGCAGCTTGGTCTTTTTCAGTACAGTGGAATAAGTCAATATCAAATAATCAGGGTATAAATGCCTCTTTGCTGATTTGAGCACATGCTGTACTTTGGAAATCACAGATGTCGATTTGCAGTTATTTTTTTTATGGTGGACGCCACTGAAACAAAGTTAATGTTATTTTCTAAATTGAAATAAGTAAAAACATACCGGGTACATAGGTATCCTATTATTCCCATTTGAAAAAAGAAAGTAATGGCACACAATGCACACTGAATGATATGGGCCACTTTTTGAAAAACACCCGGTATAGAGACAGTGCTTTGTTTTTTCCGACCATTGTTCAGGGCACTCGAATTATTTGCATTAGATTAGTTTGTTCCTACTCCTACTGTTAGAAACGAATGGAATCATCAAATCAATCATTTTCGATAGGGCAATGGGATTTTATATACATATATAATATAGTGTACAACACTACATTAATATCTTACCATTCACCAATGTGGAATACTCTAGGTGCGCGAGCTACCATGGCATGAAGCTTCTGCTTCAAACAGTTTTGGGAAACATGCTGCAAAGACCAATCCCAATTGTAATCATCATATTTACAAAAATAAGCAGCACAGTCTACAATTTGCATCCAAGTAGATCTATTGAATGCCATTCCCATATTGTGCTTGCTGCTAATCCATGGTGATATTTCTACCTAAAGAACAATTTCCCAATCACAATAGGTACATATACAGGGTGATTCCCTATGAATATATCCCGTGTAACTTTGCTGAAATTTTGAAAACCAGGTTTTTGTGTATTATATAAAAATGTTTTTAAAACTCTGGTATATGTTGTAACCATGAAGGGTTTTGATATAGGGAATAACACGAGTTTTAGAATTCTTAGACAGATCCATGAATAACAAGTTATGGAGGAGATATTTATGGTAAACCACCCAATACCAAGATACCCAACTAAAAAGCTTCATATACATATTTTTTATAAAATGAAGTTGCAGTCGATAATTTTAGAATCAGGGATTTCTTGCCTGAAGCAGACATAAACAATAAAGCGTTGGGCCTATTAGTTTTGATAACCTGGGAACTATATCAAATGCTTCCACCACTATACATTCACATTACATACTAAAAGCACCTTTTTGGAATCTGCATAATAATTGTAGGTCTTCAAATAAGTTCCAAGAGACAGTATGTTACAATCCTTACAAGATTCCTTGTAGGTTTTCTCCATGAGTCTCAACATATGGATGAAATCTTCGGCAACATAATGATCTTCTTCTAATAATACGATCAAGCCTGTATGATTTCTTGTGATTTCGAGTTGGTTGAAGACACGATTGGCCTTCCACCACCAATGGTGTTTGGTTTGAGTGAATTTCGCTTCACGATAATGCCCATACACGTCAGGATAAAGCGCGTTATTACATTTTTTTATTGAAGCTCTGAAAAATTACTTTCATTACAAAATATGAATGCGAAAACAAGAAATGATGATCGCCCTGATAATTATCAGAAAATACTGAACCATATTTGAATTCTGCACTGAAGCCGGCTTATTCTGATAACTTTCAGTTAATAATAATATAAATTTGACTTCTACTTACTGATCCTTTTTCATATCCCTCGGGCAATCTTTTGGATCTTCCCCAGGAAATTCATTGGGATGTGTTTGTATAGAATAAGGATAGAATATTTGTATCACTTTGCAAAAATCAATGCTTTGGACTAGATTGTTCATTTCTTCATCATAAAAATCATGTGAGAAGACAAGAAGTGTTTGAGATATACCCGGTGCTTGTGCTAGACTTACTATTAGATGCCGAAGATAAGTAATTCGATCATGAATCTACAAATAGAAATGGAATAGTTAGTTTTCACCAATGACTGCCTGCTGGAATTTATACCTACCTGTACGACAATAACTATAGAATCGTTTTGTAGTGGTTCAAAATTATTTTCGTTGTGAACCATTTGTTGTAAATTGTATTGTGCAATGCTTCGTTTGATATCTGATATATTAGGCGTACTGGTGTATAAACTATAACTACCATTATTCCTGGTATGTGTGAAATTTTTCGGTTTTGATGACAAAAATTTGTGCAGTACAGCTGGAACCATACTCAAAATTGCTGCATTACTATCATTGATATCTGAGTATGGTGAAGAGGTTCCACCAAAACTCAGGAAATTGAGTTGAAGCCATATAAAAACAAGAATGAAAATAATCAAGCCAGCTCGAATCCATGATATTCCACTTCTGCGACGCCATATTTGGCTACTTCCACTGCTCATCATACGGCATATCCACAGAGTTATGATACTTAAAAAAGTTATAATAGATGTTATTTAACATTCAAGACAATATTAGTAATATTGAAATAACTGAAATTATTTTGTGAGTCAAGATTGAAGGATATAATGTTCATCGAATAAACCCAAAGGTTATGAATTTATGAATATAAGAAAACATGAAGAAATGAATACACTCATTCCATGCATCATTCATTTATTGTTTCACAAGTTCTAGAGGTGAAGAATGTGCAGCATCTATATACAATATTCATGCCAAGAGGAATGTATTGTGAGATGGATTTCTCCTTTCTCCTCTCTTTTTGAAACATCATTCTGGTGATTCATGCGTTTTATTTATTTACATTTCAAAATTCCATAATTCATGAGCCGCCACGATTATTCTTTGAAAGGGGTAGCTTTGATTTGAACTCAGATATTAGGATATGAAATATTCTGATGAACTTGAAATAAAATCATTATAAAAACAGGGAAACTGAAAATGTATTATTATGAAAGGTATGCAGTACAAAATTTTTATGATTATCATCCATAACCTTCCTGAGTATGTATATAAATAAATTACATTGAATTTCCAGAATGCTGCAAATATACTTACGTTTTTACGAAAAGACAGTCTCCATTATCAGTCAATTCGTTTTCAACTTCCCTTTAAATCATTGTTTTCAAATTTCGATTTGCACTTATAAGGTGAAGTGACGTATACTCGTATTAATTAAAAATAATAAAAATACATGTTTGGAATGAAAATGAAAACAAAGTTCACACCAGTGTTCACACACACAAGCACGAATTCAGATCGACCTGAGCCCGTCATCAGCGTAATTTTTGACATTTTTACGTGCACATCACACGAAAAATATTTTTTGTGGTGGGTGACAACATCTGCCGTACAATTATAAAAACTACCAGATATTATTATAATGTTTTTTGTAAAAGCAGCTTACAATTATTCGAAACCCTGAATTCGAATATGCCGCCATGACCAGAATGATACTGATTGGTCCTATATCCTTAGATTGCCAGGTGTTGCCAGATTGGGTAACAGGGGTCAATGCAAGGATATTAAACGGGTCAATGTTCAATGTTCTGTCATTTCTGTCAGTGATAACATGGGAGAAACGCACAAACAAATAAATGAAATATGATAACTGGATGATAACCTTGAAACATTTTGACCAATTGACTTCTACCTATTAATATTTATGTTTTAAATAATTCAAGGCATTTGCATATAAAACTGATTTTCATCATTACTTGGATTGTAAAAATCTATTTGACTGCTTCACACAGTATTGATATACACTTATTGTTATTGTAAAAATGGTTCAGGTATGTAAAATTTGTTCTATTTTTTTCTAGAAGTTGTTTCATGCAACATAATTTTTAACAATTTATCTGATGAACTAGAAGAAATTAATTATGAGTGAGAAACTGGAGTTTTCTGGTAGTTATGAGTTTCAAATCCTCACAGGTTGAAGTATTCAACACCAAAAATAAAAAATTGGGAGATATCAACATTACCAACAACACAAAGGTAAAAGAAATCAAGACAAATGTAGCCAAAGTAGCTCAGCTTCCAGCAGTTCGCCAGTCTATAAGGTCTGACTTGAAAGGAAAAGACTTGCCAGATGATTTGACCATTCCAAATGTAGAATCAATCAGGAAAGTTTATGTGAAAGATCTGGGACCACAAATTGGATGGAATACAGTGTTCCTTCTGGAATATGCTGGCCCATTGGTCATCTATGGACTAGTGTCCACTCAGCCATGGATTTTATATGGAAGCAGTACTAAAGATACATCTTTGTCATTAACTGCTAAGTAAGATAATCCAATAAGAAGTACCTCCTAATGCAATAACTCTGTTTCCAGAATTGCACTGGGCTGTTGGTCAATTCACTATATCAAGAGGATACTAGAAACTTTGTTTGTCCATCGTTTCTCTCATGGTACCATGCCACTCAGAAATCTATTCAAGAATTGTGGATATTATTGGGGATTCTGCCTTTATGTAGCCTATCATACCAATCATCCCCTTTTCACTGCTCCCTCAGTTCCATGTCAAATTGTGGGATTATCATTATTCACAGTAAGCTTGGGTGGATTGTTGTGAATATTCTCACTGTAATACTTTTTCTTATTCCAGTTATGTGAGATTGGAAATCTAAGCACCCACATTCTGCTCAGAAATCTTCGTCCAGCTGGCAGTACTATGAGAAAAATCCCCAGACCAAATGGTTTTCCTTTAACTAACCTCTTCAATTGGGTGTCTTGTCCAAATTACACTTATGAAGTTGGTGCTTGGATTGGATTTACATTCCTGACCTCATGTTTACCAGGTAATTACTGTTACACTATGATCAGGGGTACAGATGAACAATGAATAACTTTTATCTTTGTGTTTTGGTCATTTTTCTTTGACTAATGTGGAAAACTTTTCAGCTGCATTATTCACCTTTGCCGGATTTTACCAAATGGCTATATGGGCTCTTGGAAAACATAGAAACTATAAGAAAGAATTTCCAGACTACCCTAAGCAGAGAAAAGCTATAATCCCATTCCTCCTATAATTGGTACTTATTTGTTCATGAAATTGTGGTGTCAGTATGTTTTCATTATTTTTTATTCATAATTGTTCTTGTTGGTTGGTTCAATAAAAATGTTTCAAGTAATGATTTATTCTTATTGTTTCTCAAAATTATTCCCATTTGAAGTTCGGCTTTCCATGAAAATATCTCAAAGGTTGCATTTATCAACATACAGTAACCGCCAACTTAACCACTGTTAATCTAGGACTCTTATGAGTTAGTAAGATATTTGGGTTGATCGTTTCGAAACACTAATGTTATAGAAAAACAATTCACGTTTTCGAAAAAATATATTCAAGGCAGTTCAAATATTTACTATGGCAACAGGCAATATTCCTAAACATATTTACTAAACATCTCAATTTCCCCTATCTTTGCACATTTCTAGGAATATGGAATAATTGCATTTGAAAACTCGCATTGATCTGACATGTATTAATTATCTGGGACACTGAATAATTTCTATTCTATCGAATTGTTTAGGGATTGCAAAGTTTTGAATAACAATATCATAATAATCGGTGCATATTTCTTGAGTTATTAATAGGACATTATATTGTTGATACTGGACTATCAACATCACAGATGAGTTATTTGTTAACGCCCTGACACTTTTGGTATTGGGATCAGTCTGTATTTTTGCAAGTATATTGAGTATAATAAAATTATAACCTGAATTAAAGACACCATATAAAAGTTTTCTAAACTATAGAAAAATAATACTATTTAATATCTGAAGACAATTAATGTGATGTTCATGTTTTTTTATAGTGACTATTATAATTTTTATTCCAGCATTCAAGAAGGAATTGATTTAAATAAAATATATTTATTGTCACTGGGAAGACTTCGAAATTTGCAACTCTCAATATACAGAGGTTAGTCTATCCATATATTAGAAACCATGTGACACAAATTTTGCTTTCTTTACACTATGCTCCTTAAATGAATCATTTTGTAATATTCACTTCCGAGAGGCAAAAATCTACTAGTGTTTTCTGGATATTTAAAGACATCTGAAATCAGGTAGCCTTTTCATACACACCCTGTATACTCCTATATGAATTTGATTTCCACAGTTTATGGGGTGGTATTGGAGTGTCAAAATATAGTTGGAACATAGTAAAAAAGAATCATGTAGTGTAAATTGTGAAATAACACTACAGTACGTTTCCAGTATTACCTAACTCCTTAGTCATATATAGAACTTTCAAGGTTAGGTGTTTTTTGGTTAATTGAAAATATTGGGATTAAATCTTTTTCCTCAACATCAAAACAGGCCACAACAAACAGACAGACCCAGTTAAGTAAGTCATAGTGGATCCTATGCTCCAGAATGCTATGCTGGCAAAAATTGGCCCCAATGCTCTAGCCAAGGCTCCCAGAGATCTAAAAATACCCATAACTGTGCCCTTTTGCTGTTCATTTCCATGTTCAGAGGCTAATGTCATGATACTGGGAACCACCATGGCTGTTGCTAAAATAAATGTTACAGATCCATGTATATCATTGTATATTTTTCAAATGAGCCATTAGAGGCTGCTGAAATGTTTATATAAGTATTTGAGATATTGTTTGGACAGAAAGGACTAGGACAATATTGATATCAACTAAATTGTATACTTACAAACTGCAAAAAAAAGCAGCCCTAAATAGAGAAAGATAGGTCCAGATGCAATGCCAACAAAAATAAATGAAGGAATTATCAACCATAATCCTGCTACTGCAGTAGATTTCATTTTTTCCTGAGGTATTCTTCTTACATAACCACCCTGTATAACTGCCATGACTAAACCTGAAGAGTATTTTTTTTCATATATATATCAACAGTTTAATTGTACTTACCTATGATGAAGAACATCCATCCTTGTTGCATTGAATTGTAATTGAAAATGTGATGAGTAAGGAATGTCAATGTGAATTCTAATCCACTGTATATGAATAAATACACAAAGTAGACTATACCCAATTTCTGGAGTTCTTTCAATCTACTAGGGTCAACACCAGTAACTGCAGTGAAATGAAAGAGATCTGTTACACTTATTAATGCCTTGGCATTTCCAAGAGTGACATTCAAATTACTAGCACGCTTCTCCTACAATAAATTATTTTTGAAAATAGTTTTTTGCTATTAAAAATTTGGAATCCTCAAACCTTGGGTAGAGATTCTTTGAAAAATGCTGTGAAGAAAATCAGATCTGCAACTGACAGGAATAATGCACATAAAGCTGGTATAACAAACCATTCACCAGATTTTTCTTTAGCCCAAACAGCAAAAACTGCTCCTATTAAAGGCCCCAAAATGAAACCCAGTGAAAATGCCATTCCAACATATGCCTAAAATAATTCAATGCAATAATAGGAAAGAAAAATCAATTCAAATGGAGATTGTTAGCACTACTAACAGTTTCAAAAATTTACTAGTACCACATTTAAACATAATCTGAATTAATGCATTTGTGTGAAAAATCTATGTATGATATAAAGTATAGTACCATTCCTTTACCCCTTGTTTTAATTGAAGAGACATCAGTGATTATTGCCATACTTAGGGATACATTTCCCTTACTGATTCCTCCAAGAAATCTTGCAAATATAAATATGACTAAATTGGAAGAAAGGGCCCAGCATACATAAGATAATGATATGCCAACCTGAAAAAAACTAGTTATTTTCCTAAAGGTATAAATATTTCATGTATTTACCAGACAAGCAGTCATTACTCTTTTTCGACCAATTACATCTGAGATACCACCTACTATTGGGGCAGCTATGAATTGTAGAAAGCTGTACATGGAACCAAGAAATCCCCCCAATAAGATGGAGTTGTATTTTTCTGGAGCACCTACAATTGTTTGAAAATAACGAATTTGACTAGAGAGCCAACCATAAAGCCCCAAGTTGTCGTTTTTTCTGTAATAGTCCATTAGGCTCGGTAGTAGAGGTAGAATCATGGTAAATGCTAGTAAATCTAATAAAAGCGATACAAAAATAACATATACTGTAAAATGCACTTTTCCCGCTGGTAACGACATTTCGCGAATATATAAAAAATATCTCGTTTACTACCACAGTTTACTACTTTCTAAAACTATTTCCTGTTTATATACTGGAATTACTGGATCTACTGGTCGATGCCCCACCACAGCCCCACTTTCTCAATTTGTCAAACTGGACCATACTATTTATCGAAATAAATAACAGATCTATGATTTTTATAACAACGATATCACAGAAATTGAATTAAATATGCAATCACTAAGGTGAGGATGACGATTGCAAAGTTAAATTAGTTTAACAACAATGTTGTGATCAAATTGGCACATTAAAAAAGGAAAAAAAAAATTGTTCAAAAGTTTTAGCACCATAACCATAAATTTCCAACCAGACAAGACTTCAGATCGACCGGACCTCCAGTTTCATAGGCAGAGATAAGGAGATAAACTTATCTCTATTTATGCATTTTACACATAGCATGGAATCTTGTTGGCCAACAGTGAGGGGCGGGGGAATGGCTGGATTACTATTTTTGAATAAAGTATGTATGATTTGAATTTGACGTTTCCCGATTGGCCACTTTAAGATTGAAATGGAAATGAAGAAAGTGCCACTGTTTCAAAGTTTCAGAAAAACTTGAAATTTGAGCGTGTTGCCGATATGGTCTCTTCATGTGACACCAGAGACAAGGATGTTGTCTCCGTGTGACACCATCCACTTTAATATTGGAACTATATTGTCAATATATAATGCACACATTCTCATGGAATATAGTTACTGGAAATAGATCCCAATAAATCAACAGGGTAAGGAAAAGTGAACTGAAACATTTCGATTTTTTTCTATTTATTTTCATTCATCCATGAAATCAATTTAGAAAGTGACGAATTGAAATGATATAATTCTAGTCATCCCCTGGGAAACTTCAAAATGTCAAAGTCCGAAATTGTACATTTGAACACAATAAAAAATACGGTCATTTCAAAAAATAAAATATATATATGATAATTTCCTAAAATTCGCATCATACACCGAACTTCTGCTTGGAAAATCACAAAAAACAGAATTTTAGCACAAATGAAATCACTAAATTCCATCATCATCTATCCGAGATACTCAAGGCCTAATTAAAATAAATAAAAATTTCAACTAATCACAATCTCCCACGCATCCACAATCTCAACAGCGTTCATCTCTCTATAATAATCGATCATCAACCCGTTCCCTCAGGTATTATTGCTTGTCGCCATTGTCACGAACACCTGCTGGAAATCGGCCAGCTCTTGCCCCAACACGTCGATACCCTGGCCGGACCTGGAGGGGTCCCCCCCATCCTTGGGGGGCTGCGCCGCCTTCTTCTTGTCCGCCTCGCCGCCATCGGGCCTGCGCGCGCCCGCCGACACCTTGGCGGGGATCACCGGCTTGTTGGGCGGGATGGGCGGCGGCACGCCCCGCGGGGCTGCGCCCTTCTTGGGCGGCGTCTGGGGCGCCTGGAATTGGGCGTGGAAGGTGCCGGACTTGGGGGGCGCGCGCATGGTCGAGGTCTGCGTCGCGCCCTGACTGGCGCTGGGCGTGGGGGCGTTTAGCTGGAACGCATCGGGGGCTGCTTTATTACCGCCTCGAGCAAGGTTCGGGCTCGAATCACAGAAGTATGACGTGTTACGCGATTATTTTTATTTTCGTTAAGTCCGTGTCTCACGGTCAAATTATTTGATCAAACTATGAAAGGGTGATGTCATCAATGACGTCACATCAAACAGCAGCTGAAATTAGAACATGTTCTAAATATTTTACCTGTTTGATGAAAAACTAAGGTTAAAGTTTTTTGTTGACACCGAAAATCGAAACGTCAGAATACTAATAGACTTGAGGTTTGGACTGTTGGAAATGTCTGCTGCTTGAAATTGGACCGAGGAGCAAGTAACGTTCCTAATAGATCTCCATAGAAGCAATAAATAACTTTTGTATAACATCTGACAAAAAGATTACCACAAGAGTGATAAGATATCAGATGCATTGAATGATATTGCTAGTCATTCTCATGGCCAAATAACTGGTAGGTGTTCTGAGTCATCCTTTCAATTGATAATAAGTACTAATATATTCTCTAGAATCAGGAGTTGAGGCATTGTTCAATGTTTGGCAAACACAGTTCAATAGGGAACTGAGGTAGTGTCGTTTCTACTTCACTAACTCTGAAGGGACGCGCAACTTACCATGACATAAATGTTTAGAGATTTTTGTGTATTATTTATATTCATATATATTGTTGAAAAAGCGAGATTCCACCTTGAATGTAGATTTATCTTCCGTTATGATCAATCAATTTTTGAACTGTTTGAACAAACTTCTTCAAATCGTGTGAACAGGATTTCTGCACATTTCAAATATTTGAATCAAATAGACAGAAATGACGTCACGTCAAGCAGATTTGATCAAATAGTTTGACCGTGAAACATGGACTTTACAGGAATCATTCGATTACTTGAATTTAAGGTCATAGAAAACAAAAAAAAATATTTCATTCGCAATATTCAAAACAATTATTTAATTTGAAACATCCAAAACAAACATTCAAGATGTAACAAAGTCGCTAATTTGGAAATGGATGAACGAACTGGTAAATGTGAAGTGGGCAGTGAATTTATTTACAGACTCCTGATAGTTTGGTGAAATTTATTGTTTCAGAATACGAATTTTGGCACAAATATCATGCAACAAAACGATGTACCCTACGTTGGGCGCCATTTTATGTGATCTCCTTTGGTTTCTATATCGGTAATATATTCCTAAAATTTTATTGAATCGATTGATGATCAAGATGTGTTCCAATAACTTATTTAATTACTCTAATAACACTTCGGAAGGTCACTCATTTCTATGGGTTTTTCAGTTTTTCAATTGTCTACCTCTCGAAATCAGGTTGCTATCTACCAAATAGAACCAAGAAAATAAACATTTTGTCACAAATAGCTCCCAAACATGATATTCCTTCCATTTTATATATTCCTTCAATTTATATACTTATATGTTATACAAATTTGTTTTTAAAATTGTGTTACGTTTGCTACGTAAATTTAATTGACTTTTCATTGTACAATGACCTATTGGATGAATAAATATTCTATTATATTCCTATTCTCCCGCTGATTATCTCTACCATAGTATATTGTGAAACAATACCATTCATCTTGATATAATTTTTTGTTCAGGGAGAACTGCATGAAGTTATCTACCAGACATTTTTATATATGTGTGACTAACACTCAAAATTCGAATTTACCAGAAGACAAGATGAGAAGCCTTTCAATTCATTTTCTTTATTGCATTATTAATCAGTTTTTCTACAATAGACTGTCATAAACTATCCATTATAACATCAAACAAAAAAATGCCAAGCTCTAAAGAAAAAAATTTGAAAATATACAGATCAGCAGGGATTTGTTTCTATCTTTTCACTCACCTTTACAGCTAAAGCTGGTGATGGAGCAATTGCTGTTTGTCTGAGAGCCTGCCCTGGCATAACAGACTGTGCAATCCCAGTTGCTGAAAATATTCTGTGCAAGTCAACTGTGATTTGAAATATTTATAATTTTTTGGCATTTGAACATTATTCAATAGGAAAGCACTTACTGGGTCCTGAAACAGGTACACTTGAAACAGTGGCTGTAGGCTGGACAACTTTAGTAACACTACTCATTATGGAAGGTCCACCATCATTAGGTATTGGGGTTCTACTTCGTAATAGTTCACATTCTGCTTTAACTCTCTGTAATTCAGCTTCCAACTCTTGACACCTGAAAGTTGACAATAGGATTTTTGTAGTCATTCATTTTGTTGCTTAATTTTTGAAGTACTTGCCTGAGATCTTTTGTTGCCAATTGAGCTTTGAGAGTTTTCTTATCATTCTCATAAACATGCAATTGTTTTTCTAATTCAGCTTCCATCTGAAGTGACTTCTTGCTTTCTTCTTCCAAACCTTCAGCCATATTATCAATTCGTGATTTTTCTTCTGACAATATCTGCAAATATGTTGATAGAAATTTTGCCCATTATTTACATCAAAATCAAGAGTAACCTGTGCTAAATCCTCGCTTCTTTTTCGTTCCTCAATATACTTCACTATTATTTTCTTTCTTTCAGCAAGAAGCAGTAAAACAATTTGTTTCTGCCTAGCCCTTTCCTCATCTGCCATTTCAACTTGTCTTTTCACTTCTTTCTCCAATTTCTTTCTAGCATTTCTTTCCATTTCCAATTCTTGCCTCAATCTAGTTCTCTCCATTTCTAAACCATATGTAATATCATCACCTTGAGCTGTGTCATGTTCATGTTTGCATTTTTCTTCTTCCAATTCTTGAATAACCTTAAAAAATGGAAAACTGCCAAAAATCTGTGTAATACTGTTGTAGAAGGAGTTGGAATAGGGTTTGATATAATATTCTGGGAAATAAAAATGAAAAATACTAATGTATTTTTAGTTTTGGGGATTTTTGGGAAGGAAAGGATTTTCCAGTATGCTTTCTAAAAAACCTTCATTCAATTCATATACTTTTGACACTCACCCTATAAATATGACTTTGAAATTGAAAATAGAAACATTTTTTTAAATAGAGAATAGTCACACACATTTGCTTCCTAATCAACATGGCCAAAATTGACATAATATAATAATTATAATGGAATATCAAATCCAATGCATATCTCAATTTCACAACTGGGTTCTTCCATTTGTCAGATCTTGGCTAGCATATATTCACTGACAAATATGAAATTGACTTGGCTGTACATTTACCAAACAAAAGGCCAATCATCTAAAAGATTAGTTCTCACCACCAATTCAAATAATCTTCAGGATTATATGAAAATATTATTTCTGATGGAATAAGTGTTTTGGAGATAGGAAAAATGTTGAAATCCATAATTATTGTAGTCTGAGATTGGTACTAGCAAAGATGCATATACAAATAGAATGAAGTTTGTTTTGAAAGTTGAAATCAGACTCTGATATTATATTTACTTACTTTCTTGTGTTTATTTTCTGCTTCTTTCAGTATATTGATCATGTGCTGGTGGGCCCAGCGCTGTTGTAAAACTAGTTGTTCTAAAGCTTGTAGTTGCTGCTCAGCTGCCTGTGCCATATCTTTTTCACTCACTGGGGGTTTAGCTGTTGGTCCATCTGCTATGCTGTCTCTGAGTAATGCTGTGTATGGATCTGCCATAACAGCTGGTCTATATCTTCCTACATTAACTACTTGTTTCAACTTCTCTGACTATAACATATGAAGAAATGTCATCAGAAAAAGAAAACTTGTTTATGAATTGACATTTTGTGAATGAATTATGAAAACACACCTTAAGGGCTGCAATAGCTATCTCTCTAGCTTGTATTTCTCCTTCGAAATAAGTAACAAATTTAAGTAGATCGTTTTTTGATAGTTCCATTTTTGGGTTCCTCTGTAACAAAAACTTTGAGCACATGATATATTCAGAATGCTGAGAATTCAGACCTTCAAAGTTGCACTAGTATTTGCTCTATCCATTTGTTCATATTGATCAATCCCAGGCGAAGTTCCTTGGTCGACAACAGCCGTTGAAGGGGATTCAAACTCCACGACCCCAACACCTAAGCTACCCATCCAATCAATTCCTACATTATTAGTGGCCATTTTGAAGGATTTCAGTTACTTCGGACTTGTCCAGCGATATTCGCTAAATTGAATTCATGTTTCCTCTTCTTCATGTATTTAATTTGATTTATGGATCCGATCTGTATGCATTTGGCATTTTCTTTGACAATGGAAACAAAACATACTAAACAACACTTTTTAGGTTAATAAAGACCATGACAATCGATTACGCTCCACGAAACAAATTCAAGGTTTGGAAAGAAATTTGTTCTATGTTTCGACTTTCAAATGTCGTGATTCACAGATCATATGAATCCGTAAAAATAATTTGAAGTCTTTGGCAGCCGACAGTAATCAAACTTCCACAACTTCAACTATTTGTCCATATCGTACCTTGTGCCAAAGGAACCTTGCCTCGTGGGCTCGTGACCACATCTTGGTAACGATCTCTGTCTGATAGGCAGGTCAGGAGTCAGGGGTAGTCAGAACTAGTCAGAGCCGGATTAACCCTATCGGGGCCCCTAGGCAATGCAATTATCGGGGCCCCTTTCCTTTACCGTTTTCTTGCTTTTCAAAATATATTTTTTCTATTACAAAAGTTGAGTCGATCAGATCGACTGCTTTTTGATTTCATTGAATGAAATGATTTTGATCACAAAAATATTTTCACAACCAAAGAAAATATTTTTCTGGAGTAGGTACAATATAAGTTTGAATAGCATTTCTTGCAATTTTTTATATACAAAATCGTTGAAATCATCTTGGAAGTTGACCTCTTTGGCGTTTGATATCATCAGACTTCTATATATTTGCAATGCTATCATTACATTCGGAAAAGTAGATTGTACTATATCATCAAAAATTAATCCAAACGATGTTATCTGTCCCCGCACCATCATTTTTTTTATGGTGATATTACCGGATGTTAATAATCGGGAATGTCACGAAAGGAACCGAAGGAAATATTTTTTTTCTTGGTGCGTTTAACATCAATTATGCCCCCGTGGGCCCCTAGTCGGTGCGGGGCCCTTAGGCAGTTGTCTAATCCGCCTTATGGATAATCTGGCCCTGGGACTAGTCAGAGTACAACCGGTAGACTTCCTTAAAATCTTTTGACTGCACACTGAGTTGAGTAAATTTTTTGGTGGTACCTGCGCCGAATCGCGGCGGACTAAAATATTTTTCGAGATAGAGGCCCATTTTTTTTTCTGGAAATATACATTTGAAATGTCAAATTTCTGCTATTGAAAACACACAAAATTCGTACCCCCTTCAACCACACACGCTATCACATTCAACGTAAACCAAATCCGGCGTAAACAGAGCCCGACAAAAGCCGAATAATCAAGTGGGCCTAAGCCAACAATTTTGAGTTGAAAGATTCCAATTTTGTTTACGCTTCAAACGGTTTTGAAAAAAGGTGAATTTTTGGAAAAATATTAGTTTTTTCCAATCAAAACTGTGCGTGTGTTGTGTTTTAGCTGAAAGAAAGACGAATTTTGTGTTTTTGGGAGCAGAAATAATTTGACATTTCAAATGATGTACCGTTTTCCAAAACAAGATGAGCGTTTTACTGATCTGTTCTGATCTGTTCTGATCTGTTCTGATCTGTTCTGATCTGTTCTGATCTGTTCTGATCTGTTCTGACCTGTTCTGATCTGTTCTGACCTGTTCTGATCTGTTCTGATCTGTTCTGATCTGTTCTGATCTGTTCTGATCTGTTCTGATCTGTTCTGATCTGTTCTGATCTGTTCTGATCTGTTCTGATCTGTTCTGATCTGTTCTGATCTGTTCTGATCTGTTCTGATCTGTTCTGATCTGTTCTGATCTGTTCTGATCTGTTCTGATCTGTTCTGATCTGTTCTGATCTGTTCTGATCTGTTCTGATCTGTTCTGATCTGTTCTGATCTGTTCTGATCTGTTCTGATCTGTTCTGATCTGTTCTGATCTGTTCTGATCTGTTCTGATCTGTTCTGATCTGTTCTGATCTGTTCTGATCTGTTCTGATCTGTTCTGATCTGTTCTGATCTGTTCTGATCTGTTCTGATCTGTTCTGATCTGTTCTGATCTGTTCTGATCTGTTCTGATCTGTTCTGATCTGTTCTGATCTGTTCTGATCTGTTCTGATCTGTTCTGATCTGTTCTGATCTGTTCTGATCTGTTCTGATCTGTTCTGATCTGTTCTGATCTGTTCTGATCTGTTCTGATCTGTTCTGATCTGTTCTGATCTGTTCTGATCTGTTCTGATCTGTTCTGATCTGTTCTGATCTGTTCTGATCTGTTCTGATCTGTTCTGATCTGTTCTGATCTGTTCTGATCTGTTCTGATCTGTTCTGATCTGTTCTGATCTGTTCTGATCTGTTCTGATCTGTTATGATCTGTTATGATCTGTTATGATCTGTTATGATCTGTTCTGATCTGTTATGATCTGTTATGATCTGTTATGATCTGTTATGATCTGTTATGATCTGTTATGATCTGTTATGATCTGTTATGATCTGTTATGATCTGTTATGATCTGTTATGATCTGTTATGATCTGTTATGATCTGTTCTGATCTGTTCTGATCTGTTCTGATCTGTTCTGATCTGTTCTGATCTGTTCTGATCTGTTCTGATCTGTTCTGATCTGTTCTGATATGTTCTGATATGTTCTGATATGTTCTGATATGTTCTGATATGTTCTGATCTGTTCTGATCTGTTCTGATCTGTTCTGATCTGTTCTGATCTGTTCTGATCTGTTCTGATCTGTTCTGTTCTGATCTGTTCTGATCTGTTCTGATCTGTTCTGATCTGTTCTGATCTGTTCTGATCTGTTCTGATCTGTTCTGATCTGTTCTGATCTGTTCTGATCTGTTCTGATCTGTTCTGATCTGTTCTGATCTGTTCTGATCTGTTCTGATCTGTTCTGATCTGTTCTGATCTGTTCTGATCTGTTCTGATCTGTTCTGATCTGTTCTGATCTGTTCTGATCTGTTCTGATCTGTTCTGATCTGTTCTGATCTGTTCTGATCTGTTCTGATCTGTTCTGATCTGTTCTGATCTGTTCTGATCTGTTCAGATCTGTTCAGATCTGTTCAGATCTGTTCAGATCTGTTCTGATCTGTTCTGATCTGTTCTGATCTGTTCTGATCTGTTCTGATCTGTTCTGATCTGTTCTGATCTGTTCTGATCTGTTCTGATCTGTTCTGATCTGTTCTGATCTGTTATGATCTGTTATGATCTGTTCTGATCTGTTCTGATCTGTTCTGATCTGTTCTGATCTGTTCTGATCTGTTCTGATCTGTTCTGATCTGTTCTGATCTGTTCTGATCTGTTCTGATCTGTTCTGATCTGTTCTGTTCTGATTTGTTCTGATTTGTTCTGATTTGTTCTGATTTGTTCTGATTTGTTCTGATCTGTTCTGATCTGTTCTGATCTGACCTCTACTGTTGTGTCCTTGGAAAGAGAATTAGTAGATCAAGTAAATGAAATATAATTGAACTGGGATGAACATAATGATGTATTCACATCCATGCATTTCTTTATGAAAGGTTGACAGAAAAGCGTCGTGTTTTGAATCTATAAAGAGGCGCCCAAGCAGAATATTTTAATTACGAACAGGGATGTTCTTGAGTTTACAAGCGGAAGGACAAAAATTGCGGTAGATATTCAACTAAAGTACTTTCATTTTTGAGGTAATGCTTAGAGGGTTTCAACAAAAAGGATTTATCGTCTACACAAGAATAAATCCTGATAACAAAAAGACATATCAATCTGATTTTCTCCTCTGGAAAAATAATATCACAGTTTGTTCAGTATATGCAATATATTGTATTGTACCTATATAGCCTATAGGTATATAGTTCACATGATAATATTATATTGAACACCCATCAGAATATTTTGAATCTTTCATATCCAGGTATAAGAGTTTGGTGAGAAATATTTTCACATTGGGTTGTTAAAGTTTTTATTGAGAACCGACGATTTATTCATTGCTCTGAAACCTTTCGAGATATGCAAATTAAATTTGGTGGGTTTGAAGAGATATTTATTTTATGTTCATCATTGGCGCGCATACGGGTGGTGATCTATTTTTTTTCAACACCCGTATCTCTGAAAATGAAGAATTTGCAGACATATGTTGATATAGCAAACTGTCATTACCACCAAAACACCACCAGACATTTTCAGGAGGCCAATTGTCTCATTTCTGAGATGTATACGGCAACCTTTAGGGGTTTTTGATTATCACTCAGGAGGAAGCTATATAACCAACAACAAGAATATACGTTATCGAAACTACCTCCTATTGAAGCAGATTTATGTTGATGAAATCCTGAAGAAAATTAAACTTCATGTTCCTTTTTTCGTGTCATTAGTTTCCGTCCTCTCGCTCACACCGACAACATTTCGAACTTTTCCTCGGAAGGTTTTATCTCTTTTTGTGACGGATTCGCAGGAACTCAAATATTTTGTATGGGACCATGATTGGACTGGTATTTATTGGGGCGCTTAGGACCCCAATTCCACAACTTGCGACTTCCTAGACGAACGATAAGTTTGGCATTTACCATTCAACAAACAGGCGTGTTATCTTGTATCGTTAATCATTCGCGCATCCTTGGACAATGCCGTTTCTACAAAATGCGAATCACGGACTAGGAATCAAGGAAATAATGTTCAGTGTCTGGGAAACCGTCACCTCCAAAATAAACGAAATGATACTTACCATTCTAGAATTGGATGATCTTTGCAATAGCTATTATTTTGGAAGTTGATAATCGTGAAGAACGCAGAAAAAAGTAAAACAGTAGAAAACTCGTGTCTTCGGCTTAAGCCTAGTTCATATTGGAACGATTGCGATTATTTTTATGCGATTCCGCAAATTTGATTGGATTGTCGAAAAACCTAGTTCATATTGAAGCTGAAAGAAGAGTTTCTCCATCCCTCGAAGTCGTGAGTGGAAACAAAGGATAGAAACAGTTTTTTTCGTTCAAGATATTTCCAACAAATACATTTAACTTCATTTAATTCACATTCGTCCACATCAACTCTCCTGTAAAGTAAACACCTCTTATTTTCAAACACATTTTCTCAATACAAGCCTATTCCATTTGGAATGACAAATTCTGCGGAAATCGCAATAAAGTTCAATTTTTTTAACTTTCTTCCGACAAAACCGACGCCATTTTTAATCGCATTCTATTAGCGGAATTCGTTTCAACATGAACTAGGCTTTATTTACAGAATTCGAAAACGAAATCGTATTTCCCATAAATTACGCAATGCTGGATGGTTGAACATGGAGAACAGGAGAATTCTTCACAGTGCTTGTATAATAATAATGTTCTTTATTGAATCCAAACAAAAGTAAACAGATTCAAAGGGTTATTGACCGAGGTCCTTCTACCCATGATTACAATAATTATTTTATTAGAACATATAAATAGTTGAAGATAAATCTAAGTTTACGAAAAAAAAAAAAATTCTCGATTCTATTCCTCTCTTGCCATTTGTTCTAGCTTTTCCAGGGTGGTCTGTTCGGGGTGCTTGTATAGAAGTTACGAATATTTGGGTCTCTTACGCAACAATATCTTCTTATAATTTCCAAGTTGACTTCTTTCTTGGAGAATTTTTTTGCCAGTTCCAGAAATCTGTCTTCTATGGGAAGGATATTGAGAGTCAGATAGAGAAGCTGGTTTGGAGGATTGTGAAGGGGATTGTCAGGATGCCGTATGTGTGATATTTTCCTCATGGATGTTGTTTCTGCCACTTCGAGTTTGTGGATAGCTTGCCGCTTGCAATTTAGAAACAGAATACTTTGTGCTTGTATTTTCATAAGATCTCAGTGACCAATAAGGATCCTTCCTACTTGAATCGAAAAATCACTCATCGAATAGATGTTAACATAAGATTCGATGGCACTCTCACACCACCCTTATTAAAAGCCAAGGTGGATATAGGATGGTGAAACAGCTTTCTATTAACGTGGGTAACTTATCTCTGCTGGTAACAAGCAATAGAATAAACTGTAGACTTTTGCCTACTTGATTTCATGCCGTGGTAATATTTCCTGAAATTACCAGAGGTGGTAAAACAGAAACTGTGTCATCTGCTCTAGGAGAAGAAATACCGATGAGAGTAGAAATATTGATAACTATTCCAGATTTACTGAAAATATTGTGTTTCAATGTCGTTTCAGTTCAGATTGGAACCACAGAAATACATAAGCTACAGAAATCTTCCTTGAAAATCGATCTTCGTGGAAATATTACTACCTTCTCAAACGGTATACAAGTTTTTCGCGAAGAGCTGTTTCACCATCCTATTATCTCCAACTTGTTCAAAACACAAACATCTAGACGTTCATTTATAGCTACCAAACAATTGTCCCGTACTAACGGAATACTATTATTTTCTTTTATCAAATCTAAATTGCATAGGTACTTCTGGGGGAGTAGAATCTACCATTTCATCGTCGGATGACATTGCAGCAAAGAAAACTGAACAAAATATACTTGGTAGATCACATTGACACTATGTTATGAATTCTTTTGTAGATATGTCATTGTCATTGTCACAGCTACCTATGAGTAAAAATCAGAGTATAGTTAACTATACTAGGTAATCGCACCAATTGAAATCACATAACTTTTTTATTGTACGTATCTGTATCACATATCACTTTTTTTAGTGGAAAAATAAATGTTTCGTTTTCGATATTTGTGTGTGAAAAAGACGTTCTTGTTAGAGGTCGCTGCAAGCAAATGGTTTTACTTATTGGGATTTGAAATAACCGATGCAGGTGATTTTAAATGACATTTTCAAATTCTAAGTCAATTTAATTAGGTGAAGACATTATTTTCTTCAATACCATCGAAATAGGAATCGAGTATCATTACAAATTGATTTAACGATTATTATGATATTTATTAACAAAAAACAAAAATTAGAATTCAACTTTGACACTCCGTATCTCAGACATGAATGAATATCTTGCGGCCATATGTTTATGAAAACTTTTCATCTTGTTTCGACTGCTGCAACATGCTCCTGAATTTTCTACACTTACTTATAAGAAACACCCTGTATATTAATCCATCGGTACCTATCTGGTACGATGTGAGTGAAACTGAAAATATCTGTGCAAAACAAAACAAAATAGTCGGGAGCGGTATAAGGGTAATGTGCGACAAAATGTCCGTGAATTGGCTAACACAAATTGCCAGATAGAAGTGATATAGCAGTCCCAGTCGCCAGAGCACTTGCTAACAATATAATTTACGAAATTCATTAAATTAATGCTCGCCTGTTTACAGCTTCAGCGTTATTTGTCAAACAACAGTATGTGTGTAAAAATGCAATTGCGAACAATCAATTACCTAAATGAACGAGATGGAATTCACACTGTTGACTAAATGGATGTCGTCACAGAGACGGTGGCAAAATGTATCACCACTCCCATTTATGAAACTTCACACGGCAAATAACATTTTTCCGTTAACATCTTGGATGTCATTGATTTCAATTTCGAGATTGGTCAGTGACGTTGACATTCCTGTCATTAATACAAACCTCTTGTCCATAGGCGTTCTGTTGTAGTTTTAAGTCTATAACTATTTATGCAAGAAGTATTAAAGACTGTCAATAGTGTCAATCCTGTTATTTTGCGTGCTTATTTTCCTTATTTCCTTCGATTCAAATCAAATCTCCAACCTATATCCTATTCCCATTTATTTTTATTTGTTTTACATGCACTCAACTTCTGCTGTTTTTTTACAATACCCTTTTGCAAAATCAGACGCATGCGCAAATCGATCGAGTTTTAAGTCGTAAGAGATAAATGTTGGCCAACTTTTCTTAGGACTTAAAACTTATGACTCTTGTATAAATGCGGTTGCATTGAAAAAAATGGATGAACTTCTTATGACTTATTACTCAAAACTTCGTACTTGAAACTTACGACTTAAAACCTTTGCATAAATCCACCGTAAATTCATACAGATTCCACACAGACAGAGATTACTAAAACGCTGATACAACTCTTCTACGTTCATTATGGTGCGTGCATTTTTCAATATATGTCTTCAATACGTCCCTATCAGTTTCATCACAAATAATGGTCGAAAAGTCCACTAGAATGAAGTATAATGCATCTATACTATTTTTTTCGGAATAGGTTGTTTTGTTCTGAGAAAAATGGATCTAACTTAAGTATATTTTCCTTGATCACTTCTTGGTCATGAGGCACCGTTGTTGTCGGAGTTTCTTCTATTATTTGTGTAAAATGCCTTTAAAAACGATTCTTTTACTTTATCTCAAGGGACTTCTGTTATTGAATCAGGTTTTTCAGATGAAACACAAACGTATTCAGACAGTAAAACCGAATACGTATTACAGCTGGATATCCAATTGATCGTTTTCATTAAAATTGAATCAGAGTTGGCGTTGGTGAAGAAACTGACCCTTCCCAGAATAGAAAGTTATCATGGCGGATTTTGACATTCGACAGATTTAAGGAAAAATCTGGGGAAAAACTTGACACTTGACAGTTGAGAAAATAAGTGTTCCATGTCAAAATTGAATCGAAATGGAAACAAATCCAAATTCCAGAATATCGATGTAGATATATCTTAGAATTAAAAGGCACAAAGAATTTGGAATTTGGATTTGTTCACATTTCAATTCAATTTTGACATGGAACACTTATTTTGTTAACTGTCAAGTGTTGAATTTTTCCCTAAATCTGTCAAATATCAAAATCCGCCATGATAACTTTCTATTCTGGCGAGGGTCAATTGCGAGTTGGAAGAATCTCGCTAGAACCGAACCCCCAGACCAGCAGAGGCTAATTTATATTAATGGGGTATCTAATACCGCACCGTGAAATCATCTCACATTGCACCGTGCTTATCTACCCACCGTGATATTATAATGAGTTAACTACAATTAGGAACTTCGCCGATAATGGAACCATATACCTGTCATCAACTTCCGCCAAATTGAATACCTCCATTCTCTTCGATACTGATGGCCCAAAAACTCGCCCTTTATATTGATTGATGGACGGTTAATTTCATTTTATCTAGCTAATGATCGACTATCTACACCGAACTAATATTGGGAAACTGTATGTACACGGTTATTCACTATGTTTTGACCCCTCTTTGTTATAGGAATTATAAAAAAATCGTATGAGGAAAAATTATACTATCTCGTCTATATACTACTGAAATTGCTTCTATAGATCACTTGATAAACGAATAGAAAGGTTTATTTTAATGAACAATATATATTTTTACATCTCTGCTCTAAAGGCCGATTCAGATTCATGCGTGCCCACCCTGCATTTGTGACCCTGCATGAAAAATGCATGCCTGTCGTCGTTCACATC
Source organism: Chrysomela aeneicollis (assembly GCA_029955515.1). NCBI lineage: Eukaryota > Metazoa > Arthropoda > Insecta > Coleoptera > Chrysomelidae > Chrysomela > Chrysomela aeneicollis. Next base: position 16,310,616 of record JARUHQ010000015.1, on the reverse strand, counting down.
TATGCCTGTCGGCGTGCTTGTGAAAAGCGTGGTGGGCATGCATGGAATAAGGACAAGTTCTTATTTTCCACTGTATTGCATGCGTTTTTGCTGAAACATCCCTAGAAGCCGGTGAATATTTGACAATCTTTTATTTGAATTTGACATTTGATTCATTTTGAATTTTATGATCATTTTGTAAAGTTTTAAATACATTCCCGCCTTTCTCTGTTGTGATTTTAATCTCGAGAATATGAATGAGATGAAATTTTCGATTTACTTGAACTGACAATACTGAAAAAACCAATTAAAATATGACCTTGGGTAAGAAATGCAATGGAAATGCACATATGTGAAGTGTCATGCCTTTTTCAGGCAGAAGCGTCAGAAATGCATGTGCCTGTAAATCGCACGTGCTTCAAAAACCCTGCATGGAAATGCATGAATCTGAATCGGCCTTAAGGCATTTTTTGTGAAAAACAGTTTTGAAACTATTTGAAACAGTTTTGAAACACTCCATTTTCTTGAACCATTTGTGACGTCACACTTGATTCTGGTTCAAAACGTGTTGAAAGCGTCTTCTAGACCGTTTCAATAATGTATCATTATGGCGAACTGTCATCTGAGGTTTTAATAACTATGAAACGTGACGTTTTATAACGTTGCATTTTTTCGGCTCATATAATGATGACGTAGAGGTATAAACTGTTTTGAAACGGTCTTTGAAACCGTTTCGTCGCAAAAAAATGCCTTAGTTGTCAAATATACAGTGTGTCCACCTTTACCCCTGTAAAATCGTTATTATTTGATCGATTTTGAAAAACTTTTTTTGTTGGATAGGTATTTGAAATGTCTATCCAACGATGAAGTGATTATATTTTTTGGCTGTTATCGTGGCCAACTGCGACCAAAGTTGTATTAGGTTTTTTTTTTTAACAAAAAATGATGATGGATTCTGAATCAGGATCACTTGAAACATACCTGTACCGATTTTCATCATCATAAAACACAGGATGTCCAAAACTTTTTGTAAATATTTCATCAAAAAAATGTACTGTCAGGATATTTTTGGGAAGAATTGATGATGAATTATCATTGAGGATGATCCACCTAATTCTCCAGTACACTTTTCAATAGGTTCGACGATTTTTGTTCGCACTACTTTATTTCTTTTCCTCATACAAATTGTATATTTCAATGATTGCTACAAATATGTTTGAAGTGATCCTCAATAATAATATGTCATTGATTCTTTCCAAAAATACTTGTTGTATTGTTGTATAATGTACATTTTTTTGATGAAATATTGAGAAAAAAATTCGGAAATCCTGTGTTTTATGATGATGAAAATCGGTACAGGTATATTTCATCAAGTGATCCTGATTCAGAATCCATCCCAATAGTACTTTTTGAAAAATGGGTCAATAAAATTGGTCGCACTGGCCACGATAAGAGCAAAAAAATATAATCGCTCTATTGTTGGATAGAAATTTCAAATACCTATCCAACTATGAAAAGTTTTTCAAAATCGATCAGATAATAACGATTCTACACACACATATATCATATTGAAAATCGGAAGTTTGATGTTTTTGATGGATAATGAATCTCAATTTAATCAAATATGGAAGGTGATTAATGATCCAAGCTTGTATACATCAACTGAAGCAGACGAGACAAAATTTCTCTCAACTGGGTTCGCATTTCATGATGATTCATTAGACACAGATCTAAGGTATGAAAAGAGTCAAGTTTCTAGGATGAAAAATCGGTTGGAGCGTTGATTAGGAAGGTGTTTTTTCCTCCGATGGACAAGATACTCTGACACCTGACACTTCCTTTGTAGGTGCCTACTCCCCTATTCCGTATCAAAGGAATGGCAGACCAAAAACATGATCAGAAAAAGCTTTGCTTTCAGCGCCCTGTCCCTCTTTCAACTGAGTTATTATCCTTTCTCGTGAAACTTTCGCCATTTACTCCTGGCTATCCTCTCACAAGAATGGTCGCGTATATTTTAATTTCTGTCATTCGCCAACTCGTTAACAAAATGTTTTGCTCGAGTCAAAGTAATCCAAATAGAAATCCGCAAAACTTTCCCTCCTCAATTAACATTTAGCTGAAAGTGGCTCGACGCACACTTTTCTGTGAGATATGGCCTGAATGGAAATTGAATGAAATTGATCTCAGAGTATTGAAATGGATATGTGCATAATTTTTTCAAGAACACGAAAAAAATATTTCAGTTCAATCAACTAGAATTTAATATAGGTATACACTATAGAAAAAATATTGATTGATTCACTGTCTGTCTGTCTATGGATAAAATACGATTTTCGAATGATTCCAGTTTTATAATCGATGAGGAGTGTATTACTTGGACTATGGAATTGTAAGTTGATAATAATTCAATATTCACACACATAAAAACAAATTCTTAAATGAAAACGATATATACGTTCAACGTCCAATTTTTGTTTTGAGAAAGCGCATTCTTCTTCTGAAATAATTTATTTGAAACGAATTTATTGAATATGTCAATTGTAGAAAATTATTTCACTGAAATATTCATTTGGTATAACAAAATGTTCACAATTCAAGAAATTCAATGTATCCAGATAAAAGAATGAAATTCTTGAAAAATATATCACGAACTGTCTTCTTTCAAAATAACATTTGTAGTATTTTCTTAAATAACGAGATTTACAAGACAATTCATCTCTAAATAAGTAAATCTCTGAGAAAGTGTATATGGATTGACCATCACATTTTCTTAAATATAATTGCGATTCCATCCAGCCGAGAATGTTGTCAAACGATGTGAGTGTGTTGTTTCGGTGCTCTTGTCGTGCATCCATCATTGTTCAACCAGTTCAACCTATTTTATTGGCATAGAAATATTGGCTTATCATGAATAGAAAAACTGAGGTCTTGGGGGATATCGAAGGATATAATAACCACTTTCAGAGGTGAGTTACATGCCTACCCTATCACGTTTAATCTTGGGTAGGTATTATTGTGTATTCAATCAAATAACGTAGCTATATATCATCTCGAAAACTGATAATTCGTGAAAAACCTGAATGACCAGGATCGGCATAGTGGGTGAAAATTGGGGTTAGATACCTATGTGCGGATGAACGTTTAAACTTGTCCAAACACTGATTGAACGGCGTGATACCGCATATTATACCTAACATATTTTTAAATTTTTTCACCAAATTTCTATCCATGGAAAATGAATTCAGTACTGAGAATGTGAACCAAGATTAGAACAAATATAATAACCATGCATTGTGCTTAGTCAGATTATCTGTCACATTGTACGTACATGGGGTTGTGAATGATATATTTCATATTTTTCAGTCGTTTGAAACCAGAGGAATACAACTTTATTGAGAGGTGAACTGGTGGACAAGTTCAGAAATAATCTCTACGAATAGGGGTAAAGGTTGTCAAGAAGAAGGTCTGCAAGTGATGATGTGATTGATGAGAGCCCCAATAAGAGAACGGAAGTTGAGGATGATTCTCATTTCAAGAAATCGATATAATTCCTCTAATTTGATAAAATTCTTGATGCAAAACAATCTACAGCTAAAACTGAAAATCTGATTCTTTTTGTTCAAGAAAAATGTGAGTCATTGAGAGATTATGATTGTCTTGATTTGAATACATTGTGTTCAGAATCTGAAATATTGTACTTATTATTATCACGAAGAACTCCATTCATTTACGATTCTAGAAATCTATAACATTGGTATGAGTGTATTTAGTTGGGAACATAATAATCTTGAATTGAGCAGACATTTATTCCAGTATATATTAACAAGCCATACTCTTGAATTAAAGCATATTAAATCAAATGAAGTAATTCTTTTTATGTGATGATAGAAAACTTCTTTATATTTTCAATGAGTATGTTGTTTGATTTTTTAATATTAGGTTCTATAACCAAACAGTATTGCCGTATAAGACAGACATTGATTTCATATATGCAGTAAGTTATTTTTATGTCTCTTTATTTTATTTGTCCTTCCTCTCATACAACGGCCTATATATAACTCTGCTCCGATTAATTGCCGAAGGTTCATATATGCTTCCACCATTTTTTAAACATGGAAGTCTTTTTTTTGTGACATTCGGACACACAGCCAGTCGCTTATTAAAACAGTAGCCCTAATGGGAGTCTTATAAAGATTCTATTTTGAGATGAAACTACGCTGTCTGAAAGTTAATGTTAGTATAAAGACATTGAGGGTGTTCCACATCAATACAAGGACATTTGGGAATGAAACAGGCAGGAGATTAGCGTGATTTCTAGACCTATACGATAAATCTCACGAACTCAGTAATGTGATCCACGGATAGATCGTAATTAAAAATTCACGCCAACCTACTGGTTCGTGTAATATGCCAAACAGGTATTTTGTTTCATTATACTGGTTTGTAATTACAAATACAGATCAAACATCAAAGAACGAGAATGAAAGATGAAGAATTGATATTGAGGAAATTCCAAGCCTGTTCAACAGTGTATGATTTTAAGATAGATGAAACGATGAAAACTTGAGAACCTGAATTTTCTTTCTCGCGGCAGTTTATGAAGTTTCCAGTAATCTACCAGAATATCTGGACTCTTCCAGTAATAAAACCTTCCCATCTTCCGCCAATGACTCCAAAATAAAATATTTTATACCTACTCCATAATTAGCAAAGATAAGGTCGTAATGAATGCTTTGTTGAATAAGGACATGAAATTTTTCTTGGATGAACTAATATCTTCAACCCCTACCTTGCCTGATAATCGCGAAAGTTCTATATTCGGAAACTTTGTCATCATCAATTATTTTTGAACTTGTAGAGGGTTATTCGAACCAAACGATTATGGTCGGTTAGAAGAGAAAATATGACCTCTGGAATAACGTAATCATGGATATTCTCAAATTATTTGACCAAAAACAATCTAAGTATAAGAGCACTAGGTACTTATTTCAAATTCAAACTGCCTATATCAATTTGAAACAGGCAAAAGAATTCAGAGATCTAATCAATGACACATTAGGCAATATTTTGGCTCTCAATGACAATTATAGTTTGCCCTTCCAAAAAATCGCTTGGAATACATGGAATTCCAACTGTCCCATTGGGAACCCCCGATTTGGTATAACCCTGTATATAATTTGTCCGGCGAGCCATGCTCATTCTTATGAGTGCTCGTGAGAGATCCGGTGTTATTCGACTTATAATTGGCTTGTTAGATCAGCAATCGGAGGATGATTCGGATAATGAATCTCGAAACTTCTTATTTCCTTCGAGCAGGAAATGAGTTCATCTCACCAATCGATAGCTTCGATGCAGGCGTTGATTCGTCTCTGTTTTTCTTCCTGCTGCTACATTCGTTGCCGTACGTCTCAAAGAATCGCCCTGTATCGGCCCATCACAGCTGCGGAGAGACTGGGGACAGAAATAGTGGAGTGCAACCGGGACCAAAATGCATCGTTTTTTTTTCGGGGTATAACCAAATCAGACCTATCAGATAATGTTCTTCATGTGTGATTGTTCATCATAATCAAATCACGTTTTCATCTGAATAAATAGAGAATGTGTTTTATCATTCGAAATATTTGTCAACGTTTCATTAACTGCATATACAGTGTGTCTATCTTAAGGACTTACCACTCCTTTAAAATCGTTATTATTTGATCGATTTGAAAAAACTTTTTTTCGGCAACCGTCCGGAAAGTACGTACTTTCCAGACGATTTTTTTTTGAGAAAGTGGCATATTTCCGGCCTAGTCCGGGAAGTACGTACTTCCCGGACTAGGCCGGGAAGAATCACATCGTTGTTGTCATTGTAAATATGAAAATCTTGGTAGTATGGTTTTGATAAATGCAGTTGATCATTACCATAGCAGCAAAATAACGACTGACAGCTATCTGACATAAAATTAGCTAACATTAAAAAATTATCAGATGAAAACAATCAATGTGAAACGGAAACTTTACCTTCTTGTTCTGACTTCAACAAAAGGCACTTAAATATACCAAGCATTTCAAACAAATTGAATCCATTCAATATTAACAATTGTTCTAATTTTAATATAAATATAAATATAAATATAAATATAAATAAGAATTGAAATGTTCGAAATTTTGTTCTAATAAAGAAATGTGTTTCTTTGATTTGTTATTCTACACGGTTGCCGAAAAAATTGTGTACGCAACACGCCCGAAAACAGTTTTTTTGGACTCGCAGACTTCCAGGACTCGCTACGCTCGTCCTAGAATTTTGTCCACTCATCCAAAAAAAAACAGTATTTTCCGGACTTGTTACGTAAATTACTATTTTATAGGTATTTGAAATGTCTATCCGACAATAGAGTGGGCTGTTATCGTGGCCAACTGCAATCAATTTTATTGATTCATTTTTCAAAAGGTAGTACTAGGAATTTTTTTCCACAAAAAATGATGATAGATTCTGAATCATCAGGATCACTCCTCAAAAAAATGTACTTTCATGGTATTTTTGGGAAGAATTAATGATCTCCAATACACTTTTCAACACGTTCACTACTTTATTTCTTTCCCTCAGACAAATTGTATATTTTAATAATAAAATTTGGTACAGATATGTTTGAAGTAATCCTCAATAAAAATGTTTCATTGATTCTTTCCAAAAATACAACAATAGTACATATTTTTGATGAAATATTGAAACAAAATTTTCGGACATCCTGTGTTTAATGATGATGAAAATCGGTACAGGTATGTTTCAAGTGATCCTGATTCAGAATTCATCATCATTTTTTGTAAAAAAAATTCCTAATAGTACTTTTTGAGAAATGGGTCAATAAAATTAGTCGCAGTTGGCCACGATAACAGGCAAAACAGGCAGACATTTCAAAAACCTATTATCCAACAAAAAATAGCTTTTAAAATCGATCAAATAATAACGATTTTACAAAGGTGGTAAGTTCTCAAGGTGGACACACTGTATCCACAAAAAGCTGAAAACAAAAAACTTCGTCGATTGCTGAAAGACATTACATAAAAAGTGATGATAAATTATAATGTTATACCATACTTGCGTGAGAAGAAAAAATTATTTCCATACCTCTTCTAGTTTCAGAGTTATTGGATGATATTCATCAAGAAACGTGTTCTAGAAAAATCATCATTTTTTCAGTTTTTTTTCTCTCAAAAATGTCCAATGGTATTCTAATAGAAGAATATATACATCATAGTATTTTGAAGGTTGGAACTGGTTTTAACTCGAACAATTTTCTTTCTAGAAAGGAACAACTCATTGCGTGGATTTTACTCCACTAAAATGGATTTGCGGAAAATCTGGTTTGGCGAGCTTGGCCATATGTGAATGACGCGCATATCTGGCCCGCTGGGATCTGGACAAAAAAGTAAATTGATCGATTAGGATGATGACGAGCGGAGAGGCGGTAGGACCTGACTTGGGGGTACCTGGGGGCCTGCTGGACGTTCCAATTTCCTGTCGCCAATCAAGAAGGGGAAGCTAAACGCTTACCCTTAAAAATTCAGTATACGCGAAAATGCAGCAATAAGAGAAGTCGGGAGAAGTTCTTGGTCTTATTTTTGTTCGAAGGTTGCAAAAGGGGAACGGATGAACGGGACATGGATTACCATGGGCGGACGGAGGATGCATATCAGGATGTATCAGTTCTCATAGTTTCACTATTTTCTTTGTACGTGAGGATTTTGTCGCATTGAAATCGGACTATTCCAAAAACTCCCGAAATGATCGAATGAAAATTTGAAGGCTTATCAATGAAAATATAATTAGTTGTGTTCTGATGTAAAGTCGGCCCCATGTGGAAAACTCTTTTATTACTCATTTTATGAAAAAAAAGCTATTTCTGATCCAACGTTCAGCCATGCTAAAACCCAACATCAGATGATTTGATATAAATTCTTCGCATTCATATACAAGGTTTGTGAATCTTTAATAATTTATTTGTAAACAATTTTGATAATATTGGATATATGACCAAAGATTTCAATAATTTGGTATCAATTTACAATGTACTGGCTTTCAAGTTTTCTATTTCATCATTGAATTTGTCAAAAAAAATCATAAATTAATCGCATATGCCTAAACGAATGTCACGACTATAAAAGTTATTTCAAATGTCACCCTGTATCAAACCTTTTATCATGGCTGTGATGCAAAGCCGTACTCTTCAGTTGTGGAGTGGATCATGTCTCCCGCTGTCATCAACATCATCAAAACTGTAGTTGAAATAGTCTCAGACTAATTTCTATCAGAGTGAAGTTGAGGTTATGTCTCATTAACACATTGAAATTAGTCATGAATTATAATCATAAAATGGACAACAAATACAGAGTAAATACCTATTGATGTGGTGTAACAAAAGCGCTTATGTTGACAATGAGTATATACCAACAAATAAACCTACCTAATTGTTTCTATCCATATATGCGAGCATGCGTTTTTTTTTTAATTTCAGCACGTGTGTTTTTTTTCAATAACGATGCCATGGTGATATAAGATACTTTCCAAATAAGAAAACATGTGATGTGCTTTATGATGTTTTCATATGTATGATTGTATAGGAGAAAGGCTTTATGTTCAATACCTAATGTAATAATAATATAATAAGAGATTTTGACATATCTGATATTATTCAAAGTTGGGACCAGTTAATAAGTAAAAAAAATCTTCTGATTGATCAATTAAAAAGTGTACAATGTAACACACAACATATTCTTGTAGGTACGTATTTTTTCAGTCAGGATCAACGTCCTATAATTAATTTTGTCCAGTATAATATTTCTTGACTGCACCAATGTGTTTCCCATACCGTGGTCGTTTTACAAATCAGGCTAACATCCAGCAGCTAGTCTTAACGAGGTACCGATCAAAAGTCAATAGCCAATTCATACAACTTCACCTTCCAATTCATAATGAATGCCTCGCCACCACTCTCAACTTTCCACCCTGCTCCTGGATTATATTCTTAGATATCCCACGCGCACGTCTTCTTTTGTGCTTCCCATTTCGTTAACAACGCGAAAAAGCGTCATCTTGAATATCGTCTTACTGAAGCCATTTTCTCTCGGATCCATATTTTACTATTCGTGCTGAGCATTCTTCATTCGAGACATTCGAATTGTTCGAATGGGACACCGATCAGTATGCTGGCAAATCTAATCCGGAATCCTCTGCTGAAAAAAACTGAACTGAATACTCATACAGGGCCATGATAAAGAAACGGATCAACCTTTTATGTATGGCGAGACTTGGAACCAGATTATTTCGAAAGAAATTCCGATAGCAATTTTTTTTTCTACGAGCGGTTAACAAAGTAGAGCCTTTGACGCTTTCAAAATTGACAATTGACGTTTCCATATTATTGAAATCGAACTCATATTCTCTTGCATGATTGAAAATAGTGACTGTGTGTAGTAGAAGTAGTGTTTGAAAAGTGTTTTTAACCGCCAACTTAGTTGCGAATCAACCCTCGAAGTCTCTTTGGGACTTGTAAGTAGCATAGATTGTAAATTTGAACTTCCTACCAGAGAAATCGAGAAAAATATAAACTATGATATGAAAGATTCACGATATGGTGTCATGATATGCTTGAATAAAAAGATCAAACTTTTTTTTTTAAATAATTAACAATATATTGAATATAATACTGAATACAATATACAAAAACAATAATGATTTATGCCAATCATTCATTGAATATGCAAGTATGAAGATTCTTTATTTTACTCTTAAATATACTGATATCAGGGCTATCTGTTATTTCCTTGGGTAGAGTGTTGTATATTTTCATGCATAGTGTTATGGGATTGTTTAGGCCAATATTAGTGCGTACAGGTCCTGAAAATACATTATTATGTGAACGAGTTTTGTATTCATGGAGCTGATTGATGAATGTGAAGTTGGTACTTGTAAGTATCCTAAACTTGAAAAATGGAAAAGCCATATATTGGACAAAAATTTTAGAAAGAGAAAATAGTCTATCCAATTAGAATATTAAACATAGCTTGAAATGGATGCCTGGTAGACTACGAGCTGAAAACAACTACTTTCCTGGTAAATACCACGCAGAACATTGAATTATATCTGCTCGTAGTCCATGCAACGATTCACACTGTGAATGCAGATCGCAAATGTTTATTTCTTCCTAAGACGTGACAAATTCACATCGAGACAGGCACGCTTTACAACCTACAGACCGGTTTCGGGTTTATTGGCCCTCATCAGTGCAGGGTTGTTATCCGAGTAGAGACCTTGAGATCTCCACTCGAAGCGTTGCCTGTCCCAATGCATTTTCGTCGCGTCTATTTGACCGCACTGAGCCACGTTCCAAGAGACAATTGGAAGTGGCGACACCATGCGGCAGAATAAAGAAAAACTCCAGAAATAAATCTCCCAAGTTACAGAACTTGGAAGTGGCTGAGAGCTCGACTAAGCTAATAAATGAAAAATGAAATTCATTTCAAACTATGTTTGATATTCTAATTGGATAGACCATTTTTTCTTTCTATCCTAAACTTTTCGCATAACTCAAAAGAATAAGTTCCTTGAATGAAAATCAAAAATAATAGTTACTGAAAAAGGTGAATTTCAATAATACTATGAGGTAGTTTGAGAAGCTTCATCAGTAGTAGTAGTAATAAAGTATCGAGTTTTCTTGTATAGGAACTGCGGTTGTAGAAAAAAATCTTTTGTGTATTTCGAACGCAAAGTAGGTATCTTCCAGTACCTAATTCACTCATTTTGAATATTAGTTGATGCCAAGAATAGAATGCGTTCCATCACTATGCAAATTAAATAACAAATGAATCCAGATTTTCTTTCAGCTCGTTTCATCCGTGTTCACGTGATTATTCGAATGATTAATTATTTCATTATCATTTTGAACAATGTGCTCTGGGCTATAAATCAAAATAAGTTTGTAATTTGCTACTAATCATAAATTTTCCGGAATCATGCTATTAGCGGTACATTTTGGAATATTTCAGAATCCGATCTCAATCAACACCATTTTAGAATGGAAGGGAAGTTCATGAATTGAACAATTTTTCAAATATTGAATATAATAAAGCCAGAACAGAAGGCGAAGATCACAGCAGTGTTGTTTCGTGATTGTTCGAAATGAGCCTGAATAAGACTATATAGGAAAAACCAAACGAAATGGGAGTTTGATATTTCGTATTATGTACAGTGTACTCCAAAAAGTTGGATTTGTATGAAGCTACTATTTTGAGATACAAGTTAGGTTTATCAAGATGAAATGGAAGACTGTTACTCGAATGAAGTCACGTGACTTTTCTATAAAGGACCCCGCACTATCCTTATGGAAAATGGCTTTCGGTTAAATATCCTGCATTTTTAGAATGTTTCATATTTTGACTTCCCCGCCAAAAGTGTCCATGGGCACAAAAAAATCGACCGACTAGTTTTAGAGATACAAGGTGATAAAGTTGAAAAATGAAGGTTTCTGCTCAGAATATTCAACATTTTCGATAATTGACAGAACGCCTTTCTATTCTGGGAATACCATGCCTCAATGATGGTAGAATGTCACATTGATCTTCTAACGATTATAGTTCTCCGTTTTGTGCTCTACAACAGGGTGAATTAACAAAAATCCAATCCGATTGATTTTAAACCAACCAGTGTGAGTTCTCTGATGATATAATTGGAGATTCAATTCAGCCTAGATGAACTCCCTCAACCTCGATCGAAGTTGATTGTCATTATTTTTTGTTATACAGGGTGATTCGAAAACAGGGGTACGTCAACGACTCGTTTTTTTGTTCGAATAAGGGAGAGTATGTCATAAATATATTAAACATTGTTCAATGTAGAAAATGTCGCATAATCATTTCTTTTATACAGAGTGAGTAAAAAGATACAGTCCAAGTTACTCAGAAAAATGCGTGTTTTTTCAATGAATTTCGAGAGGTAATCGTTTAATTTCCATTAATTACAATTGGACCACACCCACGTTCGAAACTTTTCACACTTAACGATGGAATATTTGAAGGATCTGACTATGACTCTGCAGCTTCACTACCAGAATTTTCTGAACCGAATAAATATTTACTTTTACCTTAACAGGCCATGAACGAAATAATCTTGAAAATATCTGGTAAATCAGCAACTAACTTTCCTGTTTACTGACATTTACTTTGTATTGACATAATTTGGCGCCATGTTTGGTCCTTAGGTTACATATGCTTACGCTAGATACGGTATCCAGGTTATTCGTTTGGTAGGTCCAGGGGGATTTAACGTACTGCCATTGATTGATCGTTCTAAAATTTTGACCATACATATGTATATGTTGTACCACGCGTGATATCATTGTACTTTTTTACAGACCCCTCTAATACCAAACAAATACTACATGATGCCGGATGCCTTCATGATCTAAGGTTTGGTCCAACAAGGTCACGTGTTCTAAAATGCTCTATAAGCTGTGTGTAGAGTAGGCAGTGAAGTAGGCATTTAATATGGTTATGATAAAAAGAACAGGTTTTTCCAGTTTGTTCTGTTGTACTCGACCGACTATTAGTGATCTCTTGATGGAGAAGGACCGTCGAATGAATTTACGTGAACCATTTCCCCTCTTCAGAACTTCTTTCATACTCATGATCTCAATAAATAATAGAAGGGTGAAGTATGGAAAACATCCAGAAGCGAATGCGAGCCGTCTTTTATATTCTGATGTTGTGCTTTTCAGTGAAGATCCAGCGGAGCATTTCCCTATTTATACTGAACTCCTAGCAATTAAAATTTGGATTTAAGAATGTCATGAATTCAAAAGTTCGTGAAGTAGACGGTATCGTATTGAAACGAACGTTGGAATACTAATGCTCCAGATGAAGTAATATTTTAGTTCATCTGTTTGCTTCGGCCTGATTGCAGAATACCAGACAGCACAGAATATTCTTATAACGTTCACGACATACCTTCTTCAGAATATTCTACAAAACATTTTCAGGATGTGGTGAGAATATTCAACATATATTAATAGATTGTTCTGAAGGAATATTCGTGAAATATTTCAACTTCCCCTTAGATTAATTTTTCATCTCATGACGAAATATATTCTTATCTACTTGTATTCCACGATTTCGGTGTTTTTGTGTGACGGATTGAAAAAAAAAACAAATTGATATTTTCGATCGAAAAAACCGATCCATCCGTTCGGAAGGTTTGATGTGAAAAATTCGAAAAAGTTCCAAGGCTACTCCGTTTGTATCATTCTTTTTATCCATGAGTATTTTCGCCAATTCGTTCTTCTTGGTTGGGCAAATTGATTCTATGAGAAAAAAGAAGCAATATAATATATATCCGAAGTTGAAAATCGGTCCATCCGTTCGGTATAGTTATAGCGAATTGAAAAATTCGAAAAAAAATGTCATGATATCGATTGTCTTTGATCAGATAATCTTTAACAAAAGAACAGATTGATACACGTGAAGTTAAAAATCCGACTATATATTCGAGACTATGAAGACGTTCTCAGACTATAATAATAATAATATCGTTTATTTGCATAATAATAACAAAAAATAAGATGTATGGTTATAGTGAGACATAAATGTAATCATGCAAAAAGGAGCTGAAAACAATCTAGGAAAGCTCGAGTCCAGCCCCTTGAAACATAAGTGACAAAAAAATAGAAAAATAAAAAATAAAAAAACGTGTCAGATTAAACTAATAAAAAAAAGAATTCACACTTTCAATAAATTAATATCAATATGCTAGGTTTTGGTGAATGGAAGAATGAACATTGATTGCTGGAATTTGTAAACAGGAAGAAAAACTTTATTAAGTACCAAGAAGTTTCCGTTTCAAATTGGCTCTGAAAGAGGAAACTTTGAGAGATTTTAAGTTCATAGACAGTTGGTTGTATAGAAAATATATGTTATAGGTAAAGCATCTACGAAAAAAAAAACAGTTCTATGAAGTAATGATGACATTGAGAATGAGGAGAATGTTCTTGATTCTGATTCTGATGATGTTCCTAGAATATTTTGGAGATATAACCAGAATATTTTGGGATTGATCTCGAATGTTTCTTAGAATATTTTTTTCTTGTGGTTTGGCATCAAAACAAAAGTTTTTTTTGCCACAGACTTTTCTTTAATTAGTTATATTGTTATTTTTTCCTTGGACAGAAATTCCAAAATCGTTTTGTGAATATCTTCTTTGAATGTGCTTAACAGCACAGTGACACTTGTTGGCAGCTGGACACCTTGGGTGATTAATTTATTCAAACATTCTGATCGATGCGTATTATGAAGATAACAAGTGAAAATCAAATGATTGATATCTGCTTCAAATGAGTAGTTGCAAAGAATATTCTTGTGTAAGTTCTTGGAACGTGACTTTTCGTCCCATTTTCATGTTCTGAGGATATTCTGACATTCTCAGAATCACATCGTGCTGTCAACGCGAATTACTCGAGCCTACCTTTTGGCCTTTCATCATCATAAGTATCATTTACAAGTTCACTCCGTAACATCTCATGACAGGGGCCCCTCGTGAATGAATATTCAGCTGTCTCGTGAAATCTCCTCTCAAGAGAGTCTCGAATCCCAAGCCCGAGGGAATAATCAGAACTTTTTTTCGGTACTGCCGAATTATGGTTTTTAATTATAATTCGATGGTTGATATTCCAGAGGCGTCTACCTATGCATGCGCGGAGAATAGGGATGGCTTCCCAGATACTAATAATGATGGTCAGATGAAGTAGCAAGCGATGCTTGCATATCAAAGAGAGGCTGGATAAGTTGGTTTGAGCCATCAAACGGATATGCAAGGTTGCAAGGTGGTAGTGTCATCTCCCAGGAGAATATGAAGGGTGTCAGGTGAAAACAGGGAATGTCCTCGCGACATATATTAGAGTAAATTCGATTTTAAAGAATGAAACTGCGCAGCTAATTCATTTATCATGTAATAAAAGCAATTTTTCTCAAGAACACCTTTAATGTATTAAACAACTGAAATATAATTCAACTTGAAGATAAGAGTGAAACTTCTGTGAGAACAGGGAATGTCTATTCGAGTGTACCTATAACAAGAAAGTAATCTTTAGAAAAAAAGTTTTTTGATTCAGTTCTTACCTTAGTAGTTTGAAGACTTTTATGAACTTTAATTTTCTTGGTGGTAGTATTCTTAGGTGTAACTTTACGTTTTGGGTTTCTACCCTTCATTTTTGAACTAATTTCATCCTATTCGTTAGAAGAACCTGCACGATTGACATCTACCCTTGGACGTTTGGGCATCAATTATTCATCACGTAGACTTGCTTCTTTTTTCCTATAACGAGGTCAATAACCAATTCCATCCTATTTGTTGGGAAAACTAAGATTGACATCTGTCTTTGTACGTTTTCGACGGAGAGTTGACGCTTATAGTATACATCATTGGTAGATATATTTGATGGAAGGGATACGTTTTTTTGATAGTCCATTGCTATGTCTTCAAATTGTGCATTCTGTTGAGCTCTCTTACGAGCAGCTCTTTTCCGATCATAAAAAGTTTGCGACCCTGTGAGAGCACAAAAAGAAATTTTGATTATTGTTCGAATCTAGTGAATAACAATAATCAAGAATAGCTCGTATGTCACTCGGATTCACTTTCCCCATACACTTGGGTCTTTTACACTCGAAAAAACTTAATTTCATTTGCTATTTTTATGGAAGAATTATAGTTATCAATTTTCAAAGTTTTGTACAGGGGCAAATTATTTTTATATGAAGTAAATGGAACAAAGAAAGTTTTTTCTGTATTGATTGTTAATTGTTTATGATTGAACCATGTCATAATTTGTGTTAGGTGTTTTTCAGCTTTTATTTTCAGATTTGTCCAGTTTTCATCTTGGTAGAAAATAGCTGTGTCATCTGCATAGCTGATGATGTCTCCAGAACTATTCATAGTTAGCAGATTATTTATGTAAGCCGTGAATAGAATGGGTCCTAATACCGTTCCCTGTGGGACTCCATACTCAACTTCCTTTTCTATGCTTAGTTCTGTCTTTATTTGAACATATTGTTTTTGGTGTTGCAAGTAGCTCTTCATTAGTTCAAGTGGGATGCCACGAATTCCCAAACTTTCCAAGACCGACAATAACTGTGAATGACTCACTGTATCAAATGCCTTAGATAAGTCAAGAAACACACACATCGAAGGTTTGCAATTATCCATGGCATCGTATATTTTGGAAGTGAGATGTATTATGGCATCCTGCGTCGATTTTCCTTTTCTGAAGCCAAATTGACGAATAGACAGAAGTTTATGTTTTTCGAGAAAATATTCTAGTCGGGATTTGACAACTTTTTCAAAGATTTTTGCGAATGCAGTAATCAAAGAAATAGGCCTGTAATTTTGCGGTTCTTGTTTACTTCCCTTTTTGTGAATGGGTTCGATGACAGCTATTTTGAATTCAGATGGACACTTTCCAACCTTCATTATTTCGTTCAACAAATGTGTCAAAGGTGTTATTATTTCATGTATTATATTTTTCAGAGTTTCAGCTCTTATGGAGTCTATTCCAGGTGATTTATTGTTTTTCAATTGGCTTATTATATCTATTATTTCTTTACTTATTACAGGACGTAAGAATAATGAAGATTGGTTAACGACATTTTTTGGAGGACTTTCTTTGGGTGTCACAATTTTTTCAGCCAAATTTCTTCCAACTTTAGCATAATATTCGTTGAAAAAATTTGCCATTTCTTTAGAATCCGTTATTATTTTTCCAGAATCATTCAGAATTTCATTTATTCCGCTATTATTTTTATTTTTTTCCAGTGATTTGAGCATGGATTAATACATTATTTTTGTTGTCCCTGTTTTCACCTGACACCCTTCATATTAGATGTATCACGTATAGGGCAGGTGATAGGAGATAGGAGATATAAATGATATTCCATTTCATTGGGATTATTTATTGGATTCACGTGACAACTAAGTCGCTGATTGCTGATTGAGCTGAATACGACCAACAAGATATTTTCCTCAAGAATAGGTAGTAGCGACAACAAGGTGTTCAATTTCATTCTTCCTCAAATAAATCAAGCCAACTGTAACAAGATTTCCGCACATAGGATTTCCTTGAGGCGGTACGAGCAAGGTGAATTCTTTTTATATAAAACAGGAAACTTCACTGACGCGCCAACTGTTTCCGGAATTAAAAATGGAATTATTTCGTGTCAAACTCATTAGAAAGACAAGACGTCGAGGTGAAAAAGTTTGCTAGACGGTCTTAGATATTTTTGTTCCATGGCTAGAGGAAGTCGAAGCAATAATGTTCGAGTATATTTCTTGAGAAGGAAGAAAAAGTTGATACTTTTCTCAATATTGACATTTCCTTATATCCGTCTGATCGGCAAATGATACGAAGTTGGTTGAATTAGACAAAAGTTGGCTATTTTACAAAACGAGAAAAAACAGATCTTAATGCGAGTAAATAGAGTTTAGGGGGACCCTTGAAGAACGAAACATGTATTGAAAATCGATGATGCTCAGCAAATCAAATCAAAATAATATAAAAGAGAGGAGAAAGTTTATCAAACACATTTCCATATTCCTGAAAATGGAGGTGCTATATAGCGCAATGAAAAGAAAACGGACAATATTTTGAAAACAGTCCGTGATATTTCCATTTTGGATAGAACACCTTGATTATAACCTATCTAAATTGTTACAAATCATTGGAAATATATTTTTGGTCCTGAAAGTAAAGGAAAATCACTGCAGTGCCTGAAGAGGAAGATACGAGAATTGAATTAGCTGAATAGCAGAATCACCGCGTTCAAATATCCTATGATGTTATTATGGTGATATTTCAAAAAACATCCACAAATCCTCAGATTTGTATTGCTGCATATCCAGTATCGTTATAAATCTCACTGGATTCATGAACTCGCGGAATTTATAGCGAATCGAAATTGCAAAATCTCGGAAGACAAGGCGAATAATTCCGGCTCGATCTTCAGTTCGATGCAGCGGCTTTATGAAATCGAATGGTTTCCTCCACATTGCCGAAACCGAATCGAAAAAGTCGGAAGTTCGGACCACAGATGCGGCCACTCGTCCACCCCTCAAGTTCCAAAGACGTCGATTCGAACATCGGATGACACGTATGGGTCGTTTGTTGTATATCCTTTTGTTCAAGAAGTGCCCCTTTCCAGGGTAGAAGCATCATTATTCGACAACCTTTTTGTATATTTGATAATAATTTCATTTTTCCATATCGACGTTCCATCGGAGTCCATCTCGTGAAGTGAAATGATTTACTTTTTTTTGCTCTTAATAAGAGCTCAGAACGACCCTTAGACTCATTTTAAGAAAAAAACTTTTTCTATTTTGGTTGTATAATGAAGTCATTGTGCAACGCAAATGCGTGTCGAAATAGCCTCTATTTCGATACGCATTTTTTATTATTCGGAGATTGGTACAATCGAACTGTCAAATGAAAGTCAGAAGAGTTAGGCCCAGTTTACTTCTGAGCGATTTGGATTTGGTGATATTAGCAGTGAAAAATTCAATGTTTTAATTGGTGAATTTCAATTCAGAGTGTAATTTGATTCAAATTGACCAATAATAACATTAACAACATTGAATTCTTCACCGCTGGTATTGCAATAATCAAAATCGCTCAACTGTAAACTGGGGTTCACGCTTGTGCGTCAGATTTTGATTATTTCAATGTCATCATTGTTACCAATCGAAGATGTTTTTGTTATTTATCGATATTAAATCAATTTTTTTCTTCGAATCAATTCAAAATTGAAAAAATTGCATATGACACACGTTTTATAAGACATGTTGTCGCGTCTTATAAAACTTGTATCATAATATACTATTGTATGAACGTACGTCCTGAAAGTCTCAACTTTTGAGATGCAGGGTGATAGAATTCAAAATAATAATAACTGGGATAATATCGTAGACATGTCATCAAATTTGGTACATGTTTTATGCATCAAGATGCATTTACTGATGCATGAAAATTTTTATTTTCTCTACAGGCGGGTTTTGCATTGAATATTTCCGTAGAAAAAATATCATGCCACTGCTTTCTCTCAAAATAAAAAATACTTTCAAGATCCTCATTCATTTTTAGCAAATTTGATCTCATGGTTTTTCTTTTTCCGACGCATGGTTTCCGCTCAAAAAAATTCACTTTTCACTTCAGGATCAATTCCAGGCAAATTGTTTCAAAATGATTGATGGGAATCCAAAAAATATTGATTTCAGCTCGTAAAAAAATGAGTTTGTCTTTATTTAAAGTAAGTTCGAATGAATGGCTCAAACTTATTGATTCCTTTATCATCATGTATCTCAAAAGTTAAGACTTAGAACATTAGAAAATCGATAATACCTAGTTCATTCGAGTAGTATTTTTATTTTCTTCATTTCTTTCTTAGTTAGATCATGATTTTGACTTTTTGACGTGAGTTACCCGTGTTACCAAATTTCTCGGGCTGTCTTATGAACGACGGAATAACTATTTCCCACATCTGTATCATTTAGATTTACTCCAAGGAGTTTTTCAGGCTTGATTTCGTTATTGATGCTTTTTATTCCAAAGATCAAATCATTGTTTTTCTGGAAGATTTTTCAGGAGTTCTTTTTCTAGTTACGTAACTTTGTTCAGTGTCTCCCAGGTCGAGTCTAACTCTAGTTTCACTATCTTGTATTGCGTTTCTTAACTCATTTTTACTCTGTATTGTCTTTCTGAAGAGCTTTCGAATTGTGATTTCTTCATCATCGCCCATTTTCTAATTTTCAGTTTTTTGGAGTGTGCATGGTTATTTCCTATCTATTTGTAACTTTATCCGTCCAGACTAATGGTTTCTGAAGGTCTAAGCCAGATAGCATGTATTTATATAATTAATCAAATTTCTTACTCTTCGTTTTTCGAAGAGTTAATCTACGAACAGCTGTAGATTAACTCTCCGACTATTTTCACTATAAATATCTGCACAGCCGACTACACAAAAAAAGGATCTCTTAAATCAAGTTGTTACCGCATTGACTAAAGAGAATGGTATAATCTTGAATAGGTCCAACCAAATATTAGTTGACTATACTTTGGATCAAGAAGTTTTGTGTCAAATGTACACTTTCTCTTTGAAAAATGTGGTTTGGTTGAGGCAAGAATTTTCAATGTTGTTGTGAAACAGTTTTCTTGGATGAAGCTGATTTCTCAGTACATCTGAACAATGATCCTCTTGATTCAACAGGAATCAATTTTGATCCATTCTTATTGACCTTTGAAGAATTGCATGCCGATAATTGAAAATGAAAAATACTGTAGTTTTTTTTCGCAAACTGGGGCTGCAGTACTGATACAGCAATGAATTATTAGGTGCTTCAAGCACAGTAACATGACCTGAAAACACAAAACAAAGCATTTTTTTCAACACCCAAAAGTGCCGCTGATACGACGCCATGTCTACATATTATGTTCCAAATTGTATGCTTCCAAGAAACCTTTTACGTCCATGTTGAGTACTCGAGTTCGAGAATTCGAGAGCCTGCAGTCTGCACTATAGGAAAACAAATACCATCTAAGAAAACTTCACTGTTACGTCACAATGTATCTGTTGATACCTAGTCTTAATGGCGGCCAACGACGTTATTTGTTGGCGTTGTCTAGCTGGTTCTGCGGACAGTGCGCGGACTGCGCATCTTCGTCTCGGGTGCTAGTTCTCAATTATTATGCTTATTGGTCGAGCTGGTCACGTGGTACATGCTTCCGTCATCAAAACACATTTTCATAAGAAACGATATTCTTGAGCTGAGAGAAATAATCTTGACTGATATTACTCACATTGTTTTCTAAGGTGAATAGTGCGGATGATTCAGTTCAACCAAATCAATTTCAAGAAAATTCATGCAAACAGACAAAACAACGTGATTAGTTCAAAAAAGAAACGTTTTGGTCAATCTGGGATTATTATTCTTATCGGAAGATTATACTGATGTCCGGAAGTGCATGGTTTTCAAAATACAGTGTGTCAAAGTTTTTTTCAAAAAACTTTTTTTTATTAATATTTCAGAGACACGTTAACCGATTTTCTTGAAATTTGCTAGTGATGTAAGCTTTAATAAGACGCTCAGTTAGCACTAATTAAATGTTAATTATGACTTCCAGTGGCGCCCCGGGGGACAGTGTCACGAATAAAAATGACAAAAAATGTACGCTGCTGACTTTTTTTAAAAAATTTATATTTTCTTTAGAAAGTTCAGTTAAAAATACAACTTTTTTGTCACTTGATATTTTTTCGTATCTCTCTCCGTTTTCGAGAAAAAATTTTTATTAAAAACTTTATTGAAAGGTTCATTATTATTAGAAAGAAAAACAAGGAGGCTTCTTTACAAATAATTTATTATTAATTAGTGGAGCAAATGCTCAAAGTGTCCACCATGCATTTCGATGCATTTTCTGCACCTGTCGAGCCAGGATTCGCGCACCCGAGCAAACACGCCTGGATTGTTCGCGATAAATTCCGCTGCCACCACAACTCTAGCAACTAGGTCCTCCATGGTCGGCACAGGAGTTGCATAGATCAACCTTTCCATTTCGCCCCAAAGAAAAAAGTCCAGGGGGGCCAAGTCCGGCGACCTTGCTGGCCAAGGGACGGGACCACCTCTACCAATCCACCTGTTGTTGTAGGTTTGGTCGAGGTAACCTCTCACGGTGCGCGCAAAATGCGCTGAACAACCATCTCTACGCAACTGGAGGGGTACATCTTCCAGCAGCTCGGGCAGAATATCTCGCAAAAAAACTAGATAGTTATTCCCGTTGAGGTGATCAGGTAGAACGTACGGCCCAATCAAATGGTCGCCAAGAATACCTGCCCAAACATTAACACCAAACTTCTGCTGATATCCTCTGATGTGCGTAGCATGGGGATTTTGTTCGCTCCACTCGTGGTTATTACGAGGATTGAATGTCCCCTCGCGCGAAAATCCTTTTTCATCGCTCGTGAAGATTATACTTAAAAAATCAGCGTTTTCATCCGCTTGACGGAACAACCACTCGCAGAACTCGAGCCGCCGAGGAGCGTCGTCAGGCAGTAGATGCTGCACCTTTTGCAGTTTAAATGGATAGAGATCGTGGATTTTCAATACTCGATGGACAGTATTTTTGCTGCAATCAAGTTGCGACGCAATCAGACGAGTGCTAGTGTTGGGCTCATTCTGAATGCGTGCCATGACTTCATCCTCAACGGCATCTCTGATCGGCAACTGCCTTGCAAATTC
Source organism: Chrysomela aeneicollis (assembly GCA_029955515.1). Taxonomy (NCBI): domain Eukaryota; kingdom Metazoa; phylum Arthropoda; class Insecta; order Coleoptera; family Chrysomelidae; genus Chrysomela; species Chrysomela aeneicollis. Next base: position 16,288,334 of record JARUHQ010000015.1, on the reverse strand, counting down.
TCGAATAGGCTGCAAAGATAACAAAGCCTCTTAGATTGGCTGTAAAACAGAAACGCGCAAGAAAAAAAACACAGAAAGTTGCCATTTCTGCAATACTTACCACGAATGAGCCGGTCTCCCGTAGATTTTGATGAATTTTGATAAAAATCTTATGGTTTGGCAATTCACGATTTGGGAACCGCTGCCCGTACAACCGTTGTGCTAACAAAGAATTACCCCGCGCTTCCCCATACAAGAGATGCATATCTGCAAGCTCGGCTAATTCAAACCGATTCATTTTTGCAATTAGTGTAACGTTTGAAGATAATTAAGTACTTAGAAACTGACACTTTTACTAAAGTTTGACATGTTTATGTGTTACCATGACGACATTGTTTTGTTTTAGATTTTCAGATAATGAACCTTTTAATAAAGTTTTTAATAAAATTTTTTTCTCGAAAACGGAGAGAGATACGAAAAAATATCAAGTGACAAAAAAGTTGTATTTTTAACTGAGCTTTCTGAAAAATATATAAAATTTTTAAAAAAAGTCAGCAGCGTACATTTTTTGTCATTTTTATTCGTGACACTGTCCCCCGGGGCGCCACTGGAAGTCATAATTAACATTTAATTAGTGCTAACTGAGCGTCTTATTAAAGCTTACATCACTAGCAAATTTCAAGAAAATCGGTTAACGTGTCTTTGAAATATTAATAAAAAAAAGTTTTTTGAAAAAAACTTTGACACCCTGTATTTTGAAAACCATGCACTTCCGGACATCAGTCTCTTATCTCAAACTGCTTGTCTATGGTTCCTCAATATGCCCCAGAAGTTTTTTCCAATTGAGAGGGGACACCCTGTATATATTTGATTCAAGAGATCCATTTTTTCTGTGTACCAGAAGACACCTTCTTGTCTTCAATCTCGTAAATTTTTAAATTCACTTTCCACGGGATTATTCTTTGCTCAGTAACGACCATTTGAGATGATTACATTATAGATACGTCATTCTGTGATGATCTCCCAGGGAAGACCACCTATGATGTTCATTTGAGTTGCCTGAAGGATACATCCGGGATTTTGCAGAGACATATATCTGGGAATGACATGTTCATCACTCTGTACGTAGTTGTTGATTTTTTTCAAGATAAATGGCTTTTCCCAGCGAAAATGCGCGCAACGAAAAAAAGCGTTCGGTATACGCGAATGTTATTATGGAAAAGGACGATTCTTCTTCATGACTCTCGAGGATAGACGTATATGTCTACATGCGTTATGTCGTTTCTGCGTCGACTCCTATTTTACAGTTGCCTTTTGCTCGTATCCTGTATGATTACAAAATACGATTCCATCTTTCTATTCAGATGATTTGCATGTCACCGTGCCACCGTTGGTGGAAACGGTGAGGCTCTTCTAGGCTCGAAATGAATAATGAGAAGTATAGCCTCTTCCAGTTGGATGAGTATAAGCTTATACTATGAACATTAATTTGTTGTTGTTACTGTATTAGACTTCCAGCATAAAGACCCGAGCTTTGAAAGAAAGCGGGAAATAGCTGGGATGAGGAAACATAAGCATCAGAACAACTAACAGATGAAGGGCTGAGAAATGTGATTAATATAACGGTTGGGGGTGGGTTTAGAGATCGCCAAGTTCTTGAGAATTTCAAGATCTTGTCTTGATGTTGTCTTCATTTCAAGACAAGATCAAGACAAGAACTAATTTCAGATTTCAAGACAGGACAAGGAATTGTATGTCAATACCAAGATTTCCTGTCAAGAAAACAAGAAATCTTGAAATATCTTGAAACGTATGTGGTACATGTACCGGGTGTACCACTAAGAAAGGACGCCGGCTGTATCTCGGAAACTATTTGCCGCATATAGGTTTCGGAAAAAAATATTTATAATGAAAGTGGCCAAGAGAAATCTCTGGAAATAATTTTCAAGTTTCCAGGACGACCGCTAGAGGGCGTAATTGCATTGGCCACTTCATAAAACGAGTTTTCATGAGAATTTGATAAATCAAGACATATCAAAAACACTTTCTTAATAATCTCGAGTTGATATCCAATCATTTCGATTTGGAAAAAATTGCTCTTGCTCTTTGCATAAAAGAGAGAGGGGAGGATGAATAGCACTATGAAAAAACTCTCATAACTACTGTAACTGATGTAACGAAATTCAACGAACTTGGTCTCATCATGAAGAGTTTTTCAGTTCTTTTAGATAAATCAAGAATCGAGTCGATTCAAATCCCGTGAGGACCACTAGATGGCACCGTTTGAAAAATCAGACAATTCTTCATATTTTTTCGAGAATTTCAAATGGAACCATATCTTTTCCTTACTCTAATATGGAAGTAGATAAAACGAGAACCGCGAGTTGATTCCTCCTGAGAAACCGTAGAAATAATAATAATAATAATAGAAAATATAAATTGAATAGGAACTGAAATAATTAGTAGTACTAGTGTCTTCCTAGATGCTCAAATTGTCTGCGATCATTTTCTATACATGAATTGAGTCTCCGTCGAATGGATAAAACTGCAGCTTCCACTTATTCGGCCATTGGTATGCTTTCGACGGCAGTTCTGATCCTATTGATCATATCGTTCCTAGTTCTTGGTCGGATTTGAAATACCATATATTTCCATTTCCCTCAGAAATAAAAATCTAAATAAGTCAGATCTGGAGACCTAGCTGGCCACCCAAACATGCTACCCTTCCCTATCCACTTGCCAGGATATCTTAAATCTAAATAATTGCACACAATTGATAGCAAAATTTGCCGGGCTATGAATTATTGGAATCATAATTCCATAGATAGTGGATATTTCTGATAAAAAATATTGAAATAGATAATTCAGATTCCTGTGGTGAATGTTTTCATAATATTATTTCGATTATTTCTCCGGTTCCTCAAGAGGTATCAACTCGCGATTTTCGCCATTTTTCTTCTCGTTTGCTCTACTTTCATATTAGAGTATAAAAAATATATGGTTCCATTTGAAATTTTCGAAAGAAAATAGAAAATTGTCTGATTTTTTAAACGGTTCCATCTAGCGGTCACCACGGGATTTAAATCGACTCGATTCGTGATTTATCTGGAAGAACTAAAAAAACTCTTCAAAATGAGATCAAGTTCGTTGAATTCCGTTACACCAAACTGTAGTTATAAGAGTTTTTTCAAAGTGCTATTCATCCTCACCTACCTCTTTTATTCAAAGAGCTAGCGCAATTTTTTCATATCCAAATGATTGGATATCAACTCTAGATTATTAAAAAAGTGTTTTCGATATGTCTTGATATATCAAATTCTCATAGAAAAACATTTTTTGATGTGGCCAATGCAATTACGGCCTCTAGCGGTTGTCCTGGAAACTTGAGAATAATTTCCAGATATTTCTCTTGGCCACTTCGATCATGAATATTTTTTTCCGAAACCTATGCGGCAAATAGTTTCCGAGATACAGCCGGCGTCCTTTCTTAGTGGTACACCCGGTACATGTGGTACAAGTTGTCCCACCTAAAGGTGTCACCCTCCTTTTTCTCATAATTCTGAACATATTTTCTTTAGTCAAAAACTATGATGAAATAATTTTTTACGAATTTTTGGAATCTGAGCCCACTTTTTCTGAGTAACAACCAAAAACAGGGCGGCTCAAGATTTTTTTGTTCTGCGGTTGTTTCCTATTTTTTATTCGACAATAATATATGAATGATATATATTTTTGAATGCAGATTGATAGGCTCCATCGAATTATGAATGAAAATATAGAACATCCCATTCGAAATAAGAAAAAAACTGAGCCTTGTGTTTTTTTTGATATAATAAAAAGTGAGCTCAGATTCGAAAAAAACGTGAAAAATTATTCCAGAAAAGTTTTCTAATGACCAAAATATGTCGAAAATAACGAGGATAAAGTTGGGTGACACATTTAAGTGGAGCTATGGTCCTATAAGGTGTCACCACTTAATCAAGAAATTTCAAGATCTTGACCAAGTCAAGACATTATATGATATGTCAAGAAAACGTCAAGTCAAGATTTTTTAAAATTTCTTGACTTTGTCTCAAGTCAAGACAAGAAGTTGTTATCAAGACATGAATTCTTGTCTTGTCGACCACATGACTTGTGTAGGGATATATCATTGATTCTGAGCAGCGTATTCCTCTCAATTTGAAGCCGCGAATATTTCGTCTTCATCTATAAAAAATTCAGTGGAAATAAATCCATGTCTCTGGTTTTACTTCATTTCGAACGTAAAAATCATCTCTTCTCTGTATAAAACTTCATGATCAAGTCACTGTTCAACCCACGATTTGACTAATTCCGGATTATTTGTGGAACGAATAATGCGGCATAAAACAAAAGAATAACGGAGTAAAAAGGAGGTTTGATATAAATGAGTTTCATAAAGTTGAGTCGGTGCTTCTATGGGTGATAAGATTACTAAAATTTAGGGCTCAAATCGAATGAGAGGTTCGTTGAAGAAGCATGGCCTAATACTCTCCCAGTTCATCAGGTGTGATTCTCTTTTCAGAAACATGATTATCGTCTTCCCAATTAAGCTAAACCAGATACACGGCACGGAAGTATATTCAACATGGTTCATCATGTTTTTATATTTATTTGAGATATTTGATACTGCCCGATGATCGTTATAATGGTCCAGATAGATGAACTATAGCATTACGTGGCTTGCCTAACGAAAATATATAGGGTACGTTTCGAAAATATTTACCAATATACGGGATGCTCTACGAGAGTGTGACATATCGAAGTTGCATGTCTAATGAAACAGCTGAAGAGATCATATGGACTTTATTCCTTACCGCTAATATTTTAGAGATAATCCTATTTTTATCATAATCATCAAATTTAAAAAACATCAATATTATAGTACCTATTACTTGTTGAAGAAAATTTGTTCTGATGAATTGATCAATTGTTTATACCATACTATACCATAATAATATACCATAAGAAATAATGCAACTTTGATATCCCAATTTGTGTAGTTTTTTGATATTCACTCATTTGAACTTGGGATTATTTTTTGTAAAACCTAAAGCGTCAGAATAGTTTTTCCAGATTTCACTACTCAGTTCTCTGTATATACCGGTTGTAACAAGATCATGGTACAACCCCCCTGTATCTCCGTTAGTTTATTTACTAATAGTATTTTTAACAGGATTTCGATTTTTCTAGCATTTGACGGGTCAATTCGAATACATCGGAGCCATCATAGCACCACCTTAATGGAAAACTAAAAAAATTATCAGAAATTTTAACGTTTGAAATGTCACTTATGTGGTATCATTGTATTCAGAAAATTATGCAGATGTCAGAAATGTTATAATATAGGTACAGGGTGTTCTATTCAAAAATCGAAAATTGTTACAAATCATTTGAATTGGTCTAAAAGTGCCGCTTATTATATGTAAGTATATGGCATATCCCAAATTTCAATCAATTACCTTTAAAACTTACGGAGATATGGTGGGTGTACCATGATCCTGTTACACCCGGTATATCACAGATTACATAAAGCATATTGAATGAAACCATCATGTCATGAATGACAGGTAATCATTGAGTGACTAGGGTTCAATTTCCAGGGCATTTTATCAATATCCCTTATTTCAGTTTATTATAGAATCTTACGCAATTGTATAGAGCGCACTTTTTTCTGTGGCTGCCAGTTAGTGCTGGGGATTATAATAGAAGTTGTTTATTGTTCTATAATTTGTTTGACCAACCATTTGGTGTTTCAGAATCGTTCTACTTCACCACATTCGTGTCATTTTTCACTACTAAGATCGGAATTAACACCATTGAACACTAATAAAAAGGACACAACTTTGATTTCGTCGGAGTTTGCTTTGAAATCCATTTGATTGAATTGATTTGCACCCAAGTGTTTTTACTGTGTATGCCTTTGATAAGTCTATAGATAGACTTCAACAGTCAATTCGTGGTTTTCTATAGTGCTGTTGTAATTTACTGAAGAAACTGAAAAACAGAAGTTGGTATCGACTTCTTAGTTGATGATTATGTGGACTACCCATCAGTCTCAAGAATACTGCCAAAACCCCCAGGCAAGGTAACACAACCTAGTGCACATGTTGGGATGAAATGGGGAATTCTCTTTCGAACGATAATGAAGTAATTCTCATTAAATATCTTCAAAACGTCGCATTTCAAACTCACCATTTCAACCTTCTTCCGAAAAAGAAAAACATTCAAAGTGCTTTGAAAAAAGATTTGATATGGGGATTTAAAATTTGAAGCAACTTGTTCCTATTTCATTATTTGGCAACATCAACTGCGAATTTCATAAATAATAAAGGACAACAAATCCATTACGTTGATTAGGTGAATAAAGATAGTAATATTTTGATCAGGTTAGAACACAGAACTCAATACTACCAATAAGTTCTGTGGGTTAGGTGCCCTATTCTGCTTATTTCTGTTCCATGCTCCTCAAAAGATATGCTACTCAGTTTTGGAGGTTATGTTTATATTCGACTTTTGGATGGATTTCTGTTTTTGTTGGACTGAAATTCATGTTTTGACTGATTATTTTTTTTATATCAGCAGTTTGATTCCTGAATTATGCATTGACATAAAGTGTACATAATGAAAGTGTAGCCAAATGTGGTTTGTTGTTCTTCTAGCTTACTAGGCGCTGTTGCCAATTTGTGAACTAGAAACAAAGCGAGTTAAAATTTAAAACCTCATATTTGAAGAATTAATTTAGATAGTTCATACTTGCATTTGCTGTAATGAACCGAATTGAGGAATATTCCCCATTCTTGCAGCCTACCGAGGCAATTGGCCATTTCCCCAGCTGGCTCGGAAATGCTAATCACTTGTTCCAAAGGCAGCAGAACGTTCATTTGGTGCACTTCTTACCTGTGTTTTACAATTCTAATTACACATCTTACATGTCCCAGGCCCTCCCATGTGCCGTCTTTTGATTTTCCCATTGGCTGGCCGCTGCCATTGGTTATGCCGGCGGTTCGCGCGCAACGAGAGCGCATGAGTGAAAGAGCACACCGTGTGATTTCAGTGTCGATCAGGCTCTCGAAGAGCCCGCAGTGAAGGCATCTCCCGCGAAGAGGAGAGCACGAGGTCCCCTCGATTCGTGTCCGGAAAGTCTGCAGGTCGAACATCGCTACCTTGGTGCGCCGCAATGTTTGAACTGTTTATATTGTTCGCTTCGTTTGGGTCTCTTTGTGGGGTCGGTGCTGCCAGTTCCTCCACTGGAGCTGTTTCTAATGGTGAGTACCGAGACTTAGACCAGGAGGGTCGACTACATATTTTTTGAATGGCGTAGGTGTCCACATGGTCTTAAGGAAATTTTTGGGAATGTATTTTGGGATTTGGGATACAGTTGATTTGCAAGAACCCATGCGATAGAAGTTTAGTATACGAAATTTTTTTGAGAAATGCTTCAAAGCTGATGATTACGTTCTCAAAAGTCTTCCAAGTGGAATGATGATTGTTTAAATTAGGCAAACTTTGCAATGTAACATCATATTCTGAAGGATAATATCATGGATTTCCATAAAATGATCATTTATGTTGATATAGAAAATAATGGAAAATAACGAGGAAAATAATTTACGCAGTTATTAGGACACACTGAATTTAAAAGTGAAACAGCAGCCACTTTCGTCTTATTTTTCCCAATTTTCCAACAATGACAGAATGTTATAAAGTCCAATTATTGTTCAATATTTATAATTCCATACGAATTTTTAATTTTTGTTTGTAACTATGTGATATACCATCAGTGTATTTGGAAAACGATAAAAATGTCGAAGCCGCACAACGAAAATATAGGACATATTATGGCATTCAACAATTTAACAACCATATATTTAAATTTTTTCCATAGCTACCCTGACAATCTTTGTTCTAATTATCTGAAATAATACGTTTTAAATCTGAATTTCAACGTCATATATCTCTAAATCAGAGATAACATGTTACATGTGGATATATTTGATATCATAAAAATATACTCTATCCAAAAGTGACAAAATGTATAGGGTGTTCTATTTGAAAAAAATTATTTAGTGCCCGAGTTGGTGCCTATAACTTTTTTTCAGATCTTCTGTTCACTCATATGGAATCTGCAAGATAAATTACATAGGATCATTTTTTGAAAATGAAAATTGAACAGTATAGATAAAAAAGTTAAAGGGGGGGCTCAAAATATACGTGAAGACCCTGTACACATATTTTGTTACATTGTTTTTTACATGATGATGTTTTCTCCAGATCATCAATTATACTCTCGTAAACATAAGATGTTGAAATCTCTGTACAGATTCACGATATTTTCGAAATGATATGAATCATTTATTTATTTAGCATTGCTAATATCATAAAAGGTACAATATTATTGTCCATATAAGTCATAATAAAAACACAATAGAGTAACGTCTAACAATTATCCCATTGAATGAAAAAATGGATTAGCCATAAATTGGAAAAAAAATTTTTTTTATTGGATAGACTATTTTTTTTAATTGGATAGACTATTTTTTTTAATTGGATAGACTATTTTTTTTAATTGGATAGACTATTTTTTTTTTTTTTCTCTCAAAAAATTTTTTTTCCAATTTATGGCTAATCCATTTTTTCATTTATTGAGCTTAGTCGAGCTCTCAGCCACTTCCAAGTTCTGTAAAACTTGGGAGATTCGGTTCTGGAGTGTTTCTTTCTTCTGCCGCATGATGTCGCCACTTTCAATTGTCTGTTGGAACGCGGCTCGGTGCGGTCAAATAGACGCGACAAAAATGCATTGGGACAGGCAACGCTTCGAGTTGAGATCTTACGGTCTCTACTCGGATAACTACCCTGCTCTGATGAGGGCCAATAAGCCCGAAACCGGTCTGTAGGTTGTTAGGCGTGCCTGTCTCGATGTGAATTTGTCACGTCTTAGGAAGAAAGAAACATTTGCGATCTGCATTCACAGTGTGAATCGTTGCATGGACTACGAACAGATATAATTCAATGTTCTGCGTGGTATTTACCAGGAAAGTAGTTGTTTTCTGCTCGTAGTCTACCAGACATCCATTTCAAACTATGTTTGATATTTTTAATTGGATAGACTATTTTTTTTCTCTCAAAAAATTATCCCATTTTGGTCTCAGTATAGTCTGTGGTATCACTCTGAACTGGCATTTCAGGGACACTCTGTATAGTAATATCAATCGGGAATCATTACGTCAATGAATTTCAAATGTTCATCAAACACCTTGGCGAAAAGTTTCCCGCGTTTAATAATTTTCCTATAGCATCTTCGTTTACGGGGAATAACTTTTGAATTATCCGAGGAATTATCCTATCTGCATGTTTTGGAGTAATCGTCATATAATTGGCTCTTGGCATAGTTCAGTTAGTGTGGATACCAAGTTTTCACAGCTTCCCTAAATTACCTCTCCGGAATTCCGGGAGCAGAAAGAGAAAATGAAGATTGCAGGGACGTATTCCCGTCGGTACAGTGCAGATATATGAGGCTTTGTTTCACTTGTGCAGATACTCATGTCAGCGCTGGAGATGTATGCCTCAAACATCTCTGATTTGTTTACTATGACGAGGAAATGTTATCGTTGGAAAGTCTGGGATCTTGATCCCAGTTTTATTCGTCTCGACTCTTATCTGGATTCCCATATAATCCCTATTATTGTCATGTTGGCCCTCTATCAGATAAGTGAGACATAAACTATTGACTATTTGATATATTCTTTATTCTGGTATACTGTATCAAGGGCGTCGCCAAGGAGGGGCAGGGGGGGGCAGCTGCCCCCCTCTAGAGACTCTACCAAAATTAAAAACTTGCTTGATTCAAGTAACTCTATAGCTCTAGTATCAGAGAAAAAAATCAATTTCTTTTTGAAAAAGTCTTTATTTCTCAAAAACAACACTTCGTATCGCTCTACCATGCACAACGTGTGCAGTAGAGCGATCCTTCAGCAGTCTCTATGATCACCTGGCTTAGAAGCAGGGGCGGCGAGTGAATGGGGGCATCGGGGAAAATGCACCCATGTAAGCAATGGGTGTGGGTGTAAGAAAATCAAGATAGAAACGGGCGTATTTAGCACTTGTATAGATTAAATACTCCTGGACAAGTAGATAACCATCCGTACCACACATTCTGTTAGCGAACAATCGGTGATAGGGAGGATTGAACGAAGCGGATCAATCTTTATTCTATCCATCGGTGGAATTGATATGGGAGTTGAGGTATCTATTATTAGTGTGCAGGTGTCATATAAACACTTCATATGTCTCTTTCTTGTTTTGAATTCTGTATCCACTGTGTGAATCGTTGCATATAGACTCCGAGTAGATATAATGCGTGGTATTAGCCAGTAAAGTGGTTGTTTTCTACTCGTTGTCTACCAGTCATTCAAACTGAGTTTGTATTAGGAATTAGGAATCCACAGTTCATTTTATTTTACAAAAGCGACCTAATAATGTGACAATGTTACATTGTTATAGAGAACGAATGAATGAATTAAACATATTAAAACAGTGGCTGATGATTTCATTGGCCAAAAAGTTTGAATAAAAATATATTTTTTCCTCATCTTTGTCCACAACTATCAATATCAACTACCTATAGATTTGAAACCCTATATCAGTCACAAAATATAATATTTTGGTCGAGGTAATTTACAGATAATGCAAAATATATAGTATTACTCCTATCTATCTTCAAATTTGAAGGTATTTGACCTATAACCATAAAAAATTTTCGCCTGCGTCGCATTTTTAGTTACCTTGCCCACACCCCTCTATTTTTCCACCCAATGGACGAAACAAAACTCGCCGCTTCTGCTCAGAAGTACCATGTCAGAAAGTCGCCTTAGTCGACCTTGCAATGATGAGTGTTCAACGAAAGATTATTATTGAGAACATAAAGAAATAGAAACATTCAAAAGAAAACCAAGAAGATTATGTTTCAATTAAGATATTTTGTAGCAATCGATTAAAACTCTACAAAATGTATTTATTTTACCTACATTTCATATCTATTATCCATCATCTTGCCCCCCCCTGGCCAATTGGCTATAGCGACGCCCTTGTACTGTATTATCGTTTTTGTTTGGAAGTTGGTGGCAAAAATATCTCGAATAATTTTGAAGTACTAAGTCATCACAAGTTCGCGACATATGGAAGTTTTTCTTATTGATAGATATAAAGAAAATTTGACTTCGCAGTTAGTTTGTGCTTGAAAAATTAGTGAAATACAGCATCTTTCCTTTTTTCATGTGCTACTCTAAACCTGTCAAATTTGACAATTTTTTCGGAAATCCTCAAAAAATCAGTTTGTTTTGGAAATTTCGAAAAATGACAAAGAAAAAAGTTTCTCAGTTTCCAATTTTATACATTTGTTCCAAATTTGGAGTATCTACTGTCACGTCGACTACTACTAAGTGAAAATTTCATTTCGATTTGATAGTTCCTACTATTTTCATCCCGAGATGTTGCATTAGTCTTGCATTGTTTAAAATCACGAAATTTCATATCATATCTAGTACAAATCGCTAGAACGAAAGTCTTTTGAATAGTTATGAAACTGTAGGTCATTGTTGAGTTCACAGAAAAGTATATGATATTTCGGGTTTGTTTGTAACTGAATTATTGGTCAGAAAAATAATCAAACTGGATAAAAATCTTTTATAAAAAGAAAACGAGTGTAATAAGAATTAAGAGAAATTCGTTTATTCGATTACTGACATATTAACGTCCATACATTGAAAATCCACATCAGTTTAACAATGAAATGAAAAAACTAGATGAACTTTGCAACAACAAAGACGAATTTCTGGAGATGCATTTTCTTTCATTTTCTGGTAACAGGCCAATGTGGGTATTTCCTGGGCAAGATATGATATTGAAGTCTCATATTCATCAAAATTATGAAATTTGAATCATGTTTCGTTCGAATCTATAGAGCGAAAGATTCGAGAAATTAAAAAAAATGAAAAAAGTCGAAGTGACAGTAGAGAGTCCAAATTTGGAACAAATGTATGAAATTGGAAACTGAGCAACTTTTTTTTCTGTCATTTTTCGAAATTTCCAACAAAAACAGATTTTTTTATGATTTTCGAAAAAATTGTCAAATTTGACAGGTTCAGAGTGGCACATGAAAAAAGGAAAGATGCTCTATTTTACTCATAGCATAAACTAAATGCTAAGTCAAATTTTCTTTACATCTATTAATGAAAAAAACTTCCATATGTCGCGAACTTTATGTGTGACACTGTATATACAGTTCAGTTTCAGGCTATTGACTATAGTACCCAGTTAAATCTATATTATTTCTTGAACTTCATATCATGGTATTTATATCTAACTTTATGTGTGGCACTGTGTATGATAGTACTCGAGTAAGGAAAAATTAAAATTCTCATTAAAAAACACACAACACGAATAAGGTAAGTTCAAGTTCAATGATCATTCTGCAGGTAATTACTTCAATGCCTTATCTTTGCGGAAGTGGTGCATAACTCAAGATGCAAATTGCTCAACATTGTCTTCCTGCTAAATATGACACGAATACGTCAAATTATTTTGAAGTTATGGAAACATTATTATCAAATCTTGAAATAAAACACCCCGTATCTCAGTAAGAAGCCACATTTCATCTAAGTGTTTTGGGTTGAATATCAACATTTTGAGCCCATACTCATGTGCCGTGAGCAATATCCAAACTGTCCCTTGAGCCACCCATCCCTTACGCAATGGAATTCCGAACCCTCACCATTTATCATCTTGTTTATTGAGACTCAGCGGATATGTTTTTTTGAAAACTATAGATATTCTGTGTAATGATGACGGATCACTTGATTTGCGTATCGATATATCGATGGTGAGAGCGAAATGATTTTGAGATTCCATTCATAAGGGACATATCGAGCTTGTCATATTTTATGCACTGTCGTAGAAATGGTCAGTCGGAATGAATTATCCTGTACTTATAGTCATGTTCTCATATGCTCACGGGTACGCAGTTATTATATCAGTAAAGAGGAGGATAGACTGGTGAATTCACTTCCTATCATGAGACATGTCCCAAATCTCTTGATTTCGCCTACTTCGATAAAACTTGTCAAACGTGACATTGCGTGGGTAAATCTCGCTAAGTGAGGTCGCGATTTCAACCAAATTTACAGGTTACTGCAGGTGTCAATACCGAGGGGGTGATCACGGCCAAAAAACGTGTACACTAAACTTCCTATGCGCCCGAACTTCCCAAACTTCCCCGAACTTCCTCGAACTTCCCAAACTTCCTCAAACTTCCCCAAACTTCCCCGAACTTCCTCAAACTTCCCCGAACTTCCTCGGACTTCCCCGAACTTCCTCGGACTTCCCCGAACTTCCTCGGACTTCCTCGAACTTCCCAAACTTCCTCGAACTTCCCGAACTTCCTCGAACCCGATACAGGGTACAATTTTTATGAATGGTGTTCCGATACTATTGTGCCAAATCGAAACGAAAGATCTCCTCGAAATCTAAGATATCCATCCTCAAATATAGTCTATTGCAAATTCGCTTCATCTCCGAACAATGGTCTGATTATGTATGTATATTTTTCTTAAATGTATATTGAAAACGCTTGTTTTTTCTGGATTCAAACAAGTTTACATCCATTACTCCGAGTATTATTCAGAATTCAATGATGAGAACATTTGAATATGAATGATTTTTTTCTATTTTCACCATAACAAAAATTAGAAAAAAAGGGACCATGGACTTGCTTGCTTACCATAATTAGAGAGCTGATTCCATCGACCTATCACACTTGGAGTCAAGCGGGAATGATTTGAAATATCGAGATTTTAAAACATATTATACGTAATCCGTTTTTATCAATAACGAATAGTTCCGATACAAAAACTTTCTAAATTTGAAAAATTTTAATTCTCACACTTTATAATATCTATGTTGGTAATCATTTCAGCTAGACATCAAGTATGATGGATTGATGATATAAGATCTTCAATGAAAATCTGAAAATGCAATCAAATACAGGGTACCTATTCCATTTGAAAACAAAACTTCGATGCGCATCTTTTTTTTTGTAACACACTGTATAGCTCAAAATAATTGACCAGTTGATACTCGACTTGATAGGAAGGTAATTCACGACAGTTAAGATTTTCTTGAGGACTGAAATTCCATACAATAGCAAGTATTTCAAACAAAAATCGAACAATTTTTTTACTTTCTAATTCACCCTTTAATTGTGGCTAAAGATATACATTTTTTTACCAAATTTCTACTAGAATTATATTGCTTTCCTTATGTCAAAGTTTACAGAATTGATGTCCTGTTATAACGAGACATTTTTTGAGATTGAAATAATTAATTTTTCAATCAAACTGAATATCACAGTCTCAATACTCAAGGATACTACGTGGGTATGCGATAGAAAAGAAAATTGTGGTGGATAGAAGTTCGAAAATATACGACAATGAACGATATGACTACGAATTCCATCAGACTTCCCCGAACTTCCTTCGAACTTCCTTCGAACTTCCCAAACTTCCTTCGAACTTTCCAAACTTCCTCAGACTTCCCCGAACTTCCTTCGAACTTCCTTGTGCCTGTACACCAAACTTCCCACGTGATCACCCCCTCGGTCAATACAAAACTATGAATATTTGATTCTGAATGACTTCTAAATCGTTTCTAACAATTCCATGGAGCCCTTTTACAATGAGTTTGATGCGAATATGTATCGAATATGATTGAAAGAAAATTCTTCAAATACCTATCGACAGTATCGCCATCTAGTGTTGTACATGATAACCCCACGTTATGAGCTGAAATTCAATTGTTCCAAATCAAGGATTTGTCTGCTGAAACAATTGAAGAGTAGCGCCACCAGGTCTTATTTCCATCATTATAAGTAACGATAGTAACTAGCTTAGCTTCAGTAATATCTATAAAAAGATAACTGAACTGAAGAGAAGATAAATTGAAATGAGGAGATTTACGTGCTACCGATATCTTAGTATATGGTGATATGTATTCTATATTCTCAGTCAAAGTGTCACTCAAATAGAGGAAGCTAGCAATCTATTTGAAAAGCAATTATTCGAATTCCATCGATAGGTATATCATGCTCGTCTCGTCAAAAGACATATTTCATGTTTTTATTCATCCCTGAAATATATACTACTCGGCATAGGGGGTTCCAATATGAGTGGGGTGGAAAAAGATCTCTTCGTGTTCAGGGTATGTCACTTCAATTTTGTTTCCATTAATGTCATTGAAAATATGCGGAATATCATCTAAACCTACCTATAATAGTACGGGAGGTATGGCGTTGCATTCTGGATTATATTTCTGGGATACTTTTCAACCAAAAAATCATAACCAGCTGTTTTCAACAGAGGAGATTATGTAACATCCATCGAGCTAACGAAACCACTTTGAAATCTCAGACATTTACCCTATTGCCGAATTTCTTACTTTTCATTTTGAGCTAACAGAAACCTACGATTTTTTCGAGGATTTTTCGTATATATTAAACGGATTGATGAATTAGCCTTGAATTCTAGCAGAAGAAAAAAGAATCAAAGTCGCTCTGCTGGCAATGGATATGGGATTATAAATGTCAATCACGTTTATATATGTACCAAATTAAAGATGTTCATCAGGTCTGAAAGCAAGATGAGTCAAATTATCTATCAAAGTACGTAATAAATATTTCTTAATGTAATTCCTCAAGAAATGAGATATTTCAACGTTCGTATTGGGTGGCTTCATTATCTTGCCTTTTATACATTCTCGTTCTATAAGTGCGAGAATGTTCACTTCGTAACAGATTGAAAATGATCCATATTCTCAAAAAATCAACTTCGTACTCATCTTTTTTCTAAGGAAGTTGAAGAAATTAATGAAAGTTGGGGCGACGAGAATTCATTTTTTATATCGAACAAAGAAGTGTGTATTGTTCTGAATACATCTGAATAAAACACCCATTTTCCAAGCAACAATGGGCGCATATTTTTCCTTTGGGAAAAAAGATTCTAACTTCATTAGAGCTTGTTTGGGCATCCATGTTATAAAATTCGAGAGTTATTATGAGAAAGCATTCCCGATAGCATCAGGTGCCCCATATTCAAATCTATACTCCTCAGTTATTTCACTTCGAAATATCCTGTTTTATATATTGATATTTCGAACTATTTTTCAGCTAAGGCACTTCTGATTTCAGTGATCGATTCCGACCTAATTTTGAATACCTACATTGCAATATAGTGTAACAATTTTCACTGAAGTTATATTGAGAACACTTTACCAAACATTTGAACATCTCGTTATTTGCAGAACAAACCTTGGTTGTAAGCTTTTTATCATTCTGATTATTACCGCAAAGTAGGTGCTGAAATTATAGTAAAAATTCATCAGTGTTACAAATCAAATGTAGGAAATTTTCCATTCTATCTCGAAATTTGTAGGTTGTATCTGCCGGTGCATGAAGATATTCTAAATCTATAGATTGACTGCATGAACAAAAGGCTGGTAAGACTAAATCCCCATTTATGTGTATCCGCATCTCGCATCCAGATGTTGGCTTGATGAAAATCATTGAGACGAATTTTTTTCATTTTCACTTTAAACGAAGCTTCAAATAACCCACATGGTTTGATATGGGGCTTGAAAGATTGCGATAAAATTCAACTCTTTCATCGATGAATATGTAAACACGTGTACAATAGGAATACTCATAAACTGAACGAACTTCAAGAAACCTCATTACGTAGATACGTATTGAACTTTTTTTTGAAAATAACATTTTCTCATTCTCAAGTTTGAAGTCTATACTCGTCTGATGTTGACGAATGTGAATAAAACTATAAAAATTCGACTGAGTTGGATTATAACCAATTAACAGTTGTTGAAATTAGTAGACTAGAACCTGGTTTTACTTGGAATTGCATATAATTTAAATACTCATATTCCTCGTTCGGAGTTTATGTTCATAACTTTTTCAATGGCATCTCATATCTCCTTCCCGTTCTGGATGAAAAATATCAGCATATTCGGATTTACGGTTTTGTTTGGAACATACAGCTATGAGGAATACTTCAATAAATTCGATGTGAAACGATTACGAACTATTTTTCCTATAACGGAGATTAAATTAGAATGGCGTTTTTGGTTCCCTGTAGTAACTGCTAGTTTCAGTAAAATGATGAATAGTTAGTGGCAACTGAGTCTCTCCTTATATTTTGGAAAATAATATGAATACTCTTGCAGTCATTTCACTGTGATTAAGTTGAACTGTGTGAACTGAATACATATATATTATCGAACATAGCTTATTGTTATGTCAAGTTACGCCGTTCAGGTTAGTACACAGGTCGCAGGCTCGAGATAAAGTGAGAATATGCCGTCATTAAAAAGTAACATCAGATGGTTCGGCAACATTTTTGGATACTGCATTCCATGTAAACATTTTTATCAGAACCCATTTTCATCTTGCCAGTGGGTTGAAAGATCACCAAGAATATAATAGTCACCTTTTTATCCACGCTACAACTGCAGAATCACAATAGTGTGGGCAAGTTACCCTCGAAGATGTTCCTATAGTCCTTTTCAGTAGTAGGACTGGTGGACGTAGCCTGGTTTACACTAGCAAAGCCGCCAAATTCAAGTATTTCAGAACTATGAAAATGTTGAATGATGAATCAAAAATTGAATATTTATGTAGCAAGGGTATTTAACTGAATCACATATCGGGGGGTTCAGAATTATGAACCACCCTGTATTTTTTTTCGTTCGAATATAAATAATTGCTACGTTTTTTCTATGATGAAAAAAAGTTTTTTTTGATTTCGATTTTTTCGATTGGAGAAACGGATTCTATGGAAAAAATAAGCAGATTGGTATGAGCGAAGTTGAAAATCGGTCCATCCGTTCGGAAGCGATTTGCTACATTTTTTCTATGAAGAAAAAAAGTTTTTTTGATTTCGATTTTTTCGATTGGAGAAACGGATTCTATGGAAAAAAATAAGCAGATTGGTATGAGCGAAGTTGAAAATTGGTCCATCCGTTCGAAAGCGATTTGCTACATTTTTTCTATGATGAAATTTTTTTTTTGATTTCGATTTTTTCGATTGGAGAAACGGATTCTATGGAAAAAAATAAGCAGATTGGAGAGAGGTTGAAAATTGGTCCATCCGTTCGAAAGCGATTTGCTACATTTTTTCTATGAAAAAAAAAAAGTTTTTTTTGGTTTCGATTTTTTAGATTGGAGAAACGTATTCTATGGACAAAAATAAGCAGATTGGTATGAGCGAAGTTGAAAATTGGTCCATCCGTTCGAAAGTTATGGCGATTTGCTACATTTTTTCTATGATGAAAAAAAGTTTTTTCGATTTCGATTTTTTCGATTGGAGAAACGAATTCTATGGAAAAAAATGAGGAGATTGGTATTAGCGAAGTTGAAAATTGGTCCATCCGGTCATAATAGATTTGGTGACTGGTGAACCGTAACTATGAAAACTGCCAGATGTTAGTGAGAATCAAATTTATGTCCGGTGATGATTGAAATCATACTCCACAATTAACAACACTCACGGTAAATATAATAGAAATAATACTTTAACATTCAATCTCGTCAACTTTGGATTTTATTTCACTGTTTTCACACGGCCGTCGGTCAACTAACCACTTCCATTGTTGCGATGTCGCAATATTATACATTTTGTATACTTGTTTGACTTCTAGACCAATGGGAAGCGAGGAAAAACCTTCCCTATCTCTTCAACGCTGTATTCTTAACTAAAATGGACATGATCATAGTCTGATAATTCACGTCTTGAAACCATTTTCATCATGCGGAGGGAGGCGTTCTGTGCTAGAGAAGTTTTTCACGAAGCCCCAAAACATCTTGTGTACAATGATTCTCGCCCTTTTCGACTTTGAATTTTATTTTTATCGCCGGTGAGTTCTGGAGTTGTCGATTTTGGCGGAGACGTTTTACGGTTTCTACTGGAAAAGTTTCGCCGTTCAATTTGACAGTAACCTGTCGAACTCGTATATGATTGTTTGTACGTGGGCTTCTAACTTTGGCTTTTGACATCTTCGATGACTCGAACTTTCGAGATCTATGGGCCACAATCAAGTGAGAATACATTCATTTACCACAATTTCGGCCAATCTTTTCATTCATTGAGATCAGTCGAACGACATGCTCGCAGGAAATAACATTTCACGAACCATTCAACGATCTAGCGCAATCGACGTAGAATATGTTGGGTGATTTTGTCATGTTGATACGCGGGACCCAAAACCTTTTTTTTTCTCAAAATGTATATGACTGAATAATGTTCGTATAATACCAGTCACGTATATAAACGATGAACCCATGAGACAATAAACGGCAAGTTCAAATATTCTGAAAAAAATCGGAGTTATTTGAACATTCAGATGAAATCATTTTGAATATAGTAGGTATGACAGATCAGTTTTCGAGAAAAAAATTAAAACGTCATTTTTGGGGTATTCTTTCAAATTTTCTCGATTACTATTCGACAAATTGCATTTATAATATCACGGTATATCAGTGTCGTAATAGGAGACAATCACGATCTTTTAAGACATTTTTGAACTCTCAGTTTGAATACACTTGTTGAAAAATCAGAAAAACTCATTATAACTTCGATCACAATTGGAAAAATTGCTTCTTAAAATAACATTTGTGAGAATGGACATCAAGGAACAACTCATTTTCAGACGTAAAATTATGTTTTTTTTTATTATTATATCGAAATATTTTGTCTTTAGCTTCAAAATTGCTGCAGTAGAACGAAAGGCAAAGTAGTTCACAAGATATCGCAATGATTCTCTACAGCGGTGCAAATAGTTCTATACAGAGGAAATATAAGTCGATCGCTTTATTAAATAATCTATAATTGATATCGAAGAGTTAAGAATTAATGTTCAGGAACACTATTTTTCATTAAATTAATATGCACTTGCAAAAATAGGAAATATTTTTGGTTTCAGGTTATATTATTTATTCCATTTTGATATCAATGAATTTTTATATTTAGGAATTACCATTAACTTATTGGAATTACTGATTTTCTTCTGATGTTGATGCATGGCACTGCATATCAGCCGCGTACTCATGAAAGTAACAACATGTTTCAGTTTGTCGAAATCAGAAGAACGTCTTTTAAACTCACCCAGAATGTTTCTCAAATCTGTCACGAAAACATCATAATTCAAGTCAGCACCTGAATGCTGGAAAATTTGTCAACTCATGTCTATCAAGTCGATCAATTAACAGCTTCAACTTTTTTTGAACGCATTCAATTTCGACACGTATAGTAATAGTTGAACCAGATAAATTGACCACTATGATAGCAGACATGATATCAGTTCTGTTTTTGAAGTCATCAAATAATACAACAGCCGTTTCGATCAATGCTCATTTCACTATCAGTCCATCTTCGAAAGGTTTCTTGTTCTTTGCCATTACATAAGTAATTTCAAGGAACGCGATTGTTACTGCTACCGATTGCTTGACTGGTTCAGTAAACATGTATTGCTCTGCTTTCGAACGACATTTCAAATCTTCTACTCCATAACTCACTCCTTTGCGTTTAGGCATTGCCACTAAAGCTCGACAAATTAGACAGATACACTTATCTTTGAAGATATAGTAAATAAGAATAGTTCTTACCATTTATTATTAAAATTATGTTTTACTTTTTATCGCCGTAGTCATTTTGTATCGCGAGTTCTATGCAAGGTAGTTATAATAAATTATGCACTATCACTATGGTAACTAGCGATTGCGCGGCGTGGTGTGAGTCTATTTTGATTTATTTTCGGAGGTTCCCATGATCGACTCAAAAAACTCTCGGGATCGACCGGCACTCCTGTTGTAGAGTCTCCATTGGATCGTTCAGTGTCTTTACCCCAATATAACCCCGGCCGGGACGCCTATGCGTCGCAGGATTCCACCCTCGTCGTCTTTACAAGTCCACAAACGTTTCATCGAGTCGAGTGTTTGGAATGACAAGTGAGCTTCGGCATGAGAGTTGTATGCTGTTTGGAATACCGTTTGGCCTTACAAAGTTTTCAAGTTTCCAATTTTCCAGGGACGTACATTTTCGTTCGTCATTACCTACTGAAATCACAAATCACCCAGAACGACCAGTTACTCAGAGGGAATCATAATTTAGAATACATAACATTGTGGTTTTCACGGGGTGGTCTGCAAATACTGCAAGTACTGATGGGAGTTGATTAATGGTGGATTCTTTTCTTGGAATTCGGGAGAATGTCCTACTTGAAATGGCATTGCTCCGCAACTTGCCTGTGGACTGAATTCCGTAATTTTATTCAACTCAAAGCTTATTATCGTTCCCCAAGGTGTTCACATCACTATTCAGATCTCATTTTTACACAACTAACTTCGGAATTTTACAGCTGTTTAATTCTTGGAAAGCGCTCTCTTCAATTTGATGTCTTTTACGTGACGATAAATTTCAGGGAAAATAACGAAGGAATATATCGTTTTGTCAGATATATTTTGGTACAGTTTCAACAACGTCATTTTTTATTTCCGAATGTGGGTATTAGGTATAAAAGTATGTACCTAATTCAGAGTGGCAACTTATAAATTTGTTACACTGTACCTATGTATGACAAGCATGGTTGCAAAATGAATTTCTAGAGGAGGCAAGAGTTCATCGAAAGACAGGTAAAAATCAGTCGGAATGAAAATAACTCGCCCATTTGTCACCTGTCAGTTGTCAGTTGACATGAAGGAGCATTTTTCCGATCAGCATGCGGCAATACCGACAATGACAAGCTAATTTCTTTCAAAAAGCACATTCATCAATTTTTGCCATTGGAACGACAACTTGTTAAACGGATATTTCTCCACGCAGTTCATTATGAATGATTGATTGAGTTATGAAGCGCTCTTTTAGTGTGTGGCGGTGATATTGAACACTTGACGTTTGAAGGAAAATTGTGTTTTTCCATCGGAAAATTGTTGCTTTGCTATATTGGAGTTTCATACATATTTGGAGGAATATTTGTGCCTATAAGAGTTTCATTCGGATGCATGTTATTAGTTAATTTCAATATGTATATGTTTATAAAAGTGTTCACTTTATGATACCAACTTTTTGGAGGACCCTGTCTATGATGACTGACGCCTGGATATGAATTTTCATTCAGGATCCCTTGGATCATTCATCATATTATGCATATATGAATTCATCCCATCAAAATAATCAACACGAATCAATTCCGCAATCTATCATTTCCAGAAATTAACTGTTTACGAAGAATATTTCAATAATCTGGGGAACGAAGCTTCATTAATTGGAATGCGGTGTGATTTGGTAGCATTTTGGGTTTTGCGTCGTCGAAGTTCAATATAGAACAACGTCGAACGTGATAGGTTATTAAAATTCTATTGTGAGGCGTGATGGTTCATATTTCGTATTATGAACGAATCTCTGACAATATCGAATAAGTGCGTCATTTCCAGCTGTTTTTCTAAGTTCGCTCGAATGTTAATTCGGGAACTCTGGTAATAATTTGCCAGCTAAATGATTTTACAACACGGAGAATTGTTGACTAGGGCTCTTCTCATAATAATTTCGTATTTCAATTTTATGAAGCTTGTATTTTGTCGTCATTTCTCAGAATTGAATTACTTCATTATGCTGAACGTGAATACTATAGAGCCCAATTATATTTCCTATATGACAACATTTCAAAATGTAGGTACTTTCCAACTTTCAAACTATATGTAACTCATTTAACTTCATGACAAACTATTCCAACAACTATAGTGACTGCTAGATTTTCCATGTTATCCCGCAATGCTAACTACTGTAGAATAAGACGAGAATAGAAAATATACGAGGGTACAAAAAAAAATTTCTAGATATAGGTACTGAGCTAGCCGGAATGACTCATGAAGCAGCCCTGAACTGATCAGCTGGATATGAGGATCATATGATTTCTCACTTTGACATGTCTCCTGGTGATTATTTCATTCATGCTAAAATACACGTTTTTGATTGGTTGAAATGATTGTGTTGATAAGCAATAACACCATGTTTTCGATTTTGTATTTCGGCTCCTGATTGGCTATTGGATACCTACATGCTGTGTTTTCGCTTTCTGATTCGTAGGTAGTAGGGTAGTTTAATTAAACAACGACTTACTAGTTGCAATCTGTCCTAGTATTTTCCGATTCCCTGGTAAATAAATGAATGCCACTACACCAAATTTTCGTCTGAACCATGATAAACACACAATATTAATGTGTATCCACTTCATTTTCCACAAATTCTGGACAATTTCAGCAAGAATTAATCTAATGTAACCTAAACACACAATTGTGACAACAATCAAAATGAATTTAGCTCAGTAGTACCTAGTGCATAGGTAATCTTGCCTACATCATATAATGGCATAAATGTATTGTTGGTTGCATAACGAATCTTCTTGTGTCGAACTACAATGCATAATCAAAATAACTAATTCCATAAACTGTACGTTTAATATTTATATTAAGAATAAATAGGAAATCATCAAAAAGGTTTTGATTTTATTCATGAAATAATCTGAACAAATACAACTTGTGTTACTTGTGTTGTGTTGCTTTGGGAAACCACACTCGCGCTGTGCGCTCGTGTAGTTTCCAAGCAACATGATTTGTTTCTCAAAATCGAAGGAATTTGTGTTTCGATAATCATCAATACACTTGTTGTATTACATGCGAGAATAATTCAACAAGAGGAATGTGGCAGTTTTCCTCCATTTGTGGCAGATACAGCTTCATCCATAGTGTTATGAGATCTAATAGGAGTTGTCTTACCTTTGTAATTTTTAACATGAATTATCTCACCAGTTCCCATAGACTTCCACAGAACCGGAGAGCCTGCATCGGCATTCCCA
Organism: Chrysomela aeneicollis; assembly: GCA_029955515.1. Lineage (NCBI taxonomy): Eukaryota > Metazoa > Arthropoda > Insecta > Coleoptera > Chrysomelidae > Chrysomela > Chrysomela aeneicollis. Next base: position 16,264,370 of record JARUHQ010000015.1, on the reverse strand, counting down.
TGGACCTCTACAATTTCGCTGACTCTATGAAAATCTTCTTGTTTCATTTTGTTAATTCTCACAGTCAGTCAGATTCGAACTCTTGTACTTGTAACATCATATTATTTTACTCTTCATTTTTGTACTTCGACAAATAAAGTTGTTTTTAAAAAGAGACTTTGCAAGTTCAAAAATAAAATTGGCGCAGTCGGTAGGATAGTCGGGATTAGTGCATCGCGCATTAATTTTGTGTCTACAATTAACCGGCTATCTAGAACATTCGAATTTGGTTTTCGGGCATTTTCGTCGGACAGAGTGGCTCCTTGAAAATCAGGCAACCCAGTCCATCGAGGACCTATCCAGTGGAAATCAAGCAGAACCAATCGAAGAGGGAAAGAACAAAAATCGTCTTTCTCTGCGAAGCAGTTGACCAGGTGAAGATCCAGTTTGGTGGAACCGGCAATTTCTTCATAGATTAGGTGAACGATGAGCAAAGTCATCCTTATATTGTAAGTACATTTCATGTCTTTAGAATCACTATTCGAGAAACTATCTTTGGTACCGTCTTCTTCTGACTCAGACGGACAGGACAATATTTATTCAAGTACAAGTTTTAATAGTAATAATATTAATCAAGTTATCAATCAAAAAATGGCTCCTAAAGATTTCAAACCCGATTATTTGAAATGTGTCCCTGAATTTGACGGGAACCCTAACGAATTGAATAGATTCCTCACTACTTGCGAAAGTATAATCGCCAATTTTTATGATGCCGTTGATACATCTAATTTTTTGAATACCTTTATACTACATTCATTGATCGGAAAATTAACCGGTAATGCTCGATTAATCGTTAACATACAGAATGTAAATAATTGGCAGGAATTGAAAGAGTCCCTGTATCGTAATTTCGCGGATCAAAGAGATGAAGCTTGCCTGAACCGAGATCTAGTTATGGTGAGACAATCTCCAAATGAGAAGCCCCAGCAATTCTTCGACCGCGTCCTTCAACTCTTGAATTTATTGTGTTCATATGTCGATGTTCACGAAACTCAGGCCGAAGCGAAAATATTAAAGAGAAACTTATATAATAATCTAGCTTTAAAATCCTTCACGAGCGGATTGAGAGAACCCCTTGGAAATACAATCAGATGTATGCGTCCAACTGATTTGAATCAAGCACTACAGTTCATAACTCAAGACGAAAATAATCAATATTTCCAAAATAATTCACAAAGTAATAATCGCACTACGACAAGACAACCAAATTCACAAATCAGACCAAATTTCAGACCACAACAGAACTTTTATCCAAGAAATCAAAACTTTTCCAATTTTTATCAACAACCCAATTTCAATCAACAATCGAATTTCAATCCCAGGCCAATGTTCAATCAATCGCAACCAATGAATAATTATTTTCCCTCACAACCTATTTATATGCAAACAAGACCACCAAATCAACCCCAACGATTTTTCAAGAACTCTGCAGTATTCAAACCGCATCAAAATAATAATACAAACGTTTTCAAACCTAATCCGAATTTTAAACCAACACAAACTCCATCACCAATGAGCGTGAATACAAGACAAACCTTTAATCAAAATCAAGCTGGCCCCTCTCAGTCTAGGCAACCACAAAGAAATTTTATTTCAGAAGAATTGTACAACACTGAAGTTGATCAGTCAACAGAGCAATTACAATTCGTTGACCAAAATATCGAAACTACCGAATATATGCCGTATAATGAAGAAACTCATTCTATGCCGTTTAACGTTGAGGAGAACGAATATTTCTATGATGAAAATTTTCATGTAGATCAACCGGAAAACAACCAGACATAATATCATTCAATAGTACAGATTCTAGTGAATTACCGTTCATAATATTTCCGGAATATAATTTAAAAATATTAATAGACTCCGGATCGACTAAATCTTTTATAGACCCGGAAATCGCGTTCAAAATTTTTCCAAATTCAATCAGAACTGATCCATTTATTGTCTCAACAGTTTTCCAAAAATCAGCGCACAAATACAGTGCCCATCTGCCTACTTCTAGTATATTTAATCTACCAAAGCAAACAACGTTGAAATTCTACTTATTCAAGTTTCACGACTCTTTTCACGGTTTGATAGGTTTAGATAATTTAAAGCTATTGCAAGCTAACCTGAATTTTGACAAATCAATTTTGATAACGCCTTTTGCGCAAATTCGGTTATTTTATCACAAGACAAGAAACGAATTGAATCTTATAAAAGTTGCTCCTCGATCAGAACAAATTATTAAAGTCAAAACCTCCATAAAAGACGGTGACATTATAATACCTCATCGTAAGATTCACAATTGCGAAATACCAGAGTGCCTTACTACTGCGAAAAATGGCGAAGCGATAACTTCAATACTAAATAATACCACAAAATGTATAACCCTAGATTTCTCCGCCCAACTCGATGTTGAAAAATTTGATGAACATAGTATACAAGAATTCAATTTTAATAATTTCGATGATTCGTCGAAACAAAATTTGGATATTTCGAAACTGAGAACTGATCATATGAACAGTGAAGAAAAATCAAAAATTCTAAATCTCTGCAGAGAATATTCGGATATTTTTTACAATGAAGATACATCTCTGAGTTTCACTAATCAAGTCAAGCATAAAATACGAACAAACGATGAAATTCCCATTTACACAAAAACGTATCGCTATCCTTTTATTCATAAGCAAGAAGTGGAAAAACAAATTAAAAGCATGCTACAGCAGAAAATAATCAGGCCCAGTAATTCTCCTTGGTCGTCACCAATATGGGTGGTTCCAAAGAAGCTGGACGCCTCCGGTAAACAAAAGTGGCGCGTAGTAGTGGACTACCGCAAGCTTAATGAAAAAACGATAGATGATAAGTATCCACTGCCAAATATAACAGATCTTCTAGACAAATTGGGAAAATGTCAATACTTCTCAACTCTAGATTTGGCCAGTGGATTCCACCAAATTGAAATGGATGGAAATGATGTAGCGAAAACGGCTTTTAACACAGAAAATGGTCATTATGAGTACCTAAGGATGCCCTTTGGTCTCAAAAATGCACCTGCTACGTTTCAGCGTGTCATGGACAACATTCTTCGTGGCATTCAGAATGAAAAATGTCTTGTCTACCTGGACGACATAATTATTTTCTCAACATCATTGCAGGAGCATATTGAACGTTTGAGAGCCGTATTCCAAAGATTGAGAGATTCTAACTTCAAAGTACAGCTCGATAAATCGGAGTTCCTAAGAAAAGAAGTTGCGTATCTTGGCCATGTCGTAACCTCTGATGGAGTCAAGCCTAATCCTAACAAAATAATAGCAATTAAAAACTTTCCTATTCCCAAGACAACAAAACAAATAAAAGGATTTTTAGGTCTCCTGGGATACTATCGAAGATTCATAAACAATTTCGCCAAGCTCACGAAACCACTAACAAAATGCCTCAAGAAAGGTGCACAGATCGTCCACGATGCGGAATTCACTGAATGTTTCGAAACTTGCAAAAATTTATTAATGAACGAGCCAATCTTACAGTACCCGGATTTCTCTAAAAAATTCAATTTGACAACTGATGCCAGTAATGTGGCTTTAGGTGCAGTCCTTTCTCAAGAACATTCAGGAGTCGACAAACCAGTGGCGTACGCTTCACGTACTCTGAACGACTCGGAGCGGAACTATAGTACGATCGAGAAAGAGCTGTTGTCCATTGTTTGGGCAACCAAATATTTCAGGCCGTACCTATATGGAAGACACTTTAATATCATCACTGATCACAAACCACTCCAGTGGTTATTTTCTTTGAAAGACCCTAACTCTAAATTATTAAGATGGCGCATCAAATTAGACGAGTTCGATTACAGCATATCTTATAAAAAAGGTAAACTGAACTCGAACGCGGACGCCCTATCTAGGATTGAAATTCATACAAAAGAAACTGAAAATATTGATCAGTTAATCGACAATCTAATTAATACAGACCCAGGCTTAAGAGAATATTTCGGCGAATCTTCAAACAACAATAACTCTAATCAGAACCGCGATTCAGATAATATTTCAATGCAAGTTCAGCCTGATGAAGAAACAGTCGGAAATCCAAATGAACAACTAGAAAACGATGATGACGTCACTGTACATACCAATTGCGAACAAAACCCAATTGTCGATATTCCCGTTTCAGAATCCCCTGTTAATCATGGTCAAAATCAAATTATATTTTCCACGGTATTGCACTCACCCGCTAAGGTGAAACATACTATCTTATTTGAGAAAAAACAAAGGTTTCACGTCCAAATTTCAAAAAATCAATTCGAATACGACGTTGTTAATTTCATAAAAAACTACATTGTTCCGAAGGTCCAGTATCACCTATATTTCGAAGAACCAAATATGTATGAGAAGTTCTCAGAAGTCGTAAGAAGAAACTTCGTATGGCCTTCCCTAAAATTGAAACGTTGTACCAAGAAACTTATAGATGTAACCAATAAGGACGATATTTTAGAAATCATAAAAAACTACCATGAAAGTAAGTCCAACCATCGCGGCATTGACGAAACCGAAAACAGGATCAAAACAAAATATTATTGGCCAGATTTGAAAAATTCCATTCAAACATACATTAATGAATGCGAAATTTGCCAGCAGAGCAAATACGAAAGGAAACCAATAAAAATGCAAATGAATATAACGCCAACGGCTTCCCAACCATTCGAAATTATTCACTTAGACACTTTTACTCTTGAGCAGACTAAATTCTTAACAATAATAGACTCCTTTTCAAAGTACGCACAAGCCTATAAATTGAATACATTGAGCTCGACCGAAATAACCAATAATCTCATAACTTTCTTTTCACACCATGGCGTTCCAAAACAAATAACTGTAGACAATGGGACAGAATTTAAGAACACCGTGATAACCGAGCTTTTGGCCCTCCATAAAATAAAACTTCATTTCTGCTCACCAAACCATCCTCAGTCTAATGGAGTAATAGAAAGACTCCATTCCACTTTAATAGAGCATATACGATTATTAAATACGCAAGGCTTTCAGAAGACTCCAATAAATCTGAAAATAATATACGCTATATTAGCCTATAATCACACAATACATTCTGCCACCAAATTCAAGCCTATAGACATCGTAAACGGGCACATAAGTAACGAAAATCCTTTCGATATAAATATAGATCGAATTTTAGTTAACGACTACGTAAATAACCACAAAGAAAAAACCAAAATCATGTACTCACAAATCAATCAAAGTCTCAGAGATAATAAGGAAAAAGTTATCACAAAATTGAATACGACTCGTGATAGTCCAGAACTATTCAAACAAACGGACAAAACATATATGAAAAAATTCATTCGGCAAAAAGACGCAAATAAATTTCATACGCCCACGCAAATACAAACAGTTGATGAAAATCGTAAGACAATAGCTACAACCTCCCAAGCGAAAGTCCATATGGACAATCTCAAACGTCCCCTAAGGAATACGTATAGTTTTGATTAGTTATAATTAATAATATTTCAGATTCCCTCTCGTGATGGGATACCACGAAACGATCCAAATAAAAAACTTGGAAACCAACCCTGGACTTCTACCTGTAAAATTAGGAACAGCCAAAGTGCAAGAGTATATGCATACCTTCATACATTTTTTCGACTTAAATCCTATAATGGCCGAAATTGATAGACTTGAAAAACAATATAGAAGTTTGCTGGAGAATCTCAGTCTCAATAAAAATTATTCAAATGATGCTTCAGAACATTTGAGGATCTTAACTCTAAAAAAGGAAAGAGCCGAAATTAGAATACAGGAAATCATTCCAAAGCCAAAACGCAGCAAGAGAGGTTTAATAAATGGTCTTGGATCATTGTTCAAAGCAGTATCCGGAAACTTAGATGCAAACGACGGCGAGCGTTATGACCGATTGATAAAAGATATTCAAGAAAATCAAAACAAACTAGCAAATAACATTGTTAGACAAAATACAATTTCTATCGAGATTATAAACAAGTTCAACGACACAATTCGAAAAATCACTCACAACGAAAAAGAATTAGAATCCAAAATTTATCAAATGGGTTTATTTATAACATTTAGTAAAAATCTAAATCACTCAATCATGGTGAAAGACCTCTTAAACCACATGATAAATATATACGATGTAATCAATTCTGTACTACAAGATATAGAAAACTCAATGACTTTCTCGAAATTGAACACAATGCACCCAAGCATCATTCAAATCTCTGATCTCTATAATGAGCTTTCAAAACTTGAAAATTCAATTAATAAAGATCAATTTCCGTTCGAAATTACTTTAGACAATGTTTTATTGATTGAAAAAATCATAGATATCGAATGTTACATCAAAAATAATAAAGTTACATATCTTTTACATTTACCTATCACATATTCAGAAATATTTGATTACTATCAACTATATTCAATTCCTGTACCAAGTCATAGTGAGTTCAAGACTATTCTACCAAATGATAGATTTCTCTTGAAGAGTGATTTGTACTTCACATTTACGGATGATCTTTGTACAAAAATCGTCCCTAACTACTTCATATGCAAGAAAATCGACCTAACAGAAGTCGAACCGGACGGCCCATGCGAAGTCCAACTTCTAGATAGGAAAAACCCTTCTAACTGCCAACAAGTCCTGGTCAAAATGTCAAAACCTATCATCAGACAACTAGAATCGAAACAATGGATAGCTGTATTTCCACAAGAAGATATGGTTAGTCTGAAATGTCGAAAACAAGAAGAATTCCTACGATTAGTTGGATCATACTTGATAGAAATTCCTGTCGGATGCCAAGTTAAAACCAGTACCGAACAAATAGCCAACGAAGAAGAATCAATGAATCAACGGCAATTGATCCTCTTCCCACAATTGGAACAAAGCTTGGAAAGAAAACAAAATTGGACTATTCACCTAGAAGAAACGAATTTGGATGATCTTCATCTAATAACGAAGAAAATCTTAGAAAACCAACCGGCGCTACAACATACCAGTATATCTCGTTTTCCCTCGATTTGGACCATCATCCTGTATATTTTAGCAGCATCTGGAGTTGCCTACTTCATCATCAAGAACCTGAGAATCATCGGACCAATCATCAAGAATCCAAACGACCAAACCCAGGGGATGAATTTATCAGAGGTTCAACTTCCTCGCTCCACTGCATAAGTTGAATCTTCGAGGGGAGGAATTATCTCACCAGTTCCCATAGACTTTCACAGAACCGGAGAGCCTGCATCGGCATTCCCATGGACCTCTACAATTTCGCTGACTCTATGAAAATCTTCTTGTTTCATTTTGTTAATTCTCACAGTCAGTCAGATTCGAACTCTTGTACTTGTAACATCATATTATTTTACTCTTCATTTTTGTACTTCGACAAATAAAGTTGTTTTTAAAAAGAGACTTTGCAAGTTCAAAAATAAAATTCATGGATGAAAAACTCGGCCTATTTCTTGGAGAGGATATGTTTTGCATATGTATGATTGCATCGAAGAAGAAATTATGCTGAACGAGTGATTATAGAGGCATTTGACGACATCGAATGACAATGGACCATGAAACTGGGGGATTAACATAGTGAACCGATGAATATAGAGGAAAGGAAAAGCAGATAAAACCGAATGGTAGGGCGTTATTTAATCTTATCATCACAATGTATCGAATTGGAAAGATTTTCCAGAATGAAACTCCAACCGATCCACAGTTACCAAAGTTATATAAACCTATTTTCTTTATTCAGTTTTTGCCACATTTTTCATGATATTCCAACGTTCCGAGATTGAATTCGTATATAGAAAATTCCATCGCTTTTCCAGTGATCTGCTCTGACTTTTGAGACTTTTCATTTTAATGCTATGTCTACTACGTGGAAAACTCGGCATGATTCAGATGTTCCAGTAGGTATATATTTTCCATATACATACAAAATAAGGAATTTTCATGACGGTAGTAAAATATTCCACATTCTCTCTCTTTTTCTCATTTTTTGAGCTAGCTGTTTTGTCACAAGAAAGTCTAAAATGAGATCAGGAGGAGTTACTCCTTCTTGGCTTCTCAAAAGGAATTGGATTCTCTCATCATCAAAAGGCACTCACTTTCGACGCAATTTCTGAAGGATCACAGAGTAATAGTGAGGTTGGTGTTATGAAGAAGTCTCTTAGTTTTGTAGTCGCTCGGTACCGGATTCGATCCCTGATGCACAATGTATATCATACGGTTTCTAACAGCAGCCCAAATAAAGCATCCAGACCTCTTTTTTTTTGCAGTGTGATCATTTCATCAATTGTGAATGTTTTGTGACTATTGAAAAAGTCAATCAAGAAGTTATTATTGTTTATTTTCAGTTTTGATAGACAGTGTTTGGTGATTATTCCAAGGTTTTAATGTGATAAAACAATGTGTTTCAGTTTGATTATTATGTAGTTTTGTGCTGTTGTAGGTTATATTTATTCTGCTGTTCCTCGAGAAATTTTTTGGTTCACCATCTGATTCCAAATAATTTTATGATGTGCTTCTATACAGACAAAGCTATAAATATAATATTGTATCATTTAATACTAATGTATCAACAGTTTTCTGTTTATAAATACCATTTGGATATCAAATCCAGTATAACAAAAAACTTCCTGCTATGGATACAACTGAAAACACAATTTCCACTTAAGTTTAGTTAATTTTTCACTAACAAAATTTACTTAAGACAAATTCACATGTTCTCAGTGTAACTACAAGACTCAAAAGTTCATTAAAATCACCAACAAATGATACAAACATTAATAAAAACGGGAAGAAACAACACACTCTTATGCTTTGCCCCCCCCCATCAGCTGATGCACGCCATGTTGTGACGTCAGCTGCAAGTGGTCTATTATAGACTAAACCAAGACGCTGTCAAATCAAATCCAATATGGATACCTTGGGACATACAAACCGTTTGAGTTCATTGGAACTCTAGCTATTTGAACCTTGTGATTTTAATTTGAAATTAGTTTTAACCCCAGAACGAATTTAAGCATTCATATGTGAATATTCTGTGTTTAGACTATATTGTGATTTGTGAATTTTCTCATAAAATTGAAGATATAGCTACAAAAACATGCCACATACTTGTTGTGTGGGAGTAGAGGAAATCATTTTGCGCACAAAACAGAATTGAATGAACTCTCAAAAATCCGAAGAGAAAGATGGGAAAGCAATCAGCAGGGAAGATCTCACAGAAGTTAAACTAAAGTATGTGTTAAACATTTTTTGAAAGGTAAAAAGTTACATAACTTTTCATGAAGGTATTTGTTGCGAAATGTGATTCAAAATTTTAGGAAAACCAGCTGCTTTTACTGATCCACCAGAGTGAAATGATCGATGCCTTGAATGACTCTGATATTTTCCCTATACCGTAATGCAATGTCTTTATCTTCAGTCTCTAACGATAACAGATAATCACTTTCATTATCTCAAGCCACTTTTGAAACCTTCAAAAAGGAAATTCAAACTATAAACACAAAAACACATGTTATCAAATAGACTAAACACTCCGTGTATGCCCCAAGGCATCCATTTTTGATCACGTGTTCTGGATAGGCTTATTCAAACATAGTTTGGATTTGTAAATTGGATTAGATTCTTTTTCTTTCAACAACGTCTTGTCCCAACATCAGGAACAGAGTATCTGACAGTTTCCCTTTGGAAAAATTTCACAGGATATGGGGGGCGAGAGCTCATTCGCTATCTAAACTGTTGCCCTCTGTTCTATACTGAGTCACTACACCGATAGTGCCACATAAGTAGCGATATTGCGACGCAGTTGTATCGTAAACCTTTTGATTAATGTGAGTTCGAGTTAAACTGGGCGATAATGGGGGATGATAATTCTAATGGGAAGTCGCAAAGTATTAGCAGACCATTAACGTATTTAGGAGCCTCGTTTTTCAGCTTGGGTGTCGGCTTACCTCAGACGTAGCTGGTGTTTCAGACAGATGCACACTCAGCCACTGTGTCAAATGAGTAACGTTTCAGCTGAGTGGGCGTGGCCTATGGGGGATTGATTGAAGTTTCTGTCAGGGGTGGCTGGGGCTGGTTTTATCGAAGGATGAGTAAATGAGTTATTGAGCGTGAGGTTATTCTATGCACAGTGCCATGACTGCCATGCATTCGTGCAGATGTTACGATTTTTTTAATTCCTGGAGAAATACTTTTTAAGGATTCAGATTTGTTGCTTCTTTATAGGGGATACAAGCCGGCTGAACATCATTTCTTCGATAACCCAATCAAGAATTTAACTTTATTCGTAATCATCATCACTTTGTAATATGTCATAATCTATGACATTAGAAAAATATATTATGTACAATAATATATTGAAGGACTTAGAGTTCATTATGAAATAACACTTTACTTAGAATTTATTTTCGAGAAAACCTTTGGACAGAAGTTTCGTCTTATCACTCATGCATCTCCTGGGTGGTGCATTGTTGGAAAATGCAATCGTAACATTTAATATAGTTGAAACTAAATAATCATGCTGATTTTATTTGTAAACAATATCTGAAAACTCTTCTTTTTCTTGTATATGTAAGAAAGTATCTATGTATGCTAGGTTGGCTAGCACAATTGCAAAATCTTCAGAATCGGGGTATATATGAGGTTAATATTGGTATGTAGCCGTTACACAGCAATTAAATTGGTTTTCAGTTGAAGAACGTATTTTATTTATGGCTATATGATCTTTATAAGGATTGCTACCCAATTATTTTCATAAGTTCTCATTGAGAAATAATGAAGTTGATAATTACGATACGAGAAGAAATATGTAACAACTTTTACATTGAAGAAAATAACACTAAATTTAAAATGAAAAGCATGTTTCATGAAGGCTTACAATAATTTAATAAACTACCGCGTGAAATAATCAAATTCAGTAAATCAATTTGAAGTAGAGTTTCGGATTTCCATTGAATTGAGATTTGAGATTGAGAATTGAGATTTGAATCCTAAGAAAAGAAATGAGTTATGCTGAAAAAACAAAATAAATAATGAAAAATATTTTAAAAAAGTTGAGAGGATAATAAGTCTATCGAATCAAAAGATTCGAATATCAGTAATCAGAAAAAATTGAAATAGGTTAGTAATACATAAAGTTCGCGACATACAATTTTTTATTAACAGATATGAAGTAAATTTGACTTCGCAGTTAGTTTGTGCTTGAAAAATGAGTAAAATACAACATCTTTCCTTTTTTCATGTCATCAAACCTGTCAAATTTGAATTTTTTTTTGAAAAACCTCAATTTCGAAAAATGCCAGAGAAACAAGTTACCCAGTTTCCAATTTTATGCATTTGTTCCATCAAATTTGGACTCTCTACTGTCACTTCGACTACTACTGAGTGAAAATTTTATTTCGATTTGATCAGTACCTACTATTTTTATCCGGAGATGTTGCATTAGTCTTGTATTGTTTAAAATCACGAAATTTTATATCATGTCAAATCGCTAGAACGAAAGTCTTTTGAATAGTTATGAAACTGTATAGGTCATTGTTTAGTTCACAGAAAAGTATGATATTTCGGGTTTGTTTTGTAACTGAATTATTGGTCAGATTAATAATCAAACTGGATACAAATCTATTAAAAAAAGAAATACGAGTGTAATAAGAATGAAGAGAAATTCGTTTATTCGATTACTGACATATTAACGTCCTTACATTGAAAATCCACATCAGTTTAACAATGAAATGAACAAACTAGATGAACTTTGCAACAACAAAGACGAATTTCTGGAGAATTTTTATTTTCTGGTAACAGGCCAATGTGGGTACTTCCTGGGCAAGATATGATATTGAAGTCTTATATTCATCAAAATTATGAAATTTGAATCATGTTTTGTTCGAACCGATAAAGTGAAAGATTCGAAAAATTTAAAAAATGGAAAAAAGTCGAAGTGGCAGTAGAGAGTCCAAATTTGGAAAAAATGTATGAAATTGGAAACTGATCAACTTTTTCGTCTGGCATTTTTCGAAATTAAAAAAAAACTGATTTTTTGAGGATTTTCGAAAAAAAATTCAAATTTGACAGGTTCAGAGTCGCACCTGAAAAAAGGATAGATGCTGTATTTTACTCATTTTTCAAGCACAAACTAACTGCAAAGTCAAATCTTCTTTATATCCATGAATAAAAAAAACTTCCATATGTCGCGAACTTTATGTGTGACACTGTATATACAGTTCAGTTTCAGGCTATTGACTATAGTACCCAGTTAAATCTATATTATTTCTTGAACTTCATATCATGGTATTTATATCTACATTAGAATTTTTTTTGTATATTAATAATAATAAATGAAAAAATAAGATAAGTTTTATTACTGTGAAGAATCAACAGGCGATTATCACTTTTGAAAGATACATATACCTAGTAGGTATCATCATCGTCCGATTCTCGGATGCCAGAAGGACTCATCCAAAACTAACAACACCCGCGACTTCCATTCTCCAGTTTCGTCATCCATCATTGTGAGCGGAAATTCAGTAAGTGAGACAGCTTCCCGAGTCCCCATAACACGTCATTCACAATATGTAATTTTCCCTCCCTGCGCGAAAATTAGGGGTGGCTAGAGTCCATCCCGGAATTCCATGAATCAGAACTAAATATTTGCACCCTTATGGGGTAACGTCAACTGCAGCGTGGCGTGTAATTGTGATGATTATCGTACGCTGGGGGTGTATTGTTCAGCGTGTGTGGAACCTGGGTGAACCGATGTAACAGTGACAGCTACAATTATGGTATTTCGTGTTTACAAGGATTGAATACTCGACGAATATTCGCGATAGAAAATAACACGTATATATAGCACTATCTCATGGTAACAACTCGAACTTCTCGAAGTGGTATCGTTTTTGTTTTGTTTTCATATTTTTGATGTTTGTGTCATTGTGACATAGGTGTCGTTGTCACCAAACAATTGTGGCGTCCCTGCTTGTCACCGTCTTCACTGGCGTCAAGCTGCAACCCACCAGACTCAGACTAAACCATGGTCAATTCCCAGCACACCTACATAAAATAGGAATCTTAGAATCACCACTATGCCCACATGATAATTTAATAGCCGACCTTAACCATATATTTTTCGAATGCACCCAATACAAACAATTAACAGAAGATTCATGGAACAAAATAAAAAAGTATGTACCACTCCCAATAAACATTTCGTCCTTACTTAGTACAGGCAAAAAGGAAATTTATGATGCATTAGTAGAATTCATAATAAATGGAAAGATAATTATATAAATCACAAATAAGTTGCATAACCAAAATCATTCTGTGGCAAAAAGACTTAGTGCTAATGCCAATAACAAAAAAAAAAGCTGCAACCCGACGACAGTGCCACCATGACAGCTGTCGTTCAGACGTCAGGCAACGTTTAGACAGCTGACAGCAGCGATGACAGGTGAACCCAATATAAGACACGTATCCATCCTGTATCTCTCTCTCATTCTCACTACCATTACGTCCATCCTTGAAGCTACACGGGCTTTCAAGGATGGGTCCACCATTTCACATTTCTGTTACTTTGTTCAATCAATAAATCTGTTGTTCGGTATAAGTATTTCCTCAACACACCTCGAATACAAATAAACATAGAGTACATCAATTCTATACAATAACTGAAACAAGAAAAAAGATAAGATTTCACATGTATTTCACCAGAACATATCTCGAAAAACTGCTGGAAGTACACCTTCCACATCAGAACTGAACATAAACAGAACAGAGGTTAAGTTTGTCTGTAGGTTATCCTCCAGATAGTTCAGTGGTTATCCCACTACGAGTAGTTCACGAGTCACCGCTAGGTAGCGTATCGCTTAGCACCAATGCAGCGAGTATTATGTACCCTACCTGTTTGGTTATTATTTACCACTACAAACTAGCAATTTTTACTATATCAGTTTGTTTCTTATTTACCACTACAGACTACTATAATTGATACTATACCAATTCGTTTCTTATTTACCACTACAAATGAGTAATTTGAATCTGTTGATTGGTTCATATTCTTCTATATTGAATGAAAGTAGTTACTATTTATTTGACTGGACTGCACTATACCCATTATTATTTTCTGAATTTATCAATACGAATATCTTCATACTGATGAAATATGAGTTATACTTACATGCATACTAGAGGTGTATTCGCGATAAAAAATAACACGTATATAGCACTATCTCATGGTAACAACTCGAAGTGGTATCGTTTTTGTTTTGTTTTCGTATTTTTGATATTTGTGTCATTGTGACATTACCGACATTTGTGTCTGCGTCACCAAACAATAACTGAAACGGGAAAAACGATACGATTTCATTTGAATTTCACCAGAACATCTCTCGAAAACTGCTGGAAGTACACCTTTCACATCAGAAGCGAAAATAAACAGAACAGAGGTTAAGTTTGTCTGTGGGTTAACCCCCAGAGAGTTCAGTGGTTATCCCGGAAGCGTATCGCTTAGCACCTATCGCCGTTATCATTCTTGGACATTCGGAGGCAAAACTGGATAATATCATGCACAGAATCGCAATAAATTGCAAGAATGGTATAACAAATAACTAGATGATAGTGAGAATTAATGAAAAAAAGCGAAGCATTAAGTTAATTAGATTATTTTGAACAAAATGGAGTTTATTTCTCTCCGGTTAACCTCAACTTTCAATAATTTAGCCACCTACCATTCCAGTTTTATCTATACGAAAATCACAAGACAGTATTCGACTCACCGTTGAATAGGTATACCAGTGCAAGTTCTTCCACTTTCCACAGTTTCAAATAGTTCTTCATACCGAATTAATAATACCAAATTATTAAATAACTATTGATTCCTATGCACCGAAGCCAAGCAAGCCGATATGGCCAACGACAAAAACGCCGTCAGTGATCGACATCGGGGTTTTTCGGTTGTCTCCGGAATCCAGCAGACAAATAACACTCTGTGATGTAACTTCTACATTATAGAAAGTAAACATACATCTTTACCGCAACGTAGTGGTAAATAAAAATATTGGAGAAGTAACACTCACCACCAACATAACACCACTACATGAAATATATTCATCAATTACTGGATATAGAACCCGTCAACTGATGTAGTGGTAAATAATAACTGAAAATATTACTATTCGAAAGTGGTATGCAATAGATCTGTCTACGTATTGATCACTCATGTGAATGATATCGGAAATACACATTTTGTTTGATGAAACTAATTCCAAATTACCATACATTCAGTAGAAAAAAAATTCTTTTTATTTTCTCAGTGACACCCTGGAATGGGCTTTTCGCTGCGGTGGTCTCAGAATGGGAAGGATTTTTTGTCGAGAGAAATGTGTCCGGAAACGACTTGAAGACCGCTAGAGTTGCTTTCTCGCGGCTATGGAGGATTTCCAATTATTTCATACTCGAAATATAATATAATTCAATAGTTGTTTATAACTTTTGACTTATATTACTCCACTCTATACAGTAAAAACAATGAAGTTGTTATCAGTTATTGTCAAAATAAAAAGCTGTTAATGTCAAAAATATTTTTCTCACAAAAATTAAATATACTTAAGTAAATTTCCATTGCCTAAAATCCAATATATAATGGGTGATCTCGGAAGTGGCCGTTAGAATGCTGATTTAAATCTTTTAAATCTTGGTGTATTTCCTAACTATATGCTATAATCACGATTACAGTCTTCGATTGAAAAAATGGATAACATTCGCGGTGCCATCACTACCTCAAATTTTAAAATAAAAAATTAGTGAAAGAAAAAGTGGAATTTTCTGATTGAAATTCATCACCGAACCACGCATGAAAAGCAAAAGAACAATCGCTACAACCTGTGTGTACCTATACCAAATTCAGAAAATGCTTCCACATGAGAAGAGACGTTCTTGTCATGGCTTGAATTTCAATATTGATGCTGATATGTTTCATATGTTCAAACTTTCGGGATTTTTTATCGAACTGTTTATATTGCACTGGTTTCATTTAATACATGAATTTTTCACCTCATGGCTTTTCTCGGAAGTTAGCTCATCATTTCAATATCCTTTTTTTCGTGCAATTCCCAACTCGTACATTCGGTCTTGAGATTTCATTTTGCAACACGGGAAACTGGTTTTCGGTGATATGAAAAGCCTCATGAACACATATAAGGGTGTGTTGAATCTGTTACATTTCGTATTATTGAAGTGCGATGAAACATTAGTGAATATGCGAATTCTTCACAACTTATTCGATAAATTTCAACCACATAGGCAGTGTTACAAAAAAATAGGTAGTGGATTAGTGAAAAAAAAATCTACAGAAAACGAAGTAAAAAGATGATAATGTTGATAACCTAGCACTTTCTGGAAGAGTTGTTCAGAATTGTCTACATTGACTTGATGGTGATACTGAATATGGATATTGATTATTTCATGTAGAAACAATCGTTCCTAAAAATATCTTCGTTTTCTCTTACATATATGAAGTATTCCATTGATTATTTAACTCTTTATTATTACATATCTGCCGCATGGTATTCTGTATAGTGTTATATCAATCTAAACAAACACAATTTAAGCAACTTCTGTGTATGTTCAGTTCGGATTTATAAATTTTAGATATATTCCGTCGACTCTCTGTGTACTCACCAATATGAATTGAATTCAAACATCGTGACTGAAAATTCTAATTTAGGGAACAATATCAACCACTTAGCCTTAACGTTTCATCATAAAGGTCCGCCATTATACGTGTATATGAACATTTGCGAGAGCACGGCTCTTAAGGATAACACCTGTTTTATTCTAAGAAGCATCTTCGGCACCTTGATCGTACACCAACTTCGCTGCTCTGATGTCATTAATTTCTGCCATATTTACTTCACACTTGATTTGATCGCCTCCATCCTGAAAGTTGTAAACATCAGGAAATTGCGCCGTTTACAAACATACTTCGCTTCATTCATTATCTCTAATAAGAATATAGTTTATCTTGAAGCCATTCTCGGAATTTGGCACCCTAAACAATATAGAGTATGTGTGGTACGCAAGGCAATTCAATTATTCATTAAGAGAGGCAAGGTTTTAGTTTCAATGTTGGCAATCAGTGTTTGTCATATGGTAGAATATGTTGGTGTATTGTAAAACCAGCATTCATTTGATATTTAGTATAATAGTACTTTTGATGAAACACGATATAGTTATGGAATGCTATATATGAAATGTTTATGAGGAATATGTTATTGATTAGCTCACAAACCATTAGTTGCTTACTGAATCCATTTTTTGTATGAAATTGGATTGTACCAATATTTGGTTGAATACAAATGGAATTTCAAATTTTAATTAACAATAGAGAACTCTATGAAATTATAATTACGTTTTCATTGGAGCTATTTCACAAAGGGTATTTTTTAATTCCAGAATAATATAGGTAGGTACCTATATTACCTACTCAATCATACTTTGGAAGTTGATCTACTATAGTTATTCGAAAAAATAATTTAAATAATTTGGGAAATCACAAAAAACTCAAAATTGAAATGAAACAATCAGGTCATGGTTATGATAGATGAAGACATATAGGTCCTAAGAGGGTAGAAAATGATTATTCCAAAAACAATGAAATAATTATAATAGGAGTATTTTCAATTAGTAATGAGATTGACGAGGAAAGGACAGTAAAATGAACTAAATCATGATTTATCACGATTTAACTACCTACTGTTAAATTTCAAATGGTAATTCGACCATTCACTGGGAATGCGTCATAGAATATCAGACAAACCTTAGACTAACAGTATTGAACCACATTTCTGTAACGCACTGTACATTTCATACTCGAATGAAAAAACAAATGAGGTTATGCAGAAATTCTATTTCAAAAGTCGACATTGATATTTTGAAAGAACTTCATTTAACCGGGTGCAATTTCCCCATTGCCTTTCTTTCGAATTCAGTGGAATAACACTTCTCCTGCACAAAAGAAAGTGTTTATACCGTTTCCTTTAATGAGGGTTTAACTTGCATTTATATTTGAATTCTTTAGGCCTTAGCGGGGAGTTTTATGTTCACCGCTTCTACAGTCGTCGACACTTCTATTTCCCATCAACAACGTGATTTATTCTCAGATTTCCCATCAGCTCGTGGTTGTTACTACCTTTTCTATTTGTATGCGATGACATTGCATCGCTGATGTTTCTTTGGATTTGTTTTCCCATATTTGTGGATTGGTATCCGTTCAAAAATATACGAATCCTAAAAATTCATTAATTTCGAATAGATGCGGACGATACTAGATAAAAATCCACAATTGAATACTAACGCTACACTCAAAGATGGTTCACTACTTTAGAAACCATGACACGTCGACAAGTGTTTCGCTATAGTTTCGTCAAGTGGAATATTAGTGAAACACGTGTAAGGGTTTGTAAACTCTGAGTAGTAAAAATCTTGTAGTGTGGTATATATCAATATTAGTGTAGTACATACTGAATTTTCCCTATTTGCTCTAACATATAATCGGGATGTAATATTTGTGAGTGATTGAAAAACTGATACCAAATACGGTTTCAGCATATTGGTTTAAACAGTTTTGACAAACATTTTCCGGTAAGCCTCTGTAATTATAAACAAGTTATCATAACTTGTTTTCGATAATTGTAGGTTGCCTTGTTTCGTTTTCACTGAAACACCCTTGCTTGATGCGATAAACCGCGTATTCGAATAATCTACCCCCTGAGAGAGATGTGGGCTGCTATTTTAATTCTCGTCAAATTATTCAAACACTTCTTGTTTTGACAACTACCTACGATGCTTCTCCCCCAGTTGTACTCAGAATACAGATCAATTTCCTAACAACTTTCGAGATTCCACGAAGTTCGCGTCAGTCTCTGCGACTGAAAAGTTCCATATGTCAGGAAGTGCTTTCCATTTTTATAACTGGGGATGGAAAGGCATTCGGGAACAATAAACCTTCATATATGCCAATAAAAGACCATCAACATGATTTGATTAACCCACGTTTTCGTATACAGTACGGAACACGAGACGGAACATGTTGAATTCGACATTTTCATACAAGTTGTTTAGTGAAAGAAGCAATTGTAGATTGTAGATTAGCACCTCGACCTATTAGATTTTTTGTGCATAACCCTTAATCTATTCAAGGCCCGGGATTCCGAGGCTTCTTGCGAAGTTCATCAGTTTCCTGGTTGCTAGGTTCCTGACATCGGAGGGCTCTAAGAAGGCCCCTTCCAGGAACTTGAGCCTCTTGCTGAAGAGTGCTGGCCATTCACAAAGCAAATTTTCTGCAGTTTCAGCGAAGTTCTCGCAGTAGCGGCAACCATCACTCACTGTTTTACCCATCTTTTTGAGGTGATACCTCCCGTTACCAGTTTCAAGTATTTTTTGTCCAACTCGAGAAGCTGTTTAGCTTTCCTTGGCAAAATGCCAACTAGCCTTTTCGCTTGTCTTTGTCCTGGCACTTTATTCTAGTGAGATTTAATTTCATTCCAAGTCCACAGAAGGGTTCTGGGCCGAGATATTGTGTATTTGCCCTTTTTTTGGCAAGGCATTCTGCTTCCTCGTTGCCTTCAACTCCCTTATGACTTGGCACCCACATCAAAGTGACCTGGTTGTTCGCTGTCATTTGTCTCAGGGATTGTTTATAGTCCCAAGTCAGCTTAGACTCACAAGTGTATGACTTCAGAGCTTTTAGTTCTGCTTGGTTATCTGATGTTTGCCCTTCGAGTGTCCCTATCGAGGATTGTTTATAGTCCCAAGTCAGCTTAGACTCACAAGTGTATGACTTCAGAGCTTTTAGTTCTGCTTGGTTATCTGATGTTTGCCCTTCGAGTGTCCCTATCGAGGCACTCCTGGACACATGGAAGAAATTACTACCCTCATGTATCTGTTTGTATATAAAAATCAGGGTGTAACAAAAGTAAGGAAACGTTCAAATATTTCAGATTCCGCTTACCTGAATTTGATGAAATTTTGTGTACATACTTGAAATTGAGAAGTTGACCACATGGTAATTCCGGTGTACAATTGATAGGAATTCCGAGGAATTCCAGGGGAATTCCAGGGGAATTCCAGGGGGAAAAAATGAAGCAAATCGCCATAACTTTCGAACGGATGGACCAATTTTCAACTTCGCTCATGCCAATCTGCTTATTTTTTCCATGGAATCCGTTTCTTCAATCGAAAAAATCGAAATCAAAACAAACTTTTTTTCATCATAGAAAAAATGAAGCAAATCGCCATAACTTTCGAACGGATGGACCAATTTTCAACTTCGCTCATACCAATCTGCTTATTTTTTTCCATAGAATCCGTTTCTTCAATCGAAAAAATCGAAATCAAAAAAATTTTTTTTCATCATAGAAAAAATGAAGCAAATCGCCATAACTTGCGAACGGATTGACCAATTTTCAACTTCGCTCATACCAATCAGCTTATTTCTTTCCATAGAGTCCGTTTCTCCAGTCGAAAAAATCGAAATCGCAAAAAACTTTTTTTATTCATAGAAAAAATGTAGCAAATCACTTTCGAACGGATGAACCAATTTTCAACTTCGCTCATACCAATCTGTTTATTTTTTTCCATAGAATCCGTTTCGCCAATCGAAAAAATCGATATAAAAAAAACTTTTTTCATCATAGAAAAAATGAAGCAAATCGCCATAACTTTCGAACGGATGGACCAATTTTCAACTTCAGGGGAATTCTAGGGGAATTCCGGGGAAATCCGGGGAATTCCAGGGGAGTTCCGGCTTATAGGAATTCCAGTGTACACATTTTCTCCTAGTGGTCAACCCCTCGCTTGAAATTATACTGGATCCAATAGCGAGTTCCGCATCGCTGCCAAGTTTGCATTTTTCTGTCATCAATCGAAAATTATTTGATTTCATTGAAACAACCTATATATTTTATTACAGTTTCGAAATATTCTTGAACAATTTTTGTTGACAGTACATATTTTTGAAGCTACAATAGAGTGAAAATGTGATGTAGACAATTTCGTTAGCTTAATCTTCATTACCAGCATTAATTACGATCAATTGATTTCTATTTTGAGTCTTCGTAGATTCCAGTAGTCAAAACAGAATTTCCATATTATTACATCTATTCAAAATCATATATAACATGGAAAAACGTCGGTAGGAGAAACGGTTTAAAGGAATTTAGAGTCCCTTATCAGAATGGAAACCTCGGCATAGGTGAATGCTCTGACATTATATATTTCGATCCCCACTAGAGCATTCGATAAGGTCCAACTAGAAACACGTTGGTCGGCACTGAGATTACCTTTTACCATCCATTTGAACCCAGAGGGTATAGAGGGATTCGACAATTTCTTCTTGAACTTCGAAATCTATACTTGATTGTTTGAATTTACTGCGATGCGACTGGCAAAAAAACTCCACTTCAAAAATAAAAGTGCTGAATACTCGAAAATTCCTTCTCTTGGAAACACGATCGCTGTTCATTGGTTTCATTCGAGGTAGATAGTCTGCGAATGCTCTGAAGGGACACTATAGATATTTCTCTATCCTAAACTAACTCATTATATTGAGTTAGGTATCTCATTATATTGATATAGCTAACTCATTATAATGAGCAACAAAAATATTTACAGTTATAAATATACAGGGTTTTCTGTTATTAATCGGTAATAAGTATGGGATAGAGATTTTCCATCGTAGTTCACGAAATATGAGGTGTTTTTGATTTTGTCTTTTAAATTTTCTCAATAATGCTTGTTTGAAACTATTTCATATGCGTTGCGAACCCATTTATGATGGAAGCATTGATAGCGACTGAAGTTCAAAAACTTCATTGAACTGTTTTTAGTATAATTTCGTGGAGAAATTGGTATACTTAATTGTATGCATCATAGTGCAATAAAATTGTTTCTTTACTGTGTTTTAGTGAAGGAGTGTTATTCTGTAGGTCATGAAAAGTACCAATGCCAATGTTGACGTAGGTATATTTTCTGTCAGTAAAATGTAAACGAAATCGCAGTTTTTCGTGCTTTCCTGCATAACTCTCATAAGAGTTGGAATTTGTCGGATTCCTTGCCAGCATATTGCCAGGTTTGTGATTACGCGAACTTGCCTCCATTTGCATGAACTTTCTTGTATCTCTGACAGTTTCCAAGATTCCTATTCATATGATCGAATTTGTAACAATGTCTTCCTGCAAAATGAGGACATCTGAATGAAGTATTCCTCCTAGAAAATGAACAAATCCCAATGTCCCATCAGTCTCAGGATATCCTCCCATTATATACATAAAATTCCTTTCGATCGGCTCATGCGACTGATATTCCATTTACTGGCCCATTCAATAATCTTATCGAATTTGCACTGTCCGAAGGTCCTGCGAAGAAAGCGCACATTTCAATCCGACGAATATCTCGAGCAAACTTTCGTTGATTCCGCTCCGCTCCGATCGAATACACAATTTGAATTTCACACCCGTTTCTCATTGATAATGCGAGCAACTTCGTACCCAACTCCCGACACTTCATGGCCAGAAACTTTTCATCCACCCTGGGACCACGATATAGCAATATCTGATAATCCACCAAACGATCATGCATGATTTTTCGAACGCCCTACGGAGTCCTGGACGGTTTAGGGACCTGCCACAGATGTCCCGCCACCCCAATCCGAAAACGAATTTGAATGATTTTTGGATCATACAAAAGAAACGGACGGTCCCCAATAAAGCAGCTCATTACGGTCATTTTGGCTGAATGTTAATATCCCACGGGAGTCAAAGCACAAGGGGGCTGCGATATATTAACCAGATTACTGCGGACGGGGTCTTCTGACAGGAATGAAGGCTTCGATATAAATCAGATCTGCAACTGTCAAATGTGCCGGCTTCTCAATGAATCATAGGAGGGTCTGTTAGTGGTTGCTGATTTCACAGCGGAAAGTTTCATTATAGCCATGAGCCTGTAGAAAACCCTCGGTAATTATTGAAAGCATACATCATGGCAGGACGTTTCAGCCATAGAATTGGTCGAATTTGGCGATAGGCGAGTATGAAAAAAGGTATACGTTGCAACGCTACCTGAAGAGGTGGAGTGTTTTTGGAAACACAATAAATAAGCTGTCAATGTGAGGAGCATATGTTAATCCAGTTATCAGATTGGTAATGCCACTGTTTTTCTTCTGTTAATCCTTGAAGATATTATTCTGATCCTTTCAAACTCCCTCTGGATTTTTTCTGGGGTGCCACTGGATATCTGATGAATCATGCACATCGGATGCATTTGGTATCTTCCCCAATACGAATTAGGATTAGGATTCAACAGCCACCATATTCGCATTCGATATTTAACATTAGCATTCTGATATTATGTGTAAATCTAGTTAATTTTGTTTCGGTTCCTTCTATTATGAATCTCGCCCACATCGAGTTCCCCCTTTGTAATGTCATTCATGAATCATTTATGTCTGGCACGCTTTATATTTTGAATTATGAGGATGAGTGCTTTGCTTTCCTCTTTCTATATACCAACTGGAGCAATGGGGTTTTGAGTCGAGATATTTTTTTCCAAACTACAAGCTGCAGACTTGTTTCCAATAGAAGAAACGTTTTC
The DNA here is from genome assembly GCA_029955515.1 of Chrysomela aeneicollis. Lineage (NCBI taxonomy): Eukaryota > Metazoa > Arthropoda > Insecta > Coleoptera > Chrysomelidae > Chrysomela > Chrysomela aeneicollis. The sequence continues at coordinate 16,240,682 of JARUHQ010000015.1, read as the reverse complement.
TTCATGAAATTGATATTAAATGATGAAAATATTCGAAGCAAGAGGGGAGAGGAATATGAGCAACGTGAGAAAATACAGGAGAACAGGATAGGAGAAGGTTGCTGTAAAGGGGATGAAAAGGATCGAAAAGGATGAAGGTGGAAGTGAAATTAAGGAGACATAAGGGAGGTGGAAAAGGGATATAGATGACGCTAGGGAAAAGCACTTGAGATATGAGAGGGAGTAGAGAGAGAAGGCACAAGTGGAGGGTGATATAGGAGGGGGAGAGAACTATGGAAAGATAAATATATGGGAGAAAGAAATATATAGGAATTATATTATTACGCGAGAAATAAGGAGAAAATGTGAGATGTAGATGAGGCGGAAGGATTAGGGAGTGAGATGAAGGAGGTTCATGAAGATTCACTGTAGCAAATGTGATCTGCAGGATATCAACAAGCGCAAGAAGAAAACTCTTGATATTTTGTTCACTATTTTCGCTGAGTATTCCCAATTTGAAATCATAATATAGTTTACGATTCAATCATGCATGACTTTTCAGTACGTACTGACACTATCAAATCAAACTATTCAGTGGGCCGGGAAACTGTAATTGGTGAATTAATCAAATTCCATCGATTGATTGAAAAACAAATTGGTATATCGGCAATATGATACCATAATATACGGGACGAGTGAGATGATCATCTATTGATATAGAAGATAGAAGCTGTAATGCATCATCCTCTGGTTATAATTAGAAGGGTGATTAATTAACGCGGTTATATAATACAGACGGCTATGACTGTGCATGCTAATATTGTAGAACAACCACGAAGTGGCACAGGGTATTGTTTCGAGATTTAATATACCACTTACACTGCTCCCGGCGATTCTCGATATAAACAAGACTAACTTTCGTCCCAGTTCATGAAAAGTGTCTGCTCCCCGGAATTTACATAAAAATATGCTACATCTCGAACACTTATCAAAAGATAGTGCCATCCACAATTTCAGCTTTATTCATGTTTGTCCCCAGGAGTCATTTCGAGTTGCCAACAAATATGGAAACTATAACCGGAGGCCAAATTGGAGAATGTAATTATCTGCACATCCTTCTTTGGCTGAAAGATTACGGCTGGTTAACATCTTGAATCTCTTATATGAGTGTGTATCTAAATAATAAAATAATAAAAAAAATTCGTACTCGAAAATAGAACAGAAATAGAAAAAATTATTGACACTAAAAATAACTGAGAAAAAATTTTCATCCTTGATTCCAGAATTTTCATGTATGCTTATCTTACTGATTTTGAAATTTTGTATTTTTCATGTTTTATATTTTATTTATATTTCACATTGCATATATATATACACTGTATTTTATTTTTCGTACCATTTTATTTATATTTATAACTTGTATTCTTCTATTTATAACCTGTATTTTATTTTGTAATCATATAACTTTGTGCTTTATATTCCTCTCATTTTTAAATTTCATGAAGTCAAACTGAAATATGTTTAACTTGCCGCACACAGCATTCAGTGCTCCTCCCTTGGGAGTGCTCAACGCTCGCGGTTTTTCATCCCAACGTTTTATTTCAAACATAGGAACATTGTTCTCTTATTTTTATCCTTGTCTGAATAAACGTTATTATTATTATTATTATTATTATTATTATTATTATTATTATTATTATTATTATTATTATTATTATTATTATTATTATTATTATTATTATTATTATTATTATTATTATTATTATTATTATTATTATTATTATTATTATTATTATTATTATTATTATTATTATTATTATTATTATTATCTCGTGGTCTCGAAATTATTTAAAGTGAGTACGGGTGATTGACTACGAATGAAGATATTCGAGATTTTGCCATTCGCCATATTATACTCACATATGATACTTTCAAATGTCTGATGACATTGAATTAGACATTTGCACAAAAAGTTGCTGATAGTTCCTCAACATCACTTAAATATAGTTTCTTCGAACATTTCATGTTCAATAAAACTATTCTTGAAATTGAATTCCAGGTGCTTTGATGCCAGGAGTTGGTTTTAAAAATCTTGTTTTTACCATCCGAGTGAAATCTAAAAAAGACGAATTGCCGTTTAAAACAAACGCTCCAAGCATGACATGCAATATTTTACGCTAGGCAACATCCATCAAAAGGCAGGATTTGCATTCTTATGGAAGTTGCGAATTCGGATACACCTCTTATCACTGTTCCGCAATGCGTCGTCAAATTACTGAAAAACATGCTGAAAAACTGCCGGTAGCGATGCCCATGCTTAACTCCTGCCAGACCGATATTTACTAGGTTACTGTTGTTTTCCCTTCCCTCGCTCGCGTAATTTATCTTGGGACCCTTCAAAAGCTAATTTGATAGTGGAACACTTCCTAAGAGTGTTTGTTTTTCATGTCAAGCGCCACGAATCCCCACTAGTAAACAAAATTTACAAACTAAAAACGAAAGCGAAAAATAACGAAAATTTGATTATAACCATGATGCCATCACCCTGGGCTTCTGCTTCCTTCAGTAAATTTAATACTCGAAATAGAATGATATAATTCTTCTTCTCGAAATTGAGAAATATGTCCAAGGATGCGAATCTCCTCAGAATGTTCATCAAACATCCTGATTGTGCAAAAATCTTTTGAATTAATATCATCTATTCATTCAAAAAGAGGGTTACAAAATTATACTTTTTTCTCACAAACATGTGTCCTCAAAATTTTTTTTTCATATAAAGTGATTCAATTGAATGTAAGGAGTAAATTTGGATAAGTGAGTATCCACTGGTGAATGTATAAGACTAATATAGGTATATATACAGGTTAATGCAAATTTCATGGTGCACTATTGTCAAATCAGAAAAAGATGCGCAATTTTATGGTCATCCCGAATATCAAAAAAAAAAACTAGGATATCTTACGTAGTTCGTGAAATATCCTGAAAATATTTTCACTAAAAGTGACAAAAATAATTTGAAACTCAATAACTAAGGTGCTAGAAGGCAACTCTACTGCAAAATAAAAGTAATTGCTGCTCTCCTGTATAGAATTGATTGGACAATTTTTTGTTGCACATCATGCAGCGTCACTGATTGTTCTGAAATGACCTGTATTTTTCGAGCAGTAGTCTTCTTACTGTGAAATTGACAGTTCTGATTTTCTCATGTTATAACATCAAGCACTGAAAACTGGACATTGTGACAGCCACTTTCCTTACTTGACTGGCACATGTCGAATTTCGAAAGCAACGATTTTACACATTGTAGGTGCATATCAATCACTCTATTCCTCGATATTAGACGAGTTATTAGATGAGATCAAAATAACAGTTGAATTATCCATTACATTATACCCAACAATTAGTATAGTAATTCTGACAGCAGCCTACTCGATTCTGATGATGAATTCTCCACAATAAAATCGGAATTAAACAGCAGCTCGCGAATTTAATGTGCAGATAGACTTACGTATAAACTTCTTCTATACTATGACATAAAAACAATGAATAATCTAGAAGCATTGATTCTACATCATATTTTCTATTTTTTTGTTACTCCAACTTCTTCATCATTAAACATACAAGTGTGATAAATCGATGAATTGGTAATATCATGAACTATTCCATGGTGTGAAAATCCAAAATGGCTGCCATTGAAAATATCAAAGTTGGTTTCGATATCTTCGAATCTAGCGTGGCTAAGTTTTTTTTTATCACCGTTGAATTCAACATACAAACTTCAGTAACTGTACCAAATTTCAAAATTCTAGCAGCAATAGTTGAGAATAAGTTACCGATGTCTATACGAATCGACAATTTTCAGTTTTCCAGGATATTTCAGGAACTACCTCGATTTCTTTTCATATTCGAAATTCCCATGAAATTGCGCAAATTTCTCGTAATTCAACCTAGTTCGTATCTCTCCCCGTTTCCGATTTGACAATAGTGCACCATGAAATCTGCATTACCCTGTACCCTTATAGATTCCCTTTTTTTGAAAAACTTTTCTTCGTCTCTTCCTGATCTCATTTCCGCTTGCTAGCTGTCTCATCTGTGAACATTTCTTTGGAGGATCACCCTGTGTGTAGCCATCAATCTATACCGAAAGGGTATAGCATGGACAATATTTCGCCCCATTCGCTGTTCAGTGGGACTGAACAGGGCGAAGTAACTAGTGATAATAGGCTCCATCGAGCGGATTTGTCCGTTTGCGGACTGCTCGATCTAAATTCAAGCGAAATAACGATAAATCTCACCCACTATCTGTAATTCTTACCTCCTCAGCTTTTCACTTGTCACTATTCCGAGGATCGTTTTCGTATCTTTTAACTTTTAGATAAGCAAGATTCATTGTCTGAGAACGCATCTCCTGTACAGTGACTCAAAGTGGGGTGGGATTCGTTTTGTTCGGGAAATTTCGATATTCCAGATCTTTTTGGGGCTCTATAGAAATGTGTGGATCAAGCAGTGATGTTATTCGGACCAAAAAAACTGAGGAACAACTTCCTCAACTTAATTCAAATCCAAATCGAAAACGATATCTTACCCGTGGTTTCTGAGGTAAAAAATCTTGGTTTGTGGTTGGATTCTGAGCTTCGTTTCACTAAACATATCAACTTTCTCACCCAAACTTCATACAATATCCTTAGACAATTGTATCCTAATCGAGATTTACTTAATAAAAATCTCAAACTCAAACTATGTGAGTCACTCATCATCTCTAAAATTTCTTATTGTGACAGTATTTATGGTCCTGCCTTAAGGCAATCTGATTCCTTGAGATTGCAACGCATTCAAAACAGTTGCTTACGATTCTCCTTTGGTGTTCGCAAATTCGAACATATATCTTCTACTTTGAAGGATTCAGGTTGGCTCAAACTAGAGAAACTCAGAAAATTGCACCTTTTGACTAACACTCACAAAGTCTTGATTACACGCAAGCCTGAGTACCTCTCGAACAAACTAATCAAATTCTCGAATATTAATAGATTTTCTACACGCAATGAAAACACTTTAGTCATCCCTAGACACAAATCAGCAATTTTCACCCGCAGCTTCTCTTACTCCGCTCCTAAATATTATAATTCGCTTCCCAATGAGTTAAGATCCTATACCCTCAATAATTTCAAAAAAAGGCTAAAGTTATATTTGTTAACCAATTAGATACCATCATCAAGGATATTGCCACTGTATTCCCACATTTTTGTAACTTTATATATATATACATAATTATGCTTGTGGGTTTACTATGTTTGTTTTAGGTTTTCCTCTTGGTTTCGATACATGTTTTGATATATATGATTTGATTATTTTGTACCTACTGATAGAATAACTTTTTTATTAATATTCGTTTTTTTTTTCTCTAAGGTTGAGTTTAAAAACAGCTTATGCTGACACTCCGCCCTTTCACCATGTAGCTTTTTTGCAATGATATTCTTTTTCTCATGCTTTATATACTTTCTGTGGTGAATAAAGACGCATTATTATTATTATTATTATTATTATTATTATTATTATTATTATTATTATTATTATTATTATTATTATTATTATTATTATTATTATTATTATTATTATTATTATTATTATTATTATTATTATTATTATTATTATTATTATTATTATTATTATTATTATTATTATTATTATTATTATTATTATTATTATTATTATTATTATTATTTGAATGATTGAAATCAATCTATTCCAGTCACGACTCTGCGGCCTCCGAAACCACGCAGAGTCGAGCTGGAGGAAAACCAGTGACCACTCTCCACGCCGTGGGGTAAGTGATCACTGTGACCGGATATCGTGTGCCCTTAGTAGACGCAATGATCCAAGTATGACGGCCTTCTGCATTGCCCTAGCCAAAACGTGTGCTTTCTGACGGCAAACTGGCATTTTTTGCAATTCTGAGAGCAGCGTTTTTCTCGTACCACCGAGGGAGCCTATAATCAATATGACTAGTTCGACAGAATGGTCTGGATAAAGTCTGCGGAGTTCGAAGAGAAGATCTCTATATTTTGTCCGTTTCTCCTCCTCCTTCAAAACGATGTTCGATTCGGCTGGTGCCGAAAATTCAATCACGAACATCGCTTTGGTTTGGTGGTCGAGGAGGACTACGTCAGGCTTATTGGCTTGTATCTGCCTGACGGTGGCGAATGAGAAGTTCCAATAAATTCGACACCTCTCATTCTCCACTACGGACTCAATATCCCCTGGAGCATAAGGCAGCACTGGAGCTTCATCAATACCGTACGAGTGCCTCAGATGGTAATAGAGCACTCGTAATGCCGCATTATGTCTATGGATATAGGCCGAAACTGCATACACCGTGCATGCTGAAAGCAGGTGCATCAGCGTTTCCGGCGCCCTACGGCAGGCCCTGCATCTTACATCAGGGACCTCTATACCCATGACTCGGCTCTGGTAATGTAAGGTATTGAAAACTCCATCCTGGCATGCCATGATGAACCCCTCTGTTTCCGATTTGAGCCCGCCTGACCTTAGGAATGCGAAGGTCAGCTCTTTGGATAAACCCCTGTCTTCAATATTGTTGAAGAAGACAGAATGAAGAGGTTTATCCATGTGGAGTTGCAGAGTTTTATCAACTTCTGCAGCTTTTATGCGGGCTTTTCTCCGAGCGTGGTCGAGCTCAGTCACTGAGTCGCGGGATCCACGCTCGGAATCGAAAATCAGAGAGAGTTCATCGGCTGCTCGATGTGCTGCCTTGAAGAGGAATGCTCCTACTCCTGCATTCTCATGGCTCTTGACCATCTGCAGGAGGGGATCCGAACTCCTGATGACTTTGCAGGCGTTATCCAGAACCATTCTGTTATGGAGATACTCCAAACTTAAGAGTCCACGGCCTCCCTGATCTCTTGGGAGATATAGCCGTGGAACGGACGAAGTTGGATGAAGGCTCCTATTAAGGTGCATCATCTTGCGAGTACTTACGTCAAGTTGGCGCAGCTCAGCTAGTGTCCACTTAAATACTCCAAAGGAGTATAGTAGGATCGGAACAGCAAGCATGTTAGTAGCAGCGACTTTATTCTTTCCTGACAGTTCTGAAGACCAGATCTGTCGAAGTCGCTGCCGATACTTGCTGCGGAGAGCGTCTTTCACCATTCGTGTTTCCTGGATGTGGCTTTCCTCCACACCCAGGTAGGTGTACGTCTCTCCGGCATCCAGGTGGTGTAGGATGCTTCCGTCCACTAGCTGCGCGTCCTTGTCATAGTCCTCGCATCGTCCTCTCTTAAGATGAACCAGTGCACATTTGTCCATCCCGAATTCCATCCCGATCGCCCGTGTATACTCCTGTACCACCCTGAGGGATTGGTCTAAGTCCCTCTCACCGGAAGCATAGAGTTTAAGGTCATCCACATAGAATAAGTGAGTGACCTTATGCCTCCGTTGACTGGGTGGTCCGCAGTAGTAGCCCTTGGTTTTCCTGAGCTCAACGGATAAAGGCAACAGTGAGATACAAAATAAGAGAGGGCTGAGGGAGTCTCCCTGGAAAACCCCCCTCTTGATGATAACCGGCTCTGTCTGGACTTTCGCATTACCCGATGTTATAGTAAAGCGAGTCTTCCAGAGCGGCATCAGTTGTTCTACGCATCTCACTATCGGATCGGGTACCGAAAGGCACTTGAGCAGGTACACGAGTAACTCGTGGGACGTTGTATCAAATGCCTTTCGATAATCGATCCAGGCCATAGAGAGATTCCGCTTGTACTGCACGGAGTCTTGCGTGATAGATCTGTCTATCAGAAGGTTCTCCTTGCAGCCAGCGACACCTCTCTTTGACCCTCGTTGCTCATATATCCGTTGGTAAACCGGGTCCACTACTAGGAGTATGCGCATGTACAAGATGCGGGTAAACAGCTTGTAGCATGCGTTCAAACAGGTTATCGGTCTGTAATTTTTCGGGTTGGACAAATCTCCTTTCTTGGGGAGAAGCACGGTTCGCCCCTCGACAAACCACTCCGGAATTTGCTGCTCTCCATTTAGCCAATGATTGAATATTCTGGCTAAATGGTGGTGGGTAGTGGGTAACTTTTTCCACCAAACGTTATTGATCCCATCAGGACCTGGAGCAGCAAAGTTCTTAGAACCCGTTAGGGCTCTTCGAACCTCCTCGGTGGTTATCGATTGACGCAGTAATTCGGGCTCAGGCTCTCGGAACCTTTCACAAAAGGCTCCGAACTGCGTCAGGGCTGGAGTATCTCTGTTGAATGGATGCATCACCTCATAAATACCCTTCCAGAAGGTTTCCACCTGATCAACAGTCGGCGGATTCTCAACTACACTAGGAGGCGGTTGGAATAAGCGAGAGGGTTTTTCGCGAAAAAGTTTATTCTCCGCCAACCCTCTCGCTCGCCTCTTTAGTGACTGCTTGGCAGCCACTAACATCCGTATCCTCTCCAGGCAGTGCTGTTTGATGACGGTTAGCACTGCCAGGTTGAGTGTGTGATGGGTGCGACGTAATGTAGTGGCTATTCGTCGCACTTTTGACGTGAATGGCCTGTTAGCCTCCACATAGTCCATCACACACTGGATACGGGAAGTGTGTTGTCTCGCCGACTGGATCTTTGCATCCATCTTCTGTACGCGTCGTTCTGCCCTCTCAACCAGGGAGACCGATGCTACTGGTCTCCCTGCCTGAGAGGACTGAACGGCATCATACACGGCGCAATTGATGCGCCAGATATCAGCATCTTCTGGGAGTGCATCACGGAGTGATTCATCCATTCTAGTCAGATCTTGGGGTCGCAGGGCCTTGATGTTGAGTAGGCTCCTGCGATTCCTGATTTGGCTCACCTCTGGTACTTGGTCCCTTTCCTCGTTGTTCAGCAGAACGGGTGGAATTGGATGTTCCTCCGCCTCGTCGTTCTGCCGGGAAGGGACTCTAACATACTTCCTTACGCGCAGGTGAGATACATAATCTCGCAGATTCTGGGCCGTAAAGGCTGCATGCTCTGGGTGGAGTTGAAGCCACAGAGCATGCATCCGCCTCATGTATCCCCTACGCGCAGGTTCGCTGCTCTCGTAGCACTGCAGAAGGTCGTCCCTCAGATCATCGGTCCACACTAGGCGTCCATGTTCGTCGCGGTCGTTATCAGGCTGTCTGTCCGGTTGGGCCCCACCACCTTGCCGATGATCCCCATCCGAATGAGATCGGTTGTGGGGGCCCTGTCCTCTGTCGCTGGGAACCAGAGTTTTAGGGCTCTTCAGGTGGTTAGCCTTCAGAGCCCACGGCCGACATAAGAGGGGATCAAAGTACCCCTCCCAGGTGCGCTCCCGCTGCCGGTCCGATTTTGCACCCTCAGCTCGGGAAGGTGGTGTCGCTACTCACCAGGGGTGAAGATGACTTCACCCTCCTGCCTTATATTATTATTATTATTATTATTATTATTATTATTATTATTATTATTATTATTATTATTATTATTATTATTATTATTATTATTATTATTATTATTATTATTATTATTATTATTATTATTATTATTATTATTATTATTATTATTATTATTATTATTATTATTATTATTATTATTATTATTATTATTATTATTATTATTATTATTATTATTATTATTATTATTATTATTATTATTATTATTATTATTATTATTATTATTATTATTATTATTATTATTATTATTATTATTATTATTATTATTATTATTATTATTATTATTATTATTATTATTATTATTATTATTATTATTATTATTATTATTATTATTATTATTATTATTATTATTATTATTATTATTATTATTATTATTATTATTATTATTATTATTATTATTATTATTATTATTATTATTATTATTATTATTATTATTATTATTATTATTATTATTATTATTATTATTATTATTATTATTATTATTATTATTATTATTATTATTATTATTATTATTATTATTATTATTATTATTATTATTATTATTATTATTATTATTATTATTATTATTATTATTATTATTATTATTATTATTATTATTATTATTATTATTATTATTATTATTATTATTATTATTATTATTATTATTATTATTATTATTATTATTATTATTATTATTATTATTATTATTATTATTATTATTATTATTATTATTATTATTATTATTATTATTATTATTATTATTATTATTATTATTATTATTATTATTATTATTATTATTATTATTATTATTATTATTATTATTATTATTATTATTATTATTATTATTATTATTATTATTATTATTATTATTATTATTATTATTATTATTATTATTATTATTATTATTATTATTATTATTATTATTATTATTATTATTATTATTATTATTATTATTATTTTTTTTTTTTTTTTTTTTTTTTTTTTTAACATTTGGGTGCATCGATTGCTGAGATCATTAGCACCTGTTTCCTATATTATGCGATTCATGTCACCAATAAAATTTATTCATTTATACTAAATATTCTTGTAAAGATTAGTAGCTTTCAGGAAATTGAGCAAATTTGTGATCATCAGGGCATCCTTGAAATTTTCTGAAATATCCACAGATATATTGAAAAGCTGCCGCATATTCCTGTATCTTTGACAATCACAGATGATATGTAATACTGTGATCGTTTCATCACAATGGTCACATATAGGACGTTCTTGTCCCTCTAAAAGAAAAGCATGTGTTAAGGCCGTGTGTCCAAACCTCAAACGGTGTACTTTAACCCTATCTGACCTACCCAAGGCCACAGGAAGCCGCCATGGCTTGATAGAGGGTTTGAGTCTCTTCAAGTTGTTATCTACCTGATCCCATTCATGCTGCCATATTCCCATTAGTTTTGATTTGTATTGCACTTTCATATCATCTCCTCTGACTATCTTGACATCGACTGTTTCGAAATCAGCCGCATCACGTGCAGCTCTATCAACATTTTCGTTCCCTTTTATGCCAACATGACTTGGTGCCCAAATAAATTCAACATTTTTCCCATTATCGTGCAGATGGTGAATAGCAAATAATATATTTTTCACAAGTGGATCTTCAGAAAATGGGTTCGAAATTGTCTTGAGGACACTGAGAGAGTCGCAGATGATAACAATTCCTGGATTATTATCTGTTACATTGCAAAGTTGGAGAGCTTGCCAAATAGCATAAAGTTCAGCTGTATATATGGATATATATGGAGAGAGAGACCATGAGTATGTAACATCATCAACTGATAGAGCACAGCCGGCTCCAGTGGCCGTTTTAGATCCGTCTGTATATATAATTGTGGAAAGATGAAACTCCTGTAGGATCTCCATGAATAGTTGGCGATAAACCAGCGGGGCAGTAGAACTTTTAGAAAGAGAATTCAAGTCTAGACGGATAGAAATTTTCGGAAATAGCCAGGGCGGAACCTCGAAATTGTTAACTGGAAGAACGTTTAGATCATACCATTCTAGACGCGGCAGTGACTCTTGTGCTCTTATTCCTACTGGTCTTGTTATAGTTGGTCTATTGACATATTCGTTGTGATTTTCGAATAGAATTTTGAAATTTCGGTGATTGGGTTGTGCTCGCATATTGCAGATGTAGTTCGCCAGTAATTTTTGACGATGTAATCGTAATGGTGGAAAACCTGTTTCGCTGCAAATACTTGTGATTGGAGTGGTCCGAAAGGCGCCTATTGAATACCTTATTCCAGCATTATGTATCGGATCAAGTAATTTGAGGATAGATTTTCGCGCCGAGGAGTAAACTATGGAACCGTAATCCATCTTCGAAAGCACCAGAGACCGGTAAATATTCAATAAAGTATCTGTGTCTGCTCCCCAGCTTGTGCTAGCGAGGCATTTTATAATATTCAGTGAGAGTTTACATCGGACTACCAAATTTTCTATATGATTTCGCCAGGTGAGTTTTGAATCGAATATTAATCCAAGGAATCTTATGGATTCCCTGCATTCGATTAAAGTATCGTCGATATATAATAAAGGATCATAGTGAGGTCTACGCAGTCTACAAAAGTGGGTGCAACACGTTTTTCCTCTACTGAACTTGTAACCAACATTTCTGGCGTTTCGAACAATTTGATCAATGGATCTTTGTAGCTTCCTTGTAGCAGATTCAACCGTAGGTGCAGACGTAACTATCATCAGATCATCAACATACAAACATATCTCAACTGTTGGGTCAACTGAAGAGGCAATATCATTCACTGCTATAGCAAACAGTGTCACGCTCAGAGTGGAACCTTGCGGCACACCCAGTAGTCTAAGCGAGGATGAAGAATTACCTACTCTGACGCTAAAAGTTCTCTCCGATAGAAATGAACATATGAATAATGGCAAATTACCACGCAAACCCCACTCATGAAGTTTATTCAGAATTCCATATCGCCAGGTCATATCATAGGCTTTTTCGAGGTCAAAAAACACAGCTACCGTATGTTCTCGCTTCCTGAAAGATTCCTGAATGATTTGCTCAAGATAGACGAGTTGGTCCGTGGTAGAACGATGCTTCCTGAAACCTGCCTGGTGATCGACCAAATACCCCCGTGATTCCAAAAACCAGACCAGTCTGTTGTTCACCATTTTTTCTAGGATTTTTCCCATACAGCAAGTGAGGCTAATAGGCCTGTAACTGGAGGCAAGTAGAGGATCCTTTCCTTCTTTCAGTATCGGAACAATGATAGCTTCTTTCCATTGGGATGGGTAAGTGTTCGATAACCATATTTTATTGTATAAGCTCAATAGTGATATTTTGAAATCAGATGATAGATGCTTGATCATTTCATAGCTTAATGAATCTGGACCTGGAGATGATGGTTTAGTACGAGAAAGGACGTATTCAAATTCAGAAGCGGTGAATGGTGAGTTATAATCAAAATCTTCTGGTGTGAAGAAGTCAAAGGGAAGCTCTTGTTGAGCTTTTAATTGAATGAATTCTTGTTCATAGTTTTGGTTGCTGCTTGCAGCACAATAATGATCTGCCATATTTTCTACTATTATCCGTGGAGAATCAGTGATTTCATCATCTTCTGTGCGCAAATATTTGACTGGTGGTGAGAAGCTACTACCAGAAACCGCTTTAACTCTTCGCCAGACCTCTGAAATTGGCGTATTCGGAGATATCGATGACACATATGTATTCCAAGAAGATCGTTTACTCTGTAAAACGAGGCGGCGAGCCATCGCTCTAGCTTTTTTGAACGATATCAAATTTTCGAGTGTGGAATTTCTTTTGAATACATTGAGTGCTCTCTTCTTCGTCCGTATAGCCTTCCTCACTTGATCATTCCACCAAGGAACTACACGTTTGTCTGGAATTTGCGTTCTTATAGGTATCGCTTTCTCAGCTGCAGCCGTGATGCTATGAGTGAGCTTGACAACCTCTTGGTGTATGTTATCAGACTCGTCAGGAATTTCAAGATTCCGTTCAAAAGCAAGCCAGTTAGCTTTGTCTATTAGCCATTTGGGAGGCAAGGATATTCGACTTCTCGGGACATCAGTGGAAATTATAATCGGAAAATGATCACTGTTATGAAGATCATCTGAAATCCTCCAGGATAAACAAGGGGCAATTCTAGGTGATGAAAAAGATAGATCGATTGCACTGAAGTCTCTAGATCTGGCATTGAAGTAAGTCATCGCACCAGAATTCAACAGGGCCAAATCATCCCTTTCCAATAACTGCTCGAGAATATCTCCACGAGCATCACGTCGTCGGGAACCCCAAAGTGGGTTGTGAGAATTAAAATCGCCAACCAGCAGAAATGGGCTGGGTAGTTGCGATATCAGATTCTCCAAGTCTTCTTTCCTCCAGTTAGCATTAGGGAGGTATAAGCTGCATATAGTTATGGTTATGGGAGCGACAATTCGAACAGCAACCGCCTGTAAGGCAGTATTTAGGTGGAACAGAGAGTGAGGCACGTTTTTTCGTATAAGAACAGCAACACCGCCTTTTGCCCGTATTTCGGGATTTACGTCCTTTCGGAAGATATCGTACCCCTTGATGGAATACGGTTGGTTCGGTTTGAAATGTGTTTCCTGAAGACAAATACAAATTGGGTCAAACTCAGTCAAAAGTAACTTGAGTTCACAATGATGAAGAACACAACCATTACAATTCCATTGAATTATTGAGTCCATAAAAGAATAGAATAAAAAAAAAAAAAAAAAAAAAAAAAAACAAGATGAAGAAAATGAACGTACAAATAAATAAATGTATAAAATAATTAAAAATTGAGAAGTGTAAATCACAGATAGTTATCACAGATAGTTATCACAGGCCATTAGGATGTGCCCTTTCGGGGCTTTCCTTTTGGCCAACCTTTGGTTTTCTTTGTCTCCCTTTCTTGAGAGACAGAGCTTAGACTATCCTCCTCAGACGAGGAGAGGTCTTTTTTGTTCCTATCCCTTTTGCGATTTTCAGATCCTGTATCTGAAATAGTAGGGATTTGATGAGCATCTGATCCGATGTTGGGTCTAGGATGAGGGAGAAGTGGACGAATAAATTCAGGTTTCTTAGTGGGAACTTTGACTGCAAATACATCTTTCAAAGCAGTAACCAGCGAAGGTACTAATTCTTTCATAATCTTATCTAAATCATTATTGGGAGAGTTCGAAGTAGCATTGGCATATGAAACACCAGTAGTAGGGGTCTGAATCTCTACTTTCTTTTTCGCCTCAAAATATGAGATGTTGTCTTTCGCTTTGACCTCTTGAATAGCACTCTCTTTTTTGAAAATTGGACACATTCGCGATCGTGCCGAGTGATTTCCCTTACAGTTAATGCAGGTAATCGGCTCGTCACACGGGGATCCTTCGTGTAGAGGCTTTCCACAAACACACACCTGATCACCACTACATCTGGTAGATGTATGACCAAATTTCTGACATCTGAAGCAGCGCATTGGTGATGGTATGTATAGTCTAACATTTAAGCGGTAGAAGGCAACCTTAACTTTATCGGGTAGAATGGGTCTATCAAATGTTAGGACATGGTTCGCTGTATCTTTCAGTTCTCCATTGTGCTTAGTACGGATACGTCTGACTTCGATAACTCCCTGATCTTTCAAATTCTCAGCTATTTCTTCAATTGTACTATTGAGCAAATCTTTGTGGTATATAACACCTCTTGCAACGTTCATCGTTTTATGCGCAAAAATTTCAACATCCATTTCACACATTCTTTTTATATTCATCAGTCTCTTCGATTGTACAGCTGATACAGTTTCTACGAGCAGACCATCTTTTGTTTTCTTCACGTTTTTCACTTCACCAATCAATCCATATAGGCTTTTTTCAATAACAAACGGACTTACTTTGGAGAAATCTCCATCAGTTCTTTTCACGACCAGGAACCGGGGAACAGCCACCTTCTCCTGAGTCGCGCCAGCATCCTTATGGGTGGACGCGGAAACCACTGGGAAATTTTTTGAATTGGAAGTACTCATCAAGATCCCACGAGTAGCCAGGAAATAAAAGTCACCTGTAGCAGAGCACTGGATACCACAGAAAGGCTATGTACGGCGGGAGGACGCCAGGTATCCCGGAGGCACCGTTATCGACCATGTCCGTATGGCCACGCATTCATCAGCACGGTTGCTAACACCTTGAATTTCGGCTTTTTTTTGGCTGGTGAGCTCCATCCTGGAGAGATGTAGTTGAAATATTGAAAGAGACCCCTGTACCCTCGGATACCCTAATAGCCACCAGGGGTCGGAAAAACAAGAGTTGGTCAAGAGAGACCGATAGAAAAGTGAAAGTAGGAATATCACCCCAGACAAGTTGAAGAAAGGTGAGTATTCAGCTAGGGTGCCTCGGGTTTGCCACTCCCGTACTCACAAGTTGTGAGCCCCTGAGGGGATTATTATTATTATTATTATTATTATTATTATTATTATTATTATTATTATTATTATTATTATTATTATTATTATTATTATTATTATTATTATTATTATTATTATTATTATTATTATTATTATTATTATTATTATTATTATTATTATTATTATTATTATTATTATTATTATTATTATTATTATTATTATTATTATTATTATTATTATTATTATTATTATTATTATTATTATTATTATTATTATTATTATTATTATTATTATTATTATTATTATTATTATTATTATTATTATTATTATTATTATTATTATTATTATTATTATTATTATTATTATTATTATTATTATTATTATTATTATTATTATTATTATTATTATTATTATTATTATTATTATTATTATTATTATTATTATTATTATTATTATTATTATTATTATTATTATTATTATTATTATTATTATTATTATTATTATTATTATTATTATTATTATTATTATTATTATTATTATTATTATTATTATTATTATTATTATTATTATTATTATTATTATTATTATTATTATTATTATTATTATTATTATTATTATTATTATTATTATTATTATTATTATTATTATTATTATTATTATTATTATTATTATTATTATTATTATTATTATTATTATTATTATTATTATTATTATTATTATTATTATTATTATTATTATTATTATTATTATTATTATTATTATTATTATTATTATTATTATTATTATTATTATTATTATTATTATTATTATTATTATTATTATTATTATTATTATTATTATTATTATTATTATTATTATTATTATTATTATTATTATTATTATTATTATTATTATTATTATTATTATTATTATTATTATTATTATTATTATTATTATTATTATTATTATTATTATTATTATTATTATTATTATTATTATTATTATTATTATTATTATTATTATTATTATTATTATTATTATTATTATTATTATTATTATTATTATTATTATTATTATTATTATTATTATTATTATTATTATTATTATTATTATTATTATTATTATTATTATTATTATTATTATTATTATTATTATTATTATTATTATTATTATTATTATTATTATTATTATTATTATTATTATTATTATTATTATTATTATTATTATTATTATTATTATTATTATTATTATTATTATTATTATTATTATTATTATTATTATTATTATTATTATTATTATTATTATTATTATTATTATTATTATTATTATTATTATTATTATTATCATTATTATTATTATTATTATTATAACTAAGATGAGGAAATTCAGATCTGGAGTGGAAATAATGTTCATTTCTGAATATCTCTCCTATAATAAAATGCAATCATTTTAAAACACTAAACGAATGTTGAACACTACAAACTAGATTATCACTTATTGAGGCAGCTATCTATTGAAAAATATGGAGAAACTTCAGCCGTGGCATTAGATATTTCCAAGGTATTTGATTGAGTTTGGCACCAGGGACTCCTCGCCAAGCTTCCATCTCATGGTTTGCCCCCTCAGCTGTGTTCTCTGCTTGCTAGTTTCTCTCAAACAGGTCTCTTCATGTAGTGGTCGATGGAGTTTCATCTGATACTCTACTCATGAATGCTGGTGTTCCGTAGGGATCAATTTTAGCACCAACATTATTTCTACTTCACATCAACGATTTGTTGGAAGCAACTTCATGTCCTATACACAGCTTCGCGGATGATAGTACCCTCCATACTGATTTCTCTTCCAGGGCTCCTATATCGGCGCGTCAAACCAGAAATGAACGAGGAAGAAATGTTAACAAAATAAATATGGACTTAGCAACAATTCTCGAGTGGGGATCTAATAACCTGGTAGAATTCAATGCAAACAAAACACAAGCATGTCTTTTCTCTAGAGAAGCCGATCTCACTGTGCCAAACATAACTCAGTCAGGAGTAACCATACCATTGGAGTCATCCATTTCGATGCTTGGCGTTACTATCAGCAATAACCTTTCTTGGGAAAATCACGTGAGGTCCATTCCCAGAAGTGCATCCCAAAAACTTGGTTTTCTGTTTCGAGCCAAGAGCTACTTCACACCCAGTCAGCTGCTTATGATCTATAGGGCACAGATCCGACTTGTCCTGAAATACTGTTCCCATATTTGGAGTGCGACACCTGAACATATCCTGAAACTATTGGATTCAGTCCAAAAAAGGGCAATTCGTCTCGTCGGTGATGCCTCGCTTACAAACTCGCTCACTTCTCTAGAACACCGTAGAAAGGTTGGCGATTTGTTTCTGTTTTATAGATATTTTCATGGGCGATGCTCTTCTGAAATATCAACAATCGTTCCTACATTAGCAGTCTCTTCGAGATTAACCCGCCAAGTTCAGTCTTCTCACCCCTTCGTGGTCACTTTAGAGACCTGCAGAACGCCCCTTTTCAAGGACTCGTTAATCCAACGAACATCGAGACTTTGGAACTCATTGCCTAGGGAGGTGTTTCCCGAGGCATACGATCTCCTTAAATTTAAAAAGAACACCAACTCCTACATTATTTCCCATGGTTCTCACGATGTTCTCTGAACATTATAGGATATCCCTTTCCGTGAGAACCAGCACATAAAAAAAAGCTTACAATCCACGACACGTGTTTCGCTATACTATAGCTTCTTCCGGTAGAGTATTGAACTATTAGCTACTATTGCAAACTATTCGAATATATATAACAAGGTGTCAGGTACGAGAAGAGTAAAGTCTAATCTAGGGATAGAAAAATTAGTTTCTACCTAGGTTTTCTTGAAAAGTGTGAAAGGAACAGAAGATTACTTGAAAAAAAAATCATAACAATAGTATCACATTATGTAATTGTTCTACCAGAGGAATATATGTGCAGAGGAGGAGGAGAAAAGCAGTAGAGTAGGAGGAGAGGTGAAGGAGTAGGAGAAGGAGAAGCAGAGGAGGAGGAGAGGATGAGAGATGGATGAGGAGAGAAGGAAAAGGGGTAGGAGTAGAAGGAAAGAGGAGACCATTCTGTTTTCAATTGAGATTTCAATGAATAATATGCATATGTGGTCAGGATTCATTCTCTCCAAGGCCTATACCGACATCTGTTCCTTAGATTCTTCAATTGAAATAGGCACGTCAGAATCAATCGTGGTGCGCTGAATGCACACAGCCTCCGCGATTGGGAATAAAATTGAAATATTCTCTCATATCGCGGCGCTCAGAGCTGATTTGAATTTGAAATTTTCTTATATATCCAAGTGATGTCGCCCCCAAGTCGAACATCATTTACTCCAAATTAAACACCCACAAAACATTTTTTCGCGCTCCGCCCGCCAAATTCGAATTTCAAATGCCTCCGAGCGCCAACATCTTAAATTAATCGACGGAATACATATTTACCATTCACTTCGTATATGTCAAATAGGATTTCGGGAATTCGGTCTGATTTTCGGCTGCGATTGGTATATTCCCACCTACCTTGGAGATTTTGCATGCGTATGAGGGAATATTGATGTTGGCAGTGATTTGAATACGGAAATTGTAATACGATAATAATGAAATCCCTCTTCCTTGTATTTTCAAGATGTACTAACAGACAATGATCTTTAATCATTTCATATTGCATTTCACGGGGTATAATGAATCAGTGCGTATATATTTTACAAGGGAGTAGAAAAAATCACCCCCAAAAGTGTTACAGTTTTATTCATACCATTTGACAGTCCATTCTTGATAGCTCGATTAATTCTGAACAAAGGAGGTCTCTTGTGATTATTTCGTGATGGAATTATTGTCGATTTCTGTAGTACATGTAGTAGATATGATTTGCATAGGGTGGAATTTCTATCAGACTTGAATTCATCCATAGTAGGTGGCTGTCATCAAATGATAAATAAATAGTGAATAATTTTTAAATCAAATCCGGTCAAAGAATCCAGAAATATCTTGAAACACATCAAATCACACGATAATGCGGTTTCTAAAGCCTTCCACGTCTTAGATGATTAACAATGCGTGGAGCAATTTTGCTTGCACTGGTTTTATCGATCACTATAAAACACTCTGATCTCATTTCGATTAGATTAATATTTCTCTCCAATATGAAACTGTCCCTACGTCAGTGCGCTAACCTCCTGCTGAAGGTATGTATTTATATGGAAAACTTTTTATATTCGACTTTCCATTTATTTTTCTCCTCGCGCTTGACAAAATAGGTTTGGCATGGTAGGAGTTACTTAATTTGACAAGATGACGTTCAATCGCACCTATGAAAGCGCGGAAATGTTTTCTTCACTGTGACAGTTGCGTCGGTTTTTGGAACCTGAACTTCCCTACTGCGTTATAGCGTGTCACTCTCGAGCCACGTGAGATGTTATCAGGGTATATTGTTGAGCGTTCTGGCCAAACACCAAGGAAAGTTATTTTCTGTAATGCTTTTCCGTACGAAATGACAAGTCTAGAGGCTGATGGAAACATATTGGAACGTTGGTACCTAATGCGGTAGAGAAATAGAAAAGTAAGACATATTCACACATATAACGAGGAAGAAATGTTAACAAAATAAATATGGACTTAGCAACAATTCTCGAGTGGGGATCTAATAACCTGGTAGAATTCAATGCAAACAAAACACAAGCATGTCTTTTCTCCAGGAAAGCCAATCTCACTGTGCCCAACATAGTTCAGTCAGGAGTAACCATACCATTGAAATCATCCTCTTCGATGCTTGGCGTCACTATCAGCAATAACCTTTCTTGGGAAAATCACGTGAGGTCCATTGCCAAAAGTGCATCCCAAAAACTTGGATTTCTGTTTCGAGCCAAGAGCTATTTCACTCCCAGTCAGCTGCTTATGATCTATAAGGCACAGATCCGACCTGTCCTGGAATACTGTTCCCATATTTGGAGTGCGGCACCTGAACATATCCTGAAACTATTGGATTCTGTCCAAAAGAGGGCGATTCGTCTCGTCGGCGATGCCTCGCTTACAAACTCGCTCACTTCTCTGCAACACCGTAGAAAAGTTGGCGATTTATCTCTATTTATTATATTTTCATGGGCGATGCTGTTCTGGAATATCAACAATCGTTCCTCCATGGGAAGTCTCTTCGAGATTAACCCGTCAAGTTTAGTCTTCACACCCCTTCGTGGTCACTTCAGAGACCTGCAGAACGTCCCTTTCCAAAGACTCGTTCATCCAACGAACATCGAGACTTTGGAACTCATTGCCTAGGGAGGTGTTCCCCGAGGCATACGATCTCCAGAAATTTAAGAACACCAACTCCTACCTTCTTTCCCTTGGTTCTCACGATGTTCTCTGAACATTACAGGATATCCCTTTTCGTGAGAACCAGAACACAAAAAACATTAAAATATTGCTCACACTCCAACTCTAGTATTTGCAAGTTATTATCTTAGGTATATAGATCTTATACGATCAATAGTCAAATTCGGGCAATGCCCGAAAAAAAAAACGCAACACTGGTTTTGAACAAGACCAACGATTATTTCCCAAATCCGAAATTTTATTTGTATACGGTTATCGAGCATTACAAAATAATGAGAACTAGCCTTGAACTAGTTATAAACGCGCTCTCGCGCTATATTCATTCATTGAGACTTACCTAACCTGAACGTACTAATCTATCGATCACTATTTTTTGTAAAATCTCGGGTTTGGGAAATATTCCTTCCTCAAAACTAGTTTTGCGTATTTTTTCGGGCATTCGATAACATAGACACTGAAGAATGCATCCTCAAACATCTTTGAAGAATAAACTGTGACATATTCTCTGGAGACGACTGTACATCGGGAAAAGAATATTGTGACTCTATCTGATATCTGTTTCCATGTCGAACACAGGATGAAAGCCTTGCGAATGGGCTGGATAATGTATTTTCTTTCTTATAAATGCGTTACCCTAAACAAGAAAATATACGTTTGACTGTTTCAAACAAACGATAGAATAAATAGAACCCGAAAAACTTTGAAGAACATCGATAATCCTTGTAGACAGATAATTAATTGCTACACACACACAAACACGTCATATTCGGAATTAGTGAAAAAGTTGAAATTGAAATGGCAAAAACTTCGGTGCTTTCTTCATTCGACACATTTATTTCTAAATGGATAGGTTCGTTCCAAGATCTCATTCGGGAATGGAAAAATGAAATCTGTTCAAATTATCAATACTGTGTGGACTCCTATAATCTTTCTAATAGTCTGGTGGCTCCTTAGAAGAAAAAAGTCAATGGAAACGGATCCCATCGAATTAACTTCGAGAAACTCTTATACCGAGGAACAATTTCATTACTCTTTCAATGGGTATGAAGGGAATTCTTCATACAGTGTGACTCAGAAGTTAGGAAACCTTTAATGGATCGAAACTATTTCTGGCACACTTAATATAGGTAATACGCCGAATTCGAAACAAATATCGGCAATGTTGCCAACATTTGTTTTTTCACAAGATCTACTAATTTTTGAATTCCATATGGGATAATGAAAGGTTGGCCAGTCTGTTTCCGTCTGGCATGCCTGTTCGGAATCGCTCGTGGTCAAATAATATACGAGAGTTCCGATGAAACTCACCTATGAAAACTAACTAATATGACATAATATTTGACGGAAAGGCTAGACTTTCCGAAATATTCCACTAAAAACTTTCCAATTTGGCACACTGTTTAGTGTATATAAGTTTTCCATACATGGAAATATATAACGAAAGAATATGCGAGGATCAAGAAAAATCGAATTGAGATTTCTCATAAGAGATTCTACTATCAACAGTATCAATGATTATATATAATATTATCATAGTTACTTTATATAATATATACTGTCAATAATATCTGAAGACCGTATAGTATGTCACAATTCTATGGCGACAAAGATATTAATACGCGCACTGGAGGAAAGTGCTATCAAGGGATACATTATGGCCGAACGTAACTATAGGTCTGAAATGGTAACCATTATACGTTATGGCATTCTTACGTCGTTTTATTATGGAATAAATGTCGCGTATTTGCTAATGATTACTTCTGTGGATTTACAAAAGCAATAAAACACTCTTTGTAGTGAATCCACTATTATAACTATGTATATTTATTTATTGACGGTTAACTATAAATGGAAATATAATGACAAAACTCGAAAAACCTATTCTTGAAAAATGCTATTTTTGATATAAGATAATTGTTCTTTCATCGAATATTGCTAAATATTCATTAAAATAGAACAAAATCACAGCCCATTCAACATAAATGCTGAACAGTTTCAAGATTTTTACGAAAACTTAAATATTAAACCACCGGGATGAAATTGTCGAATAATCTGATTGTCTTGAAAATTTCGAATTAATTTGAGTTTTTTTTCCGTCACGTTTATTTTTCCTGTTGTAATATACTTCGTGAATTTTTGGACAATAAACGTTATTATTATATATGCGATGATACACATGCACAGGGTGCAAACAATTTAAACATGCCATCAAAATCAGATTTCGAATATTTATGGTCGACATAGTATTAAAGATTGATGAATAAAATATCCTCTCAGAGATTGAGGTGGTTCACAACTGACAGAATGTGCGGTGGTACAACCCGTAAGTAGAATCAGGGAGAACGGACAAGCAAAAGATCGATGACCCATGCACAAAATGTTCAGTTTTTGCTCGTCAAATTCTCCATATCAGTGCAAAAAATTAACGAACGTCTGAAATACGTTAGCCATCGCATACTCCGACATGGCATAGTCGACGTAAATATTCCGGAATTATTGTTCTAATGGGCCTTCCAAAAATACATTACACGCACATTTGCAGGGAGGCTGACAGCAATTACGGCTACCGCCTGCATTATTCGGCCAAAGCCCCTGGCACTTTGGTATACGTATTTAATTAATGGCCTCGCAGATCGGGGGATCATTTCACGGCTTGTTTTTTAATCCAGTTTCATTTCGCGTTTTCCATCATCTTCATTTGGCCAGATTCGCTCGACACCCATGAGCCTGTGTTCGGCTGGAAGCTGGAAAATTGTCGAATTTGCCAGTGATCTAACACGTTCTGTTTCGTGTTTTGTTTTGCATGGGACCAGGCAGACTCTGATTGGACCTCAGACGAATTAAAAACATAGACTGGCCCTTTCTATCTCTAATGCATTACATTGTTTGGAAGCAAGATCTAACTACTATCTCTCTTAGTATCGGGGAGAGAGGAGGAGAGCGGGCACATATTCAGACGGATAAAACCACAGAAATATAACATGCATTGATCCATTGTTCATTTTTACTATATTCTACGAGAAGGAAATCTGTGAAATACAATTCCGATCAACTGAAAATATTCATCATCTTGGATAGAATAAATATCCATGCATTATTTTACATTATTCCATTCCCGAACGTATGACTATAGCACTCACCAATGAAATGACACTGTTGACACTTCAATCCCAGAAACCTGCTTTCAACCACATATAAAACTTTTTTTACCATTTTAAGGGAAGAGCAATACATTAAATACACAAATAAGTGAATTAATCGATAAATAACGAACAAATCAACGCTTTGAGAACGGTAATACGACCACACGAATGACCACGTCATGAATCGTAAACAATCTGAGAAACTCGTTCGAAACACGAAAACGGCGAGTTGGTCCGACGAGGCCCGAACGATAGATTCTTATCGTGGAAACAAGAAGGTTTGACAGTCGTGTTGGTATTATGAAAAGAATGGAAAATATCAGTCTATGTTTTTTATTCGTCTGAGGATTGGACTAATATGAAATTATTTTTCACAATGCAGAAACGAATTCGTTGATCAACATGGGCGATTCATACCTTGAACAGGCGTCCAAAAAATTTCGAAAAAACTGTTTTTCCACGACAAGAGGGGTGGAATGAAGTGATTCACGAATGAACACTATATGCTGCATCCATCAACAAAGCGAGCCATTTTTCACAAGCTGCCCAATTGTACCTATAATTTTTGTAAGTTTTCGATTTGAAGCCTGATTATCGATTATCAAAGTGACTCGTCTTAGAGCTAGAGCGCCCTATGTACCTAGTTGATAGTTATAATAATTCTTATTCACAAATACTCTCATTTCCACGTAGATATCTGTTTCGTTGCATGAAACGAACCTTTCTTTTCCCAATATGTCACCTTCCATTTCTGACTTCGGGATTGACTTAGCTTCATCTCTTTGCAAAATTTTGAGCACCCTAATTTTCGAAATGAATACTTTATGAAGTTTCAAAGCGAATCTTCCCTCACTACGAGTCCGCAAATGTTGCACACAAAGATGTGGAATCTCTTTGTCGTTGGTCGATTTTATTGCCACAAATTCCCCATTGGCGAACAATCTAATTTTCCTAATGTATATGATTCCCTCATACGGTGTGTTCGAACCGTAGTTACACTTCAACTGTTCGTTAAGGTTTTGTCTTGATTTATGCCCCAGATATAGCATTCGGAAACTGAAGTAATGACGTCTAAATTTGCTATTCAGTGACTTGGGTATATTGGTATATTTCTATAGTTTGTTTGAGATATTTTCTTGAGGATTTTTGAGAATACAGTAGCTAGTATACTTTAGCTTTTCATTATGCAAACCGATATGAAGTAGTCACCGCAGCACAATTTTTTTTTCTAACCACTATCCTAGTTGCCTTAGCAACCCCTGAGTTAGGATAGCGGGGACCTTACCTTTTATAGTGGGATCCGATACCACTTCTGGGGCCATTGAAAAAAATCCGCCGTCGATGAGGATTGAACACACGACGGGCAGCCGGCTGATTAAGAGATAGACACCTTAACCGCGCGGCTACCTGGCCCCTGCAATAAGAGATGCACTTATTAATTATATGATTTCTTCTACGGGCCTCTCAGAATTCCTTTCACGCATTTTCGAGGGTGATAAATTGTTGGGCCTTTATTGGCGTATTTGCAACGTTCCATAATTTGCCTGCCACCTCAATTTCCTTTCTCCATGGCAAAATATGTCGGCGATAAAAGTTATTCCCCGAATGAATTCTGAGTAGACTTAGAGACACCAATTTATTTTGTCTCAGCTTTAGTACCATGAATAACTTAAAACAAAATCTGATGTAGCTCGAAGACTTTCTATAATGGGGGATTATTCCCGAGAATGGAATTTGTTAAAAAGGAAGGTGCGGACAACTTAATATATTATTTTGGAGGTTCAGTGGCGGTATGAAAAGGTCTATTATGAGTCTTTGTGCCAGATAATTTACGGAGATTAGATAGCGAGTTCACAAAAGTCGCGTTTGAGTGCCTCAATATAATTTTCAATTTGTCAATGGTCATACTTATTGTTTTGAATTTTGAATCATTGGTGATTCTGGTTGCATAACAATAATAATGATAATTATTGGTAGGAGCATGAAAAATAAAACATATTCGGTAGGCTACCAAGAGGTAAAAATAGCTCTTGTCTGACTTAAAGGAACATTCTAGTGCTTTCTTCCTCCCAACCTGGAGGGGTTCGAAAATTATCAAAAATATGTAAGCCAAATGCAGGTGCCAGCTTGTTCGGAAGTATAAAACATTGAGTAAGAGCAAGATTTTGGAATTTTCGATAAGAAGACGTAAAAAATATAGTGGACTCAGTATCACCTTCAAACTATGAAATTCAAAGAAATGACATGAGTGATATTCGATATTTTTGTGTTGGGGTTGTTTCTGTTCGAGGCGAAAGTGATGGGGAAAGTTCATGCAGAAAATCGAGAAGATGTGTCTGATGACATTTTGGATGGAAACAAATATACTGCGATGAATTTTCGAACATCTATTTCTGATGCATGCTTGATCTAACATCACCCCTGGGTGAGGTCCAACATTTTCCTTGTGATTTATGTGTGAATCAAATATTCGCATCTTTCGACACAAAATGAAAAATACAGTCTCCTTCAGTTAAAAGCGTGGAATGAGAGCAACGTAATGCATATCAAGTAGTTAGCTTGATGGTCTAGGTGAGGATCTTGCCAGAATTATAAGCTCATTCCATCACGCAATGTACGCAACATTTTTCAGACGTTATCATTATTGATGAAAATTGTCAGATATGCTATTACTTTGCTTTATACAAGACATTAGTGGATTTATTTCCAGATATGTATACGAGAAAGAGCGGTAAATTATATATCAGGTTTTTGTATGAGAGCATTTCAAAAATGTGTGAAAGGGCTTTTACTTCCCAAAGCTTATACAGCTCTTGAACCAATATTTTGAAGTCATAGAGGAAGGACGCCCATTTTCGGATAGGCGCCTTACTTCGGATAGTGACGTTTTTCCCAAACTATTTGAAATTCGCACTTAACCACAATGTTTCGTCATCACCAAGTCGGTAATTACCTCCTCTGTATGTTTCGATATTTCGAAAAACTTTCGCCAGATGGCCATAACAAATATATGTGTATGATGTGATTCATAGTTTAATTCGTGTACTATTCAATTATAGTTTTCACTGGTAAGTAAGTGGACTATTCTCTATTTGATGCTCTTTAACCACCACAATCTCCAACTGAATCATAAAATGTCGCCAATGGTCCAGTACCACATAAATGAGCCAGAAAAAAGATTTTTTTTCGTATTTTTTCAAAGAGTAATGAGTGTATGAATTTGATTATTATTTTTTAATCTCGAATTCCATTCACGATGATTGATCTGTTTGTTATATTATGTTTAATTATATATTGTACTGTGTTATAGTATAGATAACTTGATTTCTGATAAGGAATTTCGGGCATTTTCAAAAGCTATCCGAAAATGGGCGACCTTCCTCTATTTTGAGTAGGTTCCTGAACCTATGAGGTAGAATTGAACGATATAATTCATTTACGCACCTGGGTATAGATCTAGTCGAGTACGATTTCTGCGAATTCCAGTGACATAATTAATCTCCATTCACAGAATCAAGTTAAACAGTTGGACAAAATGCATGACGCAAATAATATTTCATTCCTGTTAGCTCATCACGCAGCATATCATAACCATACCATAACCAATGCAATGGTTAGAGTGATAAACAGAGATATAAATTAATTTAGTGAGATGACATGTGACATTTTAACAAGTCGGGACTCAAACGAATTTGTTTCTATTCAGGCAACTGTGTGAAGCCTCGGCTCATTTCAGATACAGGCGTAATATAACCGAATCAGATGCGTAATTAGTGTTGGTGAGAATAGTTTAACCACATATCATCCTCATAATTCTGTTATGGAGGAACGTATGATTGAATTTATATGTGGAACATGAGTTGTCTATGGAGTAAAATGGTATCGTGCATGAATTTCTCTATCAATATACCAGATCGTTATTTATGTCAAATCAAAGGGATAATTGTAATTGCGTTATTCGATGATATATATAGAATTACATGTTAACAGCAATGTAGCTTTCGGGACATGTATTTTTGGCAGGATTCTATTTGAAAAAGGATTTTTGTTACCATCATCAAATCTTGGAAAATACACAGTGAAAAAAAAATTCACCAGCTCACACCACCTAACACCGTCTGGTGTCCCTGAGGTCCTGATTGTTTTAGTGTCAGTAAACACCGGCATATTATTCACCACTGTATGTGTTATATGACCTATCCATATGTGTTTTTTTTAATCATACCCAGTTGTCAGTAACACTAGTGTTAGTACTGAATTTAGCAGAATGGTGTTTTTTATGCCTAACTACATTAACTAGAATCAGGGACAATTCGGATGATGACGAACTGTTTCGGCTTATTTATACTGATCAGGGGCACTAGTGCCAAGTTCAATTGATACTGATCTATATCAAAATCATCTAATATATCATGCATAATATTGAAATCAGGTACGGTAGGAAGGACGTCAGTGCCACCTATTGGCAAAAGTTCTAAGGTTCTATGATCGAACAGATGAGCGCATGAAATTCACACCATTCAGATGCCTGCATACAATATTTTTATTAATTTATATTAAATCTGGTGTTTCAGGATGCAATACTTAACTTAACGAATGATTATTGCCACCAAATTAGATCATTTTTACATCATCTCGATGATATAACACGGTGTAACTTGGTGTTAATTCTATATAATAGGTGTTTTTCATGCGTTAACGTCAATGATAGCACCATTGAGAATATTAAATTTCAACAATTTGGTGTTTTTCATGATTATATGTTTCAGAATCGTTCTACACACATTCGTGTCATTTTTCACTACTAAGATCGGAATAACATAAACAGGACACAACTTTGATATTCAGGTGTTGTATTCGTCGGAGTTTGCTCTGAAATCCCTTTGATTGAAATTACACTCAAGTTTTTTTATGTGTAGATTCGCCAATCTACAAATTGTATTAAAGAAATATTTCCATTGATGAATCAGTCTTCTGAGTTATCAACTATATATTCACTTGACATGAAAAATCAAAATTTGGACCGAGTGTTGTATACATAGCTTTCGGGAATACATACGATTCATAAGAGGGTTCTAAATGCATCCTATTCACTTTGTTCCAAGTTATAAAACTGTCAAATAAAAATGAAACATGCCATGGAAAGGCCACTGTACCTTTGTTGCTTTCAATTCTATTATCAGATTGGCGCTTTTTTAGTGAGGTCTATCCGGTTAATCAAATTCGTGTTCCGTTTCTATATCAGTACTCAGTGGACGATAATTTCACTGGATTTGTATATTGTATTGTTTTTGAGTACCGCAATAACCCAAACAAAGGGGTGTAGAAAAATTGTGAATTGAATCAATTTCTGATATCTCTACTGTAATAGCAATATATCTTCTAGTAATAATAATTACAATACCCGATTCGACTGAAAAAATAGTTTTCAAAAACGAATGATAGGCTCAAATAATCCAAATCATTATTCACTTGTAAGAGTGATATATCGTTGGTTGATGTGTTAAAAAATACTTGAAATTATACAATCATCGACCTCTATCATGATTTCAATTGAAAAATCCAAACAAATCTAAATAAGCATGATGCAACTGAGGTCTGCATGGAAAGTTATGAAAATGTAAAATTTTTGTCATTGAGTATCCAATCAAATCTTTATTCTTCATTCGTATTTTATAACTGATTATCCTCAAACTAGTACTTGTAAATCTCGACAAGAATAATTAATTTACAGAGATCACATACGTAACTAACAACATTAAAGGCGGATTTAGCGGATGCATAAGCAATTATTTTCATAAACATAACTTTAATGTACAATTCATAATAGTTGAACTCTGTAGTTGCAAATGAAATGGTTTATCCAACTCATAAGGATAAGTCATAGTGCACATGTCGAAATAGTTTGTGCGCCTGCGCGAATCGAGATTTTAATGGCGGCATAATATTTACTCCCAACTGTCACTGTCATAGCTCATTATTTTTTAATTCAACATTGTGTATTTGTGTATTATCCAGTGTTAAAATGAGTTTAAAATAAGTTTTTTTCATTGACACCTCACACCCCAACGTCTTCTTTCATTTATACCTGTTAATGTGTCACTTGCTACTCACACACTTTATAATTATGTTTATTTTTATTTTTTTTTATTTTTTATTTACACTACTCAACAGATATACATCCAATTATAGAGTAGGATTAATAGGAACAATAAATTTTTAAAATATAAGAACTAAAATAAACAGTACATAAAATGTGATATAATGAGGAATGTTATAGAAGAATCAGTTTTTTTATGGATGCCACATAGCAGGAGAATATATGTCTAGCTGATGCGATAGATGTTCGTCGTGTATCGAGCACATGGTATATAAAGGGGAGAATTTCATCAGATTCAAGCGTGGTATGGGTAGATGGAATGAAATATTTTGTCTGCTTGTAATCCTAGGAATATGAAAATCAATCATATGGAGAATACTTGCACAATCAGTATATCCGTGAAGTATTTTCCATAGAAATATCTGCTGTGCAATCATTCTGCGATTTTCTAATGATCTGATATCAAACTTCTGAATTTGTTCATTATGGGGATATCCAATGTATGGGTAAACCCCATCTTCTTTGAAAGCAAGAAATTTCAGAAATCTCCTCTGTACTCGTTCCAATGCTTCTATGTGATTGGTATGATATAGAGACCAAACTACAGACGCATATTCTAGCTTAGAATTAAGAAACCAATAAATGACCCAAAAGTTATGCATAAGATAAGTTCCAATAGTTATGATTATGCATTGATGAAAAAGATATGCTTATACATCCGCTAAATCCGCCTTTAGTGGGAGATGTATATAGGTATAAATAGTCATCTATAGATGAAAATATGTGAAGAAAAGTTTCGGACTTCCATTGTCTAAAGGTATGAAGATTTGAATCCTGAGAAAAGAAAAGATGAGTTATGCTGAAAAAACGAAATGAGTGATGAATAAAAATTAACTATTTTATCGAATCAAGAAGATTCGAGTATCAATGAATCAGGTTAGTATTAGTGTTAGTATATATGAAGTCGAAAAATGTAGATTTAAATGGGAGTTTAACTAGTCGATGAGCCTGAAAATTAGAAAAAATTGAATTAGAAATCAATAGCCTGAAAAAGAAAGGTTGAATTAGAAATCAATAGCCTGAAAAAAGAAAAGTTGAATAGCCTGAAAAAAGAAAAGTTGAATTAAAAAATTAAAATAAAATGAATGAATAAAGAATTAAAATTATGAGAAAGATTCAAATCGAGTTTGTCACGACGTTTCGATTGTGTGTATCTACAATCGTCTTCAGGTGAGAACTAACAAAGTCCTGGGATACGGGGGTATTTATAGGTCAGCTATGGCGGGATTTTCCGGTTCAGTGAGCCGTAACCGGTTGATTCGGCTAATCAGCGGTTTCCATGTGTTGCGGATCTCGACGCTTGGTTGACTGAAAGCGTTATTATTCATTATGTATGCTGCTTCCTTGAATTTCCTCCTGAACCAGTGTTCTTCTCTATGGATGATTTCTGCCTCAGACCATTTGATGTTATGTTGGTGGGTCCACACATGTTCTGCGATTCCTGACTTGGTGGTTTCTCCTCGTTGGGTGTTTTTCTTGTGTTCGCCGATTCTGGTTTCCAGTGGTCTCTTGGTTTCTTCGATGTATGATTTGCCACATTCGCATGGTACTCGATAAACACAATTCTTGGAGTCACTGTTTTTGTTCGTTGGTCTGGTTTTGGTGAGTTGGCTGCGGATGGTGTTTCCAGATTTGAAGCAGGTCTTGATCTTGTATTTGGATCCAATCTTCTTGATTCTCTCTGACAATCCTTTGATGTAGGGAAGGCACAATGTTGGTTGTTGCGGTTCTTCTTCTTTTTGGATTATCCTCTGTTTCCTGCTCTTCAACGTCTGTTCCACCAATTTCCTTGAATAGCCGTTCTGGTAGAGGTCTCTCTTGATGTGGTCCAGTTCGGAAGTTAGGCTTTTCTCGTTGTTGCAGAGGCTGAAGGCACGATCAATCAGAGTTTTCACTATGCCCCTTTTCGTAGCTCCGTGATGGTTGGATCCATTGTTGAGATATTGTCCTGTGTGAGTTGGTTTCCTGTAAACAGAAGTTTGCCATTTGTTGTCTGTTCTCTTCACTTTCACGTCCAGGAAAGGCAATTCGTTTTGGGATTCTCTCTCGATGGTGAATTTGATGGAAGGTCTCACGTTGTTGATATATACTAACACTAATACTAACCTGATTCATTGATACTCGAATCTTCTTGATTCGATAAAATAGTTAATTTTTATTCATCACTTATTTCGTTTTTTCAGCATAACTCTTCTTTTCTTTTCTCAGGATTCAAATCTTCATACCTTTAGACAATGGAAGTCCGAAACTTTTCTTCACAACTCGAGACATTGTCAGCCACCTTCAAACAAAAGATGAAAATATACTTAGATATATTCTTCCCACACATTCCTATACCTGGAATTGCTTTCAGTCCCAATTATTCCTCAATATTTCTATTCTTCTTGGGACCGTCTTCAATTATCAGCAAACCTACTAGCGTTATTGAGACACGTGGCGCTATAAACAGTTCAGTGCAGTTTCAAATCAATTAGCCCTCACTGTACCTAACCGCCCTCGAGGAAGAAAAAAGCGAAGAGAGGAAAATACTGTGAAACATTACCGTGACCCACATAAATGGATATTTATCTATATCACTCTCAACTCTCAGTATTTAGTGGTGAGTTGGTATAGAGGAAACGAAATGTATTAGTTGAAGCTTCCACACTGGGATTTGCTCGTGAACTGAATGAATTTATATGAATAATGCATTTGGTGAATCGAATAGAAAAACTTACGCACAAGAATGAGAATTTATATTATAAAGAAAATCATTCTTCAACGTAAGAAAATATTTCTGAGTCGACTCATGTTGTACCTACCTTTATTGTACCTATCAAATCATTCTTGTGAGACTGCTTTGCAACTGACAATAACAAAGTGTAAGTTTTTGATCTGTTAATTAAACTGAAGTATTATGGAATTCATGGGACAGTTTTGAAATGGTTTTGATAATTACCTGAAAGGTCGTTCTCAAGTAACCAAGGTGAATGATGTAATCTTCAGTGAAAGAAATATAACCACCGGCATTCCTCAGGGCAGTGTCCTAGGACCCTTGTGCTATTGATTCTTTATATTTGAATGATATCAATTTTGTTCAAGCTGTAAACAGTCTGAACCTATATGAGGCCATAGAGAAAATGAACAGATGTTTGGAAAGTATTACTATTTTTTTGAATATTGATAAGCTCGAATTAAATACACTCGAAACTAAGGCCATGATAATAACTACTAAATATAAATATAACCAAATCAACGTGAATAATATAAACATATCAATATATAATGAAAACATTGAAATAGAGCAAGAAATGAAATATGTTGGCTTCAATTTCATCACTTTCAAAAGTCATTTCAATTACGTTTACCTATAGCAAAATAAGTAAAAAAATATTCTTTCTTTCACGTATATACGCCAACAATTGTCGTTCTCTACATCCCAACCTCACTTCGAATATTGCCCAAGTTTACTGTCGTTACTAGATTCTAGCAGTATCGCAGCATTACAAAAATTGTAGAATAGCAATGCGAATCATTCTTCAATGCAAGAAATCTACTCCCATTGATACGATGTTAGTTGTACTGAACTAGAATCCATTAAAGACCCTACTATTTTATCTTTCGATGATATTTATCTATGAAATATTGAAAGGACAGTTATATACCTTCTTATTTCAATCAATTCATCACATTCAATAACCAAGTTCACAATTACCAGAGTATAGGAAGTTTAAATGTTCATGTAAATAGAACCAATTATAAAAAAACCATATGAATTCTTTATTTCACAAAGGATTATGATTCGATATAATTATCTACCAATTGATATAGGGATAGTTCATACATCAATTAAATCTAACCTTCATCATGCATATGTATTAAAGTTTCACACACTATTGTTTTCTGCTAGTAGCAGATGATATTCATTAATTCAATCGAAAAATAATGTAATAGTTATTATTATTATAATTTTTTGTGTATCAGGATGTTTATTTTAAATAAACATTATTATGTTATTATTATTACCCATATAAGTTAATTTGCCAGTGCCAGCCGTGAAGTGAGTATATAATTTGATGTATACAACTTATACATCATGAATATTCTCAATATAACTGGGAAATTCACTGAAAGAGGACTAAATATATTCTCTACATAATTATCTCAATTTAATTCATGAAGTTAATGTTTGATCCAATCTATCACCTGATAGATTACAGTTTTACCGGTGTTTAGTTACTATGACTTCCTTGCCTGTTTCAATAACATCTTGTGAATATTTTCAAATAACAGACATATTCGGATACATCCTGTATAATCATCAGTGTTTCATTGTTGACCCATCATTCTTTGGCTTCTCTGATGTTAATTGGAGAATGCATTAAGTTAATTCGCTGATAATAACATTAATCTTCCTGGAGAGTCATGGGTTATGTTTCTGCTACGTCTATAATGTATTCCGTCTAAATAGCTAGCCGTTCCGTAGTGTCTGAACTACCCCTGAACACGGATATGTGCTGAAAGTTCAGATGCTTTTGGAACATCATTGTCAAAGCTGTTTTTAATTCAAGTTCAGACTACTACATAATTGCATAACCATCATCTCTCATGATGTTAGAGAGACGTGATGAATGAACCCTCTCTTACTGCTGTGATTCAAAAATGATTTGTCACTCTATTACTTTTTGTTGGTACTGAAGACGCTGTCATATTGAAACCAGAAACCTACTGACGAGTTCTGTGAAGACAACAAATCAAGATCTCTTTCTTTTTCGGCCCTGAGAGAAAAATACTTTTTCTAATTTGATCTATTCAATTTTTTTATCGATTTCGTAGAGTTCTTCTTCATTCAATTTGAGTATTATTTTGGTTACCTATTATAAGAGTGACAGCTTCTATGAAAATATTCTGAAAATGTATCCATTCTTCAACCCCTAACAAACGGAGTGAAATTAATTAACACAAACTGAACTGAATTGAAGGAGCAGATTGAATCGGAAACATTGGCTATAAAAATTGAAAACTAGCATGAAAGAAATACGCTCGGTTATTTCGAATACAATTTTAAGTCGAATGAAAACCATGTTGGAATGAATAATGGAGAAGCTTGCTATATTCCTACAATGACGGGGTTAACAAATGAACAGATTCATAGTGTTTCCAGCTCTCATAACATCTTCTTTTGTATTCATTGTATCCTCAGGTATTGAAAATCTTCAATACCTATAAAGCATGAATGCTCATTATGTTGATGTAAACTATCAAAGCGAATTTGTGTGCAACTAGACAACGTTTTAAATTGCATAAAAATCGTTTCCAGAAATAGGAAAATCGTAACTTGGCGCACCCTCATGATAGAAAGGCTGGAATCAGTTTTTCACATCACCCAATAAGTTGCAAGTTCAGATACAATAATCCATGAAATTCTTGTGTCCACTATTTTGCAATATAACGAAATACAGACGAAATAATGATCAATTAATTGTTATCAGCGTCCAGCATCAGTCTTCTACAGTTCATGTGAGTCAAATCGTTTGGCACTGATTGTTCGTGTGATTTCGATCAAAGTCCCAATTGTTGTTTGAAACGGAATTGAACCTGTGAGTCTTGGGAGTGGATCATATAACGTTTAGTGCTAATAAAAGGAGGTAATGCGAAACACTCGAGATATGCCGAATAACAATCTACCCGAACGTTACGATCCCCTCAGGATATACTGAATACATAATACGTCAATTTTATACGTTCCTGTGACAATGGCTGAAATTCCTTACATATTATTTTCAAACTATTCACAACTATGTGCGCGAGTTTGAACAAAGATCCATTAGACCTTCGAATTTGCGTAGTGATGCGACAAGTACTGCGTTGGTCAGCCTGAAATTCGCCATTGAAGGAATATTGCCGGGAAAACCGCAAATGCATGTCAATTACTGGATTCCGACTGGCGAAAGCATCCCTTCAGTTGAATCAACGAATCACTCCGAACATTCCAGCGACAGATATATGTTCTGATGTATTTATTACTTCAGGAGCCATTTCATCTTGTCATTCACTTTTCCTCTTCTCATTTTGTTCGGCAATGAATCGGGAATGATATTAGTTTGTCTGCATTTCCTCTGTTTATGTCCGCGTATTCAGGAAGATATACCGTTTTACGAGCTGTTCAGGACACTCTCAATCCCATTCAATTTCCAAGATGACTGAAAGAATCTCAAATTTAATGAGTGTATCAGTGACACAGCAGGAAATATTCCTAGTTTCGGAAGAAAATGCTCTAAAATATATCGAGCCGTACTGGATCAACAACAAAATGGTCGTCGAATAGTGGCTGTTCTATTTTTTTCGTCAGATTGATAATTAGGAAAATTTATTTAACATCATCTTGAATTGAATAAATATCCATTCATTATTCCATTTCCGTACGTACGACTATGGCACTCACCAATGAAATGACACTATTGATGCTTTAATCCCAGAAAACTGCTTCTAACCACAAATAAAACAATTTTTTACGACTTTAAGTGGAGAGCAATATATTTAATACACGAATAAATGAATTAATCTATAAAAAACGCACAAATCAACGCTTTGAGAAGGATAATACAACACGAAAGACCACGTCATGAATCGTAAACAATCTGAGAAACTCGTTCGAAACACGAAAACGGCGAGTTGGTCCGACGAGGCCCGAACGATAGATTCTTATCGTGGAAACAAGAAGGTTTGACGGTCGTGTTGGCATCATGAAAATGATGGAAAATACCAGTCTATGTTTTTTATTCTTCTGAGATTCTTGGCTATTATCCGCTTTTGATCTTCATTGTATATTCAGGTGCCCTCAGGTGTGCCACAAGGGTCCCATTGTGCCCCTCTTTTGTTCAACATTTTTGTCAATGACATCGACCAATGTTTCAAAAACACAGAATTTTTGATGTTTGCAGATGATTTGAAACTTTTTAGACAAATAAGCTCCCTGGATGATGTTGATTTGGTCCAACAAGATTTGAATAACTTAGTTAGGTGGTGTAATGAGAATGATTTATATCTGAATATCAAAAAATGTATCTCTCTATACTCCATTGAGGGAAACCAGTTAGCTTGCCGTGAAACAGTGAAGGACTAAGGAATTATGTTTGATGAGCAATTAAGATTTGTGGAGCACATAAACTATATTTCTGTAAAGGCATCAAAATTACTGGGTTTTATTGTACGAAACTGTAAAAAATTTTCAGTCAGATCAATGAGAACTGTATATTTAACTTTAATAGTCTCTAGGTTAGAATATGGATCAATTATTTGGTCACCGTTTTATGAAAATCACTGTTATACCCTTGAAAGAGTTCAGTATAAATTCTTGAGATTCTGTGCAAATAAAATGAATATTCACATTCATAACCATGACTATTCTTTTATTTTGACTAGTCTCAACTTTAACCTTTTAATTAAGAGAAGGGAAAATGCTGACATAATATTTATATTTAAATTATTCAATGGTCTCTTCATCTGCCTTAACTCCTTGAAATGATCAATTTACATGTACCCAACAGAAATCTTAGAAATTCTGATCTGTTTCATATTCCTTTTCATCATTCAAACTATGGGCTACATTCTCCTATTGATCGGACACTCAAAATAATAAATGAAAAAAATCTCGAAATCACATCAGGCATATCCTTATCTAAATTCAAAAGTAATTTATTGTAAGTTTAGTTAGCTGCGATATGTATTGTTTAGTATGTTGAAAATCTGTATATAATATTCATCCTTGCTTATATCACATATGTAGATATATATATTTCTCCCTATTCATCTGTTCAGCAATTTATCATTTTTCAACTGTTCAAAATTTTCATATGTATATCATATTATTAGTAGACTTCCACTGCTATGAAATATATTATATGTATCTAATAATAATGGGGTGATCCCGTACAATGAATAAATAAATAAGAAATAAATAAATATGCCTTATCCAGACAACTTCTGCTACGCCAATGCAGCGGGCCACTCGTAATGTTGATTCCTCGACGGTAGATGATATTTTCGAGAGGGCTTTTGAGTAGATATAAACCGAGGATTGCCATACTTTCCATGAGATTTTAATTGGAGCATTGTTACCCCTCCGAAATCCTGCCCTTTGTTTTACTCCGATTTTCTTACAGTTGCATATGGCGTAAGGTCAGGGTCCCGTAACATATGTTGAGCATTGTGAATGTACCAGATGAACGTTCGATGTGACATTTCGATCGCCCTTTCCTCTTGAATCGAACAAAATTTTGGAATAGGGAGTTAATAATGTATATGGTTTGACTGGAAGTATAATAATAGTACACATACTTATTCTCATGATGCTGGTGTATACGATCAAAATGTTGAATGTTGATCAACTCTATTGAATAAACAATAATTTGATGACTCAGTTACACATAGATATAAAGCCCTTCATATTCGGTCTGGGATGTCAATATCATGGAAACCGATGAGAAAACTTCGATAGCAACGTGCATGTTTCTAATGAAGAAGACAGTTATCTTGATTTTGCAGAAGCACGTTCCAGATTCATCTCCCTGAGAGTTGTGGAACTACCACATCCGAGCGCAATCACTGTATTTCGGTTTTTCCATTCTTCTCAGAGAAGTATTTAAGCTGAATGGTGAGGCTTCGTCGATTCATCAACTTGACAAATTATTTCCATGCTCGGGGACAACTTGAATGCGCCAAACGATGAATTATTGAACTACCTCATAGGAAATTCATCAAGATGAACGGCCACCCTCTTTGACCAGCTGATCTACTTATCGCTCTGTGCCGTACTGAGTTGGAAAATGTACTGAGTGAGCTCACTATTTCCTATCAGCAAACTGAATCTAGTCTCATCGTTATAGAGTGAGACAATGCTCCATAATATCTCCCTTGAGTCTTCAACGCACGACCTCGACATGTCATCAGTATATTCTATAACAAGAAAAAATTCGAGAAATGCGAATGAATGATCTATTCGAGGACTTCAAAAGATCAAAACATTGAAGGAAATAAAATCTCGAGAATCGATAGTATATTGTTTAACAAAGGTACTCATTGCCTACGAGTAAAATGTTCATGCTCCATGAGCCGTAGGCAGTGATAGAGTTTTTCTTTTCTACTGCATTCTAGAACACACAAACAACTTTTTTTAATAACATTCTCCATTCTCAAGAATTCACCGAAAACAGAGATCTTAGCCTCCCTGATAGGGAACAGTTGCAACACAGCTAATCGAGATGAATTTTGTTACAAACAAATTTTTGCGAATATATTCGATGCCTTTTTCGAAAGTGATAACAATAACGAATCAGCTTCGAATTGGTAGTCTCCAGCTAGTGATGACAGCCATTGTTAATGGGCGTAAATGGGGTAGGTGTCCCGGTTGTTATTAAAGGAGCAACAAGAGAAGGATTTGTAAATGGTGGTGGTGGAGCGGCATTTGAGGAGTAGCGGAATTAACCCGTAACATAAATTCTACAAGTCCCTGACGGCCGACGCATTGTTACCACGAACAAGCGTTTTATCACCACCCCAATGAATGTTCTCTTTCCTAGAGGCTAATAAACCTTCGCACTGGCTTGCTCATTCCATTCATTTTATATTCTACGGGGGTCGGAAATTTACATGTTTTCGATATTTTTCACTTGTATGTCACAAAACGGTTTTTAATAAGTTATTGATGCTTTATGAAGCTGAATTATGAATTCGAAAGGTTGTTACGAAAAGATCACCTCAATATTTTTGAAGAGCGTACCGATCAACCTTATTGTGGAACTCATCACCTATATTGAGGTCTCTCCGGATGTTTATAACCTCAGAACTTCATACAATACCAGTCTTTGTTGATGTCTATTTATGCAATATCAATCATTGTAAACAGACTTTGATTTTTGCGGTTGATAGAAAAAAAATGGCGCAGGTTCAGCTACGAAATCGGTATTCAATATATGAATATAGAGCTTTTTCATTTATTCATTCATTCAGTTGGAATCACCACTGTCTCTAGTTGTCTAATGAGTTTGATATTTTGCAAAACTATACGCATATCGAGAAACTCAATTTCGAGTTAATAGATGACGAATACTCACTACTATGCATTGTACTTTTTTCAATTCTACCTAAGAGCTCTTCGCATTTTCTCGATATTAAATTTTCCAAAGTTCCCCTAGAATATTGGAACTAACTTGGTTATTCAATTTCCTCGAAAATCTCAACAATGACATCTAAGCTTCAACATTCTCCGAATTATTCCGAACTATTTCTTTTCATTCGATTGAGTGTCAGCTCGGCCGAATTTTTCGAGGAAAAATAAATAATAATTGCGAATTCTATGAGGTCGGACGAGCAGATGCAAGGAATGAAGAGTGCGAAATGTCTTTTCCTAATTAGAATTGAGTGTTCGCTCAGAAGTTCCGAATTCTTTTGGAAGCTGCTGTCGGCTAATGATGAATGCTTCTCATATATCCTTACGCGTGGAACTTGTTCGAGAAAATTCACTTGCATTCATTTATTTTCACAGAGTCTTGACAGTGGCAGCAGTACACACTTTTGGTTGAACCAGAACCAAGCATTATCTTTCTTATTCAATAATAATAATAGGACTTTATCTCGGACTTTATATCAACCGGTAGTTTCAGCTATTATCACACTTTTTCCCTAGATATATTCATTGTATGTTATCACGACAATTATTACAGTTCAAAAAACTTATTCAAAATCAATGTAAGTAAGTAAGTAATTTATTGACTACGTTACATACATTGGTACATTTGCAGCAAGTCTAAACTTAAAAATAGAGACAAAAAAAGAAATCTAAATCTAAAAATGTGAAATTTAAAATGTCAGGACCCATTATAAATACAAAAAGTGTATAAATAAAATAATAGATAGATATTCACAATATCCATATCCATATTCACAATATCCATATTCCATATCCATAATATATATATATATATATTTTTTTCCCAACAGGATTAACATTCTACTGTCTCCAATGAGTGGCTTTATTAATTTATTGTATTAACTACATTCGGAGTTTCACCAGATCGTTTCTGGGAGTCTATTAAACTTGTAAGATTGCCACAATATCAATAATCGATATTGATGCGGTTTAGATTCCGACATTGCGAACTAGTTGCCTGATTAATATGTTAATTTCCCACTTAGTCAAAATGCCCTATCAGGGTGTATCGACACAAATTAGTCAATCCTCTTGCAGCTGTTGCAAAATTCATTAAAACACGGAAATTTTAACGAACGACAATTTCATTCGTTTCATTAAAGCGGTTGTAAATATTTTGATACCATTACTGTCAACTTGGGTGATATATTTTTTATAATTCCTAATAAAATTACGTAACCCCAGTACACGATTCATGAATTGTTTTGTTCTGGTTAATTTTTAACCTGTTTCAATCTGGGTACATCAATTGAAAAGGCTTCTTTTTACTCAATTGCAAGCTGATACCGTAATCAATAAAAAAATATTAACCACAAAACTAAACTTATCCTGATGAATATGTCATTTGGTATCTCAGAAAATGTTAAATTTCTAGCTACCACCATGAATAACTCATCAGTACGATAATTTTCAATAAAAGAGTAGTTGTAATGGAGACGGGCCTATGGGACCTGAAAATATAGAGATGAGCTTGTTTCTTTGGGAAAAAGTTCCTATACATTCGAACAGACGCATTTTGCTGGTTGTTCCCAAG
Source organism: Chrysomela aeneicollis (assembly GCA_029955515.1). Lineage (NCBI taxonomy): Eukaryota > Metazoa > Arthropoda > Insecta > Coleoptera > Chrysomelidae > Chrysomela > Chrysomela aeneicollis. The sequence continues at coordinate 16,198,462 of JARUHQ010000015.1, read as the reverse complement.
GTCACTCGTAACTTTTCACAAATCCACTTCGAGGTGTATAGATACAGGAGTTCGCGGTGGTGGATTTGGGACATACATAATGCAAAAACAGGCTAAGCCTCACAGCGAGGAATTGCCAGAATGCTGGATCGTAACCTCTTCAAATCTCGAAACTGACTGACGAATGCATAACAAATAACTGAGTAGATGTGTTTCTCCTTTATTATTGATGTCTTCCTGTCACTCTAAATACAAATAGCGGTATGCTCGGTATCGGGTTTGTGGTGTTATGAGTTGGGTGTTCCGAAATAATTAATTTATTGGAATCGGTTGAGTAGCTTTTGATCATTCGGTTACTCAACTACACAATATCGAAAGACAAATTTTATACATAAACATGACATGTATATGTACTCGCTTCGGCGGTACATATACTAAAATTGGAACGATACAGAGAAGATTATGACATGTATACGTTGCATTGACTATCTATCAACTCCAATTTCAAAAATTCATTGTTGTTTGTTGAAAAAAAGATTTTCACACGCTCTCGATAATATATCTATAGGATAAGTAGCAGACTTTCTTGGTGCTAGCTAGACCTGTCCATTTCAGTTGAGAATACAGCGTTGAAGATATAGGGAAGGTTTTTCTTCGCTTCCCATTGGTCTAGAAGCGAGGCAAGTTTACACAATGTGAAATATTGCGACATCGCAACAATGGAAGTGGTTAGTTTACCGGCCGGCGGTGTATAAGCTGTGAAATAAAATACAAAGTTGACGAGATTGAATGTCAAAGTCCTATTTCTATTAAATTTATCGTAATAAAGGAGTATAATTTCAATATACGCAGGACATGAATGATTCTCATTAACACCTGACAGTATTCATAGTCTGCCGCTACGGTTCACTAGCCACCAAATCCGTCATGACCATTTTCGACTTCTGGATACGTTGAAATTTGAATAATTATGGCAGAGAACCCAGAACCAGGTCCTGTAATCTGCATATGTGCATATAGTGTCAGCGACAAAAAGAGTCATTCTGGTAAACATGTACGAAGTGTGTTCATCAGACTCAGAAACTCAATGTTAAGTTTGCAGCAGCTGAGGTAGCTTTTCAGAACCAACCATGTGGAAAGTTGTCGCTGAGATGCAGGCTGAAGGCACTGTTGCATGCCCAGGGAAGAAGCGAATCCAAAGGGATATTTATTATTTTTGCAACAGTTTACGCTTTCCTTCATAGAAATGAAATACCCACATCGTTTGTGATTATTGTTATTATATATGATACAAGAAATACATGAATTCAACTGAATATATTATTGTCATTGTTGATAATGCTAAATATCATTTATTGGAATAAATCAACCAAGCACCAAACTCAACCTGGAATAAATCAGATCAAGGAATGGTTGATATCAAATTATAATTATGTAGTGGTTTCATCATTTTTTGTGCGGACCTGATATTAAAATGACTATCGATCAATTATTCTGAGCAAAACCGGATTGGTTATATTATTCTAAAAACAATTCCACCTACCATTTTCATATCTCGTCCTTTTGAAGCATAATCAGTCAAGTTAAATGAATAATATGACTTTTGCATTTTTATTTAAAATCTTATACTCAACATTAAATCAGATTGAATATGTCAACGAATTATTGTTCCCTTATGTGCTTTTTGAAAGTCCATAATAAAATTATTGTTGTACTTGATTTTTGCAGATTTGTTAATTCACTTAGAAATTAATAATTTAAGACATCTTATATCCTGCAGAAGATACCCTTGCTACTCAAATATTCAATTATTGATTGATCTCTAAACATTTCCAAAGTTCTGAAATATTTGAATTTGGCGGGTTTGCTAGTGTAAACCGGGCTACGCCCACCAGTCCCACCCTGTATTCTCAACTGAAAGTACTGAAACAGACATAATTATTTGAAGTTTTCTAATGAGTTTTCTTGATGTATAGCCTCTTCCCAACCTCCTCAATTCGACGTTCTCGCCATCTCATTGTTCGATTCTGCTATTTTGGGTGGATTCATCAGGTGCAAAGATCAGAAGGCGCAACAAATATTTGTAGAGTGAAGTTTATTCGAAGTCACGTTCGGAGTTTTGCTTGGCTTCATCACACGCGAAGTGAATGTTAGAGCTTTCGCTACTGACGTTTCGTCTTATATAATCTCAACCGCTACACGAAACATGAGTTGTCATCGACAGAGGTGGATCTACAACGAGAAGAACTCGTATGGAAGTTGTCAATCCAAAAAAAACCCACTCCGGACAATATAGACATTTGAATTAACAAAAATTCCCGGAAAGCCAAATATTGGTGGAGAACTGGGGAATAAAGTTTAAAAAATCCCCATCGATCCTATGTGTGCTTCAAAAGTTATTCGTGGTCAAAGTTCAAAATTTGGGGTTTTTGTGAATTTTTTTCGAAAACGATGAGTTTTATCAAAAAAAAACTTGAACCGAAGTTGTAGATCTTGAAATTCTCTACAAAAATGGTCCTCATGATTTTTTTCTAAGAGTTACCATTCGTGAGATATAGCGATTCTAATAAGAGTCACATTATACATGATATGCACACATTTCCACGCCACCTGTAAGGTAGTGTACTCGGCGCGTTTTTTTTAACGTGGTTTCCCCTGTAGGCCTATTCCACTAACTGTCATGACAATTTCAGGATCATTTAAAGGAACAATACCAGTCAAGTTCTAGATATTACCTTATAATTGAAATTGATTATTGATATTGCTATTGATTATTGGGTTAAGTTCTCCACCAATATTCGGCTTTCCGGGAATTTTTGTTATTTGACCACTATTTTTATGTCTGAATTGACCGGATTATCCCTCTCTTTTGCTAATCAATTCATATCTAAATTGAGCCTGATCAATATAGCCTCTCGTTTTCTATGTTGAATCAAACTTCTTGGATTCTTGTTGGGCACAATTCTAGGTATGTTCGCTGTGTCTCCATTAACTACACTCTTGTACAGAATAGTAGATTGTGTAACACTGATACTGTTCGGTGATTTCCCGTGTACACTTACACTATGTTCGTTGTTAAAATGTTGTAGCACGAAAAAAACAGTTGTTACAATCGATTTTGAGGAGGTGTGACAAGTGTAGTGCAAATGGATATTGGATAATATGAGGTTAGATGTATACCTATAATGATATATTTTGAAAACTTCTTCGACAAAGTACGTAATGGTTATTTACCCGGGAATCTTTTGTCCCCATTTACGAAAGCATCGAAAGAATTGAAATCAATGCCATTGATTAATCGTCAGATGAACTTGTCAACAATTCAACGTCCGAATTCGCAATGATATTCTCATCACTGAGCATTTTTGATTCATTCAAAAGAGATTCACAAGCAACAAATAAATACAGAATAATTATAAGCATAACCTCCAAATAAAAATCCTAGGATTAGCATAAAGCAGAATAAAAGCACCGAACAGATGTTGAACTAATTACACTCCACTTCACTACACTCATCTACAACGACCAGTGGGTGTAAGAAAATGTAGTGTACAATATAAATTTCATGCATAAACAGCGAACAGACCTTTTGTGTCCCGATGTGGATGTACCGCTACTGGAATTGACCCTATCTTTAACCGTCCTGGAATGGGATAATTATCATCAGCTTGAAAGGTTTACTCGTCGTGGAAGAGAAGAAAACGTGATTATTATTGCCGGTGGATTTTCGTCTTCCATTCTGTGTCGCATTTCGTCCTTCAATTACCAAGATTCCCTTGTGATTCCCGTTGATTTTTTCTTCGAATCCATTAAGATCGTGTGATGATTTCGGAGAATCTTTTAAAATAGGAATATAAACTGAACAACAGCCTAGATGCCCGTGATGATCTTTTTTCGATCATAGTAAATCTTTACACATGACTTGTGCCAATACATTGCACCTACTAATAGCGAATCCCATTGGTAAAACCAGTGTTGCTCTAATTTTGAACTAGTTTTGCACTGACACTGCCTTCGTTTTGAACTGGTGCAATCTCAATGGGACGATCTCCGACCGTTTAAAATTTCAGATTAGTTAGGTTAGGTTTTCGAATTTCGATTTCAATATCATTCAATTCATCAATTCTGTTTTCAATATAATAAAAATGGATCATTCGAACAATTCCAGTAGAAGCTTGTACATCAACCTGTAAGTACTTTACCACTTTATACTCATGATATATTATCAGCTGACAATTACCCACTCTAAAAATTATTGGCGGTTGTCAATCTGCTTATGCTCCATTTAATTATATATGTTTTTCATTCACAGATAATGTTGTACTCATCAAATTATATTATTGACTTTTTCGAAATCATTGGACCCGCCATTTTTCCAGTGCACTGAATCGCGCACGACCTCCTAAAGCAGGTGCGAAAATTCTTGCACTGAGTGCAAAACTAGCCGCACCAGTTTTTCAATGGGACACAAGAACTACAACTGATTATACCAATGGGACGCGCGATTTGCACTCAGTGCGCACTAGTTTTACCAATGGGATTCGCTATAAATGTATTACATTAGCTGACGACACAACCCTTATATGCTCTAGAAAAATCTTATAATAACCTTACTGAAAATAAATCTGAGAATGATAGTACAGCCAAGAAATGGTTTGTTCAAAATAAACTTAAATTGAATGAAAACAAAACTCAAAATATGAAAGTTTCTTCAAACACAAATTACCAAGAAGGGAAAAACGTTATGTTTCTATCGACGACAGATTGAATTGGTCCAATCACGTAGATCATGTATAGTTCGAAAATTATCTAGTATTCTGTTTTTACAAATAGCAGTATCTTGAAAATGACATACAATTCCTTATTTCATTCAGTGCTTTCTTATGGCATCTTACTTTGGGGGAATTCAACAAATGCTATATCGTTTTGAAATGCTATAGCAGTTTTCATATGTCAAAAAAAAGCTATCAGAATATTGGCAAACGTGGGCTTTAGAGACCATTGTCTTCAACATTTTATCCAGCTGTACATATTTACAGTATTATTAGAAATACACCAAAATGTGAACAAATACTCCAGACATTCTGATTCACACGATTATAACACAAGATCGGCTGATTTAATGACTATTCCACGACATAGATTAGCTGTAAAAACTCCTTGAACCCCAACCTCTTTAACATTCTTGATAACTCTGTCAAAATATTGGAATTCAAAAAATTCAAAACTGTAATAAAAAAATTTCAGCTCACCCATTGTTTTTATGACATTGCTATATCGTCTCTACCAGTTCATTGTGCATTTGATTTTAATCCACTTTTACCTTCATTGATTTCTCATTCCGATTCTCTGTATCTTCCTCTGCAGATATCCAGATGTGTACTAATTGTCTTTATTTTTTATTTATGGAAATTTGTATTCGAATTTTTAATATTTTCGTTGAACAATTGTAATGTTGTATATTGATTTTCAGCTGAAATTTATATAATATTTGTAGTGATAGAATATTTTATCATTAATATCATTTTATATTCTTGACTTTGAAGTCATATTGCCTATGCGCCATGGCATAAATGTTTTATGTCCATAACATGGTTAAATAAACATATACTACTACTCATTTTATGACATCGAAAACAAAAATTAGGGCAAAAACAAAAATTATACCTTTCACATTGGACATACTCAGATTTTGGGTCAAACTAATTGGCATCAATTGATCAAGGATGGGACAAAAATGAAATTAATTCATGAGGAAATTAACTTTGAAGATTCTGGACTACAGAAGATCAGCTATAGCAATTTTGGAATCCACAGAAACATCATGTCTTGGAATAATTTCAAAATAATCCTTCAAATGAGCTCTTGCATCAACTGAACCAATCTCAGAAGGAATATTCGACCTCACCCAGAAATTTGCTCACACATAATATAATATGAATCTGTTAGAAGAACTCTGACTGATTTAAGTGTTACATTTTTTCTACACCAGAAATACTTTGGTCACTAGCCTGTTTAGCATTTTGTATTTATGATCAGTAAACTACTTTTATTATTATTCTTGAATATTTAGATTTTTCCTTTCTCTTGGTATATGCTTTCGCACCAGGCTAGGAAACTACAAATATTCAGTTGAAGTGAGAGAATGGGTGAAAAATTGCAGTGCAATTTTGCCTCACCGTTCTAAATTAATTCCAATCTAAACATGCGGCAACTTTTCTACTCATCAAGTTTATGCCGAAGGGCTGATTGTTAATGCAGTTATGAGGGTATCCTCTACATTTTCCCAGAAGTCCTGACTGCAGGGAGTGTTGCTTCGTTTGTGGAAATTCATGCATAGACGCGGAAGTTTTACGTTTTACACTCGAAAAGGTTGGTTCAGTCGCCAATAAAAATAATTACGCCATGTGTGAGTGACGTTAACTACCTTTGAGTCAATGCTATGGTTGCAATCCTAACGTGAATTGTCACGTATACCCTTTGGAGTTTTCGATTTTATATTCATTCGATTCCATAACAACAGTAGGTAGTTTTGTTTACAGGGCTAACTAGACAACAAATCGATCTGAAAATTTGGTAGTATACAAAACTTTCATTTCGATGATCAGCCTACAGTTTGAGTATTATTCAGCTTAGGAAAGTAGACTCGAAAATTTGAGAAACTTAAGTTCAAGTCATGCTTTATCTACATTTAAGGACCATTTGATGGATCGGACTGACGGTGCTTTATCAGACTTATAATAGCATATAGCCACTTTACCGGCACATCTTAGAAAGCCCATTTGTCATTTTTATTTGCACATCGTACGAGGTGAAGGGAATAATGGAGATAATGAATTTCTGAAACAACGAAATGTCTCTATGTTATTTACCATTCGACCCTTTTATCAAATTTCCCAACTTTCTCGCAACATTCCAGCAGTGACAACTCCCGAAGAACACGGCATTTCTGAGGGTGTTACTAGAGAGATTCTATCAGTACACCCAATAAATCAAGTTGTAGTCTGCAGATTGAGATAAAACCATTGAAACTCCCGCCTCAACCACCTTGGGCTATACGAGCATCAACTTGTCCCAGATGTACGATTTTATTTATGCTCCGACATTTTTCAGATCGAGACAACTCCAGATATTTCATACTCCAATTACCGAATATCGTGGTGAAATTGGTTAATCGCACAACTGAAGAGAATCATACATTCCAGACTTGTTTTGGATAAATGAAAAGGTTCTCGAACGTTCTAGGAGCCAACGCATTGGAAGTTTTTTTCCTAGTGATTTGAACAGCACCAAAAACGGCAGCTGCAGCGCCAGAGATAAAGTTTGATAGATTCATTTCTCATCACAATGAAAGTGAAACGTTACAATTTTCAAAGTGGGTTATTAAGAATCAAAAAATGACGTCACTTTCTCCGCGAGACAGAGACATCTTCTCATAATAACCATGAACTATTTTGAACTTGAAATGTCATACTGGGCATAACCTAACGTTTTTATTCACATTTCAAATGACCCGCTTCTTTTAGCACAGCTAAGCTTCTGTTTTAAGCACAGAGTTATTCGATATCATTGATTCCTTGGTCATTGTTGATCAGAAAGTCAGGAAATAGCAAAAAAAAGCATCGTCAGTCAGTGTCAGTGATGTGACTGTGAAAAATGTGTACAATGTCACAAAGTAGAAAGTGTTCAATGTTTTCAAAATTGAAAAACTAAAAATGCGAGGCAAGTGAAAGTATTGGCATATCGATTGTACGATAGTTAATGCAATTTTAGTAACTTACGTTGAGTTGTATATTTGCTCCACGCATATTTCATACCCACTGAAGAAAGCACACAAAACTTAGTCCTTCTTTAAACTAACACACCACACATACTTATATTTACTTATATTCAATGATTTTCAGCAGAATAAACTAGTATATTTGAAGAAATTCAAAAAATTTTACAAAACCCATCAGATCAAAGTCTCGTGTTTTCGAAAAACGATACATGTGTTGAAAACTATTAAATATTTTCGCTAGAAAGTGTTGAAAATAAGTGAATGTAAGCGTGTGTGGTGTTTCAGTTGAAAGAAAGATGAATTTTGTGTTTTTAGTGGAAGAAATTTACAATGTCAAATGGATTAACGAAACTAGCGTTTTGACTTAGGACTCTTGTAATGGAAGCCAAAATACGTGAGTACCTCCAAAAATTTTCCATTAATGCCTTATTATTGTTGCTAAAAACTGGAATTGGACCTATTTGAGTAAAAATATGTAGAAAAGTAAAAATATGTCAGATTATGAAAGATATATGATACATGCTGAAGTTAGAAAAAAAAAGAAGAACATAACTTCAACCTGAAACAAATGAGCATCGAACGACTTCTATAAAGTACCGACCTCAACTTGGCAGACATTTGGGCCTTGAGTGAACAGACAATATTATAGTTCCAGCCTACTAGGTTTCCACTTAGAACGACAATGTTAAGAACATTTGGGATACAAAGAGACAGTATATATGAACATAACAATAACCTCCGCTTAACTCATCTATTGCGGAATACGTAAGGTTATAATATGTTCTCCTTGCTTGGATTCGGTCTCTTTTGACCAGACAACAGACAATTATTAGGTTTGTTCTAGCAACGATTTCTAATAGTTTGCAATCGTCCGGAGCATGCGCATACTGATTTATGCGTTCATTGAATCAGTATGCGCATGCTCCGGACGATTGCAAACTATTCGAAATCGATTCTAGAACAAACCTATTATCAACAGCCGAATGAGGAGAACATGAAACTCAACCAAGTAGTAGAGCAGGTGCAAAACAAAGTCAGCAATCTAAATTTACTTCTCATCGCGCGATTTGTGAAAGCATGTCCGCTTATGCCTTCTGATATACAGCGGCAGTTAGTAGGGAAAGAGCAAAAGTCAATATCTCTTGCTGGCATGTCTCGCTTTTCGCTCAGTGCTTTATTCATTTCCTGCAATATGAACGAGAAGAATCAACTATACAACTGCGAAAGATCATTTCGCAGGGACGTCTTTCCACACGATTCATGGAAATACGGTCGAGCAACAAGTCGAAATATTTTTCAGTGAAATACGATTTGAATGTCAATCTGAACTATAAGCACAGCTATAAGGATGGGTGAATTGCAATTTCGATGGTTGGTTGTTGAATGTAGTGTTGCCTCACAGGGTAGTGTGGGAGTCTTCTGAGTCCTGAACATCCTCAGACATACCCACTAAACACTCCACCTCGCGTGGTATGGCTCGCCCCTGCAAATCAGGACCTTGCGACGACACTTAAGCCGAGAGGCCTTTTGTATCTTACCATACCACTTTCTTGGGCCATCGGAAAAATTCCGCCGTCGGTGAGAATCGAACTCACGACGGGCAGGGCAGAGATTGAGAGATTGACGCTCTAACCACTACGCTATCTGGCCCCCCTAGCGGGGACCTTACCTTTTATAGTGGGAACCGATACCACTTCTGGGGCCATTGGAAAAATTCCGCCGTCGATGAGGATTGAACCCACGACGGGCAGCCGGCTGATTAAGAGATAGACACCTTAACCGCGCGGCTACTTGGCCCTTATTTTGATTGATTTTTGATTATCCCAATGAAATGTTAACATTGAAACTATTATTGTTTTATTGCTAAGATGATTAAAACATGCGGATTTCGTTATCGTAACCAGTCTGTTCATTAATAAATTTGGCCACTTTGAGCATGGATGATTTCAATAACTATTTGAAAAATTTTGACAAACATCGATTCGCGCAATCGTTTATGTATCAGAAGAGAAGTTATTGTACAGTGCCGTTGTCTTTTCGTGTGTGTCAGAAAATTTGAAAATTTTGTCTCACAACATACTTATTTGAAAAAATTTCGTGAGGTCACTTTCCTATTTCGACAGACGCCTCAGGACAAGATTGCTGATTATAGAAAACTTGCTTTTATTTGTGATAATAGTTCCGATCAGATATCAGGGATACAACCTGGAGAGATGAATACGTCGTTGGACTGCTGGAATTTTCCAGTTACAACCCTGAAAGTTGACATGGCATGATTTCCATGCAGCGTCAGAGTCATTTCCGACAATAATCTCCGTAGGTTTCATCTGCTCAAGCTCTTATATGAAGTGATTGTTATGTAAACATCCACATGAATTATTTAGAACACGTACACGGTCAAATTTGAACTGGAATTCATCAAATGGAAAATGTTTCCTGCATTTTCGGGAAGTCAACTGGATGATCGTATGATGAATAAAATAGATGTGAAAGATTGAGCGTGTTTGCTTTGATAAGGTCAACATAACTGTTCCTATTAATTTGAGTTTCATTTGATTAGGTTTCATCTGTATGTGGCTTCTGGCACAAATTAGAAAACCTTACAGATGAGACTGGCTGGAGACAGAGCGAATAAAATTAGAGAGATGTCGAAAGGGCAAAATTTAAAGGTCCAGTCATAGATATGCGCAGGCGCTAAACTATTGATCGAGGTTTGTTTACATCGTTGTCATCATCTTGTTGGTTATGTTACAAATATTTTCTTTTTACACGATTCACGATCAAGTATTTCGCGGATGGGTTTATGTTCTTACAATGTTTAACATATTTTCCATAAACTATAATTTCATAGGGAAAAGTAATAAAGGTTTTAAAGATTATCACAGCACAGATTGAACAACCTGTGATCATAGGTACATACCTTCATTATCTGGAATGTGAATCAGGTACAATAATATATTTATTGACAATCATTACTGTATATATGAAGATTGAAAATCATCTTCAAGTAAATCGGAGACTATCAAATTACATTGTGTTTCAAAGGACGAAAAACTGTGAGTATTTATATATATTGAATGATGTTGACTACAATCAAACTTTTCCATTTGATGAGGATATCACCATTTCTGCTATGTACCTATATACTGCTATATCACATTTCAAGTGAAGCAATTCAGAGTCTGATCATTTATTAAATAATTGAATCGTGTTTTATTTTTCCTGATGACAATGAATGGGCTACATCCGAAATATCCGAATTTCATCGTAAAATTCATTCAGAATACATCTTATTCCTGATAGAATCCAATTTCTGAAAGCAACTTCTTCATAATAAATCACTCAGAAGTAGGTAACCTTTTATATTGGTGTTGATTATGCATTAATAAATTGGCAACATTATACATCAGCAGTTCCAGCGGTGACAACGACGATCCGGCAACTGCGATGCGCAAAATTTAAAGGTCCGAGGTCAATGAAAACGGATGTCGGTACATCAAACAAAATGGGCGGAGTGTCTCATCTGTGAGGTTTTCTAATATGTGCTTCTGGGCTAGGAGTTCACTCGAGGGGTGAGTACATAGCCATTTTCTGTACACCAAAGGGCATTGAATGCCTCTATTCATCTGAAATTACCCAACAATGCCCCTTTTTCACTCAACAATGCCCGACAATGCCTGACAATGCCCCACATTACCCACCAATGCCCCACATTGCCAAATATTGCCCCGCAATGCCCCCACAATGCCCCGCAATGCCCAACACTGCCCTGCAATACCTCGCAATGCCCCCCAATGTCTTATATACCTATCTCTTTTTATTGTATTTGTTGAAAAGAGATAATATTTATAAGACGAAAACAAATTCTTATGTATCCTAAATAGTTCATTTTATTATCATAATAAATTATCTGAAGGCACAAAGAACAAATAACTATTGTTTATTTCATTCAAAAACCACACATGAAAAAATAATAGCGTTCAACTTAAATATCCGAAAAAAATTGAAATTTCATGAAACCGTGCTGTTATTTTTTTCTGGCGTTATTTGAAGGAACAATTCTCCATCATGGCCACTTTTTCTTTCCTACAATATTGCGTTATCAAATTTGAAATCCGACGTTTCGTCTTCTAGAAACCATCATCCACAATTTTTTTTCAAATACGGATCTGGATTTTTTATTCAATTTTTTGTTATCTTTGGATAGCTCACAAACTATGAGCTATCACAAATTTTGATTTTCGAATGTTTCGATGACAGTTCCTCTATTTTTTCGATGCCATTACTGAAGTTGGAAAAAATGGCCTTGATTTTAGAGATGAAAAGTCACAACCACTCGTCAAAGTATGACAGTTCATTAATAAGAGTGTTATTTGATTATTGCGCCAGAAGATCTATTTTAAAAGTAATATTTGTCTTGACTTACAATAAAAACTCAAAATTATCTCACTACAGGGCTAATACTCAAAATATAATAGCATTCATGTTTCAACATGAACGCAGAATAAATTCGAAGTGAACAAAACAAGGATGACCATCAGATCGACTCACAACAGCAACCTCAAAGTTCATTCTTTCAAATAATCTTTATCTCAAAGATCTTTTATGTGCTTCGGTCCCAAATTTTTAAATCTCATCCCAATTGACCTTAGAGAAATTGGAAGGGTGTGGAAATGCAATACAGGCATCTTTGCCTTGGCAATTTCTACTCCTGAACCAGATGCCTCTATATAGCAGCGATCAAAATGTATGTATTTTTGTTATCAAGTGAGTTAATAAATAATTGAATTGACAAAAATTGAATTGACGAAAATATTGAAAAATATGCTGGGTGTTAATTTTTCCTTGAAACAAACTCAGCTTGAAACCATTAACGCTTGTAGGAGTTTTTTAATTTTTTTTTCTCAAAGAAAAATCTTGATTGCTTTAACGCTGTATTAAATCTCCGAGATCATTTTTGTTATAGGGCATATCACAGTTAATATCACATTGGTCGAATCAAGTAAGTATGTTTTGAAATTTGAAACTTATTATAGATTCCGAATAAACTTTTTCCACCCAATTCGATAGAAACGGAGAATTTTCACCGAAGTACTATAATAGTGATGCGCAGAATCGGAGGCATCACACCGAATAGAAACGGATGCGCGCGCAACAACTGCAGCCAAAACATTGCACCACATTACCCTTTCAATGCCTCGCACTGCCCAACAATGCCCAACAATGCCTCACAATACCTCACAATGCCCCCACAATGCCCCACAATGCCCCACAATGCCCGACAATGCCTCGCATTGCCTCCACAATGCCCCACAATGCCTCTCAATGCCCCGCAATGCCCCTAGGTTGTACACCAAATTACCCCATGTGCTTACCCCTCGAGTTCACTGCTTTGAAGATATAATATTTTTGTGCAGTTCATACAAAGTGGTTCAAACTATTTTTCCAAAGACTATCCAGAGACGAATATAACATTTTGAATAACCACAACAAATTGGCGTTCATCAGTATTAATGGATGTAAACTATCGAAATTATGGTGAAGCTGATATGAACTGATTTACAAACTGATCGTTTATTATATTAGTTCGAATTCATTCACGCCAAATTTGATGATGAACTGATGAAGCTTTAACTGAGTTGATCAAGCGAAAAGGGTTTGCGAAACATCTGAGTTAACGCTTTCCGGCATAACCCTATTTCTATACAATACGAGTTCACGAACATCATGAATGGGGAGAACAGATTGCCCAGTCAGAGCACAGCTGCAAATGAAGTGCAATGTATGAGTTGAAAACTATCAGTGCTCGAACGAATGAATATACGCAAATATATCCATAGAGGATTATCTGGAAAGTTATAATTCACTTGAATGTGGAAGGTATATATGTATCTGTCCATCAAACGTGTTCTCCATGCCGAGGGATATCGATAGCTTGTGGATCGAAAAATCACATGTAACATGAATTAAGTGGTTTTCTGATTGATTCCACAGATACCCAGTACACTGCGAGTCTCTGGATCGGACAACCAAACCCCTGAGAGTCATTATTATGAAACTCAAAATGTTTAATCAACATAAATTAAACACTAGAATCGTTAATGATTGAAAATAAATTTCAGTTTTTGCAATTAACCTCACAGGGTTGATGGTAATACCGTACATGGATGAACCTCCCTATGAATGATAATGCATTTTGAATCTGATCAGTGACATCTTTTTTATTGTATTTTTCATAACAACTCCTTTTTTCTTTCTTCACTAGCTTTCTACATGAATGTGGACAGACGTGCAGGTAGAATGAAACGAACAAAGAGAAAAATTCTAGGTGTGTCTGAATGGGTACCTACTTGTTCAGGAACGTGGAAGTTTAAACGAAGTTAACTAAATGTGGGATTCAAGTTGGGAATAACAGCAACGAAACATAAATGAGAATGAGTGAACGAGGTTTGCAAGACGCAGTAACTCTCGTTCAATTATGTAAATGCACTGACTCTGCCTGAAGAGTACCTCCGAGGTATCGCGATATGGCAAACAGATTTATGGGGGCAATTATAAATGAATCTGCAGAGTTTTCCTTACAATCACTCTCGGTATTATATGCGGTCTTCAAAGCAAATTGAAGTGACATACTGTTAGGAAAACTCGAGAGGGATTTCCTAGTTGTTCCCGAATGGATATGTCGACATTTACAAGAGAATAAATGATGATCTCAAACAACTATACCAGGCTTTTCATATACGGGCGTCGAAAATTTACGGGGTTTTTCCTTAAATTAGAATGAGCAGACGTCATAAAACTTATAAAAACTATCATTATATCAACCCTGACAATCGTTTCTCGCATTTCAACTCGTTACGAATTGACAGGAGATCAAAATGTCTTTCAATATATTTCTTCATCACCAAAATTACTCATTTTTGAATCAAGCTTTCTGAACTAACTGTAACGCACAAAGATGAACGAAATTTCGATAGAATATATTTGTAATTTGACACAAGCATAATTTGATTTCTGAAATCTAGACTTGTTTCAAGGCCAACTGCTCTGAGATACATATAGTCTGTATAAACTTTCATAAGTATTTGATTGTTATTCATTTCAAAATAAAAATTCAGTGCATTGATTTTTTTGCAAACATTGACCAACCCCATCATTGTGATACATCATCATCTGAAAAAAAACTGTATTTGAAACAAATGAATAAAATATGCCAATATACCCAAATCCAGGAGGGTTGGTATGTTGGTAATACATTTGGTTTCTCTTTCGATTTGTCTATAAAACATATATTTATATTTTTTCAATTGACTTGGCCGTTACTTGATGAAAATCTATAGTTATTGTAAACAAACGACAAACGATAAGATTTTTACGATAAATATATTTATATATATTTTTCACAACATGTTTCGCTAACACTGTAGCTTCATCAGGTATATAAGTACACTAAACTAACTACTACGATAACAACCATATTTATACCTAATTACACAGTTATAACAATATTTGTACTTGTAGGGATTAAAGAATGTTTATCCTCTTTATTGCGGTAAATAACAAAAATAAAATGAATATCTAATTAAGCTATTTTTAGGAAAACAAATTCAACAAAGGAGAATTATTCAAATCTATTTATTTCGAGTGTTTCTAAATAGTTAAGTTTCACTCCTTTGTTTTCAACATGTAATATTTTGAATTCTTCATCAAAATTGTGATTTTCTTCTAAAAGGTGGTTGGAATATGTTGAATTTGTTTTTCTATTTACATAACTCATGTGGTGCTCATGGATGCGATTTTTGAAAGTTCTCCCAGTCTGACCAATGTATACCTTCGGGCAAGTTCCACAATTATGTCTATATACTCCTGATTTTTCATATTTAGGAACTATGTCTTTATTATTTTTGATAAACTTTCCCAAAGTATTATTTCTATAAGCAATGTTAGTGTCTTGTTTATGCAAAAATGAAGCTACTTTTTCGGTTTTGTTATAACAACTGTGTAATTAGGTATAAATATGGTTGTTATCGTAGTAGTTAGTTTAGTGTACTTATACCTGATGAAGCTACAGTGTTAGCGAAACATGTTGTGAAAAATATATATAAATATATTTATCGTGAAAATCTTATCGTTTGTCGTTTGTTTACAATATATTTATATATTTATTACATTGAATCGTTGGGTTGATCGATCAGGACCATTTGAGGGGGTCTAGCCCCCGTCCCTGATACCCGTGGGACAACCTGTGACGGTGGTGAACGGAAGTCTAGATATTTTCTAAGAGCTACCGAAGTTCGTCCGTCGTCGTAGCATGGGCAATATAATGCGTATGATTTTACATTTCATTTGCATTCCAGATGATACGGATCATGACATTTTGCTGCCATATAAAGTTACGCTCGGCTTCGAAATGCCATTAAATTTCTATGCATATGGAATGAAGAATAGATACGGAGTATTCGGGACGCGCCTGTCTCGTCGACCAGAGACCAAATCTCGAAATAATACTCCAAACAAATTATGACGTGCCATTCAATTCACTCACATATACTATACTCGACGTTTCTGACATATTCCGTATTATACCTGAGCATGCCAAAATGTGTCTAGCCCTTTTCAGCACGGGACGTGCCTTATCAGGACCGTCCACGGCTCCCAAAAAGAACTAACCCTGGAAGTTCTTCCAACACGCCCTAAGATGTACCGTGTTTTACCAATGGATACCAAAGATACTACATGGAAGCATCACCATTACCAAAGCAGTGAATTCCTGGTAAATAACGGGGAAGTTTCCTTTCCTGGTATGACACTATCGGAACACACTTAGTTATTCCTTCTTGGGCTTGTAAATTTTAGATTGTAGAAGGGGTCGTTAAGGCTGTGCAGCCTCTTAAGCACCTCGACCTATAAGATATTGTGTGCTTAACCTATTCCAGGCCCAGGGAGCCTTTTGCCGAAAAGCAAAGCAACTGTTCTGCAGTTTCAGCGAAGTTCTCGCAGTAACGGCAACTATAACTATGATTTGCCCACCTCGCTTGTCGCTTGTCTTTGTCCTGGCACTTTATTCCAGTGAAATTCTATTTCATTAGTTACCCAGCGTCGAAATTCTCCTTTCAAGTAGGCTTTGGAGAGTCCACATAAGGGTTCTGGGCCAGGAAATTGTATTTGCCCCTTCTTTGGCAAGGCAGTCTGCTTCCTCGTTGCCTTTAACTCCCTTGTGACCTGGAATCCACATCAAATAAGTGACCTGGTTGTTTGCTGCCAGTTCTCTCAGCGGACATTTCACAGTCTCAAGTCAGCTTAGGCTCAAGTGCTCTATGTCTTCAGAGCTTTCAGTGCTGCTGAGCTATCTGATATGGGTTTATGACCCCCGGGTGCCCCTTTCGAGGCACTTTTTAGCACGTACTTCTGCCTGAAACATGGTTGGGGTGTTACCAAGAGGTTATGAGAGCCTCAACTTCTGGCCCTGTAACGCCCACACGTTTTATCCATCTTTGATCCATCAGGCATGATATCTATCGGTTTGGACATGGATTCCATGGAAATATTTTCATAAATCTTCGATAGTCCATCATGGACTTGAGTGGTAATGGAAAATCGAAGAAATAATCATTTTCTCGCCGTCGTACTTTTGCATCGATTGATGATATTCAGAATGCATGTTTGCTTCATCCTCTTCATATTGTCCAAATGCTGCGGTCACACAAATTCAACGTTCCCTTATGTGTCATCAACATCCCATTATTCACAAGAATTCTCGGGGCCAAATATATATGAAGATAATTATACGCTTGCCATACTCAAACAATGTGGCTGTAAAACAGCTCGTGTATATGATAATACTTCAAATAGCTCTTGTTCAGAAATGTTTCTACTTGTGTGTGAGAACGCAGCAGCTGAAGAGGGAATCTTCAGCATTGGCATGCTTGAATCCACAAATTCCGTAAAGTGGAGGTGAATTGGAAGTACCCTGGAACAGGATATTGTCGCTCACACATATTTTAATAGCGCACGAATGAATAACAAATGAAAACCATGCTCGATTCACGTTCAGGCCCCGTATGATGTGAACTTGCTCTGTGAAATCTGCGAGATTTTGTTGTCGAAATCCACATGATTGCTCTTAACGTTCTCCCAATTGATGTGCTTTGAGTAGTTCAAGTTATCCTGATGTCGTTAATCATGCACGTTAATCATTCCGTATATTTCGAAATATTTTGAATATCAAATTAACTTGAAAATACAGAAGGACCAAATTATTAACATTAGAATCAATTTAATATCTTATTTCACCAGACGAATACATGCCTGACATCACCCTTTTATTGTCATCAAACTATAGGGACCCACCAGAATTCTATGTTTACAATAGAACGGCGGAATTGTGGAAGTCACTTCCTAGAGAGGTGTTTTCTGGTGTCTGAAATCTCCAAACTTTCAAGAAAAATTCCAAAACCATTTCCGGTCCCAATATTGGCTTGCACGATGCACAAGCACTATAGGTTTTCCTTTCAGTCAGAAGAAGGAAAAATGAATTAATGAGAGGAAGAGAGGAATGTTTCTGGTTTCCAGAATCTATTCACTTTATTCCGAAGTGAATGATTTCGAAATTAAACCTAATCGCAAGAGATTTTTGGGAAATGGTGCCATTCCACTTATTTATTGTGATGAAAATGTTCCAAGGCAGGAAATAATCATTAATATCGCAAATAAATTCCAATATGAATTAATTTTTGGATGATCAACATTTTGCCAACATTTTAATATTGACCTTTTGAGTAGGTATGATATGACAAAGAAGAATATCAATTTTTGTTAATGAAAAAAATTATACCACTATATAAAATTATAACCACACACACTAACAATTAATTCTATTGATATTAAGTTCCTTGATTTGAATAATTATTGTTACAATCAGTCATAGCAGAACACTTGATTATATACACCATCTCTCTTTCATTCAACCCTATAAACGGCAAGGCTTCAAAACAACATGTGTTAATGGCATGTCAATATTGTTAAAGAAATCCTCCGCCTAAAATGGTAACTATATATATTCCTCACATACAGTATTTTTAAAGGAAAATTTGATGCAGATTTTCTCAAAATAATTTCACCTTGGATTTATTGCATAACAGTATTCAACGTGCGTATCCAATTTAAGCATGAACATATAGGTTCATGCTGAATTTTCGAACGTAACTTCCGACCAAATATCACAGTGATGAAAAGGCAAGTTCGATGTAGAAGTTTTGATATGGAAAGCTTTGGTTTATATTTGCGCGCTTATGTAGCACAATTCACAACAGTTTGTTTCCATACCATACCTGCATAAACTAAGCCGATGAAATTGAATTAGCATGTTCCGTTCGAAAGCATTGACTCTGAGAAAATGAATCCATCTGGGTCCACAAGATCAGCAAAAGATTATGCTGCGGACCTAAATTTTAGTTTTTTGAGTTAATGTATATGGAATACATAACAACTATAGATGTAGCAGTAATTGATTGTGTAAATTAGTAATGCATTTTCAGATGAGCATGATGGTTCGAAATGGGGAATGTTCACAGCCAAAATAATTAATGTCATTGGCTAGTCTCTGTTTAATATTCCTTCCCCAATCCCTTCGACCGGCTTTCCCTTACATGAAATGAACTAATTTGTGCTGTTGGTACAGTGAGCGAGGTGACTTTTCGTTTGAATATTTGATACCATTGTAATCCAAAACCAAAGTGAATTTGAAGGTACACAAGAAACAGAATTATTCACGTCATGGTACAGAGTTAACAGTTACTAAGTAAACATAAAGAGGTGGTTGTTGTATATGCTGGCCACGAATCGGTTGTAATAATAAAGGATGCGTTGCTTTCAAGAGGGACTTCGGCACGGCTTGCTGGATAGAGAAAGGGAGAATACCAGCTCAGCTAATGCAAAGGTAAAAACAAAATTAATGTTGTATATCTAATACTTTCGTACACATACCTCTAAAAAATTGATACATTGTCGTTGTACTTTCCAAGTTTTGAAACAATACGTCATCAGGATTCCTGGTAGCACTCACTGCAGGACCAGTTTCATGCATTCTGCAGTCTCTGAGTGAGTAGTTGTTGTTGCTTCCTATTACTGGTGAGTAGCGAAAATATGAACAGCGATCAGAAAACCAGGATTATCTCATCAGCCATATTCTGAGTTGTTCACTTCCTCCTATAGCATATTCTATCGGCCTTGCGCCCAAATCCAGTCTCTATCCGAGGGGCGTTATATTCTATCCCACCGTGATACGATGAGTATACCTTCCACAAACATTCAATAGAATCTGTGATGAAATTAGATCAAGCTCATCATGAATTCACGTAGACACTTCACCAACTATGGTCAAAATTGTTATCTACTATCATGAAACGTTCAGTCCCCTCAATTCCAGACACAGTCGCATCCTTATTAACATTATTATGTTAATTGCTGAAGTTTATGTCGGCGAGATGTATTATTTTGATTGACAAATGACAGTCGTTTTCTTCTTTTCTTCCTGTGCTGGATTTCCGATTATTAATGTTGAATCCCATTTCTCAAATGGCACTTTTGTGGGAATCTAACCAATATTGGTATATACACATAGCTGATTCAATGAAAATATTCATGATTCAGTTCGTATTTCCAAAAGTTCCTACGTTGTAATCATGTTTCATTTCACTGATATTCTTCTGAGTTCTCCATTTAGGGAATATTCGTTACTTCATGTTGAAGAATTATTCCGGGAATATTTATGACTTCGAAGTAGATAATTTAATTAGTTGTCTTTTATGTGAACGAAAACTTCGAGTGACTTTTACAGCCCACGACTCTCATACTTCGCTTTTACTTTCTTCACTTTTAATTGAATTTGCTTCGTGATTTTCTATATCATCTTTGTCTTTCGTTGAAGGGTCAAGAATCTGATCGTATCTTATGTGTAGAGTTGAAGATGGACATTATTGATATAATATTTGATTCCCTCCCATGTGCAATGAAAACAGACAACACTAGATACAGTGTGGAATAGTCAAATGAAACAACAATCGGTTTTTTTGTTCCGAAATTAGAATTATCTCATAGCTGTTTCACACTGACAAGTAGTTTGTATATATGAAATGAAGATATATGTACTCGATCTGAATAAGGAGTCCATGTACTCATGTGTGGTATTCTCAACACTATCAGATGTTGAATAAGTATAGGAATGCGGAATCCATCTTAATCGACGAAAATTGCAGAGAACGCAGATTAAAATGAAAATACAATAGCCTTTTATCCATCCGAGCAAGAAGTGGATGAACAACAGTTGAGTACATCGGAAATCCATCTTTTCATAAAGGAACCGCTTGAGTTCGAATGAAATGAACCGAAAGATTTCGATTGGTGTATATAATAGAGTATACGCGAAATCGCTGTGTGGCCCATGATTTTGGTAGGAAAAAATATTGCTTCATTGCATCAGGAATTGCTGAGTTCTTCTATTTCATAATAATATTATCTTTTGAACAATATTGGAGGGGTAACATCACCAATATATCTCAAACGCCAATAAGACATGGTTTTCTGATATTCGGTAATTGGTAATCCCACTTGTTAATTGAAAATTATTTATGATTCACAATATAATATATTTTGCTAGCATACATTTTCTAAACTCAGAAAATGAATGAATTTGTCCATATTTAAAATATGTTCAATTAGATCAAATGATAAAACGTCATTCAGTTCACAGTGTTTATTTCGTTTTGATATATTGATGAGAACTACGCGTATTGAATTAATATGAAACGATGAAACAATACACATCAGCAGACAAGTGAATCGAAAAATTAACATGCTGAAAACATTGATATACCTATATTTACACCTGTCATTGCATTTGTATCATTATAGAATGAACTTGACTGTTCACCTATTTCATACTTTTTCATTTATTTTGAATTCACTATTGGTGTGTTTTTATGAAGGTCTTAAGCATACGTGCTTATTATCTCAAGATCAAGTCGGCGTTGCGTAAATGTTTCCTATTGAAATTGACGTTGATGCCTTGCATAAACCGCAAAGTTTATGGAATGGTATTTTTTATTAAACGGAGTGCGGCACAATACCGAACATAATTTGCTGGAACGTTGGGAGCCAAAACGAAAACACACGCTGCGATTTTGCATTAACATAATTGTGAATGAAGCTAAATTGGGGTTGCTTGGATAGCCCTTTCTAGAGATAACGATGAATAATAAAGGAGAGCACTGCATGGAAGTTATATCATTCATTTCGCACGGAAAACAGGATATCTCGAGTCGATTTGGATGGAAACGTTGTATTGAAAAGACATTATTATTTGTTATAACAAATATTTTCATGTTATGATGTATAACTACTTCAAAACACATCAAAGAAGTTTTCATTTGAAAATAGCTTGAATGGCTGTGCTAATTATGATTTGTGTATTTCAAACTATAGCCTAAGACTATTGCACAATTCACATTCAACTGTAACATCCTCGGTAACATCCCTAGGCCTTGAGTGAGTTCCTATCGGAACAATTTCTGCTTATTCCGAAGCAGATAGCTTGTTGGCAGATAGCCATAACAATTACGATTAAGTGACAGTTGCCCCATTACCGTAGATCAAAGCTGCACAGAACGTAGAGATCTGTCTGCTAAGTAACCACTGGCTAAAATGTTCGATATCTGGATACTCGTTTCAGCTAACGAGGATTTATTCATCCCGATTGCTATTGAACAACTTTCCAGATAAAGCTGATGGGAGTTCATGACGACGGTTTGTTTAATTGTAACGCGGGAGTACTGAGCTGAGGAAGATTTTGACCTGCTCATGCCATCCATTTCGTAAAAAAAATTGATAACATCCAATTATATATGTAACTACAGAAAAAGTGTGACTGTGATTCTCGAAAATAATTAATTCGCGTCCATCATGGGGAAAAACCATCCTGGATATTTCCGGGTGTATACATAAATTCATAGGTAACTCACCAGCTGGAAAGGAATGAGTAATCTGCTGTCAATATATAAAAATCACGTCAGTGTAAATGACTGAATTGAATTGTTAGACTCGCATCACTGGTTACAATTCATGAATGTAAATATTTGAACTGGTGTGTCCCAATTGAAAACATACCAAATAATCCAATGACACGTGAAATCCAACGCTGGATTTTATTGCAGATGTGACAAGTCGAACATTTGGGAATTGATGATGTAAGCCTGAGAGTTGTTTCGGAACATCCCCTGACCACAGTTTAATAGTTTTCACATCTTAAAACGCTTCATCTGAGATCTGATGGCCTTGCGAGCTTTGATGTATATCAAATATTTGCACTAGCCTCTTCGTTTGAACTGTTTTCTCCTATAGCTGATATTGGAATTCGGATCAAATGAATTTCCTGATATACATAGTTAATGTTCCTGGTTCAATAACTATTGTTATGAATAAAATCGTGGGGATATCATTCAATATAGTATTTCTGGTGATCAGACACTTGAGTTCTTGGAATATGAAAGCTATATCATAATATTCTTCTGACATTTCTGCACCAGAAAAACAGTGTTCTTTCGTAAACACCCTGGGAGGGAATTTCATCGGAACGCGAAAATGCTACTGAAAAATATCCAGGAAGCCGAGCATCTGTACAAATAAAATTTGAATAGAATCTGTTATGCATCATCCAGTGCCGTAACTGGAAACTGGCAAAACTAGCAGTCACCTTAAATGTCAGGAATTCTCAATTTCTTGTATTTGAAAATAACCTACATTTAAATGTTGAAACAACAAAATATAATTTGATCAGATTGTCGTGGAATCACTGTGCTTCTCCTTTTCATCTGTTCGACCAGTATATGATGATCTTTCGGAGATAATGCATAGGTGTGTTTGAAAAGTGTTTTTAACCGCCAACTCAGTTGCGAAGCAACCCTCGTAAGTCTAGGACTTGTTATCGTTGAGAGTCCGAAGGATTGATTGAGTCTAGGTACCAAGATTGTTCGGTTGATCACCTATCTCCTCCTGCTAAACGATAGAAATAAATGAATATTTTCAATAGCCACTGCGGGAGGTTTTGAACCCTGGCCCTCTAGGCCATAAGCCAGCGATTCTACACACTCGACCATCAGCCCAGGTATATCTATCTTGCGCTTTGCTATGAAATTTTTCTGGTATATCGTTGCTTTCGAAGTGGAGAATCAACTTATACATCATCTTGTTCCACTGCGGCTAAGCGAACAGGGACTCCGTCACTGGGCTTCATGAAATTCAGATTTCAACGGTTACTGAGGAGTAAATGAAATAACCATCGAAAATTACCCAGAGCTGTTGTTCTGCATGAAAGTGTTACTACTTGAGTTCTTGTAGGATAATGTATACTGTGAAAATTATATATATTTAGTATATTCTGTAGCTGTTTTCGATTTTTTACCACGGTGGTGAGCGAAAGCAGGTACTATAGGCTGAAGTGTTTACAGTAAAACAAACTTCAGAATATTCTGATTCGTGCAGTCAGGGTGTATTCAGATATTTGTTTTTGGGTATCATCAGAGTTCAATGAAGCTTTTCATCACCTCGATATTATTGAAGTCAAAATTGTCAAAATTACACTCTTGTCAAGTCCTTCAATTCTCGAGTTTTACGAAAAGATGAATGAACCAGAATCAATTGTTCAATGAAAACTATCCCTGGATCTCTTCTTTGGATTCTTTTTTCTTTCCACAGATTTTTGATTTGATTCCTTTACTAACACCGACTTTTGGACCTGATAAGTGCCAACTGAATATTGGATAAAGAACGCGTAGGATTTGAAGCAACACTGAAAATGTGACATCAGAATATGCAACCCTTAATGAAGTTATATTCTGCGAGTACCTATCGCACAAACTTTGTTGTTTTTTGAACAGCTTAGAAAAGGAAATTGAAGCAAAGTCTGCTGAGAGCTGCCTAACTACAGCCATGCATTAACATGTTAATAATTCATGCAATTATACAATAACGTGTTTCTGTTAATGAATGAATTTTACTGCAAATACACTGCCTGTACGTGGATAGAAAGCCGAGCCGCCAATTTGAATGCGAAAGAAAGCCCAAATGAATAGGAATCCATAAAATCATGGAAGGGATAACAAATGGATGTAGCATTGCCTGTGGCAGATCGGCTATTTTGAGGTCTCAACAAATTTTGTTGAAATGTATTAGATAGACCCGCCGTCTAAGTTGATTAGAGTTGATTTACATAGTGCAGAGGTAGACAATTAGGTAGATTGTTTCGGCAATAGCTTACATACGAAGACTGGCTGAACATCTGTTAATTTGAAAGGTGGGAGATCGATGGTGCCCTATTCAATACATTAGATGATTAGTTCATGATTTGTCTATATTCTCTTGGTCTACATAAATCATAACAATTCGAAAACAAAATCTCAAAAGCGAAATCTCAAAACCATATATCAGGCTGAATTGAAAGCGGTGATTGAAATTATGTGATTTTTATCGAGTTGCCAGCTCAGCACACATTCTATCAATCTCCTCGAAAATATTGAATAGAACATTGTATTAAAGTCCCTTCGTATGATTCATGAGACTTTGCCCAGGTTTGGGATATCCTAAGCCTCTGTATTCGATGGTTTTCCAAACCTCAAATCACTAACCTATGAAATGTCGCCTCGGTCACACGACTAGATATCTACTTAAAAAATAAAATGAGAATGGCCAGTTGATCCACATCCCGAGAAGAGAAAATACCCTCGGAGATATTGCGCTTTTGTATTCCTTTCCTCAACGATCACTCTCCACTTCCTCATCCCAATAGACAATGGCAGCGGCGCAAAGATTACGCAACTTTTTCCCATCCTTAATTCAGGAACGACTTCCTCGATGAACTTCCTAGTCTCATGCAGATACACTTCGTGGTCTTATTTGCTGAACTTGCAGGTTCCGTCAATACCCAGGGAGCAGAGCAACTAACTAACTAACTAACTAACTAACTAACTAACTAACTAACTAACTAACTAACTAACTAACTAACTAACTAACTAACTAACTAACTAACTAACTAACTAACTAACTAACTAACTAACTAACTAACTAACTAACTAACTAACTAACTAACTAACTAACTAACTAACTAACTAACTAACTAACTAACTAACTAACTAACTAACTAACTAACTAACTAACTAACTAACTAACTAACTAACTAACTAACTAACTAACTAACTAACTAACTAACTAACTAACTAACTAACTAACTAACTAACTAACTAACTAACTAACTAACTAACTAACTAACTAACTAACTAACTAACTAACTAACTAACTAACTAACTAACTAACTAACTAACTAACTAACTAACTAACTAACTAACTAACTAACTAACTAACTAACTAACTAACTAACTAACTAACTAACTAACTAACTAACTAACTAACTAACTAACTAACTAACTAACTAACTAACTAACTAACTAACTAACTAACTAACTAACTAACTAACTAACTAACTAACTAACTAACTAACTAACTAACTAACTAACTAACTAACTAACTAACTAACTAACTAACTAACTAACTAACTAACTAACTAACTAACTAACTAACTAACTAACTAACTAACTAACTAACTAACTAACTAACTAACTAACTAACTAACTAACTAACTAACTAACTAACTAACTAACTAACTAACTAACTAACTAACTAACTAACTAACTAACTAACTAACTAACTAACTAACTAACTAACTAACTAACTAACTAACTAACTAACTAACTAACTAACTAACTAACTAACTAACTAACTAACTAACTAACTAACTAACTAACTAACTAACTAACTAACTAACTAACTAACTAACTAACTAACTAACTAACTAACTAACTAACTAAATTGGATATCTGAAAAAATTTCGTTTTCCAGTAACGCCTTTAGATGAGGCGGAAAATGAAACTGACGAAAATAAGTCAATTAAACGATTCTTGGGGACTACAATTATCATACACTGAAACTGCATACGGTACAATTGGAATTGGTCAGCTAAATACAGGGAAATTTATTAGTATTCCTGATAGCCCTGACAATGATCATCTGAACTGAAATCGTATCAGTGATCTCATTATCAGCATAATTGTCAGGAGAGGATTATTATATAACGTGCACAATCATGATGTCCATTTGATATCACTCATCCATTGTCCTAAATCATCATTGCATTACGATGCCGTATATACTGTGCATCACTCATGGGAGATGAATAATTCCTATTATAACACACGCTATCGTTCGCGAGTCATCAAAAATATCAAGACATTATCTAGTTTGATTGACATTTACGAGTAGACAATGTGGCAATAAACAGTAAAGAATAAAATCACAAATCACAGCTTTTGCTGTTCGCCCACACTGAAATTATAGCTCATAGACTGGATGTGATGATGGAGATTGCCATCCCCTACATCAAAAATTAAAATTTATTGAATCAACTCTGGTAATAGCTAATAATCATGGAGCGGAAGTATAAGAAGTATCAATTCTGTTTCATTCCCCTTTTTGTGCCTTATCTGGCGAGCTTTTCACTGAAGTGATAGCTCGAGTTCATGCTTAATGAATTCATCTGATGGGGTAGTTTCAAGAAACTCCTAAATAACCAGCTGAGTTACGAGGGGAGTCTGTCATCCTCTATTTAGCCATCACGACGCAAATAAATCACAATATATACATATTATACTTGGGAGAAATACTTGGGAGAAATACAACTTCAATAGGAAATATGAAGTCAGTATTCTAGATAGAGAACACTGGGAGGAAGGTGAACCTATCAGTGCAGCATCAATCTGGTACACAGATGGCTCGAAAACAATGAAGCAGTCAGAGCTGGAATCTCCGGCAAAAAACCAAGGATAACGATCCAAGTGAGCCTATATCGAAAGACACCACAGTATTTCAAGCTGAAGTAGCAGCAATACATCAATGGTTTTCTAAGGCCCAGAACCCTTTTGCGGCATTGCAAAAGCAATAATCAAGAAGAGAACTAGCAAATGGGTGTAAGAACAGGCCCAAAGCTGGTAGGAGAAATTCCCAGGACAGAGACATCGCTCACAGCAGACCTACTGAGCAAGGATAGAAGAAGAAACCACATGCAGGTGTTGTCAGACAGAAGAAGAAATGTCTATCCATATCCGTGAAGGAATAGCAAGGACAAGGTTTTCACAGATGGGGACGGAATACCCAGAGGCAGAAAGCTACGCTGTAGAGCCACTGTCAGGAATCATTACATCCTCACTTCAAAAGACAAAGCTAGCGCAAGTCATCTGAATTTCAAGGGAACTACAATAGATCTGCGAAGGTCGCAGTGGAAATAGGTCGCATGTAGTGCCAACCTTATATATATCTACCTTAGCTACTTGGGAGAAAATCCACGAAGATTTTTTATCTCTGCGTAGAGGATATTGGAATAGGCAATGGTATTGAAATGTTTGTTATATATTATATATAGTTATCATCGAAAACCTGACTGATGTGAAGTCCACCGTTCGATGAAAAAAAAAGTACCTATAAGTATAAAAGTACCTTCGGCAGGTCTTCAGTGTAATCATTAATCGGTTTCAACTGAGTTGAGCGAAGCAGAAAGAATCTTGTTTGATGTAGCAAAAATAATTAGGCACACAATCGGCACCGTGAATCTATTAAGAGGCTGTTAATTGGAGTATAAGGCGATTTCATGCCGACCGGGCCGAATTTGCGATTTTAATGTAGTGGCAAAAATTCTTCAGGCAACAAAGGCAACAAGTATTTTCTTTCACAGCCTTTTCGCGGCTTGTTGTTCCACCGCTTTCTCTTTCCCTTCAGTCTCTGTAGAAAACCAGAGACGTCCCGAGAGAAATCTCCCTCACTGAAGTCATTATCAATATATTGTAGGAACTATGAGATCGCATTTTTCAGCAGGCACGACTTTCATCAATTTCAAAACTATAGCTATATATGAAACCAAGTTATTTCCGAATAAAGCACAATATAGTCTCGAGAATTTTATTTTTATATTATAATGAATTCACTGATAGGCAAATGGAGGTGGTGTTCAACTAGGATACTTTTTCCGTTATCCTATGTCTATCTACATTCCTAAATAGAACATGTGAGGGGACATACCGGAATTGAAGTTTTCGGAATTGCGACTTTGTTGAATTTAATCGAATGTTCTCGACAAATGAAATTATTTGCCTACACATAAACTGTCGGCAATGGAAAATTCAGTTCCGAGAGCAGTCGCTGAAAATGAAATTCATTCAGTTCATGGAGACAATGCTTGGAATTCGAATCAGTTCACCATCAGGAAAAATTTGATCATATCATCATAGAATCTGAATAAACAACACTTTGTAGTTCTAAAAAAAACTATTTTACTTCTGTTGTAATCTCCTGGTTCAGTGATATTCTTAGACATTATTGTCCAGTATTTAAACAATTGTTTATGAAACAACAAATCTTTACTTGACCGTTATTAAAAATTTATGATAATCCTCTATTCAGACCGAGCCAATATACTGGTCCCTTCCAGAAATCAATTGTGCTATCATGTATAGCTCTATCCGTACCTCTACCCAACAGACTAAAGGCATTCATTAAATCCTCACAATGAACAGCACCATTTAGCAATTTCACACTGAGATTACATACGCTAACACCGATCCCCTTGACCTCATTTTCAATACGATTTCATCATGCAGTAAGAATAATTCAATAACGTAAAAATATATTATGAACCTCATTATTCTTTGAAATTTTCAACAGTCCTGCGTTTTCATAATTCTTTGAATCCACAGTTTATCCAAGATTATCTTATGTTTCAAAAAATATACAGTATGGTGGAAATGTTTGGAATAAATTCATTATCTCTAACGCATATAAATTTTAAGGAAAATCCTGAAACAGGTCGATTTTTATTTTCAAAATGACATCTCTTGATATACATAGTTTGTGACGTCATTCGCGTAGTTGTGGTGACGTCATCGATTATTTTTTTAAATAGGAAGACACCCTGTTTATTTTTTTTCTGGAAGGTATATTCATCGCCTATCTGACCATATACTAATATCAGGACAATAAAGTGATACAGGGTGTGAAAACATTATTTTATATTTACAACATCATTATGCTATCAATGTACGCAATTACCTAAATAGGTTGGAGAGGGTCAATCGAATGGCCAACTGGATCTCTTAATTCAACTCCTCCCGATTTTTTCCTCTGAGGTTATCTGTAGAGCAAAGTTTATGTAGGAAGCCGGAAAGATCAGATAATTTGAAAGAACGACTACGAGTGAATATTTCACAAATATATTCAGAAACGATAGCAAAGTTCAAGAATGATTTGTTTTCTGTATATCACATTGTATTCTTGCAGAAAGTCACAAATTTGATTATTTATTGTAACGATTTCCGTTGTAAATATGAAATAATTAATAACTTTTTCTCACCCTATATTACTTTATTCTCCTTATATTAGTATACGGTCAGATAGACAATGAATATACTTTCCAGGAAAAAAAATTTGAACAGGGTGTCTTCCTATTTAAAAAAATAATCGATGACGTCACCACAACTACGCGGATGACGTCACAAACTTCGTATGTATAATAAAAATCGACCTGTCTCAGGGTTTTCCTCAATATTCATATGCGTTAGAGAAAATGAATTTATTCCATACATTTCCACCATACTGTATATTCGAAGCTCAGCTCCCAAGCATGTGCTGAGATAAGAGCTATATCGTCTATTTTAAAGAGAATAATATTTTTTTTTTTAAACACGTTCAATCTCGATGTCTCCTTCTGATTTTCATTTCATTTTTGGAATTCTACGAATCTAAATTGAATAAACGTTCCATACATAAGGCCGAATGTGTTTCTCATTGTAACTCTCATTGTAACTTCATTTCCCACGCGGTTTATTTTCAAACTAAAACAATGATATATATAGTCGCGTCAGATTATAATCTTATTTATTGCTCTATTCATATTATTAATAGCTCGACTCTCAAACCTCTTCACGAAATATTAATTCTCTGTCATTACCAAAAGAAATGTGTCAAAATAGCTTTTGAATTTAATGAACCATTAATATAAACGGTCGGTCGGATTTCTAGACACCTGTTCGATGCAATCACATTTATCATGTCGATTCGCTTTCATGAAAAATAACACCGTAATAGTTTTTTTCGATGTAGAAAATGTATGTCATCAGAAGCAAAACTGGTCTTATGCTTGCGTGTGTCTCTTTCTCAAACGTACAAGAATGTACTCGAATCAACCCAAAATATATACATCCTCTGAAAATTCCAGTTGAATTGATTGCAGTTTCATTCACGTAAAATGTTTGCATAATTAAAGTAATTTGGAGCACTTCTTCTCTAAATTATTACATGTCCCATCATCGTGGAGACGACTGAACTAAATCCATTAGGAATATATTACGACGAATATCCTGATGACATAAATACGAGAGGAAATTGTATTTCACCGTCTGGAGACGTAGAATTTCATATTTCATACGACTACCAGGTCCAAGGGAGGTTATGCCAGAGATGAGTTACCAGCTAGGTACGAGTAACAAATAAGGTTGAAGGTGCATTGCTGTAATGCAAAAACTGCAATACTAATTCTAGTTTAACCTTTTTTGATGAGTTGAGATTGATACTTATACTTGAGCTGTATTATTTTATCTTAAAATCATCCATTTTCAGTTTAACTTAGAATAGACATTGCTCATGAATGAAAGCTAGATATCGAAATATCGAGACTTTGAGCCATGGAAATGTGATTTGTGAAGAAAATTTAATCATTGATGACATCATATGATGATATATGGTGATAAAAAACGACTGAAACGTGATTCAGTTCCCAGGCTGAATCTAGGTCCTCAAAAGCCTCTGTCAACTATCCAGCGAACAGTGTAAACAGAATTCAAATTGTTCAAAGCAGAAAAAAGTTATTCAGATTTCAACAGGGACAAAATTTCGGGGTGCGACGAGATTAGTGCTGTGTAGTTTAAAATAAATACATACATACAAAGATTGGTTGATCACAAACTTATTTATTGTAGGACAAGGATTATAGAATAGAATTCATTCGTCGCTGAAGAAGTTTACATACATACATGTATGTATCGTTATACATGTAGAAACTTGGAATAGTTGAAGAACGTTTAGAAATATACAGTCAAGGCAATAAATCCAAAAAAATACAAACATTTGATTAATTAAAAATATGAAATATGATTTAATTCGGTTGTATAATGATTTCCATAATTCGCCCCAAAAATTTTGGTTTCACCCTGGAACTGCTAATTCAGATAATCCTTCATGCAATGTTTCTTCAGAGATGTTAATGTTGATAATTGGTCCCAAAGCACAGTCCAGGTGGTATGTGTACCGAAGGCTAGACCGGACCTGGTTACAGTAATAGTGCGCATGCTCCCGGCCTGAATTATTTTCAGTCTGCGCGAGATTCAAAAGGGTCTATGCTTGAGAAGTTCCTTTGGCATTCCAGTTACTGGTTATATTTCAGTGACCTACACAAGCGAGCTGATGATTCAACTTCAAATGGTTAAACCTCTCATTTTGTTTTTCCAAGTCTCCTCTGAAGAAACTTCGGTAGACCACTTGAACGACTCAGCTAGTCGATCTGACTTTCCAGCGCCTCCAGTTCTGTCGTATGGATGCAACACCATTTTTCATATTCTTTTTTTACCCAGCAATTCATTCAGACGATCTGAGTTACCTCGCTTCCATTTCCTGTAACAACGTCTCGGAAAACCTAATACGAATCGCGGAAGTCATTATTTTTCGCCTGAATTTGAATATGGAAATAGCGAATGAGATTACAACCATCGAATCTAGATTTGCCATAAAAAGACGAGTCAGTTTTATAATATATTTTAATATCAGTCGTTCAGGTGTCTCGTTGTGAGTGATTCTGATAATAATGTGTTTGATGGCAAGCAGAGATGGATCACTCCTTTAATAAGTTCTTCAGTGCGAATAGATGAGAAAGGAGATGTAGAAGAGTGCAAGCGATCAATCGGAATATAATTCATTAATTAAGTATCGAAAAAATGCATCAAAACTTTTAATACATCATTTCATGGTTGAGAAGTTCCCTTAAACTCAATTTCAAGCTCGGACAGACTTCCGATTATTACAGAGTAAAAATAATTTGTTTTCCATTGATTTTCCTTATTGTTGCACTGATTTCGTCAATCATACCAAGGGCTGCCGCGACTGGTGGGTAATCGTACAGCATCTTTGATCCGCTGGAATCATTGTGAGTCCTTATGTTGCATAAAATAAACGTACTACGGTTCACAACAATATTGAGGGTTATACCAGTCATCGTAGGAAACCTAACCTAAGACCTAGAATATCCTTTTTGAATATAAGCATGTTATCAAGAAATATTCTTTATATTTCAGTATTATCAACGAATGCCCTCAGACGGTTTATGATGCTTGTTAACTTCTGTAGTCGATCTAGATGTTCCAACAAAAATGAGCGTATTTATCCTAAATATTTTCCTAACGGGTCATATATAACGATACGAATTTTGCTTTTTTATGTGATCGTTAACGTATCACAGAGAATGTCATGCTCCAGATTTCCCCCCAAACACTTGTTATGACCCGAGTCGTTAGAGTAGCGGTCCTCCAACTCCTTACTGTGAACGGGGAATGAGGAAATTCTTTATTCAGAACAGCCAATTATTCGAAAGTTTGATATGGGTCCGATGTAACGAGAGAGTTCACATGACAGAGGCCAAGGCTTCCATATTCCCACTATCACGCTTGTCCAATAATGTTTTGGAGGGAAACCAGAGCAGTGTCTTGCAGAAATCATGGTGATGTTGCTCCCACAAATTCAAATCAAATTCAGATCAGAACATTTTCTCACCTACATCTGATTTCCTGATCTCAATCTACCTTCTTCAGTAACCCCAGTGCGATTTCATAAGTCACAACTCCGCCATCATTAGATTTTTCGAATTACTTTGATTTTTCAAAACAGAGATGAAGGATTTCCAAAAGTAACCAAGCAATATTGATATGAATGAACCTCTACCTCCGATTCCAAATATTGACTAATTATTGCAGACAGAGTGAGTCAATCGTCAATGGATAATAACATATTGTCATCTATCAAAGCTACTACACTAAGATTTATCACCTAACATTTAATACTTTTCACTTATGACAGATGAATCATGGAGATATCATTGATTGTGTTATAAAACCATTTAAGACTTATGATTTCACACCTAAGACTTAAGAAGATGACCAACTTCCAACTTAAGAAATGGATGGATGGGCGAGTTCTTTTTAGAATAACAACTCTTTGTTTATCATAAATATGTTTGAATTCTTCAACTTGTTGAATTGATAGAGCATCGTCCATGACACAAATAATATTGAAATTAAATTAAAGAAAATTCAAACAAAAACAATAATAATAGATATAGGTTAGAACTTGCCAACGTCAAAATTATTTGTTCCGTGTCAAATATTCCTAAATCTTGAGTCTTTTTATAATAGAATCAACTTATCAGCTCTAAGGTCTTAAATGTTAGGTGATAAATCTTAAATGTTAAATGCTCTCAGCCAGGTTAACATTCTAATTCTTCCAAGTCCATGTTGAGCCTTCAAGGTCAAAAAAGTTCAACGTCTGATGAAGTCATCCAAGGGGGAGTTCAACTCAATCCTGAGTTCTCTAAGTAATCCTGCGAAGTAATCTACTTTCAAGTAAATATCAGAAACCTTATCGACTGGACTGTTCGGAATTCAATGAAAGGTTCAAAAACGATTGGAGAATTGTATGTGATCTTTCGATACGTATGCCACGATATCAATTTTCATCACGCCCCAGTGATCATTCACGTACAGCTGATTTCGTCAGGAGGTGATTACCTAGGCGTGCATCCATTAGTAAAAATGGAATATCGTCCATCTTCCAGGATTGTCCGCATCTCTGACACAATTCGTTATCGCACCCTCATTAGGCGTCAAAAGTTGCTCAATGGAGATCATATGCGACTCTCCAGAATCGATATTTCCCGATGGAATAGCACCTAATGGTGGATTGGTGAATGGATCAGAATCTCCAGGTAGTTTGACCCGAACGATCATGCTGCACGGAGAGAAATCTAGAGAATATATTTTATTGTAAAGAAATTATGTGGCTCCTAGACATAATATATGTATTCCACTAAAAGTTTTATATTTCTGGTAACAAAATTTTTATGTGACATACAGTCTCCCTATTGTTAACAGAAGGTTAATATTTACTGGTAATTCTTATTTCCAATATATCTTCTCTCAAACATTACCATTTTATATATTTGATAATATGAACATAACAATTTTCCATTCGTAAGCATATGATTTGTCGCTCCTAGACATCCACTCCTTGATTTATCATCTCTTATTTCCAAAAAATCACAGCATGTACGGTGAATATTAATATAAATGATTTCAGAACATATCGAATGGTGGTGGTTGGGCCAACGCCACGCTTCGTCATTCGTGTATCATATCGAACTGTGCAGTTTTGCATTGTATTCATTGATTAGTGTGTCAATTCCGGCGGCAATAATAATTTCTTTCAAGTTCATAAGATTCTCAACACTGTGGCTGTGCTACGATTGAATAGTGCGAGGAAATATGAGTATGGAGACTATCCCGAAGGAATGGAGATTAATTAGCTCATCGACCTGTTCAAAGGTAAGTACACCTGCCGTTAATATTTTGTATATAGGTTGGTGATCGACAAATCGACAAAAGAGTTGATGTGCTCGTTCCAGGATTGCATGGATAGATACCTAAACTTCATTTCCAATATAATATGACTACAATCATTTTACCGTTGATAAAATAACCTATAAATTGTGTCGCGTCTGGTGTTAGCTTGACCTGTTGACCTTTGCCATCAGAAATTTTTCAAGTGATTCTTCGAATGGTTCGTATAGGGTCCAATGGGATACATCGAGAGTATGATTTTTAATGAATAGGTGGTTTAGGTGTGTAATCCGATCGTCATTCTCCAGACTTGGGATTTCTCACAAACTGTATAGTTTCGTCTCAGATTTATATACACGAATCTTTTGAACAGGCATTTATGTTTAGATGACATACCTAGGTATATGACTGCTTACATTCATGTTGGGTTTACTTTCAGATAATGGAATTGATGATGATACTGGAGAATAATGGTTTGAAAGAGTCGTCTCTTGAACCGACTTTACATTCGTCGATGGTCAAGCCAGTATTTCTGGATGGAATTTACTATATTATGATATTGATCACCAACGATATGACGTGTGTTTATGTTATTGATACTAAATAAATTATATGTATTCAATTTGTACTGTCATTCCAATAGTTTCATAGTTCTCATTCAATGGTGAATAAATATTTCTTTATATTGAATCGATATATCTACTTTAATTATCATACATAAAAAATATATGAATGATAACAGTGATAGTGAAATTAACCAAATATTTTATTGATATCCATATTGGGAATAGAGGTATGTAACTCATAAACATACAACTTTTTAACATTTGAAATAAGTTATATTTATTGTAACCATCATCAGCATCTGCTGATGAATATATTAGTTTAAAGTTCGAAACATAATTTATGTATATGCCAAATATACCAATTTTTTCAGTATTGTACATAAAATATTTCAATATCAAATATAATTTATAGTACATACTACTCACCACATATGTTAGGCACAAACAAAAACATATGCTGAAAAATAATAAAAAGTATATTCATGGCTTTTAAAATAATTTATGTTTATTCCTACACATATAGTACCAGAAATTATGGTAGTAATTACCATATTTCTAGTTATATCTACTATACATTTTTCTCCGTGTGGTCGGAATTGATGGAGGTAACAACATTCCCATTAAGAATCTTATTTTTATCGGCGCTCCAGAATTACGAGTCATGTTGAAACAATCCGGATGTGCTCCAGGCGAATTGATTGGATTTAATTTCGAAAAACGGCGCCCGTGTTTGAATAATGCGCAGGCTGGTGGTGCCTTTTCGGTTAAAGATCGTTGGTGCTCTCATAGAATTCATAATGAAACCAATAAGAGTGTCGTAACTAATATGTGTTCTGGAAATTATCCAATTCTGTTTCACTATTTTCTGCCGGTGATGCGGGTTTTGAGGTACGAGATTGAAAATGTAGGTGCATGCAATGGAACATTTTGTTGGAAAAAACTTCCAACCAGTTGGCAAAATGAATAATAAATCTTTTTTCCACGACTAGAACTTACGGCAGAAATTTCATTTTCAATAATAAAATGTAAACCTCTCTTAAGTGGAAAAAACTCTTTCTCCTTATGTGTTTTACATTATATTTCCATTTTCCACTTGGATTGCCGTGGATATTGTATACTATCCGAAACTCGAGAAGAATCGTAAATTAAACCATAACAAAGATTGAAGATTCATTAAAATCCACCATGTCATAAGAGATATTTCAAATTATGATATCGAGAAAAATGTAGTTGAAAATTTCATTTAACGCAGGAAATTGATTTCCGCATGCATGTTCAGGTTCGTCTGCTTCTTATTACACGATAAAAATTTTTGGGTGAAATTCAACACCAAATGAAATCAATCGTGTGTTAATCCAGGTCCACACCCGATTGAGCGACTATTTCAACACAGACCCTTCTAGTGATATTTAAACAAAACTCGTGACGGTTATTTGACGTTTGTTTTGAGTGAAAATAAACATTGTTTTGAGTTAATATAAGGATAATTTTGAGTCATTTCGAAGGGATTTGACAATTAAAATAGTGTATTTTTTAAGCAGTATTTCGTCAATATTTACTTTATTATGTGAGAGACCAAAAGTCTAGAAAATCGAAATAAGAAAAAACTTTTTTTCATAAAAAAAATGAAGAAAATTGCCATAACTTTCGAAAGGATGGACCAATTTCCAACTTCGCTCATACCAATCTGCTTATTTTTTTCCATAGAATCCGTTTCTTCAATCGAGAAAATCGAAATCAGGATAAACTTTTTTTCATAGAAAAAATGAAGAAAATCGCCATAACTTTCGAACGGATGGACCAATTTTCAACTTCGCTCATACCAATCTGCTTATTTTTCTCCATAGAATCCGTTTCTCTAATCGAAAAAAACGAAAACAAAAAAAACTTTTTCATAGAAAAAATGAAGAAAATCGCCATAACTCTCGAACGGATGGACCAATTTTCAACTTCGCTCATACCAATCTGCTTATTTTTTTCCATAGAATCCGTTTCTCCAATCGAAAAAATCGAAATCCAAAACAACTTTTTTTCATCATAGAAAAAATGAAGCAAATCGCCATATTTTTCGAACGGATGGACCAATTTCCAACTTCGCTCATACCAATCTGCTTATTTTTTTCCAATCGAAAAAATTGAAATCAGAAAAAACTTATTTTCAACATAGAAAAAATGTAGCAAATCGCATAACTTTCGAACGGATGGACCAATTTTCAACTTCGCTCATACCAATCTGCTAATTTTTTCCCCCGTAATTCCTCCGAAATTCCGAGTATTATCTACATTTAGTTTCAAAATTCCATCGTTATTTGTTCAAATCTCGGTTCAAATTGACATATTTCTTCCGGAGGAATTCCGGGGAGTTCCAGGGGAATTCCGGAAAATTCCAGGGGAATTCCGGCTTATAGGAAATTCCAGTGTACACATTTTCTCCTATTGGTCAACCCCTCGTTGTTTTCGCTGAGGTGGTATTGAAAATCCTATAGAAATATTATTAACTTATATAAAATACCTGACTTGCGTTATATAGATGATAAACGATCAATTAATGCGCCCTTTTCAATATTTTGAATTA
Source organism: Chrysomela aeneicollis (assembly GCA_029955515.1). Classification (NCBI taxonomy): domain Eukaryota; kingdom Metazoa; phylum Arthropoda; class Insecta; order Coleoptera; family Chrysomelidae; genus Chrysomela; species Chrysomela aeneicollis. The sequence goes on along the minus strand of JARUHQ010000015.1, from coordinate 16,159,756 downwards.
GTTTCGTTATCGAAAAAAAATTGAATTAAAAATTGACATATGACGATCTGACTTATCTGCCATCACTTATGTCAAAAAATTCTTCTTCCCTATTATTTTCGATATTTTTACCATACCATCCCAGATCTACCAGGTGACGTCAACAGAAATATGGTGCTGTCAAAAAATTATTTTCTATTTAGATTTTCTCGAGCATAAAAGAATATACCGATTTAATTTTGATGGCATATCGGTTGTAGTTTAATAAGGTATCGAAAAACGACAATCAATTCTGCTAAGGCTTTAGAGGTTTATGACCCTATATTGTTATATTTTACTTATGCATATTCGCCCAATCCAAACAACCAAGGGAAACTTGTTTCTATCTAGAAAAAAATAAATGAGTTGCCTAGAACGCTTATTGTATTTTTCCTAGGAATAGTATACCTAGAACAAATACCTACTGTTCAAGGTGGATATAGGATGGTGAAACAGCTTCCTATTAACAAGCACTAGAATAAACTGTAGACCTTTGCCTACTTGATTTCATACCGTAATAATATTTCCTGAAGTTATCAGAGATGGCGACATACCTTGTGTCTGTAAAACAGAAACTGTGCTTCTGTCATACTTTTATCAGTTTCATCTGTTCTAGATGAAAAATGATTGAGAAGAGTCAAAATATCAATATTCATTCCAAATTTATCGAAAATATATTGTTTTAATGTCGTTTCAAGTCACGTCTGTCAGATGCGAACCACAGAAATACGTAAACAACAGAAATCTTCTTCGGTAATCGATCTTACCGCCATCTTCAATCAATTAGCTGAAATATTAGTACCTTCTCAAACGGTCTACAAGTTTTTCGCACCTTGCTACTGTTTTACGAGATTCTAGACCAAGATCGAATCGGATAAATATGTATGTAGGTGAATAATAAATGAAGAGAGGAATTGACGGAATATTTAGTCACTGTCAGGTGCTTTCACCCATAAATAGGCGAATTCAACATTTATATATGTATTAATAACACACTGGAGTGTGAGATATACTAATTATTCATTCATAATCACACGAATACTTGTAAATTTCAATAAGAAATTGACAACTCACTATAATATAATTTTTTTTTCCCGAATCAACTCAAATCGAGTGCCCAAACCAAATTTACTCAAAATTTGACACCCGAATAATTAACACTTGTCCAATGACTGAATTCACTCGATGAAACTTTTTACCGTGTAGTAGGTATGCCTTGATCGAAAAAAGATTCAGCTTGCTGTCAGTTTTCCATGATATGTTTATAGTGTTCTCCAAACCACCGATTTCATTTAATTTTTTGAAATCGGATGAAGATGGCGAGGCCTGTAAAATGAATATCTGGTTGGTCACGATGAGCTGTAAAATTTTTGATGAACTGTTTTTCTATAATTCATTGTCAACCTGTTGTTTCAGCGGTGGAAGAACCAGAATTCACAGACGTAATAGAGAATGTCACCGTCGCCGCCGGGAGAAATGTCAAATTCGCTTGCTCAGTCAAGAATCTGGGGACCTACAAGGTTAGTAAATAGTCGGTCTTTGTTCTGTGGATGTTTTTCCAACCGATTGCTACTCCGGTGTAACTCACTGTTCCCTTCCAGATTACGAAAGTTTAAGTGAATAAATTATTACCAATAAATACACATTCTATAAAGGGTGGTTCACAAGTAACAGGACTGATTTCAACGGGAAAGCAGAAATATGTAACGAAATCTCAATTTCAGTTCCGTATTGGGAATAGTTACCAGTATGCAGGGTGCTTCACAAAGTTAAATTTTTTCTCGAGGAAACTCGATTGCATTTTTAAATTTTACATGAGAACAATAAACACAAAAAAAAACAGGTAGAGGAAGTACATACAAAGAAACTATATCACTAACAAATCTTACATATATTACAATATAAAAAAAATTATCAGGCTTGTCAAAACATACATGGTAGACATACCTATTGAGATTGAAAGAAAGACATATCTCGTCTTGTACAATTAATAATCGAACACGGTTTGAATGACTGGTAGACCACGAGCAGAAAACAACTACTTTCCTGGAAAATACCACGCAGAACATTGTAACAATTGAACCACTTCAGAATCGTGGGATGAAATTAATCCTGAAATGTAATAGATATACCCCTATAACCCATATGCTAGAGACATCACAGTGGCAACCAGTTACCAAAAGGTTTACTTTCTCAACAATGATATTCATTTTCAAAATTGTCAAAGGTTTGATGCCAACTTATTTCAAACAGTTTATCAAGTTCAATCATGAGGTATACACGAACACTGTACTAGAAGTGCAAACAATTTTCATGTTGACAGATCTAATACCAGAAAAGGTATGAACTCACTTTTCATACGAGGTCTAGTTGAATATAATTCCATTCCAAATGAAATCAAAGCATGTGATACACTTGTGAATTTTAAGAAAAAAACTCCCAAAATATCTGTGATTTGTTATGAATATAGTTGTATTTCATTATAGATTGTCAGCTGAATTAAGTCAGTATTTGTATTTTTTTTCCTCTCAATCTTACTATTAGTACCTATATTTTAATGTTTTTTTATTCTAAATTTATACATGAATTCATTTATTGTATTGTTATAGTATGTTATTTATAAATCATCTATTGTAAAATTTTAAATATGTATTGTGAATATTAGGATTTTTTCCTATTCAATAAACTACTACTACTACTACTAGTAATTCAAATTATGTTTGATTTTTATTTGGACAAGACGAGATATTATGTCTTTCTTTCAATTTTGATACTCAGTCCATTTTAATTGCTTTTTCATTTTGAATACCTATTGAGGATAAGATAGTAATGCAACGAGATATTCAAGGAAGATTGTAAAATCTATAAAATTATTTGATTGCTAAAGTGAAATAGAGTGAATATTATACGATATCACCTAAAGTTTTAAGAATTCTTCAATATAATAGAATGCATTTTTTGTGAGGTGGTCAAGCAAAGCTTTTTTGAATATATACTGAAATTAAATACATTTCCGAATAACTCGAGTGTTCTGCTGTAGCAGATGATACCCTGATAACTTGAGGAGCTCTGACCAAGAGCTAGCTAGGGGCCAGGTAGCGCAGTGGTTAGAGCGTCAATCTCTCAATCTCTGCCCTGCCCGTCGTGAGTTAGATCCTCACTGACGGCGGAATTTTTCCGATGGCCCAAGAAAGTGGTATGGTAAGATACAAAAGGCCTCTCTCGCAAGGTCCTGATTTGCAGGGGCGAACCATACCACGCGGGGTGGAGTGTTTAGTGGGTATGTCTGAGGATTTTCAGAACTCAGAAAACTCCCACACCACCCTGTGAGAATAGGGTGCCCATAAAGGGTTTCAACCACCCAATATAGCCATAAGACATTGCAGATTGCACGAGTCCCATATAGGTTAATTTGAGTACATGCAGTGAAACCGTTCCCCGTAATTGTCTAATTACAAAGCACAAATACTCATTTTTCTGGTAAGATTTCCTGCGTGTATTTCTCAGGTCAGATTCTGGTCATTTTCAAGGTATTTGCTCTATTGATTTATGATCATATGAAATATTTTTTTCTGGAAGGGCATTAGGTAAAGCTGATTGTCTCTATATGAACTAGTAGGTCATTATTTTCGCAACACTGTGAGAATTCTCCTGTAGTATTAATTGCAGGTTCTATCGACAGTGGAAGGCTATTTTCTGATACTATTTGACTTGTATCATCTGCATATATTAAAACTATTTTAAAAATAATGAAGATTAATGAAGCCAGTGTTGAGCCTTGTAAAACCCACATTGTAACGAAGGCATATTCTGATTTCACCGAATCTATATCGATTACTTGCACCATATTTTTCAGATTTGAGACGACATAGTCATTGGCTATTTCCCTAATTCCCATTGGGCAAAGTTTCTCAAGAAGTAGTACATGATAAACTGTATCGAAGGCCTTAGTGAGATCAAAAAACAAGCAGACGGGAAATTGCTTTCCATTAAGGTTAATGTATAAGTGTTCACAAAGTTCATTTATTGTAGTAGATGTTGATCTTTGAAGCCATGTATAATCAATTATTTTCGCTAATTGTGATTGCAACCATACGTTTCCGTAGTAGTTGACTTCATTTTTTGGTATAGATCACAGAACGATGTATCTATAATGTATGATAGTGACATATGAGGTCACTGACAATTCTCAAAGTTTGTCCATGTATTTCATCTACACCTAGTTTTGGAGTTTTTGTTGTTTTTTTATAATCTCTGAACCTCGATTTGGGTCGTAGGGTACCGAAATAAATTATTAATAGAGAATGACGCTAATTTCAAGTTGTTCTTTGGCTCCATTTTTTCAATATTCATAAAAAAATCATTGAAGAGATTACCAATAATTTTTTATCTGTGATTGTATCGTTGTTACCAGTGACTTCTATTGTATTACTGGGTCTCGTGATATTTCTAGTTTCGTTAATAATTTTTTCTATTTTGGTTGTATAATGAAGTCATTGTGCAACGCAAATGCGTGTCGAAATAGCCTCTATTTCGATACGCATTTTTTATTATTCGGAGATTGGTACAATCGAACTGTCAAATGAAAGTCAGAAGAGTTAGGCCTAGTTTACTTCTGAGCGATTTGGATTGGGTGACATTAGCAGTAAAAAACTCGATGTTTTAATTGGTAAATTTAAATTCAGAGTGTAATTTGATTTAAATTGATCAACAAAAACAATAACAACATTGAATTTTTCACCGCTGGTATTGCAATAATCAAAATCGCTCAACTGTAAACTGGGCTTTACGCTTGTGCGTCAGATTTTAATTATTTCAATGTCATCATTGTTACCAATCGAAGATGTTTCTGTGATTTATCGATATTGAATCCATTTTTTTCTTCAAATCAATTCAAAATAGAAAAAACTGCATATGACACACGTGTTATAAGACAAAATAGCGTCTTATAAAACTTGTATCATAATATACTATTCCAGCAATACTTGTTTATATTTCTCGCATTTAGGATTCGATTATTATCATATAATCATATATTCATCAAAATTATTCAGACAAATTTATATCGAATCTGGAAACAGGTATGCTACAATGGCCTTCATCGAAAGATGTTTCTCATTTCAATAGAGTTTTTCTATCAGTGAAGAAATTCATCATTCCAATTGAGCTGTCTCAGTTCATGAATGGTAATGTAAAAAGCCCAGAAATTAATTTCAATCAGAATGCTTCTTTATTTTCATATTCTTGTTATACACGCCAGAACGTTTCAATTCCCAGGAAGTATTCATTAGAGTTGATAAAGAAATGAAAAGTGAAATATCAAGCCTATTCATTGTCTAATGATCAAGGGAGATTATTATTAATGATGGAAGTGATTAGCAAAAATGACGGGGGTATCAGACGAAGCAAAAAACGTGACTGCGCGATAAATGATCCGCGCAATTTTCCTGAGAGAGACTGAAAGGAACGGAATCAGAACCTAAAGACAGAACATATATTATTCATGAAATATTGTAAAAGAGCAAGAAGAGATAAATGATCTCTCCAATCGGACATAAGGATCTTTTATGTCGAGGATGGTGTCCAATTTCTCTAGGGGTAAAAGACGACGACTGATGTATTAAAAAAGTAACGTCAAAGCGGGGTAGACACCGCATCTCGAGAAAATTAAGCGACGAAAAACATCCATGATTGTCTGGCTTGGCTTCTGCACGGGATTGAGCAGATTCAAATCTGATGTCCACGAACAAATCAATCATTCCCCTCATGGCAGACACCAACGCTACGATCCGTCATATATCATCCCTTATTTCTTCAACGAGAATATTTCCTTCCCACCGGCGTGCCTTTCATATTGGAGGAAACAATAATTTTTCGTTCGGGTTTTTGTTCGTGTCATGTCGCAGAAATCTAATTGCGAAATATTAGAAGTGTATCGTTCTTCATTAAAAGTGATTTATTGATATCTATCGCACTGGCAGTTCAATCATGCCATAACCTATACAGTGTGTCCAAGATAAGAATGAACAGCATGGGGATATCGGAAACGGTAAGTTATACGGGGTCGATTGAATCAGAGAAAAGTAGCGCATTTATGTGCCTAATAATATGACATTTAGAAAGTTTTAATATTCCAAGTATTTTCGGAGATATCCGAGAAAAACCGAAATTTGAGAATTTCGTTTTTTTCTCTCCTAGCTTTATATTCAAAGGAAATGTATAACAAATAGCACTTCGCCATGACCACTTTTTAAGGACTACACGATAACATAAGCAGAATTTTTCTGCGACATTTCGTCTTTTAGAAAACATCAGACTCCATTTTTCATTGTTAGTAAAGCAATGTATCACACAATATGATTTCGGAACCATTTCTCGCGCAAAATGTAATTAGGTGATTACTTTATCTGTTTTTCTTCAATTTTAGATAGTAGGCGCTGAAAAAAATGACCACATTATGTTCTGTTGTCATAATAATACTGTAGTCTGGTAGAATTTTTGACATATTACCGTTCCTACTGTTACATCTCGTTACCTACCTAATTTGTCTAAAAATGGAAAACGGCAGCTTTTCGAATACTGAAGAATTTGATATTTTGTCATGTTACATTTTTTGCCAAAGAAAGTGTGTTGATGCTGAACGTGCGTACTCTAATAAGTAACCAGAGAGGCGACAACCTGATAAATCAATATTTAGACGCCTACTATCTAAAATTGAAGAAAAACAAATTAAGTAATCACTAAATTACATTTTGTGCGAGAAATGGTTCCGAAATCATATTGTGTGATACATTGCTTTAATAACAATGAAAAATTGAGTCTTATATATACTTTAGTTTCGGCCCATATAAAAATTCTGCGTATATTATCGTCTAGTCCTTAAAAAGTGGCCATGGCGAAGTGCTATTTGTTATACATTTCCTTTGAATATAAAGCTAGGAGAGAAAAAAACGAAATTCTCAAATTTCTGTTTTTCTCGGATATCTCCGAAACTACTTGGAATATTAAAACTTTCTAAATGTCATATTATTAGGCACATAAATGCGCTACTTTTCTCTAATTTAATCGACCCCGTATCACTTACCGTTTCCGATATCCCCATGCTGTTCATTCTTATCTTGGACACAGTGTATACAGGGAGTTGAAAAAATTTAGCAGGAGATAGGTGACCAACCGAACATTCTCAGTAACTAGATTTCAATCCTTCGCAGTCTCCACGGTAACCAGCCGAGTAGTGCTTCAGATGACACTTAAAAATCTAAGGTTCCCGCCCTCCAAACTCATACAAGTCCTATAGACTTACGAGGGTTGCTTAGCAACTAAGTTGGCGGTTAAAAACACACTTCAAAAACACTCAATCAGAATACCACTACCCAGTTCGTGGTCTTATATGATTGGAGCTGGGTGGTGAAAGTCATGATGAGATCACCTTATCTGTGAGGTTAATTATGTAAAACATCTTCAAATCATCGGCATGAAGTGAGTAATTGACGGTGAGTGATGAAACAATGTCATTAATGAACGTTACGAAGAATAAGGGCCCTAAATTGGATCCCTGAGGAACTCCAGATGTGGGGAGAACATATTGTTTTCGATCAGTTGATCAGGTATGATTGCATTGATGTCATCACTAATGTCATGTCATGTTTGTGAAGTGAAATCTCATGGTTGAGTTTGTCGAAGGCCCTTTAGAAATCCGTATAGATAACATTATTATGTTTCTTGTAGAGTTAATCCAGGGCTTTTTCTTGAGTATACAACCCCGAAAGAGTTCACTCATTATTCCCAGTGCTTCTTGTTCATGTAATCTTTGACTATCGCTTGGTCTTCCCCTTGAAGTGGTAATTCCGAAAGATATATTAGTCGATGATTGCAATCAATTTTCTCGTATATACAATAGGACATTCTAATCCAGACATCCTTGCCAGGGGGACAGTTCTGGGGACCGGTAGGGAATTCCTTGATTACGGGGATGATATTATTGGATTACAAGCCCGAAGTCAGCTACCAGTTATCTGTTATCCCTTTTCGCTTCCTGAAACACTTCGGGATCTGATAAGGATCCAAAGTATTGAAGGACTAGGGCGAAAAACGTAATTACAAAGGTAATTGTCGGTTTTCATCAACATTATCATTATAGAGTAGATTCTGTTCTTATTCTGTGATCATTTCAGATAGAGTATGTTCTATATGAAGTAGCATATAAATATAACCATCAGAACAGCGAAGATCTGGAGGTCTTACCGGACGTTAATTCTCAAAACTTTCTATTTCCTCTCTCAATATCCTTCCTCTCGTTCGCATGATGTTCCATCACGAGAAAATAAAAAAGTTATCTTTTTTAATAGGCATGCATATGATATACCCACAACCGTTCATTAATATTGTCATATTATACGCCTGTTAACTTGCCACAAGTTTTCCGCGTATACCTGTATTTAATGAAACACCAAATCATCCATCTTCTTGTGGAATCACGTAATTTGTGCCTGAAAACACATGGACTGCTATTACGCAGGTTAGTCAGCTATGATCTGAATATGCCGTTCCACATAACGATGTTGATACAATAGTTCCACGTAGCATTAGTCATCAGCCCAGAGTCTGCTTCATTATGTCAATTTGTCTGTGCATATATAGTCTTATCAGGAATGATAGGAAATTTCTATTTATTATTCTAGAATCATGATAGAACAACACATGGTCTTATTGGATTCTTCTCTTACGAAGACAATTTATTTTGATCATTTTCGGGACATCAGAAGAAGTTGCTCAGTATATAGGTTATATATTACCAGGGCGACCATTATCATCATGTATTCTTTCGTCGATATTGATTGTTCAATAAATAGAGCCCAGTGTTGCTTGTCAAGAAAGAAATAATTATAGCTGATGAATTTCGCGAGATTTAATATATATATATCCAATCCGTACCCCGTCTTATTTTCGACGATACGTATGCCGGATGAGATCTCAGCTACCCAAGAACTTTCTCAATTATATCAAGCTGAGATGTGTTCAGGATTTGGGCAAGAATAAACACTGTCAAATGAATCCGAGCAAAAACGATTCTGGGAGTCGGTTCGACAACTATAGGATCCAGGCCGGAATAATTCATAAGTGGAAGTTCATATATTTGCTATGGATTCGATAAGAGCACGTATACGTGCTAAGAATTGCAATATATACCAGTATTAAACAGATTACAAAAGTTGAGCGCAAAGTAAACTGAGCAAACACCAAGAAGCGGTAAGGTTTTGGGTGATTAAGAACGGGCGCAAACTAATTGTTGGAATATGCAGCCATTCTGGGACACGTTCAAACTCGAGGATTCTCACGTAGTCGACAAGGCACCATTTGAATTTCATAGAAAATTGACTTATCTCGTGATATTCTCTACATTCGAAAGATTAGAATGGAAATACATTAATAATTCTCATTTCCACTTTAATAGCATCTCAGGATAAACATAAGCCTACACCCCTTCCCTGTTGAAGAGATAGAGGAAATTGAATGATGCTTCGAAATGAACGAGATGAGTTCGAAATGAGCTCATTCCTCATAGCTGAATTCCCCTTTCAAACACTTTTTAAGGCGATCCTTTCTTGCATAAAGAGTCCCTGATGACACTATTCGATTCACAGTCAACACGTCATGTTCTCAATTTCTGAAAATAAAATCGACACCATCTTAAAATGGTAGAATTAATGACGTAAGTATACTATAACCCGACAAAGCTGAGAGAGCAATACATTCCTGACAATCATTGGATGGCATCAATAAATGTATCGACGAAATATTCGAACTATATAACAGATCACGATATTGATGAATTATAGTAAACTTACCTCAATATCAGAGGAAACAGACTGTCTTGCCAAAGAAGGGGCAAAAACACAATGTCTCGGCCCAGAACCCTTCAGTGGACTTTTCAAAGTCCACCTGAGAGAAGAGTTCCGACGATGGGAAGCAGATGAAATGAAATCTCACTGGAATGAAGTACCAGGACAACGACAAGCGAAAAGGCTACTGAGCCTCTCGCCAAGGAAAGCTTAACAGCTTCTTGAGTTGGACAAAAAATACTTGAAACTGCCCTCTGAGATATCACCTCAAGAAGATGGGTAAAACAGAGAGTGATAGTTGCCGCTACTGCGAGAACTTCTCTGAAACTGCAGAACATTTGCTTTGCGAATGCTCAGCAGAGACTCAAGTTCCTGGAAGCAGACCTCTTAGAGCCCTACGATACGAGCGTACATTTTTTTTCATTACAACAGGTGTTTTTTTTTTCAAATAACAATGCCAATACTTTCGTTTTCATACGTGGCTGTAAGAAAAATGGATACTTGCATTATGTCACGGCAAATAAATCATGATTGATCGTCGCAGGTTAGTATGAAGAGCTCAATCAATAATTTTCCCGCATTTGCGATGATTCAAAATATTTTGAATTTCGATAAATCCACAAAGCTTTGTGGAAAAATGGTTTTAAGTGAAACAGATTATAGGTTAGTACTTTGGAATTACGGAATACATTTTCTGAATCGTACCCATCGGCTCTTCCGTCGATTCTCGCGGGAACAACTCCTGATGTTCTTTTGCTATTTCCATTTCATTTTCCAGTTTCAGTTCATTTTTTCAAATCAGCTTCTACAGGAGGAGTGCTCTTGCGTTATTGGATTTCCGCGAAGTCTCCGTTGATTTCCATAAGTGCCGACAGAAAGAGTCGTAAGAAAGACAAATAACATCAAGTTACCTTCGGAAAAAGGCTAATTCCATTGTTTTGACGATTGATTCGGAGAGAAGTGAGCACAGTATACAGATACTTGGCGTCGGCGGGCTTTTCCTATTATTCGGTCCAGGGCATCCCGACTTCATTTTCTCGACCGTTGGGTCTTGTGTTTCGAATCCAGTTGCCAGATTTCGTGTGCTATCACCAGGAGAGGTCATGGCTAGATGTTATCAAGAAAATTCGAAACGATGTCTACATCATATCTCTGAATTTAACATTTACAATTTCCAAGATTAATCAAGTATTAATTAAGGTGTTTGCAAGCAATCACTTGGATCAGAAGTAACGATACAAATAATTCCGTCAAATCTACTCAGCCGTTTCGAACTCATTTGAAAATGTCTGCTTTGAATTTCACATGAACCTGTCGACTGATTCACTGACTGTGACTGTACCAAAGATCAGTGGTTAGGTAACTCTGTGATTGTACCATACAGTATCATGATGATGAATCGACTCGGCTCGGCTCGGCTCGGCTCGGCTCGGCTCGGCTCGGCTCGGCTCGGCTCGGCTCGGCTCGGCTCGGCTCGGCTCGGCTCGGCTCGGCTCGGCTCGGCTCGGTCGGATCGCCTCAGCGTCCTCCTTGAATAAGCCATATCCAAGTCGATGAGAAGCGACCAAGTGTCCCAAGAGTTGATTTTCACATTTATATAGGATTTTTCAGAATCGTTCGAAATTCCTTATAATTACATATTTATTTAGGAGATAATTACTTACTTCCTATTTTCCTGGAATTTTTCAAAACTCTTCAGTGGTGGAATTTTTCAAGATGATTCAATATTCAAGCATAATTTAACAATTATTGTGTTTATTCCAGAATGTTGAATTACGGGTAATTCTTTGGAATTCCTGAAAATGTCTTGAAATTCCATATTCAATTCGTTGGTTCTTAACATGAAGTGATGATGAATGTCTGTTATTAAACAGTTGGATTTCCTAGAATTATTCGGAATTCCTTAGTATCGATCCCCCTGTTTCAAAAATACTTTTTTCTTAGTGTTTTGTACACTTTCGTGCACCCAAAATTGCAATTGCAAACTGCAATTTTTCACACCAGAGATTTCAATGGGACGTGTGGGATATAATATTTCAGCAGAGCTACTTCCAGAAATTGTTTGAAATAAATTATAAAGTTGCATCGGAAAAAAATCCATAATTGAATGAGAAGATCCAAACACAGTCACTTGAACAGCATATAACGATGTCTGCTATAGGAGAATAGTGAAAAAATAAATATTATTGAAATATAAAAAAAACGGTGAGGAGATATCACTTATCATTATATCCATGAAATTCAAAATTGAAAAGATATCTGCTATCAGGTATGGACATATGAGTTGAAATGTAAGGTGTGATGTCTGAATTTTCATCATCTTGAGAATAAAATGGCAACGTATTGGAGATTGAGGTATCCAGAATTGAAAGGTAATATGTTGTACCTATATATCCTCACGATTCCGATATTTTATCGACATTTTTACCGTCATCAAATTCTGTCTACACAGAGTTCTTGACTAAAACGTAATATGATCTTTGATCTCATGTCAGCTACCCTTTTCTTTCTGATTGGTAATCTTGGGAAAAAGCGGCATTTGCGAAACTTTTTCAGGAATTATCCTCTCCCATAGACTTTCTGTCTTCTCCCATTTTTATTGCACGCTTTGTGAGTCCAGATAAATATGCATTCATCTTCTAAAAACAAGATCATAAAACATTCGACGGACCATTCGACCATCATCATGTAGCAACTTTTCCAGTTTTAGAGCATTTCACGTAGGTACTGAAAACGCAGAGTCAATAATTCATCTCTTGTTCAATGGTCGTTGCAACAAATGACTGTATTTTATATTATTCAGCGGAAGTGTAACAGCGGAAGTAATGCTTTGTGACGACTATCACAAACTCACTTGTAACACAAGAACTAACCACTTTTTTACGCTGTCATAAAAATGAGATTCTCTTTGTTTGTCCCGTATTCTATACAATCGTGAGTTGTGCGGACACTCACCAAAGTAACTGAATTAGTACAATAAATAGGTGGGGAACGGTGAACCTAAGACAAATATGGCAGACATCTTTCAAAAAACACGGAGAATCTCTGGCCGTAGCATTGGATTCTGTATCCTCAGCTTTGACTTCTCCAGGTTCAGAAACCAATTTTTGTTCTCATATCACATTTCTGATTTACTTTCACCTATTTCATGTGATGAATCACTGATTTCATTGATTTCATTGATGCCCAACAGAATATGTGATAACGGGCCTGATGTTACATTGTTACTTTTCGTATATCTTCAGCTGAAAAAATCTGTAATTACAAGAAACTTCGAAAACTTTAGCAAAATAATAATTATAAATTTCAAACTCAGTTTTGTTTTTGGCAATCGCTATTGCAAAATTTTCTCTCTTTATTATCAACAAAACGAATACGGTATTGTTATCAACTCTAAAAACAACACAAAAATAGCATTATCAATCACAAAAGCATCTGATGAACACCTGTTGAAAAGCCACGCACAATTTCAATACCTTAGAACGAAAACATTCACGACTGATGTTGATGTGAAAGAAGCTAATATTGACTGCTTGAAAGAATATATTGAAAATGATCTGAGCGAGGTCACAAAATGGGTGTGACTCAAAAAACCTCCTATTCAATTCGACAAAAACAGCCTCCAGCCTTGTCTTGTCTTAAAATTCACCTAGTTAGGTATATGTATCCAATAATGAAAATACCTTCTTCTTCTACATTTCTCTTCATTGTTCTATAGCTTTGAGTACACAATAAGATATCCTTGTCTTTGACAATGAAGTATATTGATTAATTAATCACCTACATTATTGTTGGTAATGACACACGAGGTGGTGGCTTTGAAATTGGCTAAAAAAAGTGAGAAAACTGGTGAGCACATTCTCGTAACAAAATCCCCGAGGAAGGTTCTCTTGGTACATTAATCGAGATAAAAATACCGATATGCCGCCTTTCTGAAGATATCTCAAAGATTCCACCGGTTCGTTCCAGGGAATCCGGCAGCTTCGAGTAATTGACTGTTGAAATTCGGGTTAACTTTATTTCCCGGGTCTTTTTTGTCGTCGACATCTTAATTTACGAGTATCATGGAGCTTCTCCTGTCGAACTGATTGAAGCGAAATAACTCGGTTTGAGGAATTGTGTTTGTTTAAGTGATTTTTGGAATTGGGAATTGGCGGAATTCGATAAATATCATCTCGATCTCCAGATTTTTCGATGTCTATTGGGTTTGACAACGGATGGCCCTTGCTAGCTAGAGAACTCTCCAATTCAGCAGGAACGCCACGTGACTGCTTTGATGCAAAAGCCGTATGATATTTCATAACGTCACTAACAGGAAATGAATCAAAATTATTATGTGAATAATGATTCGAATTTTAAGAAGAAAACGGTTTCAGAAATATATAAGTTACCTGGATCACTGTTTCTGAACTAGATTTACTGAAATTAACTGAGCTCATGACGACTTATAACACAGGTTTGATAGGTTTGGAACAAATTTTTTTCAACAGAAAATATAGACGCATACAAAAATATAAGAACAATCTTTCAATAAATGAAAATTAACTTTCATATAATCTGTAAATGATTTTATTCACGGAAAGTGCCTTGACAACGTTTGAGTTTCTCGAATCGTCTTTCCATGTTACACGAAATGGGTATGATAATAGCCGACTATAGGGGAAATGCGGAAATAGAGACAAGGAATGTGGAAATTATTCATGGGCTTTATTCCAGCAGTGGAGGATCAAGAGTATATCAACCAAAGCTCTTTCATTCTTTCTGTTATCATTTGTCAAAAAATAAAAAGAAAATTTGATGAATTCTCTGATTTCCAATATTCTATGATAGCTCCATTAATATAAATGATTTACGACCGCAACCCAACCAAGGCAAAGGTACTGGGAAAATGCGGAAACTCTCACTGACAGAGAAAAGGCAATTTCGTAATTCTTCGCTAAAGTTCCCCAGTTCACTCACAACCTGTTTGTGTTGGCCGAGCTCGTTGGAAGATTTGTTTTCATTCAGAAATTCCATAATAATTCATTCAGTGTCATCATTTCATTTAATTTCCACTCTCATCCAAAGGTTATTTGTGAAGCTGCAGATTCTTTGGAAGTTTCGAATTAAATTTTCAGTTGTTGTTGGCACAGACCGACAAAGACCCATGTTTTTTATTCACAAAATCAGATATACCAAACAGTTGTTTTGAAAATTAGGAGTGACCTTACGCCTTTACGTCAGATTCTTGATTTAGCAACGTTGTATCAGTGGAATAGTTCACGAGTTGAACAAGAATTCAGATTGACTTGAGTCCAGCATAGACGATCTGAATGACCAAGCCACAACAAGCAGAACCATATTTGACATTGTGGTATATTTGAACCGTCCATGCTGAACTCAGGATCTGATATACCTACAACAAATGAATATGTAACCCAAAAACCACTAAATATTTGAGAAAAACCAAATACGTATTTCGATAACTAAGTTGTCATCTTCAGTGGAAATACCAATGAAACTCTTATATTCTGTGGTTTTTGGGTTATATTTTTATTTGTTGTATATTCTCAAGCCACAGTCTTCAAATCCCTACTTTTGCAGCAGATCCACTGTTATCAGGTTTAACAACTATAAGGTCAACAAAAGTCATACTATATAATAATGGTGAGGATTTTCACTTCACTCAATATTATAAATTTCAATTCGATCAGGTTTTGAAATCTATAATCTTAATATAATTGCGGACTATGGTAAAGAGCTACCTAATGAGCAATGAATTCTCATGTTCTAATTTTCTCATCATAACATGATAAGAGAAATCTGGCATAATGTTTTTTGTTGTTGTTTTATTCGTAATGCCTGTTTTAAGCATCCCTTCAACCATAATGAAGGTTTTTTATAGATCCCACAATGAAGTTTTTGAGCGAAAAAGATTCATTACGGTGCAAACATGAAAACATGATGGAAGAAGAACATCAGCCGAAAGTATAATTTATATACAATAACGCATGTGGAATTATTAATTAAAATTTTGAGTAAACGAGCAGGGAAACTTGAGCAGGTCCATGAAAGGGTATCCACATTACTAACACCCGGTGTGCAATGTTCTGCTTTCGTTCTCTTCATACTGGAGCTCCTTTCGGATAACTACCCACCATTTACTTCATAAAAGGATCATTCTGACAATGTTGTGGCTAGTTCGTAGAAGAATTCGAGCTCATAGTCTTGTACTGCCTGGTTCATTGAGTTCTACATAAAATCCGGAAAGTTACTCAACATTTTGAATCCGAAATCTGCAACAATTGTCACTAGTTGCCTCTGATATAAGATATCTCGTCGAATATTCATGAATATTATTCAAATCCTCCAGGTGAGGTTATATTTGAGTTACACAGCACATCATCAAGTTTGGATTAATTATTGAGCCACTCATTCTGTTTTGTATTATCATCTGTTGTGATTTAGTTTAATATGGGGTGGCCCGGCAGAAATGAAGCGGTTAGTGAACGTAGGGGAAAACAAGACATCTCAAATGACGGTCACCACTCTGAAACCTATTCCTCTCTCGTTGGGCCACCTTGTACAATGACTCTTCGTTGCTTCCACCTCCAGCAGATAATATTTTTACACTAGTTTCCTTTGAAAGCTATGCTATTATACAAGATAGTCTCGAGTTGTTTTAGAAAGTGTGGTTAGATATTTCAGGTTCGCGTTCACGTCGAATGCAGTCTGCTCTCGTGCAATCATACTTTCTGTGTATTAAACAAACCTGCTTTGATTCTCTTAGCGGCACAGCTACGTGATGCTATATTTCTCTCGATTTATGTCGATACGCTCAAAGAGCCCCATATTTCAGCTTCAAGGATCGATAGATCCACCACAGTAAGTAGTGTTTGTTTGTGAACATGTCTGAAGTGATTACTCTTGCCCGAAGACCAAACATTGGTATTCAATGTGATGTTTTATTAGTTGTTGTCCTCATCTAGTTCTGGTGACTGGGAATTCTTATCTCCCATCTGGGAACGTTTATTCGACCGCTCTTTTATTCGTTTATATACGTTGTATGGTGCGCATTTCATCTTCTGAAATCCATCCGCTCTGCAAAAATCCGCCCTTGGTGATGGACGCGAATAAACAATGTCCCCAAATTATCGGACCATATTTCACCCAGAATTCCTACTTTGGCGGTATTGCTTCCTGATGCAGAAGATCCTGATACCCTCGTTTAAACATTGTCAGATTTGAACTCGGAATTACTTGAGTTGAGATACCTGAAAAATCAAGTACTTTCTGATCTATCCATTCCATGGAATGAATGTTTAAATGAAATCTAATACGAATGAAATTATTTTTCCTATTTGAATCCCTTATCTCGAGATCAAAAACTAGCAATGTATTAACATACAATTTCTAATGATATATTCTTTCAGCAAGCGGAAAACAAATTATAAAGCAATTAGGGATTAAAAGTAAATATAACTACATGAATAGAAGGACGATGTTTGCTTGTTCATCCTACACTCCTGTGCCGATCATAATGAAATTGAATTCAACGCAGGTTAAAGACAGATTGATTGGAAGAAACAAGCAAAATGAATATTTCTAATATCAGAGTTTCAATACAATGTGAAGGTTGCAACAGGACTGAAGTTCATTATTAATCAACATTACTTGATAATGTTTGGGTCAACACATATAGAGCTTCATGAAATATTCTATGTTTATCGACTGATGCATGCTCGATTAAGGAATGATGTGAATCCACTGCAATATACTCGTATTATTCATCTATACTGAGTGCAATAGTTCTCCATATGGATTTGATTCCTTCAAATTTCATTCGATACCCATAGGTATCCATATATAATATTAATAATCCATTCTGGATCAAAACATGTGAACGAAACTTCATGTAAGGTTGAAACTGTGTTTTGTGGACCATGACGAGCTGTTGGGGTATTATGGCAGAATGGCAAAAAGTTTTTGCTAAGAAGGTTTTACAATGTCCAAACAGGTTGATGTCTTACGCACTTAAAAAAATATATGCCGCTTATGCTGAGTTTTACAATAGCATCCACCATTTACTCACTGTTGGAAATTAGTTGCTAAATCAGCAAAAAAATATAGTCCCAGTAGGTCTACAACATTTTATAGTTGAAATATCAAGAGTATTTGAAGTTAATTTTCACCATAATGGTTATTGCTCGTCTCAACAACCGCCTCTTTGTATGGCTACTACGTCTTATTGGTGAATTAACCACAGTAAGTTAATAATTCTACTACACCTTATAGCTGTTCGCAGTATTCTCTGAAGTTAATTGAGCAATTACAAATTGTCATTTTCACTTCAATTTGTTGTTATGAGTCCTACGTCCTAATGTAGTACTAGCTACAAAAAGTTGTCGATTGTACTACAACTCAGTGTATTTTCAACAATATTCTACTGCTGGAATTCAAAGTTCAAAATACTGAAATAACCATATATCATGAAAGACATTTTACTTTCTGCATAGCAACAATACGAAAAAAATCCACTATTGGCACAAAAACACATCAAAAGCTGTCAGTAAATCGAAAGAACATCGCGGCACGTGATTCACTACAATGCTGGTCAACCTCTGTCTGTGTTTGTCATCCGAGACAACTTATTCCTATCCTCCTGGAGTGTTGAGTATCTCTCGTTCAATTGCTGAAACAAAAATTATATTAATAATTCATTTTGGATTCATTTGGTCATGAATTTTTCAATCCAATTAACTCTTGAAATCACTTGGATTTATTAACTGAATAGTACATTATCATTCAAAATATAATTCAGAACGAATCTTTACCAGTACATTAATTTCTCTTCAACTTAACTCAGTTTTTGTTATCTTTTTTGTTACCCAGTAGTAGCTCGAAAAAATCCGAAGAAAGTGAAAATCGATCCATCGAACAAATACCTGAAATGAAGAGTTGTACAAATAATCACATCACAACTTCAAGAGTTTTAACCTAGATGTTGCAGTTATCTACATTAGTATAGTAAAAAATATATGAAATATGCATGAGAAGTAGTAAAACTTCCATAATAATAATAATTTCAAAATGTGAATATAAAACTGATATGATTATACTCACTTTTTTGCAGCGAAACTTCAATATTCACAGAGAGAATCCAAGAAAAATTCTCAACAAATCATGTGAAATTATTGCGCTTGCAGATTCCGACGAAACATTGTTATTTGTTGCTCTAGATCAGGAAAAATATTCTCGACTGAAACAAAACAAAAATAGTATTAATATTAGTAAATAAAATTTATGTACGAGTCCACATCAATCTACTCCATGTAGGTACTTACCTTTTTTATATCTTGACTACACGAGAGGAAAACCTAATGTATTCGTTCTAATGCTCTACAACGGCAACAGACTGCAGATAACTGAGTAAACTTGGGTTGGGACTTGTAAGGAATCGGTATTCGTGAGAAGACAAACGAAAAGTAGCGAATATATCCGAAGAGATAGGAACTAAAAAATCTTTGTAACCGAGCACAAACTGTTGCAAATTATAAAACTAGGTGATGTCAATTTGTCAACAGAGTGCGACAAAACCGCTATTTAATATTAATGTATTAGCAACTAGATGATGTTCTACTGTCTATGTTTCAATAACCATTATTGAAGTTCTAGTTACAATTATTTGTTGTTGTGTTACAGATTATATCAAGTTGTTTGGACAGGAATTTCATCTGTTCATTTGATGCAAACTTGTTGCTGTTGTATTGACATTATCAGTAGTGAATTCGATAACTGACTGATTTAACAACTACATCGAAAATTGTGAAAGTGAAATTGAGACACAATTGTTGTTGAATTTGACTACAATTTTTTAACGATATGAGAAGTTGTTGAAAGTAACAACTAATTTCCAACAGTGGCTGTAATGGATATTTTTGGAGCGAAGGACAAATATAATTTTCCATCTGGCACGTCCGGATCTGGTAAGGCAACGAGAAGCCAGGAAAAACAAAGCTTCCTCCTCATGCGGCCTCGGCTAAGTGTGTAAACGTGGATAAGTGGTAAACAAGGTAGTAAATTTTCCCTCTATGCTTAGACGCAACGGCAGCGTCCACTAGATTTTTGCTTGCGCTCGGTATGCCGTTATCAAGTTCACAGTCTACAACTTTAATGCCACCAAATGACATTCGGTTCTTTAGCTCTAGACGGTATTATTTATGTTCCTCGAATGCGCTGACCAGGATAATTATATACCAAGCAGGAATCACGATCTGACAGTTTCAGTCCTCTTGGTTGCCACGTCTATTGAAGGTAGGGTAACAACAGGATTTTATGAATTTCATTGAAAGAGAACACTGTTGTCAACAATAACAGGAACGAAATGTCAAAATTCCCAAAAATTGGCTTTCCTCTATTTCACCCGTCTTGACTATATCTTTCATAATAAATAGCTTCATATTTTTCATGGATAGCTTCTTGTATTGTATATCTTGAAATAAAAACTTTCTCCTACGAACTCGTATGAAAACCTCATAAAACACACTGTTTCGTTATTTGAAAAAAAAATCACACACGTTGAAATGAAAAAAAAACAATTTTTTTATGAAAATAATTTTATACATTTTATATTGATGGCTGCTGGCATCCACAATCCACAACATGCAACCAACACAAATGTCACATTTGTCATGTGTAATGAGGATTTGAAATATATATTTTGTTGGGCATAAGTTATGTCAAATGTTTTAATTACTTTGAGTTTTTTTGACTTCACTTGAATATTTTTTTTTGTATTTTTCCTTTTAGTAGCATAACAGTGAAAGAAATTTTTTGAATATGTGGTAAAGTTATTGCATTTCAATATTTTTATTTTTTTTGCTTGTAATTGTAAACTAGGATTACCTATTTCAAATAAAGATTATTATCTTATTTTGGTTCTACTAATGGGAGACATACTCTCTCGTGTTTTGATGTTCCTCCACACAGAAAAACAGTTTTATTGTTATCAACCTCGGAAGGTGAAGGAGTTCATGCCAGAATTCTTATTAAAGGAATTCGATGTTGTTTGTTGGATTCCGTTTAACGGCCAATATAGTGCACAGTTATTGACTCTTTGGGGAAATCGTATCCCCAATGCACATCGGAAATACCAATTACAGCTACCGATGACCTTTTATAAGCGAAAACGGTACAATGGTCTGGAATGATCGTCATTTGAGAACGTTTGAACCAAATAAGACTGCCACACTCTGTTGATAGCCAGATAAGCTGCTCAACAAATGGAATGCATCAACGAACGCAATATCGTTACAATATGAACTGCGATGAAAAACACCATCATTTTTTCTTTGAATGAACGAATTTATTTCTTTTTTTTCGAAACTTTATCATTTTGAATTTCCAAAATTCTCTATAGTGTTGTAGATACCTATCTTCTACACATGTAAGCAAAACAAGTTCGTCGATCATTCTACATATTCATTACATAAAACAAGATCAATGAATATTTGAAAACTGCAGATTTATTCACGACAGCTGCCCAGAAAAAAATCTTGCATGAACTCTTCTCTCAACATGTACAAGCGTTCATGACAATAAAAACATTGGAAGTTCGTAACGACCCAAGTTTGGTATAGGAGTTTCCTTGATTCACAAGCTGGTTCGGATATCGACACACAGAGTGGGCGTCCATACATGCACCCGTGAGACAAAACTTCCGACATCGATTAGTACAGGGCGATCCATCTCCCAGAAGTATTTTCCTTCATATTCATCTTCTCCGAGCACTGTTGCCTCTCGGACGAAATATTATCAAATTATTCATGATAATTCGATATATCCTGAGGTTTCAGTCAATTGCCCTTTATTCATCAATCATTTCTGCCCAGGAATTCAAATTCAATTTTAAATTCGAAACTCCAACAGTCTACTCATCTTATTAAAAAAAGTCGCATAATTCGATTAAAACTCGGAAAGAAGTTTCGATTAAGAAGACCCATCCAATTAAGGACACTCCGTATGCATTATTCTCTGATACGAAAGGCTTGGTACAGGACGCAGAGTAGCTAGAGAAAGAATAGTGAATTCTCACAAGACGAGATATCCAGATATTTGCAACTTGGTTGATCAGTATATAGGTACCTATTGATAGGAATATTGGCGGTGTTGTTGATATTACAGATATCAAATCAATATTATCGATGGAACTTTGGGACATATCTTCATTCGAAATTTTTTCTCTATATAAATATATATAAACTGAGAAATATAGTGGGGAATTGCAGCAAGTAAAAAGTGTACTCTTTGAAATTTATCCAAGCTTTCGGAATCTGATTTATTCCATCATCAGGGAAACTAGAATATAGTGACATGTAATCATTGTAAAGATAAAAACAACATAACACTTACATCTTCAGTGAGATTGTTTACATAAATGAAGTTAAAAAATTGTGAAATTGACATGGACATTATTAAATTGAAACATTTAAAAAGGAATCATATTATAAAACAAATGTTACACAACCACTTGTTGTACCAACGCGCACCACGTGCACCTAATTGCCCTTGAGGTTAGAATTAGAAATGATGTGGTAGACCTGACTGTAAGTTCAAGGTGGTAAAACTGGAAGGTCAAATTCAGATGGAAATGATGCACAATGGAACACAAGCATTACAGTGGTACCAACAGTTATAAATTTGAAATGTCATTTTGAAAATTGGCGGGAGAATATGAATTATCTAAAGTCAATAAAAAGGAATATATTTCACTCAGGTGATTTATGTCTGATCTTTTATTTATACAATTATTTTGTTGGAAGATGAAAGCCATTTCTAAGAAGACTCTTTTGCTAAGCAAAGATTCAGTCATGAGGATACTTACACCATCATAATTCATCCGGTGATCTCTATCTAAAATTGAAGAAAAACAGATTAAGTAATCACTAAATTACATTTTGCGCGATAAATGGTTCCGAAATCAAATTATGTGATACATTGCTGGGTATACTTTAGTTTCCGCCCATATAAAAATACAAAGTTGATGATGTTTTCTAAAAGACGAAACGTCGCAGAAAAATTCTGCTTATGTTATCGTGTAGTCCTCGAAAAGTGGCCATGGCGAAATGCTATTTGTTTTACATTTCCTTTGAAAATAAAGCTAGGAGAAAATAAAAACGAAATTCTCAAATTTCGGTTTTTCTCGGATATCTCCGAAACTACTTGGAATATTAAAACTTTCTAAATGTCATATTATTAGGCACATAGATGCGCTACTTTTCTATAATTTGATTGACCCCGTATCACTTACCGTTTCCGATATCCCCATGCTGTACATTCTTATCTTGGACACAGTGTATATATAGGAAGAAGGGTAGTCGTTGCTGACTAGTTAAGGTGAAAACTAGAAGATATTGGGGAATTGCAGCAAAGTCAAAGTGGTACTCTTTGAAGTATATCCAAGCTTTCGGAAATTTTATTTTTCATCTTCAGGGAACTACAAAAATTGCATCAATAGATTACAAAGTAGATGGGTGAATAAGTACTCACATCTTTGTTGAGGATTTTTACAATGATGTTAGTGATACAATGTATATATTTATATATATATAGTGTGTAGGTGTATTCATCTTCTTTCTGTGAAAGAATCAATAATTAAATATACAATATCATCTGAAAGCAATGAATTGGTATTGAAGAAAATAATTATTTGAACCCTCACATCTATGATGAATACACATACAAATTTATTAATCTACTCCACAATGCCGCAAATTCCTGTCAGATCCTATTCTCACCAAAATTAATATGGGTAGCAATATTCAGAAGTCACTTGAGGTACTTATGAATGTCATTTATGCCGCACTCGTCGTTTTTGCCGACTATCTGGGTTATATCCATATATCATATTCAACAGGTCGCTTCCCATTAATCTGACCGCTTACAAAACATAATTTGCGTCCTGTGGAAAATTATTATTTGCATGTTCAACCCAAATTACCTAATAAATTATTTTCGTTTCCATAATAATGGTTAATTCACGACTCACTGTTATTAACAATAATACCTAGCAACATTCAGAGGGAAATGCTTTGTGGATCGTAATTACTGAACTTCGTATGTTGTGGTATATGATATTCATGAAACTGTCTGCTATGTTGACCCATAGCAGACAAGTCAAAATGTCTCGATAATTGCCTGATTCTTAGAAGATCACAATGGTCACATAACTTATTAGAGAGACATAACTGATTTTTCTTTATAAGTTGATCCATGGTCAAATCGACTGTAATGCTGTTCTGAGTATGCTAAATTTTCATGTCCCAAGAGTTAATTCAAGGCAAAACATGTTATTCTACATCAGTGCCCCTAGAACGAATGTACAGAAAAAATCACCCTTATTCAGAATTTGCAACAACTATAATGCAATCGATCATGGGTGTGACATCTTCTCTTGCAGCATTGCTTCTTTGAAAAAAATCAGATTTTGATATTATTTTTATGTAATCTTCAGTCTTTGTATAATATCTCTTCGTTTTTTGTAATTACCAGCTCTTAAATAATGTTTGTACCTTCAATGTCTCCCGCCCTGTGAATGGATTTCTGTTGAGTGGTGTACAATAAAAAAATCTCACATACATATATAGTGAGCACCTTTACGAGACATATAGAGCTGATTCATTTTGAATTCATTTTTCATAGAGAATCGTACACAGTAGGTACGTCAGCATAACTCAAAACATAGATAATAACTCACAATTGAGAACTATTGAGAGAGGTGTACCACAAGGTTCAATATTAGGCCCTATTCTATTTATACTGTATATATGTGAAAGATATCGATCAGAATATCAACTCAGGCAAGTACACTGCATATGCAGATGATTTTCCATTAATAATATCAGCTCCCACAACATCAGAAATAGAAAAGGTATGCACTAATATAATGACAAAAATTACCACCTATTTCAATCAGAATGACTTATACAAGATAACACATAGATTTCATAACAAACAGAAGGCATTTATCCAGCGCTAATGAGACAATAATGAAATTTCTTGGGCTTTATATTGATGAGCACCTTGACTGGAGAGCGCAATGTGGACATATTATTTTTAAGCTTCACTCAATGAATTATTTAGTCAGGAATACGCGTACTATTTTAACCAGAATTATTCAGCTCACATCGACTCTCAGCTTAGATATGGCATTTTATTGTGGGGTATGTCAACTAGGTGTTCAGAGGTGTTTATAGCACAAAAAAAATAGCAGGTGTATCTAGCTCTCACTCATGCAAAATGCAAACAATTGTTTTCAAACTTTGGTATATTGACGTTACCATGTGTGTGTATATATATGTTTTCCGAAACAAAAATGAGTTCACTTTTAATGATGCACATTTATCGTACGAGAAAGAAAAAAGATATTCATATTCGAAAGGTTCGTTTAAGGTGGTTTAAGGTTGAGTGATCAATCTCCAAATTGTATGGAGCCTTGATTATTCAATGATCTTCCACCTCAAATAAAAACTATCTATAGTTTACATGTTTTCAAAAAATTATTGAAACGGGTTTTTCTTTAATAAATCTTACTACTCAGTATCCGACTATTTCAATGAATGTATGTAATCTTGTAATATTTATTTTTTTTGTATGTTTTTCACCTTAGTGTGTATATTTTATATTTTGTTAATGTAGGTAATGTGACAACTTTCAATACAATCTTGGATTGTCAATTATTGAGAATGGATAAAGGAATTGAATTGAATTGAGTGTTCAATTATTTGAATAGATATTTGATTTGTTGCAGGTAGCCTGGATGCATTTTGAGCAATCAGCCATCTTGACAGTGCATAATCACGTAATAACGAGGAATCCTCGTATCAGTGTGACCCACGACAAACACAGGACATGGTTTCTGCATATTAATAATGTCCAGGAAGAGGACAAAGGGAGATACATGTGTCAAATCAATACCGTTACCGCCAAAACTCAGTTTGGATTTCTCCATGTTGTTGGTAAGTCCTTTACAACTTACAGATAGATCATCAGTTCTGCACTCTGTATAGGCTTACTTGAAAACTCGAAATCGAATATGGATTTGGAAAGCATACCAATCTTAGACAGCGATTTATTCATTCACAACTGGGCTGGTGGTCGAGTACGTCAATCGCTGGCTTATAGTCAAATCTCGCGAGGGATTGACCACTATTAGGAGAAAATGTGTACACTGGAATTCCTATAAGCCAGAATTCCCATGGAATTCCCCGGAATTTTTCCTCCGGAAGAAATATGTCAATTTGAACCGACATTTGAACAGATAACGATGGAATTTTGAAACTAAATGTAGATAATACTCGGAATTTCGGGGGAATTACGGGAAAAAAAATTAGCAGATTGGTATGAGCGAAGTTGAAAATTGGTCCATCCGTTCGAAAGCGATTTGCTACATTTTTTCTATGATGAAAAAAAGTTTTTTCTGATTTCGATTTTTTCGATTGAAGAAACGGATTCGATGGAAAAAAATAAGCAGATTGGTATGTGCGAAGTTGAAAATTGGTACATCCGTTCGAAAGCGATTTGCTACATTTTTTCTATGATAAAAAAAAGGTTTTTTTCAATTCCGATTTTTTCGATTGGAGAAACGGATTCTATGGAAAAAAATAAGCAGATTGGTATGAGCGAAGTTGAAAATTGGTCCATCCGTTCGAAAGCGATTTGCTACATTTTTTCTATGATGAAAAAAAGTTTTTTCTGATTTCGATTTTTTCGATTGAAGAAACGGATTCGATGGAAAAAAATAAGCAGATTGGTATGTGCGATGTTGAAAATTGGTCCATCCGTTCGAAATTTATGGCGATTTGCTACATTTTTTCTATGATGAAAAAAAAGTTTTTTTTATTTCGATTTTTTCGATTGGAGAAACGGATTCGATGGAAAGAAATAAGCAGATTGGTATGAGCGAAGTTGAAAATTGGTCCATCCGTTGGAAAGTTATGGCGATTTGCTACATTTTTTCTATGATGAAAAAAAGTTTTTTTTTTATTTCGATTTTTTCGATTGGAGAAACGGATTCTATGGAAAAAAATAAGCAGATTGGTATGAGCGAAGTTGAAAATTGGTCCATCCGTTCGGAAGTTATGGCGACTTGCTACATTTTTTCTATGATGAATAAAGGTTTTTTTTGATTTCGATTTTTTCGATTGGAGAAACGGATTCTATGGAAAAAAATAAGCAGATTGGTATGAGCGAAGTTGAAAATTGGTCCATCCGTTCGAAAGTTATGGCGATTTGCTACATTTTTTCTATTATGAAAAAAAGTTTTTTTTTTATTTCGATTTTTTCGATTGGAGAAACGGATTCTATGAAAAAAATAAGCAGATTGGTATGAGCGAAGTTGAAAATTGGTCGTTCCTTTCCAAAGTTATGGCGATTTGCTTAATTTTTTTTATGATGAAAAAATTTTTTTTGATTTCGATTTTTTCGATTGGAGAAACGGATTCTATAGAAAAAAATAAGCAGATTGGTATGAGCGAAGTTGAAAATTGGTCCATCCGTTCGAAAGTTATGGCGATTTGCTACATTTTTTCTATGATGAAAAAAAGTTTTTTTTGATTTCGATTTTTTCGATTGGAGAAACGGATTCTATAGAGAAAAATAAGCAGATTGGTATGAGCGAAGTTGAAAATTGGTCGATCCTTTCCAAAGTTATGGCGATTTGCTTCATTTTTTTTATGATGAAAAAAAGTTTATTTTGATTTCGATTTTTTCGATTGGAGAAACGGATTCTATGAAAAAAAATAAGCAGATTGGTATGAGCGAAGTTGAAAATTGGTCCATCCATTCAGAAGTTATGGCGATTTGCTACATTTTTTCTATGATGAATAAAGGTTTTTTTTTATTTCGATTTTTTCGATTGGAGATACGGATTCTATGGAAAAAAATAAGCAGATTGGTATGAGCGATAATGAGAATTGGTCCATCCGTTCGAAAGTTATGGTGATTTTCTTCATTTTTTCTATGATGAAAAAAAATTTTTTTTTATTTCGATTTTCTCGATTGGAGAAACGGATTCTATGGAAAAAAATAAGCAGTTTGGAATGAGCGAAGTTGAAAATTGGTCGATCTTTTCCAAAGTTATGGCGATTTGCTTCATTTTTTCTATGATGAAAAAAAGTTTTTTTGTACATTTCAAAATAATTTTAGAATATAGCCTTCAATATAAACTACTAAAGTTACAAAATGACAGTCAGCAGAAATTGTTTTTTCTAAAAAAAAAAGACGGGAATGAACTTGATGAGAATTTATCAGATTTTCTTGAACATTTCGTATTTCTTCTGGCGTTAAAAAGAAAGGAATTCCCCGGAATTTCTCGGAATTCCCCTGGAATTCCCCGGAATTTCTATCAAGTGTACAACGGAATTCCCATGTGGTCAACCCCTCGTTTATTCCTATAGTATCGTTTAGCGGGAGGAGATAGGTGAACAACCGAACATTATTGGTACTTAGATTTCAATCCTTCGGACTCTCAACGATAACCAGCCGAGCAGTGCTTACTCATACAAGTCTAAATGACACTTCGAGGGTTGCTTTGCAACTAAGTTGGGGGTTTGAAACACTTTTCAAACTTATATTTATTCATTTCATTCTCAGTCACAAAAGAATACAATACAGTAGATGCACTCAAAAACCTCTGACACACCTAGACCTGTCAAATCGACCAGACTTGACATTCATTGACCTTTTGAATATTCGAAAATATTGTGATGGATGAGAATGATCGAGTGAATGATATATCATAAATATAAGAGGAGTTTTCTAGAGAAGGTAGTAAACAGGTTTTGATTTTCAAAAATCGAATTTGTCAAACCATCTATTGATATACCGCACAGGTATGAATCCGGTCATTTATCTCGACTCGAATACAGATCTTGAGAGCATTGTCTAAACTATAACAATTAATAACTCTGGGAGCAGCAATTCCCATCTTTTTGTCTGGAAATCTGTAACAGATGAATAATTACTTGTGAGGTCACAGTTGTTAATTAGGAAATTAATGCTTCCAACTCTAGAGTTGTGTGGTTTTATTTCACTGTCGTTTTTCACGCTTATCTGGATCATTATTTTCCGGAAAATTTGCCACTTTTTTCCTTGTGCCATTGCTTGATCCAAAGATAATTATGTTATAAGTATCAGGTTTTCTTCTTTCATTATTGTGGAGTGTAGTAAGATTCATATAGGGTGTTCAGCAGGAGGAAGTCGATAATTACTTGAAATGAAGAGCGGAAAAAATTCTCATAACTCGATATTCTTGATTTATTTTGCGTCTTCACGAAAGGAAATCCTATAATGTTCATGGAACATGGTGCAAGCCAGATGAAAGATGTTGGAAGAGGACGAAGTATCCACACAATTAAATAATCACCCCTTATCCGAAGATCGGAGGGTCTTGCAGATTGATAAATATTCAGATCGTTGTCTAAACGCAATCTGGTAGTTCCAATTCCAGCTCTGTTCCGCAGTGCTAAATTATTTATCACCACCTTTTGCTCTCATCTGTAGGTGATAATCAGACAGCAGTCACTTCAATAATGGTCCAAATCAAATTATTATTATTACACATCATTAACATAATACATTTTCTGCTGCATATTTTTCAATCTTGCCAGTGGCGTTAGTAAGGGATTTACACTGAATCAATTTGAAGAGAAGAGTGATACGCCACTGATTTTTCTTGTAGTGATAATTATTTGGAAATACCCATTGAGCAAATATGTATGTAATTTTTTGTTTGACGTATGATTTTCGAATAAAAAAATTAAATTCATTCACCTGCATTATGACGCTGGACCACGAGGGAAAAATATTATGTAGGTAACTTGCCACTGACAAGAATAAAAATTTGTGCATAAAATGCCTTTTGATACACAGAAGATGCGTATGAGATGACCAAGTTAACATAACCATTTTTTTCTGTAAACTTCAGCACCTTGTAGTTCAGAATATTAGATCTTCAGATCATATGTTTACATGCAGTTTCTTAAAAAACTAATCTCCTTGAATATTAGTATGTTTATGAGGAACAGAAAACCTTGTAAATGAAAAATGAATCCCACATGGACGAAGCATTAAGATGCTGTATCATTCCTAAATAATACCAACCTTGAGATTCCCAGTCAACAAAAGAAAATTACCAAAGGGATATCAAATTTTGTAGGAACGGAACAAAATGATATTCGAATATCGTCCCTGATTGGTCGAGCACAAATAAAATACAATTCCGAGTATTTTATTGAGCAGTGTAGTCAGTGGACAATAGACAAACTCTCCTCAGAGAATTGACCTCTGCTCGGAATTCCTGATGTGGACGCTATTATGTACAGCAGATATCTCGGTTCACTCATCTCTGCTGAAAATTACGGTAATGCATTGTTCAGACGCATCAAATGTACATTGGGCTTCATCGGAATTCGAGCAATTTCAATGCCCTCATTTGCGGTAAAAAGATAAACAGGGTGTTCGTGAACGCTACCCTATAACGAAATGAGTCTTATAAAGGACACCTACATAAGTAGTGTTTGTGTCCGATTCGAGGGCCGGGATTTCGTAACTTTCTACTGGGGAGATAGCTCAAGAAGACCTCTTCCAGGAACTTGAGCTCTTGCAGAGAAGAGATTGGCATTCGCAAAGCAGATGTTCTGCAGTTTCAGCAAAGTTATCGCAGTAGCGGCAACAATCACTCTCTGATTTACTCACCTTCTTAAGGTGACACCTCAGAAGGCAGTCATCAGTTTCAAGCCTTTTCGCTTGTTTTTGTCCTGGAACTTTCTTTTTTCCCCAGCGTCTGAACTCTCCTTTCAAGTGGGTTTTGGAGAGCAGTCCACAAAAGGTTTCTGGGCCAGGAATTTTGTTGTTTGTCCCTTCTTTGGCAAGTCAATCTGCTTCCTTGTTTCTTCTAGCTCCATTGTGACCTGGAATTACCCACATCAAAGTGACCTGGTTGTTTGTTGCTAGTTCTTTCAGGGTTTTTTTAAAGTCCAAAGTCAGCTCAGACTCACAAGTGTATGACTTCAAAGCTTTCAGTGCTTGTAACGCCCACTGCAGCTCTTTCATCCATCTTGGATTCATGTGTAACACCACTTCCCGGAGTTGTATTACCTAACTAGCACGATATCTGTCGGCTTAGACATGGATTCCAGTGATTCATGTGATCATATTACTTTATATTTCCTACGAAGAACGTTTCAATTTTCATGTTTCTACTTTTTCAACTCGGAGATTGAAGTAGACATGAGATTTAGACGAATATGAACTTCCTCATATATCCGAGGAACTCCAAATATTTCTGAATATTGTTGAAGCTTCTACGCCCCGCGGCCACTTTTGTAGTCTTGATATAACATATTCTATAACTTTCCGCAGTGTGCCGTTAGGAATACATCTAATATACCAGCCAGCTTCCGTATAATATAGGGTAGGTATTGGGTCCGATGAACTCGCTGGGATCAACCGTGGTCGGGATGTCGGAAAATTGATTTTGTTTTTCATGATAATGGAAAGTCGGGCCAACAGATGGCTCAAATTCGCTGGTGCAATATTTTGTATACATATCCAGAAAATTATAGCCGATCTTTCAATATAAACGGAGTATTTATTTATTAAATCTACTGAATTCAGCAGATGTACTTTTGATAGTCTCTCTTCTATTTTCAACTAGAAAATCTATGTTGTTATATATCTACGTTTTCATGGTAATTGCATTAGCGTCTCGTTGCATTGGAGAAGAATAACAAAGCAATTCCAGGATTGACTGTGATCAATTAATTGAATGTGGAAACACACACATCACATGCAATGTGTTATAACGAATCATTTCCATGGCGGGTGTTCAGGAAGGGTTTCATCCAGGAAAATTAAATACACTTCTGAAGAAACAATCAACAATTCTTTGTCCAAGAACACAAAGTTTTATCAACAAAGTCTTGATCTTAAACGATAAACTGCTATATAGATGAAGAACATTATAAATAGTATAAATCGCAAGACAATAACATTCAGCTAGTAGTTGTGAATTTTCTGAGAATTCCACAACTGCTGACGCTTTTCAAAATTTGTCTACCTCTGTAGAGAGTTTTTAGTAAAAGATGACAATATGGACTTGGAAGTGAATGGTTCAATTTTTGACGTGTTTCACATTCGTTTTTTTGTGATGGTGTCAAGAATCTATCTCAATGTGATGTTTTCAAAATGAATAGGTCAATAGCAGTAAAAATATTATGATTTCTGAAAATCGGTTGAGTACCTACACGAATATCTACACAGTAAAAAATATATATTTGTTAATGTCTATTTAGTTGAAAATAGCAAGAAATTTGTTAATAACCACAAACATTATATCTATATTAGCATAAAATTCATCCGAGGAACTTGTTAATGATGAAATTTGTTCTTTTCACTACAACGATTAGTTAAAAAATGTCCGTAACAAAAATTGTAGTGAAAAATAATATGTCTTTTGTTGATTTCTATGAATTTGAGTGAAATAGACAAAACAAATATTTAATCTTCCAAAAAGTAGTTGTCATTTAATCAACGTTTGACGACGATGTGCAAGTCAGAATGAGGTAAGCTCAGTACTTGGTAGTCTTTCGTGTCGTTGAGTTGTGCGGTGTGAGGTGAGCGTGCAAAGTTTTGTCTCATCAGAAAAGAAGCAACACCTCCATCAAGTTAGAATTCACTGAACTAATCTCTGGTCGATGATGAAGAATTGCTGCATATTAAATATATATTGAAGGTAAGGTTTAATTGTTTATTTTTGGTTACATATTCATTCAAGAATATATTTGTTCCCATACCAAACCATTTGTTAAATTGACAATATCTTATTGTTGAAGTAACGAAATGAAATGATATTTCATTATATTTAGTAGTAATTAACCAAATTGATTTGTTGAATAACCATCATTGGTTTAACTTTAATCGAAAGTACATTGTTACGAATACAAAAAGTTTGGTGATTTCGCAAAACCGTTTCGTGATTCATCTAATGCATTATTATCGACTATAATATGTATGTAAAAATGATTATCTGGTTCTAGATTATTTCAAAAAGCAGGAAAAATCAATAGGGTGGAGTCTTGACAATGTAATAAGAGTGCCCAACTTCCACAAAAAGATAAAGGCAATATTGTTTTGGTAAGAAACCAATTTGTAAATAATCATTACCTTTTTCAGCTATAATATATTAAGTTACAATATCGTTGATTGAAGAATTCAAGATGGATGTGGTTGACTTAATTTATATTCAACATATCCCACAAAAATCGAGTGAAAAATGAAGCAGTATACGAGAGTAGTAAACGCCAACAGAGAAATTGCAACAGAAAGTAAGTAGATGAAAAATGTATTCATTGACCTAGAGCAGATGAGATGTACCCTTGAGTATAAAAACTCAATCAAGTGCTGTATTTTCCAATAAGGTAGAGATATTTCACTGCTATCTTTACGATTTATTCTTGTTCTATAATTTTTGATGTTAAATTCACTAATCGTGTTCAAACAAACTACCCAGTACCTTCAACAATAATAATTGAAATCATAACCAATTTTTTTCAATTATTGCAGACATTTTGGAGATTTATGGAAAGATGCAGTTGATTCCAGGTGAAATTCGTCATCTTATAACTTCAGCATCATTCAATTTGGGCAACTATGTTCATCACTTGAAAGTTAGAAGTTCCTTCTAGTTGCTCAGCATGATGGAACTACCAGCGGATTTCTTGAGGGATTTCCTGAAGGCACTCATAAAATTTTCCAAAATAGGAGATCAGGGTTGACGACATAAGAATATTCAATAACTTCTTTCGAACGTAAGTATTCCTTTGAGTTTTTTCATTCCTATTTCATTCATTCTCATTTCAATTTCATTATTTGAAATTCATGTTCTTCCTGATTAATCATTCAACTTTTTGTTTCATTCTAGACGGAGATTCCAGTTCGAGAGATGGAATAACCAGGCAAAGAATACATCATATACGTGAATTATATCATTTCTGATAGTTATATATTACCAAATCCGCTGGTAATATTCGGTTAATCATATATGTACATTTTTTACTCAATGTATTGAAATCTGTCAAGAGGTAATACATTTATTCGAGTGTTTATTTTCCAAATTATTTTGATTTTCTTCATAAAACTGTAAATATTTGTGAATGCCCTCATTTTTTAAATAAAATTGAATTGAAACATATTCATTGAGTTTTATTCCTCATGGTACATCTTTTGCTTATACATTTTCATACCATACCACTGAACTTGTGAAATCGACAATATGCTATTATTAAGTTTATATAATATCATATTGTTAAATTCACAATATTATATTTGAAAGAGCAAAATTATATTTTTGAATTAACAATATCATATTGCTAAAGTAACAAAATAGAATACCAATCCACTACGTTATTTAGTACTAATTAACCAAAATGATTTGTCGAATCACCATAATTGGTTTTACTTTCATCGAAAGAATATTGTTGAAAATACGAAATATATCCGGTGATTACGCAAAACCGTTTTGTAGTAACTCCAAATAAACTAGTATGATTTCGCAACTAAGTTTTATTATTTGTCAACTAAGCTATTGCACAAATTGACAAGATCCATTCGACTACATGTACTTTTGTTAATTTAACTAAATAAGGTTAGTGGATCGAGCTGAGCAACAAGTTGTAGTTAATTTTAACTACCCAGTTTTTACTGTGTATTGGCTCTCAAGATGAATCTGAAACCTCTCTTTGAAAATTTGTGGAGGGCCAAAATATAGTAATAGTGTGATAATCGACATAAAATTATGCAATAAGTTGTCAACAAAAATGATAACAGCATGAAACAAACATTATAATGTTCAGTTGTGGGTCAGATAGAAGTAGCGACTGAGCCAGATTCGGCATGCTGGCTGTAGTATTCTCACCCCTGGTCTTCACTCAAAAAATTCATTTTTCCTCAACCAATGAATGGTAGAGGATTTTTTTTCTCATTTTTCGTTCCTCTTTTCTATGATGAGGTTCAGAGAATAGTGGAACCCTATGAAAAAATATTAAATGCGCTCATAACGCTTCCTTTCAAAAATGATTGGATAAGGATGTTCTTTGATATATCGTCCGTATGTCATTTCCCTCATGTTTTTATCATCTACATCTCAGAGGTAACCATCACTCAGCCATTCTTGCACCAATTGTCGATAATTCTACAAACATTCGCTGAGAAGATAGACGCACTCAGAATCCAGAATCACTTCATTACATCATTATGCAATCATTATTTGGATGACGGCGAAGTGGGGAACTACAACAGCGCACGATGTTCACAAACTAACGTCGAAACCAATAATTCAGCCAATCCCGCTAACGAGCCACGAACTTTTCACCAAACCTAGAACACCTCTCCCAAACTTTTCCATACGCTGCGAAGGAATCGTCGGATCGAATGAAGCACTCCGGCTTACTTGCCCACACAATTAGATATAGATTGTTTGTGCCTTGTTTCATTTCTTGGGTTTGACCAATCAGCATTCTTTCTTCGCCATTGTTCAGCATAGGAGGAATTACATTTCCTGTAATGGAAAGTGACGAGAGATTCTTTGGGAACTGAATCATCGACTTTGATAAAATGTATGGAATCATCTATATGGAACTGTGAACTGCTTAACCATAAAAATGTATTGTTGGTTGTAATAGTATTGTCGAAGAATTAATTTTCTTTATTAATTGGCATGATATCTAAATAGGGTTGACAACACTGGTTGATTGAAAGGAAAAATAGTCTATCCAATTAAAAATATCAAACATAGTGCCAAATTGAATGTCTGGTAGACTACGAGCAGAAAACAACTAGTTTCCTGGCAAATACCGCCCAGTACATTGGATCATTGGCTATGCCTTAGTGGGATCTTGTGTTAACTTCACGAATAGAGGTTTTTGTTCAATGATCAATGTATATCATTACTGATGGATGAATATGCTCGTAATCCATGCAATAATTCACACTGTGAATGCCGAGGTGAATGCAGATCGAAAATGTTTCTTTCTTCCTAAGAAGTTACAAAAATCACTTCGAGACACTCTCAAAAACCTACAGACCGGTTTCGGGCTTATTGACCCTCATCAGTGCAGGGTAGTCAACCGAGTAGAGACCCTGAGATCTCCATTCGAAGCGGTGCAATCCTCGTCACATGGAATTAGCGACATCATGCGGCGGAAGAAAGAAACACTCCAGAAACACTCTGTGTTTGATATTTTTAATTGCATATACTATTTTTCCTTTCAATTTTTTGGTCCGATTCTTTTCCCATGTTTGGAGCTTTGAACTTCCAAAGTTGATCAGATATTCAGATAGTTGTTGATAAAGTATAGTATTCTACTCGCGCATAATGGCTATAAACCACACAGATGATTAGAGCACTCGCCTTCGGTATAGTTCAATCTCCATCTTGGTGGGTTAAAGCCATCATTATGCGCTCGTTGAATAATATACTATTATACCAATTTTAAAAACAAATGCCAAAGCATGGACCTACTCGTTACCGCAATATGCTACAACCCAATTCTCACTGCTCTGCACTTTTTTTCGTTTGAGGCGAATTTTATGTACTCACTTGTACATAGGAATTGAATTCGCACTATACATGTGTTAGGAAGTATTTTCTAATTGAAAAAAGGTTTTCCTCGTGGGACGAATTCGTTACTTAAATAATAATTTCAGATTTTTTAACTTCTTCATTTTACATATTGAAAAATAATGTTGAACACAAAAGTTGTAGGATTTCGAACTCATTGATGGTTTAAGTATCATCTCTACAGAGTGTCTCAAAAAAGCGTAGCAACTCGGTAATTTAATTTTTTGAATAAGACATTGAATTTTCAACAACTATCACAAAAGCTATTCATTATGAGCACTAAATTATTATTTTGACTATTTTTCGAGCTACTTTTGCACCAGTCTAGTGAGAAAATATTTCCACCAGTATTATGTATGACAATTTCAGTAATTATTGTCATGATCCGAATGGAATTATCATCATAGTGGTTCCTACCACGGCACAAAAGCCTGACAATTGCGAGATTTAAGGGAATTTCAGCTATTCCGCAGATTTCAATTATAACTTCGTTCTGAAACCTCAATTCCATTCAATGTAATTGACCAGGTAATGGCTTCACCTTACAGACTCTGAAATAGCTATCTGGATGCTAGTTTGCGAACCAACCTTCCTAAATCATTACCATTATGTCCCAACTACACTGAATCCTTGAAATATCTACATGCTACGGAAGTTTCTGTACAGCCCAAATGTTCTCGAAAAATCGATTTATCGCATTTGATTCTCAATCTGGAATATGTATAATCAATACCGGACAGATTCCGGAAGAGATGATATTGATTATCGGAGGAATAAATGTCACAATATTGATATTATGTTCCGCAAGCAAATAAGGAAATCCTTAATATCAATAATTGATATATTTGATAAATGGAGATTATTTTATGACATAAATGTATGTATCTATACAGTGTGTGTCACTTTTCAAAAAAGCACCCCAGTAACTTCCGTTAATATCGAATGAGGAAACTCTCAGGACTGATAGAAATGCTGAAAATACACCTACA
Source organism: Chrysomela aeneicollis (assembly GCA_029955515.1). Lineage (NCBI taxonomy): Eukaryota > Metazoa > Arthropoda > Insecta > Coleoptera > Chrysomelidae > Chrysomela > Chrysomela aeneicollis. Next base: position 16,122,251 of record JARUHQ010000015.1, on the reverse strand, counting down.
GTGATATACACTGCTCGCCATTCGCGAAGGAACTACCTTCTTTTACGGTAAGTCATATTAGGGGGCAAATAGTCCCAACATTCCATCGGATTCGTGATCAGAACTACCAAATTACTTCCGAAATTTCAGTGCTGAAATATGCGAATTTGTTCCACTTTCCATGTGATTTTTTTTCAACAACTTAAGGCTAAAGGATACTCTTTAGAAGTAAGCATGACCGATGCCATGACAATATGCAGTAAAATCAATAAATTTGTCAATGCCTGAAAAACTGTAAATTATTTCTTATTGTAATCAATTTTTAGTCCTGGCATAGTGATAATAAATAGTTCTTGAAAACCTATCGTGTTATTTCTATTTCTGTCAATAATGAATTACAACGAAGTTTACTTTGAGTGCCATTAGGAAAAGTTACCAAGCGGTACGATTGTACATGATGTGTTTTCCATATAGAGAGGTTCTCGACACATAAAAATTTAGTAGACTAGAGAAAAATGTAAGGAATCAAGGAGCTTGTGAGAAACCTAAAATGGAAAATTTGATGAACATAATCATTTCGTCGAATAGCGAAAGTCACTGTTCTCAACAAATCATATATTCAATCCCTAACAATAAATAGCTTTGAGAGAAAAAAATAGTCTATCCAATTAAAAATATCAAACATAGTTTGAAATGAATGTCTGGTAGACTACGAGCAGAAAACAACTACTTTCCTGGTAAATACCACGCAGAACATTGAATTATATCTGTTCTGTTATAATTCAATGTTCTGTGTGGTATTTACCAGGAAAGTAGTTGTTTTCTGCTCGTAGTCTACCAGACATTCATTTCAAACTATGTTTGATATTTTTAATTGGATAGACTATTTTTTTTTCTCTCAAAATTTTTTCCAATTTATGGCTAATCCATTTTTTCATTTATTGAGCTTAGTCGAGCTCTCAGCCACTTCCAAGTTCTGTAAAACTTGGGAGATTCGGTTCTGGAGTGTTTCTTTCTTCTGCCGCATGATGTCGCCACTTTCAATTGTCTGTTGGAACGCGGCTCGGTGCGGTCAAATAGACGCGACGAAAATGCATTGGGACAGGCAACGCTTCGAGTTGAGATCTTACGGTCTCTACTCGGATAACTACCCTGCACTGATGAGGGCCAATAAGCCCGAAACCGGTCTGTAGGTTGTTAGGCGTGCCTGTCTCGATGTGAATTTGTCACGTCTTAGGAAGAAAGAAACATTTGCGATCTGCATTCACAGTGTGAATCGTTGCATGGACTACGAACAGATATAATTCAATGTTCTGCGTGGTATTTACCAGGAAAGTAGTTGTTTTCTGCTCGTAGTCTACCAGACATTCATTTCAAACTATGTTTGATATTTTTAATTGGATAGACTATTTTTTTCTCTCAAAATTTTTTCCAATTTATGGCTAATCCATTTTTTCAATAAATAGCTTGTTAGCTTGAGTGTCATCACATAACTACCTGAAAAAAAATGAAGATTTTCATCATCACGTTGTTTGAAGACTATGCATCAACAGCTGAAATTAAATTGGAAATCATATTGTTCTGAAGGATATAATCAAATTACCGGATTGGAAGTAATTGTTGATTTACCAAAACTGAGGATGAATTAATCTTGCGGCTAAAGAGAGCTTAGATTTCTAGATAGGTCACACAACTTCGATAATACCCTTCCTCTTGCTATCAAGCGAATATCAGTGGTGTACCAGATGACTATTTCCAAAAATATATGAAAGACAAATTTTCTCTCAATATTAGATCACGTCGAAGATAGGAATTCTTCACTTTCTACTGAATATTTTTCAATCAACTGTTTGGTATGAAGAATGTTCGATGCCATATATCTGGATTATCATTCTGTATGTCACCTGCTGAAGCCAAAAACTAATATATAAATGATTCTTCTCTAGATTCACTGCAATTACTCATTTTTGTTGCAGATATAATACCGAACAATTTATTCGGAATATTTCAATCAACTTTGATTGGGTTTTCATCATCATTAAAAGTTTCTGAGAAGCACCTTTTATAATTTTTCATCAATTCCGAAGTTTGCTTATTGGCAAGCTTTCGAGCTATGAATTGGTTTGAAGTTGGTGTCACTGAAGCATGTATAATTTTTCTATAATTAGGAAAGAACACATTATTCCGCTGAAATTATAATCGGAAAGTTCCATTCTTTGTATACGGCTTGTTTAACGGTCTCTCTGTTTTCTGGCCATTTTGAACAATTAGTCATGGCCAGGATCCTCTGAAAGTTTTAATTGATACGACAAACTGTTGTCTCAAAGAATTTGGGATGTTCGAATCAAGCACAGAGACTAGAACGATGATTCTTATATTTACTTAATGACCTCGAATATTCGTGATGTGGCAGCGGAATGAGTATAGTTATAAAGTATAAGATAAAGTTCACTAGTTTCATGATAATTATTGGATGCATATTGTTATGTTTGAACCAAGTATCAATATGGATACGTAAATTTCTATGGGCAAACACTCAAATAAAATACATCTGCATATCCCAAATAATCATTTATTACTCCTCGAATCGACCATACAGATATCGGAACAAGGTATGGATACACACATAAAAACATTCCGCTTTTTGCTGTAGTATTAGTTCGAGAACTCAACAAATAAACTTTTTACTAGTATCTAACACCTCCACCCTTATTGTTTTTTTACATATTATATACTAAGTCTATCGGGGGGTCTTAACTGACTTCGCCGTCTTAATGCTTTAGGCGAGATGTTCTTTGATCCCCGATCACGGTTTTCACTATCGTTATTGTCACTTGGTAGATTCTCATTATCATTCAATACATCACTATTTACAAGATTTACATCTACATTGTTGCTCACAGTATTTTGACTATCGAGTACAGACCGAGGAATGATAGATACACTATTTTTTTCTGACAATCTCGGTTTTAATTGGTCCGAATGCCTTTTCCATATCATTCCGCAGTCTGTCTTGACCAAGTAAGTTCGTTTCCCTAAGACTTCGTGAATTAATCCAGCTGTCCATTTGGGTTGATTAGCCCTGAAATCTCTTATATATATGTTATTCCCCTCTTCAAACTGAATTTCTTTATTTCCAGAAAAATATTTTTTTTGAGATTGCTGTTTATTCCTAACTACCGATTTAACAGAAGGTAGGAGAAGATCTAATTTACTTCGTAATTCCCGACCTATAAGTAATTTGGAAGGTTTTTTCCCAGTCATGGTGTGTGGTGTGTTTCTATATTGAAAAAGGAATCTATTTATCAAAAGGTGTATGTCTGAGCTCGGGTTCTCATGTCTAGATTTAATAATTGCATTTTTTATAATTTTTACAGCACTCTCCCCTTGTCCATTTGTGGCAGGGTGGTATGGTGCTCCCGTAGTATGTTTAATGGCACTGGATTTGAGGAAATCTTGGAACTCCTCAGACGTGAAAGTTCGGGCGTTGTCGGTACATATTTCTACAGGCAACCCAAACCTTGAAAAAACTTCTCGAAACATTTTTATTGTCGTTTTGGCAGTTAAGTTTGCCACTTCGAAACACTCGATCCATTTTGAAGTAGCATCCTGTATAACCAAAAATTCTTTACCAAATAGTGGACCAAAAAAATCAGCATGCAACCTTGTCCACGGTTCTTGCGGCCAGTCCCAAACTACTAACGAATTTTTTTGCGAATTACTAGAATGTATCATGCACGACTTACAAAGTTTTGCTCTATTCGTGATTTGGCTGTCAATGGTGGGCCACCACACATACGAGCGAGCCAATGCCTTCATTTTTACAATTTCCATATGTGCACTATGTAACTCATCTAGAATATACTTTTGTATTTTTGTCGGGACGATCAACCGATATCCCCACATGAGGCACTCTTGTTCTATACTTCATTTTTTCTGATAAAAAATGGTAAAAACTCGTTAGACGGGCATTTGACTGGCCACCCATTTCGTACATAAAAAAATACTTTACTTAATAAAGGATCAAGTCTTGTTTCTTTTTTAACCTGAATGAAATTTATTGGCAATTGTGTTTCATCCTCTAAAAATTTTAAATATGAAATATCCGAATTCAAATGTAAATTCGATATTTTGTCTTCAGACTTTTCTGGAATTTCACATGGCATTCTTGATAAAAAATCTGCCGTATTATTTGAAGAAGATACATATTTGATTTCATAATCAAAGGAAGATAATATATGTGCCCATCGTTGCAGACGATTTGCCGCAAATATGGGTAATCCTTTTTTATTGCCAAGAATCGTTAATAGAGGTTTATGGTCAGTGTAAAGTAAAAATTTCCGCCCATACAAATATTGGAAAAATTTTTTTACACCGAAAATTATTGAAGCTGCCTCTTTTTCTATCTGCGAATAATTTAATTCCGCAGAATTCAATAATCTTGATGCAAAAGCAATGGGTCTCTCAGATCCGTCATCATATAAATGACTAATATTCGCACCCAATGCAAATTTAGAGGCATCTGCGGTTAGTTTGATCTTTTTTGTGGGATCAAAATGTGCAAGTACCGTTGAAGATATCAAAACTTTCTTCGCTAATTCGAAACTTTGCTTACATTCTGGCCCCCAATTCCAAATCGACTGTTTCTTCAATAAATTATATAAGGGTTTCAACAGATCAGATGCATTTGGTATAAATTTACCATAAAAATTGATCATGCCTAAAAATGATTTGAGTGCGGTTATATTTTCTGGACGTTTTATTCCTTTTATTACGGAAACCCTTTCATCCAAGGTATGTAATCCCATTTTATCAATTTTGTGACCCAAGTAATTTACTGAATCCTGAAATAAAAAACATTTCTCCTTCTTGACTTTCAAGCCGCATTCTTGTAATTTCTGAAAAACAAACTCGAGCCGTTTTAAATGTTCATTATCGTCTCTCCCCGTGACCAAGATGTCATCTAGGAAGCATACTACTCCGGGAAGAACGAAAAGTTGCTCCATAATATTTTGAAAAATGGCAGGAGCGCTCGTGATGCCGTAGGGCAGGCGTGTGAAAGAGAAGAGCCCTTTATGGGTAGTGATGGTTACAAGTTTTCGCGTTTCCTCAGTCAGGGGTACCTGCTGATATGCTTCCGACAAATCTATTTTAGAGAACTTGTGACCACCCTGTAACTCAGAAAAGAGGTACTCAATACGAGGTAATGGAAAATGCTGTGTTATTAAATGTGGGTTCAATGTTATTTTAAAATCGCCACATATCCTTATACCACCATTTTGTTTTAAAACAGGGACAATTGGTGTGGCCCATTCTGAAAATTCCGTGGGAACTAGAACCTTATTGTTGATCAATCTTTGAATTTCAGTTTCGATTTTTGGTTTCAACGCAAATGGCACAGCTCTTGGTTTATGAAATTTTGGTACCGTACCTTCTTTTACTCTTAACGAAATTTCAAATTTATTGAACGTACCCAGGGACCCGTCAAAAATTTCCTTATATTTTTCGAGTAAAAAATTAATCGTGCTAGGAGAACTTACTTCGTCAACTTCAATATTATTAATTTTACATATGCCTAATTTCAACATACTCAGACCATTTCGCCCTATCAACGGTGGACCACCATTCTTAATAATATACGTCTTGAGTACATAAGTTTTATTCTCAAATTCAATATTCAAATTAATAAAACCTATTGGTTCGATTGTTATCCCAACATAATCTTTGAGTGACAAATCATTCTTTTTTAATATTTTTGTTTTGAAATGTTTCAAATATAATTTCTCAGAAATTGCAGAGTGAGCAAATCCGGAATCTGCCTCAAAGTTTATGGGAATATTTTCCACAGTTAACTTTACATAAGTTGGTTTGACATTTTCTGGATCATTTTCAATATTTGGCATTTCACTCAAATTGTAAATTGACTCACTTTCAGAATGATTCCCTACATCTGAAATATAATTATGTCGTATTTTTCTACATTGCGGGGCTAGATGTCCCTTGGTCCCACATTTATGACAATGACAATTTTTAAATGCACAATCACTTGCCACATGATTATGTCGACCACAAACTGTGCACTTACTTGCAGACTGGAAACTGTTATTATTTTTTACTGGTTGTACTTGGCCTCCCCAATTTTTTCTTGGAGAAAAACTGCCGCCGCTGCCGTTGCCGCTGCCGTTGCCTCTGCCGCTACTGACACCACCGCCACCACTAGTGAGAGGGCGGTGTGTAGTCCTGTTCTGCTCATACTGTTTTGAAGTTTTTTTCTGACATACATGTTGTTTCTGAATTATAGTTCAAAATTTCACCAGAAGCTAAAAATTGCTCATAGGGGGTTTTGCTTGAATATTTCCTAAATGCATGTTGAAATGATGAAATTCTACAACTTAAGAGTAATTCACCTATATAATAAACACTCTTCATCGAATTGTTCGAGTGAAACAATTCACATCATGCGATGAAATCTGGCATACCAGTTAAACCAGGACAAATCATGCATGCCTTTTTCTCCATTTAATCATTCAATGAATGATTTATCTGAGATACAATCCGTCCAATTATTTCGAGCGACGGCTTCCTCCTGAAATGATGAAGTTTTATCAATGAGGAGCTACCAAGCGACAATTATAGGAATTTTTTCACAGGCAAAGTCGAGGCACTCATCAGGAATATGGTTTCATGTTCAGTGACAAAATCCGTGAATCCTCTGCAAATTTGAGTGGGATTTACCGCTAACTTCAGGCAATAAACAGTTTCAGCCTGTTCTGAGCTGTACATTACTCATCGCAGCCTTCGTTTTATGGTATAATGATTCTCCTCTCATTTGGCTGAATAGTGAGGAAACAAAATACCATTATATTCCCATTTGAATTCCACAATTCATACGATAACAATACAACAGGGTTATCATGTGAAAAATTGGTGTACCCATACTAGACACTACAATGAATTTATGAGCTAAGTATTTTCATTTTTTTTTCACAGGAAAACATTTTTTATACACATGTACCATACTCTGTCAAATCCCAGTTTCGGAGGGGTATCTGCGCTGAAATGTATCTTCCAACGTAATTAACAAGACGGTGATTCCCTCTGCTGAAATATTGTGTCTGATGCATGTATATATGATACATAAATTGCCCTGGATGGTTCCTGGAATTGGCGTCCCCTATAGTGTACTGATTGTCTGCCCGAAAGAAATTGAACAGACCATGTCCCTCAATCCTCGAAAGCATTAAAGGTCCTCCTGATTGCGGCAGTATTTCTTCATGTGGGGTCGAGCGCTTTCATTAAGAGTTTCACCAATGCGGTTAAATATAAGCTATTGTCGTTCTCCCAGATCTGAAATTTCCAAATGAGCCTTCGTCATTCCCTTATAACTTGTGATTTACGAAGACATTCTCGTCGATACGTGCGAATGCACATTTTCTAACAGCGAGGAGGGTTCAACAACATTTTTGATTTCAATCCTCAGTTGCTTGACGATGATGCGGAAGAAAATAATATTTCTGAAATACACCATTTTCGCGAAACACAAAGATTTTGTGTTCGTACATGATGTACGATTTTTGATTGCAGGTGTAAGTATAATATAGATGTCTGTCCAATTAGAGCATTTGATGGTGCATCAATTTCGTGTTCATATCAGAAACAACTTCTGTATTTGCACGCTGACCACGTGGATCAAGTTGCCTGGGTTGATAAAGTGCTTGGTTTGATGATGAACTTTGACCCCCTGCCGGGAGCTCTGCATTATTATTCTATGCAGCGAACGGCATGTTCGGATGCTGCAAAACTTTTTTAACTAGCAGAATTCATTAGGAATTTTCCAATTGATAAAAGTAAGATGTTCCTACGTTTTATTCCACTGGAGTTATGTACGATCGGAACATATCAAGTGGGTGATCAATACACAAAGCCGAAGTTTCCAGATGAACCTGCAAATACGCTTAAGCGTTTCCTTAAGCGGAAAATTATTTTTCTCATCTGAAAAGTATTTTTCATCGGCCCTGCAGCATATCAATAAAGACATGGAGACATACTCTCATCGGTAATTGGTTCGCTCATAAATATTTTAAGTCGCACAAATAGTTGTCTCTTTGATGTTTCTGTTGACACTTCATATAGTGCACCGTCTTCAAAGTCTCACATCATCGTTATTGAATTTTCGAAAGTTTTCTCCATCATATAACGACAGGAAAAACTGATAGTACAAAATGAAAAAGCTATTAAATTGGACGAAGTATCTAAATTTGGAGAAATACATATCTCCAATTGAAAATCAACATAGTTTGAATGAGCAGAAAACAACTACTTTCCTGGCAAATACCACGCAGAACATTGAATGATATCTGCTCGTACACCATGCAACGATTCACACTGTGAATGCAGTACGAAAATGTTTCTTTCTTCCTAAGAAAAAACAGCGTTCGATTTTTTATTGGACAAGACGAGATATGTATTTTTCTCAATTCAGATACTTCGTCCAATTCAATTGCATTTTCATTTTGCATTGATTTAGCTTGGTCGAGCTATATCAGCCACTCCCATGTATTGTGACATATGGGAGATTTGTTTCTTTCAATTCATAAACTCATAATAGGTTAATCATAAAAAATCTTAATCGAAATTGATATCTTATTGATAGACACTCGCTTTATGAAATAGTGCACTTGAGGGCCATTGTAATGGGACGGATTAAACTCACTTCACTACTACCAACGACTTATGCACGTAACTCACATCCCAACGATGAATCTCGATTTATAAACTCCGCAGCTGACGCAGATGCCGTCTGATATCTCCTCAATACATTTTGGAACGGCAGCGTCAACTGTAGCTACGGCAACGGAGTTTATAAATTGAGCTTGATACTCACTTTCCATGCAGTGGCATTCATTGGCTCACCCTGTCGTATATCTATATGGCTCATAACCCCCACCTCTTTTTCAAGGCATGATTTATATGTAGACTTAATAACTGCGACCCTCGGTCCATCTTCAATAATCTTCGTGCTGTCTGCCTCTCCTGTGAGGTGTCGCAGATATTCCCCTCTAACTTTAAGACTAGTTCAGTAGCCCGTAGCGGCTAATCTAAAACGTGTTCGGCATCAGGAAGCAGCTGAGTTTTGCGGTGACACAGTGTAATTTAACGAGTAGGAGCACATGTTCATAGCGAATTCCCATCAGGGAGGGCCTTACTCTTTGCGATTTTTCTCTTCGCCCCAAGGCTGGCATCGCCTTCCCCATTATTCATTCGCCACCGATAGTGCGGAATATTCCACGTGGTGATCTGGGTTTTCTCGTATTCAACTGGAGACGCAACTGTTGGCCAGACATTCCGTGGTAGAAGCATTTTGATCATGTGACACTCCCAACAATATTCCTCAACTGCATCTTTTTACGTACCTACATAATATTTATATTGAATGTTGGCTATCAACATACTGATGAAAGTTTCTTTTTCTTTTACAAATAACAACGTTTGTGACAAAAAATATTCAAATAAATACCAATTTCTTTCAATTTCTCTACTTATTTTTATGAAAGAAATGATTACCTTGATAGTCCGAATTACAAAGTCTAAGGACAGCTCCTCTAAATTCAGATGCGAATGACCTTTATCTTCCTTATTATCAATAGAAGATAGCTACGAACAAATATTATGATGATTTCATCAAATTTCATCGGTTTTCGGATTATCATCTTTGTTGTGGAAATCTGTGAAAATACTGACTGAACCAATTTCATGTATTGGCAAGAGCCTTCCAAAGTTTGAAGCCCAGTTCTTCACTAATTCGTGAATGGCCGATGAATTTGCATTTCGATCATATATTTTATACAGGAATAACATCCTTTTCCCGGTCTGAGTAGAAGTCATGTTTTTGTATAATCAGGGTTTCAATTTTCCAGGACTGAATATTCATTGGATACAAACACCTAGTTATCAACATGCAAATCGATTTGATGAACATATGATGCCGCAAAATACATCAAAGATCTCGAACAGATTTTGATAAACTCGACTATCATATTTTGATCCATTTGAATTAATCAGTTGATACTCAAGGGTGGAGAGATTATTATTCACCTACGATTTCAAATAAATGGTATTCAATGTATATGAAAGTGTTTGAAAACAGGTATACCTGGTGGGAAGCTGCATCTGTCAGTTTGACTCAAAAAAGTTCAATTATTTCAAGCTGCGAGTCATGATGACAATATGAAATAATTGTTCGCGTTTTACGAGTCCTGTGGTTAATAGATGACAATTCCTGGGCAACAACTCGTATTTCATATCATTGTGAGAGACATTCCTACATAACTTCCTTCTGAATTGCACTGCAAGAAAATTCCAAGAGATTTACTTTCATGTCTTACGTTACGACCACATGACAAATCTGAAGTTTTACTGTAATGGTGCAACTCCAAGAAATTAAAATATTTACAACCAGTTTTGTTGGGTATTATCTTTGAGAGCCAAACTCCGATGTCCAGTTATTATTGTTTTGAAGAAAAGTACTTATGTCGAAACAATTCCTTATGAATCATTTCGTTCTTTTGGCTCGGAATTCGTGTACACCAAGAATCTCCTGTTCGCCATTCAGAATTGATTATCATCATTAATGAGTTTCAACAGTTTCTCTATATAGCTCTGCTACCCAAGTTTTTGAGACAAGAAGTGAAGTGTGATGCATTACCCATGAGTCGTGATCAGGTAGCGGCTACAGTGCATGTGGGCCCTAATAGTTTGATGGTGGCTAAGTTGAATAAGATATTTCGTACCGTCATTCAATTTCATTCACCTATTCGAGTCACTTCAGTTGGGATTCCTTAGGAGGATCATTGGAATCAGATAAGTGGGGAGGAAAGGCGATAAATTTGATATCTGATTGAAATAGCATACTTTCAAGAACTCCCGATATATTAGCAATCCCGGCTCAGATTGAAGTTATCGATAGCATCTCTTTTTATTTAAATGTAAATGAATTCCCTATCCGGATGGAATGAATGACAAAGGAAAAGGAAGAGGTCGGAACTCTCTTCAGGTTCCTGTTATATTACCAAATAAATCAGATACGTATATGAGATTGGATTTGTTTTTGGATGTTCAGGGGGTTTCTAGTGTTTGGGATTCATTTATCTCGGAGCAGCTTCGTTGTTTTTCTGATATTCTGTTTTCGGTTTGAGTATTTTTCAAGTACATCTTCATTGTTTTCAATCTCGGAATCACTTGGTGACTTCCAAATCCATAACTATCCGGAAAATATTTCTTTCATTCAATAAGTTGGCGTTTGTGCTATAACGATTTTGAATATTCCTTTGCAATTTCAGATTTTTCAAAGGACCCATTCAAAAGTGCGGAACTTTTTCAATATTGATTTGATGAATAATATTATGTGCCCAATAAACGCTCTGCCATCATATAAATCCTGCATCAAAAACAATATTTCTGTACAATGTTCACGGTATTACACAGCGCATTCACCATATTTCAAAATTGTTATATTCAGATGATGGCGTTTTACAAAAATAGTTTGCTTCTACCTTTACATTATTCAAAACCATGGTTTTCAAGTGAGTCTAAGTTTAGTTTCTATAATAAAACTGTTGGAGTACTTTCCAAAGCACTCTTCGCAGAAACGATTTTTCAGATTTTTGGCATATTTCAAACACATCATCGTATTCAGGAAGGCAGACTTGAAAAATTCTAGAATCCAATACGTCGCCAATGAGAAAAACTTGAATTGAGTGTTATCACTATGGCCAGATTTAGAATCCTTGTGACAAAATACATTTGAAAAGGCCTAGTTTTTTATTATTTCTTGATTGAAAAAATGGATCACTAAAAGTCGTTTCCGATATTAATATCAGAATTTCCGGAGGAGCAGTGCTCTCTATCAAATAAACCGAAACTTCGTCAAGCGGTTTTCTTAACTCACAAATACTTGACGTGTCTGTGAGAACAAACAATTGAAACTTCACCAATAATAACGGCTTTTGTTTTATTTGCAGTGCCTCCTAATATAGACGACTCTTTGAGCAGCAGCGATGTGATCGTGAGAGAGGGATCCAACGAAACTTTGACTTGTAAAGCTACCGGATTTCCTACACCTAGCGTTAAATGGAAAAGGGACGATAATACCAAAATTACCATAAATAAGACTCTTCAAGGTAAGCGTTATAAATTATCTCTTTTTCTTTCTCGGTTACATTCTGCATCCCCTCGCTGAATACACTGTGTGTTCTTCATCAGAGTGGTTTGAAAATCACCCTTATGGATTGAATATAGTAGCTATATAAGGAGTTTTGATGGGGTGTGTTTATATTCCAATTTCAATCAGTTTTTTTTTTCAGTGATCGATTGGGTGGGGGAAAAACTGGAACTGATGAAGATTTCGAGATTAGAAATGGGCGCATATCTATGCATAGCGAGCAACGGTGTGCCACCTACAGTGAGCAAGAGAATCAAAGTTAGTGTCGATTGTAAGTATATTGTCAACAATATTCATCTCTTTCTCTTATACCTTCATCAAAAATTATAAATATGCATAGTAGACCTCAGGATTATAGTACATCAAGCTACAGAGTGCTACAGATCATAAAAAACAGATTTGATTCGAACCTGGAAAGCTGTACACCCCTGTATATGAATTGAAAGTTGCTATAGCTATCTAGTCAATATATATTGAGTATTTTTCCAATGACAATAATAAAAGTCCACAAACACGGGCTATTATAAAACGGCTGATAGGAAGCAATGATTTATGTGGGAGATGAGAAAAATTCTGATATTCCGGATTTTTATTTCTCTATTAAAGTAGTGAACTCTGCAGTTTACAGGCATACACTAACCGACATAAATTAGTATCCATTGTATGGTCAAACGCGGAGTAGCAATTCGGACTGTCAAGTGTACAATGGGTTATGCGAGGACGAACACAGCAGTACAATGCCCGGTAATATACAGATAGGGAATTGTAGAGGCAATGGTTAGCTTCAGCAGCTCAGTGCCTAGTCAATGGGAAAGATTTGGAAGTTCCAGTTTACATTTCATCGCATCAATCAGATCAATAATTTGATTCATATAGAAATTTTACACGCAGGGAAATAAATTGATGGGGACTAACATTTGTATGTGCAGCAACCTATACAGGGTTAGTCCCTAAATTCTGAAAGTATTCACCAATATACAAGGTGCTCTACAAGAGTGTGGCATATTAACACCCGATATTTTATCGCATTCTTTATGTTCACATGATATGGACTTCCTTCCCAACTCGTACTGTTTTCGAAATAATCCTATTGTGTTCAAAATTATGAAGTTTTTAAGTTTGGGCATCTGTGGTATTGTTTATTTAACCAGCAATTTCGCATTTCAGTTCTTCACCTACGCAAGTTGAATCTGCCCAAACTCTGGATGCATTCAAATAATCTCTCAAGTGAAACATTTTTATCAACGTATAGATAAATGAATCGATCTTTGAATGGATCGAGACGAAGAAACACTTATCACGGGCTTTTCACCTGATTGAAAACGAATTAGACTCGATGTTTAGTGATGATACCTTATCGATGTTCTCCCCCCCCCCCCGTTCGACTAGATGGATGTTCGGGATCTTTCCCGTGTTCTGTTCCACCTCCAATATCCGCCGGAAATCGCTCACCCCAACCTGTTTTACATTTAAATAATTTAAATGGCTATCAATCGCGTCTCAAAGCGATCTTTTCACCAGGAAGAACTCAGTCGGGTATCGAGTGCAGAGATCTTGCTGCTGCTCAGATGCCAGCTCCTGAAATATTCATCCCATTTTGTCATGTCAGCCTGATTACCACTGTGGAGTTCCCCGATTCGCTGCAGTGCCAGGATGAAAAACGCTCAACTCAAATTGTTGGACAACTACGCCGATTAGGAAACTGTTCAGCCACAGTGTTTCGTTGAAAAAAGAAACAGAGTCATAACAAGGTTACTTTGGGTATTCACCAACGCTTTCATGTGATTCCGAGTAGAAAGTACTCCACAGTGACAAAAAAATTACACCATCTCAAACCAGCTAACACCGTCTGGTGTCCCCTGAGGTCCTGATTGTTTTAGTGTCGGTAAACACCGGCATATTATTCACCACTGTAGGTGTTATGTGACCTTTCCCATAGGTGTTTTTAATAATCAAACCCAGTTGTCAGTGTCAGCAGAATGAACACTTTGGTGGTGTTGTTTATGCATTTCCGAAAGTGCGATTTGACACCGCAGTGGTGTGATGCACATTATGTGATTTTCTTGATGCTGAATCCTACCTCCACGAAATTCTCTTCGGTGCGTTCAAACACTGAGCAGGTACATGCGAATAATTTTCTGGTGTGAAGGAACACCATATCATATCATATCACCATTTTTCACACTAAGTTGGATGATGATAGACTCAAAGAATTTAGCGACAATTCGGATGATAACGAACTGTTTCGGCTTATTTATCCTGATCAGGACTAGACCATTTGATACTGATTTCTATCAAAATTACCTAATATATATAGCCTAATATTGAAATCAGGTACGGTAGGAAGGACGTCAGTGCCACCTATTGGCAAAAGTTCTGCGGTTATGAGATCGAACAGATGAGCGCATGAAATTCACACCATTCAGATGCCTACATAAAACATTTTTATGAATTGCATCATTCACAAATGGTGGAAGGAAGATGATATTGTGATATTTGTTGCACTTTGATATAGACATGGTGTTGCATTTGATATAATCGATAACTCCGAAATTTGACAAGGTACTTTTATCTCAGGTCCATTTCAGTTTTCAAAGACTTTCAAAGTTCTCATCGTTTCGAGATACAGGGCGAAATTCATTGATTGATGCTTTACTTGATTAGGGAATTTGTAGGCCTGGGTTATGATAACTCGCCAATTTCCTCTTCATAAAATATAACTAATTAGGTACCCAGCATATCATGCATCGATCATACATTGAAATAAGCAAGAAGCAACAATAACACCGATTATATTGGATTTTGAAGTTGATGTAGAATATTAATTGAAATCCGTATACTTCGAATGCATGGAAAACAGAAACGGAAACTACCAAATAGAATTGGAATTTACATTTTAATCGATATACGTTTCCAACCGAAATAAAAGTTCCCAGCCGATTTTCCATCAGATACTGTGAAAGAACATTACGAATGGAAACTTCCAGCAAACTGTGTCATACTCACCGCGGTTATATTTATTCCACAGAATCATCTAAAGTGCATTGAGTCCATGGACTGGAGTTTGAATATTTCAATCCAAATCCATTCAAATATCACATTAAAGACGTAAATCGTCACTCTGATTGCCTAAACAACCCTAGGAAGACTTCGAATGGATTCCGAGACTTCTTGCGAAGTTTATTAGTTTCCTGGGAGCTAGGTTCCTGACATCGGTGAGCCCTAAGAAGGCCCGTTCCAGGAACTTTAGCATCTTGCAGAAGAGTGCTGGGCATTCGCAAAGCAAATGTTCTGCAGTTTCAGCGAAGTTCTCGCAGTAGCGGCAACCATCACTCTCTGTTTTACCCATCTTTTTGAGGTGATACCTCAGAGAGCAGTGTCCAGTGAGGAGTCCCGTTACCAGTTTCAAGTATTTTTTGTCCAACTCGAGAAGCTGTTTAGCTTTCCTTGGCGAGAGGCTCACTAGCCTTTTCGCTTGTCTTTGTCCTGGCACTTTATTCCAGTGAGATTTCATTTCATCTGCTTCCCAGCGTCGGAACTCTTCTCTCAGGTGGGCTTTGGAAAGTCCACAGAAGAGTTCTTGGCCGAGAAATTGTGTATTTGCCCCTTCTTTGACAAGGCAGTCTGCTTCCTCGTTGCCTTCAACTCGCTTACGACCTGGCACCCACATCAAAGTGACCTGGTTGTTCGCTGCCAGTTGTCTTAGGGATTGTTTACAGTCTCAAGTCAGCTTAGACTCACAAGTGTATGACTTCAGAGCTTTTAGTGCTGCTTGGCTATCTGATAGAAAATAAATTTTTGCCCTTCGAATGTCCCTTTCGAGGCACTCCTGATGGGGACATATATCTATAGCATGTAGGTACTTCTGCTTGAAAGATGGTTGGGGTGTTACCAAAGAATTTTGAGAGCCTGAAATTTTGCCCTGTAACTCCCACTCCAGCCCTTTCATCCATCTTGGATCCATCAGTGTACCAAACTTCTTTCCCAGTTGAGGTCCGTTCTCTGTGCAAATTTGGTGGTTGTTTATGACCACTTCAAACTGCATTTAGAAGTCGTACCTAACTGGCATGATATCTGTCGGTTTAGACATGGATTCTAGGGGAATATTTTCCAAAATCTTCAAGTGCTCAATCCGATTTCCTGGTTTGAGATTTATTGCCTGGCTCAGTCTAAAGGCTGCCGTGGGGCATGTGAATATCGCCCCTGTAGTTCCCAGACAAGCTAGCCAATGCACTTTCTGCAGCTTGACTTGTGCCGAATAGACATTAATCAGACGGCACAATAGTGTTGATTTAGCACATGCCAATACGATATAGGTATATAGTTTTTGAAATATTCACAGTGTTACAACCGTCCCTCGTTACTATTGTCCCCGGTCTACCCTACATAATTGCAGTTCCCCCAATGCTGTGGATTCCCCATCAGCTGGTGGGGGCCCCTATCGGTTACTCTGTGACCTTGGAGTGCTTCACCGAGGCGTACCCCTCCTCGCTGAACTACTGGACCAAAGAGGATGGCCAGATGATCCACGAATCGAAGAAATACAAGGCGGAAAACTTGATCGGCAACGTCAGCTACAAGATGCACATGCGGCTGACCATCAGCAACATCCAGGACAGCGACTTCGGGACCTACAAGTGCGTCGCCAAGAACCCCAGAGGGGAGACCGATGGCACCATCAGGTTATACAGTGAGTATCGTTTACTACAGTTGATGATATATGTTGATTTCGAAGCCGGTATGAAGCTTAAAGTCATCTCCACAATATTTATTTGGAACAAGTTATAGGGAAAATGTTTCGAATGCATATGCACTCATCATCAGCCCAAATATTGAAAAATTGCTACAAGATAAACAAGTCTCAACTAGAAGTATGGTACTTACTTGAAGATCAAAAAATTTTACCTACATTACTATGAAATTGAAAGAAATATAAACAGGTAATTATATACATTGAAAAGAGCCATGTTGAAATAATCTCGTGGTATCAATAATATCGACATATTGCAAGACCGAATCCGTTCAACATGGCTTTTTTTAATGTGTTACTATCCTAACGGCTTTAATTTTGTGGGCACAGGGCCCCACATAAATAACCTGTTCAAAAATCACTCCACTGTGAGATGCCATGAACTTCTTTCTGAGATTAATCTGGATGATTAAAAAAAAATTAGATCCTTTTTTCATATAGGTATTCATTTGTTATTTGTTGCAACATATACTATTTCGTTGTTTTTACTAAATTAACAAAATAATTTCAGCATATACAGTGTTGGCTACGTATGGGAAAAAAATTGTCTCGACTTATCATAATATGAACTCAGATTTGGCAGGAATTCGAAAAAGAGTTGCAGTGGTGCCAAAAAATGGATCAAATTGACAAGATATCAAAAAATGACCTGAAAACTAATCAAATATTTGTGGAATGCGGGAGGTTAATTATAAAAACACGATTTATTTTTGTCACTAGGTGTAGTCATACCCTGCATATAGATGCACATGAGCTTATTCAATATTCTCAACTCGTTGAATTAGAAATAGAATTGAAACCAACAAAAATTTTTAATTAAAACTTGATAATATTCAAGGTTAAACTTTATTGCATAAGGACGGGCGTATTTGGGGGGCACGCTTCCCCCCTCCCTAAATTTCTCAATAGTTGATATCGAACTGAACCTTGGTTGGTTTTCACCAAGAAAAAACATCACGTTTCACACACCAAAATTATTCATTGTATCGAATGTTTTTTCAATGGGTGCATCCAAAATAGGTGATTCCAATCCCTTTTATGTTTTTCATTCACATATAGATAGATAGCTAACGCTTTGATCGAAGAGCTTATTTTCAGGAAGACTTCGGTAAAGTGTCAAATAGAATTTCAAAAGATAGGCCGTGTTACGAGGTGTGTGTGAAAATAGCAACATTTATATTTGAAAGTAAATAACGACAATGGTAAAAAATGCTCAACTTTAGAGTCCTCCTTATTGTTCTTTCTGGATGGGCTAGCCAGCTGGTCACTATTAGAGATGATGAGGATAATTCTGGGAAGAAACCGATAACCGATAGATATCTCGATAGATATACTGATGTACACAATATTTAGACCGATCAATCACCAATCGATGAGTCGCACAGAGTGAGAAACTTCTGTCCTTTTACGGTGGTGTCAAGTATCTATATTGCAAATTTTACCACATAAACACGCGTGTCAAAGTTATTGAATGATTCCAAATAAATATGACGAAATAAAAGTTCATATACCCATTTGAGTTTGAATTACTATAGATACTAAATTATGTTTACTAAAAGATTGATAATATAGACACAGGCTGTCTATAGCTTAGCCATTATCAACGCTCATCCGCATAATTAGCGCAATCGAAATGAACAATATGTCATTTTATAGATTTGCCAACAGTGGCAAAAGACATATAGTTTTTTTTTATGGATAATAATTTTTTGTTTCAGATATTTCGCATTTTTCAGGTTCTTATTTATACAATTATCGAATTTCGTTTCTGTTTCATTTTCAAGTTTTTGTTTCAAATGCTTGATTTTTTGAAGTTTATACTTATACTTGGAATTCAAGGATCGTTTGATTCGTTTTATCCATGTTATTATCAATTGTTTTTAATGAAGAAATGATATTTTATATATCTTCATTAACATGGATCGTATACTTTGTTAACTCAACCATCAATGGCAATACTGTACCCGTCATCTTCGTTAGTGCTTCATGACAAGTTTCAATGGAACAGAAAAAAATTATGATCTGATTCTTCATTTATTGCTTCAACGGGGTCGATAACTTCATTACCTATCCATGACCATTGAACTACGAAAATTTCGTGAAAACTCTAAAAACTTTAGAACATATTTTTAATACAAAATTGTGTTTAAATCACATTTGCAGCAACCTGTTTGAACAAATAATTTTGGACTTCGTTCCATTCGTCTTTTATCGTATTCAACAACATTTTCTGTCAAAATAGACGGTCTGTCAGTTGACTTTCCTTTGCAAATGCAGAAAACTGCTCAATGCATGATTGTAGGGAATAGCTTCAACTTCCATCAGGATTACGATTACCACCGCGGAAGTGTGCCGTTAAAATAAAGGCGAATAAATACCATTCTAACCTCTCTACAAAGTAAACAAAACTTCTGGTAAAAATAACCTATTATTCGGCATTCCTCAATATATGATGAAATGCAAAAGATATACAAAGATACTTAATACGCACTCTAAAATGAACACACTGAACGCATGAATAGAATAAATAATTGTCATTTGTCTATAGCGACAATCTGGAACAACGCATTTTTGGTCACGTGGGATACAAGATTGAACGAAAACCCTGATGTAGGTATTTGCTGTCATCAGTGTCTACTATAGCGCAGTTTCTATATACTTCACATTACCTGCAAGATGCCTACAACCAATGTTCACAGAACATATCCTACTATATTCTGTTAACTTCGCCTTCGCCACTACTTACCACAACACCACTTCCGTTCGAATAGCAGATAACAATCAACCAATCCCGTCTCACTGTCTCAGTTCGAGCTGGCGTCCGCGCGAAATCATTCAAATTACTTAATACCCTGCCGAGACATACACGAGAGTTCCATTTGTCAAGTCTGTCCTTGCAGAAGCCAGAGCGCCCTTCCATTTCTATCGACTCTCTCAAATAAATCCTTCAACGAGTTCAACGGTTTATATTAAACTGCCTTCGACATGGGACAGTTCGGTCTTCGAGCTAACGTTTAGTCTTGGAGTTTCACCGATCTTACTCTGGAGGCATTTCAAAAAAATATAGAACGATTTTAGTCCATTGGCAGCGACCGCACGAGTGGGAAGGTACAAAAGATCAAACTATCGTTCTCGTTCCTGATTTTTCATCTCTTTGTATCAGGAACAGTGATGAAAACTGAAGTAAGAAGTGGAATGTTTCAGCTTGTTAACAATATCCAAAACAAAGGAGTCTATATGATTTGATACATATTTGTTGTTTTTTTCGATTATTTTCCTGTGTGTTGTGTTCTGTTCTCGCAATATACTGAATCTAGAACGCAGGAGAATAAGCTAGGAGCTTGTGGAAACTGAGAGAGAGCAAATATTGATGAAATCGTCTGAGAAACTCGTCAAGTGTTTCTCCGGATAGATATCCGGTTGTTGATAAAATATTCACATCCTGATAGTTCGAAATGTTTGCTTTTCACTCAATCGAAAAAGCTACTCATCCCTGGGACGGAGTCGATGCAGTATCGTTCCCATCTTGGAAATCTTCATGATTGCGATTTGTGGCAATTCTTTATGCACGTCAATGGAGATTTGGATCCGAGTTTTTCCACTTTGATACACCCCAGCGAAAAACCTGTTCACATCTGCTCAACATATTGTTACCCGCGAATTCCTTTGTTCAGTTTTTCTATGGCTCGGTGTCACGTTGTTGTATCATTTCGCTATGCCTTAAAGATTTCCGATTTACAATATGTTTCTTTCGTTTGTAATGGCCGATCGAAAAAGAGGGAGCATATTGTTGAATCAAATCCAGAGTTACAAGGAACTTATTCTCAAGTAAATCATCCATTGCTCACTCGATTTTCAACAGTTAATGACTAATGACTATCTTGTGATGAATCGAGTAATATTGACAGTACGATTAGGTAATATTGTGACATCCCATCGTATTGTTAAATTCAAATACTCTAGTTCTACCTGCTATGCACAATATAACTTCGTTTGTGAAATACATGCAATATCAACAGAGACTTACCCGACTTATGTTTTCATGGTTTCAATCGCTCTTGCACAAATAAGAAAAAAGAGATTGTTTTTTATTCTCAACCGTATAAAATGAGTTGTTTCTTTCTTGAAACGCTCAAACTGAGGTTCAGGTTAGGGATGCAAAAACGGAGAAGAATGACAGAACGCTCAGACCAATCAGAACAACATACAAGTGTATATTGTTGGTTGCATAAGGCATCTTAGTAGTACAGTAGCATTGTTGAAGAAGCATTGTTGAAGACTCAATTTTCTGAGAATTTACAAAAACAGGACATATCGCGTAGATACTACTTTTCTAAAATTGATATTCTGCAATAAAATGCATACTATTTTTATAAAACACTGATTGATTGATAATGCGTGTGCATGACTTCTTTCGCTGAGGCGGCTGAGATTAAAAATTCTCAAATTAATTCAAATGTTCGAACACATCAATAAACAGTATCTATATTCCTCATTGAATTTCTTTGAATAAATCAATTATCCAAAGTAAATATGACCAATGAATACCAGGAGTCTGGTACGCCGCCAGAACTACTAAAATTAGCGACAAGTACTACAGAAAATTCACTGCCAGGCAAATCTGAGAGTGAATACGATGCCGTATAAAAGAGCTTTATGGATTGGCAATCAACACAAAAACAAATTCGTTCTCTGAAAATGTTATCCTTGTATATTTTGCTGAACTAGAAAGAAAGTTTAAGTCATCGACATTATGGGCTTTCTATTCGATACTGAAAAGTACGTTGAATATTTATCAACATTCATATAGGCAGATTCATGAAACTGCAGGTGATTAAATTCATAGAAGAAGCACCTGATCAAAAGTTTCTGCTGGCAAAGGTATGCATTCCTGAGTATAGATAATGAGTAGTTTCTGACTATAAACAATTTTTTAAGGTGAAATTAATCATGGGGCTAATGGGTGCTTGCAGTTGTAATGAGTTACATTCAATGAAATTGGTGATGTACAGGATTAAAATGGATCTCGTATCGTGAATATACCTTTTTCGAAAACGAGAATATCAAGATCTTTCACTGTATCTGGTGAATTTTACAATATTTCCAAGAAATATATAGATATTCGTCCGCCTCATGCTGAAAGCTCTTCATTATTATTAAATTACCAGAATGGAAAATGTACTGTTCAAAACTTATATATAATAAACTAGCTTCTATAGAAAAGCAAGTTGCTACGTTTTTGAAACTGGAGAACCCTGTATTATACACAGGCCATTGTCTCCGCAGGTCCTCTGCTACCATTTGTGTTAGCGGAGGTGGTGATATCACAGCCGTGAAAAAAATTGGCGGATGGAAATCTACCTCAGTCGCTGAAAGCTATATAGACGATAATTTTAACGATAACTTGGAAAGAGGAAACAAAATTTCAAAAGAAATAACGAAAAATGATAAGTCATTCACTATAACAAGTTCCAACAGCAAAATGGCTCTGAAACAAGTACTAACATCACTAAAAATTTTAACATGTCGGAGAATGTAACTCCAGGAATCAATTCCAACAGTAGTGTCAATAATGGTACTATCAATTATTATGTAAATGAAAGTTAGGCCTGGCAATGTTTGTTACACTTTTCTTATTAAGTTGTTTTGTTTTACATTGATTCCACTTTAGCAATGTTCAATTTTTTTTTGAAATTTCAAAGTTGTTCGGATATTCAAATAGTTGTAGATAAAGCATAGTATTCTACTCGCGCATAATGTCCATTACCCACGAAGATGATAACAGCACTCGCCTTCGGCTCGTACTGCAATATAGCCATCATTATGCGCTCGTTGAATAATATACTATTACGTTATGGTCCAGTATCTTAAGGTAGATAAATGCAATATTTTTCTCACTAACTTTAACAAACTGGACCACCATGTATAATGAATCGATTTCGTGAGATCATGTGGATGCTAACTGAAAACTAATATCTAGAGATCCATTTACTCAGCTTTCTTTATTTGTTGGTGATTATTCACCTATAGGACCTAGAGGTAGTAGAAGGAATATTTATTCAGGGCACGTTATATCTGTCTAAACATCTCCATATAAGTTGTGCACTTACCTGTCTAGATTAGTGTTGCCTGCCTTGGCAATTCTCTTTTCCAGTCC
Source organism: Chrysomela aeneicollis (assembly GCA_029955515.1). Classification (NCBI taxonomy): domain Eukaryota; kingdom Metazoa; phylum Arthropoda; class Insecta; order Coleoptera; family Chrysomelidae; genus Chrysomela; species Chrysomela aeneicollis. The sequence continues at coordinate 16,099,145 of JARUHQ010000015.1, read as the reverse complement.
AGCGATGTTCATACATACCGACTATAACGCCATGAATATTCCACAGAAATCAACCTTGCCATACTTAATTCATTTCATTATATTCAAACGGAAGTTTGTTATGTTTTCAACTACCTACATATCTGAATTCATCATCAGAATAGTAATATCAGATTTGAATCCACTGAAATATTGCTGAGTAAAACGAGTGAGTTAAGCATTGCGATTCACACCCGCTGGTAGAAGTATTTTTTTTTGTGAAATATGTAAAACTTCAAAGTCGAGAACCAACCTACAGCTCATAGTGAAGTCTGAACTACTTCTGGGGATGGAAATACTGATTATGGGTTTTTCAGATATACTTGAAAAAAAAACAGTATCGTGATGATACTACTGGATTTTGAGGCATGTGTTAGCATGTTATAATTTTTTTAGAACCACTGCCATATGCACCGCTATCTTATGCACCCACTGATTTTCAATAACCATATTGGTTATTGATGTAATTTTTTTATGTACTATAAACAGAGTGCTCTAAAAGAGTGTGGCACATTGAAGTTGCAACTTTTTCCCGGAACACCCTGTATTTTATTGCATATTTGAATTAAAAATGAGAAATGATATGGACTTTTTCGAACATTAACCTATTTATCTTCATAAAAATAACTTAGTTTTGAAAAAAATCAATTTCGTTAAAGTATGTTGATCGATTTGGAACAAACTGTCTTCAACTAGTGAAACCACATAACCAGTATCACTTAGTAATCTACAGTGTGTTCCAAATAACACATTTTACTTTGGCCACGTTCGAACTGATATATTATCTTATTCCATCCCGTTACTCATGATCCACCCTGTATGAATCAAATATAAAAATAAATTCCAAGAATCTGATAAAAGTTCTCTCTAAAGTAGATGCTATTCTCTCTAATTTTTCATGCTCATGAAATCATAGCGCTTTATATATACGGGGCCGTATATTTTATGACGCACCACCATTGCCATCTTGAAGACAGTTGAATTAGACTGAAGTTGCCCATTTTATAGTGAACAATGAAACGATGATGTGCATGCATCCTGAAAATTGAGGCTCTAGCGCTAAAAAAACGCAATTTCTGTTTTCCCCGTATATTTTCGAAACAGTTCGAGATATTTTCGATTTGAACACATCGTATCATTGTCCACTAAAATGGACAACTTTTATTTACCGTTTCCGAGATGCCAATTGTGAGGCGACATGAAAAATACCAAACAATGATGCCTAATCTGAAAAGGAAGATTCCCCTCGAAAAATAACTAGGACTACAAGGTGTTGTATATGAGAAATCGAAAGTTTTTTTTTCCATTCATGACTTTCACAGTTTTGAAAATTGCCCAATTAAATTTGGCGGAATGTGCTTGTTCAATAAGTGCTTTCTCTTGAAAAAATCTCATTTTCCGTTGCCACCATCGAAGGGATCCTAACCTCGTCCAAATGTTATCTCGAATAGTCCTAGTGCCTAGTTTATTCCTAGGCGATTTCGCGCTGGCCATGCTGTGACCTTGAAATAAAACAATAGAGATTGGCTGCGATAGTCCCAACTATTCAAACTGACCAATAACAACAGCGCATAGTTATCGCCAAATCCAAAATCGCCTAGGAATAAACTGGGCTTCATTCCTAAGTCACTGAGCGGGCATGAACTTGTTGAAGAGTTTGCGTGGGCGAATTGATGCATGTTTTTGTCGTAGCTTCACCGCAACCAACCACTTCACCGAAGCCTACAACAACGGAAACACCCACCAGACTGAGGGACATTTATGCCAACGGTGACCTGAACAATTCTGTTTACGGCAACCCATCATCACTCACGATACATCTAGCTGACAAAGGTACCTCAATTGTAGATGTTTTATTCTGGAGGACTTTCTTACGCATAGAAGGCGCACAATGAGCAAACCAAAGAGGATATAGAGCATTTTAGAACACTTGACCTTGTTGGACCAAACCTTAGATCATAAAGGCTTACGCTATAGATCCGGCATCATGTAGTATTTGTTTGTGTTAGAGGGGTCTGTAAAAAAGTACAATGATATCACGTGGTACAACATATACATATATGTATGGTCAAAATTTTAGAACGATCAATCAATGGCAGTACGTTAAATCCCCCTGGACCTACCAAACGAATAACCTGGATACCGTATCTAGCGTAAGCATATGTGACCTAAGGACCAAACATGGCGCCAAATTATTTCAATACAAAGTAAATGTAAATGCCAATAAACAGGAAAGTTATAGTTGCTGATTTAGCAGATATTTTCATGATATTTTCAAGATTATTTCGCTTGTTAAGGTAAAAGTAAATATTTGTGGTAGTGAATCTGCAGAGTGATATAGGGATCGATAAAATAAGAGTCATGAATCCCTATGTTATTAAAAGTGATGAGGTGGAAACTGACGTGGAATTGTTTTCAAAAGTTGCATCCTTGGACAACATCAGTATTTAGCCTCTTTCGGGACCAAACATGTCTCAAGAACTGATTTTAAATACTTCCAACAGAAAAAAAATCAGCTCGAATGACAGCGAAAACATGTATGGTTATGTTTGTTCTGGTCCAGCAGGTCTAATTTGTTAGCATTCTAAAACACTCTATTCGCAAATCATGATATATGACATGCATCTGACATATGACGTGTTGTGGTGGAATCATATGTCACGGAAAGCGTTTCAGAAGTATCGAGGGGAAGTGGATGCCTAAAGCCCAGTTTATTCCTAGGCGATTTCGCGTTTGCGATGCTGTGACCTTGAAATAAAACGATAGATTGGCTGAGATAGTTCCTACTATTCAAACTGACCAATAGCAACAGCGCATTTTTCACCGCTAGTATCGCCAAAGCCAAAATCGCCTAGGAATAAACTGGGCTTCATTCAGTTCCAGAAAATTCAAGATATCTCAGGCAGTGGCTGTGACGTGGTGATCTAGGTTCCCCTCTTTACTACTCGAATGCTTCAGAGCATGCATGTTCGAATATCTTTTTTGTTCTGAACTTCTCGTTCATTGTTCCTGTTTGGATTGCCATCCTATATGAAAATTCCCATTCAGGCAGATGGTCACTCTTGATGTCATTACAGCAGATGAATGTCGGAAAGAATGTAGATTTTTCGACCAAGAGGTGTTAGGGGGCAAAGATCATTTCATATTTGTTGATGCTATTCTCCTTTGGATTGATCCTTCCTACATAGCGATATTTCGAATTGAAATATCTGTAGTCCCCCAATGTATGTAAAAATATAAGTGAACTGATTATTGGATATTCAGAAATAGAAACAAAGATTTCAGATGTTCAAGTCTGCCTCGATGGAAATTTTCATATGAAAAAGATCTCTTATTATAACGGTGCTAGATTTCCTTGCATACGAATTTTCGAAATTTCATAAATATGAAGAAGTTCTTCTTCTTGATCTTGGTAAATGATAAATTCATTATAAAATGTTGGAAGGATTTGAACCAAATCGAAGGAAACTCGTATGAATGAAAACCTACTTTTATTCTCACACTTCATTTTGCACTAGCTTTTTATAGTGTTAAGTTGAATTATCTTTTGTTATCATTGATTGAAACGATTATGGTGGGAGAAATTCACGATAAGGGGATGCACAGATGCAATGGAAGAATTATGTATGCCTAGAATGCAAAATTATATAAGCTTTGTGTGGGTGTGAAGTAAAAAACAAAGCTAACAACCACTTATCTCGAAAATACTCACTACTCTCATAAAGTGGGACCCTAACAAGTATATCGCTGCATGCGGATTTTCAGGAAATTATCATCGCTTGTCTTAGAGATAGGTACTCCATATGCGATCCAGATGAAACACCCTGTATATTACAATCATTACAGCATCAGAAATATATCGTGTCTATAAAATGGAATAGCAGACATTGATATCTGGTTGATTCTTGAGGCCTATGAGTATCAAGTATTCTTTTATTTGAAAAATATAGTAGGTATAAATAACAACTTTTTCAAATCAATTTGGAAAATGGAGAACTATCAAATTTAAAGAGTCAGTATATATAACATAAAGAAGCCAAAGCTGTATCGAACAAGTAATTATATTTTCGAAAACGAACAAGTTTTGTAAAGAACATCCTGTACATTGTGGTAGTTTTCATCTCGAAACAGAGAGAGAAAGGAGAGACAACTAAGTTAGGAAAACATTAATTCACAACTCTTCATATAATTCTCATTTCATTCCCAGTTAAAACTTCGTATACACGTCTTGAGTTGTATTGTGGTAAAAAGCGCAATATTATTAAAATATTCCGCATTTTTCCAAAGCCGTAATTCAAGTTGACCATTGAGCCCGTTCTTTCTGAAGCACAACCAAATAAAAGACTTGGAAGTCGACTCAACTTCTGAAATTTTTAATGAAAACTTCCACTTACTGTTAATTGCACGATACTGACTTCATAAGGAGTCACTCGTTTTCGTCTCTGAAGTGACTCACGATTTTAATTGCCCTATGAGGAAATCATATCAAATCCAATGGATAATGCTCCAAAATTTGTAATTTATGAAGTATAGTCCTGTGGACAAATGAAATTTCATATTTTTAGTCGCATTCACCCAGTAGCTAAAATTTTCTCATAAATAATCCAAGAATTCCCATAACTCTCAAAAATATTGCTCATCCATTTGGATAAACATATTTGATAGCTGCATCAATACCGAATGCTATAAATGGCTTCAAAGCTCGCGGGAAGAACCTTTTGATTCGAATGTTTTTTCTGAAGAGGATAATGACATCCAAAATTGCAGATAGAGCCAATGAGACTAAAGTTTCGCAACCTATTGAAAATTATCGAAATGAAGGCCATAATAATCATTTCAATCATGTACCACCTTGAAAGAAATCTAGAAGAGGACAGGACTCCCTATCTTTCCTGAAATAAAATTCAGTGAAAATTGATGAAGATAACTGAATAGAAAGGAAACGATACAATACTGTACATAGCTTTGCGATGAAAGGACACTCCATAGTGCCTTCTCTTTGCAACTAAGTTTTCGGTTAAAAACACTTTTCAATAGAGACGCAAGGCGATTCCTACTGCGAATAAATATTCAACTGAAATTTAGAAATGGTGATCTGATAATCTAATAGAGTTCATGTAACCAAACCTTTTATTTCCTCCGAGAAAGCAGATTGCTTAACATAATGGTGTCATGCATGACTGTAATCCTAAATATTCATCAAGGAATAATCATATGTGAGGTCTATTGCAAAAGCTTCTTCACAGTAACTCTCTTTTGTTCCAAGGGCTACTTCACATCCCATTCATAGATTCTCATAATCTACAAGTACAGATCCGATCTGATACGGAGTATCGGTCTTATGTTACTGTATTCGAAGTGTTTATCCGGTATAATGAAAAGTCCGCCATATCGCAAAATGATTTCGAAATAAAATATTCCATATTGCGGGAGCTACAGGAAACTCTTTGAAGTGCTCTCCAACTTCAAATGAACTTTTGTTGCAGGTTCAAAATACCAATCGAATTTGAATGAAATCGACAAGTCCGAGCAAAAATCAAGTTCAGACTCCGACACCAAAGGGCATATATATGAAAATACTCCCCAACTCTCGCAGGGATCGCTCTCAAGTGAGTATTCTTTTGAGGAATCTATAAAATATGGATTTATTCAAACCCAATTGCAATACACGATTTTTTTGCTCCTACCGGGGAGTCGTAGAAATCATCTCCGAATAGCATGGTCAGAGTTTTGTGATGGAATGGAAGGTAAATGGTGCTTATATAGGGGATCTACCACAAATACCTTCAGCATAGTGGAGGAATAATGTGTGTAAAATAATTATTATCGATTATTTTAAAATCGCAATGTCGAAAAGAATATCATTTCCACCTTTTCAACAATTTTACTAGTTTGATATTCTCTGAATAACCCCATGTTCCAAGAAACCAGTGGTAATGAAGTGTTGACGTAAATATCGATGGGATACAGAGAGTGAATAGACCTGATACGGCTAATAGGAAATTGAGAAAATTCAATTTCCTTGACCTCTGGTAACGTCAGACACTAGTGACATTCCAGTTCACATGTTCGCTGTCGAAAAAAATATGTGGTGGCGATTATACTATACAGTGTGTCAAATTCGAAAGTCGTCAGTAACATATCTGTCATTGGAACATTCCAGAGCAACTCGCCAAGTAGTCATTGAAATCCACGTGGTGTATGCATTTAGTTGCCGACATACGTATTTGGTTCTACAAATGTTTTTGTGGTTTTTGGATAATATTCTTAAGCCACAGTCTTCAAAAGTATCCACTTTACTAGTCAATGCCTTGCCAAGACCTATACAGAATTCAGAAATTATAATTATATTCAAAAATAGAATACAAAAATTGGTCTAGAAAATATCACATCATACATTAGTAATTTTTTGGTAATACCTGTTGAGTCGGTTCTTTTATCTCTGTTATTTACCACCTTTTTATCTCATCATTGCTATTTCATCGTTATACCTACAGCAATTTTTATCAATATTTTTATTTCCAATTTTTATTTTGACGTGTTTTTTCTCAAACTGGTAATGTTCTCGAAATGAATAAATATATTCATGCAACGTAACGTAAATAAATCATGAACCTCTTTATTTCAGCATTTTGTCGATAATCAACAACAGTATTTTTATGTTTCAGATTGCTTCATCTCCCTGATAGTGATGTCCGTTCTCATCCAACTGACAATTTTCAAAGCACTGCGGTGAATGTGTCAAATAGCTGTGAAACGTATTTTTAATTTAATAAAATAAGTGATTTTCCTTTCAATGTTTCCCAGGACGCTTCAAATGAGGAAATGATGCGAGTAGACATGTTAATAAAATCAATCAATTTCAATTTTGAGTGAAGACTGAAAAATGGTTAGGAAATATATATAGACTGGCAAATATTTTGTTGACTATTCAGAATATTGTTTTCTAAAAGTAAGCTGCATTTGTGTTAGTGAATGGCTCTTGTAGTTTCCTTTGAGATCATTATTGGAATTTATCATCAGCAGATTGTAGCTCAAATGTTCGTATTGAATGTTGCAATATACAGAGTGCAACATAATATTCAGGGGTAATTCCTTCTTTCATATATTGTTTTTCTAGAACTTCTTGAATGATAATGATTTTGAATTCGGGAAACCAGCAACCTAAATCCTGCAAGAACAGATTTCTCAGGAAATCATGATACATTCCTACTCGCTTATTCAATGGTGCCAAAATCAGTTGCCAAACAAATTAAATTATTATTGAATTGACACTCTGTATATTAGTATATCAATAAGATGATTCGAAGAATGTGAAAAATTACTATCACTGAACTATTGTGTTGTGAAATGAGGATAGAACGATATGAATTTATAATATTTATTACGTGTAGCTTTTCTAGCAAATGTACAGTGTTTATGTATGTAAATTGCAAAAGAATTATTCGGTGTTATCATGAGAGAATTGATTTGATGATAAATGAAAATAAATAAAAAGTTACAGTTGGAAGATTCCTTAGTTCGAATTAATGGCGAAAAATTGTGATAATTCACATGAAAATCAAAATCCATTCGATAGCTCATAGCTATTTATTACGAGAGTACATTTTAACATGCTCTTCCAGATTATATGTACTGCAAAATGTTTGAAGATGATCAAATTATACGAAATGTCCAATTAAATGTTTTTTCTGAAATAATATTGTTTTCATAGCTGGGACAAGCACATAATGGATTGTTATTTTGGAGCAACCAACCGTAGATCCTAGATGTAATCGATATGTAAAAAAATACTAAAGTGTGTCTTCAAAATTTTCGTTTTGCCAAGCATATACAGGGTAATTATGACGAACTTTTATCTATTTCATTACAGAGCTTTTGTTTATTTTTGCTGCGTCATTATGGTAATCCTCTACCATGAGAAATATAAGAAGAATATATACTGGTGTTTTCGATTGTAGGTAAAATGTCTAGCAGAAACTGCCGAAAATACATATGTAAACAGTGTAATGAAATGTACATAATAAATGATTATATCAAGACATTTATTTTATTATCCCCTATGAAATGAAATAATAAACTTAATTTCTATTTGCTCAAGTGTTTCAAATATCGAATTTGTCGACTCTGGCAGCTGTACAAAGGTGATAAACAAGGTTTAACCAATGTCAACTTCAATTTTTGCAATTTTTTCTCCGAATGAAATAAACATGCAGAACCAAGATATCATCTCAATCCATCGATATCTGACATTATTTCTAAACATTCGAAGAACAAATGACTGAAATTTCCTCGATATAATATGCTCATTCGTCTGAGGATATGTAGAAAAAACTTCTTTGTTTTTGAAAAAAATGCTCTCTTCGAATTAATTGACCTTTTTAGAACAACGTAATAAAGTTAGCGATCTCTTTTCTTTAGATAAGTATGCCATAGATAATAGGGCTCATATTGTCCCAAAAACCTATCTCTGTCCGAAGTATATGAATAGTGATTTTTCTATTTTGGTTCTATAATGAAGTCATTATGAAACGCAAATGCGTATCGAAATAGCCTCTGTTTCAATACGCATTTTTTATTATTCTGAGGTTGGTACAATCGATGAACTGTCAAATGAAAGTCAGAGAGTTAGGCCCAGCTTACTTCTGAGCGATTTTGGATTTGGTGATACTAGCAGTGAAAAACTCAATATTTTTATTCATTCAGAGTGTGATTTGATATTAATTGACCAATGAAAACAATAGCAACATTGCATTTTTCATCGAAGGTATCGCAAAATTCGAAATCGCTCTACAGTAAACTGGGCTTTAGGCGGCGCTTGTGCGTCAGATTTTAAATATTTCAATATCATTGTTACCAATGCAAAATAGAAAAAATCTTATATGACACGTTGTCGCACTTGTTCCCTTGGAGCACTGCTCTCTTCGCTCGTCGTACCCCAAACAAACGCGTGCGACAAAATAGCGTCTTATAACATGTATCATAATATACTATTATGGAATTCATCAGTCTCTTGAACTGTCTGATAGCTAAGTGATTGAAATCTTCCAGTAAAATAAAAAGAATCAGTCTAGTTTTCGGAACTTAGTTAGGATCTACCCACCCTTTTTGGCGAATACAATAAATTCTGAATCAAACCCTCTATGCTCTATGAAAAATCTCCGCACCCACGGATTACTCTATAACAAATTTTCGGACACCCTGATGGAGAGTCGCACTTGGGGCTCCGTCTGTATTCCTCTTGATATGTCAGATCGCTTAGTAATCGGCGTGAGTATTGTTGAGTTTACTTTTAGCACATATGTGCCTAGCCTGCACCTATCTTTTCTCTTCGATGTTTCTCCCAATAATTGTTTCCTGTCTGTGTGTTTAGCATCGCCGTCTCGTTCTCTGTTCCACCTTTGTATACAGTTTGTCTCCTTTTTCATCTCATAACGTGACAAGATTCCCAAAATACATCGAGTTCAACACGTGTCGTAACTATAGCAACAATTCGGCTGAATGTTCGCAATACTTGCTGTGTTTTCTTCGCCTTTTCAGCGATCATTTCGTAATAATGCAGCATTCGAAGAATGCGTTCTTATATTCGGAACTTTTATAGACGTAATACGAAAAAAGGCAGCTAAAAATGCAATGTATGGAATATCGTGATCTGAGGATTTCAATGAAAGTTATTTTTTACATTGAATCTATTATCGGTTTTTTCGATTGAACAATCGTATTCTATGGAAAAAAACAAGCAGATTGGTGTGTTCGAAGTGAAAAATTGGTCAATCTGTTCTGAAATTATGGCGATTTGAAAAATTCGAGCATTATTTTTTTTATATTTCGGTTTTTTCGATTGAACAATCGTATTCTATGGAAAAAACAAGCAGATTGGTGTGTTCGAAGTGAAAAATTGGTCAATCTGTTCTGAAATTATGGCGATTTGAAAAATTCGAGAATTATTTTTTCTATATTTCTGTTTTTTCGATGGAACAATCGTATTCTATGGAAAAAAACAAGCAGATTGGTGTGTTCGAAGTGAAAAATTGGTCAATCTGTTCAGAAATTATGGCGATTTGAAAAATTCGAGCATTCTTTTTTTTATATTTCGGTTTTTTCGATTGAACAATCGTATTCTATGGAAAAAAACAAGCAGATTGGTGTGTTCGAAGTGAAAAATTGGTCAATCTGTTCTGAAATTATGGCGATTTGAAAAATTCGAGCATTATTTTTTTTATATTTCGGTTTTTTCGATTGAACAATCGTATTCTATGGAAAAAACAAGCAGATTGGTGTGTTCGAAGTGAAAAATTGGTCAATCTGTTCTGAAATTATGGCGATTTGAAAAATTCGAGCTATATTTTTTTTATATTTCGGTTTTTTCGATTGAACAATCGTATTCTATGGAAAAAACAAGCAGATTGGTGTGTTCGAAGTGAAAAATTGGTCAATCTGTTCTGAAATTATGGCGATTTGAAAAATTCGAGCATTATTTTTTTTATATTTCGGTTTTTTCGATGGAACAATCGTATTCTATGGAAAAAAACAAGCAGATTGGTGTGTTCGAAGTGAAAAATTGGTCAATCTGTTCTGAAATTATGGCGATTTGAAAAATTCGAGCATTATTTTTTTTATATTTCGGTTTTTTCGATTGAACAATCGTATTCTATGGAAAAAACAAGCAGATTGGTGTGTTCGAAGTGAAAAATTGGTCAATCTGTTCTGAAATTATGGCGATTTGAAAAATTCGAGAATTATTTTTTCTATATTTCTGTTTTTTCGATGGAACAATCGTATTCTATGGAAAAAAACAAGCAGATTGGTGTGTTCGAAGTGAAAAATTGGTCAATCTGTTCAGAAATTATGGCGATTTGAAAAATTCGAGCATTCTTTTTTTTATATTTCGGTTTTTTCGATTGAACAATCGTATTCTATGGAAAAAAACAAGCAGATTGGTGTGTTCGAAGTGAAAAATTGGTCAATCTGTTCTGAAATTATGGCGATTTGAAAAATTCGAGCATTATTTTTTTTATATTTCGGTTTTTTCGATTGAACAATCGTATTCTATGAAAAAAAACAAGCAGATTGGTGTGTTCGAAGTGAAAAATTGGTCAATCTGTTCTGAAATTATGGCGATTTGAAAAATTCGAGCATTATTTTTTTATATTTCGGTTTTTTCGATTGAACAATCGTATTCTATGGAAAAAAACAAGCAGATTGGTCTGTTCGAAGTGAAAAATTGGTCAATCTGTTCTGAAATTATGGCGATTTGAAAAATTCGAGCATTATTTTTTTTATATTTCGGTTTTTTCGATTGAACAATCGTATTCTATGGAAAAAAACAAGCAGATTGGTGTGTTCGAAGTGAAAAATTGGTCAATCTGTTCTGAAATTATGGCGATTTGAAAAATTCGAGCATTATTTTTTTTATCTTTCGGTTTTTTCAATTGAACAATCGTATTCTATGGAAAAAAACAAGCAGATTGGTGTGTTCGAAGTGAAAAATTGGTCAATCAGTTCTGAAATTATGGCGATTTGAAAAATTCGAGCATTATTTTTTTTATATTTCGGTTTTTTCGATTGAACAATCGTATTCTATGGAAAAAAAACAAGCAGATTGGTGTGTTCAAAGTGAAAAATTGGTCAATCTGTTCTGAAATTATGGCGATTTGAAAAATTCGAGCTATATTTTTTTATATTTCGGTTTTTTCGATTGAACAATCGTATTCTATGGAAAAAACAAGCAGATTGGTGTGTTCGAAGTTGAAAATTGGTCAATCTGTTCTGAAATTATGGCGATTTGAAAAATTCGAGCATTATTTTTTTTATATTTCGGTTTTTTCGATTGAACAATCGTATTCTATGGAAAAAAACAAGCAGATTGGTGTGTTCGAAGTGAAAAATTGGTCAATCTGTTCTGAAATTATGACTATTTGAAAAATTCGAGCATTATTTTTTTTATATTTCGGTTTTTTCGATTGAACAATCGTATTCTATGGAAAAAAACAAGCAGATTGGTGTGTTCGAAGTGAAAAATTGGTCAATCTGTTCTGAAATTATGGCGATTTGAAAAATTCGAGCATTATTTTTTTTATATTTCGGTTTTTTCGATTGAACAATCGTATTCTATGGAAAAAAACAAGCAGATTGGTGTGTTCGAAGTGAAAAATTGGTCAATCTGTTCTGAAATTATGGCGATTTGAAAAATTCGAGCATTATTTTTTTTATATTTCGGTTTTTTCGATTGAACAATCGTATTCTATGGAAAAAAACAAGCAGATTGGTGTGTTCGAAGTGAAAAATTGGTCAATCTGTTCTGAAATTATGACTATTTGAAAAATTCGAGCATTATTTTTTTTATATTTCGGTTTTTTCGATTGAACAATCGTATTCTATGGAAAAAAACAAGCAGATTGGTGTGTTCGAAGTTGAAAATTGGTCAATCTGTTCTGAAATTATGGCGATTTGAAAAATTCGAGCATATTTTTTTTTATTTCGGTTTTTTCGATTGAACAATCGTATTCTATGGAAAAAAACAAGCAGATTGGTGTGTTCGAAGTGAAAAATTGGTCAATCTGTTCTGAAATTATGGCGATTTGAAAAATTCGAGCATTATTTTTTTTATATTTCGGTTTTTTCGATTGAACAATCGTATTCTATGGAAAAAAACAAGCAGATTGGTATGTTCGAAGTGAAAAATTGGTCGATCTGTTCTGAAATTCTAGCGATTTGAAAAATTCGAGCTATATTTTTTTTATATTTCGGTTTTTTCGATCGAACAATCGTATTCTATGGAAAAAAACAAGCAGATTGGTGTGTTCGAAGTTGAAAATTGGTCAATCTGTTCTGAAATTATGGCGATTTGAAAAATTCGAGCATTTTTTTTTTATATTTCGGTTTTTTCGATTGAACAATCGTATTCTATGGAAAAAAACAAGCAGATTGGTGTGTTCGAAGTGAAAAATTGGTCAATCTGTTCTGAAATTATGGCGATTTGAAAAATTCGAGCATTATTTTTTTTATATTTCGGTTTTTTCGATTGAACAATCGTATTCTATGGAAAAAAACAAGCAGACTGGTGTGTTCGAAGTGAAAAATTGGTCAATCTGTTCTGAAATTATAGCGATTTGAAAAATTCGAGCTATATTTTTTTTATATATCGGTTTTTTCGATTGAACAATCGTATTCTATGGAAAAAAACAAGCAGATTGGTGTGTTCGAAGTTGAAAATTGGTCAATCTGTTCTGAAATTATGGCGATTTGAAAAATTCGAGAAGTTTTTTTTTATATTTCGGTTTTTTCGATTGAACAATCGTATTCTATGGACAAAAACAAGCAAATTGGTGTGTTCGAAGTTGAAAATTGGTCAATCTGTTCTGAAATTATGACGATTTGAAAAATTCGAGCATTATTTTTTTATATTTCGGTTTTTTCGATTGAACAATCGTATTCTATGGAAAAAAACAAGCAGATTGGTGTGTTCGAAGTGAAAAATTGGTCAATCTGTTCTGAAATTATGGCGATGTGAAAAATTCGAGCATTATTTTTTTTATATTTCGGTTTTTTCGATTGAACAATCGTATTCTATGGAAAAAAACAAGCAGATTGGTGTGTTCGAAGTGAAAAATTGGTCAATTTGTTCTGAAATTAGGGCGATTTGAAAAATTCGAGCATTAATTTTTTTATATTTCGGTTTTTTCGATTGAACAATCGTATTCTATGGAAAAAAACAAGCAGATTGGTGTGTTCGAAGTGAAAAATTGGTCAATCTGTTCTGAAATTATGGCGATTTGAATAATTCGAGCATTATTTTTTTTATATTTCGGTTTTTTCGATTGAACAATCGTATTCTATGGAAAAAACAAGCAGATTGGTGTGTTCGAAGTGAAAAATTGGTCAATCTGTTCTGAAATTATGGCGATTTGAAAAATTCGAGCATTATTTTTTTTATATTTCGGTTTTTTCGATTGAACAATCGTATTCTATGGAAAAAAACAAGCAGATTGGTGTGTTCGAAGTGAAAAATTGGTCAATCTGTTCTGAAATTATGGCGATTTGAAAAATTCGAGCATTATTTTTTTATATTTCGGTTTTTTCGATTGAACAATCGTATTCTATGGAAAAAAACAAGCAGATTGGTCTGTTCGAAGTGAAAAATTGGTCAATCTGTTCTGAAATTATGGCGATTTGAAAAATTCGAGCATTATTTTTTTTATATTTCGGTTTTTTCGATTGAACAATCGTATTCTATGGAAAAAAACAAGCAGATTGGTGTGTTCGAAGTGAAAAATTGGTCAATCTGTTCTGAAATTATGGCGATTTGAAAAATTCGAGCATTATTTTTTTTATCTTTCGGTTTTTTCAATTGAACAATCGTATTCTATGGAAAAAAACAAGCAGATTGGTGTGTTCGAAGTGAAAAATTGGTCAATCAGTTCTGAAATTATGGCGATTTGAAAAATTCGAGCATTATTTTTTTTATATTTCGGTTTTTTCGATTGAACAATCGTATTCTATGGAAAAAAAACAAGCAGATTGGTGTGTTCAAAGTGAAAAATTGGTCAATCTGTTCTGAAATTATGGCGATTTGAAAAATTCGAGCTATATTTTTTTTATATTTCGGTTTTTTCGATTGAACAATCGTATTCTATGGAAAAAACAAGCAGATTGGTGTGTTCGAAGTTGAAAATTGGTCAATCTGTTCTGAAATTATGGCGATTTGAAAAATTCGAGCATTATTTTTTTTATATTTCGGTTTTTTCGATTGAACAATCGTATTCTATGGAAAAAAACAAGCAGATTGGTGTGTTCGAAGTGAAAAATTGGTCAATCTGTTCTGAAATTATGACTATTTGAAAAATTCGAGCATTATTTTTTTTATATTTCGGTTTTTTCGATTGAACAATCGTATTCTATGGAAAAAAACAAGCAGATTGGTGTGTTCGAAGTGAAAAATCGGTCAATCTGTTCTGAAATTATGGCGATTTGAAAAATTCGAGCATTATTTTTTTTATATTTCGGTTTTTTCGATTGAACAATCGTATTCTATGGAAAAAAACAAGCAGATTGGTGTGTTCGAAGTGAAAAATTGGTCAATCTGTTCTGAAATTATGGCGATTTGAAAAATTCGAGCATTATTTTTTTTATATTTCGGTTTTTTCGATTGAACAATCGTATTCTATGGAAAAAAACAAGCAGATTGGTGTATTCGAAGTGAAAAATTGGTCAATCTGTTCTGAAATTATGGCGATTTGAAAAATTCGAGCATTATTTTTTTTATATTTCGGTTTTTTCGATTGAACAATCGTATTCTATGGAAAAAACAAGCAGATTGGTGTGTTCGAAGTGAAAAATTGGTCAATCTGTTCTGAAATTATGGCGATTTGAAAAATTCGAGCTATATTTTTTTTATATTTCGGTTTTTTCGATTGAACAATCGTATTCTATGGAAAAAAACAAGCAGATTGGTGTGTTCGAAGTGAAAAATTGGTCAATCTGTTCTGAAATTATGGCGATTTGAAAAATTCGAGCATTATTTTTTTTATATTTCGGTTTTTTCGATGGAACAATCGTATTCTATGGAAAAAAACAAGCAGATTGGTGTGTTCGAAGTGAAAAATTGGTCAATCTGTTCTGAAATTATGGCGATTTGAAAAATTCGAGCATTATTTTTTTTATATTTCGGTTTTTTCGATTGAACAATCGTATTCTATGGAAAAAACAAGCAGATTGGTGTGTTCGAAGTGAAAAATTGGTCAATCTGTTCTGAAATTATGGCGATTTGAAAAATTCGAGAATTATTTTTTCTATATTTCTGTTTTTTCGATGGAACAATCGTATTCTATGGAAAAAAACAAGCAGATTGGTGTGTTCGAAGTGAAAAATTGGTCAATCTGTTCTGAAATTATGGCGATTTGAAAAATTCGAGCATTATTTTTTTTATATTTCGGTTTTTTCGATTGAACAATCGTATTCTATGGAAAAAACAAGCAGATTGGTGTGTTCGAAGTGAAAAATTGGTCAATCTG
Source organism: Chrysomela aeneicollis (assembly GCA_029955515.1). NCBI lineage: Eukaryota > Metazoa > Arthropoda > Insecta > Coleoptera > Chrysomelidae > Chrysomela > Chrysomela aeneicollis. Next base: position 16,083,114 of record JARUHQ010000015.1, on the reverse strand, counting down.
TTCTGAAATTATGGCGATTTGAAAAATTCGAGCTATATTTTTTTTTATATTTCGGTTTTTTCGATTGAACAATCGTATTCTATGGAAAAAAACAAGCAGATTGGTGTGTTCGAAGTGAAAAATTGGTCAATCTGTTCTGAAATTATGGCGATTTGAAAAATTCGAGCATTATTTTTTTTATATTTCGGTTTTTTCGATGGAACAATCGTATTCTATGGAAAAAAACAAGCAGATTGGTGTGTTCGAAGTGAAAAATTGGTCAATCTGTTCTGAAATTATGGCGATTTGAAAAATTCGAGCATTATTTTTTTTATATTTCGGTTTTTTCGATTGAACAATCGTATTCTATGGAAAAAACAAGCAGATTGGTGTGTTCGAAGTGAAAAATTGGTCAATCTGTTCTGAAATTATGGCGATTTGAAAAATTCGAGAATTATTTTTTCTATATTTCTGTTTTTTCGATGGAACAATCGTATTCTATGGAAAAAAACAAGCAGATTGGTGTGTTCGAAGTGAAAAATTGGTCAATCTGTTCAGAAATTATGGCGATTTGAAAAATTCGAGCATTCTTTTTTTTATATTTCGGTTTTTTCGATTGAACAATCGTATTCTATGGAAAAAAACAAGCAGATTGGTGTGTTCGAAGTGAAAAATTGGTCAATCTGTTCTGAAATTATGGCGATTTGAAAAATTCGAGCATTATTTTTTTTATATTTCGGTTTTTTCGATTGAACAATCGTATTCTATGAAAAAAAACAAGCAGATTGGTGTGTTCGAAGTGAAAAATTGGTCAATCTGTTCTGAAATTATGGCGATTTGAAAAATTCGAGCATTATTTTTTTATATTTCGGTTTTTTCGATTGAACAATCGTATTCTATGGAAAAAAACAAGCAGATTGGTCTGTTCGAAGTGAAAAATTGGTCAATCTGTTCTGAAATTATGGCGATTTGAAAAATTCGAGCATTATTTTTTTTATATTTCGGTTTTTTCGATTGAACAATCGTATTCTATGGAAAAAAACAAGCAGATTGGTGTGTTCGAAGTGAAAAATTGGTCAATCTGTTCTGAAATTATGGCGATTTGAAAAATTCGAGCATTATTTTTTTTATCTTTCGGTTTTTTCAATTGAACAATCGTATTCTATGGAAAAAAACAAGCAGATTGGTGTGTTCGAAGTGAAAAATTGGTCAATCAGTTCTGAAATTATGGCGATTTGAAAAATTCGAGCATTATTTTTTTTATATTTCGGTTTTTTCGATTGAACAATCGTATTCTATGGAAAAAAAACAAGCAGATTGGTGTGTTCAAAGTGAAAAATTGGTCAATCTGTTCTGAAATTATGGCGATTTGAAAAATTCGAGCTATATTTTTTTATATTTCGGTTTTTTCGATTGAACAATCGTATTCTATGGAAAAAACAAGCAGATTGGTGTGTTCGAAGTTGAAAATTGGTCAATCTGTTCTGAAATTATGGCGATTTGAAAAATTCGAGCATTATTTTTTTTATATTTCGGTTTTTTCGATTGAACAATCGTATTCTATGGAAAAAAACAAGCAGATTGGTGTGTTCGAAGTGAAAAATTGGTCAATCTGTTCTGAAATTATGACTATTTGAAAAATTCGAGCATTATTTTTTTTATATTTCGGTTTTTTCGATTGAACAATCGTATTCTATGGAAAAAAACAAGCAGATTGGTGTGTTCGAAGTGAAAAATTGGTCAATCTGTTCTGAAATTATGGCGATTTGAAAAATTCGAGCATTATTTTTTTTATATTTCGGTTTTTTCGATTGAACAATCGTATTCTATGGAAAAAAACAAGCAGATTGGTGTGTTCGAAGTGAAAAATTGGTCAATCTGTTCTGAAATTATGGCGATTTGAAAAATTCGAGCATTATTTTTTTTATATTTCGGTTTTTTCGATTGAACAATCGTATTCTATGGAAAAAAACAAGCAGATTGGTGTGTTCGAAGTGAAAAATTGGTCAATCTGTTCTGAAATTATGACTATTTGAAAAATTCGAGCATTATTTTTTTTATATTTCGGTTTTTTCGATTGAACAATCGTATTCTATGGAAAAAAACAAGCAGATTGGTGTGTTCGAAGTTGAAAATTGGTCAATCTGTTCTGAAATTATGGCGATTTGAAAAATTCGAGCATATTTTTTTTTATTTCGGTTTTTTCGATTGAACAATCGTATTCTATGGAAAAAAACAAGCAGATTGGTGTGTTCGAAGTGAAAAATTGGTCAATCTGTTCTGACATTATGGCGATTTGAAAAATTCGAGCATTATTTTTTTTATATTTCGGTTTTTTCGATTGAACAATCGTATTCTATGGAAAAAAACAAGCAGATTGGTATGTTCGAAGTGAAAAATTGGTCGATCTGTTCTGAAATTCTAGCGATTTGAAAAATTCGAGCTATATTTTTTTTATATTTCGGTTTTTTCGATCGAACAATCGTATTCTATGGAAAAAAACAAGCAGATTGGTGTGTTCGAAGTTGAAAATTGGTCAATCTGTTCTGAAATTATGGCGATTTGAAAAATTCGAGCATTTTTTTTTTATATTTCGGTTTTTTCGATTGAACAATCGTATTCTATGGAAAAAAACAAGCAGATTGGTGTGTTCGAAGTGAAAAATTGGTCAATCTGTTCTGAAATTATGGCGATTTGAAAAATTCGAGCATTATTTTTTTTATATTTCGGTTTTTTCGATTGAACAATCGTATTCTATGGAAAAAAACAAGCAGACTGGTGTGTTCGAAGTGAAAAATTGGTCAATCTGTTCTGAAATTATAGCGATTTGAAAAATTCGAGCTATATTTTTTTTATATATCGGTTTTTTCGATTGAACAATCGTATTCTATGGAAAAAAACAAGCAGATTGGTGTGTTCGAAGTTGAAAATTGGTCAATCTGTTCTGAAATTATGGCGATTTGAAAAATTCGAGAAGTTTTTTTTTATATTTCGGTTTTTTCGATTGAACAATCGTATTCTATGGACAAAAACAAGCAAATTGGTGTGTTCGAAGTTGAAAATTGGTCAATCTGTTCTGAAATTATGACGATTTGAAAAATTCGAGCATTATTTTTTTATATTTCGGTTTTTTCGATTGAACAATCGTATTCTATGGAAAAAAACAAGCAGATTGGTGTGTTCGAAGTGAAAAATTGGTCAATCTGTTCTGAAATTATGGCGATGTGAAAAATTCGAGCATTATTTTTTTTATATTTCGGTTTTTTCGATTGAACAATCGTATTCTATGGAAAAAAACAAGCAGATTGGTGTGTTCGAAGTGAAAAATTGGTCAATTTGTTCTGAAATTAGGGCGATTTGAAAAATTCGAGCATTATTTTTTTTATATTTCGGTTTTTTCGATTGAACAATCGTATTCTATGGAAAAAAACAAGCAGATTGGTGTGTTCGAAGTGAAAAATTGGTCAATCTGTTCTGAAATTATGGCGATTTGAATAATTCGAGCATTATTTTTTTTATATTTCGGTTTTTTCGATTGAACAATCGTATTCTATGGAAAAAACAAGCAGATTGGTGTGTTCGAAGTGAAAAATTGGTCAATCTGTTCTGAAATTATGGCGATGTGAAAAATTCGAGCATTATTTTTTTTGTATTTCGGTTTTTTCGATTGAACAATCGTATTCTATGGAAAAAAACAAGCAGATTGGTGTGTTCGAAGTGAAAAATTGGTCAATCTGTTCTGAAATTATGGCGATTTGAAAAATTCGAGCATTATTTTTTTTATATTTCGGTTTTTTCGATTGAACAATCGTATTCTATGGAAAAAAACAAGCAGATTGGTGTGTTCGAAGTGAAAAATTGGTCAATCTGTTCTGAAATTATGGCGATTTGAAAAATTCGAGCATTATTTTTTTATATTTCGGTTTTTTCGATTGAACAATCGTATTCTATGGAAAAAAACAAGCAGATTGGTCTGTTCGAAGTGAAAAATTGGTCAATCTGTTCTGAAATTATGGCGATTTGAAAAATTCGAGCATTATTTTTTTTATATTTCGGTTTTTTCGATTGAACAATCGTATTCTATGGAAAAAAACAAGCAGATTGGTGTGTTCGAAGTGAAAAATTGGTCAATCTGTTCTGAAATTATGGCGATTTGAAAAATTCGAGCATTATTTTTTTTATCTTTCGGTTTTTTCAATTGAACAATCGTATTCTATGGAAAAAAACAAGCAGATTGGTGTGTTCGAAGTGAAAAATTGGTCAATCAGTTCTGAAATTATGGCGATTTGAAAAATTCGAGCATTATTTTTTTTATATTTCGGTTTTTTCGATTGAACAATCGTATTCTATGGAAAAAAAACAAGCAGATTGGTGTGTTCAAAGTGAAAAATTGGTCAATCTGTTCTGAAATTATGGCGATTTGAAAAATTCGAGCTATATTTTTTTATATTTCGGTTTTTTCGATTGAACAATCGTATTCTATGGAAAAAAACAAGCAGATTGGTCTGTTCGAAGTGAAAAATTGGTCAATCTGTTCTGAAATTATGGCGATTTGAAAAATTCGAGCATTATTTTTTTTATATTTCGGTTTTTTCGATTGAACAATCGTATTCTATGGAAAAAAACAAGCAGATTGGTGTGTTCGAAGTGAAAAATTGGTCAATCTGTTCTGAAATTATGGCGATTTGAAAAATTCGAGCATTATTTTTTTTATCTTTCGGTTTTTTCAATTGAACAATCGTATTCTATGGAAAAAAACAAGCAGATTGGTGTGTTCGAAGTGAAAAATTGGTCAATCAGTTCTGAAATTATGGCGATTTGAAAAATTCGAGCATTATTTTTTTTATATTTCGGTTTTTTCGATTGAACAATCGTATTCTATGGAAAAAAAACAAGCAGATTGGTGTGTTCAAAGTGAAAAATTGGTCAATCTGTTCTGAAATTATGGCGATTTGAAAAATTCGAGCTATATTTTTTTTATATTTCGGTTTTTTCGATTGAACAATCGTATTCTATGGAAAAAACAAGCAGATTGGTGTGTTCGAAGTTGAAAATTGGTCAATCTGTTCTGAAATTATGGCGATTTGAAAAATTCGAGCATTATTTTTTTTATATTTCGGTTTTTTCGATTGAACAATCGTATTCTATGGAAAAAAAAAGCAGATTGGTGTGTTCGAAGTGAAAAATTGGTCAATCCGTTCTGAAATTATGGCGATTTGAAAAATTCGAGCATTATTTTTTTTATATTTCGGTTTTTTCGATGGAACAATCGTATTCTATGGAAAAAAACAAGCAGATTGGTGTGTTCGAAGTGAAAAATTGGTCAATCTGTTCTGAAATTATGGCGATTTGAAAAATTCGAGCATTATTTTTTTTATATTTCGGTTTTTTCGATTGAACAATCGTATTCTATGGAAAAAAACAAGCAGATTGGTGTGTTCGAAGTGAAAAATTAGTCAATCTGTTCTGAAATTATGGCGATTTGAAAAATTCGAGCATTATTTTTTTTATATTTCGGTTTTTTCGATTGAACAATCGTATTCTATGGAAAAAAACAAGCAGATTGGTGTGTTCAAAGTGAAAAATTGGTCAATCTGTTCTGAAATTATGGCGATTTGAAAAATTCGAGCATTATTTTTTTTATATTTCGGTTTTTTCGAGTGAACAATCGTATTCTATGGAAAAAAACAAGCAGATTGGTGTGTTCGAAGTGAAAAATTGGTCAATCTGTTCTGAAATTATATCGATTTGAAAAATTCGAGCATTATTTTTTTTATATTTCGGTTTTTTCGATTGAACAATCGTATTCTATGGAAAAAACAAGCAGATTGGTGTGTTCGAAGTTGAAAATTGGTCAATCTGTTCTGAAATTATGGCGATTTGAAAAATTCGAGCATTATTTTTTTTATATTTCGGTTTTTTCGATTGAACAATCGTATTCTATGGAAAAAAACAAGCAGATTGGTGTGTTCGAAGTGAAAAATTGGTCAATCTGTTCTGAAATTATGACTATTTGAAAAATTCGAGCATTATTTTTTTTATATTTCGGTTTTTTCGATTGAACAATCGTATTCTATGGAAAAAAACAAGCAGATTGGTGTGTTCGAAGTGAAAAATCGGTCAATCTGTTCTGAAATTATGGCGATTTGAAAAATTCGAGCATTATTTTTTTTATATTTCGGTTTTTTCGATTGAACAATCGTATTCTATGGAAAAAAACAAGCAGATTGGTGTGTTCGAAGTGAAAAATTGGTCAATCTGTTCTGAAATTATGGCGATTTGAAAAATTCGAGCATTATTTTTTTTATATTTCGGTTTTTTCGATTGAACAATCGTATTCTATGGAAAAAAACAAGCAGATTGGTGTATTCGAAGTGAAAAATTGGTCAATCTGTTCTGAAATTATGGCGATTTGAAAAATTCGAGCATTATTTTTTTTATATTTCGGTTTTTTCGATTGAACAATCGTATTCTATGGAAAAAAACAAGCAGATTGGTGTGTTCGAAGTGAAAAATTGGTCAATCTGTTCTGAAATTATATCGATTTGAAAAATTCGAGCATTATTTTTTTTATATTTCGGTTTCTTCGATTGAAAAATCGTGTTCTATGGAAAAAAAACAAGCAGATTGGTGTGTTCGAAGTGAAAAATTGGTCAATCTGTTCTGAAATTATGGCGATTTGAAGAATTCGAGCATTATTTTTTTTATATTTCGGTTTTTTCGATTGAACGATCGTATTCTATGGAAAAAAACAAGCAGATTGGTGTGTTCGAAGTTGAAAATTGGTCAATCTGTTCAGAAATTATGGCGATTTGAAAAATTCGAGCATTATTTTTTTTATATTTCGGTTTTTTCGATTGAACAATCGTATTCTATGGAAAAAAAACAAGCAGATTGGTGTGTTCGAAGTGAAAAATTGGTCAATCTGTTCTGAAATTATGGCGATTTGAAAAATTCGAGCATTATTTTTTTTATATTTCGGTTTTTTCGATTGAAAAATCGTGTTCTATGGAAAAAAAACAAGCAGATTGGTGTGTTCGAAGTGAAAAATTGGTCAATCTGTTCTGAAATTATGGCGATTTGAAGAATTCGAGCATTATTTTTTTTATATTTCGGTTTTTTCGATTGAACGATCGTATTCTATGGAAAAAAACAAGCAGATTGGTGTGTTCGAAGTTGAAAATTGGTCAATCTGTTCTGAAATTATGGCGATTTGAAAAATTCGAGCATTATTTTTTTTATATTTCGGTTTTTTCGATTGAACAATCGTATTCTATGGAAAAAAAACAAGCAGATTGGTGTGTTCGAAGTGAAAAATTGGTCAATCTGTTCTGAAATTATGGCGATTTGAAAAATTCGAGCATTATTTTTTTTATATTTCGGTTTTTTCGATTGAACAATCGTATTCTATGGAAATAAACAAGCAGATTGGTGTGTTCGAAGTGAAAAATTGGTCAATCTGTTCTGAAATTATGGCGATTTGAAAAATTCGAGCATTATTTTTTTTATATTAAGGTTTTTTCGATTGAACAATCATATTATATGGAAAAAAACAAGCAGATTGGTGTGTTCGAAGTGAAAAATTGGTCAATCTGTTCTGATATTATGGCGATTTGAAAAATTCGAGCATTATTTTTTTTATATTTCGGTTTTTTCGATTGAACAATCGTATTCTATGGAAAAAAACAAGCAGATTGGTGTGTTCGAAGTGAAAAATTGGTCAATCTGTTCTGAAATTATGGCGATTTGAAAAATTCGAGCATTATTTTTTTTATATTTCGGTTTTTTCGATTGAACAATCGTATTCTATGGAAAAAAACAAGCAGATTGGTGTGTTCGAAGTGAAAAATTGGTCAATCTGTTCTGAAATTATGGCGATGTGAAAAATTCGAGCATTATTTTTTTTATATTTCGGTTTTTTCGATTGAACAATCGTATTCTATGGAAAAAAACAAGCAGATTGGTGTGTTCGAAGTGAAAAATTGGTCAATCTGTTCTGAAATTATGGCGATGTGAAAAATTCGAGCATTATTTTTTTTATATTTCGGTTTTTTCTATTGAACAATCGTATTCTATGGACAAAAACAAGCAGATTGGTGTGTTCGAAGTTGAAAATTGGTCAATCTGTTCTGAAATTATGACGATTTGAAAAATTCGAGCATTATTTTTTTTATATTTCGGTTTTTTCGATTGAACAATCGTATTCTATGGAAAAAAACAAGCAGATTGGTGTGTTCGAAGTGAAAAATTGGTCAATCTGTTCTGAAATTATGGCGATTTGAAAAATTCGAGCATCATTTTTTTTATATTTCGGTTTTTTCGATTGAACAATCGTATTCTATGGAAAAAAACAAGCAGATTGGTGTGTTCGAAGTGAAAAATTGGTCAATTTGTTCTGAAATTAGGGCGATTTGAAAAATTCGAGCATTATTTTTTTTATATTTCGGTTTTTTCGATTGAACAATCGTATTCTATGGAAAAAAACAAGCAGATTGGTGTGTTCGAAGTGAAAAATTGGTCAATCTGTTCTGAAATTATGGCGATTTGAATAATTCGAGCATTATTTTTTTTATATTTCGGTTTTTTCGATTGAACAATCGTATTCTATGGAAAAAAACAAGCAGACTGGTGTGTTCGAAGTGAAAAATTGGTCAATCTGTTCTGAAATTATAGCGATTTGAAAAATTCGAGCTATATTTTTTTTATATATCGGTTTTTTCGATTGAACAATCGTATTCTATGGAAAAAAACAAGCAGATTGGTGTGTTCGAAGTTGAAAATTGGTCAATCTGTTCTGAAATTATGGCGATTTGAAAAATTCGAGAAGTTTTTTTTTATATTTCGGTTTTTTCGATTGAACAATCGTATTCTATGGACAAAAACAAGCAGATTGGTGTGTTCGAAGTTGAAAATTGGTCAATCTGTTCTGAAATTATGACGATTTGAAAAATTCGAGCATTATTTTTTTTATATTTCGGTTTTTTCGATTGAACAATCGTATTCTATGGAAAAAAACAAGCAGATTGGTGTGTTCGAAGTGAAAAATTGGTCAATCTGTTCTGAAATTATGGCGATTTGAAAAATTCGAGCATCATTTTTTTTATATTTCGGTTTTTTCGATTGAACAATCGTATTCTATGGAAAAAAACAAGCAGATTGGTGTGTTCGAAGTGAAAAATTGGTCAATCTGTTCTGAAATTATGGCGATTTGAAAAATTCGAGCTATATTTTTTTTATATTTCGGTTTTTTCGATTGAACAATCGTATTCTATGGAAAAAAACAAGCAGATTGGTGTGTTCGAAGTGGAAAATTGGTCAATCTGTTCTGAAATTATGGCGATTTGAAAAATTCGAGCATTATTTTTTTTATATTTCGGTTTTTTCGATTGAACAATCGTATTCTATGGAAAAAACAAGCAGATTGGTGTGTTCAAAGTGAAAAATTGGTCAATCTGTTCTGAAATTATGGCGATTTGAAAAATTCGAGCATTATTTTTTTTATATTTCGGTTTTTTCGATTGAACAATCGTATTCGATGGATAAAAACAAGCAGATTGGTGTGTTCGAAGTGAAAAATTGGTCAATCTGTTCTGAAATTATGGCGATTTGAAAAATTCGAGCATTATTTTTTTTATATTTCGGTTTTTTCGATTGAACAATCGTATTCTATGGAAAAAAACAAGCAGATTGGTGTGTTCGAAGTTGAAAATTGGTCAATCTGTTCTGAAATTATGGCGATTTGAAAAATTCGAGCATTATTTTTTTATATTTCGGTTTTTTCGATCGAACAATCGTATTCTATGGAAAAAAACAAGCAGATTGGTGTGTTCAAAGTGAAAAATTGGTCAATCTGTTCTGAAATTATGGCGATTTGAAAAATTCGAGCATTATTTTTTTTATATTTCGGTTTTTTCAATTGAACAATCGTATTCTATGGAAAAAACAAGCAGATTGGTGTGTTCGAAGTGAAAAATTGGTAAATCTGTTCTGAAATTATTACTATTTGAAAAATTCGAGCATTATTTTTTTTATATTTCGGTTTTTTCGATTGAACAATCGTATTCTATGGAAAAAAACAAGCAGATTGGTGTGTTCGAAGTGAAAAATTGGTCAATCTTTTCTGAAATTATGGCGATTTGAAAAATTCGAGCATTATTTTTTTTATATTTCGGTTTTTTCGATTGAACAATCGTATTCTATGGAAAAAAACAAGCAGATTGGTGTGTTCGAAGTGAAAAATTGGTCAATCTGTTCTGAAATTATGGCGATTTGAAAAATTCGAGCATTATTTTTTTTATATTTCGGTTTTTTCGATTGAACAATCGTATTCTATGGAAAAAAACAAGCAGATTGGTGTGTTCGAAGTGACAAATTGGTCAATCTGTTCTGAAATTATGGCGATTTGAAAAATTCGAGCATTATTTTTTTTATATTTCGGTTTTTTCGATGGAACAATCGTATTTTATGGAAAAAAACAAGCAGATTGGTGTGTTCGAAGTGAAAAATTGGTCAATCTGTTCTGAAATTATGGCGATTTGAAAAATTCGAGCATTCTTTTTTTTATATTTCGTTTTTTTCGATTGAACAATCGTATTCTATGGAAAAAACAAGCAGATTGGTGTGTTCGAAGTGAAAAATTGGTCAATCTGTTCTGAAATTATGGCGATTTGAAAAATTCGAGCTATATTTTTTTTATATTTCGGTTTTTTTGATTGAACAATCGTATTCTATGGAAAAAAACAAGCAGATTGGTGTGTTCGAAGTGAAAAATTGGTCAATCTGTTCTGAAATTATGGCGATTTGAAAAATTCGAGCATTATTTTTTTTATATTTCGGTTTTTTCGATGGAACAATCGTATTCTATGGAAAAAAACAAGCAGATTGGTGTGTTCGAAGTGAAAAATTGGTCAATCTGTTCTGAAATTATGGCGATTTGAAAAATTCGAGCATTATTTTTTTTATATTTCGGTTTTTTCGATTGAACAATCGTATTCTATGGAAAAAACAAGCAGATTGGTGTGTTCGAAGTGAAAAATTGGTCAATCTGTTCTGAAATTATGGCGATTTGAAAAATTCGAGCTATATTTTTTTTATATTTCGGTTTTTTTGATTGAACAATCGTATTCTATGGAAAAAAACAAGCAGATTGGTGTGTTCGAAGTGAAAAATTGGTCAATCTGTTCTGAAATTATGGCGATTTGAAAAATTCGAGCATTATTTTTTTTATATTTCGGTTTTTTCGATGGAACAATCGTATTCTATGGAAAAAAACAAGCAGATTGGTGTGTTCGAAGTGAAAAATTGGTCAATCTGTTCTGAAATTATGGCGATTTGAAAAATTCGAGCATTATTTTTTTTATATTTCGGTTTTTTCGATTGAACAATCGTATTCTATGGAAAAAACAAGCAGATTGGTGTGTTCGAAGTGAAAAATTGGTCAATCTGTTCTGAAATTATGGCGATTTGAAAAATTCGAGCATTATTTTTTTTATATTTCGGTTTTTTCGATTGAACAATCGTATTCTATGAAAAAAAACAAGCAGATTGGTGTGTCCGAAGTTGAAAATTGGTCAATCTGTTCTGAAATTATGGCGATTTGAAAAATTCGAGCATTATTTTTTTTATATTTCGGTTTTTTCGATTGAACAATCGTATTCTATGGAAAAAACAAGCAGATTGGTGTGTTCGAAGTGAAAAATTGGTCAATCTGTTCTGAAATTATGGCGATTTGAAAAATTCGAGCATTTTTTTTTATATTTCGGTTTTTTCGATTGAACAATCGTATTCTATGGAAAAAAACAAGCAGATTGGTGTGTCCGAAGTTGAAAATTGGTCAATCTGTTCTGAAATTATGGCGATTTGAAAAATTCGAGCATTATTTTTTTTATATTTCGGTTTTTTCGATTGAACAATCGTATTCTATGTAAAAAAACAAGCAGATTGGTGTGTCCGAAGTTGAAAATTGGTCAATCTGTTCTGAAATTATGGCGATTTGAAAAATTTGAGCATTATTTTTTTTATATTTCGGTTTTTTCGATTGAACAATCGTATTCTATGGAAAAAAAAAGCAGATTGGTGTGTTCGAAGTGAAAAATTGGTCAATATGTTCTGAAATTATAACTATTTGAAAAATTCGAGCATTATTTTTTTTATATTTCGGTTTTTTCGATTGAACAAACGTATTCTATGGAAAAAAACAAGCAGATTGGTGTGTTCGAAGTGAAAAATTGGTCAATCTGTTCTGAAATTATGGCGATTTGAAAAATTCGAGCATTATTTTTTTATATTTCGGTTTTTTCGATTGAAAAATCGTGTTCTATGGAAAAAAACAAGCAGATTGGTGTGTTCGAAGTGAAAAATTGGTCAATCTGTTCTGAAATTATGGCGATTTGAAGAATTCGAGCATTATTTTTTTTATATTTCGGTTTTTTCGATTGAACAATCGTATTCTATGGAAAAAAACAAGCAGATTGGTGTGTTCGAAGTGAAAAATTGGTCAACCTGTTCTGAAATTATGGCGATTTGAAAAATTCGAGCATTATTTTTTTATATTTCGGTTTTTTCGATCGAACAATCGTATTCTATGGAAAAAAACAAGCAGATTGGTGTGTTCAAAGTGAAAAATTGGTCAATCTGTTCTGAAATTATGGCGATTTGAAAAATTCGAGCATTATTTTTTTTATATTTCGGTTTTTTCAATTGAACACTCGTATTCTATGGAAAAAACAAGCAGATTGGTGTGTTCGAAGTGAAAAATTGGTAAATCTGTTCTGAAATTATTACTATTTGAAAAATTCGAGCATTATTTTTTTTATATTTCGGTTTTTTCGATTGAACAATCGTATTCTATGGAAAAAAACAAGCAGATTGGTGTGTTCGAAGTGAAAAATTGGTCAATCTGTTCTGAAATTATGGCGATTTGAAAAATTCGAGCATTATTTTTTTTTTATTTCGGTTTTTTCGATTGAACAATCGTATTCTATGGAAAAAAACAAGCAGATTGGTGTGTTCGAAGTGAAAAATTGGTCAATCTGTTCTGAAATTATGGCGATTTGAAAAATTCGAGCATTATTTTTTTTATATTTCGGTTTTTTCGATTGAACAATCGTATTCTATGGAAAAAAACAAGCAGATTGGTGTGTTCGAAGTGACAAATTGGTCAATCTGTTCTGAAATTATGGCGATTTGAAAAATTCGAGCATTATTTTTTTTATATTTCGGTTTTTTCGATGGAACAATCGTATTCTATGGAAAAAAACAAGCAGATTGGTGTGTTCGAAGTGAAAAATTGGTCAATCTGTTCTGAAATTATGGCGATTTGAAAAATTCGAGCATTCTTTTTTTTATATTTCGGTTTTTTCGATTGAACAATCGTATTCTATGGAAAAAACAAGCAGATTGGTGTGTTCGAAGTGAAAAATTGGTCAATCTGTTCTGAAATTATGGCGATTTGAAAAATTCGAGCTATATTTTTTTTATATTTCGGTTTTTTTGATTGAACAATCGTATTCTATGGAAAAAAACAAGCAGATTGGTGTGTTCGAAGTTAAAAATTGGTCAATTTGTTCTGAAATTATAGCGATTTGAAAAATTCGAGCATTAATTTTTTTATATTTCGGTTTTTTCGATGGAACAATCGTATTCTATGGAAAAAAACAAGCAGATTGGTGTGTTCGAAGTGAAAAATTGGTCAATCTGTTCTGAAATTATGGCGATTTGAAAAATTCGAGCTATATTTTTTTTATATTTCGGTTTTTTCGATTGAACAATCGTATTCTATGGAAAAAAACAAGCAGATTGGTGTGTTCGAAGTGAAAAATTGGTCAATCTGTTCTGAAATTATGGCGATTTGAAAAATTCGAGCTATATTTTTTTTATATTTCGGTTTTTTCGATTGAACAATCGTATTCTATGGAAAAAAACAAGCAGATTGGTGTGTTCGAAGTGAAAAATTGGTCAATCTGTTCTGAAATTATGGCGATTTGAAAAATTCGAGCATTATTTTTTTTATATTTCGGTTTTTTCGATTGAACAATCGTATTCTATGGAAAAAACAAGCAGATTGTTGTGTTCGAAGTGAAAAATTGGTCAATCTGTTCTGAAATTATGGCGATTTGAAAAATTCGAGCTATATTTTTTTTATATTTCGGTTTTTTCGATTGAACAATCGTATTCTATGGAAAAAAACAAGCAGATTGGTGTGTTCGAAGTGAAAAATTGGTCAATCTGTTCTGAAATCATGGCGATTTGAAAAATTCGAGCATTATTTTTTCTATATTTCTGTTTTTTCGATGGAACAATCGTATTCTATGGAAAAAACAAGCAGATTGGTGTGTTCGAAGTGAAAAATTGGTCAATCTGTTCAGAAATTATGGCGATTTGAAAAATTCGAGCATTCTTTTTTTTATATTTCGGTTTTTTCGATTGAACAATCGTATTCTATGGAAAAAACAAGCAGATTGGTGTGTTCGAAGTGAAAAATTGGTCAATCTGTTCTGAAATTATGGCGATTTGAAAAATTCGAGCTATATTTTTTTTATATTTCGGTTTTTTTGATTGAACAATCGTATTCTATGGAAAAAAACAAGCAGATTGGTGTGTTCAAAGTGAAAAATTGGTCAATCTGTTCTGAAATTATGGCGATTTGAAAAATTCGAGCATTATTTTTTTTATATTTCGGTTTTTTCGATTGAACAATCGTATTCTATGGAAAAAAACAAGCAGATTGGTGTGTTCGAAGTGAAAAATTGGTCAATTTGTTCTGAAATTAGGGCGATTTGAAAAATTCGAGCATTATTTTTTTTATATTTCGGTTTTTTCGATTGAACAATCGTATTCTATGGAAAAAAACAAGCAGATTGGTGTGTTCGAAGTGAAAAATTGGTCAATCTGTTCTGAAATTATGGCGATTTGAATAATTCGAGCATTATTTTTTTTATATTTCGGTTTTTTCGATTGAACAATCGTATTCTATGGAAAAAACAAGCAGATTGGTGTGTTCGAAGTGAAAAATTGGTCAATCTGTTCTGAAATTATGGCGATGTGAAAAATTCGAGCAATATTTTTTTTATATTTCGGTTTTTTCGATTGAACAATCGTATTCTATGGAAAAAAACAAGCAGATTGGTGTGTTCGAAGTGAAAAATTGGTCAATCTGTTCTGAAATTATGGCGATTTGAAAAATTCGAGCATTATTTTTTTTATATTTCGGTTTTTTCGATTGAACAATCGTATTCTATGGAAAAAAACAAGCAGATTGGTGTGTTCGAAGTGGAAAATTGGTCAATCTGTTCTGAAATTATGGCGATTTGAAAAATTCGAGCATTATTTTTTTTATATTTCGGTTTTTTCGATTGAACAATCGTATTCTATGGAAAAAAACAAGCAGATTGGTGTGTTCGAAGTGAAAAATTGGTCAATCTGTTCTGAAATTATGGCAATTTGAAAAATTCGAGCTATATTTTTTTATATTTCGGTTTTTTCGATTGAACAATCGTATTCTATGGAAAAAAACAAGCAGATTGGTGTGTTCGAAGTGAAAAATTGGTCAATCTGTTCTGAAATTATGGCGATTTGAAAAATTCGAGCATTATTTTTTTTATATTTCGGTTTTTTCGATTGAACAATCGTATTCTATGGAAAAAAATAAGCATATTGGTGTGTTCGAAGTGGAAAATTGGTCAATCTGTTCTGAAATTATGGCGATTTGAAAATTTCGAGCATTATTTTTTTTATATTTCGGTTTTTTCGATTGAACAATCGTATTCTATGGAAAAAAACAAGCAGATTGGTGTGTTCGAAGTGAAAAATTGGTCAATCTGTTCTGAAATTATGGCGATTTGAAAAATTCGAGCATTATTTTTTTATATTTCGGTTTTTTCGATTGAACAATCGTATTCTATGGAAAAAAACAAGCAGATTGGTGTGTTCGAAGTGAAAAATTGGTCAATCTGTTCTGAAATTATGGCGATGTGAAAAATTCGAGCATTATTTTTTTTATATTTCGGTTTTTTCGATTGAACAATCGTATTCTATGGAAAAAAACAAGCAGATTGGTGTGTTCGAAGTGAAAAATTGGTCAATTTGTTCTGAAATTAGGGCGATTTGAAAAATTCGAGCATTATTTTTTTTATATTTCGGTTTTTTCGATTGAACAATCGTATTCTATGGAAAAAAACAAGCAGATTGGTGTGTTCGAAGTGAAAAATTGGTCAATCTGTTCTGAAATTATGGCGATTTGAAAAATTCGAGCATTATTTTTTTATATTTCGGTTTTTTCGATCGAACAATCGTATTCTATGGAAAAAAACAAGCAGATTGGTGTGTTCAAAGTGAAAAATTGGTCAATCTGTTCTGAAATTATGGCGATTTGGAAAATTCGAGCATTATTTTTTTTATATTTCGGTTTTTTCAATTGAACAATCGTATTCTATGGAAAAAACAAGCAGATTGGTGTGTTCGAAGTGAAAAATTGGTAAATCTGTTCTGAAATTATTACTATTTGAAAAATTCGAGCATTATTTTTTTTATATTTCGGTTTTTTCGATTGAACAATCGTATTCTATGGAAAAAAACAAGCAGATTGGTGTGTTCGAAGTGAAAAATTGGTCAATCTGTTCTGAAATTATGGCGATTTGAAAAATTCGAGCATTATTTTTTTTATATTTCGGTTTTTTCGATTGAACAATCGTATTCTATGGAAAAAAACAAGCAGATTGGTGTGTTCGAAGTGAAAAATTGGTCAATCTGTTCTGAAATTATGGCGATTTGAAAAATTCGAGCATTATTTTTTTTATATTTCGGTTTTTTCGATTGAACAATCGTATTCTATGGAAAAAAATAAGCATATTGGTGTGTTCGAAGTGGAAAATTGGTCAATCTGTTCTGAAATTATGGCGATTTGAAAATTTCGAGCATTATTTTTTTTATATTTCGGTTTTTTCGATTGAACAATCGTATTCTATGGAAAAAAACAAGCAGATTGGTGTGTTCGAAGTGAAAAATTGGTCAATCTGTTCTGAAATTATGGCGATTTGAAAAATTCGAGCATTCTTTTTTTTATATTTCGGTTTTTTCGATTGAACAATCGTATTCTATGGAAAAAAACAAGCAGATTGGTGTGTTCGAAGTGAAAAATTGGTCAATCTGTTCTGAAATTATGGCGATGTGAAAAATTCGAGCATTATTTTTTTTATATTTCGGTTTTTTCGATTGAACAATCTTATTCTATGGAAAAAAACAAGCAGATTGGTGTGTTCGAAGTGAAAAATTGGTCAATTTGTTCTGAAATTAGGGCGATTTGAAAAATTCGAGCATTATTTTTTTTATATTTCGGTTTTTTCGATTGAACAATCGTATTCTATGGAAAAAACAAGCAGATTGGTGTGTTCGAAGTGAAAAATTGGTAAATCTGTTCTGAAATTATTACTATTTGAAAAATTCGAGCATTATTTTTTTTATATTTCGGTTTTTTCGATTGAACAATCGTATTCTATGGAAAAAAACAAGCAGATTGGTGTGTTCGAAGTGAAAAATTGGTCAATCTGTTCTGAAATTATGGCGATTTGAAAAATTCGAGCATTATTTTTTTTATATATTTCGGTTTTTTCGATTGAACAATCGTATTCTATGGAAAAAAACAAGCAGATTGGTGTGTTCAAAGTGAAAAATTGGTCAATCTGTTTTGAAATTATGGCGATTTGTAAAATTCGAGCATTATTTTTTTTGTATTTCGGTTTTTTCGATTGAACAATCGTATTCTATGGAAAAAAACAAGCAGATTGTTGTGTTCGAAGTGAAAAATTGGTCAATCTGTTCTGAAATTATGGCGATTTGAAAAATTCGAGCATTATTTTTTTTATATTTCGGTTTTTTCGATTGAACAATCGTATTCTATGGAAAAAAACAAGCAGATTGGTGTATTCGAAGTGAAAAATTGGTCAATCTGTTCTGAAATTATGGCGATTTGAAAAATTCGAGCATTATTTTTTTTATATTTCGGTTTTTTCGATTGAACAATCGTATTCTATGGAAAAAAACAAGCAGATTGGTGTGTTCGAAGTGAAAAATTGGTCAATCTGTTCTGAAATTATGGCGATGTGAAAAATTCGAGCATTATTTTTTTTATATTTCGGTTTTTTCGATTGAACAATCTTATTCTATGGAAAAAAACAAGCAGATTGGTGTGTTCGAAGTGAAAAATTGGTCAATTTGTTCTGAAATTAGGGCGATTTGAAAAATTCGAGCATTATTTTTTTTATATTTCGGTTTTTTCGATTGAACAATCGTATTCTATGGAAAAAACAAGCAGATTGGTGTGTTCGAAGTGAGAAATTGGTAAATCTGTTCTGAAATTATTACTATTTGAAAAATTCGAGCATTATTTTTTTTATATTTCGGTTTTTTCGATTGAACAATCGTATTCTATGGAAAAAAACAAGCAGATTGGTGTGTTCGAAGTGAAAAATTGGTCAATCTGTTCTGAAATTATGGCGATTTGAAAAATTCGAGCATTATTTTTTTTATATTTCGGTTTTTTCGATTGAACAATCGTATTCTATGGAAAAAAACAAGCAGATTGGTGTGTTCGAAGTGGAAAATTGGTCAATCTGTTCTGAAATTATGGCGATTTGAAAAATTCGAGCATTATTTTTTTTATATTTCGGTTTTTTCGATTGAACAATCGTATTCTATGGAAAAAAACAAGCAGATTGGTGTGTTCGAAGTGAAAAATTGGTCAATCTGTTCTGAAATTATGGCAATTTGAAAAATTCGAGCTATATTTTTTTATATTTCGGTCTTTTCGATTGAACAATCGTATTCTATGGAAAAAAACAAGCAGATTGGTGTGTTCGAAGTGAAAAATTGGTCAATCTGTTCTGAAATTATGGCGATTTGAAAAATTCGAGCATTATTTTTTTTATATTTCGGTTTTTTCGATTGAACAATCGTATTCTATGGAAAAAAATAAGCATATTGGTGTGTTCGAAGTGAAAAATTGGTCAATCTGTTCTGAAATTATGGCGATTTGAAAAATTCGAGCATTATTTTTTTTATATTTCGGTTTTTTCGATTGAACAATCGTATTCTATGGAAAAAAACAAGCAGATTGGTGTATTCGAAGTGAAAAATTGGTCAATCTGTTCTGAAATTATGGCGATTTGAAAAATTCGAGCATTATTTTTTTTATATTTCGGTTTTTTCGATTGAACAATCGTATTCTATGGAAAAAAACAAGCAGATTGGTGTGTTCGAAGTGAAAAATTGGTCAATCTGTTCTGAAATTATGGCGATGTGAAAAATTCGAGCATTATTTTTTTTATATTTCGGTTTTTTCGATTGAACAATCTTATTCTATGGAAAAAAACAAGCAGATTGGTGTGTTCGAAGTGAAAAATTGGTCAATTTGTTCTGAAATTAGGGCGATTTGAAAAATTCGAGCATTATTTTTTTTATATTTCGGTTTTTTCGATTGAACAATCGTATTCTATGGAAAAAACAAGCAGATTGGTGTGTTCGAAGTGAAAAATTGGTAAATCTGTTCTGAAATTATTACTATTTGAAAAATTCGAGCATTATTTTTTTTATATTTCGGTTTTTTCGATTGAACAATCGTATTCTATGGAAAAAAACAAGCAGATTGGTGTGTTCGAAGTGAAAAATTGGTCAATCTGTTCTGAAATTATGGCGATTTGAAAAATTCGAGCATTATTTTTTTTATATTTCGGTTTTTTCGATTGAACAATCGTATTCTATGGAAAAAAACAAGCAGATTGGTGTGTTCGAAGTGGAAAATTGGTCAATCTGTTCTGAAATTATGGCGATTTGAAAAATTCGAGCATTATTTTTTTTATATTTTGGTTTTTTCGATTGAACAATCGTATTCTATGGAAAAAACAAGCAGATTGGTGTGTTCGAAGTGAAAAATTGGTCAATCTGTTCTGAAATTATGGCAATTTGAAAAATTCGAGCTATATTTTTTTATATTTCGGTTTTTTCGATTGAACAATCGTATTCTATGGAAAAAAACAAGCAGATTGGTGTGTTCGAAGTGAAAAATTGGTCAATCTGTTCTGAAATTATGGCGATTTGAAAAATTCGAGCATTATTTTTTTTATATTTCGGTTTTTTCGATTGAACAATCGTATTCTATGGAAAAAAATAAGCATATTGGTGTGTTCGAAGTGAAAAATTGGTCAATCTGTTCTGAAATTATGGCGATTTGAAAAATTCGAGCATTATTTTTTTTATATTTCGGTTTTTTCGATTGAACAATCGTATTCTATGGAAAAAAACAAGCAGATTGGTGTATTCGAAGTGAAAAATTGGTCAATCTGTTCTGAAATTATGGCGATTTGAAAAATTCGAGCATTATTTTTTTTATATTTCGGTTTTTTCAATTGAACAATCGTATTCTATGGAAAAAACAAGCAGATTGGTGTGTTCGAAGTGAAAAATTGGTAAATCTGTTCTGAAATTATTACTATTTGAAAAATTCGAGCATTATTTTTTTTATATTTCGGTTTTTTCGATTGAACAATCGTATTCTATGGAAAAAAACAAGCAGATTGGTGTGTTCGAAGTGAAAAATTGGTCAATCTGTTCTGAAATTATGGCGATTTGAAAAATTCGAGCATTATTTTTTTTATATTTCGGTTTTTTCGATTGAACAATCGTATTCTATGGAAAAAAACAAGCAGATTGGTGTGTTCGAAGTGACAAATTGGTCAATCTGTTCTGAAATTATGGCGATTTGAAAAATTCGAGCATTATTTTTTTTATATTTCGGTTTTTTCGATGGAACAATCGTATTCTATGGAAAAAAACAAGCAGATTGGTGTGTTCGAAGTGAAAAATTGGTCAATCTGTTCTGAAATTATGGCGATTTGAAAAATTCGAGCATTCTTTTTTTTATATTTCGGTTTTTTCGATTGAACAATCGTATTCTATGGAAAAAACAAGCAGATTGGTGTGTTCGAAGTGAAAAATTGGTCAATCTGTTCTGAAATTATGGCGATTTGAAAAATTCGAGCTATATTTTTTTTATATTTCGGTTTTTTTGATTGAACAATCGTATTCTATGGAAAAAAACAAGCAGATTGGTGTGTTCGAAGTGAAAAATTGGTCAATCTGTTCTGAAATTATGGCGATTTGAAAAATTCGAGCATTATTTTTTTTATATTTCGGTTTTTTCGATGGAACAATCGTATTCTATGGAAAAAAACAAGCAGATTGGTGTGTTCGAAGTGAATAATTGGTCAATCTGTTCTGAAATTATGGCGATTTGAAAAATTCGAGCATTATTTTTTTTATATTTCGGTTTTTTCGATTGAACAATCGTATTCTATGGAAAAAACAAGCAGATTGGTGTGTTCGAAGTGAAAAATTGGTCAATCTGTTCTGAAATTATGGCGATTTGAAAAATTCGAGCATTATTTTTTCTATATTTCTGTTTTTTCGATGGAACAATCGTATTCTATGGAAAAAAACAAGCAGATTGGTGTGTTCGGAGTGAAAAATTGGTCAATCTGTTCAGAAATTATGGCGATTTGAAAAATTCGAGCATTCTTTTTTTTATATTTCGGTTTTTTCGATTGAACAATCGTATTCTATGGAAAAAAACAAGCAGATTGGTGTGTTCGAAGTGAAAAATTGGTCAATCTGTTCTGAAATTATGGCGATTTGAAAAATTCGAGCATTATTTTTTTTATATTTCGGTTTTTTCGATTGAACAATCGTATTCTATGAAAAAAAACAAGCAGATTGGTGTGTCCGAAGTTGAAAATTGGTCAATCTGTTCTGAAATTATGGCGATTTGAAAAATTCGAGCATTATTTTTTTTATATTTCGGTTTTTTCGATTGAACAATCGTATTCTATGGAAAAAACAAGCAGATTGGTGTGTTCGAAGTGAAAAATTGGTCAATCTGTTCTGAAATTATGGCGATTTGAAAAATTCGAGCATTTTTTTTTATATTTCGGTTTTTTCGATTGAACAATCGTATTCTATGGAAAAAAACAAGCAGATTGGTGTGTCCGAAGTTGAAAATTGGTCAATCTGTTCTGAAATTATGGCGATTTGAAAAATTCGAGCATTATTTTTTTTATATTTCGGTTTTTTCGATTGAACAATCGTATTCTATGGAAAAAAACAAGCAGATTGGTGTGTTCGAAGTGGAAAATTGGTCAATCTGTTCTGAAATTATGGCGATTTGAAAAATTCGAGCATTATTTTTTTTATATTTCGGTTTTTTCGATTGAACAATCGTATTCTATGGAAAAAAACAAGCAGATTGGTGTGTTCGAAGTGAAAAATTGGTCAATCTGTTCTGAAATTATGGCAATTTGAAAAATTCGAGCTATATTTTTTTATATTTCGGTTTTTTCGATTGAACAATCGTATTCTATGGAAAAAAACAAGCAGATTGGTGTGTTCGAAGTGAAAAATTGGTCAATCTGTTCTGAAATTATGGCGATTTGAAAAATTCGAGCATTATTTTTTTTATATTTCGGTTTTTTCGATTGAACAATCGTATTCTATGGAAAAAAATAAGCATATTGGTGTGTTCGAAGTGAAAAATTGGTCAATCTGTTCTGAAATTATGGCGATTTGAAAAATTCGAGCATTATTTTTTTTATATTTCGGTTTTTTCGATTGAACAATCGTATTCTATGGAAAAAAACAAGCAGATTGGTGTGTTCAAAGTGAAAAATTGGTCAATCTGTTCTGAAATTATGGCGATTTGAAAAATTCGAGCATTATTTTTTTTATATTTCGGTTTTTTCGAGTGAACAATCGTATTCTATGGAAAAAAACAAGCAGATTGGTGTGTTCGAAGTGAAAAATTGGTCAATCTGTTCTGAAATTATATCGATTTGAAAAATTCGAGCATTATTTTTTTTATATTTCGGTTTCTTCGATTGAAAAATCGTGTTCTATGGAAAAAAAACAAGCAGATTGGTGTGTTCGAAGTGAAAAATTGGTCAATCTGTTCTGAAATTATGGCGATTTGAAGAATTCGAGCATTATTTTTTTTATATTTCGGTTTTTTCGATTGAACGATCGTATTCTATGGAAAAAAACAAGCAGATTGGTGTGTTCGAAGTTGAAAATTGGTCAATCTGTTCTGAAATTATGGCGATTTGAAAAATTCGAGCATTATTTTTTTTATATTTCGGTTTTTTCGATTGAACAATCGTATTCTATGGAAAAAAAACAAGCAGATTGGTGTGTTCGAAGTGAAAAATTGGTCAATCTGTTCTGAAATTATGGCGATTTGAAAAATTCGAGCATTATTTTTTTTATATTTCGGTTTTTTCGATTGAAAAATCGTGTTCTATGGAAAAAAAACAAGCAGATTGGTGTGTTCGAAGTGAAAAATTGGTCAATCTGTTCTGAAATTATGGCGATTTGAAGAATTCGAGCATTATTTTTTTTATATTTCGGTTTTTTCGATTGAACGATCGTATTCTATGGAAAAAAACAAGCAGATTGGTGTGTTCGAAGTTGAAAATTGGTCAATCTGTTCTGAAATTATGGCGATTTGAAAAATTCGAGCATTATTTTTTTTATATTTCGGTTTTTTCGATTGAACAATCGTATTCTATGGAAAAAAAACAAGCAGATTGGTGTGTTCGAAGTGAAAAATTGGTCAATCTGTTCTGAAATTATGGCGATTTGAAAAATTCGAGCATTATTTTTTTTATATTTCGGTTTTTTCGATTGAACAATCGTATTCTATGGAAATAAACAAGCAGATTGGTGTGTTCGAAGTGAAAAATTGGTCAATCTGTTCTGAAATTATGGCGATTTGAAAAATTCGAGCATTATTTTTTTTATATTAAGGTTTTTTCGATTGAACAATCGTATTATATGGAAAAAAACAAGCAGATTGGTGTGTTCGAAGTGAAAAATTGGTCAATCTGTTCTGAAATTATGGCGATTTGAAAAATTCGAGCATTATTTTTTTTATATTTCGGTTTTTTCGATTGAACAATCGTATTCTATGGAAAAAAACAAGCAGATTGGTCTGTTCGAAGTGAAAAATTGGTCAATCTGTTCTGAAATTATGGCGATTTGAAAAATTCGAGCATTATTTTTTTTATATTTCGGTTTTTTCGATTGAACAATCGTATTCTATGGAAAAAAACAAGCAGATTGGTGTGTTCGAAGTGAAAAATTGGTCAATCTGTTCTGAAATTATGGCGATGTGAAAAATTCGAGCATTATTTTTTTTATATTTCGGTTTTTTCGATTGAACAATCGTATTCTATGGAAAAAAACAAGCAGATTGGTGTGTTCGAAGTGAAAAATTGGTCAATCTGTTCTGAAATTATGGCGATTTGAAAAATTCGAGCATTATTTTTTTTATATTAAGGTTTTTTCGATTGAACAATCGTATTATATGGAAAAAAACAAGCAGATTGGTGTGTTCGAAGTGAAAAATTGGTCAATCTGTTCTGAAATTATGGCGATTTGAAAAATTCGAGCATTATTTTTTTTATATTTCGGTTTTTTCGATTGAACAATCGTATTCTATGGAAAAAAACAAGCAGATTGGTGTGTCCGAAGTTGAAAATTGGTCAATCTGTTCTGAAATTATGGCGATTTGAAAAATTTGAGCATTATTTTTTTTATATTAAGGTTTTTTCGATTGAACAATCGTATTATATGGAAAAAAACAAGCAGATTGGTGTGTTCGAAGTGAAAAATTGGTCAATCTGTTCTGAAATTATGGCGATTTGAAAAATTCGAGCATTATTTTTTTTATATTTCGGTTTTTTCGATTGAACAATCGTATTCTATGGAAAAAAACAAGCAGATTGGTGTGTCCGAAGTTGAAAATTGGTCAATCTGTTCTGAAATTATGGCGATTTGAAAAATTTGAGCATTATTTTTTTTATATTTCGGTTTTTTCGATTGAACAATCGTATTCTATGGAAAAAAAAAGCAGATTGGTGTGTTCGAAGTGAAAAATTGGTCAATCCGTTCTGAAATTATGGCGATTTGAAAAATTCGAGCATTATTTTTTTTATATTTCGGTTTTTTCGATGGAACAATCGTATTCTATGGAAAAAAACAAGCAGATTGGTGTGTTCGAAGTGAAAAATTGGTAAATCTGTTCTGAAATTATTACTATTTGAAAAATTCGAGCATTATTTTTTTTATATTTCGGTTTTTTCGATTGAACAATCGTATTCTATGGAAAAAAACAAGCAGATTGGTGTGTTCGAAGTGAAAAATTGGTCAATCTGTTCTGAAATTATGGCGATTTGAAAAATTCGAGCATTATTTTTTTTATATTTCGGTTTTTTCGATTGAACAATCGTATTCTATGGAAAAAAACAAGCAGATTGGTGTGTTCGAAGTGGAAAATTGGTCAATCTGTTCTGAAATTATGGCGATTTGAAAAATTCGAGCATTATTTTTTTTATATTTTGGTTTTTTCGATTGAACAATCGTATTCTATGGAAAAAAACAAGCAGATTGGTGTGTTCGAAGTGAAAAATTGGTCAATCTGTTCTGAAATTATGGCAATTTGAAAAATTCGAGCTATATTTTTTTATATTTCGGTTTTTTCGATTGAACAATCGTATTCTATGGAAAAAAACAAGCAGATTGGTGTGTTCGAAGTGAAAAATTGGTCAATCTGTTCTGAAATTATGGCGATTTGAAAAATTCGAGCATTATTTTTTTTATATTTCGGTTTTTTCGATTGAACAATCGTATTCTATGGAAAAAAATAAGCATATTGGTGTGTTCGAAGTGGAAAATTGGTCAATCTGTTCTGAAATTATGACGATTTGAAAATTTCGAGCATTATTTTTTTTATATTTCTGTTTTTTCGATTGAACAATCGTATTCTATGGAAAAAAACAAGCAGATTGGTGTGTCCGAAGTTGAAAATTGGTCAATCTGTTCTGAAATTATGGCGATTTGAAAAATTTGAGCATTATTTTTTTTATATTTCGGTTTTTTCGATTGAACAATCGTATTCTATGGAAAAAAAAAGCAGATTGGTGTGTTCGAAGTGAAAAATTGGTCAATCCGTTCTGAAATTATGGCGATTTGAAAAATTCGAGCATTATTTTTTTTATATTTCGGTTTTTTCGATGGAACAATCGTATTCTATGGAAAAAAACAAGCAGATTGGTGTGTTCGAAGTGAAAAATTGGTCAATCTGTTCTGAAATTATGGCGATTTGAAAAATTCGAGCATTATTTTTTTTATATTTCGGTTTTTTCGATTGAACAATCGTATTCTATGGAAAAAAACAAGCAGATTGGTGTGTTCGAAGTGAAAAATTAGTCAATCTGTTCTGAAATTATGGCGATTTGAAAAATTCGAGCATTATTTTTTTTATATTTCGGTTTTTTCGATTGAACAATCGTATTCTATGAAAAAAAACAAGCAGATTGGTGTGTTCAAAGTGAAAAATTGGTCAATCTGTTCTGAAATTATGGCGATTTGAAAAATTCGAGCATTATTTTTTTTATATTTCGGTTTTTTCGAGTGAACAATCGTATTCTATGGAAAAAAACAAGCAGATTGGTGTGTTCGAAGTGAAAAATTGGTCAATCTGTTCTGAAATTATATCGATTTGAAAAATTCGAGCATTATTTTTTTTATATTTCGGTTTCTTCGATTGAAAAATCGTGTTCTATGGAAAAAAAACAAGCAGATTGGTGTGTTCGAAGTGAAAAATTGGTCAATCTGTTCTGAAATTATGGCGATTTGAAGAATTCGAGCATTATTTTTTTTATATTTCGGTTTTTTCGATTGAACGATCGTATTCTATGGAAAAAAACAAGCAGATTGGTGTGTTCGAAGTTGAAAATTGGTCAATCTGTTCTGAAATTATGGCGATTTGAAAAATTCGAGCATTATTTTTTTTATATTTCGGTTTTTTCGATTGAACAATCGTATTCTATGGAAAAAAAACAAGCAGATTGGTGTGTTCGAAGTGAAAAATTGGTCAATCTGTTCTGAAATTATGGCGATTTGAAAAATTCGAGCATTATTTTTTTATATTTCGGTTTTTTAGATTGAACAATCGTATTCTATGGAAAAAAACAAGCAGATTGGTGTGTTCGAAGTGAAAAATTGGTCAATCTGTTCTGAAATTATGGCGATGTGAAAAATTCGAGCATTATTTTTTTTATATTTCGGTTTTTTCGATTGAACAATCGTATTCTATGGAAAAAAACAAGCAGATTGGTGTGTTCGAAGTGAAAAATTGGTCAATCTGTTCTGAAATTATGGCGATGTGAAAAATTCGAGCATTATTTTTTTTATATTTCGGTTTTTTCTATTGAACAATCGTATTCTATGGAAAAAAACAAGCAGATTGGTGTGTTCGAAGTGAAAAATTGGCCAATCTGTTCTGAAATTATGGCGATTTGAAAAATTCGAGCATTATTTTTTTTATATTTCGGTTTTTTCGATTGAACAATCGTATTCTATGGAAAAAAAAACAAGCAGATTGGTGTGTTCGAAGTGAAAAATTGGTCAATCTGTTCTGAAATTATGGCGATTTGAAAAATTCGAGCATTATTTTTTTATATTTCGGTTTTTTAGATTGAACAATCGTATTCTATGAAAATAAACAAGCAGATTGGTGTGTTCGAAGTGAAAAATTGGTCAATCTGTTCTGAAATTATGGCGATTTGAAAAATTCGAGCATTATTTTTTTTATATTTCGGTTTTTTCGATTGAACAATCGTATTCTATGGAAAAAAACAATCAGATTGGTGTGTTCGAAGTTGAAAATTGGTCGATCTTTTCTGAAATTATGGCGATTTGAAAAATTCGAGCATTATTTTTTTTATATTTCGGTTTTTTCGATTGAACAATCGTATTCTATGGAAAAAAACAAGCAGATTGGTGTGTTCGAAGTGGAAAATTGGTCAATCTGTTCTGAAATTATGGCGATTTGAAAAATTCGAGCATTATTTTTTTTATATTTCGGTTTTTTCGATTGAACAATCGTATTCTATGGAAAAAAACAAGCAGATTGGTGTGTTCGAAGTGAAAAATTGGTCAATCTGTTCTGAAATTATGGCAATTTGAAAAATTCGAGCTATATTTTTTTATATTTCGGTTTTTTCGATTGAACAATCGTATTCTATGGAAAAAAACAAGCAGATTGGTGTGTTCGAAGTGAAAAATTGGTCAATCTGTTCTGAAATTATGGCGATTTGAAAAATTCGAGCATTATTTTTTTTATATTTCGGTTTTTTCGATTGAACAATCGTATTCTATGGAAAAAAATAAGCATATTGGTGTGTTCGAAGTGGAAAATTGGTCAATCTGTTCTGAAATTATGACGATTTGAAAATTTCGAGCATTATTTTTTTTATATTTCTGTTTTTTCGATTGAACAATCGTATTCTATGGAAAAAAACAAGCAGATTGGTGTGTTCGAAGTGAAAAATTGGTCAATCTGTTCTGAAATTATAGCGATTTGAAAAATTCGAGCATTATTTTTTTATATTTCGGTTTTTTCGATTGAACAATCGTATTCTATGGAAAAAAACAAGCAGATTGGTGTGTTCGAAGTGAAAAATTGGTCAATCTGTTCTGAAATTATGGCGATGTGAAAAATTCGAGCATTATTTTTTTTATATTTCGGTTTTTTCGATTGAACAATCGTATTCTATGGAAAAAAACAAGCAGATTGGTGTGTTCGAAGTGAAAAATTGGTCAATTTGTTCTGAAATTAGGGCGATTTGAAAAATTCGAGCATTATTTTTTTTATATTTCGGTTTTTTCGATTGAACAATCGTATTCTATGGAAAAAAACAAGCAGATTGGTGTGTTCGAAGTGAAAAATTGGTCAATCTGTTCTGAAATTATGGCGATTTGAATAATTCGAGCATTATTTTTTTTATATTTCGGTTTTTTCGATTGAACAATCGTATTCTATGGAAAAAACAAGCAGATTGGTGTGTTCGAAGTGAAAAATTGGTCAATCTGTTCTGAAATTATGGCGATGTGAAAAATTCGAGCATTATTTTTTTTATATTTCGGTTTTTTCGATTGAACAATCGTATTCTATGGAAAAAAACAAGCAGATTGGTGTGTTCGAAGTGAAAAATTGGTCAATCTGTTCTGAAATTATGGCGATTTGAAAAATTCGAGCATTATTTTTTTTATATTTCGGTTTTTTTGATTGAACAATCGTATTCTATGGAAAAAAACAAGCAGATTGGTGTGTTCGAAGTGAAAAATTGGTCAATCTGTTCTGAAATTATGGCGATTTGAAAAATTCGAGCATTATTTTTTTATATTTCGGTTTTTTCGATTGAACAATCGTATTCTATGGAAAAAAAACAAGCAGATTGGTCTGTTCGAAGTGAAAAATTGGTCAATCTGTTCTGAAATTATGGCGATTTGAAAAATTCGAGCATTATTTTTTTTATATTTCGGTTTTTTCGATTGAACAATCGTATTCTATGGAAAAAAACAAGCAGATTGGTGTGTTCGAAGTGAAAAATTGGTCAATCTGTTCTGAAATTATGGCGATTTGAAAAATTCGAGCATTATTTTTTTTATCTTTCGGTTTTTTCAATTGAACAATCGTATTCTATGGAAAAAAACAAGCAGATTGGTGTGTTCGAAGTGAAAAATTGGTCAATCAGTTCTGAAATTATGGCGATTTGAAAAATTCGAGCATTATTTTTTTTATATTTCGGTTTTTTCGATTGAACAATCGTATTCTATGGAAAAAAACAAGCAGATTGGTGTGTTCGAAGTGAAAAATTGGTCAATCTGTTCTGAAATTATGGCGATTTGAAAAATTCGAGCATTATTTTTTTTATATTTCGGTTTTTTCAATTGAACAATCGTATTCTATGGAAAAAAACAAGCAGATTGGTGTGTTCGAAGTGAAAAATTGGTCAATCTGTTCTGAAATTATGGCGATTTGAAAAATTCGAGCATTATTTTTTTTATATTTCGGTTTTTTCGATTGAACAATCGTATTCTATGGAAAAAAACAAGCAGATTGGTGTGTTCAAAGTGAAAAATTGGTCAATCTGTTCTGAAACTATGGCGATTTGAAAAATTCGAGCATTATTTTTTTTATATTTCGGTTTTTTCGAGTGAACAATCGTATTCTATGGAAAAAAACAAGCAGATTGGTGTGTTCGAAGTGAAAAATTGGTCAATCTGTTCTGAAATTATGGCGATTTGAAAAATTCGAGCATTATTTTTTTTATATTTCGGTTTTTTCGATTGAACAATCGTATTCTATGGAAAAAAACAAGCAGATTGGTGTGTTCAAAGTGAAAAATTGGTCAATCTGTTCTGAAATTATGGCGATTTGAAAAATTCGAGCATTATTTTTTTTATATTTCGGTTTTTTCGAGTGAACAATCGTATTCTATGGAAAAAAACAAGCAGATTGGTGTGTTCGAAGTGAAAAATTGGTCAATCTGTTCTGAAATTATGGCGATTTGAAAAATTCGAGCATTATTTTTTTTATATTTCGGTTTTTTCGATTGAACAATCGTATTCTATGGAAAAAAAACAAGCAGATTGGTGTGTTCAAAGTGAAAAATTGGTCAATCTGTTCTGAAATTATGGCGATTTGAAAAATTCGAGCATTATTTTTTTTGTATTTCGGTTTTTTCGATTGAACAATCGTATTCTATGGAAAAAAACAAGCAGATTGGTGTGTTCGAAGTGAAAAATTGGTCAATATGTTCTGAAATTATAACTATTTGAAAAATTCGAGCATTATTTTTTTTATATTTCGGTTTTTTCGATTGAACAAACGTATTCTATGGAAAAAAACAAGCAGATTGGTGTGTTCGAAGTGAAAAATTGGTCAATCTGTTCTGAAATTATGGCGATTTGAAAAATTCGAGCATTATTTTTTTATATTTCGGTTTTTTCGATTGAAAAATCGTGTTCTATGGAAAAAAACAAGCAGATTGGTGTGTTCGAAGTGAAAAATTGGTCAATCTGTTCTGAAATTATGGCGATTTGAAGAATTCGAGCATTATTTTTTTTATATTTCGGTTTTTTCGATTGAACAATCGTATTCTATGGAAAAAAACAAGCAGATTGGTGTGTTCGAAGTGAAAAAGTGGTCAACCTGTTCTGAAATTATGGCGATTTGAAAAATTCGAGCATTATTTTTTTTTATATTTCGGTTTTTTCGATTGAACAATCGTATTCTATGGAAAAAAACAAGCAGATTGGTGTGTTCGAAGTGAAAAATTGGTCAATCTGTTCTGAAATTATGGCGATTTGAAAAATTCGAGCATTATTTTTTTATATTTCGGTTTTTTCGATCGAACAATCGTATTCTATGGAAAAAAACAAGCAGATTGGTGTGTTCAAAGTGAAAAATTGGTCAATCTGTTCTGAAAATATGGCGATTTGAAAAATTCGAGCATTATTTTTTTTATATTTCGGTTTTTTCAATTGAACAATCGTATTCTATGGAAAAAACAAGCAGATTGGTGTGTTCGAAGTGAAAAATTGGTAAATCTGTTCTGAAATTATTACTATTTGAAAAATTCGAGCATTATTTTTTTTATATTTCGGTTTTTTCGATTGAACAATCGTATTCTATGGAAAAAAACAAGCAGATTGGTGTGTTCGAAGTGAAAAATTGGTCAATCTGTTCTGAAATTATGGCGATTTGAAAAATTCGAGCATTATTTTTTTTATATTTCGGTTTTTTCGATTGAACAATCGTATTCTATGGAAAAAAACAAGCAGATTGGTGTGTTCGAAGTGAAAAATTGGTCAATCTGTTCTGAAATTATGGCGATTTGAAAAATTCGAGCATTATTTTTTTTATATTTCGGTTTTTTCAATTGAACAATCGTATTCTATGGAAAAAAACAAGCAGATTGGTGTGTTCGAAGTGAAAAATTGGTCAATCTGTTCTGAAATTATGGCGATTTGAAAAATTCGAGCATTATTTTTTTTATATTTCGGTTTTTTCGATTGAACAATCGTATTCTATGGAAAAAAACAAGCAGATTGGTGTGTTCAAAGTGAAAAATTGGTCAATCTGTTCTGAAACTATGGCGATTTGAAAAATTCGAGCATTATTTTTTTTATATTTCGGTTTTTTCGAGTGAACAATCGTATTCTATGGAAAAAAACAAGCAGATTGGTGTGTTCGAAGTGAAAAATTGGTCAATCTGTTC
Organism: Chrysomela aeneicollis; assembly: GCA_029955515.1. Lineage (NCBI taxonomy): Eukaryota > Metazoa > Arthropoda > Insecta > Coleoptera > Chrysomelidae > Chrysomela > Chrysomela aeneicollis. The sequence goes on along the minus strand of JARUHQ010000015.1, from coordinate 16,050,967 downwards.
TGAAATTATGGCGATTTGAAAAATTCGAGCATTATTTTTTTTATATTTCGGTTTTTTCGATGGAACAATCGTATTCTATGGAAAAAAACAAGCAGATTGGTGTGTTCAAAGTGAAAAATTGGTCAATCTGTTCTGAAATTATGGCGATTTGAAAAATTCGAGCATTATTTTTTTTATATTTCGGTTTTTTCGAGTGAACAATCGTATTCTATGGAAAAAAACAAGCAGATTGGTGTGTTCAAAGTGAAAAATTGGTCAATCTGTTCTGAAATTATGGCGATTTGAAAAATTCGAGCATTATTTTTTTTATATTTCGGTTTTTTCAATTGAACAATCGTATTCTATGGAAAAAACAAGCAGATTGGTGTGTTCGAAGTGAAAAATTGGTCAATCTGTTCTGAAATTATGGCGATTTGAAAAATTCGAGCATTATTTTTTTATATTTCGGTTTTTTCGATCGAACAATCGTATTCTATGGAAAAAAACAAGCAGATTGGTGTGTTCGAAGTGAAAAATTGGTCAATCTGTTCTGAAATTATGGCGATTTGAAAAATTCGAGCATTATTTTTTTTATATTTCGGTTTTTTCGATTGAACAATCGTATTCTATGGAAAAAAACAAGCAGATTGGTGTGTTCGAAGTGAAAAATTGGTCAATCTGTTCTGAAATTATGGCGATTTGAAAAATTCGAGCATTATTTTTTTTATATTTCGGTTTTTTCGAGTGAACAATCGTATTCTATGGAAAAAAACAAGCAGATTGGTGTGTTCAAAGTGAAAAATTGGTCAATCTGTTCTGAAATTATGGCGATTTGAAAAATTCGAGCAATATTTTTTTTATATTTCGGTTTTTTCGATTGAACAATCGTATTCTATGGAAAAAAACAAGCAGATTGGTGTGTTCGAAGTGAAAAATTGGTCAATCTGTTCTGAAATTATGGCGATTTGAAAAATTCGAGCATTATTTTTTTTATATTTCGGTTTTTTCGATTGAACAATCGTATTCTATGGAAAAAAACAAGCAGATTGGTGTGTTCTAAGTGAAAAATTGGTCAATCTGTTCTGAAATTATGGCGATTTGAAAAATTCGAGCTATATTTTTTTTATATTTCGGTTCTTTTGATTGAACAATCGTATTCTATGGAAAAAAACAAGCAGATTGGTGTGTTCGAAGTGAAAAATTGGTCAATCTGTTCTGAAATTATGGCGATTTGAAAAATTCGAGCATTATTTTTTTTATATTTCGGTTTTTTCGATGGAACAATCGTATTCTATGGAAAAAAACAAGCAGATTGGTGTGTTCGAAGTGAATAATTGGTCAATCTGTTCTGAAATTATGGCGATTTGAAAAATTCGAGCATTATTTTTTTTATATTTCGGTTTTTTCGATTGAACAATCGTATTCTATGGAAAAAACAAGCAGATTGGTGTGTTCGAAGTGAAAAATTGGTCAATCTGTTCTGAAATTATGGCGATTTGAAAAATTCGAGCATTATTTTTTCTATATTTCTGTTTTTTCGATGGAACAATCGTATTCTATGGAAAAAAAAAGCAGATTGGTGTGTTCGAAGTGAAAAATTGGTCAATCCGTTCTGAAATTATGGCGATTTGAAAAATTCGAGCATTATTTTTTTTATATTTCGGTTTTTTCGATGGAACAATCGTATTCTATGGAAAAAAACAAGCAGATTGGTGTGTTCGAAGTGAAAAATTGGTCAATCTGTTCTGAAATTATGGCGATTTGAAAAATTCGAGCATTATTTTTTTTATATTTCGGTTTTTTCGATTAAACAATCGTATTCTATGGAAAAAAACAAGCAGATTGGTGTGTTCGAAGTGAAAAATTAGTCAATCTGTTCTGAAATTATGGCGATTTGAAAAATTCGAGCATTATTTTTTTTATATTTCGGTTTTTTCGATTGAACAATCGTATTCTATGGAAAAAAACAAGCAGATTGGTGTGTTCAAAGTGAAAAATTGGTCAATCTGTTCTGAAATTATGGCGATTTGAAAAATTCGAGCATTATTTTTTTTATATTTCGGTTTTTTCGATTGAACAATCGTATTCTATGGAAAAAACAAGCAGATTGGTGTGTTCGAAGTGAAAAATTGGTCAATCTTTTCTGAAATTATGGCGATTTGAAAAATTCGAGCATTATTTTTTCTATATTTCTGTTTTTTCGATGGAACAATCGTATTCTATGGAAAAAAACAAGCAGATTGGTGTGTTCGAAGTGAAAAATTAGTCAATCTGTTCAGAAATTATGGCGATTTGAAAAATTCGAGCATTCTTTTTTTTATATTTCGGTTTTTTCGATTGAACAATCGTATTCTATGGAAAAAAACAAGCAGATTGGTGTGTTCGAAGTGAAAAATTGGTCAATCTGTTCTGAAATTATGGCGATTTGAAAAATTCGAGCATTATTTTTTTTATATTTCGGTTTTTTCGATTGAACAATCGTATTCTATGAAAAAAAACAAGCAGATTGGTGTGTCCGAAGTTGAAAATTGGTCAATCTGTTCTGAAATTATGGCGATTTGAAAAATTCGAGCATTATTTTTTTTATATTTCGGTTTTTTCGATTGAACAATCGTATTCTATGGAAAAAACAAGCAGATTGGTGTGTTCGAAGTGAAAAATTGGTCAATCTGTTCTGAAATTATGGCGATTTGAAAAATTCGAGCATTATTTTTTTATATTTCGGTTTTTTCGATCGAACAATCGTATTCTATGGAAAAAAACAAGCAGATTGGTGTGTTCAAAGTGAAAAATTGGTCAATCTGTTCTGAAATTATGGCGATTTGAAAAATTCGAGCATTATTTTTTTTATATTTCGGTTTTTTCAATTGAACAATCGTATTCTATGGAAAAAACAAGCAGATTGGTGTGTTCGAAGTGAAAAATTGGTAAATCTGTTCTGAAATTATTACTATTTGAAAAATTCGAGCATTATTTTTTTTATATTTCGGTTTTTTCGATTGAACAATCGTATTCTATGGAAAAAAACAAGCAGATTGGTGTGTTCGAAGTGAAAAATTGGTCAATCTGTTCTGAAATTATGGCGATTTGAAAAATTCGAGCATTATTTTTTTTATATTTCGGTTTTTTCGATTGAACAATCGTATTCTATGGAAAAAAACAAGCAGATTGGTGTGTTCGAAGTGAAAAATTAGTCAATCTGTTCTGAAATTATGGCGATTTGAAAAATTCGAGCATTATTTTTTTTATATTTCGGTTTTTTCGATGGAACAATCGTATTCTATGGAAAAAAACAAGCAGATTGGTGTGTTCGAAGTGAAAAATTGGTCAATCTGTTCTGAAATTATGGCGATTTGAAAAATTCGAGCATTATTTTTTTTATATTTCGGTTTTTTCGATTGAACAATCGTATTCTATGAAAAAAAACAAGCAGATTGGTGTGTCCGAAGTTGAAAATTGGTCAATCTGTTCTGAAATTATGGCGATTTGAAAAATTCGAGCATTATTTTTTTTATATTTCGGTTTTTTCGATGGAACAATCGTATTCTATGGAAAAAAACAAGCAGATTGGTGTGTTCGAAGTGAAAAATTGGTCAATCTGTTCTGAAATTATGGCGATTTGAAAAATTCGAGCATTATTTTTTTTTATATTTCGGTTTTTTCGATTGAACAATCGTATTCTATGGAAAAAAACAAGCAGATTGGTGTGTTCGAAGTGAAAAATTGGTCAATCTGTTCTGAAATTATGGCGATTTGAAAAATTCGAGCATTATTTTTTTATATTTCGGTTTTTTCGATCGAACAATCGTATTCTATGGAAAAAAACAAGCAGATTGGTGTGTTCAAAGTGAAAAATTGGTCAATCTGTTCTGAAATTATGGCGATTTGAAAAATTCGAGCATTATTTTTTTTATATTTCGGTTTTTTCAATTGAACAATCGTATTCTATGGAAAAAACAAGCAGATTGGTGTGTTCGAAGTGAAAAATTGGTAAATCTGTTCTGAAATTATTACTATTTGAAAAATTCGAGCATTATTTTTTTTATATTTCGGTTTTTTCGATTGAACAATCGTATTCTATGGAAAAAAACAAGCAGATTGGTGTGTTCGAAGTGAAAAATTGGTCAATCTGTTCTGAAATTATGGCGATTTGAAAAATTCGAGCATTATTTTTTTTATATTTCGGTTTTTTCGATTGAACAATCGTATTCTATGGAAAAAAACAAGCAGATTGGTGTGTTCGAAGTGACAAATTGGTCAATCTGTTCTGAAATTATGGCGATTTGAAAAATTCGAGCATTATTTTTTTTATATTTCGGTTTTTTCGATGGAACAATCGTATTCTATGGAAAAAAACAAGCAGATTGGTGTGTTCGAAGTGAAAAATTGGTCAATCTGTTCTGAAATTATGGCGATTTGAAAAATTCGAGCATTCTTTTTTTTATATTTCGGTTTTTTCGATTGAACAATCGTATTCTATGGAAAAAACAAGCAGATTGGTGTGTTCGAAGTGAAAAATTGGTCAATCTGTTCTGAAATTATGGCGATTTGAAAAATTCGAGCTATATTTTTTTTATATTTCGGTTTTTTTGATTGAACAATCGTATTCTATGGAAAAAAACAAGCAGATTGGTGTGTTCGAAGTGAAAAATTGGTCAATCTGTTCTGAAATTATGGCGATTTGAAAAATTCGAGCATTATTTTTTTTATATTTCGGTTTTTTCGATTGAACAATCGTATTCTATGGAAAAAACAAGCAGATTGGTGTGTTCGAAGTGAAAAATTGGTCAATCTGTTCTGAAATTATGGCGATTTGAAAAATTCGAGCATTATTTTTTCTATATTTCTGTTTTTTCGATGGAACAATCGTATTCTATGGAAAAAAACAAGCAGATTGGTGTGTTCGAAGTGAAAAATTAGTCAATCTGTTCAGAAATTATGGCGATTTGAAAAATTCGAGCATTCTTTTTTTTATATTTCGGTTTTTTCGATTGAACAATCGTATTCTATGGAAAAAAACAAGCAGATTGGTGTGTTCGAAGTGAAAAATTGGTCAATCTGTTCTGAAATTATGGCGATTTGAAAAATTCGAGCATTATTTTTTTTATATTTCGGTTTTTTCGATTGAACAATCGTATTCTATGAAAAAAACAAGCAGATTGGTGTGTCCGAAGTTGAAAATTGGTCAATCTGTTCTGAAATTATGGCGATTTGAAAAATTCGAGCATTATTTTTTTTATATTTCGGTTTTTTCGATTGAACAATCGTATTCTATGGAAAAAACAAGCAGATTGGTGTGTTCGAAGTGAAAAATTGGTCAATCTGTTCTGAAATTATGGCGATTTGAAAAATTCGAGCATTATTTTTTTATATTTCGGTTTTTTCGATCGAACAATCGTATTCTATGGAAAAAAACAAGCAGATTGGTGTGTTCAAAGTGAAAAATTGGTCAATCTGTTCTGAAATTATGGCGATTTGAAAAATTCGAGCATTATTTTTTTTATATTTCGGTTTTTTCAATTGAACAATCGTATTCTATGGAAAAAACAAGCAGATTGGTGTGTTCGAAGTGAAAAATTGGTAAATCTGTTCTGAAATTATTACTATTTGAAAAATTCGAGCATTATTTTTTTTATATTTCGGTTTTTTCGATTGAACAATCGTATTCTATGGAAAAAAACAAGCAGATTGGTGTGTTCGAAGTGAAAAATTGGTCAATCTGTTCTGAAATTATGGCGATTTGAAAAATTCGAGCATTATTTTTTTTATATTTCGGTTTTTTCGATTGAACAATCGTATTCTATGGAAAAAAACAAGCAGATTGGTGTGTTCGAAGTGACAAATTGGTCAATCTGTTCTGAAATTATGGCGATTTGAAAAATTCGAGCATTATTTTTTTTATATTTCGGTTTTTTCGATGGAACAATCGTATTCTATGGAAAAAAACAAGCAGATTGGTGTGTTCGAAGTGAAAAATTGGTCAATCTGTTCTGAAATTATGGCGATTTGAAAAATTCGAGCATTCTTTTTTTTATATTTCGGTTTTTTCGATTGAACAATCGTATTCTATGGAAAAAACAAGCAGATTGGTGTGTTCGAAGTGAAAAATTGGTCAATCTGTTCTGAAATTATGGCGATTTGAAAAATTCGAGCTATATTTTTTTTATATTTCGGTTTTTTTGATTGAACAATCGTATTCTATGGAAAAAAACAAGCTGATTGGTGTGTTCGAAGTGAAAAATTGGTCAATCTGTTCTGAAATTATGGCGATTTGAAAAATTCGAGCATTATTTTTTTTATATTTCGGTTTTTTCGATGGAACAATCGTATTCTATGGAAAAAAACAAGCAGATTGGTGTGTTCGAAGTGAATAATTGGTCAATCTGTTCTGAAATTATGGCGATTTGAAAAATTCGAGCATTATTTTTTTTATATTTCGGTTTTTTCGATTGAACAATCGTATTCTATGGAAAAAACAAGCAGATTGGTGTGTTCGAAGTGAAAAATTGGTCAATCTGTTCTGAAATTATGGCGATTTGAAAAATTCGAGCATTATTTTTTCTATATTTCTGTTTTTTCGATGGAACAATCGTATTCTATGGAAAAAAACAAGCAGATTGGTGTGTTCGGAGTGAAAAATTGGTCAATCTGTTCAGAAATTATGGCGATTTGAAAAATTCGAGCATTCTTTTTTTTATATTTCGGTTTTTTCGATTGAACAATCGTATTCTATGGAAAAAAACAAGCAGATTGGTGTGTTCGAAGTGAAAAATTGGTCAATCTGTTCTGAAATTATGGCGATTTGAAAAATTCGAGCATTATTTTTTTTATATTTCGGTTTTTTCGATTGAACAATCGTATTCTATGAAAAAAAACAAGCAGATTGGTGTGTCCGAAGTTGAAAATTGGTCAATCTGTTCTGAAATTATGGCGATTTGAAAAATTCGAGCATTATTTTTTTTATATTTCGGTTTTTTCGATTGAACAATCGTATTCTATGGAAAAAACAAGCAGATTGGTGTGTTCGAAGTGAAAAATTGGTCAATCTGTTCTGAAATTATGGCGATTTGAAAAATTCGAGCATTTTTTTTTATATTTCGGTTTTTTCGATTGAACAATCGTATTCTATGGAAAAAAACAAGCAGATTGGTGTGTCCGAAGTTGAAAATTGGTCAATCTGTTCTGAAATTATGGCGATTTGAAAAATTCGAGCATTATTTTTTTTATATTTCGGTTTTTTCGATTGAACAATCGTATTCTATGTAAAAAAACAAGCAGATTGGTGTGTCCGAAGTTGAAAATTGGTCAATCTGTTCTGAAATTATGGCGATTTGAAAAATTTGAGCATTATTTTTTTTATATTTCGGTTTTTTCGATTGAACAATCGTATTCTATGGAAAAAAAAAGCAGATTGGTGTGTTCGAAGTGAAAAATTGGTCAATCCGTTCTGAAATTATGGCGATTTGAAAAATTCGAGCATTATTTTTTTATATTTCGGTTTTTTCGATTGAACAATCGTATTCTATGGAAAAAAACAAGCAGATTGGTGTGTTCGAAGTGAAAAATTAGTCAATCTGTTCTGAAATTATGGCGATTTGAAAAATTCGAGCATTATTTTTTTTATATTTCGGTTTTTTCGATGGAACAATCGTATTCTATGGAAAAAAACAAGCAGATTGGTGTGTTCGAAGTGAAAAATTGGTCAATCTGTTCTGAAATTATGGCGATTTGAAAAATTCGAGCATTATTTTTTTTATATTTCGGTTTTTTCGATTGAACAATCGTATTCTATGAAAAAAACAAGCAGATTGGTGTGTCCGAAGTTGAAAATTGGTCAATCTGTTCTGAAATTATGGCGATTTGAAAAATTCGAGCATTATTTTTTTTATATTTCGGTTTTTTCGATTGAACAATCGTATTCTATGGAAAAAACAAGCAGATTGGTGTGTTCGAAGTGAAAAATTGGTCAATCTGTTCTGAAATTATGGCGATTTGAAAAATTCGAGCATTATTTTTTTATATTTCGGTTTTTTCGATCGAACAATCGTATTCTATGGAAAAAAACAAGCAGATTGGTGTGTTCAAAGTGAAAAATTGGTCAATCTGTTCTGAAATTATGGCGATTTGAAAAATTCGAGCATTATTTTTTTTATATTTCGGTTTTTTCAATTGAACAATCGTATTCTATGGAAAAAACAAGCAGATTGGTGTGTTCGAAGTGAAAAATTGGTAAATCTGTTCTGAAATTATTACTATTTGAAAAATTCGAGCATTATTTTTTTTATATTTCGGTTTTTTCGATTGAACAATCGTATTCTATGGAAAAAAACAAGCAGATTGGTGTGTTCGAAGTGAAAAATTGGTCAATCTGTTCTGAAATTATGGCGATTTGAAAAATTCGAGCATTATTTTTTTTATATTTCGGTTTTTTCGATTGAACAATCGTATTCTATGGAAAAAAACAAGCAGATTGGTGTGTTCGAAGTGACAAATTGGTCAATCTGTTCTGAAATTATGGCGATTTGAAAAATTCGAGCATTATTTTTTTTATATTTCGGTTTTTTCGATGGAACAATCGTATTCTATGGAAAAAAACAAGCAGATTGGTGTGTTCGAAGTGAAAAATTGGTCAATCTGTTCTGAAATTATGGCGATTTGAAAAATTCGAGCATTCTTTTTTTTATATTTCGGTTTTTTCGATTGAACAATCGTATTCTATGGAAAAAACAAGCAGATTGGTGTGTTCGAAGTGAAAAATTGGTCAATCTGTTCTGAAATTATGGCGATTTGAAAAATTCGAGCTATATTTTTTTTATATTTCGGTTTTTTTGATTGAACAATCGTATTCTATGGAAAAAAACAAGCTGATTGGTGTGTTCGAAGTGAAAAATTGGTCAATCTGTTCTGAAATTATGGCGATTTGAAAAATTCGAGCATTATTTTTTTTATATTTCGGTTTTTTCGATGGAACAATCGTATTCTATGGAAAAAAACAAGCAGATTGGTGTGTTCGAAGTGAATAATTGGTCAATCTGTTCTGAAATTATGGCGATTTGAAAAATTCGAGCATTATTTTTTTTATATTTCGGTTTTTTCGATTGAACAATCGTATTCTATGGAAAAAACAAGCAGATTGGTGTGTTCGAAGTGAAAAATTGGTCAATCTGTTCTGAAATTATGGCGATTTGAAAAATTCGAGCATTATTTTTTCTATATTTCTGTTTTTTCGATGGAACAATCGTATTCTATGGAAAAAAACAAGCAGATTGGTGTGTTCGGAGTGAAAAATTGGTCAATCTGTTCAGAAATTATGGCGATTTGAAAAATTCGAGCATTCTTTTTTTTATATTTCGGTTTTTTCGATTGAACAATCGTATTCTATGGAAAAAAACAAGCAGATTGGTGTGTTCGAAGTGAAAAATTGGTCAATCTGTTCTGAAATTATGGCGATTTGAAAAATTCGAGCATTATTTTTTTTATATTTCGGTTTTTTCGATTGAACAATCGTATTCTATGAAAAAAAACAAGCAGATTGGTGTGTCCGAAGTTGAAAATTGGTCAATCTGTTCTGAAATTATGGCGATTTGAAAAATTCGAGCATTATTTTTTTTATATTTCGGTTTTTTCGATTGAACAATCGTATTCTATGGAAAAAACAAGCAGATTGGTGTGTTCGAAGTGAAAAATTGGTCAATCTGTTCTGAAATTATGGCGATTTGAAAAATTCGAGCATTTTTTTTTATATTTCGGTTTTTTCGATTGAACAATCGTATTCTATGGAAAAAAACAAGCAGATTGGTGTGTCCGAAGTTGAAAATTGGTCAATCTGTTCTGAAATTATGGCGATTTGAAAAATTCGAGCATTATTTTTTTTATATTTCGGTTTTTTCGATTGAACAATCGTATTCTATGTAAAAAAACAAGCAGATTGGTGTGTCCGAAGTTGAAAATTGGTCAATCTGTTCTGAAATTATGGCGATTTGAAAAATTTGAGCATTATTTTTTTTATATTTCGGTTTTTTCGATTGAACAATCGTATTCTATGGAAAAAAAAAGCAGATTGGTGTGTTCGAAGTGAAAAATTGGTCAATCCGTTCTGAAATTATGGCGATTTGAAAAATTCGAGCATTATTTTTTTATATTTCGGTTTTTTCGATTGAACAATCGTATTCTATGGAAAAAAACAAGCAGATTGGTGTGTTCGAAGTGAAAAATTAGTCAATCTGTTCTGAAATTATGGCGATTTGAAAAATTCGAGCATTATTTTTTTTATATTTCGGTTTTTTCGATGGAACAATCGTATTCTATGGAAAAAAACAAGCAGATTGGTGTGTTCGAAGTGAAAAATTGGTCAATCTGTTCTGAAATTATGGCGATTTGAAAAATTCGAGCATTATTTTTTTTATATTTCGGTTTTTTCGATTGAACAATCGTATTCTATGGAAAAAAACAAGCAGATTGGTGTGTTCGAAGTGAAAAATTAGTCAATCTGTTCTGAAATTATGGCGATTTGAAAAATTCGAGCATTATTTTTTTTATATTTCGGTTTTTTCGATTGAACAATCGTATTCTATGGAAAAAAACAAGCAGATTGGTGTGTTCAAAGTGAAAAATTGGTCAATCTGTTCTGAAATTATGGCGATTTGAAAAATTCGAGCATTATTTTTTTTATATTTCGGTTTTTTCGAGTGAACAATCGTATTCTATGGAAAAAAACAAACAGATTGGTGTGTTCGAAGTGAAAAATTGGTCAATCTGTTCTGAAATTATATCGATTTGAAAAATTCGAGCATTATTTTTTTTATATTTCGGTTTCTTCGATTGAAAAATCGTGTTCTATGGAAAAAAAACAAGCAGATTGGTGTGTTCGAAGTGAAAAATTGGTCAATCTGTTCTGAAATTATGGCGATTTGAAGAATTCGAGCATTATTTTTTTTATATTTCGGTTTTTTCGATTGAGCGATCGTATTCTATGGAAAAAAACAAGCAGATTGGTGTGTTCGAAGTTGAAAATTGGTCAATCTGTTCTGAAATTATGGCGATTTGAAAAATTCGAGCATTATTTTTTTTATATTTCGGTTTTTTCGATTGAACAATCGTATTCTATGGAAAAAAAACAAGCAGATTGGTGTGTTCGAAGTGAAAAATTGGTCAATCTGTTCTGAAATTATGGCGATTTGAAAAATTCGAGCATTATTTTTTTTATATTTCGGTTTTTTCGATTGAAAAATCGTGTTCTATGGAAAAAAAACAAGCAGATTGGTGTGTTCGAAGTGAAAAATTGGTCAATCTGTTCTGAAATTATGGCGATTTGAAGAATTCGAGCATTATTTTTTTTATATTTCGGTTTTTTCGATTGAACGATCGTATTCTATGGAAAAAAACAAGCAGATTGGTGTGTTCGAAGTTGAAAATTGGTCAATCTGTTCTGAAATTATGGCGATTTGAAAAATTCGAGCATTATTTTTTTTATATTTCGGTTTTTTCGATTGAACAATCGTATTCTATGGAAAAAAAACAAGCAGATTGGTGTGTTCGAAGTGAAAAATTGGTCAATCTGTTCTGAAATTATGGCGATTTGAAAAATTCGAGCATTATTTTTTTTATATTTCGGTTTTTTCGATTGAACAATCGTATTCTATGGAAATAAACAAGCAGATTGGTGTGTTCGAAGTGAAAAATTGGTCAATCTGTTCTGAAATTATGGCGATTTGAAAAATTCGAGCATTATTTTTTTTATATTAAGGTTTTTTCGATTGAAAAATCGTATTATATGGAAAAAAACAAGCAGATTGGTGTGTTCGAAGTGAAAAATTGGTCAATCTGTTCTGAAATTATGGCGATTTGAAAAATTCGAGCATTATTTTTTTTATATTTCGGTTTTTTCGATTGAACAATCGTATTCTATGGAAAAAAACAAGCAGATTGGTGTGTTCGAAGTGAAAAATTGGTCAATCTGTTCTGAAATTATGGCGATTTGAAAAATTCGAGCATTATTTTTTTTATATTTCGGTTTTTTCGATTGAACAATCGTATTCTATGGAAAAAAACAAGCAGATTGGTGTGTTCGAAGTGAAAAATTGGTCAATCTGTTCTGAAATTATGGCGATGTGAAAAATTCGAGCATTATTTTTTTTATATTTCGGTTTTTTCGATTGAACAATCGTATTCTATGGAAAAAAACAAGCAGATTGGTGTGTTCGAAGTGAAAAATTGGTCAATCTGTTCTGAAATTATGGCGATTTGAAAAATTCGAGCATTATTTTTTTTATATTAAGGTTTTTTCGATTGAACAATCGTATTATATGGAAAAAAACAAGCAGATTGGTGTGTTCGAAGTGAAAAATTGGTCAATCTGTTCTGAAATTATGGCGATTTGAAAAATTCGAGCATTATTTTTTTTATATTTCGGTTTTTTCGATTGAACAATCGTATTCTATGGAAAAAAACAAGCAGATTGGTGTGTCTGAAGTTGAAAATTGGTCAATCTGTTCTGAAATTATGGCGATTTGAAAAATTTGAGCATTATTTTTTTTATATTAAGGTTTTTTCGATTGAACAATCGTATTATATGGAAAAAAACAAGCAGATTGGTGTGTTCGAAGTGAAAAATTGGTCAATCTGTTCTGAAATTATGGCGATTTGAAAAATTCGAGCATTATTTTTTTTATATTTCGGTTTTTTCGATTGAACAATCGTATTCTATGGAAAAAAACAAGCAGATTGGTGTGTCCGAAGTTGAAAATTGGTCAATCTGTTCTGAAATTATGGCGATTTGAAAAATTTGAGCATTATTTTTTTTATATTTCGGTTTTTTCGATTGAACAATCGTATTCTATGGAAAAAAAAAGCAGATTGGTGTGTTCGAAGTGAAAAATTGGTCAATCCGTTCTGAAATTATGGCGATTTGAAAAATTCGAGCATTATTTTTTTTATATTTCGGTTTTTTCGATGGAACAATCGTATTCTATGGAAAAAAACAAGCAGATTGGTGTGTTCGAAGTGAAAAATTGGTAAATCTGTTCTGAAATTATTACTATTTGAAAAATTCGAGCATTATTTTTTTTATATTTCGGTTTTTTCGATTGAACAATCGTATTCTATGGAAAAAAACAAGCAGATTGGTGTGTTCGAAGTGAAAAATTGGTCAATCTGTTCTGAAATTATGGCGATTTGAAAAATTCGAGCATTATTTTTTTTATATTTCGGTTTTTTCGATTGAACAATCGTATTCTATGGAAAAAAACAAGCAGATTGGTGTGTTCGAAGTGGAAAATTGGTCAATCTGTTCTGAAATTATGGCGATTTGAAAAATTCGAGCATTATTTTTTTTATATTTCGGTTTTTTCGATTGAACAATCGTATTCTATGGAAAAAAACAAGCAGATTGGTGTGTTCGAAGTGAAAAATTGGTCAATCTGTTCTGAAATTATGGCAATTTGAAAAATTCGAGCTATATTTTTTTATATTTCGGTTTTTTCGATTGAACAATCGTATTCTATGGAAAAAAACAAGCAGATTGGTGTGTTCGAAGTGAAAAATTGGTCAATCTGTTCTGAAATTATGGCGATTTGAAAAATTCGAGCATTATTTTTTTTATATTTCGGTTTTTTCGATTGAACAATCGTATTCTATGGAAAAAAATAAGCATATTGGTGTGTTCGAAGTGGAAAATTGGTCAATCTGTTCTGAAATTATGACGATTTGAAAATTTCGAGCATTATTTTTTTTATATTTCTGTTTTTTCGATTGAACAATCGTATTCTATGGAAAAAAACAAGCAGATTGGTGTGTCCGAAGTTGAAAATTGGTCAATCTGTTCTGAAATTATGGCGATTTGAAAAATTTGAGCATTATTTTTTTTATATTTCGGTTTTTTCGATTGAACAATCGTATTCTATGGAAAAAAAAAGCAGATTGGTGTGTTCGAAGTGAAAAATTGGTCAATCCGTTCTGAAATTATGGCGATTTGAAAAATTCGAGCATTATTTTTTTTATATTTCGGTTTTTTCGATGGAACAATCGTATTCTATGGAAAAAAACAAGCAGATTGGTGTGTTCGAAGTGAAAAATTGGTCAATCTGTTCTGAAATTATGGCGATTTGAAAAATTCGAGCATTATTTTTTTTATATTTCGGTTTTTTCGATTGAACAATCGTATTCTATGGAAAAAAACAAGCAGATTGGTGTGTTCGAAGTGAAAAATTAGTCAATCTGTTCTGAAATTATGGCGATTTGAAAAATTCGAGCATTATTTTTTTTATATTTCGGTTTTTTCGATTGAACAATCGTATTCTATGGAAAAAAACAAGCAGATTGGTGTGTTCAAAGTGAAAAATTGGTCAATCTGTTCTGAAATTATGGCGATTTGAAAAATTCGAGCATTATTTTTTTTATATTTCGGTTTTTTCGAGTGAACGATCGTATTCTATGGAAAAAAACAAGCAGATTGGTGTGTTCGAAGTTGAAAATTGGTCAATCTGTTCTGAAATTATGGCGATTTGAAAAATTCGAGCATTATTTTTTTTATATTTCGGTTTTTTCGATTGAACAATCGTATTCTATGGAAAAAAAACAAGCAGATTGGTGTGTTCGAAGTGAAAAATTGGTCAATCTGTTCTGAAATTATGGCGATTTGAAAAATTCGAGCATTATTTTTTTATATTTCGGTTTTTTAGATTGAACAATCGTATTCTATGGAAAAAAACAAGCAGATTGGTGTGTTCGAAGTGAAAAATTGGTCAATCTGTTCTGAAATTATGGCGATGTGAAAAATTCGAGCATTATTTTTTTTATATTTCGGTTTTTTCGATTGAACAATCGTATTCTATGGAAAAAAACAAGCAGATTGGTGTGTTCGAAGTGAAAAATTGGTCAATCTGTTCTGAAATTATGGCGATGTGAAAAATTCGAGCATTATTTTTATTATATTTCGGTTTTTTCTATTGAACAATCGTATTCTATGGAAAAAAACAAGCAGATTGGTGTGTTCGAAGTGAAAAATTGGCCAATCTGTTCTGAAATTATGGCGATTTGAAAAATTCGAGCATTATTTTTTTTATATTTCGGTTTTTTCGATTGAACAATCGTATTCTATGGAAAAAAAAACAAGCAGATTGGTGTGTTCGAAGTGAAAAATTGGTCAATCTGTTCTGAAATTATGGCGATTTGAAAAATTCGAGCATTATTTTTTTATATTTCGGTTTTTTAGATTGAACAATCGTATTCTATGGAAATAAACAAGCAGATTGGTGTGTTCGAAGTGAAAAATTGGTCAATCTGTTCTGAAATTATGGCGATTTGAAAAATTCGAGCATTATTTTTTTTATATTTCGGTTTTTTCGATTGAACAATCGTATTCTATGGAAAAAAACAATCAGATTGGTGTGTTCGAAGTTGAAAATTGGTCGATCTTTTCTGAAATTATGACGATTTGAAAAATTCGAGCATTATTTTTTTTATATTTCGGTTTTTTCGATTGAACAATCGTATTCTATGGAAAAAAACAAGCAGATTGGTGTGTTCGAAGTGGAAAATTGGTCAATCTGTTCTGAAATTATGGCGATTTGAAAAATTCGAGCATTATTTTTTTTATATTTCGGTTTTTTCGATTGAACAATCGTATTCTATGGAAAAAAACAAGCAGATTGGTGTGTTCGAAGTGAAAAATTAGTCAATCTGTTCTGAAATTATGGCGATTTGAAAAATTCGAGCATTATTTTTTTTATATTTCGGTTTTTTCGATTGAACAATCGTATTCTATGGAAAAAAACAAGCAGATTGGTGTGTTCAAAGTGAAAAATTGGTCAATCTGTTCTGAAATTATGGCGATTTGAAAAATTCGAGCATTATTTTTTTTATATTTCGGTTTTTTCGATTGAACAATCGTATTCTATGGAAAAAACAAGCAGATTGGTGTGTTCGAAGTGAAAAATTGGTCAATCTTTTCTGAAATTATGGCGATTTGAAAAATTCGAGCATTATTTTTTCTATATTTCTGTTTTTTCGATGGAACAATCGTATTCTATGGAAAAAAACAAGCAGATTGGTGTGTTCGAAGTGAAAAATTAGTCAATCTGTTCAGAAATTATGGCGATTTGAAAAATTCGAGCATTATTTTTTTTATATTTCGGTTTTTTCGATTGAACAATCGTATTCTATGGAAAAAAACAAGCAGATTGGTGTGTCCGAAGTTGAAAATTGGTCAATCTGTTCTGAAATTATGGCGATTTGAAAAATTTGAGCATTATTTTTTTTATATTTCGGTTTTTTCGATTGAACAATCGTATTCTATGGAAAAAAAAAGCAGATTGGTGTGTTCGAAGTGAAAAATTGGTCAATCCGTTCTGAAATTATGGCGATTTGAAAAATTCGAGCATTATTTTTTTTATATTTCGGTTTTTTCGATGGAACAATCGTATTCTATGGAAAAAAACAAGCAGATTGGTGTGTTCGAAGTGAAAAATTGGTAAATCTGTTCTGAAATTATTACTATTTGAAAAATTCGAGCATTATTTTTTTTATATTTCGGTTTTTTCGATTGAACAATCGTATTCTATGGAAAAAAACAAGCAGATTGGTGTGTTCGAAGTGAAAAATTGGTCAATCTGTTCTGAAATTATGGCGATTTGAAAAATTCGAGCATTATTTTTTTTATATTTCGGTTTTTTCGATTGAACAATCGTATTCTATGGAAAAAAACAAGCAGATTGGTGTGTTCGAAGTGGAAAATTGGTCAATCTGTTCTGAAATTATGGCGATTTGAAAAATTCGAGCATTATTTTTTTTATATTTCGGTTTTTTCGATTGAACAATCGTATTCTATGGAAAAAAACAAGCAGATTGGTGTGTTCGAAGTGAAAAATTGGTCAATCTGTTCTGAAATTATGGCAATTTGAAAAATTCGAGCTATATTTTTTTATATTTCGGTTTTTTCGATTGAACAATCGTATTCTATGGAAAAAAACAAGCAGATTGGTGTGTTCGAAGTGAAAAATTGGTCAATCTGTTCTGAAATTATGGCGATTTGAAAAATTCGAGCATTATTTTTTTTATATTTCGGTTTTTTCGATTGAACAATCGTATTCTATGGAAAAAAATAAGCATATTGGTGTGTTCGAAGTGGAAAATTGGTCAATCTGTTCTGAAATTATGGCGATTTGAAGAATTCGAGCATTATTTTTTTTATATTTCGGTTTTTTCGATTGAACGATCGTATTCTATGGAAAAAAACAAGCAGATTGGTGTGTTCGAAGTTGAAAATTGGTCAATCTGTTCTGAAATTATGGCGATTTGAAAAATTCGAGCATTATTTTTTTTATATTTCGGTTTTTTCGATTGAACAATCGTATTCTATGGAAAAAAAACAAGCAGATTGGTGTGTTCGAAGTGAAAAATTGGTCAATCTGTTCTGAAATTATGGCAATTTGAAAAATTCGAGCTATATTTTTTTATATTTCGGTTTTTTCGATTGAACAATCGTATTCTATGGAAAAAAACAAGCAGATTGGTGTGTTCGAAGTGAAAAATTGGTCAATCTGTTCTGAAATTATGGCGATTTGAAAAATTCGAGCATTATTTTTTTTATATTTCGGTTTTTTCGATTGAACAATCGTATTCTATGGAAAAAAATAAGCATATTGGTGTGTTCGAAGTGGAAAATTGGTCAATCTGTTCTGAAATTATGACGATTTGAAAATTTCGAGCATTATTTTTTTTATATTTCTGTTTTTTCGATTGAACAATCGTATTCTATGGAAAAAAACAAGCAGATTGGTGTGTTCGAAGTGAAAAATTGGTCAATCTGTTCTGAAATTATAGCGATTTGAAAAATTCGAGCATTATTTTTTTATATTTCGGTTTTTTCGATTGAACAATCGTATTCTATGGAAAAAAACAAGCAGATTGGTGTGTTCGAAGTGAAAAATTGGTCAATCTGTTCTGAAATTATGGCGATGTGAAAAATTCGAGCATTATTTTTTTTATATTTCGGTTTTTTCGATTGAACAATCGTATTCTATGGAAAAAAACAAGCAGATTGGTGTGTTCGAAGTGAAAAATTGGTCAATTTGTTCTGAAATTAGGGCGATTTGAAAAATTCGAGCATTATTTTTTTTATATTTCGGTTTTTTCGATTGAACAATCGTATTCTATGGAAAAAAACAAGCAGATTGGTGTGTTCGAAGTGAAAAATTGGTCAATCTGTTCTGAAATTATGGCGATTTGAATAATTCGAGCATTATTTTTTTTATATTTCGGTTTTTTCGATTGAACAATCGTATTCTATGGAAAAAACAAGCAGATTGGTGTGTTCGAAGTGAAAAATTGGTC
Organism: Chrysomela aeneicollis; assembly: GCA_029955515.1. Taxonomy (NCBI): domain Eukaryota; kingdom Metazoa; phylum Arthropoda; class Insecta; order Coleoptera; family Chrysomelidae; genus Chrysomela; species Chrysomela aeneicollis. The sequence continues at coordinate 16,032,658 of JARUHQ010000015.1, read as the reverse complement.
AATCTGTTCTGAAATTATGGCGATGTGAAAAATTCGAGCATTATTTTTTTTATATTTCGGTTTTTTCGATTGAACAATCGTATTCTATGGAAAAAAACAAGCAGATTGGTGTGTTCGAAGTGAAAAATTGGTCAATCTGTTCTGAAATTATGGCGATTTGAAAAATTCGAGCATTATTTTTTTTATATTTCGGTTTTTTTGATTGAACAATCGTATTCTATGGAAAAAAACAAGCAGATTGGTGTGTTCGAAGTGAAAAATTGGTCAATCTGTTCTGAAATTATGGCGATTTGAAAAATTCGAGCATTATTTTTTTTATATTTCGGTTTTTTCGATTGAACAATCGTATTCTATGAAAAAAAACAAGCAGATTGGTGTGTCCGAAGTTGAAAATTGGTCAATCTGTTCTGAAATTATGGCGATTTGAAAAATTCGAGCATTATTTTTTTTATATTTCGGTTTTTTCGATTGAACAATCGTATTCTATGGAAAAAACAAGCAGATTGGTGTGTTCGAAGTGAAAAATTGGTCAATCTGTTCTGAAATTATGGCGATTTGAAAAATTCGAGCATTTTTTTTTATATTTCGGTTTTTTCGATTGAACAATCGTATTCTATGGAAAAAAACAAGCAGATTGGTGTGTCCGAAGTTGAAAATTGGTCAATCTGTTCTGAAATTATGGCGATTTGAAAAATTCGAGCATTATTTTTTTTATATTTCGGTTTTTTCGATTGAACAATCGTATTCTATGTAAAAAAACAAGCAGATTGGTGTGTCCGAAGTTGAAAATTGGTCAATCTGTTCTGAAATTATGGCGATTTGAAAAATTTGAGCATTATTTTTTTTATATTTCGGTTTTTTCGATTGAACAATCGTATTCTATGGAAAAAAAAAGCAGATTGGTGTGTTCGAAGTGAAAAATTGGTCAATCCGTTCTGAAATTATGGCGATTTGAAAAATTCGAGCATTATTTTTTTTATATTTCGGTTTTTTCGATGGAACAATCGTATTCTATGGAAAAAAACAAGCAGATTGGTGTGTTCGAAGTGAAAAATTGGTCAATCTGTTCTGAAATTATGGCGATTTGAAAAATTCGAGCATTATTTTTTTTATATTTCGGTTTTTTCGATTGAACAATCGTATTCTATGGAAAAAAACAAGCAGATTGGTGTGTTCGAAGTGAAAAATTAGTCAATCTGTTCTGAAATTATGGCGATTTGAAAAATTCGAGCATTATTTTTTTTATATTTCGGTTTTTTCGATTGAACAATCGTATTCTATGGAAAAAAACAAGCAGATTGGTGTGTTCAAAGTGAAAAATTGGTCAATCTGTTCTGAAATTATGGCGATTTGAAAAATTCGAGCATTATTTTTTTTATATTTCGGTTTTTTCGAGTGAACAATCGTATTCTATGGAAAAAAACAAGCAGATTGGTGTGTTCGAAGTGAAAAATTGGTCAATCTGTTCTGAAATTATGGCGATTTGAAAAATTCGAGCATTATTTTTTTATATTTCGGTTTTTTAGATTGAACAATCGTATTCTATGGAAATAAACAAGCAGATTGGTGTGTTCGAAGTGAAAAATTGGTCAATCTGTTCTGAAATTATGGCGATTTGAAAAATTCGAGCATTATTTTTTTTATATTTCGGTTTTTTCGATTGAACAATCGTATTCTATGGAAAAAAAACAAGCAGATTGGTGTGTTCGAAGTGAAAAATTGGTCAATCTGTTCTGAAATTATGGCGATTTGAAAAATTCGAGCATTATTTTTTTATATTTCGGTTTTTTAGATTGAACAATCGTATTCTATGGAAATAAACAAGCAGATTGGTGTGTTCGAAGTGAAAAATTGGTCAATCTGTTCTGAAATTATGGCGATTTGAAAAATTCGAGCATTATTTTTTTTATATTTCGGTTTTTTCGATTGAACAATCGTATTCTATGGAAAAAAACAATCAGATTGGTGTGTTCGAAGTTGAAAATTGGTCGATCTTTTCTGAAATTATGGCGATTTGAAAAATTCGAGCATTATTTTTTTTATATTTCGGTTTTTTCGATTGAACAATCGTATTCTATGGAAAAAAACAAGCAGATTGGTGTGTTCGAAGTGGAAAATTGGTCAATCTGTTCTGAAATTATGGCGATTTGAAAAATTCGAGCATTATTTTTTTTATATTTCGGTTTTTTCGATTGAACAATCGTATTCTATGGAAAAAAACAAGCAGATTGGTGTGTTCGAAGTGAAAAATTGGTCAATCTGTTCTGAAATTATGGCAATTTGAAAAATTCGAGCTATATTTTTTTATATTTCGGTTTTTTCGATTGAACAATCGTATTCTATGGAAAAAAACAAGCAGATTGGTGTGTTCGAAGTGAAAAATTGGTCAATCTGTTCTGAAATTATGGCGATTTGAAAAATTCGAGCATTATTTTTTTTATATTTCGGTTTTTTCGATTGAACAATCGTATTCTATGGAAAAAAATAAGCATATTGGTGTGTTCGAAGTGGAAAATTGGTCAATCTGTTCTGAAATTATGACGATTTGAAAATTTCGAGCATTATTTTTTTTATATTTCTGTTTTTTCGATTGAACAATCGTATTCTATGGAAAAAAACAAGCAGATTGGTGTGTTCGAAGTGAAAAATTGGCCAATCTGTTCTGAAATTATAGCGATTTGAAAAATTCGAGCATTATTTTTTTATATTTCGGTTTTTTCGATTGAACAATCGTATTCTATGGAAAAAAACAAGCAGATTGGTGTGTTCGAAGTGAAAAATTGGTCAATCTGTTCTGAAATTATGGCGATGTGAAAAATTCGAGCATTATTTTTTTTATATTTCGGTTTTTTCGATTGAACAATCGTATTCTATGGAAAAAAACAAGCAGATTGGTGTGTTCGAAGTGAAAAATTGGTCAATTTGTTCTGAAATTAGGGCGATTTGAAAAATTCGAGCATTATTTTTTTTATATTTCGGTTTTTTCGATTGAACAATCGTATTCTATGGAAAAAAACAAGCAGATTGGTGTGTTCGAAGTGAAAAATTGGTCAATCTGTTCTGAAATTATGGCGATTTGAATAATTCGAGCATTATTTTTTTTATATTTCGGTTTTTTCGATTGAACAATCGTATTCTATGGAAAAAACAAGCAGATTGGTGTGTTCGAAGTGAAAAATTGGTCAATCTGTTCTGAAATTATGGCGATGTGAAAAATTCGAGCATTATTTTTTTTATATTTCGGTTTTTTCGATTGAACAATCGTATTCTATGGAAAAAAACAAGCAGATTGGTGTGTTCGAAGTGAAAAATTGGTCAATCTGTTCTGAAATTATGGCGATTTGAAAAATTCGAGCATTATTTTTTTTATATTTCGGTTTTTTTGATTGAACAATCGTATTCTATGGAAAAAAACAAGCAGATTGGTGTGTTCGAAGTGAAAAATTGGTCAATCTGTTCTGAAATTATGGCGATTTGAAAAATTCGAGCATTATTTTTTTTATATTTCGGTTTTTTCGATTGAACAATCGTATTCTATGAAAAAAAACAAGCAGATTGGTGTGTCCGAAGTTGAAAATTGGTCAATCTGTTCTGAAATTATGGCGATTTGAAAAATTCGAGCATTATTTTTTTTATATTTCGGTTTTTTCGATTGAACAATCGTATTCTATGGAAAAAACAAGCAGATTGGTGTGTTCGAAGTGAAAAATTGGTCAATCTGTTCTGAAATTATGGCGATTTGAAAAATTCGAGCATTTTTTTTTATATTTCGGTTTTTTCGATTGAACAATCGTATTCTATGGAAAAAAACAAGCAGATTGGTGTGTCCGAAGTTGAAAATTGGTCAATCTGTTCTGAAATTATGGCGATTTGAAAAATTCGAGCATTATTTTTTTTATATTTCGGTTTTTTCGATTGAACAATCGTATTCTATGTAAAAAAACAAGCAGATTGGTGTGTCCGAAGTTGAAAATTGGTCAATCTGTTCTGAAATTATGGCGATTTGAAAAATTTGAGCATTATTTTTTTTATATTTCGGTTTTTTCGATTGAACAATCGTATTCTATGGAAAAAAAAAGCAGATTGGTGTGTTCGAAGTGAAAAATTGGTCAATCCGTTCTGAAATTATGGCGATTTGAAAAATTCGAGCATTATTTTTTTTATATTTCGGTTTTTTCGATGGAACAATCGTATTCTATGGAAAAAAACAAGCAGATTGGTGTGTTCGAAGTGAAAAATTGGTCAATCTGTTCTGAAATTATGGCGATTTGAAAAATTCGAGCATTATTTTTTTTATATTTCGGTTTTTTCGATTGAACAATCGTATTCTATGGAAAAAAACAAGCAGATTGGTGTGTTCGAAGTGAAAAATTAGTCAATCTGTTCTGAAATTATGGCGATTTGAAAAATTCGAGCATTATTTTTTTTATATTTCGGTTTTTTCGATTGAACAATCGTATTCTATGGAAAAAAACAAGCAGATTGGTGTGTTCAAAGTGAAAAATTGGTCAATCTGTTCTGAAATTATGGCGATTTGAAAAATTCGAGCATTATTTTTTTTATATTTCGGTTTTTTCGAGTGAACAATCGTATTCTATGGAAAAAAACAAGCAGATTGGTGTGTTCGAAGTGAAAAATTGGTCAATCTGTTCTGAAATTATGGCGATTTGAAAAATTCGAGCATTATTTTTTTTATATTTCTGTTTTTTCGATTGAACAATCGTATTCTATGGAAAAAAACAAGCAGATTGGTGTGTTCAAAGTGAAAAATTGGTCAATCTGTTCTGAAATTATGGCGATTTGAAAAATTCGAGCATTATTTTTTTTATATTTCGGTTTTTTCGAGTGAACAATCGTATTCTATGGAAAAAAACAAGCAGATTGGTGTGTTCAAAGTGAAAAATTGGTCAATCTGTTCTGAAATTATGGCGATTTGAAAAATTCGAGCATTATTTTTTTTATATTTCGGTTTTTTCAATTGAACAATCGTATTCTATGGAAAAAACAAGCAGATTGGTGTGTTCGAAGTGAAAAATTGGTCAATCTGTTCTGAAATTATGGCGATTTGAAAAATTCGAGCATTATTTTTTTATATTTCGGTTTTTTCGATCGAACAATCGTATTCTATGGAAAAAAACAAGCAGATTGGTGTGTTCGAAGTGAAAAATTGGTCAATCTGTTCTGAAATTATGGCGATTTGAAAAATTCGAGCATTATTTTTTTTATATTTCGGTTTTTTCGATTGAACAATCGTATTCTATGGAAAAAAACAAGCAGATTGGTGTGTTCGAAGTGAAAAATTGGTCAATCTGTTCTGAAATTATGGCGATTTGAAAAATTCGAGCATTATTTTTTTTATATTTCGGTTTTTTCGAGTGAACAATCGTATTCTATGGAAAAAAACAAGCAGATTGGTGTGTTCAAAGTGAAAAATTGGTCAATCTGTTCTGAAATTATGGCGACTTGAAAAATTCGAGCATTATTTTTTTTGTATTTCGGTTTTTTCGATTGAACAATCGTATTCTATGGAAAAAAACAAGCAGATTGGTGTGTTCGAAGTGAAAAATTGGTCAATCTGTTCTGAAATTATGGCGATTTGAAAAATTCGAGCAATATTTTTTTTATATTTCGGTTTTTTCGATTGAACAATCGTATTCTATGGAAAAAAACAAGCAGATTGGTGTGTTCGAAGTGAAAAATTGGTCAATCTGTTCTGAAATTATGGCGATTTGAAAAATTCGAGCATTATTTTTTTTATAGTTCGGTTTTTTCGATTGAACAATCGTATTCATTGGAAAAAAACAAGCAGATTGGTGTGTTCTAAGTGAAAAATTGGTCAATCTGTTCTGAAATTATGGCGATTTGAAAAATTCGAGCTATATTTTTTTTATATTTCGGTTTTTTTGATTGAACAATCGTATTCTATGGAAAAAAACAAGCAGATTGGTGTGTTCGAAGTGAAAAATTGGTCAATCTGTTCTGAAATTATGGCGATTTGAAAAATTCGAGCATTATTTTTTTTATATTTCGGTTTTTTCGATGGAACAATCGTATTCTATGGAAAAAAACAAGCAGATTGGTGTGTTCGAAGTGAATAATTGGTCAATCTGTTCTGAAATTATGGCGATTTGAAAAATTCGAGCATTATTTTTTTTATATTTCGGTTTTTTCGATTGAACAATCGTATTCTATGGAAAAAACAAGCAGATTGGTGTGTTCGAAGTGAAAAATTGGTCAATCTGTTCTGAAATTATGGCGATTTGAAAAATTCGAGCATTATTTTTTCTATATTTCTGTTTTTTCGATGGAACAATCGTATTCTATGGAAAAAAAAAGCAGATTGGTGTGTTCGAAGTGAAAAATTGGTCAATCCGTTCTGAAATTATGGCGATTTGAAAAATTCGAGCATTATTTTTTTTATATTTCGGTTTTTTCGATGGAACAATCGTATTCTATGGAAAAAAACAAGCAGATTGGTGTGTTCGAAGTGAAAAATTGGTCAATCTGTTCTGAAATTATGGCGATTTGAAAAATTCGAGCATTATTTTTTTTATATTTCGGTTTTTTCGATTGAACAATCGTATTCTATGGAAAAAAACAAGCAGATTGGTGTGTTCGAAGTGAAAAATTAGTCAATCTGTTCTGAAATTATGGCGATTTGAAAAATTCGAGCATTATTTTTTTTATATTTCGGTTTTTTCGATTGAACAATCGTATTCTATGGGAAAAAACAAGCAGATTGGTGTGTTCAAAGTGAAAAATTGGTCAATCTGTTCTGAAATTATGGCGATTTGAAAAATTCGAGCATTATTTTTTTTATATTTCGGTTTTTTCGATTGAACAATCGTATTCTATGGAAAAAACAAGCAGATTGGTGTGTTCGAAGTGAAAAATTGGTCAATCTTTTCTGAAATTATGGCGATTTGAAAAATTCGAGCATTATTTTTTCTATATTTCTGTTTTTTCGATGGAACAATCGTATTCTATGGAAAAAAACAAGCAGATTGGTGTGTTCGAAGTGAAAAATTAGTCAATCTGTTCAGAAATTATGGCGATTTGAAAAATTCGAGCATTCTTTTTTTTATATTTCGGTTTTTTCGATTGAACAATCGTATTCTATGGAAAAAAACAAGCAGATTGGTGTGTTCGAAGTGAAAAATTGGTCAATCTGTTCTGAAATTATGGCGATTTGAAAAATTCGAGCATTATTTTTTTTATATTTCGGTTTTTTCGATTGAACAATCGTATTCTATGAAAAAAAACAAGCAGATTGGTGTGTCCGAAGTTGAAAATTGGTCAATCTGTTCTGAAATTATGGCGATTTGAAAAATTCGAGCATTATTTTTTTTATATTTCGGTTTTTTCGATTGAACAATCGTATTCTATGGAAAAAAACAAGCAGATTGGTGTGTTCGAAGTGAAAAATTGGTCAATCTGTTCTGAAATTATGGCGATGTGAAAAATTCGAGCATTATTTTTTTTATATTTCGGTTTTTTCGATTGAACAATCGTATTCTATGGAAAAAAACAAGCAGATTGGTGTGTTCGAAGTGAAAAATTGGTCAATCTGTTCTGAAATTATGGCGATTTGAAAAATTCGAGCATTATTTTTTTTATATTTCGGTTTTTTCGATGGAACAATCGTATTCTATGGAAAAAAAACAAGCAGATTGGTGTGTTCGAAGTGAAAAATTGGTCAATCTGTTCTGAAATTATGGCGATTTGAAAAATTCGAGCATTATTTTTTTATATTTCGGTTTTTTAGATTGAACAATCGTATTCTATGGAAATAAACAAGCAGATTGGTGTGTTCGAAGTGAAAAATTGGTCAATCTGTTCTGAAATTATGGCGATTTGAAAAATTCGAGCATTATTTTTTTTATATTTCGGTTTTTTCGATTGAACAATCGTATTCTATGGAAAAAAACAATCAGATTGGTGTGTTCGAAGTTGAAAATTGGTCGATCTTTTCTGAAATTATGGCGATTTGAAAAATTCGAGCATTATTTTTTTTATATTTCGGTTTTTTCGATTGAACAATCGTATTCTATGGAAAAAAACAAGCAGATTGGTGTGTTCGAAGTGGAAAATTGGTCAATCTGTTCTGAAATTATGGCGATTTGAAAAATTCGAGCATTATTTTTTTTATATTTCGGTTTTTTCGATTGAACAATCGTATTCTATGGAAAAAAACAAGCAGATTGGTGTGTTCGAAGTGAAAAATTGGTCAATCTGTTCTGAAATTATGGCAATTTGAAAAATTCGAGCTATATTTTTTTATATTTCGGTTTTTTCGATTGAACAATCGTATTCTATGGAAAAAAACAAGCAGATTGGTGTGTTCGAAGTGAAAAATTGGTCAATCTGTTCTGAAATTATGGCGATTTGAAAAATTCGAGCATTATTTTTTTTATATTTCGGTTTTTTCGATTGAACAATCGTATTCTATGGAAAAAAATAAGCATATTGGTGTGTTCGAAGTGGAAAATTGGTCAATCTGTTCTGAAATTATGACGATTTGAAAATTTCGAGCATTATTTTTTTTATATTTCTGTTTTTTCGATTGAACAATCGTATTCTATGGAAAAAAACAAGCAGATTGGTGTGTTCGAAGTGAAAAATTGGTCAATCTGTTCTGAAATTATAGCGATTTGAAAAATTCGAGCATTATTTTTTTATATTTCGGTTTTTTCGATTGAACAATCGTATTCTATGGAAAAAACAAGCAGATTGGTGTGTTCGAAGTGAAAAATTGGTCAATCTGTTCTGAAATTATGGCGATGTGAAAAATTCGAGCATTATTTTTTTTATATTTCGGTTTTTTCGATTGAACAATCGTATTCTATGGAAAAAAACAAGCAGATTGGTGTGTTCGAAGTGAAAAATTGGTCAATCTGTTCTGAAATTATGGCGATTTGAAAAATTCGAGCATTATTTTTTTTATATTTCGGTTTTTTTGATTGAACAATCGTATTCTATGGAAAAAAACAAGCAGATTGGTGTGTTCGAAGTGAAAAATTGGTCAATCTGTTCTGAAATTATGGCGATTTGAAAAATTCGAGCATTATTTTTTTTATAATTCGGTTTTTTCGATTGAACAATCGTATTCTATGAAAAAAAACAAGCAGATTGGTGTGTCCGAAGTTGAAAATTGGTCAATCTGTTCTGAAATTATGGCGATTTGAAAAATTCGAGCATTATTTTTTTTATATTTCGGTTTTTTCGATTGAACAATCGTATTCTATGGAAAAAACAAGCAGATTGGTGTGTTCGAAGTGAAAAATTGGTCAATCTGTTCTGAAATTATGGCGATTTGAAAAATTCGAGCATTTTTTTTTATATTTCGGTTTTTTCGATTGAACAATCGTATTCTATGGAAAAAAACAAGCAGATTGGTGTGTCCGAAGTTGAAAATTGGTCAATCTGTTCTGAAATTATGGCGATTTGAAAAATTCGAGCATTATTTTTTTTATATTTCGGTTTTTTCGATTGAACAATCGTATTCTATGTAAAAAAACAAGCAGATTGGTGTGTCCGAAGTTGAAAATTGGTCAATCTGTTCTGAAATTATGGCGATTTGAAAAATTTGAGCATTATTTTTTTTATATTTCGGTTTTTTCGATTGAACAATCGTATTCTATGGAAAAAAAAAGCAGATTGGTGTGTTCGAAGTGAAAAATTGGTCAATCCGTTCTGAAATTATGGCGATTTGAAAAATTCTAGCATTATTTTTTTTATATTTCGGTTTTTTCGATGGAACAATCGTATTCTATGGAAAAAAACAAGCAGATTGGTGTGTTCGAAGTGAAAAATTGGTCAATCTGTTCTGAAATTATGGCGATTTGAAAAATTCGAGCATTATTTTTTTTATATTTCGGTTTTTTCGATTGAACAATCGTATTCTATGGAAAAAAACAAGCAGATTGGTGTGTTCGAAGTGAAAAATTAGTCAATCTGTTCTGAAATTATGGCGATTTGAAAAATTCGAGCATTATTTTTTTTATATTTCGGTTTTTTCGATTGAACAATCGTATTCTATGGAAAAAAACAAGCAGATTGGTGTGTTCAAAGTGAAAAATTGGTCAATCTGTTCTGAAATTATGGCGATTTGAAAAATTCGAGCATTATTTTTTTTATATTTCGGTTTTTTCGAGTGAACAATCGTATTCTATGGAAAAAAACAAGCAGATTGGTGTGTTCGAAGTGAAAAATTGGTCAATCTGTTCTGAAATTATGGCGATTTGAAAAATTCGAGCATTATTTTTTTTATATTTCGGTTTTTTCAATTGAACAATCGTATTCTATGGAAAAAAACAAGCAGATTGGTGTGTTCAAAGTGAAAAATTGGTCAATCTGTTCTGAAATTATGGCGATTTGAAAAATTCGAGCATTATTTTTTTATATTTCGGTTTTTTCGATCGAACAATCGTATTCTATGGAAAAAAACAAGCAGATTGGTGTGTTCGAAGTGAAAAATTGGTCAATCTGTTCTGAAATTATGGCGATTTGAAAAATTCGAGCATTATTTTTTTTATATTTCGGTTTTTTCGATTGAACAATCGTATTCTATGGAAAAAAACAAGCAGATTGGTGTGTTCGAAGTGAAAAATTGGTCGATCTGTTCTGAAATTATGGCGATTTGAAAAATTCGAGCATTATTTTTTTTATATTTCGGTTTTTTCGAGTGAACAATCGTATTCTATGGAAAAAAACAAGCAGATTGGTGTGTTCAAAGTGAAAAATTGGTCAATCTGTTCTGAAATTATGGCGACTTGAAAAATTCGAGCATTATTTTTTTTGTATTTCGGTTTTTTCGATTGAACAATCGTATTCTATGGAAAAAAACAAGCAGATTGGTGTGTTCGAAGTGAAAAATTGGTCAATCTGTTCTGAAATTATGGCGATTTGAAAAATTCGAGCAATATTTTTTTTATATTTCGGTTTTTTCGATTGAACAATCGTATTCTATGGAAAAAAACAAGCAGATTGGTGTGTTCGAAGTGAAAAATTGGTCAATCTGTTCTGAAATTATGGCGATTTGAAAAATTCGAGCATTATTTTTTTTATATTTCGGTTTTTTCGATTGAACAATCGTATTCTATGGAAAAAAACAAGCAGATTGGTGTGTTCTAAGTGAAAAATTGGTCAATCTGTTCTGAAATTATGGCGATTTGAAAAATTCGAGCTATATTTTTTTTATATTTCGGTTTTTTTGATTGAACAATCGTATTCTATGGAAAAAAACAAGCAGATTGGTGTGTTCGAAGTGAAAAATTGGTCAATCTGTTCTGAAATTATGGCGATTTGAAAAATTCGAGCATTATTTTTTTTATATTTCGGTTTTTTCGATGGAACAATCGTATTCTATGGAAAAAAACAAGCAGATTGGTGTGTTCGAAGTGAATAATTGGTCAATCTGTTCTGAAATTATGGCGATTTGAAAAATTCGAGCATTATTTTTTTTATATTTCGGTTTTTTCGATTGAACAATCGTATTCTATGGAAAAAACAAGCAGATTGGTGTGTTCGAAGTGAAAAATTGGTCAATCTGTTCTGAAATTATGGCGATTTGAAAAATTCGAGCATTATTTTTTCTATATTTCTGTTTTTTCGATGGAACAATCGTATTCTATGGAAAAAAAAAGCAGATTGGTGTGTTCGAAGTGAAAAATTGGTCAATCCGTTCTGAAATTATGGCGATTTGAAAAATTCGAGCATTATTTTTTTTATATTTCGGTTTTTTCGATGGAACAATCGTATTCTATGGAAAAAAACAAGCAGATTGGTGTGTTCGAAGTGAAAAATTGGTCAATCTGTTCTGAAATTATGGCGATTTGAAAAATTCGAGCATTATTTTTTTTATATTTCGGTTTTTTCGATTGAACAATCGTATTCTATGGAAAAAAACAAGCAGATTGGTGTGTTCGAAGTGAAAAATTAGTCAATCTGTTCTGAAATTATGGCGATTTGAAAAATTCGAGCATTATTTTTTTTATATTTCGGTTTTTTCGATTGAACAATCGTATTCTATGGAAAAAAACAAGCAGATTGGTGTGTTCAAAGTGAAAAATTGGTCAATCTGTTCTGAAATTATGGCGATTTGAAAAATTCGAGCATTATTTTTTTTATATTTCGGTTTTTTCGATTGAACAATCGTATTCTATGGAAAAAACAAGCAGATTGGTGTGTTCGAAGTGAAAAATTGGTCAATCTTTTCTGAAATTATGGCGATTTGAAAAATTCGAGCATTATTTTTTCTATATTTCTGTTTTTTCGATGGAACAATCGTATTCTATGGAAAAAAACAAGCAGATTGGTGTGTTCGAAGTGAAAAATTAGTCAATCTGTTCAGAAATTATGGCGATTTGAAAAATTCGAGCATTCTTTTTTTTATATTTCGGTTTTTTCGATTGAACAATCGTATTCTATGGAAAAAAACAAGCAGATTGGTGTGTTCGAAGTGAAAAATTGGTCAATCTGTTCTGAAATTATGGCGATTTGAAAAATTCGAGCATTATTTTTTTTATATTTCGGTTTTTTCGATTGAACAATCGTATTCTATGAAAAAAAACAAGCAGATTGGTGTGTCCGAAGTTGAAAATTGGTCAATCTGTTCTGAAATTATGGCGATTTGAAAAATTCGAGCATTATTTTTTTTATATTTCGGTTTTTTCGATTGAACAATCGTATTCTATGGAAAAAACAAGCAGATTGGTGTGTTCGAAGTGAAAAATTGGTCAATCTGTTCTGAAATTATGGCGATTTGAAAAATTCGAGCATTATTTTTTTATATTTCGGTTTTTTCGATCGAACAATCGTATTCTATGGAAAAAAACAAGCAGATTGGTGTGTTCAAAGTGAAAAATTGGTCAATCTGTTCTGAAATTATGGCGATTTGAAAAATTCGAGCATTATTTTTTTTATATTTCGGTTTTTTCAATTGAACAATCGTATTCTATGGAAAAAACAAGCAGATTGGTGTGTTCGAAGTGAAAAATTGGTAAATCTGTTCTGAAATTATTACTATTTGAAAAATTCGAGCATTATTTTTTTTATATTTCGGTTTTTTCGATTGAACAATCGTATTCTATGGAAAAAAACAAGCAGATTGGTGTGTTCGAAGTGAAAAATTGGTCAATCTGTTCTGAAATTATGGCGATTTGAAAAATTCGAGCATTATTTTTTTTATATTTCGGTTTTTTCGATTGAACAATCGTATTCTATGGAAAAAAACAAGCAGATTGGTGTGTTCGAAGTGACAAATTGGTCAATCTGTTCTGAAATTATGGCGATTTGAAAAATTCGAGCATTATTTTTTTTATATTTCGGTTTTTTCGATGGAACAATCGTATTCTATGGAAAAAAACAAGCAGATTGGTGTGTTCGAAGTGAAAAATTGGTCAATCTGTTCTGAAATTATGGCGATTTGAAAAATTCGAGCATTCTTTTTTTTATATTTCGGTTTTTTCGATTGAACAATCGTATTCTATGGAAAAAACAAGCAGATTGGTGTGTTCAAAGTGAAAAATTGGTCAATCTGTTCTGAAATTATGGCGATTTGAAAAATTCGAGCTATATTTTTTTTATATTTCGGTTTTTTTGATTGAACAATCGTATTCTATGGAAAAAAACAAGCAGATTGGTGTGTTCGAAGTGAAAAATTGGTCAATCTGTTCTGAAATTATGGCGATTTGAAAAATTCGAGCATTATTTTTTTTATATTTCGGTTTTTTCGATGGAACAATCGTATTCTATGGAAAAAAACAAGCAGATTGGTGTGTTCGAAGTGAATAATTGGTCAATCTGTTCTGAAATTATGGCGATTTGAAAAATTCGAGCATTATTTTTTTTATATTTCGGTTTTTTCGATTGAACAATCGTATTCTATGGAAAAAACAAGCAGATTGGTGTGTTCGAAGTGAAAAATTGGTCAATCTGTTCTGAAATTATGGCGATTTGAAAAATTCGAGCATTATTTTTTCTATATTTCTGTTTTTTCGATTGAACAATCGTATTCTATGGAAAAAAACAAGCAGATTGGTGTGTTCGAAGTGGAAAATTGGTCAATCTGTTCTGAAATTATGGCGATTTGAAAAATTCGAGCATTATTTTTTTTATATTTCGGTTTTTTCGATTGAACAATCGTATTCTATGGAAAAAAACAAGCAGATTGGTGTGTTCGAAGTGAAAAATTGGTCAATCTGTTCTGAAATTATGGCAATTTGAAAAATTCGAGCTATATTTTTTTATATTTCGGTTTTTTCGATTGAACAATCGTATTCTATGGAAAAAAACAAGCAGATTGGTGTGTTCGAAGTGAAAAATTGGTCAATCTGTTCTGAAATTATGGCGATTTGAAAAATTCGAGCATTATTTTTTTTATATTTCGGTTTTTTCGATTGAACAATCGTATTCTATGGAAAAAAATAAGCATATTGGTGTGTTCGAAGTGAAAAATTGGTCAATCTGTTCTGAAATTATGGCGATTTGAAAAATTCGAGCATTATTTTTTTTATATTTCGGTTTTTTCGATTGAACAATCGTATTCTATGGAAAAAAACAAGCAGATTGGTGTATTCGAAGTGAAAAATTGGTCAATCTGTTCTGAAATTATGGCGATTTGAAAAATTCGAGCATTATTTTTTTTATATTTCGGTTTTTTCGATTGAACAATCGTATTCTATGGAAAAAAACAAGCAGATTGGTGTGTTCGAAGTGAAAAATTGGTCAATCTGTTCTGAAATTATGGCGATGTGAAAAATTCGAGCATTATTTTTTTTATATTTCGGTTTTTTCGATTGAACAATCTTATTCTATGGAAAAAAACAAGCAGATTGGTGTGTTCGAAGTGAAAAATTGGTCAATTTGTTCTGAAATTAGGGCGATTTGAAAAATTCGAGCATTATTTTTTTTATATTTCGGTTTTTTCGATTGAACAATCGTATTCTATGGAAAAAACAAGCAGATTGGTGTGTTCGAAGTGAAAAATTGGTAAATCTGTTCTGAAATTATTACTATTTGAAAAATTCGAGCATTATTTTTTTTATATTTCGGTTTTTTCGATTGAACAATCGTATTCTATGGAAAAAAACAAGCAGATTGGTGTGTTCGAAGTGAAAAATTGGTCAATCTGTTCTGAAATTATGGCGATTTGAAAAATTCGAGCATTATTTTTTTTATATTTCGGTTTTTTCGATTGAACAATCGTATTCTATGGAAAAAAACAAGCAGATTGGTGTGTTCGAAGTGGAAAATTGGTCAATCTGTTCTGAAATTATGGCGATTTGAAAAATTCGAGCATTATTTTTTTTATATTTCGGTTTTTTCGATTGAACAATCGTATTCTATGGAAAAAAACAAGCAGATTGGTGTGTTCGAAGTGAAAAATTGGTCAATCTGTTCTGAAATTATGGCAATTTGAAAAATTCGAGCTATATTTTTTTATATTTCGGTTTTTTCGATTGAACAATCGTATTCTATGGAAAAAAACAAGCAGATTGGTGTGTTCGAAGTGAAAAATTGGTCAATCTGTTCTGAAATTATGGCGATTTGAAAAATTCGAGCATTATTTTTTTTATATTTCGGTTTTTTCGATTGAACAATCGTATTCTATGGAAAAAAATAAGCATATTGGTGTGTTCGAAGTGAAAAATTGGTCAATCTGTTCTGAAATTATGGCGATTTGAAAAATTCGAGCATTATTTTTTTTATATTTCGGTTTTTTTGATTGAACAATCGTATTCTATGGAAAAAAACAAGCAGATTGGTGTATTCGAAGTGAAAAATTGGTCAATCTGTTCTGAAATTATGGCGATTTGAAAAATTCGAGCATTATTTTTTTTATATTTCGGTTTTTTCGATTGAACAATCGTATTCTATGGAAAAAAACAAGCAGATTGGTGTGTTCGAAGTGAAAAATTGGTCAATCTGTTCTGAAATTATGGCGATGTGAAAAATTCGAGCATTATTTTTTTTATATTTCGGTTTTTTCGATTGAACAATCTTATTCTATGGAAAAAAACAAGCAGATTGGTGTGTTCGAAGTGAAAAATTGGTCAATTTGTTCTGAAATTAGGGCGATTTGAAAAATTCGAGCATTATTTTTTTTATATTTCGGTTTTTTCGATTGAACAATCGTATTCTATGGAAAAAACAAGCAGATTGGTGTGTTCGAAGTGAAAAATTGGTAAATCTGTTCTGAAATTATTACTATTTGAAAAATTCGAGCATTATTTTTTTTATATTTCGGTTTTTTCGATTGAACAATCGTATTCTATGGAAAAAAACAAGCAGATTGGTGTGTTCGAAGTGAAAAATTGGTCAATCTGTTCTGAAATTATGGCGATTTGAAAAATTCGAGCATTATTTTTTTTATATTTCGGTTTTTTCGATTGAACAATCGTATTCTATGGAAAAAAACAAGCAGATTGGTGTGTTCGAAGTGGAAAATTGGTCAATCTGTTCTGAAATTATGGCGATTTGAAAAATTCGAGCATTATTTTTTTTATATTTCGGTTTTTTCGATTGAACAATCGTATTCTATGGAAAAAAACAAGCAGATTGGTGTGTTCGAAGTGAAAAATTGGTCAATCTGTTCTGAAATTATGGCAATTTGAAAAATTCGAGCTATATTTTTTTATATTTCGGTTTTTTCGATTGAACAATCGTATTCTATGGAAAAAAACAAGCAGATTGGTGTGTTCGAAGTGAAAAATTGGTCAATCTGTTCTGAAATTATGGCGATTTGAAAAATTCGAGCATTATTTTTTTTATATTTCGGTTTTTTCGATTGAACAATCGTATTCTATGGAAAAAAATAAGCATATTGGTGTGTTCGAAGTGAAAAATTGGTCAATCTGTTCTGAAATTATGGCGATTTGAAAAATTCGAGCATTATTTTTTTTATATTTCGGTTTTTTCGATTGAACAATCGTATTCTATGGAAAAAAACAAGCAGATTGGTGTATTCGAAGTGAAAAATTGGTCAATCTGTTCTGAAATTATGGCGATTTGAAAAATTCGAGCATTATTTTTTTTATATTTCGGTTTTTTCGATTGAACAATCGTATTCTATGGAAAAAAACAAGCAGATTGGTGTGTTCGAAGTGAAAAATTGGTCAATCTGTTCTGAAATTATGGCGATGTGAAAAATTCGAGCATTATTTTTTTTATATTTCGGTTTTTTCGATTGAACAATCTTATTCTATGGAAAAAAACAAGCAGATTGGTGTGTTCGAAGTGAAAAATTGGTCAATTTGTTCTGAAATTAGGGCGATTTGAAAAATTCGAGCATTATTTTTTTTATATTTCGGTTTTTTCGATTGAACAATCGTATTCTATGGAAAAAACAAGCAGATTGGTGTGTTCGAAGTGAAAAATTGGTAAATCTGTTCTGAAATTATTACTATTTGAAAAATTCGAGCATTATTTTTTTTATATTTCGGTTTTTTCGATTGAACAATCGTATTCTATGGAAAAAAACAAGCAGATTGGTGTGTTCGAAGTGAAAAATTGGTCAATCTGTTCTGAAATTATGGCGATTTGAAAAATTCGAGCATTATTTTTTTTATATTTCGGTTTTTTCGATTGAACAATCGTATTCTATGGAAAAAAACAAGCAGATTGGTGTGTTCGAAGTGGAAAATTGGTCAATCTGTTCTGAAATTATGGCGATTTGAAAAATTCGAGCATTATTTTTTTTATATTTCGGTTTTTTCGATTGAACAATCGTATTCTATGGAAAAAAACAAGCAGATTGGTGTGTTCGAAGTGAAAAATTGGTCAATCTGTTCTGAAATTATGGCAATTTGAAAAATTCGAGCTATATTTTTTTATATTTCGGTTTTTTCGATTGAACAATCGTATTCTATGGAAAAAAACAAGCAGATTGGTGTGTTCGAAGTGAAAAATTGGTCAATCTGTTCTGAAATTATGGCGATTTGAAAAATTCGAGCATTATTTTTTTTATATTTCGGTTTTTTCGATTGAACAATCGTATTCTATGGAAAAAAATAAGCATATTGGTGTGTTCGAAGTGAAAAATTGGTCAATCTGTTCTGAAATTATGGCGATTTGAAAAATTCGAGCATTATTTTTTTTATATTTCGGTTTTTTCGATTGAACAATCGTATTCTATGGAAAAAAACAAGCAGATTGGTGTATTCGAAGTGAAAAATTGGTCAATCTGTTCTGAAATTATGGCGATTTGAAAAATTCGAGCATTATTTTTTTTATATTTCGGTTTTTTCGATTGAACAATCGTATTCTATGGAAAAAAACAAGCAGATTGGTGTGTTCGAAGTGAAAAATTGGTCAATCTGTTCTGAAATTATGGCGATGTGAAAAATTCGAGCATTATTTTTTTTATATTTCGGTTTTTTCGATTGAACAATCTTATTCTATGGAAAAAAACAAGCAGATTGGTGTATTCGAAGTGAAAAATTGGTCAATCTGTTCTGAAATTATGGCGATTTGAAAAATTCGAGCATTATTTTTTTTATATTTCGGTTTTTTCGATTGAACAATCGTATTCTATGGAAAAAAACAAGCAGATTGGTGTGTTCGAAGTGAAAAATTGGTCAATCTGTTCTGAAATTATGGCGATGTGAAAAATTCGAGCATTATTTTTTTTATATTTCGGTTTTTTCGATTGAACAATCTTATTCTATGGAAAAAAACAAGCAGATTGGTGTGTTCGAAGTGAAAAATTGGTCAATTTGTTCTGAAATTAGGGCGATTTGAAAAATTCGAGCATTATTTTTTTTATATTTCGGTTTTTTCGATTGAACAATCGTATTCTATGGAAAAAACAAGCAGATTGGTGTGTTCGAAGTGAAAAATTGGTAAATCTGTTCTGAAATTATTACTATTTGAAAAATTCGAGCATTATTTTTTTTATATTTCGGTTTTTTCGATTGAACAATCGTATTCTATGGAAAAAAACAAGCAGATTGGTGTGTTCGAAGTGAAAAATTGGTCAATCTGTTCTGAAATTATGGCGATTTGAAAAATTCGAGCATTATTTTTTTTATATTTCGGTTTTTTCGATTGAACAATCGTATTCTATGGAAAAAAACAAGCAGATTGGTGTGTTCGAAGTGGAAAATTGGTCAATCTGTTCTGAAATTATGGCGATTTGAAAAATTCGAGCATTATTTTTTTTATATTTCGGTTTTTTCGATTGAACAATCGTATTCTATGGAAAAAAACAAGCAGATTGGTGTGTTCGAAGTGAAAAATTGGTCAATCTGTTCTGAAATTATGGCAATTTGAAAAATTCGAGCTATATTTTTTTATATTTCGGTTTTTTCGATTGAACAATCGTATTCTATGGAAAAAAACAAGCAGATTGGTGTGTTCGAAGTGAAAAATTGGTCAATCTGTTCTGAAATTATGGCGATTTGAAAAATTCGAGCATTATTTTTTTTATATTTCGGTTTTTTCGATTGAACAATCGTATTCTATGGAAAAAAATAAGCATATTGGTGTGTTCGAAGTGAAAAATTGGTCAATCTGTTCTGAAATTATGGCGATTTGAAAAATTCGAGCATTATTTTTTTTATATTTCGGTTTTTTCGATTGAACAATCGTATTCTATGGAAAAAAACAAGCAGATTGGTGTATTCGAAGTGAAAAATTGGTCAATCTGTTCTGAAATTATGGCGATTTGAAAAATTCGAGCATTATTTTTTTTATATTTCGGTTTTTTCGATTGAACAATCGTATTCTATGGAAAAAAACAAGCAGATTGGTGTGTTCGAAGTGAAAAATTGGTCAATCTGTTCTGAAATTATGGCGATGTGAAAAATTCGAGCATTATTTTTTCTATATTTCGGTTTTTTCGATTGAACAATCTTATTCTATGGAAAAAAACAAGCAGATTGGTGTGTTCGAAGTGAAAAATTGGTCAATTTGTTCTGAAATTAGGGCGATTTGAAAAATTCGAGCATTATTTTTTTTATATTTCGGTTTTTTCGATTGAACAATCGTATTCTATGGAAAAAACAAGCAGATTGGTGTGTTCGAAGTGAAAAATTGGTAAATCTGTTCTGAAATTATTACTATTTGAAAAATTCGAGCATTATTTTTTTTATATTTCGGTTTTTTCGATTGAACAATCGTATTCTATGGAAAAAAACAAGCAGATTGGTGTGTTCGAAGTGAAAAATTGGTCAATCTGTTCTGAAATTATGGCGATTTGAAAAATTCGAGCATTATTTTTTTTATATTTCGGTTTTTTCGATTGAACAATCGTATTCTATGGAAAAAAACAAGCAGATTGGTGTGTTCGAAGTGGAAAATTGGTCAATCTGTTCTGAAATTATGGCGATTTGAAAAATTCGAGCATTATTTTTTTTATATTTCGGTTTTTTCGATTGAACAATCGTATTCTATGGAAAAAAACAAGCAGATTGGTGTGTTCGAAGTGGAAAATTGGTCAATCTGTTCTGAAATTATGGCGATTTGAAAAATTCGAGCATTATTTTTTTTATATTTCGGTTTTTTCGATTGAACAATCGTATTCTATGGAAAAAAACAAGCAGATTGGTGTGTTCGAAGTGGAAAATTGGTCAATCTGTTCTGAAATTATGGCGATTTGAAAAATTCGAGCATTATTTTTTTTATATTTCGGTTTTTTCGATTGAACAATCGTATTCTATGGAAAAAAACAAGCAGATTGGTGTGTTCGAAGTGAAAAATTGGTCAATCTGTTCTGAAATTATGGCGATTTGAAAAATTCGAGCATTATTATTTTTATATTTCGGTTTTTTCAATTGAACAATCGTATTCTATGGAAAAAAACAAGCAGATTGGTGTGTTCGAAGTGAAAAATTAGTCAATCTGTTCTGAAATTATGGCGATTTGAAAAATTCGAGCATTATTTTTTTTATATTTCGGTTTTTTCGATTGAACAATCGTATTCTATGGAAAAAAACAAGCAGATTGGTGTGTTCAAAGTGAAAAATTGGTCAATCTGTTCTGAAATTATGGCGATTTGAAAAATTCGAGCATTATTTTTTTTATATTTCGGTTTTTTCGAGTGAACAATCGTATTCTATGGAAAAAAACAAGCAGATTGGTGTGTTCGAAGTGAAAAATTGGTCAATCTGTTCTGAAATTATGGCGATTTGAAAAATTCGAGCATTATTTTTTTTATATTTCTGTTTTTTCGATTGAACAATCGTATTCTATGGAAAAAAACAAGCAGATTGGTGTGTTCAAAGTGAAAAATTGGTCAATCTGTTCTGAAATTATGGCGATTTGAAAAATTCGAGCATTATTTTTTTTATATTTCGGTTTTTTCGAGTGAACAATCGTATTCTATGGAAAAAAACAAGCAGATTGGTGTGTTCAAAGTGAAAAATTGGTCAATCTGTTCTGAAATTATGGCGATTTGAAAAATTCGAGCATTATTTTTTTTATATTTCGGTTTTTTCAATTGAACAATCGTATTCTATGGAAAAAAACAAGCAGATTGGTGTGTTCGAAGTGAAAAATTGGTCAATCTGTTCTGAAATTATGGCGATTTGAAAAATTCGAGCATTATTTTTTTATATTTCGGTTTTTTCGATCGAACAATCGTATTCTATGGAAAAAAACAAGCAGATTGGTGTGTTCGAAGTGAAAAATTGGTCAATCTGTTCTGAAATTATGGCGATTTGAAAAATTCGAGCATTATTTTTTTTATATTTCGGTTTTTTCGATTGAACAATCGTATTCTATGGAAAAAAACAAGCAGATTGGTGTGTTCGAAGTGAAAAATTGGTCAATCTGTTCTGAAATTATGGCGATTTGAAAAATTCGAGCATTATTTTTTTTATATTTCGGTTTTTTCGAGTGAACAATCGTATTCTATGGAAAAAAACAAGCAGATTGGTGTGTTCAAAGTGAAAAATTGGTCAATCTGTTCTGAAATTATGGCGACTTGAAAAATTCGAGCATTATTTTTTTTGTATTTCGGTTTTTTCGATTGAACAATCGTATTCTATGGAAAAAAACAAGCAGATTGGTGTGTTCGAAGTGAAAAATTGGTCAATCTGTTCTGAAATTATGGCGATTTGAAAAATTCGAGCAATATTTTTTTTATATTTCGGTTTTTTCGATTGAACAATCGTATTCTATGGAAAAAAACAAGCAGATTGGTGTGTTCGAAGTGAAAAATTGGTCAATCTGTTCTGAAATTATGGCGATTTGAAAAATTCGAGCATTATTTTTTTTATATTTCGGTTTTTTCGATTGAACAATCGTATTCTATGGAAAAAAACAAGCAGATTGGTGTGTTCTAAGTGAAAAATTGGTCAATCTGTTCTGAAATTATGGCGATTTGAAAAATTCGAGCTATATTTTTTTTATATTTCGGTTTTTTTGATTGAACAATCGTATTCTATGGAAAAAAACAAGCAGATTGGTGTGTTCGAAGTGAAAAATTGGTCAATCTGTTCTGAAATTATGGCGATTTGAAAAATTCGAGCATTATTTTTTTTATATTTCGGTTTTTTCGATGGAACAATCGTATTCTATGGAAAAAAACAAGCAGATTGGTGTGTTCGAAGTGAATAATTGGTCAATCTGTTCTGAAATTATGGCGATTTGAAAAATTCGAGCATTATTTTTTTTATATTTCGGTTTTTTCGATTGAACAATCGTATTCTATGGAAAAAACAAGCAGATTGGTGTGTTCGAAGTGAAAAATTGGTCAATCTGTTCTGAAATTATGGCGATTTGAAAAATTCGAGCATTATTTTTTCTATATTTCTGTTTTTTCGATGGAACAATCGTATTCTATGGAAAAAAAAAGCAGATTGGTGTGTTCGAAGTGAAAAATTGGTCAATCCGTTCTGAAATTATGGCGATTTGAAAAATTCGAGCATTATTTTTTTTATATTTCGGTTTTTTCGATGGAACAATCGTATTCTATGGAAAAAAACAAGCAGATTGGTGTGTTCGAAGTGAAAAATTGGTCAATCTGTTCTGAAATTATGGCGATTTGAAAAATTCGAGCATTATTTTTTTTATATTTCGGTTTTTTCGATTGAACAATCGTATTCTATGGAAAAAAACAAGCAGATTGGTGTGTTCGAAGTGAAAAATTAGTCAATCTGTTCTGAAATTATGGCGATTTGAAAAATTCGAGCATTATTTTTTTTATATTTCGGTTTTTTCGATTGAACAATCGTATTCTATGGAAAAAAACAAGCAGATTGGTGTGTTCAAAGTGAAAAATTGGTCAATCTGTTCTGAAATTATGGCGATTTGAAAAATTCGAGCATTATTTTTTTTATATTTCGGTTTTTTCGATTGAACAATCGTATTCTATGGAAAAAACAAGCAGATTGGTGTGTTCGAAGTGAAAAATTGGTCAATCTTTTCTGAAATTATGGCGATTTGAAAAATTCGAGCATTATTTTTTCTATATTTCTGTTTTTTCGATGGAACAATCGTATTCTATGGAAAAAAACAAGCAGATTGGTGTGTTCGAAGTGAAAAATTAGTCAATCTGTTCAGAAATTATGGCGATTTGAAAAATTCGAGCATTCTTTTTTTTATATTTCGGTTTTTTCGATTGAACAATCGTATTCTATGGAAAAAAACAAGCAGATTGGTGTGTTCGAAGTGAAAAATTGGTCAATCTGTTCTGAAATTATGGCGATTTGAAAAATTCGAGCATTATTTTTTTTATATTTCGGTTTTTTCGATTGAACAATCGTATTCTATGAAAAAAAACAAGCAGATTGGTGTGTCCGAAGTTGAAAATTGGTCAATCTGTTCTGAAATTATGGCGATTTGAAAAATTCGAGCATTATTTTTTTTATATTTCGGTTTTTTCGATTGAACAATCGTATTCTATGGAAAAAACAAGCAGATTGGTGTGTTCGAAGTGAAAAATTGGTCAATCTGTTCTGAAATTATGGCGATTTGAAAAATTCGAGCATTATTTTTTTATATTTCGGTTTTTTCGATCGAACAATCGTATTCTATGGAAAAAAACAAGCAGATTGGTGTGTTCAAAGTGAAAAATTGGTCAATCTGTTCTGAAATTATGGCGATTTGAAAAATTCGAGCATTATTTTTTTTATATTTCGGTTTTTTCAATTGAACAATCGTATTCTATGGAAAAAACAAGCAGATTGGTGTGTTCGAAGTGAAAAATTGGTAAATCTGTTCTGAAATTATTACTATTTGAAAAATTCGAGCATTATTTTTTTTATATTTCGGTTTTTTCGATTGAACAATCGTATTCTATGGAAAAAAACAAGCAGATTGGTGTGTTCGAAGTGAAAAATTGGTCAATCTGTTCTGAAATTATGGCGATTTGAAAAATTCGAGCATTATTTTTTTTATATTTCGGTTTTTTCGATTGAACAATCGTATTCTATGGAAAAAAACAAGCAGATTGGTGTGTTCGAAGTGACAAATTGGTCAATCTGTTCTGAAATTATGGCGATTTGAAAAATTCGAGCATTATTTTTTTTATATTTCGGTTTTTTCGATGGAACAATCGTATTCTATGGAAAAAAACAAGCAGATTGGTGTGTTCGAAGTGAAAAATTGGTCAATCTGTTCTGAAATTATGGCGATTTGAAAAATTCGAGCATTCTTTTTTTTATATTTCGGTTTTTTCGATTGAACAATCGTATTCTATGGAAAAAACAAGCAGATTGGTGTGTTCGAAGTGAAAAATTGGTCAATCTGTTCTGAAATTATGGCGATTTGAAAAATTCGAGCTATATTTTTTTTATATTTCGGTTTTTTTGATTGAACAATCGTATTCTATGGAAAAAAACAAGCAGATTGGTGTGTTCGAAGTGAAAAATTGGTCAATCTGTTCTGAAATTATGGCGATTTGAAAAATTCGAGCATTATTTTTTTTATATTTCGGTTTTTTCGATGGAACAATCGTATTCTATGGAAAAAAACAAGCAGATTGGTGTGTTCGAAGTGAATAATTGGTCAATCTGTTCTGAAATTATGGCGATTTGAAAAATTCGAGCATTATTTTTTTTATATTTCGGTTTTTTCGATTGAACAATCGTATTCTATGGAAAGAACAAGCAGATTGGTGTGTTCGAAGTGAAAAATTGGTCAATCTGTTCTGAAATTATGGCGATTTGAAAAATTCGAGCATTATTTTTTCTATATTTCTGTTTTTTCGATTGAACAATCGTATTCTATGGAAAAAAACAAGCAGATTGGTGTGTTCGAAGTGGAAAATTGGTCAATCTGTTCTGAA
Organism: Chrysomela aeneicollis; assembly: GCA_029955515.1. Classification (NCBI taxonomy): domain Eukaryota; kingdom Metazoa; phylum Arthropoda; class Insecta; order Coleoptera; family Chrysomelidae; genus Chrysomela; species Chrysomela aeneicollis. The sequence goes on along the minus strand of JARUHQ010000015.1, from coordinate 16,007,427 downwards.
ATTATGGCGATTTGAAAAATTCGAGCATTATTTTTTTTATATTTCGGTTTTTTCGATTGAACAATCGTATTCTATGGAAAAAAACAAGCAGATTGGTGTGTTCGAAGTGAAAAATTGGTCAATCTGTTCTGAAATTATGGCAATTTGAAAAATTCGAGCTATATTTTTTTATATTTCGGTTTTTTCGATTGAACAATCGTATTCCATGGAAAAAAACAAGCAGATTGGTGTGTTCCAAGTGAAAAATTGGTCAATCTGTTCTGAAATTATGGCGATTTGAAAAATTCGAGCATTATTTTTTTTATATTTCGGTTTTTTCGATTGAACAATCGTATTCTATGGAAAAAAATAAGCATATTGGTGTGTTCGAAGTGAAAAATTGGTCAATCTGTTCTGAAATTATGGCGATTTGAAAAATTCGAGCATTATTTTTTTTATATTTCGGTTTTTTCGATTGAACAATCGTATTCTATGGAAAAAAACAAGCAGATTGGTGTATTCGAAGTGAAAAATTGGTCAATCTGTTCTGAAATTATGGCGATTTGAAAAATTCGAGCATTATTTTTTTTATATTTCGGTTTTTTCGATTGAACAATCGTATTCTATGGAAAAAAACAAGCAGATTGGTGTGTTCGAAGTGAAAAATTGGTCAATCTGTTCTGAAATTATGGCGATGTGAAAAATTCGAGCATTATTTTTTTTATATTTCGGTTTTTTCGATTGAACAATCTTATTCTATGGAAAAAAACAAGCAGATTGGTGTGTTCGAAGTGAAAAATTGGTCAATTTGTTCTGAAATTAGGGCGATTTGAAAAATTCGAGCATTATTTTTTTTATATTTCGGTTTTTTCGATTGAACAATCGTATTCTATGGAAAAAACAAGCAGATTGGTGTGTTCGAAGTGAAAAATTGGTAAATCTGTTCTGAAATTATTACTATTTGAAAAATTCGAGCATTATTTTTTTTATATTTCGGTTTTTTCGATTGAACAATCGTATTCTATGGAAAAAAACAAGCAGATTGGTGTGTTCGAAGTGAAAAATTGGTCAATCTGTTCTGAAATTATGGCGATTTGAAAAATTCGAGCATTATTTTTTTTATATTTCGGTTTTTTCGATTGAACAATCGTATTCTATGGAAAAAAACAAGCAGATTGGTGTGTTCGAAGTGGAAAATTGGTCAATCTGTTCTGAAATTATGGCGATTTGAAAAATTCGAGCATTATTTTTTTTATATTTCGGTTTTTTCGATTGAACAATCGTATTCTATGGAAAAAAACAAGCAGATTGGTGTGTTCGAAGTGAAAAATTGGTCAATCTGTTCTGAAATTATGGCAATTTGAAAAATTCGAGCTATATTTTTTTATATTTCGGTTTTTTCGATTGAACAATCGTATTCTATGGAAAAAAACAAGCAGATTGGTGTGTTCGAAGTGAAAAATTGGTCAATCTGTTCTGAAATTATGGCGATTTGAAAAATTCGAGCATTATTTTTTTTATATTTCGGTTTTTTCGATTGAACAATCGTATTCTATGGAAAAAAATAAGCATATTGGTGTGTTCGAAGTGAAAAATTGGTCAATCTGTTCTGAAATTATGGCGATTTGAAAAATTCGAGCATTATTTTTTTTATATTTCGGTTTTTTCGATTGAACAATCGTATTCTATGGAAAAAAACAAGCAGATTGGTGTATTCGAAGTGAAAAATTGGTCAATCTGTTCTGAAATTATGGCGATTTGAAAAATTCGAGCATTATTTTTTTTATATTTCGGTTTTTTCGATTGAACAATCGTATTCTATGGAAAAAAACAAGCAGATTGGTGTGTTCGAAGTGAAAAATTGGTCAATCTGTTCTGAAATTATGGCGATGTGAAAAATTCGAGCATTATTTTTTTTATATTTCGGTTTTTTCGATTGAACAATCTTATTCTATGGAAAAAAACAAGCAGATTGGTGTGTTCGAAGTGAAAAATTGGTCAATTTGTTCTGAAATTAGGGCGATTTGAAAAATTCGAGCATTATTTTTTTTATATTTCGGTTTTTTCGATTGAACAATCGTATTCTATGGAAAAAACAAGCAGATTGGTGTGTTCGAAGTGAAAAATTGGTAAATCTGTTCTGAAATTATTACTATTTGAAAAATTCGAGCATTATTTTTTTTATATTTCGGTTTTTTCGATTGAACAATCGTATTCTATGGAAAAAAACAAGCAGATTGGTGTGTTCGAAGTGAAAAATTGGTCAATCTGTTCTGAAATTATGGCGATTTGAAAAATTCGAGCATTATTTTTTTTATATTTCGGTTTTTTCGATTGAACAATCGTATTCTATGGAAAAAAACAAGCAGATTGGTGTGTTCGAAGTGGAAAATTGGTCAATCTGTTCTGAAATTATGGCGATTTGAAAAATTCGAGCATTATTTTTTTTATATTTCGGTTTTTTCGATTGAACAATCGTATTCTATGGAAAAAACAAGCAGATTGGTGTGTTCGAAGTGAAAAATTGGTCAATCTGTTCTGAAATTATGGCGATTTGAAAAATTCGAGCATTATTTTTTTTATATTTCGGTTTTTTCGATTGAACAATCGTATTCTATGGAAAAAAACAAGCAGATTGGTGTGTTCGAAGTGGAAAATTGGTCAATCTGTTCTGAAATTATGGCGATTTGAAAAATTCGAGCATTATTTTTTTTATATTTCGGTTTTTTCGATTGAACAATCGTATTCTATGGAAAAAAACAAGCAGATTGGTGTGTTCGAAGTGAAAAATTGGTCAATCTGTTCTGAAATTATGGCAATTTGAAAAATTCGAGCTATATTTTTTTATATTTCGGTTTTTTCGATTGAACAATCGTATTCTATGGAAAAAAACAAGCAGATTGGTGTGTTCGAAGTGAAAAATTGGTCAATCTGTTCTGAAATTATGGCGATTTGAAAAATTCGAGCATTATTTTTTTTATATTTCGGTTTTTTCGATTGAACAATCGTATTCTATGGAAAAAAATAAGCATATTGGTGTGTTCGAAGTGAAAAATTGGTCAATCTGTTCTGAAATTATGGCGATTTGAAAAATTCGAGCATTATTTTTTTTATATTTCGGTTTTTTCGATTGAACAATCGTATTCTATGGAAAAAAACAAGCAGATTGGTGTATTCGAAGTGAAAAATTGGTCAATCTGTTCTGAAATTATGGCGATTTGAAAAATTCGAGCATTATTTTTTTTATATTTCGGTTTTTTCGATTGAACAATCGTATTCTATGGAAAAAAACAAGCAGATTGGTGTGTTCGAAGTGAAAAATTGGTCAATCTGTTCTGAAATTATGGCGATGTGAAAAATTCGAGCATTATTTTTTTTATATTTCGGTTTTTTCGATTGAACAATCTTATTCTATGGAAAAAAACAAGCAGATTGGTGTGTTCGAAGTGAAAAATTGGTCAATTTGTTCTGAAATTAGGGCGATTTGAAAAATTCGAGCATTATTTTTTTTATATTTCGGTTTTTTCGATTGAACAATCGTATTCTATGGAAAAAACAAGCAGATTGGTGTGTTCGAAGTGAAAAATTGGTAAATCTGTTCTGAAATTATTACTATTTGAAAAATTCGAGCATTATTTTTTTTATATTTCGGTTTTTTCGATTGAACAATCGTATTCTATGGAAAAAAACAAGCAGATTGGTGTGTTCGAAGTGAAAAATTGGTCAATCTGTTCTGAAATTATGGCGATTTGAAAAATTCGAGCATTATTTTTTTTATATTTCGGTTTTTTCGATTGAACAATCGTATTCTATGGAAAAAAACAAGCAGATTGGTGTGTTCGAAGTGGAAAATTGGTCAATCTGTTCTGAAATTATGGCGATTTGAAAAATTCGAGCATTATTTTTTTTATATTTCGGTTTTTTCGATTGAACAATCGTATTCTATGGAAAAAACAAGCAGATTGGTGTGTTCGAAGTGAAAAATTGGTCAATCTGTTCTGAAATTATGGCAATTTGAAAAATTCGAGCTATATTTTTTTATATTTCGGTTTTTTCGATTGAACAATCGTATTCTATGGAAAAAAACAAGCAGATTGGTGTGTTCGAAGTGAAAAATTGGTCAATCTGTTCTGAAATTATGGCGATTTGAAAAATTCGAGCATTATTTTTTTTATATTTCGGTTTTTTCGATTGAACAATCGTATTCTATGGAAAAAAATAAGCATATTGGTGTGTTCGAAGTGAAAAATTGGTCAATCTGTTCTGAAATTATGGCGATTTGAAAAATTCGAGCATTATTTTTTTTATATTTCGGTTTTTTCGATTGAACAATCGTATTCTATGGAAAAAAACAAGCAGATTGGTGTATTCGAAGTGAAAAATTGGTCAATCTGTTCTGAAATTATGGCGATTTGAAAAATTCGAGCATTATTTTTTTTATATTTCGGTTTTTTCGATTGAACAATCGTATTCTATGGAAAAAAACAAGCAGATTGGTGTGTTCGAAGTGAAAAATTGGTCAATCTGTTCTGAAATTATGGCGATGTGAAAAATTCGAGCATTATTTTTTTTATATTTCGGTTTTTTCGATTGAACAATCTTATTCTATGGAAAAAAACAAGCAGATTGGTGTGTTCGAAGTGAAAAATTGGTCAATTTGTTCTGAAATTAGGGCGATTTGAAAAATTCGAGCATTATTTTTTTTATATTTCGGTTTTTTCGATTGAACAATCGTATTCTATGGAAAAAACAAGCAGATTGGTGTGTTCGAAGTGAAAAATTGGTAAATCTGTTCTGAAATTATTACTATTTGAAAAATTCGAGCATTATTTTTTTTATATTTCGGTTTTTTCGATTGAACAATCGTATTCTATGGAAAAAAACAAGCAGATTGGTGTGTTCGAAGTGAAAAATTGGTCAATCTGTTCTGAAATTATGGCGATTTGAAAAATTCGAGCATTATTTTTTTTATATTTCGGTTTTTTCGATTGAACAATCGTATTCTATGGAAAAAAACAAGCAGATTGGTGTGTTCGAAGTGGAAAATTGGTCAATCTGTTCTGAAATTATGGCGATTTGAAAAATTCGAGCATTATTTTTTTTATATTTCGGTTTTTTCGATTGAACAATCGTATTCTATGGAAAAAAACAAGCAGATTGGTGTGTTCGAAGTGAAAAATTGGTCAATCTGTTCTGAAATTATGGCAATTTGAAAAATTCGAGCTATATTTTTTTATATTTCGGTTTTTTCGATTGAACAATCGTATTCTATGGAAAAAAACAAGCAGATTGGTGTGTTCGAAGTGAAAAATTGGTCAATCTGTTCTGAAATTATGGCGATTTGAAAAATTCGAGCATTATTTTTTTTATATTTCGGTTTTTTCGATTGAACAATCGTATTCTATGGAAAAAAATAAGCATATTGGTGTGTTCGAAGTGAAAAATTGGTCAATCTGTTCTGAAATTATGGCGATTTGAAAAATTCGAGCATTATTTTTTTTATATTTCGGTTTTTTCGATTGAACAATCGTATTCTATGGAAAAAAACAAGCAGATTGGTGTATTCGAAGTGAAAAATTGGTCAATCTGTTCTGAAATTATGGCGATTTGAAAAATTCGAGCATTATTTTTTTTATATTTCGGTTTTTTCGATTGAACAATCGTATTCTATGGAAAAAAACAAGCAGATTGGTGTGTTCGAAGTGAAAAATTGGTCAATCTGTTCTGAAATTATGGCGATGTGAAAAATTCGAGCATTATTTTTTTTATATTTCGGTTTTTTCGATTGAACAATCTTATTCTATGGAAAAAAACAAGCAGATTGGTGTGTTCGAAGTGAAAAATTGGTCAATTTGTTCTGAAATTAGGGCGATTTGAAAAATTCGAGCATTATTTTTTTTATATTTCGGTTTTTTCGATTGAACAATCGTATTCTATGGAAAAAACAAGCAGATTGGTGTGTTCGAAGTGAAAAATTGGTAAATCTGTTCTGAAATTATTACTATTTGAAAAATTCGAGCATTATTTTTTTTATATTTCGGTTTTTTCGATTGAACAATCGTATTCTATGGAAAAAAACAAGCAGATTGGTGTGTTCGAAGTGAAAAATTGGTCAATCTGTTCTGAAATTATGGCGATTTGAAAAATTCGAGCATTATTTTTTTTATATTTCGGTTTTTTCGATTGAACAATCGTATTCTATGGAAATAAAACAAGCAGATTGGTGTGTTCGAAGTGGAAAATTGGTCAATCTGTTCTGAAATTATGGCGATTTGAAAAATTCGAGCATTATTTTTTTTATATTTCGGTTTTTTCGATTGAACAATCGTATTCTATGGAAAAAAACAAGCAGATTGGTGTGTTCGAAGTGAAAAATTGGTCAATCTGTTCTGAAATTATGGCAATTTGAAAAATTCGAGCTATATTTTTTTATATTTCGGTTTTTTCGATTGAACAATCGTATTCTATGGAAAAAAACAAGCAGATTGGTGTGTTCGAAGTGAAAAATTGGTCAATCTGTTCTGAAATTATGGCGATTTGAAAAATTCGAGCATTATTTTTTTTATATTTCGGTTTTTTCGATTGAACAATCGTATTCTATGGAAAAAAATAAGCATATTGGTGTGTTCGAAGTGAAAAATTGGCCAATCTGTTCTGAAATTATGGCGATTTGAAAAATTCGAGCATTATTTTTTTTATATTTCGGTTTTTTCGATTGAACAATCGTATTCTATGGAAAAAAACAAGCAGATTGGTGTATTCGAAGTGAAAAATTGGTCAATCTGTTCTGAAATTATGGCGATTTGAAAAATTCGAGCATTATTTTTTTTATATTTCGGTTTTTTCGATTGAACAATCGTATTCTATGGAAAAAAACAAGCAGATTGGTGTGTTCGAAGTGAAAAATTGGTCAATCTGTTCTGAAATTATGGCGATGTGAAAAATTCGAGCATTATTTTTTTTAAATTTCGGTTTTTTCGATTGAACAATCTTATTCTATGGAAAAAAACAAGCAGATTGGTGTGTTCGAAGTGAAAAATTGGTCAATTTGTTCTGAAATTAGGGCGATTTGAAAAATTCGAGCATTATTTTTTTTATATTTCGGTTTTTTCGATTGAACAATCGTATTCTATGGAAAAAACAAGCAGATTGGTGTGTTCGAAGTGAAAAATTGGTAAATCTGTTCTGAAATTATTACTATTTGAAAAATTCGAGCATTATTTTTTTTATATTTCGGTTTTTTCGATTGAACAATCGTATTCTATGGAAAAAAACAAGCAGATTGGTGTGTTCGAAGTGAAAAATTGGTCAATCTGTTCTGAAATTATGGCGATTTGAAAAATTCGAGCATTATTTTTTTTATATTTCGGTTTTTTCGATTGAACAATCGTATTCTATGGAAAAAAACAAGCAGATTGGTGTGTTCGAAGTGGAAAATTGGTCAATCTGTTCTGAAATTATGGCGATTTGAAAAATTCGAGCATTATTTTTTTTATATTTCGGTTTTTTCGATTGAACAATCGTATTCTATGGAAAAAAACAAGCAGATTGGTGTGTTCGAAGTGGAAAATTGGTCAATCTGTTCTGAAATTATGGCGATTTGAAAAATTCGAGCATTATTTTTTTTATATTTCGGTTTTTTCGATTGAACAATCGTATTCTATGGAAAAAAACAAGCAGATTGGTGTGTTCGAAGTGGAAAATTGGTCAATCTGTTCTGAAATTATGGCGATTTGAAAAATTCGAGCATTATTTTTTTTATATTTCGGTTTTTTCGATTGAACAATCGTATTCTATGGAAAAAAACAAGCAGATTGGTGTGTTCGAAGTGAAAAATTGGTCAATCTGTTCTGAAATTATGGCGATTTGAAAAATTCGAGCATTATTATTTTTATATTTCGGTTTTTTCAATTGAACAATCGTATTCTATGGAAAAAAACAAGCAGATTGGTGTGTTCGAAGTGAAAAATTGGTCAATCTGTTCTGAAATTATGGCGATTTGAAAAATTCGAGCATTATTTTTTTTATATTTCGGTTTTTTCGATGGAACAATCGTATTCTATGGAAAAAAACAAGCAGATTGGTGTGTTCGAAGTGAAAAATTGGTCAATCTGTTCTGAAATTATGGCGATTTGAAAAATTCGAGCATTATTTTTTTTATATTTCGGTTTTTTCGATTGAACAATCGTATTCTATGGAAAAAACAAGCAGATTGGTGTGTTCGAAGTGAAAAATTGGTCAATCTGTTCTGAAATTATGGCGATTTGAAAAATTCGAGCATTATTTTTTCTATATTTCTGTTTTTTCGATGGAACAATCGTATTCTATGGAAAAAAACAAGCAGATTGGTGTGTTCGAAGTGAAAAATTGGTCAATCTGTTCAGAAATTATGGCGATTTGAAAAATTCGAGCATTCTTTTTTTTATATTTCGGTTTTTTCGATTGAACAATCGTATTCTATGGAAAAAAACAAGCAGATTGGTGTGTTCGAAGTGAAAAATTGGTCAATCTGTTCTGAAATTATGGCGATTTGAAAAATTCGAGCATCATTTTTTTTATATTTCGGTTTTTTCGATTGAACAATCATCGTATTCTATGGAAAAAAACAAGCAGATTGGTGTGTTCGAAGTGAAAAATTGGTCAATCTGTTCTGAAATTATGGCGATTTGAAAAATTCGAGCTATATTTTTTTTATATTTCGGTTTTTTCGATTGAACAATCGTATTCTATGGAAAAAAACAAGCAGATTGGTGTGTTCGAAGTGGAAAATTGGTCAATCTGTTCTGAAATTATGGCGATTTGAAAAATTCGAGCATTATTTTTTTTATATTTCGGTTTTTTCGATTGAACAATCGTATTCTATGGAAAAAAACAAGCAGATTGGTGTGTTCAAAGTGAAAAATTGGTCAATCTGTTCTGAATTTATGGCGATTTGAAAAATTCGAGCATTATTTTTTTTATATTTCGGTTTTTTCGATTGAACAATCGTATTCTATGGAAAAAAACAAGCAGATTGGTGTGTTCGAAGTGAAAAATTGGTCAATCTGTTCTGAAATTATGGCGATTTGAAAAATTCGAGCATTATTTTTTTTATATTTCGGTTTTTTCGATTGAACAATCGTATTCTATGGAAAAAAACAAGCAGATTGGTGTGTTCAAAGTGAAAAATTGGTCAATCTGTTCTGAAATTATGGCGATTTGAAAAATTCGAGCATTATTTTTTTTGTATTTCGGTTTTTTCGATTGAACAATCGTATTCTATGGAAAAGAACAAGCAGATTGGTGTGTTCAAAGTGAAAAATTGGTCAATCTGTTCTGAAATTATGGCGATTTGAAAAATGCGAGCATTATTTTTTTTATATTTCGGTTTTTTCAATTAAACAATCGTATTCTATGGAAAAAAACAAGCAGATTGGTGTGTTCGAAGTGAAAAATTGGTCAATCTGTTCTGAAATTATGGCGATTTGAAAAATGCGAGCATTATTTTTTTTATATTTCGGTTTTTTCGATTGAACAATCGTATTCTATGGAAAAAAACAAGCAGATTGGTGTGTTCGAAGTGAAAAATTGGTCAATCTGTTCTGAAATTATGGCGATTTGAAAAATTCGAGCTATATTTTTTTTATATTTCGGTTTTTTCGATTGAACAATCGTATTCTATGGAAAAAAACAAGCAGATTGGTGTGTTCGAAGTGAAAAATTGGTCAATCTGTTCTGAAATTATGGCGATTTGAAAAATTCGAGCTATATTTTTTTTATATTTCGGTTTTTTCGATTGAACAATCGTATTCTATGGAAAAAAACAAGCAGATTGGTGTGTTCGAAGTGAAAAATTGGTCAATCTGTTCTGAAATTATGGCGATTTGAAAAATTCGAGCTATATTTTTTTTATATTTCGGTTTTTTCGATTGAACAATCGTATTCTATGGAAAAAAACAAGCAGATTGGTGTGTTCGAAGTGAAAAATTGGTCAATCTGTTCTGAAATTATGGCGATTTGAAAAATTCGAGCATTATTTTTTTTATATTTCGGTTTTTTCGAGTGAACAATCGTATTCTATGAAAAAAACAAGCAGATTGTTGTGTTCGAAGTGAAAAATTGGTCAATCTGTTCTGAAATTATGGCGATTTGAAAAATTCGAGCATTATTTTTTTTATATTTCGGTTTTTTCGATTGAACAATCGTATTCTATGGAAAAAAACAAGCAGATTGGTGTGTTCGAAGTGAAAAATTGGTCAATCTGTTCTGAAATTATGGCGATTTGAAAAATTCGAGCATTATTTTTTTTATATTTCGGTTTTTTCGATTGAACAATCGTATTCTATGGAAAAAAACAAGCAGATTGGTGTGTTCGAAGTGACAAATTGGTCAATCTGTTCTGAAATTATGGCGATTTGAAAAATTCGAGCATTATTTTTTTTATATTTCGGTTTTTTCGATGGAACAATCGTATTCTATGGAAAAAAACAAGCAGATTGGTGTGTTCGAAGTGAAAAATTGGTCAATCTGTTCTGAAATTATGGCGATTTGAAAAATTCGAGCATTCTTTTTTTTATATTTCGGTTTTTTCGATTGAACAATCGTATTCTATGGAAAAAACAAGCAGATTGGTGTGTTCGAAGTGAAAAATTGGTCAATCTGTTCTGAAATTATGGCGATTTGAAAAATTCGAGCTATATTTTTTTTATATTTCGGTTTTTTTGATTGAACAATCGTATTCTATGGAAAAAAACAAGCAGATTGGTGTGTTCGAAGTGAAAAATTGGTCAATCTGTTCTGAAATTATGGCGATTTGAAAAATTCGAGCATTATTTTTTTTATATTTCGGTTTTTTCGATGGACCAATCGTATTCTATGGAAAAAAACAAGCAGATTGGTGTGTTCGAAGTGAAAAATTGGTCAATCTGTTCTGAAATTATGGCGATTTGAAAAATTCGAGAATTATTTTTTTTATATTTCGGTTTTTTCGATTGAACAATCGTATTCTATGGAAAAAACAAGCAGATTGGTGTGTTCGAAGTGAAAAATTGGTCAATCTGTTCTGAAATTATGGCGATTTGAAAAATTCGAGCATTATTTTTTCTATATTTCTGTTTTTTCGATGGAACAATCGTATTCTATGGAAAAAAACAAGCAGATTGGTGTGTTCGAAGTGAAAAATTGGTCAATCTGTTCAGAAATTATGGCGATTTGAAAAATTCGAGCATTCTTTTTTTTATATTTCGGTTTTTTCGATTGAACAATCGTATTCTATGGAAAAAAACAAGCAGATTGGTGTGTTCGAAGTGAAAAATTGGTCAATCTGTTCTGAAATTATGGCGATTTGAAAAATTCGAGCATCATTTTTTTTATATTTCGGTTTTTTCGATTGAACAATCGTATTCTATGAAAAAAAACAAGCAGATTGGTGTGTCCGAAGTTGAAAATTGGTCAATCTGTTCTGAAATTATGGCGATTTGAAAAATTCGAGCATTATTTTTTTTATATTTCGGTTTTTTCGATTGAACAATCGTATTCTATGGAAAAAACAAGCAGATTGGTGTGTTCGAAGTGAAAAATTGGTCAATCTGTTCTGAAATTATGGCGATTTGAAAAATTCGAGCATTTTTTTTTATATTTCGGTTTTTTCGATTGAACAATCGTATTCTATGGAAAAAAACAAGCAGATTGGTGTGTCCGAAGTTGAAAATTGGTCAATCTGTTCTGAAATTATGGCGATTTGAAAAATTCGAGCATTATTTTTTTATATTTCGGTTTTTTCGATTGAACAATCGTATTCTATGTAAAAAAACAAGCAGATTGGTGTGTCCGAAGTTGAAAATTGGTCAATCTGTTCTGAAATTATGGCGATTTGAAAAATTTGAGCATTATTTTTTTTATATTTCGGTTTTTTCGATTGAACAATCGTATTCTATGGAAAAAAAACAAGCAGATTGGTGTGTTCGAAGTGAAAAATTGGTCAATCTGTTCTGAAATTATGGCGATTTGAAAAATTCGAGCATTATTTTTTTATATTTCGGTTTTTTAGATTGAACAATCGTATTCTATGGAAAAAAACAAGCAGATTGGTGTGTTCGAAGTGAAAAATTGGTCAATCTGTTCTGAAATTATGGCGATGTGAAAAATTCGAGCATTATTTTTTTTATATTTCGGTTTTTTCGATTGAACAATCGTATTCTATGGAAAAAAACAAGCAGATTGGTGTGTTCGAAGTGAAAAATTGGTCAATCTGTTCTGAAATTATGGCGATGTGAAAAATTCGAGCATTATTTTTTTTATATTTCGGTTTTTTCTATTGAACAATCGTATTCTATGGAAAAAAACAAGCAGATTGGTGTGTTCGAAGTGAAAAATTGGCCAATCTGTTCTGAAATTATGGCGATTTGAAAAATTCGAGCATTATTTTTTTTATATTTCGGTTTTTTCGATTGAACAATCGTATTCTATGGATAAAAAACAAGCAGATTGGTGTGTTCGAAGTGAAAAATTGGTCAATCTGTTCTGAAATTATGGCGATTTGAAAAATTCGAGTATTATTTTTTTATATTTCGGTTTTTTAGATTGAACAATCGTATTCTATGGAAATAAACAAGCAGATTGGTGTGTTCGAAGTGAAAAATTGGTCAATCTGTTCTGAAATTATGGCGATTTGAAAAATTCGAGCATTATTTTTTTTATATTTCGGTTTTTTCGATTGAACAATCGTATTCTATGGAAAAAAACAATCAGATTGGTGTGTTCGAAGTTGAAAATTGGTCGATCTTTTCTGAAATTATGGCGATTTGAAAAATTCGAGCATTATTTTTTTTATATTTCGGTTTTTTCGATTGAACAATCGTATTCTATGGAAAAAAAAAAGCAGATTGGTGTGTTCGAAGTGGAAAATTGGTCAATCTGTTCTGAAATTATGGCGATTTGAAAAATTCGAGCATTATTTTTTTTATATTTCGGTTTTTTCGATTGAACAATCGTATTCTATGGAAAAAAACAAGCAGATTGGTGTGTTCGAAGTGAAAAATTGGTCAATCTGTTCTGAAATTATGGCGATTTGAATAATTCGAGCATTATTTTTTTTATATTTCGGTTTTTTCGATTGAACAATCGTATTCTATGGAAAAAACAAGCAGATTGGTGTGTTCGAAGTGAAAAATTGGTCAATCTGTTCTGAAATTATGGCGATGTGAAAAATTCGAGCATTATTTTTTTTATATTTCGGTTTTTTCGATTGAACAATCGTATTCTATGGAAAAAAACAAGCAGATTGGTGTGTTCGAAGTGAAAAATTGGTCAATCTGTTCTGAAATTATGGCGATTTGAAAAATTCGAGCATTATTTTTTTTATATTTCGGTTTTTTTGATTGAACAATCGTATTCTATGGAAAAAAACAAGCAGATTGGTGTGTTCGAAGTGAAAAATTGGTCAATCTGTTCTGAAATTATGGCGATTTGAAAAATTCGAGCATTATTTTTTTATATTTCGGTTTTTTCGATTGAACAATCGTATTCTATGGAAAAAAAACAAGCAGATTGGTCTGTTCGAAGTGAAAAATTGGTCAATCTGTTCTGAAATTATGGCGATTTGAAAAATTCGAGCATTATTTTTTTTATATTTCGGTTTTTTCGATTGAACAATCGTATTCTATGGAAAAAAACAAGCAGATTGGTGTGTTCGAAGTGAAAAATTGGTCAATCTGTTCTGAAATTATGGCGATTTGAAAAATTCGAGCATTATTTTTTTTATTTTTCGGTTTTTTCAATTGAACAATCGTATTCTATGGTAAAAAACAAGCAGATTGGTGTGTTCGAAGTGAAAAATTGGTCAATCAGTTCTGAAATTATGGCGATTTGAAAAATTCGAGCATTATTTTTTTTATATTTCGGTTTTTTCGATTGAACAATCGTATTCTATGGAAAAAAACAAGCAGATTGGTGTGTTCGAAGTGAAAAATTGGTCAATCTGTTCTGAAATTATGGCGATTTGAAAAATTCGAGCATTATTTTTTTTATATTTCGGTTTTTTCAATTGAACAATCGTATTCTATGGAAAAAAACAAGCAGATTGGTGTGTTCGAAGTGAAAAATTGGTCAATCTGTTCTGAAATTATGGCGATTTGAAAAATTCGAGCATTATTTTTTTTATATTTCGGTTTTTTCGATTGAACAATCGTATTCTATGGAAAAAAACAAGCAGATTGGTGTGTTCGAAGTGAAAAATTGGTCAATCTGTTCTGAAATTATGGCGATTTGAAAAATTCGAGCATTATTTTTTTTATATTTCGGTTTTTTCGATTGAACAATCGTATTCTATGGAAAAAAACAAGCAGATTGGTGTGTTCAAAGTGAAAAATTGGTCAATCTGTTCTGAAATTATGGCGATTTGAAAAATTCGAGCATTATTTTTTTTATATTTCGGTTTTTTCGAGTGAACAATCGTATTCTATGGAAAAAAACAAGCAGATTGGTGTGTTCGAAGTGAAAAATTGGTCAATCTGTTCTGAAATTATGGCGATTTGAAAAATTCGAGCATTATTTTTTCTATATTTCGGTTTTTTCGATTGAACAATCGTATTCTATGGAAAAAAAACAAGCAGATTGGTGTGTTCAAAGTGAAAAATTGGTCAATCTGTTCTGAAATTATGGCGATTTGAAAAATTCGAGCATTATTTTTTTTTGTATTTCGGTTTTTTCGATTGAACAATCGTATTCTATGGAAAAAAACAAGCAGATTGGTGTGTTCGAAGTGAAAAATTGGTCAATATGTTCTGAAATTATAACTATTTGAAAAATTCGAGCATTATTTTTTTTATATTTCGGTTTTTTCGATTGAACAAACGTATTCTATGGAAAAAAACAAGCAGATTGGTGTGTTCGAAGTGAAAAATTGGTCAATCTGTTCTGAAATTATGGCGATTTGAAAAATTCGAGCATTATTTTTTTATATTTCGGTTTTTTCGATTGAAAAATCGTGTTCTATGGAAAAAAACAAGCAGATTGGTGTGTTCGAAGTGAAAAATTGGTCAATCTGTTCTGAAATTATGGCGATTTGAAGAATTCGAGCATTATTTTTTTTATATTTCGGTTTTTTCGATTGAACAATCGTATTCTATGGAAAAAAACAAGCAGATTGGTGTGTTCGAAGTGAAAAAATGGTCAACCTGTTCTGAAATTATGGCGATTTGAAAAATTCGAGCATTATTTTTTTTTATATTTCGGTTTTTTCGATTGAACAATCGTATTCTATGGAAAAAAACAAGCAGATTGGTGTGTTCGAAGTGAAAAATTGGTCAATCTGTTCTGAAATTATGGCGATTTGAAAAATTCGAGCATTATTTTTTTATATTTCGGTTTTTTCGATCGAACAATCGTATTCTATGGAAAAAAACAAGCAGATTGGTGTGTTCAAAGTGAAAAATTGGTCAATCTGTTCTGAAATTATGGCGATTTGAAAAATTCGAGCATTATTTTTTTTATATTTCGGTTTTTTCAATTGAACAATCGTATTCTATGGAAAAAACAAGCAGATTGGTGTGTTCGAAGTGAAAAATTGGTAAATCTGTTCTGAAATTATTACTATTTGAAAAATTCGAGCATTATTTTTTTTATATTTCGGTTTTTTCGATTGAACAATCGTATTCTATGGAAAAAAACAAGCAGATTGGTGTGTTCGAAGTGAAAAATTGGTCAATCTGTTCTGAAATTATGGCGATTTGAAAAATTCGAGCATTATTTTTTTTATATTTCGGTTTTTTCGATTGAACAATCGTATTCTATGGAAAAAAACAAGCAGATTGGTGTGTTCGAAGTGAAAAATTGGTCAATCTGTTCTGAAATTATGGCGATTTGAAAAATTCGAGCATTATTTTTTTTATATTTCGGTTTTTTCAATTGAACAATCGTATTCTATGGAAAAAAACAAGCAGATTGGTGTGTTCGAAGTGAAAAATTGGTCAATCTGTTCTGAAATTATGGCGATTTGAAAAATTCGAGCATTATTTTTTTTATATTTCGGTTTTTTCGATTGAACAATCGTATTCTATGGAAAAAAACAAGCAGATTGGTGTGTTCAAAGTGAAAAATTGGTCAATCTGTTCTGAAACTATGGCGATTTGAAAAATTCGAGCATTATTTTTTTTATATTTCGGTTTTTTCGAGTGAACAATCGTATTCTATGGAAAAAAACAAGCAGATTGGTGTGTTCGAAGTGAAAAATTGGTCAATCTGTTCTGAAATTATGGCGATTTGAAAAATTCGAGCATTATTTTTTTTATATTTCGGTTTTTTCGATGGAACAATCGTATTCTATGGAAAAAAACAAGCAGATTGGTGTGTTCGAAGTGAAAAATTGGTCAATCTGTTCTGAAATTATGGCGATTTGAAAAATTCGAGCATTATTTTTTTTATATTTCGGTTTTTTCGATTGAACAATCGTATTCTATGGAAAAAACAAGCAGATTGGTGTGTTCGAAGTGAAAAATTGGTCAATCTTTTCTGAAATTATGGCGATTTGAAAAATTCGAGCATTATTTTTTCTATATTTCTGTTTTTTCGATGGAACAATCGTATTCTATGGAAAAAAACAAGCAGATTGGTGTGTTCGAAGTGAAAAATTAGTCAATCTGTTCAGAAATTATGGCGATTTGAAAAATTCGAGCATTCTTTTTTTTATATTTCGGTTTTTTCGATTGAACAATCGTATTCTATGGAAAAAAACAAGCAGATTGGTGTGTTCGAAGTGAAAAATTGGTCAATCTGTTCTGAAATTATGGCGATTTGAAAAATTCGAGCATTATTTTTTTTATATTTCGGTTTTTTCGATTGAACAATCGTATTCTATGAAAAAAAACAAGCAGATTGGTGTGTCCGAAGTTGAAAATTGGTCAATCTGTTCTGAAATTATGGCGATTTGAAAAATTCGAGCATTATTTTTTTTATATTTCGGTTTTTTCGATTGAACAATCGTATTCTATGGAAAAAACAAGCAGATTGGTGTGTTCGAAGTGAAAAATTGGTCAATCTGTTCTGAAATTATGGCGATTTGAAAAATTCGAGCTTTATTTTTTTATATTTCGGTTTTTTCGATCGAACAATCGTATTCTATGGAAAAAAACAAGCAGATTGGTGTGTTCAAAGTGAAAAATTGGTCAATCTGTTCTGAAATTATGGCGATTTGAAAAATTCGAGCATTATTTTTTTTATATTTCGGTTTTTTCAATTGAACAATCGTATTCTATGGAAAAAACAAGCAGATTGGTGTGTTCGAAGTGAAAAATTGGTAAATCTGTTCTGAAATTATTACTATTTGAAAAATTCGAGCATTATTTTTTTTATATTTCGGTTTTTTCGATTGAACAATCGTATTCTATGGAAAAAAACAAGCAGATTGGTGTGTTCGAAGTGAAAAATTGGTCAATCTGTTCTGAAATTGGCGATTTGAAAAATTCGAGCATTATTTTTTTTATATTTCGGTTTTTTCGATGGACCAATCGTATTCTATGGAAAAAAACAAGCAGATTGGTGTGTTCGAAGTGAAAAATTGGTCAATCTGTTCTGAAATTATGGCGATTTGAAAAATTCGAGAATTATTTTTTTTATATTTCGGTTTTTTCGATTGAACAATCGTATTCTATGGAAAAAACAAGCAGATTGGTGTGTTCGAAGTGAAAAATTGGTCAATCTGTTCTGAAATTATGGCGATTTGAAAAATTCGAGCATTATTTTTTCTATATTTCTGTTTTTTCGATGGAACAATCGTATTCTATGGAAAAAAACAAGCAGATTGGTGTGTTCGAAGTGAAAAATTGGTCAATCTGTTCTGAAATTATGGCGATTTGAAAAATTCGAGCATCATTTTTTTTATATTTCGGTTTTTTCGATTGAACAATCGTATTCTATGAAAAAAAACAAGCAGATTGGTGTGTCCGAAGTTGAAAATTGGTCAATCTGTTCTGAAATTATGGCGATTTGAAAAATTCGAGCATTATTTTTTTTATATTTCGGTTTTTTCGATTGAACAATCGTATTCTATGGAAAAAACAAGCAGATTGGTGTGTTCGAAGTGAAAAATTGGTCAATCTGTTCTGAAATTATGGCGATTTGAAAAATTCGAGCATTTTTTTTTATATTTCGGTTTTTTCGATTGAACAATCGTATTCTATGGAAAAAAACAAGCAGATTGGTGTGTCCGAAGTTGAAAATTGGTCAATCTGTTCTGAAATTATGGCGATTTGAAAAATTCGAGCATTATTTTTTTTATATTTCGGTTTTTTCGATTGAACAATCGTATTCTATGTAAAAAAACAAGCAGATTGGTGTGTCCGAAGTTGAAAATTGGTCAATCTGTTCTGAAATTATGGCGATTTGAAAAATTTGAGCATTATTTTTTTTATATTTCGGTTTTTTCGATTGAACAATCGTATTCTATGGAAAAAAAAGCAGATTGGTGTGTTCGAAGTGAAAAATTGGTCAATATGTTCTGAAATTATAACTATTTGAAAAATTCGAGCATTATTTTTTTTATATTTCGGTTTTTTCGATTGAACAAACGTATTCTATGGAAAAAAACAAGCAGATTGGTGTGTTCGAAGTGAAAAATTGGTCAATCTGTTCTGAAATTATGGCGATTTGAAAAATTCGAGCATTATTTTTTTATATTTCGGTTTTTTCGATTGAAAAATCGTGTTCTATGGAAAAAAACAAGCAGATTGGTGTGTTCGAAGTGAAAAATTGGTCAATCTGTTCTGAAATTATGGCGATTTGAAGAATTCGAGCATTATTTTTTTTATATTTCGGTTTTTTCGATTGAACAATCGTATTCTATGGAAAAAAAACAAGCAGATTGGTGTGTTCGAAGTGAAAAATTGGTCAACCTGTTCTGAAATTATGGCGATTTGAAAAATTCGAGCATTATTTTTTTTTATATTTCGGTTTTTTCGATTGAACAATCGTATTCTATGGTAAAAAACAAGCAGATTGGTGTGTTCGAAGTGAAAAATTGGTCAATCTGTTCTGAAATTATGGCGATTTGAAAAATTCGAGCATTATTTTTTTATATTTCGGTTTTTTCGATCGAACAATCGTATTCTATGGAAAAAAACAAGCAGATTGGTGTGTTCGAAGTGGCAAATTGGTCAATCTGTTCTGAAATTATGGCGATTTGAAAAATTCGAGCATTATTTTTTATATATTTCGGTTTTTTCGATTGAACAATCGTATTCTATGGAAAAAAACAAGCAGATTGGTGTGTTCGAAGTGAAAAATTGGTCAATCTGTTCTGAAATTATGGCGATTTGAAAAATTCGAGCATTATTTTTTTTATATTTCGGTTTTTTCGATTGAACAATCGTATTCTATGGAAAAAAACAAGCAGATTGGTGTGTTCGAAGTTGAAAATTGGTCAATCTGTTCTGAAATTATGGCGATTTGAAAAATTCGAGCATATTTTTTTTTATTTCGGTTTTTTCGATTGAACAATCGTATTCTATGGAAAAAAACAAGCAGATTGGTGTGTTCGAAGTGAAAAATTGGTCAATCTGTTCTGAAATTATGGCGATTTGAAAAATTCGAGCATTATTTTTTTTATATTTCGGTTTTTTCGATTGAACAATCGTATTCTATGGAAAAAAACAAGCAGATTGGTATGTTCGAAGTGAAAAATTGGTCGATCTGTTCTGAAATTCTAGCGATTTGAAAAATTCGAGCTATATTTTTTTTATATTTCGGTTTTTTCGATTGAACAATCGTATTCTATGGAAAAAAACAAGCAGATTGGTGTGTTCGAAGTGAAAAATTGGTAAATCTGTTCTGAAATTATGGCGATTTGAAAAATTCGAGCATTATTTTTTTTATATTTCGGTTTTTTCGATTGAACAATCGTATTCTATGGAAAAAACAAGCAGATTGTTGTGTTCGAAGTGAAAAATTGGTCAATCTGTTCTGAAATTATGGCGATTTGAAAAATTCGAGCATTATTTTTTCTATATTTCTGTTTTTTCGATGGAACAATCGTATTCTATGGAAAAAAACAAGCAGATTGGTGTGTTCGAAGTGAAAAATTGGTCAATCTGTTCAGAAATTATGGCGATTTGAAAAATTCGAGCATTCTTTTTTTTATATTTCGGTTTTTTCGATTGAACAATCGTATTCTATGGAAAAAACAAGCAGATTGGTGTGTTCGAAGTGAAAAATTGGTCAATCTGTTCTGAAATTATGGCGATTTGAAAAATTCGAGCTATATTTTTTTTATATTTCGGTTTTTTTGATTGAACAATCGTATTCTATGGAAAAAAACAAGCAGATTGGTGTGTTCGAAGTGAAAAATTGGTCAATCTGTTCTGAAATTATGGCGATTTGAAAAATTCGAGCATTATTTTTTTTATATTTCGGTTTTTTCGATGGAACAATCGTATTCTATGGAAAAAAACAAGCAGATTGGTGTGTTCGAAGTGAAAAATTGGTCAATCTGTTCTGAAATTATGGCGATTTGAAAAATTCGAGCATTATTTTTTCTATATTTCTGTTTTTTCGATTGAACAATCGTATTCTATGGAAAAAAACAAGCAGATTGGTGTGTTCGAAGTGAAAAATTGGTCAATCTGTTCAGAAATTATAGCGATTTGAAAAATTCGAGCATTATTTTTTCTATATTTCTGTTTTTTCGATTGAACAATCGTATTCTATGGAAAAAAACAAGCAGATTGGTGTGTTCGAAGTGAAAAATTGGTCAATTTGTTCTGAAATTAGGGCGATTTGAAAAATTCGAGCATTATTTTTTTTATATTTCGGTTTTTTCGAGTGAACAATCGTATTCTATGGAAAAAAACAAGCAGATTGGTGTGTTCGAAGTGAAAAATTGGTCAATCTGTTCAGAAATTATGGCGATTTGAAAAATTCGAGCTATATTTTTTTTATATATCGGTTTTTTCGATTGAACAATCGTATTCTATGGAAAAAAACAAGCAGATTGGTGTGTTCGAAGTTGAAAATTGGTCAATCTGTTCTGAAATTATGGCGATTTGAAAAATTCGAGAAGTTTTTTTTTATATTTCGGTTTTTTCGATTGAACAATCGTATTCTATGGACAAAAACAAGCAGATTGGTGTGTTCGAAGTTGAAAATTGGTCAATCTGTTCTGAAATTATGGCGATTTGAAAAATTCGAGCATTATTTTTTTTATATTTCGGTTTTTTCGAGTGAACAATCGTATTCTATGGAAAAAAACAAGCAGATTGGTGTGTTCGAAGTGAAAAATTGGTCAATCTGTTCTGAAATTATGGCGATTTGAAAAATTCGAGCTATATTTTTTTTATATATCGGTTTTTTCGATTGAACAATCGTATTCTATGGAAAAAAACAAGCAGATTGGTGTGTTCGAAGTTGAAAATTGGTCAATCTGTTCTGAAATTATGGCGATTTGAAAAATTCGAGAAGTTTTTTTTTATATTTCGGTTTTTTCGATTGAACAATCGTATTCTATGGACAAAAACAAGCAGATTGGTGTGTTCGAAGTTGAAAATTGGTCAATCTGTTCTGAAATTATGACGATTTGAAAAATTCGAGCATTATTTTTTTTATATTTCGGTTTTTTCGATTGAACAATCGTATTCTATGGAAAAAAACAAGCAGATTGTTGTGTTCGAAGTGAAAAATTGGTCAATCTGTTCTGAAATTATGGCGATTTGAAAAATTCGAGCTATATTTTTTTTATATTTCGGTTTTTTCGATTGAACAATCGTATTCTATGGAAAAAAACAAGCAGATTGGTGTGTTCGAAGTGAAAAATTGGTCAATCTGTTCTGAAATCATGGCGATTTGAAAAATTCGAGCATTATTTTTTCTATATTTCTGTTTTTTCGATGGAACAATCGTATTCTATGGAAAAAAACAAGCAGATTGGTGTGTTCGAAGTGAAAAATTGGTCAATCTGTTCAGAAATTATGGCGATTTGAAAAATTCGAGCATTCTTTTTTTTATATTTCGGTTTTTTCGATCGAACAATCGTATTCTATGGAAAAAAACAAGCAGATTGGTGTGTTCAAAGTGAAAAATTGGTCAATCTGTTCTGAAATTATGGCGATTTGAAAAATTCGAGCATTATTTTTTTTATATTTCGGTTTTTTCAATTGAACAATCGTATTCTATGGAAAAAACAAGCAGATTGGTGTGTTCGAAGTGAAAAATTGGTAAATCTGTTCTGAAATTATTACTATTTGAAAAATTCGAGCATTATTTTTTTTATATTTCGGTTTTTTCGATTGAACAATCGTATTCTATGGAAAAAAACAAGCAGATTGGTGTGTTCGAAGTGAAAAATTGGTCAATCTGTTCTGAAATTATGGCGATTTGAAAAATTCGAGCATTATTTTTTTTATATTTCGGTTTTTTCGATTGAACAATCGTATTCTATGGAAAAAAACAAGCAGATTGGTGTGTTCGAAGTGAAAAATTGGTCAATCTGTTCTGAAATTATGGCGATTTGAAAAATTCGAGCTATATTTTTTTTATATTTCGGTTTTTTCGATTGAACAATCGTATTCTATGGAAAAAAACAAGCAGATTGGTGTGTTCGAAGTGAAAAATTGGTCAATCTGTTCTGAAATTATGGCGATTTGAAAAATTCGAGCATTATTTTTTTATATTTCGGTTTTTTCGATTGAACAATCGTATTCTATGGAAAAAAACAAGCAGATTGGTGTGTTCGAAGTGAAAAATTGGTCAATCTGTTCTGAAATTATGGCGATGTGAAAAATTCGAGCATTATTTTTTTTATATTTCGGTTTTTTCGATTGAACAATCGTATTCTATGGAAAAAAACAAGCAGATTGGTGTGTTCGAAGTGAAAAATTGGTCAATTTGTTCTGAAATTAGGGCGATTTGAAAAATTCGAGCATCATTTTTTTTATATTTCGGTTTTTTCGATTGAACAATCGTATTCTATGGAAAAAAACAAGCAGATTGGTGTGTTCGAAGTGAAAAATTGGTCAATCTGTTCTGAAATTATGGCGATTTGAATAATTCGAGCATTATTTTTTTTATATTTCGGTTTTTTCGATTGAACAATCGTATTCTATGGAAAAAACAAGCAGATTGGTGTGTTCGAAGTGAAAAATTGGTCAATCTGTTCTGAAATTATGGCGATGTGAAAAATTCGAGCAATATTTTTTTTATATTTCGGTTTTTTCGATTGAACAATCGTATTCTATGGAAAAAAACAAGCAGATTGGTGTGTTCGAAGTGAAAAATTGGTCAATCTGTTCTGAAATTATGGCGATTTGAAAAATTCGAGCATTATTTTTTTTATATTTCGGTTTTTTCGATTGAACAATCGTATTCTATGGAAAAAAACAAGCAGATTGGTGTGTTCGAAGTGAAAAATTGGTCAATCTGTTCTGAAATTATGGCGATTTGAAAAATTCGAGCATTATTTTTTTTATATTTCGGTTTTTTCGATTGAACAATCGTATTCTATGGAAAAAAACAAGCAGATTGGTGTGTTCGAAGTGAAAAATTGGTCAATTTGTTCTGAAATTAGGGCGATTTGAAAAATTCGAGCATTATTTTTTTTATATTTCGGTTTTTTCGATTGAACAATCGTATTCTATGGAAAAAAACAAGCAGATTGGTGTGTTCGAAGTGAAAAATTGGTCAATCTGTTCTGAAATTATGGCGATTTGAATAATTCGAGCATTATTTTTTTTATATTTCGGTTTTTTCGATTGAACAATCGTATTCTATGGAAAAAACAAGCAGATTGGTGTGTTCGAAGTGAAAAATTGGTCAATCTGTTCTGAAATTATGGCGATGTGAAAAATTCGAGCAATATTTTTTTTATATTTCGGTTTTTTCGATTGAACAATCGTATTCTATGGAAAAAAACAAGCAGATTGGTGTGTTCGAAGTGAAAAATTGGTCAATCTGTTCTGAAATTATGGCGATTTGAAAAATTCGAGCATTATTTTTTTTATATTTCGGTTTTTTCGATTGAACAATCGTATTCTATGGAAAAAAACAAGCAGATTGTTGTGTTCGAAGTGAAAAATTGGTCAATCTGTTCTGAAATTATGGCGATTTGAAAAATTCGAGCTATATTTTTTTTATATTTCGGTTTTTTTGATTGAACAATCGTATTCTATGGAAAAAAACAAGCAGATTGGTGTGTTCGAAGTGAAAAATTGGTCAATCTGTTCTGAAATTATGGCGATTTGAAAAATTCGAGCTATATTTTTTTTATATTTCGGTTTTTTTGATTGAACAATCGTATTCTATGGAAAAAAACAAGCAGATTGGTGTGTTCGAAGTTAAAAATATGTCAATTTGTTCTGAAATTATAGCGATTTGAAAAATTCGAGCATTAATTTTTTTATATTTCGGTTTTTTAGATGGAACAATCGTATTCTATGGAAAAAAACAAGCAGATTGGTGTGTTCGAAGTGAAAAATTGGTCAATCTGTTCTGAAATTATGGCGATTTGAAAAATTCGAGCTATATTTTTTTTATATTTCGGTTTTTTCGATTGAACAATCGTATTCTATGGAAAAAAACAAGCAGATTGGTGTGTTCGAAGTGAAAAATTGGTCAATCTGTTCTGAAATTATGGCGATTTGAAAAATTCGAGCTATATTTTTTTTATATTTCGGTTTTTTCGATTGAACAATCGTATTCTATGGAAAAAAACAAGCAGATTGGTGTGTTCGAAGTGAAAAATTGGTCAATCTGTTCTGAAATTATGGCGATTTGAAAAATTCGAGCTATATTTTTTTTATATTTCGGTTTTTTCGATTGAACAATCGTATTCTATGGAAAAAAACAAGCAGATTGGTGTGTTCGAAGTGAAAAATTGGTCAATCTGTTCTGAAATTATGGCGATTTGAAAAATTCGAGCATTATTTTTTTTATATTTCGGTTTTTTCGATTGAACAATCGTATTCTATGGAAAAAACAAGCAGATTGTTGTGTTCGAAGTGAAAAATTGGTCAATCTGTTCTGAAATTATGGCGATTTGAAAAATTCGAGCTATATTTTTTTTATATTTCGGTTTTTTCGATTGAACAATCGTATTCTATGGAAAAAAACAAGCAGATTGGTGTGTTCGAAGTGAAAAATTGGTCAATCTGTTCTGAAATTATGGCGATGTGAAAAATTCGAGCATTATTTTTTTTATATTTCGGTTTTTTCGATTGAACAATCTTATTCTATGGAAAAAAACAAGCAGATTGGTGTGTTCGAAGTGAAAAATTGGTCAATCTGTTCTGAAATTATGGCGATTTGAAGAATTCGAGCATTATTTTTTTTATATTTCGGTTTTTTCGATTGAACAATCGTATTCTATGGAAAAAAACAAGCAGATTGGTGTGTTCGAAGTGAAAAAATGGTCAACCTGTTCTGAAATTATGGCGATTTGAAAAATTCGAGCATTATTTTTTTTTATATTTCGGTTTTTTCGATTGAACAATCGTATTCTATGGAAAAAACAAGCAGATTGGTGTGTCCGAAGTTGAAAATTGGTCAATCTGTTCTGAAATTATGGCGATTTGAAAAATTCGAGCATTATTTTTTTTATATTTCGGTTTTTTCGATTGAACAATCGTATTCTATGGAAAAAACAAGCAGATTGGTGTGTTCGAAGTGAAAAATTGGTCAATCTGTTCTGAAATTATGGCGATTTGAAAAATTCGAGCATTATTTTTTTATATTTCGGTTTTTTCGATCGAACAATCGTATTCTATGGAAAAAAACAAGCAGATTGGTGTGTTCAAAGTGAAAAATTGGTCAATCTGTTCTGAAATTATGGCGATTTGAAAAATTCGAGCATTATTTTTTTTATATTTCGGTTTTTTCAATTGAACAATCGTATTCTATGGAAAAAACAAGCAGATTGGTGTGTTCGAAGTGAAAAATTGGTAAATCTGTTCTGAAATTATTACTATTTGAAAAATTCGAGCATTATTTTTTTTATATTTCGGTTTTTTCGATTGAACAATCGTATTCTATGGAAAAAAACAAGCAGATTGGTGTGTTCGAAGTGAAAAATTGGTCAATCTGTTCTGAAATTATGGCGATTTGAAAAATTCGAGCATTATTTTTTTATATTTCGGTTTTTTCGATTGAACAATCGTATTCTATGGAAAAAAACAAGCAGATTGGTGTGTTCGAAGTGACAAATTGGTCAATCTGTTCTGAAATTATGGCGATTTGAAAAATTCGAGCATTATTTTTTTTATATTTCGGTTTTTTCGATGGAACAATCGTATTCTATGGAAAAAAACAAGCAGATTGGTGTGTTCGAAGTGAAAAATTGGTCAATCTGTTCTGAAATTATGGCGATTTGAAAAATTCGAGCATTCTTTTTTTTATATTTCGGTTTTTTCGATTGAACAATCGTATTCTATGGAAAAAACAAGCAGATTGGTGTGTTCGAAGTGAAAAATTGGTCAATCTGTTCTGAAATTATGGCGATTTGAAAAATTCGAGCTATATTTTTTTTATATTTCGGTTTTTTTGATTGAACAATCGTATTCTATGGAAAAAAACAAGCAGATTGGTGTGTTCGAAGTGAAAAATTGGTCAATCTGTTCTGAAATTATGGCGATTTGAAAAATTCGAGCATTATTTTTTTTATATTTCGGTTTTTTCGATGGAACAATCGTATTCTATGGAAAAAAACAAGCAGATTGGTGTGTTCGAAGTGAATAATTGGTCAATCTGTTCTGAAATTATGGCGATTTGAAAAATTCGAGCATTATTTTTTTTATATTTCGGTTTTTTCGATTGAACAATCGTATTCTATGGAAAAAACAAGCAGATTGGTGTGTTCGAAGTGAAAAATTGGTCAATCTGTTCTGAAATTATGGCGATTTGAAAAATTCGAGCATTATTTTTTCTAT
Source organism: Chrysomela aeneicollis (assembly GCA_029955515.1). Lineage (NCBI taxonomy): Eukaryota > Metazoa > Arthropoda > Insecta > Coleoptera > Chrysomelidae > Chrysomela > Chrysomela aeneicollis. Next base: position 15,980,569 of record JARUHQ010000015.1, on the reverse strand, counting down.
ATTTCTGTTTTTTCGATGGAACAATCGTATTCTATGGAAAAAAACAAGCAGATTGGTGTGTTCGGAGTGAAAAATTGGTCAATCTGTTCTGAAATTATGGCGATTTGAAAAATTCGAGCATTATTTTTTTTATATTTCGGTTTTTTCGATTGAACAATCGTATTCTATGAAAAAAAACAAGCAGATTGGTGTGTCCGAAGTTGAAAATTGGTCAATCTGTTCTGAAATTATGGCGATTTGAAAAATTCGAGCATTATTTTTTTTATATTTCGGTTTTTTCGATTGAACAATCGTATTCTATGGAAAAAACAAGCAGATTGGTGTGTTCGAAGTGAAAAATTGGTCAATCTGTTCTGAAATTATGGCGATTTGAAAAATTCGAGCATTTTTTTTTATATTTCGGTTTTTTCGATTGAACAATCGTATTCTATGGAAAAAAACAAGCAGATTGGTGTGTCCGAAGTTGAAAATTGGTCAATCTGTTCTGAAATTATGGCGATTTGAAAAATTCGAGCATTATTTTTTTTATATTTCGGTTTTTTCGATTGAACAATCGTATTCTATGTAAAAAAACAAGCAGATTGGTGTGTCCGAAGTTGAAAATTGGTCAATCTGTTCTGAAATTATGGCGATTTGAAAAATTTGAGCATTATTTTTTTTATATTTCGGTTTTTTCGATTGAACAATCGTATTCTATGGAAAAAAAAAGCAGATTGGTGTGTTCGAAGTGAAAAATTGGTCAATCCGTTCTGAAATTATGGCGATTTGAAAAATTCGAGCATTATTTTTTTTATATTTCGGTTTTTTCGATGGAACAATCGTATTCTATGGAAAAAAACAAGCAGATTGGTGTGTTCGAAGTGAAAAATTGGTCAATCTGTTCTGAAATTATGGCGATTTGAAAAATTCGAGCATTATTTTTTTTATATTTCGGTTTTTTCGATTGAACAATCGTATTCTATGGAAAAAAACAAGCAGATTGGTGTGTTCGAAGTGAAAAATTAGTCAATCTGTTCTGAAATTATGGCGATTTGAAAAATTCGAGCATTATTTTTTTTATATTTCGGTTTTTTCGATTGAACAATCGTATTCTATGGAAAAAAACAAGCAGATTGGTGTGTTCAAAGTGAAAAATTGGTCAATCTGTTCTGAAATTATGGCGATTTGAAAAATTCGAGCATTATTTTTTTTATATTTCGGTTTTTTCGAGTGAACAATCGTATTCTATGGAAAAAAACAAGCAGATTGGTGTGTTCGAAGTTGAAAATTGGTCAATCTGTTCTGAAATTATGGCGATTTGAAAAATTCGAGCATTATTTTTTTTATATTTCGGTTTTTTCGATTGAACAATCGTATTCTATGGAAAAAAAACAAGCAGATTGGTGTGTTCGAAGTGAAAAATTGGTCAATCTGTTCTGAAATTATGGCGATTTGAAAAATTCGAGCATTATTTTTTTTATATTTCGGTTTTTTCGATTAAAAAATCGTGTTCTATGGAAAAAAAACAAGCAGATTGGTGTGTTCGAAGTGAAAAATTGGTCAATCTGTTCTGAAATTATGGCGATTTGAAGAATTCGAGCATTATTTTTTTTATATTTCGGTTTTTTCGATTGAACGATCGTATTCTATGGAAAAAAACAAGCAGATTGGTGTGTTCGAAGTTGAAAATTGGTCAATCTGTTCTGAAATTATGGCGATTTGAAAAATTCGAGCATTATTTTTTTTATATTTCGGTTTTTTCGATTGAACAATCGTATTCTATGGAAAAAAAACAAGCAGATTGGTGTGTTCGAAGTGAAAAATTGGTCAATCTGTTCTGAAATTATGGCGATTTGAAAAATTCGAGCATTATTTTTTTTATATTTCGGTTTTTTCGATTGAACAATCGTATTCTATGGAAATAAACAAGCAGATTGGTGTGTTCGAAGTGAAAAATTGGTCAATCTGTTCTGAAATTATGGCGATTTGAAAAATTCGAGCATTATTTTTTTTATATTAAGGTTTTTTCGATTGAACAATCGTATTATATGGAAAAAAACAAGCAGATTGGTGTGTTCGAAGTGAAAAATTGGTCAATCTGTTCTGAAATTATGGCGATTTGAAAAATTCGAGCATTATTTTTTTTATATTTCGGTTTTTTCGATTGAACAATCGTATTCTATGGAAAAAAACAAGCAGATTGGTGTGTTCGAAGTGAAAAATTGGTCAATCTGTTCTGAAATTATGGCGATTTGAAAAATTCGAGCATTATTTTTTTTATATTTCGGTTTTTTCGATTGAACAATCGTATTCTATGGAAAAAAACAAGCAGATTGGTGTGTTCGAAGTGAAAAATTGGTCAATCTGTTCTGAAATTATGGCGATGTGAAAAATTCGAGCATTATTTTTTTTATATTTCGGTTTTTTCGATTGAACAATCGTATTCTATGGAAAAAAACAAGCAGATTGGTGTGTTCGAAGTGAAAAATTGGTCAATCTGTTCTGAAATTATGGCGATGTGAAAAATTCGAGCATTATTTTTTTTATATTTCGGTTTTTTCTATTGAACAATCGTATTCTATGGACAAAAACAAGCAGATTGGTGTGTTCGAAGTTGAAAATTGGTCAATCTGTTCTGAAATTATGGCGATTTGAAAAATTCGAGCATTATTTTTTTTATATTTCGGTTTTTTCGATTGAACAATCGTATTCTATGGAAAAAAAAACAAGCAGATTGGTGTGTTCGAAGTGAAAAATTGGTCAATCTGTTCTGAAATTATGGCGATTTGAAAAATTCGAGCATTATTTTTTTATATTTCGGTTTTTTAGATTGAACAATCGTATTCTATGGAAAAAAACAAGCAGATTGGTGTGTTCGAAGTGAAAAATTGGTCAATCTGTTCTGAAATTATGGCGATGTGAAAAATTCGAGCATTATTTTTTTTATATTTCGGTTTTTTCGATTGAACAATCGTATTCTATGGAAAAAAACAAGCAGATTGGTGTGTTCGAAGTGAAAAATTGGTCAATCTGTTCTGAAATTATGGCGATGTGAAAAATTCGAGCATTATTTTTTTTATATTTCGGTTTTTTCTATTGAACAATCGTATTCTATGGAAAAAAACAAGCAGATTGGTGTGTTCGAAGTGAAAAATTGGCCAATCTGTTCTGAAATTATGGCGATTTGAAAAATTCGAGCATTATTTTTTTTATATTTCGGTTTTTTCGATTGAACAATCGTATTCTATGGATAAAAAACAAGCAGATTGGTGTGTTCGAAGTGAAAAATTGGTCAATCTGTTCTGAAATTATGGCGATTTGAAAAATTCGAGCATTATTTTTTTATATTTCGGTTTTTTAGATTGAACAATCGTATTCTATGGAAATAAACAAGCAGATTGGTGTGTTCGAAGTGAAAAATTGGTCAATTGTTCTGAAATTATGGCGATTTGAAAAATTCGAGCATTATTTTTTTTATATTTCGGTTTTTTCGATTGAACAATCGTATTCTATGGAAAAAAACAATCAGATTGGTGTGTTCGAAGTTGAAAATTGGTCGATCTTTTCTGAAATTATGGCGATTTGAAAAATTCGAGCATTATTTTTTTTATATTTCGGTTTTTTCGATTGAACAATCGTATTCTATGGAAAAAAACAAGCAGATTGGTGTGTTCGAAGTGGAAAATTGGTCAATCTGTTCTGAAATTATGGCGATTTGAAAAATTCGAGCATTATTTTTTTTATATTTCGGTTTTTTCGATTGAACAATCGTATTCTATGGAAAAAAACAAGCAGATTGGTGTGTTCGAAGTGAAAAATTGGTCAATCTGTTCTGAAATTATGGCGATTTGAATAATTCGAGCATTATTTTTTTTATATTTCGGTTTTTTCGATTGAACAATCGTATTCTATGGAAAAAACAAGCAGATTGGTGTGTTCGAAGTGAAAAATTGGTCAATCTGTTCTGAAATTATGGCGATGTGAAAAATTCGAGCATTATTTTTTTTATATTTCGGTTTTTTCGATTGAACAATCGTATTCTATGGAAAAAAACAAGCAGATTGGTGTGTTCGAAGTGAAAAATTGGTCAATCTGTTCTGAAATTATGGCGATTTGAAAAATTCGAGCATTATTTTTTTTATATTTCGGTTTTTTTGATTGAACAATCGTATTCTATGGAAAAAAACAAGCAGATTGGTGTGTTCGAAGTGAAAAATTGGTCAATCTGTTCTGAAATTATGGCGATTTGAAAAATTCGAGCATTATTTTTTTATATTTCGGTTTTTTCGATTGAACAATCGTATTCTATGGAAAAAAAACAAGCAGATTGGTCTGTTCGAAGTGAAAAATTGGTCAATCTGTTCTGAAATTATGGCGATTTGAAAAATTCGAGCATTATTTTTTTTATATTTCGGTTTTTTCGATTGAACAATCGTATTCTATGGAAAAAAACAAGCAGATTGGTGTGTTCGAAGTGAAAAATTGGTCAATCTGTTCTGAAATTATGGCGATTTGAAAAATTCGAGCATTATTTTTTTTATCTTTCGGTTTTTTCAATTGAACAATCGTATTCTATGGTAAAAAACAAGCAGATTGGTGTGTTCGAAGTGAAAAATTGGTCAATCAGTTCTGAAATTATGGCGATTTGAAAAATTCGAGCATTATTTTTTTTATATTTCGGTTTTTTCGATTGAACAATCGTATTCTATGGAAAAAAACAAGCAGATTGGTGTGTTCGAAGTGAAAAATTGGTCAATCTGTTCTGAAATTATGGCGATTTGAAAAATTCGAGCATTATTTTTTTTATATTTCGGTTTTTTCAATTGAACAATCGTATTCTATGGAAAAAAACAAGCAGATTGGTGTGTTCGAAGTGAAAAATTGGTCAATCTGTTCTGAAATTATGGCGATTTGAAAAATTCGAGCATTATTTTTTTTATATTTCGGTTTTTTCGATTGAACAATCGTATTCTATGGAAAAAAACAAGCAGATTGGTGTGTTCAAAGTGAAAAATTGGTCAATCTGTTCTGAAACTATGGCGATTTGAAAAATTCGAGCATTATTTTTTTTATATTTCGGTTTTTTCGAGTGAACAATCGTATTCTATGGAAAAAAACAAGCAGATTGGTGTGTTCGAAGTGAAAAATTGGTCAATCTGTTCTGAAATTATGGCGATTTGAAAAATTCGAGCATTATTTTTTTTATATTTCGGTTTTTTCGATTGAACAATCGTATTCTATGGAAAAAAACAAGCAGATTGGTGTGTTCAAAGTGAAAAATTGGTCAATCTGTTCTGAAATTATGGCGATTTGAAAAATTCGAGCATTATTTTTTTTATATTTCGGTTTTTTCGAGTGAACAATCGTATTCTATGGAAAAAAACAAGCAGATTGGTGTGTTCGAAGTGAAAAATTGGTCAATCTGTTCTGAAATTATGGCGATTTGAAAAATTCGAGCATTATTTTTTCTATATTTCGGTTTTTTCGATTGAACAATCGTATTCTATGGAAAAAAAACAAGCAGATTGGTGTGTTCAAAGTGAAAAATTGGTCAATCTGTTCTGAAATTATGGCGATTTGAAAAATTCGAGCATTATTTTTTTTGTATTTCGGTTTTTTCGATTGAACAATCGTATTCTATGGAAAAAAACAAGCAGATTGGTGTGTTCGAAGTGAAAAATTGGTCAATATGTTCTGAAATTATAACTATTTGAAAAATTCGAGCATTATTTTTTTTATATTTCGGTTTTTTCGATTGAACAAACGTATTCTATGGAAAAAAACAAGCAGATTGGTGTGTTCGAAGTGAAAAATTGGTCAATCTGTTCTGAAATTATGGCGATTTGAAAAATTCGAGCATTATTTTTTTATATTTCGGTTTTTTCGATTGAAAAATCGTGTTCTATGGAAAAAAACAAGCAGATTGGTGTGTTCGAAGTGAAAAATTGGTCAATCTGTTCTGAAATTATGGCGATTTGAAGAATTCGAGCATTATTTTTTTTATATTTCGGTTTTTTCGATTGAACAATCGTATTCTATGGAAAAAAACAAGCAGATTGGTGTGTTCGAAGTGAAAAAATGGTCAACCTGTTCTGAAATTATGGCGATTTGAAAAATTCGAGCATTATTTTTTTTTATATTTCGGTTTTTTCGATTGAACAATCGTATTCTATGGAAAAAAACAAGCAGATTGGTGTGTTCGAAGTGAAAAATTGGTCAATCTGTTCTGAAATTATGGCGATTTGAAAAATTCGAGCATTATTTTTTTATATTTCGGTTTTTTCGATCGAACAATCGTATTCTATGGAAAAAATCAAGCAGATTGGTGTGTTCAAAGTGAAAAATTGGTCAATCTGTTCTGAAATTATGGCGATTTGAAAAATTCGAGCATTATTTTTTTTATATTTCGGTTTTTTCAATTGAACAATCGTATTCTATGGAAAAAACAAGCAGATTGGTGTGTTCGAAGTGAAAAATTGGTAAATCTGTTCTGAAATTATTACTATTTGAAAAATTCGAGCATTATTTTTTTTATATTTCGGTTTTTTCGATTGAACAATCGTATTCTATGGAAAAAAACAAGCAGATTGGTGTGTTCGAAGTGAAAAATTGGTCAATCTGTTCTGAAATTATGGCGATTTGAAAAATTCGAGCATTATTTTTTTTATATTTCGGTTTTTTCGATTGAACAATCGTATTCTATGGAAAAAAACAAGCAGATTGGTGTGTTCGAAGTGAAAAATTGGTCAATCTGTTCTGAAATTATGGCGATTTGAAAAATTCGAGCATTATTTTTTTTATATTTCGGTTTTTTCAATTGAACAATCGTATTCTATGGAAAAAAACAAGCAGATTGGTGTGTTCGAAGTGAAAAATTGGTCAATCTGTTCTGAAATTATGGCGATTTGAAAAATTCGAGCATTATTTTTTTTATATTTCGGTTTTTTCGATTGAACAATCGTATTCTATGGAAAAAAACAAGCAGATTGGTGTGTTCAAAGTGAAAAATTGGTCAATCTGTTCTGAAACTATGGCGATTTGAAAAATTCGAGCATTATTTTTTTTATATTTCGGTTTTTTCGAGTGAACAATCGTATTCTATGGAAAAAAACAAGCAGATTGGTGTGTTCGAAGTGAAAAATTGGTCAATCTGTTCTGAAATTATGGCGATTTGAAAAATTCGAGCATTATTTTTTTTATATTTCGGTTTTTTCGATGGAACAATCGTATTCTATGGAAAAAAACAAGCAGATTGGTGTGTTCGAAGTGAAAAATTGGTCAATCTGTTCTGAAATTATGGCGATTTGAAAAATTCGAGCATTATTTTTTTTATATTTCGGTTTTTTCGATTGAACAATCGTATTCTATGGAAAAAACAAGCAGATTGGTGTGTTCGAAGTGAAAAATTGGTCAATCTTTTCTGAAATTATGGCGATTTGAAAAATTCGAGCATTATTTTTTCTATATTTCTGTTTTTTCGATGGAACAATCGTATTCTATGGAAAAAAACAAGCAGATTGGTGTGTTCGAAGTGAAAAATTAGTCAATCTGTTCAGAAATTATGGCGATTTGAAAAATTCGAGCATTCTTTTTTTTATATTTCGGTTTTTTCGATTGAACAATCGTATTCTATGGAAAAAAACAAGCAGATTGGTGTGTTCGAAGTGAAAAATTGGTCAATCTGTTCTGAAATTATGGCGATTTGAAAAATTCGAGCATTATTTTTTTTATATTTCGGTTTTTTCGATTGAACAATCGTATTCTATGAAAAAAAACAAGCAGATTGGTGTGTCCGAAGTTGAAAATTGGTCAATCTGTTCTGAAATTATGGCGATTTGAAAAATTCGAGCATTATTTTTTTTATATTTCGGTTTTTTCGATTGAACAATCGTATTCTATGGAAAAAACAAGCAGATTGGTGTGTTCGAAGTGAAAAATTGGTCAATCTGTTCTGAAATTATGGCGATTTGAAAAATTCGAGCATTATTTTTTTATATTTCGGTTTTTTCGATCGAACAATCGTATTCTATGGAAAAAAACAAGCAGATTGGTGTGTTCAAAGTGAAAAATTGGTCAATCTGTTCTGAAATTATGGCGATTTGAAAAATTCGAGCATTATTTTTTTTATATTTCGGTTTTTTCAATTGAACAATCGTATTCTATGGAAAAAACAAGCAGATTGGTGTGTTCGAAGTGAAAAATTGGTAAATCTGTTCTGAAATTATTACTATTTGAAAAATTCGAGCATTATTTTTTTTATATTTCGGTTTTTTCGATTGAACAATCGTATTCTATGGAAAAAAACAAGCAGATTGGTGTGTTCGAAGTGAAAAATTGGTCAATCTGTTCTGAAATTATGGCGATTTGAAAAATTCGAGCATTATTTTTTTTATATTTCGGTTTTTTCGATTGAACAATCGTATTCTATGGAAAAAAACAAGCAGATTGGTGTGTTCGAAGTGACAAATTGGTCAATCTGTTCTGAAATTATGGCGATTTGAAAAATTCGAGCATTATTTTTTTTATATTTCGGTTTTTTCCATGGAACAATCGTATTCTATGGAAAAAAACAAGCAGATTGGTGTGTTCGAAGTGAAAAATTGGTCAATCTGTTCTGAAATTATGGCGATTTGAAAAATTCGAGCATTCTTTTTTTTATATTTCGGTTTTTTCGATTGAACAATCGTATTCTATGGAAAAAACAAGCAGATTGGTGTGTTCGAAGTGAAAAATTGGTCAATCTGTTCTGAAATTATGGCGATTTGAAAAATTCGAGCTATATTTTTTTTATATTTCGGTTTTTTTGATTGAACAATCGTATTCTATGGAAAAAAAACAAGCAGATTGGTGTGTTCGAAGTGAAAAATTGGTCAATCTGTTCTGAAATTATGGCGATTTGAAAAATTCGAGCATTATTTTTTTTATATTTCGGTTTTTTCGATGGAACAATCGTATTCTATGGAAAAAAACAAGCAGATTGGTGTGTTCGAAGTGAATAATTGGTCAATCTGTTCTGAAATTATGGCGATTTGAAAAATTCGAGCATTATTTTTTTTATATTTCGGTTTTTTCGATTGAACAATCGTATTCTATGGAAAAAACAAGCAGATTGGTGTGTTCGAAGTGAAAAATTGGTCAATCTGTTCTGAAATTATGGCGATTTGAAAAATTCGAGCATTATTTTTTCTATATTTCTGTTTTTTCGATGGAACAATCGTATTCTATGGAAAAAAACAAGCAGATTGGTGTGTTCGGAGTGAAAAATTGGTCAATCTGTTCAGAAATTATGGCGATTTGAAAAATTCGAGCATTCTTTTTTTTATATTTCGGTTTTTTCGATTGAACAATCGTATTCTATGGAAAAAAACAAGCAGATTGGTGTGTTCGAAGTGAAAAATTGGTCAATCTGTTCTGAAATTATGGCGATTTGAAAAATTCGAGCATTATTTTTTTTATATTTCGGTTTTTTCGATTGAACAATCGTATTCTATGAAAAAAAACAAGCAGATTGGTGTGTCCGAAGTTGAAAATTGGTCAATCTGTTCTGAAATTATGGCGATTTGAAAAATTCGAGCATTATTTTTTTTATATTTCGGTTTTTTCGATTGAACAATCGTATTCTATGGAAAAAACAAGCAGATTGGTGTGTTCGAAGTGAAAAATTGGTCAATCTGTTCTGAAATTATGGCGATTTGAAAAATTCGAGCATTTTTTTTTATATTTCGGTTTTTTCGATTGAACAATCGTATTCTATGGAAAAAAACAAGCAGATTGGTGTGTCCGAAGTTGAAAATTGGTCAATCTGTTCTGAAATTATGGCGATTTGAAAAATTCGAGCATTATTTTTTTTATATTTCGGTTTTTTCGATTGAACAATCGTATTCTATGTAAAAAAACAAGCAGATTGGTGTGTCCGAAGTTGAAAATTGGTCAATCTGTTCTGAAATTATGGCGATTTGAAAAATTTGAGCATTATTTTTTTTATATTTCGGTTTTTTCGATTGAACAATCGTATTCTATGGAAAAAAAAAGCAGATTGGTGTGTTCGAAGTGAAAAATTGGTCAATCCGTTCTGAAATTATGGCGATTTGAAAAATTCGAGCATTATTTTTTTTATATTTCGGTTTTTTCGATGGAACAATCGTATTCTATGGAAAAAAACAAGCAGATTGGTGTGTTCGAAGTGAAAAATTGGTCAATCTGTTCTGAAATTATGGCGATTTGAAAAATTCGAGCATTATTTTTTTTATATTTCGGTTTTTTCGATTGAACAATCGTATTCTATGGAAAAAAACAAGCAGATTGGTGTGTTCGAAGTGAAAAATTAGTCAATCTGTTCTGAAATTATGGCGATTTGAAAAATTCGAGCATTATTTTTTTTATATTTCGGTTTTTTCGATTGAACAATCGTATTCTATGGAAAAAAACAAGCAGATTGGTGTGTTCAAAGTGAAAAATTGGTCAATCTGTTCTGAAATTATGGCGATTTGAAAAATTCGAGCATTATTTTTTTTATATTTCGGTTTTTTCGATTGAACAATCGTATTCTATGGAAAAAACAAGCAGATTGGTGTGTTCGAAGTGAAAAATTGGTCAATCTTTTCTGAAATTATGGCGATTTGAAAAATTCGAGCATTATTTTTTCTATATTTCTGTTTTTTCGATGGAACAATCGTATTCTATGGAAAAAAACAAGCAGATTGGTGTGTTCGAAGTGAAAAATTAGTCAATCTGTTCAGAAATTATGGCGATTTGAAAAATTCGAGCATTCTTTTTTTTATATTTCGGTTTTTTCGATTGAAACAAGCAGATTGGTGTGTTCGAAGTGAAAAATTGGTCAATCTGTTCTGAAATTATGGCGATTTGAAAAATTCGAGCATTATTTTTTTTATATTTCGGTTTTTTCGATTGAACAATCGTATTCTATGAAAAAAAACAAGCAGATTGGTGTGTCCGAAGTTGAAAATTGGTCAATCTGTTCTGAAATTATGGCGATTTGAAAAATTCGAGCATTATTTTTTTTATATTTCGGTTTTTTCGATTGAACAATCGTATTCTATGGAAAAAACAAGCAGATTGGTGTGTTCGAAGTGAAAAATTGGTCAATCTGTTCTGAAATTATGGCGATTTGAAAAATTCGAGCATTATTTTTTTATATTTCGGTTTTTTCGATCGAACAATCGTATTCTATGGAAAAAAACAAGCAGATTGGTGTGTTCAAAGTGAAAAATTGGTCAATCTGTTCTGAAATTATGGCGATTTGAAAAATTCGAGCATTATTTTTTTTATATTTCGGTTTTTTCAATTGAACAATCGTATTCTATGGAAAAAACAAGCAGATTGGTGTGTTCGAAGTGAAAAATTGGTAAATCTGTTCTGAAATTATTACTATTTGAAAAATTCGAGCATTATTTTTTTTATATTTCGGTTTTTTCGATTGAACAATCGTATTCTATGGAAAAAAACAAGCAGATTGGTGTGTTCGAAGTGAAAAATTGGTCAATCTGTTCTGAAATTATGGCGATTTGAAAAATTCGAGCATTATTTTTTTTATATTTCGGTTTTTTCGATTGAACAATCGTATTCTATGGAAAAAAACAAGCAGATTGGTGTGTTCGAAGTGACAAATTGGTCAATCTGTTCTGAAATTATGGCGATTTGAAAAATTCGAGCATTATTTTTTTTATATTTCGGTTTTTTCGATGGAACAATCGTATTCTATGGAAAAAAACAAGCAGATTGGTGTGTTCGAAGTGAAAAATTGGTCAATCTGTTCTGAAATTATGGCGATTTGAAAAATTCGAGCATTCTTTTTTTTATATTTCGGTTTTTTCGATTGAACAATCGTATTCTATGGAAAAAACAAGCAGATTGGTGTGTTCGAAGTGAAAAATTGGTCAATCTGTTCTGAAATTATGGCGATTTGAAAAATTCGAGCTATATTTTCTTTATATTTCGGTTTTTTTGATTGAACAATCGTATTCTATGGAAAAAAACAAGCAGATTGGTGTGTTCGAAGTGAAAAATTGGTCAATCTGTTCTGAAATTATGGCGATTTGAAAAATTCGAGCATTATTTTTTTTATATTTCGGTTTTTTCGATGGAACAATCGTATTCTATGGAAAAAAACAAGCAGATTGGTGTGTTCGAAGTGAATAATTGGTCAATCTGTTCTGAAATTATGGCGATTTGAAAAATTCGAGCATTATTTTTTTTATATTTCGGTTTTTTCGATTGAACAATCGTATTCTATGGAAAAAACAAGCAGATTGGTGTGTTCGAAGTGAAAAATTGGTCAATCTGTTCTGAAATTATGGCGATTTGAAAAATTCGAGCATTATTTTTTCTATATTTCTGTTTTTTCGATGGAACAATCGTATTCTATGGAAAAAAACAAGCAGATTGGTGTGTTCGGAGTGAAAAATTGGTCAATCTGTTCAGAAATTATGGCGATTTGAAAAATTCGAGCATTCTTTTTTTTATATTTCGGTTTTTTCGATTGAACAATCGTATTCTATGGAAAAAAACAAGCAGATTGGTGTGTTCGAAGTGAAAAATTGGTCAATCTGTTCTGAAATTATGGCGATTTGAAAAATTCGAGCATTATTTTTTTTATATTTCGGTTTTTTCGATTGAACAATCGTATTCTATGAAAAAAAACAAGCAGATTGGTGTGTCCGAAGTTGAAAATTGGTCAATCTGTTCTGAAATTATGGCGATTTGAAAAATTCGAGCATTATTTTTTTTATATTTCGGTTTTTTCGATTGAACAATCGTATTCTATGGAAAAAACAAGCAGATTGGTGTGTTCGAAGTGAAAAATTGGTCAATCTGTTCTGAAATTATGGCGATTTGAAAAATTCGAGCATTTTTTTTTATATTTCGGTTTTTTCGATTGAACAATCGTATTCTATGGAAAAAAACAAGCAGATTGGTGTGTCCGAAGTTGAAAATTGGTCAATCTGTTCTGAAATTATGGCGATTTGAAAAATTCGAGCATTATTTTTTTTATATTTCGGTTTTTTCGATTGAACAATCGTATTCTATGGAAAAAAACAAGCAGATTGGTGTGTTCGAAGTGGAAAATTGGTCAATCTGTTCTGAAATTATGGCGATTTGAAAAATTCGAGCATTATTTTTTTTATATTTCGGTTTTTTCGATTGAACAATCGTATTCTATGGAAAAAAACAAGCAGATTGGTGTGTTCGAAGTGAAAAATTGGTCAATCTGTTCTGAAATTATGGCAATTTGAAAAATTCGAGCTATATTTTTTTATATTTCGGTTTTTTCGATTGAACAATCGTATTCTATGGAAAAAAACAAGCAGATTGGTGTGTTCGAAGTGAAAAATTGGTCAATCTGTTCTGAAATTATGGCGATTTGAAAAATTCGAGCATTATTTTTTTTATATTTCGGTTTTTTCGATTGAACAATCGTATTCTATGGAAAAAAATAAGCATATTGGTGTGTTCGAAGTGAAAAATTGGTCAATCTGTTCTGAAATTATGGCGATTTGAAAAATTCGAGCATTATTTTTTTTATATTTCGGTTTTTTCGATTGAACAATCGTATTCTATGGAAAAAAACAAGCAGATTGGTGTGTTCAAAGTGAAAAATTGGTCAATCTGTTCTGAAATTATGGCGATTTGAAAAATTCGAGCATTATTTTTTTTATATTTCGGTTTTTTCGAGTGAACAATCGTATTCTATGGAAAAAAACAAGCAGATTGGTGTGTTCGAAGTGAAAAATTGGTCAATCTGTTCTGAAATTATATCGATTTGAAAAATTCGAGCATTATTTTTTTTATATTTCGGTTTCTTCGATTGAAAAATCGTGTTCTATGGAAAAAAAACAAGCAGATTGGTGTGTTCGAAGTGAAAAATTGGTCAATCTGTTCTGAAATTATGGCGATTTGAAGAATTCGAGCATTATTTTTTTTATATTTCGGTTTTTTCGATTGAACGATCGTATTCTATGGAAAAAAACAAGCAGATTGGTGTGTTCGAAGTTGAAAATTGGTCAATCTGTTCTGAAATTATGGCGATTTGAAAAATTCGAGCATTATTTTTTTTATATTTCGGTTTTTTCGATTGAACAATCGTATTCTATGGAAAAAAAACAAGCAGATTGGTGTGTTCGAAGTGAAAAATTGGTCAATCTGTTCTGAAATTATGGCGATTTGAAAAATTCGAGCATTATTTTTTTTATATTTCGGTTTTTTCGATTGAAAAATCGTGTTCTATGGAAAAAAAACAAGCAGATTGGTGTGTTCGAAGTGAAAAATTGGTCAATCTGTTCTGAAATTATGGCGATTTGAAGAATTCGAGCATTATTTTTTTTATATTTCGGTTTTTTCGATTGAACGATCGTATTCTATGGAAAAAAACAAGCAGATTGGTGTGTTCGAAGTTGAAAATTGGTCAATCTGTTCTGAAATTATGGCGATTTGAAAAATTCGAGCATTATTTTTTTTATATTTCGGTTTTTTCGATTGAACAATCGTATTCTATGGAAAAAAAACAAGCAGATTGGTGTGTTCGAAGTGAAAAATTGGTCAATCTGTTCTGAAATTATGGCGATTTGAAAAATTCGAGCATTATTTTTTTTATATTTCGGTTTTTTCGATTGAACAATCGTATTCTATGGAAAAAAACAAGCAGATTGGTGTGTTCGAAGTGAAAAATTGGTCAATCTGTTCTGAAATTATGGCGATGTGAAAAATTCGAGCATTATTTTTTTTATATTTCGGTTTTTTCGATTGAACAATCGTATTCTATGGAAAAAAACAAGCAGATTGGTGTGTTCGAAGTGAAAAATTGGTCAATCTGTTCTGAAATTATGGCGATTTGAAAAATTCGAGCATTATTTTTTTTATATTAAGGTTTTTTCGATTGAACAATCGTATTATATGGAAAAAAACAAGCAGATTGGTGTGTTCGAAGTGAAAAATTGGTCAATCTGTTCTGAAATTATGGCGATTTGAAAAATTCGAGCATTATTTTTTTTATATTTCGGTTTTTTCGATTGAACAATCGTATTCTATGGAAAAAAACAAGCAGATTGGTGTGTCCGAAGTTGAAAATTGGTCAATCTGTTCTGAAATTATGGCGATTTGAAAAATTTGAGCATTATTTTTTTTATATTAAGGTTTTTTCGATTGAACAATCGTATTATATGGAAAAAAACAAGCAGATTGGTGTGTTCGAAGTGAAAAATTGGTCAATCTGTTCTGAAATTATGGCGATTTGAAAAATTCGAGCATTATTTTTTTTATATTTCGGTTTTTTCGATTGAACAATCGTATTCTATGGAAAAAAACAAGCAGATTGGTGTGTCCGAAGTTGAAAATTGGTCAATCTGTTCTGAAATTATGGCGATTTGAAAAATTTGAGCATTATTTTTTTTATATTTCGGTTTTTTCGATTGAACAATCGTATTCTATGGAAAAAAAAAGCAGATTGGTGTGTTCGAAGTGAAAAATTGGTCAATCCGTTCTGAAATTATGGCGATTTGAAAAATTCGAGCATTATTTTTTTTATATTTCGGTTTTTTCGATGGAACAATCGTATTCTATGGAAAAAAACAAGCAGATTGGTGTGTTCGAAGTGAAAAATTGGTAAATCTGTTCTGAAATTATTACTATTTGAAAAATTCGAGCATTATTTTTTTTATATTTCGGTTTTTTCGATTGAACAATCGTATTCTATGGAAAAAAACAAGCAGATTGGTGTGTTCGAAGTGAAAAATTGGTCAATCTGTTCTGAAATTATGGCGATTTGAAAAATTCGAGCATTATTTTTTTTATATTTCGGTTTTTTCGATTGAACAATCGTATTCTATGGAAAAAACAAGCAGATTGGTGTGTTCGAAGTGGAAAATTGGTCAATCTGTTCTGAAATTATGGCGATTTGAAAAATTCGAGCATTATTTTTTTTATATTTCGGTTTTTTCGATTGAACAATCGTATTCTATGGAAAAAAACAAGCAGATTGGTGTGTTCGAAGTGAAAAATTGGTCAATCTGTTCTGAAATTATGGCGATTTGAAAAATTCGAGCATTATTTTTTTTATATTTCGGTTTTTTCGATTGAACAATCGTATTCTATGAAAAAAAACAAGCAGATTGGTGTGTCCGAAGTTGAAAATTGGTCAATCTGTTCTGAAATTATGGCGATTTGAAAAATTCGAGCATTATTTTTTTTATATTTCGGTTTTTTCGATTGAACAATCGTATTCTATGGAAAAAACAAGCAGATTGGTGTGTTCGAAGTGAAAAATTGGTCAATCTGTTCTGAAATTATGGCGATTTGAAAAATTCGAGCATTATTTTTTTATATTTCGGTTTTTTCGATCGAACAATCGTATTCTATGGAAAAAAACAAGCAGATTGGTGTGTTCAAAGTGAAAAATTGGTCAATCTGTTCTGAAATTATGGCGATTTGAAAAATTCGAGCATTATTTTTTTTATATTTCGGTTTTTTCAATTGAACAATCGTATTCTATGGAAAAAACAAGCAGATTGGTGTGTTCGAAGTGAAAAATTGGTAAATCTGTTCTGAAATTATTACTATTTGAAAAATTCGAGCATTATTTTTTTTATATTTCGGTTTTTTCGATTGAACAATCGTATTCTATGGAAAAAAACAAGCAGATTGGTGTGTTCGAAGTGAAAAATTGGTCAATCTGTTCTGAAATTATGGCGATTTGAAAAATTCGAGCATTATTTTTTTTATATTTCGGTTTTTTCGATTGAACAATCGTATTCTATGGACAAAAACAAGCAGATTGGTGTGTTCGAAGTTGAAAATTGGTCAATCTGTTCTGAAATTATGGCGATTTGAAAAATTCGAGCATTATTTTTTTTATATTTCGGTTTTTTCGAGTGAACAATCGTATTCTATGGAAAAAAACAAGCAGATTGGTGTGTTCGAAGTGAAAAATTGGTCAATCTGTTCTGAAATTATGGCGATTTGAAAAATTCGAGCTATATTTTTTTTATATATCGGTTTTTTCGATTGAACAATCGTATTCTATGGAAAAAAACAAGCAGATTGGTGTGTTCGAAGTTGAAAAATGGTCAATCTGTTCTGAAATTATGGCGATTTGAAAAATTCGAGAAGTTTTTTTTTATATTTCGGTTTTTTCGATTGAACAATCGTATTCTATGGACAAAAACAAGCAGATTGGTGTGTTCGAAGTGAAAAATTGGTCAATCTTTTCTGAAATTATGGCGATTTGAAAAATTCGAGCATTATTTTTTCTATATTTCTGTTTTTTCGATGGAACAATCGTATTCTATGGAAAAAAACAAGCAGATTGGTGTGTTCGAAGTGAAAAATTAGTCAATCTGTTCAGAAATTATGGCGATTTGAAAAATTCGAGCATTCTTTTTTTTATATTTCGGTTTTTTCGATTGAACAATCGTATTCTATGGAAAAAAACAAGCAGATTGGTGTGTTCGAAGTGAAAAATTGGTCAATCTGTTCTGAAATTATGGCGATTTGAAAAATTCGAGCATTATTTTTTTTATATTTCGGTTTTTTCGATTGAACAATCGTATTCTATGAAAAAAAACAAGCAGATTGGTGTGTCCGAAGTTGAAAATTGGTCAATCTGTTCTGAAATTATGGCGATTTGAAAAATTCGAGCATTATTTTTTTTATATTTCGGTTTTTTCGATTGAACAATCGTATTCTATGGAAAAAACAAGCAGATTGGTGTGTTCGAAGTGAAAAATTGGTCAATCTGTTCTGAAATTATGGCGATTTGAAAAATTCGAGCATTATTTTTTTATATTTCGGTTTTTTCGATCGAACAATCGTATTCTATGGAAAAAAACAAGCAGATTGGTGTGTTCAAAGTGAAAAATTGGTCAATCTGTTCTGAAATTATGGCGATTTGAAAAATTCGAGCATTATTTTTTTTATATTTCGGTTTTTTCAATTGAACAATCGTATTCTATGGAAAAAACAAGCAGATTGGTGTGTTCGAAGTGAAAAATTGGTAAATCTGTTCTGAAATTATTACTATTTGAAAAATTCGAGCATTATTTTTTTTATATTTCGGTTTTTTCGATTGAACAATCGTATTCTATGGAAAAAAACAAGCAGATTGGTGTGTTCGAAGTGAAAAATTGGTCAATCTGTTCTGAAATTATGGCGATTTGAAAAATTCGAGCATTATTTTTTTTATATTTCGGTTTTTTCGATGGACCAATCGTATTCTATGGAAAAAAACAAGCAGATTGGTGTGTTCGAAGTGAAAAATTGGTCAATCTGTTCTGAAATTATGGCGATTTGAAAAATTCGAGAATTATTTTTTTTATATTTCGGTTTTTTCGATTGAACAATCGTATTCTATGGAAAAAACAAGCAGATTGGTGTGTTCGAAGTGAAAAATTGGTCAATCTGTTCTGAAATTATGGCGATTTGAAAAATTCGAGCATTATTTTTTCTATATTTCTGTTTTTTCGATGGAACAATCGTATTCTATGGAAAAAAACAAGCAGATTGGTGTGTTCGAAGTGAAAAATTGGTCAATCTGTTCAGAAATTATGGCGATTTGAAAAATTCGAGCATTCTTTTTTTTATATTTCGGTTTTTTCGATTGAACAATCGTATTCTATGGAAAAAAACAAGCAGATTGGTGTGTTCGAAGTGAAAAATTGGTCAATCTGTTCTGAAATTATGGCGATTTGAAAAATTCGAGCATCATTTTTTTTATATTTCGGTTTTTTCGATTGAACAATCGTATTCTATGAAAAAAAACAAGCAGATTGGTGTGTCCGAAGTTGAAAATTGGTCAATCTGTTCTGAAATTATGGCGATTTGAAAAATTCGAGCATTATTTTTTTTATATTTCGGTTTTTTCGATTGAACAATCGTATTCTATGGAAAAAACAAGCAGATTGGTGTGTTCGAAGTGAAAAATTGGTCAATCTGTTCTGAAATTATGGCGATTTGAAAAATTCGAGCATTTTTTTTTATATTTCGGTTTTTTCGATTGAACAATCGTATTCTATGGAAAAAAACAAGCAGATTGGTGTGTCCGAAGTTGAAAATTGGTCAATCTGTTCTGAAATTATGGCGATTTGAAAAATTCGAGCATTATTTTTTTTATATTTCGGTTTTTTCGATTGAACAATCGTATTCTATGTAAAAAAACAAGCAGATTGGTGTGTCCGAAGTTGAAAATTGGTCAATCTGTTCTGAAATTATGGCGATTTGAAAAATTTGAGCATTATTTTTTTTATATTTCGGTTTTTTCGATTGAACAATCGTATTCTATGGTAAAAAACAAGCAGATTGGTGTGTTCGAAGTGAAAAATTGGTCAATCTGTTCTGAAATTATGGCGATTTGAAAAATTCGAGCATTATTTTTTTATATTTCGGTTTTTTCGATCGAACAATCGTATTCTATGGAAAAAAACAAGCAGATTGGTGTGTTCGAAGTGGCAAATTGGTCAATCTGTTCTGAAATTATGGCGATTTGAAAAATTCGAGCATTATTTTTTATATATTTCGGTTTTTTCGATTGAACAATCGTATTCTATGGAAAAAAACAAGCAGATTGGTGTGTTCGAAGTGAAAAATTGGTCAATCTGTTCTGAAATTATGGCGATTTGAAAAATTCGAGCATTATTTTTTTTATATTTCGGTTTTTTCGATTGAACAATCGTATTCTATGGAAAAAAACAAGCAGATTGGTGTGTTCGAAGTTGAAAATTGGTCAATCTGTTCTGAAATTATGGCGATTTGAAAAATTCGAGCATATTTTTTTTTATTTCGGTTTTTTCGATTGAACAATCGTATTCTATGGAAAAAAACAAGCAGATTGGTGTGTTCGAAGTGAAAAATTGGTCAATCTGTTCTGAAATTATGGCGATTTGAAAAATTCGAGCATTATTTTTTTTATATTTCGGTTTTTTCGATTGAACAATCGTATTCTATGGAAAAAAACAAGCAGATTGGTATGTTCGAAGTGAAAAATTGGTCGATCTGTTCTGAAATTCTAGCGATTTGAAAAATTCGAGCTATATTTTTTTTATATTTCGGTTTTTTCGATTGAACAATCGTATTCTATGGAAAAAAACAAGCAGATTGGTGTGTTCGAAGTGAAAAATTGGTAAATCTGTTCTGAAATTATGGCGATTTGAAAAATTCGAGCATTATTTTTTTTATATTTCGGTTTTTTCGATTGAACAATCGTATTCTATGGAAAAAACAAGCAGATTGTTGTGTTCGAAGTGAAAAATTGGTCAATCTGTTCTGAAATTATGGCGATTTGAAAAATTCGAGCATTATTTTTTCTATATTTCTGTTTTTTCGATGGAACAATCGTATTCTATGGAAAAAAACAAGCAGATTGGTGTGTTCGAAGTGAAAAATTGGTCAATCTGTTCAGAAATTATGGCGATTTGAAAAATTCGAGCATTCTTTTTTTTATATTTCGGTTTTTTCGATTGAACAATCGTATTCTATGGAAAAAACAAGCAGATTGGTGTGTTCGAAGTGAAAAATTGGTCAATCTGTTCTGAAATTATGGCGATTTGAAAAATTCGAGCTATATTTTTTTTATATTTCGGTTTTTTTGATTGAACAATCGTATTCTATGGAAAAAAACAAGCAGATTGGTGTGTTCGAAGTGAAAAATTGGTCAATCTGTTCTGAAATTATGGCGATTTGAAAAATTCGAGCATTATTTTTTTTATATTTCGGTTTTTTCGATGGAACAATCGTATTCTATGGAAAAAAACAAGCAGATTGGTGTGTTCGAAGTGAAAAATTGGTCAATCTGTTCTGAAATTATGGCGATTTGAAAAATTCGAGCATTATTTTTTCTATATTTCTGTTTTTTCGATTGAACAATCGTATTCTATGGAAAAAAACAAGCAGATTGGTGTGTTCGAAGTGAAAAATTGGTCAATCTGTTCAGAAATTATAGCGATTTGAAAAATTCGAGCATTATTTTTTCTATATTTCTGTTTTTTCGATTGAACAATCGTATTCTATGGAAAAAAACAAGCAGATTGGTGTGTTCGAAGTGAAAAATTGGTCAATTTGTTCTGAAATTAGGGCGATTTGAAAAATTCGAGCATTATTTTTTTTATATTTCGGTTTTTTCGAGTGAACAATCGTATTCTATGGAAAAAAACAAGCAGATTGGTGTGTTCGAAGTGAAAAATTGGTCAATCTGTTCAGAAATTATGGCGATTTGAAAAATTCGAGCTATATTTTTTTTATATATCGGTTTTTTCGATTGAACAATCGTATTCTATGGAAAAAAACAAGCAGATTGGTGTGTTCGAAGTTGAAAATTGGTCAATCTGTTCTGAAATTATGGCGATTTGAAAAATTCGAGAAGTTTTTTTTTATATTTCGGTTTTTTCGATTGAACAATCGTATTCTATGGACAAAAACAAGCAGATTGGTGTGTTCGAAGTTGAAAATTGGTCAATCTGTTCTGAAATTATGGCGATTTGAAAAATTCGAGCATTATTTTTTTTATATTTCGGTTTTTTCGAGTGAACAATCGTATTCTATGGAAAAAAACAAGCAGATTGGTGTGTTCGAAGTGAAAAATTGGTCAATCTGTTCTGAAATTATGGCGATTTGAAAAATTCGAGCTATATTTTTTTTATATATCGGTTTTTTCGATTGAACAATCGTATTCTATGGAAAAAAACAAGCAGATTGGTGTGTTCGAAGTTGAAAATTGGTCAATCTGTTCTGAAATTATGGCGATTTGAAAAATTCGAGAAGTTTTTTTTTATATTTCGGTTTTTTCGATTGAACAATCGTATTCTATGGACAAAAACAAGCAGATTGGTGTGTTCGAAGTGAAAAATTGGTCAATCTTTTCTGAAATTATGGCGATTTGAAAAATTCGAGCATTATTTTTTCTATATTTCTGTTTTTTCGATGGAACAATCGTATTCTATGGAAAAAAACAAGCAGATTGGTGTGTTCGAAGTGAAAAATTAGTCAATCTGTTCAGAAATTATGGCGATTTGAAAAATTCGAGCATTCTTTTTTTTATATTTCGGTTTTTTCGATTGAACAATCGTATTCTATGGAAAAAAACAAGCAGATTGGTGTGTTCGAAGTGAAAAATTGGTCAATCTGTTCTGAAATTATGGCGATTTGAAAAATTCGAGCATTATTTTTTTTATATTTCGGTTTTTTCGATTGAACAATCGTATTCTATGAAAAAAAACAAGCAGATTGGTGTGTCCGAAGTTGAAAATTGGTCAATCTGTTCTGAAATTATGGCGATTTGAAAAATTCGAGCATTATTTTTTTTATATTTCGGTTTTTTCGATTGAACAATCGTATTCTATGGAAAAAACAAGCAGATTGGTGTGTTCGAAGTGAAAAATTGGTCAATCTGTTCTGAAATTATGGCGATTTGAAAAATTCGAGCATTATTTTTTTATATTTCGGTTTTTTCGATCGAACAATCGTATTCTATGGAAAAAAACAAGCAGATTGGTGTGTTCAAAGTGAAAAATTGGTCAATCTGTTCTGAAATTATGGCGATTTGAAAAATTCGAGCATTATTTTTTTTATATTTCGGTTTTTTCAATTGAACAATCGTATTCTATGGAAAAAACAAGCAGATTGGTGTGTTCGAAGTGAAAAATTGGTAAATCTGTTCTGAAATTATTACTATTTGAAAAATTCGAGCATTATTTTTTTTATATTTCGGTTTTTTCGATTGAACAATCGTATTCTATGGAAAAAAACAAGCAGATTGGTGTGTTCGAAGTGAAAAATTGGTCAATCTGTTCTGAAATTATGGCGATTTGAAAAATTCGAGCATTATTTTTTTTATATTTCGGTTTTTTCGATGGACCAATCGTATTCTATGGAAAAAAACAAGCAGATTGGTGTGTTCGAAGTGAAAAATTGGTCAATCTGTTCTGAAATTATGGCGATTTGAAAAATTCGAGAATTATTTTTTTTATATTTCGGTTTTTTCGATTGAACAATCGTATTCTATGGAAAAAACAAGCAGATTGGTGTGTTCGAAGTGAAAAATTGGTCAATCTGTTCTGAAATTATGGCGATTTGAAAAATTCGAGCATTATTTTTTCTATATTTCTGTTTTTTCGATGGAACAATCGTATTCTATGGAAAAAAACAAGCAGATTGGTGTGTTCGAAGTGAAAAATTGGTCAATCTGTTCAGAAATTATGGCGATTTGAAAAATTCGAGCATTCTTTTTTTTATATTTCGGTTTTTTCGATTGAACAATCGTATTCTATGGAAAAAAACAAGCAGATTGGTGTGTTCGAAGTGAAAAATTGGTCAATCTGTTCTGAAATTATGGCGATTTGAAAAATTCGAGCATTATTTTTTTATATTTCGGTTTTTTCGATCGAACAATCGTATTCTATGGAAAAAAACAAGCAGATTGGTGTGTTCAAAGTGAAAAATTGGTCAATCTGTTCTGAAATTATGGCGATTTGAAAAATTCGAGCATTATTTTTTTTATATTTCGGTTTTTTCAATTGAACAATCGTATTCTATGGAAAAAACAAGCAGATTGGTGTGTTCGAAGTGAAAAATTGGTAAATCTGTTCTGAAATTATTACTATTTGAAAAATTCGAGCATTATTTTTTTTATATTTCGGTTTTTTCGATTGAACAATCGTATTCTATGGAAAAAAACAAGCAGATTGGTGTGTTCGAAGTGAAAAATTGGTCAATCTGTTCTGAAATTATGGCGATTTGAAAAATTCGAGCATTATTTTTTTTATATTTCGGTTTTTTCGATGGACCAATCGTATTCTATGGAAAAAAACAAGCAGATTGGTGTGTTCGAAGTGAAAAATTGGTCAATCTGTTCTGAAATTATGGCGATTTGAAAAATTCGAGAATTATTTTTTTTATATTTCGGTTTTTTCGATTGAACAATCGTATTCTATGGAAAAAACAAGCAGATTGGTGTGTTCGAAGTGAAAAATTGGTCAATCTGTTCTGAAATTATGGCGATTTGAAAAATTCGAGCATTATTTTTTCTATATTTCTGTTTTTTCGATGGAACAATCGTATTCTATGGAAAAAAACAAGCAGATTGGTGTGTTCGAAGTGAAAAATTGGTCAATCTGTTCAGAAATTATGGCGATTTGAAAAATTCGAGCATTCTTTTTTTTATATTTCGGTTTTTTCGATTGAACAATCGTATTCTATGGAAAAAAACAAGCAGATTGGTGTGTTCGAAGTGAAAAATTGGTCAATCTGTTCTGAAATTATGGCGATTTGAAAAATTCGAGCATCATTTTTTTTATATTTCGGTTTTTTCGATTGAACAATCGTATTCTATGAAAAAAAACAAGCAGATTGGTGTGTCCGAAGTTGAAAATTGGTCAATCTGTTCTGAAATTATGGCGATTTGAAAAATTCGAGCATTATTTTTTTTATATTTCGGTTTTTTCGATTGAACAATCGTATTCTATGGAAAAAACAAGCAGATTGGTGTGTTCGAAGTGAAAAATTGGTCAATCTGTTCTGAAATTATGGCGATTTGAAAAATTCGAGCATTTTTTTTTATATTTCGGTTTTTTCGATTGAACAATCGTATTCTATGGAAAAAAACAAGCAGATTGGTGTGTCCGAAGTTGAAAATTGGTCAATCTGTTCTGAAATTATGGCGATTTGAAAAATTCGAGCATTATTTTTTTTATATTTCGGTTTTTTCGATTGAACAATCGTATTCTATGTAAAAAAACAAGCAGATTGGTGTGTCCGAAGTTGAAAATTGGTCAATCTGTTCTGAAATTATGGCGATTTGAAAAATTTGAGCATTATTTTTTTTATATTTCGGTTTTTTCGATTGAACAATCGTATTCTATGGAAAAAAAAAGCAGATTGGTGTGTTCGAAGTGAAAAATTGGTCAATATGTTCTGAAATTATAACTATTTGAAAAATTCGAGCATTATTTTTTTTATATTTCGGTTTTTTCGATTGAACAAACGTATTCTATGGAAAAAAACAAGCAGATTGGTGTGTTCGAAGTGAAAAATTGGTCAATCTGTTCTGAAATTATGGCGATTTGAAAAATTCGAGCATTATTTTTTTATATTTCGGTTTTTTCGATTGAAAAATCGTGTTCTATGGAAAAAAACAAGCAGATTGGTGTGTTCGAAGTGAAAAATTGGTCAATCTGTTCTGAAATTATGGCGATTTGAAGAATTCGAGCATTATTTTTTTTATATTTCGGTTTTTTCGATTGAACAATCGTATTCTATGGAAAAAAAACAAGCAGATTGGTGTGTTCGAAGTGAAAAATTGGTCAACCTGTTCTGAAATTATGGCGATTTGAAAAATTCGAGCATTATTTTTTTTTATATTTCGGTTTTTTCGATTGAACAATCGTATTCTATGGTAAAAAACAAGCAGATTGGTGTGTTCGAAGTGAAAAATTGGTCAATCTGTTCTGAAATTATGGCGATTTGAAAAATTCGAGCATTATTTTTTTATATTTCGGTTTTTTCGATCGAACAATCGTATTCTATGGAAAAAAACAAGCAGATTGGTGTGTTCGAAGTGGCAAATTGGTCAATCTGTTCTGAAATTATGGCGATTTGAAAAATTCGAGCATTATTTTTTATATATTTCGGTTTTTTCGATTGAACAATCGTATTCTATGGAAAAAAACAAGCAGATTGGTGTGTTCGAAGTGAAAAATTGGTCAATCTGTTCTGAAATTATGGCGATTTGAAAAATTCGAGCATTATTTTTTTTATATTTCGGTTTTTTCGATTGAACAATCGTATTCTATGGAAAAAAACAAGCAGATTGGTGTGTTCGAAGTTGAAAATTGGTCAATCTGTTCTGAAATTATGGCGATTTGAAAAATTCGAGCATATTTTTTTTTATTTCGGTTTTTTCGATTGAACAATCGTATTCTATGGAAAAAAACAAGCAGATTGGTGTGTTCGAAGTGAAAAATTGGTCAATCTGTTCTGAAATTATGGCGATTTGAAAAATTCGAGCATTATTTTTTTTATATTTCGGTTTTTTCGATTGAACAATCGTATTCTATGGAAAAAAACAAGCAGATTGGTATGTTCGAAGTGAAAAATTGGTCGATCTGTTCTGAAATTCTAGCGATTTGAAAAATTCGAGCTATATTTTTTTTATATTTCGGTTTTTTCGATTGAACAATCGTATTCTATGTGTTCGAAGTGAAAAATTGGTAAATCTGTTCTGAAATTATGGCGATTTGAAAAATTCGAGCATTATTTTTTTTATATTTCGGTTTTTTCGATTGAACAATCGTATTCTATGGAAAAAACAAGCAGATTGTTGTGTTCGAAGTGAAAAATTGGTCAATCTGTTCTGAAATTATGGCGATTTGAAAAATTCGAGCATTATTTTTTCTATATTTCTGTTTTTTCGATGGAACAATCGTATTCTATGGAAAAAAACAAGCAGATTGGTGTGTTCGAAGTGAAAAATTGGTCAATCTGTTCAGAAATTATGGCGATTTGAAAAATTCGAGCATTCTTTTTTTTATATTTCGGTTTTTTCGATTGAACAATCGTATTCTATGGAAAAAACAAGCAGATTGGTGTGTTCGAAGTTGAAAATTGGTCAATCTGTTCTGAAATTATGACGATTTGAAAAATTCGAGCATTATTTTTTTTATATTTCGGTTTTTTCGATTGAACAATCGTATTCTATGGAAAAAAACAAGCAGATTGTTGTGTTCGAAGTGAAAAATTGGTCAATCTGTTCTGAAATTATGGCGATTTGAAAAATTCGAGCTATATTTTTTTTATATTTCGGTTTTTTCGATTGAACAATCGTATTCTATGGAAAAAAACAAGCAGATTGGTGTGTTCGAAGTGAAAAATTGGTCAATCTGTTCTGAAATCATGGCGATTTGAAAAATTCGAGCATTATTTTTTCTATATTTCTGTTTTTTCGATGGAACAATCGTATTCTATGGAAAAAAACAAGCAGATTGGTGTGTTCGAAGTGAAAAATTGGTCAATCTGTTCAGAAATTATGGCGATTTGAAAAATTCGAGCATTCTTTTTTTTATATTTCGGTTTTTTCGATCGAACAATCGTATTCTATGGAAAAAAACAAGCAGATTGGTGTGTTCAAAGTGAAAAATTGGTCAATCTGTTCTGAAATTATGGCGATTTGAAAAATTCGAGCATTATTTTTTTTATATTTCGGTTTTTTCAATTGAACAATCGTATTCTATGGAAAAAACAAGCAGATTGGTGTGTTCGAAGTGAAAAATTGGTAAATCTGTTCTGAAATTATTACTATTTGAAAAATTCGAGCATTATTTTTTTTATATTTCGGTTTTTTCGATTGAACAATCGTATTCTATGGAAAAAAACAAGCAGATTGGTGTGTTCGAAGTGAAAAATTGGTCAATCTGTTCTGAAATTATGGCGATTTGAAAAATTCGAGCATTATTTTTTTTATATTTCGGTTTTTTCGATTGAACAATCGTATTCTATGGAAAAAAACAAGCAGATTGGTGTGTTCGAAGTGAAAAATTGGTCAATCTGTTCTGAAATTATGGCGATTTGAAAAATTCGAGCTATATTTTTTTTATATTTCGGTTTTTTCGATTGAACAATCGTATTCTATGGAAAAAAACAAGCAGATTGGTGTGTTCGAAGTGAAAAATTGGTCAATCTGTTCTGAAATTATGGCGATTTGAAAAATTCGAGCATTATTTTTTTATATTTCGGTTTTTTCGATTGAACAATCGTATTCTATGGAAAAAAACAAGCAGATTGGTGTGTTCGAAGTGAAAAATTGGTCAATCTGTTCTGAAATTATGGCGATGTGAAAAATTCGAGCATTATTTTTTTTATATTTCGGTTTTTTCGATTGAACAATCGTATTCTATGGAAAAAAACAAGCAGATTGGTGTGTTCGAAGTGAAAAATTGGTCAATTTGTTCTGAAATTAGGGCGATTTGAAAAATTCGAGCATCATTTTTTTTATATTTCGGTTTTTTCGATTGAACAATCGTATTCTATGGAAAAAAACAAGCAGATTGGTGTGTTCGAAGTGAAAAATTGGTCAATCTGTTCTGAAATTATGGCGATTTGAATAATTCGAGCATTATTTTTTTTATATTTCGGTTTTTTCGATTGAACAATCGTATTCTATGGAAAAAACAAGCAGATTGGTGTGTTCGAAGTGAAAAATTGGTCAATCTGTTCTGAAATTATGGCGATGTGAAAAATTCGAGCAATATTTTTTTTATATTTCGGTTTTTTCGATTGAACAATCGTATTCTATGGAAAAAAACAAGCAGATTGGTGTGTTCGAAGTGAAAAATTGGTCAATCTGTTCTGAAATTATGGCGATTTGAAAAATTCGAGCATTATTTTTTTTATATTTCGGTTTTTTCGATTGAACAATCGTATTCTATGGAAAAAAACAAGCAGATTGGTGTGTTCGAAGTGAAAAATTGGTCAATCTGTTCTGAAATTATGGCGATTTGAAAAATTCGAGCATTATTTTTTTTATATTTCGGTTTTTTCGATTGAACAATCGTATTCTATGGAAAAAAACAAGCAGATTGGTGTGTTCGAAGTGAAAAATTGGTCAATTTGTTCTGAAATTAGGGCGATTTGAAAAATTCGAGCATTATTTTTTTTATATTTCGGTTTTTTCGATTGAACAATCGTATTCTATGGAAAAAAACAAGCAGATTGGTGTGTTCGAAGTGAAAAATTGGTCAATCTGTTCTGAAATTATGGCGATTTGAATAATTCGAGCATTATTTTTTTTATATTTCGGTTTTTTCGATTGAACAATCGTATTCTATGGAAAAAACAAGCAGATTGGTGTGTTCGAAGTGAAAAATTGGTCAATCTGTTCTGAAATTATGGCGATGTGAAAAATTCGAGCAATATTTTTTTTATATTTCGGTTTTTTCGATTGAACAATCGTATTCTATGGAAAAAAACAAGCAGATTGGTGTGTTCGAAGTGAAAAATTGGTCAATCTGTTCTGAAATTATGGCGATTTGAAAAATTCGAGCATTATTTTTTTTATATTTCGGTTTTTTCGATTGAACAATCGTATTCTATGGAAAAAAACAAGCAGATTGTTGTGTTCGAAGTGAAAAATTGGTCAATCTGTTCTGAAATTATGGCGATTTGAAAAATTCGAGCTATATTTTTTTTATATTTCGGTTTTTTTGATTGAACAATCGTATTCTATGGAAAAAAACAAGCAGATTGGTGTGTTCGAAGTGAAAAATTGGTCAATCTGTTCTGAAATTATGGCGATTTGAAAAATTCGAGCTATATTTTTTTTATATTTCGGTTTTTTTGATTGAACAATCGTATTCTATGGAAAAAAACAAGCAGATTGGTGTGTTCGAAGTTAAAAATATGTCAATTTGTTCTGAAATTATAGCGATTTGAAAAATTCGAGCATTAATTTTTTTATATTTCGGTTTTTTAGATGGAACAATCGTATTCTATGGAAAAAAACAAGCAGATTGGTGTGTTCGAAGTGAAAAATTGGTCAATCTGTTCTGAAATTATGGCGATTTGAAAAATTCGAGCTATATTTTTTTTATATTTCGGTTTTTTCGATTGAACAATCGTATTCTATGGAAAAAAACAAGCAGATTGGTGTGTTCGAAGTGAAAAATTGGTCAATCTGTTCTGAAATTATGGCGATTTGAAAAATTCGAGCTATATTTTTTTTATATTTCGGTTTTTTCGATTGAACAATCGTATTCTATGGAAAAAAACAAGCAGATTGGTGTGTTCGAAGTGAAAAATTGGTCAATCTGTTCTGAAATTATGGCGATTTGAAAAATTCGAGCTATATTTTTTTTATATTTCGGTTTTTTCGATTGAACAATCGTATTCTATGGAAAAAAACAAGCAGATTGGTGTGTTCGAAGTGAAAAATTGGTCAATCTGTTCTGAAATTATGGCGATTTGAAAAATTCGAGCATTATTTTTTTTATATTTCGGTTTTTTCGATTGAACAATCGTATTCTATGGAAAAAACAAGCAGATTGTTGTGTTCGAAGTGAAAAATTGGTCAATCTGTTCTGAAATTATGGCGATTTGAAAAATTCGAGCTATATTTTTTTTATATTTCGGTTTTTTCGATTGAACAATCGTATTCTATGGTAAAAAACAAGCAGATTGGTGTGTTCGAAGTGAAAAATTGGTCAATCTGTTCTGAAATTATGGCGATTTGAAAAATTCGAGCTATATTTTTTTTATATTTCGGTTTTTTCGATTGAACAATCGTATTCTATGGTAAAAAACAAGCAGATTGGTGTGTTCGAAGTGAAAAATTGGTCAATCTGTTCTGAAATTATGGCGATTTGAAAAATTCGAGCATTATTTTTTTATATTTCGGTTTTTTCGATCGAACAATCGTATTCTATGGAAAAAAACAAGCAGATTGGTGTGTTCGAAGTGGCAAATTGGTCAATCTGTTCTGAAATTATGGCGATTTGAAAAATTCGAGCATTATTTTTTATATATTTCGGTTTTTTCGATTGAACAATCGTATTCTATGGAAAAAAACAAGCAGATTGGTGTGTTCGAAGTGAAAAATTGGTCAATCTGTTCTGAAATTATGGCGATTTGAAAAATTCGAGCATTATTTTTTTTATATTTCGGTTTTTTCGATTGAACAATCGTATTCTATGGAAAAAAACAAGCAGATTGGTGTGTTCGAAGTTGAAAATTGGTCAATCTGTTCTGAAATTATGGCGATTTGAAAAATTCGAGCATATTTTTTTTTATTTCGGTTTTTTCGATTGAACAATCGTATTCTATGGAAAAAAACAAGCAGATTGGTGTGTTCGAAGTGAAAAATTGGTCAATCTGTTCTGAAATTATGGCGATTTGAAAAATTCGAGCATTATTTTTTTTATATTTCGGTTTTTTCGATTGAACAATCGTATTCTATGGAAAAAAACAAGCAGATTGGTATGTTCGAAGTGAAAAATTGGTCGATCTGTTCTGAAATTCTAGCGATTTGAAAAATTCGAGCTATATTTTTTTTATATTTCGGTTTTTTCGATTGAACAATCGTATTCTATGGAAAAAAACAAGCAGATTGGTGTGTTCGAAGTGAAAAATTGGTAAATCTGTTCTGAAATTATGGCGATTTGAAAAATTCGAGCATTATTTTTTTTATATTTCGGTTTTTTCGATTGAACAATCGTATTCTATGGAAAAAACAAGCAGATTGTTGTGTTCGAAGTGAAAAATTGGTCAATCTGTTCTGAAATTATGGCGATTTGAAAAATTCGAGCATTATTTTTTCTATATTTCTGTTTTTTCGATGGAACAATCGTATTCTATGGAAAAAAACAAGCAGATTGGTGTGTTCGAAGTGAAAAATTGGTCAATCTGTTCAGAAATTATGGCGATTTGAAAAATTCGAGCATTCTTTTTTTTATATTTCGGTTTTTTCGATTGAACAATCGTATTCTATGGAAAAAACAAGCAGATTGGTGTGTTCGAAGTGAAAAATTGGTCAATCTGTTCTGAAATTATGGCGATTTGAAAAATTCGAGCTATATTTTTTTTATATTTCGGTTTTTTTGATTGAACAATCGTATTCTATGGAAAAAAACAAGCAGATTGGTGTGTTCGAAGTGAAAAATTGGTCAATCTGTTCTGAAATTATGGCGATTTGAAAAATTCGAGCATTATTTTTTTTATATTTCGGTTTTTTCGATGGAACAATCGTATTCTATGGAAAAAAACAAGCAGATTGGTGTGTTCGAAGTGAAAAATTGGTCAATCTGTTCAGAAATTATAGCGATTTGAAAAATTCGAGCATTATTTTTTCTATATTTCTGTTTTTTCGATTGAACAATCGTATTCTATGGAAAAAAACAAGCAGATTGGTGTGTTCGAAGTGAAAAATTGGTCAATTTGTTCTGAAATTAGGGCGATTTGAAAAATTCGAGCATTATTTTTTTTATATTTCGGTTTTTTCGAGTGAACAATCGTATTCTATGGAAAAAAACAAGCAGATTGGTGTGTTCGAAGTGAAAAATTGGTCAATCTGTTCAGAAATTATGGCGATTTGAAAAATTCGAGCTATATTTTTTTTATATATCGGTTTTTTCGATTGAACAATCGTATTCTATGGAAAAAAACAAGCAGATTGGTGTGTTCGAAGTTGAAAATTGGTCAATCTGTTCTGAAATTATGGCGATTTGAAAAATTCGAGAAGTTTTTTTTTATATTTCGGTTTTTTCGATTGAACAATCGTATTCTATGGACAAAAACAAGCAGATTGGTGTGTTCGAAGTTGAAAATTGGTCAATCTGTTCTGAAATTATGGCGATTTGAAAAATTCGAGCATTATTTTTTTTATATTTCGGTTTTTTCGATGGAACAATCGTATTCTATGGAAAAAAACAAGCAGATTGGTGTGTTCGAAGTGAAAAATTAGTCAATCTGTTCAGAAATTATGGCGATTTGAAAAATTCGAGCATTCTTTTTTTTATATTTCGGTTTTTTCGATTGAACAATCGTATTCTATGGAAAAAAACAAGCAGATTGGTGTGTTCGAAGTGAAAAATTGGTCAATCTGTTCTGAAATTATGGCGATTTGAAAAATTCGAGCATTATTTTTTTTATATTTCGGTTTTTTCGATTGAACAATCGTATTCTATGAAAAAAAAACAAGCAGATTGGTGTGTCCGAAGTTGAAAATTGGTCAATCTGTTCTGAAATTATGGCGATTTGAAAAATTCGAGCATTATTTTTTTTATATTTCGGTTTTTTCGATTGAACAATCGTATTCTATGGAAAAAACAAGCAGATTGGTGTGTTCGAAGTGAAAAATTGGTCAATCTGTTCTGAAATTATGGCGATTTGAAAAATTCGAGCATTATTTTTTTATATTTCGGTTTTTTCGATCGAACAATCGTATTCTATGGAAAAAAACAAGCAGATTGGTGTGTTCAAAGTGAAAAATTGGTCAATCTGTTCTGAAATTATGGCGATTTGAAAAATTCGAGCATTATTTTTTTTATATTTCGGTTTTTTCAATTGAACAATCGTATTCTATGGAAAAAACAAGCAGATTGGTGTGTTCGAAGTGAAAAATTGGTAAATCTGTTCTGAAATTATTACTATTTGAAAAATTCGAGCATTATTTTTTTTATATTTCGGTTTTTTCGATTGAACAATCGTATTCTATGGAAAAAAACAAGCAGATTGGTGTGTTCGAAGTGAAAAATTGGTCAATCTGTTCTGAAATTATGGCGATTTGAAAAATTCGAGCATTATTTTTTTTATATTTCGGTTTTTTCGATGGACCAATCGTATTCTATGGAAAAAAACAAGCAGATTGGTGTGTTCGAAGTGAAAAATTGGTCAATCTGTTCTGAAATTATGGCGATTTGAAAAATTCGAGAATTATTTTTTTTATATTTCGGTTTTTTCGATTGAACAATCGTATTCTATGGAAAAAACAAGCAGATTGGTGTGTTCGAAGTGAAAAATTGGTCAATCTGTTCTGAAATTATGGCGATTTGAAAAATTCGAGCATTATTTTTTCTATATTTCTGTTTTTTCGATGGAACAATCGTATTCTATGGAAAAAAACAAGCAGATTGGTGTGTTCGAAGTGAAAAATTGGTCAATCTGTTCAGAAATTATGGCGATTTGAAAAATTCGAGCATTCTTTTTTTTATATTTCGGTTTTTTCGATTGAACAATCGTATTCTATGGAAAAAAACAAGCAGATTGGTGTGTTCGAAGTGAAAAATTGGTCAATCTGTTCTGAAATTATGGCGATTTGAAAAATTCGAGCATTATTTTTTTATATTTCGGTTTTTTCGATCGAACAATCGTATTCTATGGAAAAAAACAAGCAGATTGGTGTGTTCAAAGTGAAAAATTGGTCAATCTGTTCTGAAATTATGGCGATTTGAAAAATTCGAGCATTATTTTTTTTATATTTCGGTTTTTTCAATTGAACAATCGTATTCTATGGAAAAAACAAGCAGATTGGTGTGTTCGAAGTGAAAAATTGGTAAATCTGTTCTGAAATTATTACTATTTGAAAAATTCGAGCATTATTTTTTTTATATTTCGGTTTTTTCGATTGAACAATCGTATTCTATGGAAAAAAACAAGCAGATTGGTGTGTTCGAAGTGAAAAATTGGTCAATCTGTTCTGAAATTATGGCGATTTGAAAAATTCGAGCATTATTTTTTTTATATTTCGGTTTTTTCGATGGACCAATCGTATTCTATGGAAAAAAACAAGCAGATTGGTGTGTTCGAAGTGAAAAATTGGTCAATCTGTTCTGAAATTATGGCGATTTGAAAAATTCGAGAATTATTTTTTTTATATTTCGGTTTTTTCGATTGAACAATCGTATTCTATGGAAAAAACAAGCAGATTGGTGTGTTCGAAGTGAAAAATTGGTCAATCTGTTCTGAAATTATGGCGATTTGAAAAATTCGAGCATTATTTTTTCTATATTTCTGTTTTTTCGATGGAACAATCGTATTCTATGGAAAAAAACAAGCAGATTGGTGTGTTCGAAGTGAAAAATTGGTCAATCTGTTCAGAAATTATGGCGATTTGAAAAATTCGAGCATTCTTTTTTTTATATTTCGGTTTTTTCGATTGAACAATCGTATTCTATGGAAAAAAACAAGCAGATTGGTGTGTTCGAAGTGAAAAATTGGTCAATCTGTTCTGAAATTATGGCGATTTGAAAAATTCGAGCATCATTTTTTTTATATTTCGGTTTTTTCGATTGAACAATCGTATTCTATGAAAAAAAACAAGCAGATTGGTGTGTCCGAAGTTGAAAATTGGTCAATCTGTTCTGAAATTATGGCGATTTGAAAAATTCGAGCATTATTTTTTTTATATTTCGGTTTTTTCGATTGAACAATCGTATTCTATGGAAAAAACAAGCAGATTGGTGTGTTCGAAGTGAAAAATTGGTCAATCTGTTCTGAAATTATGGCGATTTGAAAAATTCGAGCATTTTTTTTTATATTTCGGTTTTTTCGATTGAACAATCGTATTCTATGGAAAAAAACAAGCAGATTGGTGTGTCCGAAGTTGAAAATTGGTCAATCTGTTCTGAAATTATGGCGATTTGAAAAATTCGAGCATTATTTTTTTTATATTTCGGTTTTTTCGATTGAACAATCGTATTCTATGTAAAAAAACAAGCAGATTGGTGTGTCCGAAGTTGAAAATTGGTCAATCTGTTCTGAAATTATGGCGATTTGAAAAATTTGAGCATTATTTTTTTTATATTTCGGTTTTTTCGATTGAACAATCGTATTCTATGGAAAAAAAAAGCAGATTGGTGTGTTCGAAGTGAAAAATTGGTCAATATGTTCTGAAATTATAACTATTTGAAAAATTCGAGCATTATTTTTTTTATATTTCGGTTTTTTCGATTGAACAAACGTATTCTATGGAAAAAAACAAGCAGATTGGTGTGTTCGAAGTGAAAAATTGGTCAATCTGTTCTGAAATTATGGCGATTTGAAAAATTCGAGCATTATTTTTTTATATTTCGGTTTTTTCGATTGAAAAATCGTGTTCTATGGAAAAAAACAAGCAGATTGGTGTGTTCGAAGTGAAAAATTGGTCAATCTGTTCTGAAATTATGGCGATTTGAAGAATTCGAGCATTATTTTTTTTATATTTCGGTTTTTTCGATTGAACAATCGTATTCTATGGAAAAAAAACAAGCAGATTGGTGTGTTCGAAGTGAAAAATTGGTCAACCTGTTCTGAAATTATGGCGATTTGAAAAATTCGAGCATTATTTTTTTTTATATTTCGGTTTTTTCGATTGAACAATCGTATTCTATGGTAAAAAACAAGCAGATTGGTGTGTTCGAAGTGAAAAATTGGTCAATCTGTTCTGAAATTATGGCGATTTGAAAAATTCGAGCATTATTTTTTTATATTTCGGTTTTTTCGATCGAACAATCGTATTCTATGGAAAAAAACAAGCAGATTGGTGTGTTCGAAGTGGCAAATTGGTCAATCTGTTCTGAAATTATGGCGATTTGAAAAATTCGAGCATTATTTTTTATATATTTCGGTTTTTTCGATTGAACAATCGTATTCTATGGAAAAAAACAAGCAGATTGGTGTGTTCGAAGTGAAAAATTGGTCAATCTGTTCTGAAATTATGGCGATTTGAAAAATTCGAGCATTATTTTTTTTATATTTCGGTTTTTTCGATTGAACAATCGTATTCTATGGAAAAAAACAAGCAGATTGGTGTGTTCGAAGTTGAAAATTGGTCAATCTGTTCTGAAATTATGGCGATTTGAAAAATTCGAGCATATTTTTTTTTATTTCGGTTTTTTCGATTGAACAATCGTATTCTATGGAAAAAAACAAGCAGATTGGTGTGTTCGAAGTGAAAAATTGGTCAATCTGTTCTGAAATTATGGCGATTTGAAAAATTCGAGCATTATTTTTTTTATATTTCGGTTTTTTCGATTGAACAATCGTATTCTATGGAAAAAAACAAGCAGATTGGTATGTTCGAAGTGAAAAATTGGTCGATCTGTTCTGAAATTCTAGCGATTTGAAAAATTCGAGCTATATTTTTTTTATATTTCGGTTTTTTCGATTGAACAATCGTATTCTATGGAAAAAAACAAGCAGATTGGTGTGTTCGAAGTGAAAAATTGGTAAATCTGTTCTGAAATTATGGCGATTTGAAAAATTCGAGCATTATTTTTTTTATATTTCGGTTTTTTCGATTGAACAATCGTATTCTATGGAAAAAACAAGCAGATTGTTGTGTTCGAAGTGAAAAATTGGTCAATCTGTTCTGAAATTATGGCGATTTGAAAAATTCGAGCATTATTTTTTCTATATTTCTGTTTTTTCGATGGAACAATCGTATTCTATGGAAAAAAACAAGCAGATTGGTGTGTTCGAAGTGAAAAATTGGTCAATCTGTTCAGAAATTATGGCGATTTGAAAAATTCGAGCATTCTTTTTTTTATATTTCGGTTTTTTCGATTGAACAATCGTATTCTATGGAAAAAACAAGCAGATTGGTGTGTTCGAAGTTGAAAATTGGTCAATCTGTTCTGAAATTATGACGATTTGAAAAATTCGAGCATTATTTTTTTTATATTTCGGTTTTTTCGATTGAACAATCGTATTCTATGGAAAAAAACAAGCAGATTGTTGTGTTCGAAGTGAAAAATTGGTCAATTTGTTCTGAAATTAGGGCGATTTGAAAAATTCGAGCATTCTTTTTTTTATATTTCGGTTTTTTCGATCGAACAATCGTATTCTATGGAAAAAAACAAGCAGATTGGTGTGTTCAAAGTGAAAAATTGGTCAATCTGTTCTGAAATTATGGCGATTTGAAAAATTCGAGCATTATTTTTTTTATATTTCGGTTTTTTCAATTGAACAATCGTATTCTATGGAAAAAACAAGCAGATTGGTGTGTTCGAAGTGAAAAATTGGTAAATCTGTTCTGAAATTATTACTATTTGAAAAATTCGAGCATTATTTTTTTTATATTTCGGTTTTTTCGATTGAACAATCGTATTCTATGGAAAAAAACAAGCAGATTGGTGTGTTCGAAGTGAAAAATTGGTCAATCTGTTCTGAAATTATGGCGATTTGAAAAATTCGAGCATTATTTTTTTTATATTTCGGTTTTTTCGATTGAACAATCGTATTCTATGGAAAAAAACAAGCAGATTGGTGTGTTCGAAGTGAAAAATTGGTCAATCTGTTCTGAAATTATGGCGATTTGAAAAATTCGAGCTATATTTTTTTTATATTTCGGTTTTTTCGATTGAACAATCGTATTCTATGGAAAAAAACAAGCAGATTGGTGTGTTCGAAGTGAAAAATTGGTCAATCTGTTCTGAAATTATGGCGATTTGAAAAATTCGAGCATTATTTTTTTATATTTCGGTTTTTTCGATTGAACAATCGTATTCTATGGAAAAAAACAAGCAGATTGGTGTGTTCGAAGTGAAAAATTGGTCAATCTGTTCTGAAATTATGGCGATGTGAAAAATTCGAGCATTATTTTTTTTATATTTCGGTTTTTTCGATTGAACAATCGTATTCTATGGAAAAAAACAAGCAGATTGGTGTGTTCGAAGTGAAAAATTGGTCAATTTGTTCTGAAATTAGGGCGATTTGAAAAATTCGAGCATCATTTTTTTTATATTTCGGTTTTTTCGATTGAACAATCGTATTCTATGGAAAAAAACAAGCAGATTGGTGTGTTCGAAGTGAAAAATTGGTCAATCTGTTCTGAAATTATGGCGATTTGAATAATTCGAGCATTATTTTTTTTATATTTCGGTTTTTTCGATTGAACAATCGTATTCTATGGAAAAAACAAGCAGATTGGTGTGTTCGAAGTGAAAAATTGGTCAATCTGTTCTGAAATTATGGCGATGTGAAAAATTCGAGCAATATTTTTTTTATATTTCGGTTTTTTCGATTGAACAATCGTATTCTATGGAAAAAAACAAGCAGATTGGTGTGTTCGAAGTGAAAAATTGGTCAATCTGTTCTGAAATTATGGCGATTTGAAAAATTCGAGCATTATTTTTTTTATATTTCGGTTTTTTCGATTGAACAATCGTATTCTATGGAAAAAAACAAGCAGATTGGTGTGTTCGAAGTGAAAAATTGGTCAATCTGTTCTGAAATTATGGCGATTTGAAAAATTCGAGCATTATTTTTTTTATATTTCGGTTTTTTCGATTGAACAATCGTATTCTATGGAAAAAAACAAGCAGATTGGTGTGTTCGAAGTGAAAAATTGGTCAATTTGTTCTGAAATTAGGGCGATTTGAAAAATTCGAGCATTATTTTTTTTATATTTCGGTTTTTTCGATTGAACAATCGTATTCTATGGAAAAAAACAAGCAGATTGGTGTGTTCGAAGTGAAAAATTGGTCAATCTGTTCTGAAATTATGGCGATTTGAATAATTCGAGCATTATTTTTTTTATATTTCGGTTTTTTCGATTGAACAATCGTATTCTATGGAAAAAACAAGCAGATTGGTGTGTTCGAAGTGAAAAATTGGTCAATCTGTTCTGAAATTATGGCGATGTGAAAAATTCGAGCAATATTTTTTTTATATTTCGGTTTTTTCGATTGAACAATCGTATTCTATGGAAAAAAACAAGCAGATTGGTGTGTTCGAAGTGAAAAATTGGTCAATCTGTTCTGAAATTATGGCGATTTGAAAAATTCGAGCATTATTTTTTTTATATTTCGGTTTTTTCGATTGAACAATCGTATTCTATGGAAAAAAACAAGCAGATTGTTGTGTTCGAAGTGAAAAATTGGTCAATCTGTTCTGAAATTATGGCGATTTGAAAAATTCGAGCTATATTTTTTTTATATTTCGGTTTTTTTGATTGAACAATCGTATTCTATGGAAAAAAACAAGCAGATTGGTGTGTTCGAAGTGAAAAATTGGTCAATCTGTTCTGAAATTATGGCGATTTGAAAAATTCGAGCTATATTTTTTTTATATTTCGGTTTTTTTGATTGAACAATCGTATTCTATGGAAAAAAACAAGCAGATTGGTGTGTTCGAAGTTAAAAATATGTCAATTTGTTCTGAAATTATAGCGATTTGAAAAATTCGAGCATTAATTTTTTTATATTTCGGTTTTTTAGATGGAACAATCGTATTCTATGGAAAAAAACAAGCAGATTGGTGTGTTCGAAGTGAAAAATTGGTCAATCTGTTCTGAAATTATGGCGATTTGAAAAATTCGAGCTATATTTTTTTTATATTTCGGTTTTTTCGATTGAACAATCGTATTCTATGGAAAAAAACAAGCAGATTGGTGTGTTCGAAGTGAAAAATTGGTCAATCTGTTCTGAAATTATGGCGATTTGAAAAATTCGAGCTATATTTTTTTTATATTTCGGTTTTTTCGATTGAACAATCGTATTCTATGGAAAAAAACAAGCAGATTGGTGTGTTCGAAGTGAAAAATTGGTCAATCTGTTCTGAAATTATGGCGATTTGAAAAATTCGAGCTATATTTTTTTTATATTTCGGTTTTTTCGATTGAACAATCGTATTCTATGGAAAAAAACAAGCAGATTGGTGTGTTCGAAGTGAAAAATTGGTCAATCTGTTCTGAAATTATGGCGATTTGAAAAATTCGAGCATTATTTTTTTTATATTTCGGTTTTTTCGATTGAACAATCGTATTCTATGGAAAAAACAAGCAGATTGTTGTGTTCGAAGTGAAAAATTGGTCAATCTGTTCTGAAATTATGGCGATTTGAAAAATTCGAGCTATATTTTTTTTATATTTCGGTTTTTTCGATTGAACAATCGTATTCTATGGAAAAAAACAGGCAGATTGGTGTGTTCGAAGTGAAAAATTGGTCAATCTGTTCTGAAATCATGGCGATTTGAAAAATTCGAGCATTATTTTTTCTATATTTCTGTTTTTTCGATGGAACAATCGTATTCTATGGAAAAAAACAAGCAGATTGGTGTGTTCGAAGTGAAAAATTGGTCAATCTGTTCAGAAATTATGGCGATTTGAAAAATTCGAGCATTCTTTTTTTTATATTTCGGTTTTTTCGATTGAGCAATCGTATTCTATGGAAAAAACAAGCAGATTGGTGTGTTCGAAGTGAAAAATTGGTCAATCTGTTCTGAAATTATGGCGATTTGAAAAATTCGAGCTATACTTTTTTTATATTTCGGTTTTTTTGATTGAACAATCGTATTCTATGGAAAAAAACAAGCAGATTGGTGTGTTCGAAGTGAAAAATTGGTCAATCTGTTCTGAAATTATGGCGATTTGAAAAATTCGAGCATTATTTTTTTTATATTTCGGTTTTTTCGATGGAACAATCGTATTCTATGGAAAAAAACAAGCAGATTGGTGTGTTCGAAGTGAAAAATTGGTCAATCTGTTCTGAAATTATGGCGATTTGAAAAATTCGAGCATTATTTTTTCTATATTTCTGTTTTTTCGATTGAACAATCGTATTCTATGGAAAAAAACAAGCAGATTGGTGTGTTCGAAGTGAAAAATTGGTCAATCTGTTCAGAAATTATAGCGATTTGAAAAATTCGAGCATTATTTTTTCTATATTTCTGTTTTTTCGATTGAACAATCGTATTCTATGGAAAAAAACAAGCAGATTGGTGTGTTCGAAGTGAAAAATTGGTCAATTTGTTCTGAAATTAGGGCGATTTGAAAAATTCGAGCATTATTTTTTTTATATTTCGGTTTTTTCGAGTGAACAATCGTATTCTATGGAAAAAAACAAGCAGATTGGTGTGTTCGAAGTGAAAAATTGGTCAATCTGTTCTGAAATTATGGCGATTTGAAAAATTCGAGCTATATTTTTTTATATATCGGTTTTTTCGATTGAACAATCGTATTCTATGGAAAAAAACAAGCAGATTGGTGTGTTCGAAGTTGAAAATTGGTCAATCTGTTCTGAAATTATGGCGATTTGAAAAATTCGAGAAGTTTTTTTTTTATATTTCGGTTTTTTCGATTGAACAATCGTATTCTATGGAAAAAAACAAGCAGATTGGTGTGTTCGAAGTTGAAAATTGGTCAATCTGTTCTGAAATTATGGCGATTTGAAAAATTCGAGCATTATTTTTTTTATATTTCGATTTTTTCGATTGAACAATCGTATTCTATGGAAAAAAACAAGCAGATTGGTGTGTTCGAAGTGAAAAATTGGTCAATCTGTTCTGAAATTATGGCAATTTGAAAAATTCGAGCATTATTTTTTTTATATTTCGGTTTTTTCGATTGAACAATCGTATTCTATGGAAAAAAACAAGCAGATTGGTGTGTTCGAAGTGAAAAATTGGTCAATCTGTTCTGAAATTATGGCGATGTGAAAAATTCGAGCATTATTTTTTTTATATTTCGGTTTTTTCGATTGAACAATCGTATTCTATGGAAAAAAACAAGCAGATTGGTGTGTTCGAAGTGAAAAATTGGTCAATCTGTTCTGAAATTATGGCGATGTGAAAAATTCGAGCATTATTTTTTTTATATTTCGGTTTTTTCTATTGAACAATCGTATTCTATGGAAAAAAACAAGCAGATTGGTGTGTTCGAAGTGAAAAATTGGTCAATCTGTTCTGAAATTATGACTATTTGAAAAATTCGAGCATTATTTTTTTTATATTTCGGTTTTTTCGATTGAACAAACGTATTCTATGGAAAAAAACAAGCAGATTGGTGTGTTCGAAGTGAAAAATTGGTCAATCTGTTCTGAAATTATGGCGATTTGAAAAGTTCGAGCATTATTTTTTTATATTTCGGTTTTTTCGATTGAAAAATCGTGTTCTATGGAAAAAAACAAGCAGATTGGTGTGTTCGAAGTGAAAAATTGGTCAATCTGTTCTGAAATTATGGCGATTTGAAGAATTCGAGCATTATTTTTTTTATATTTCGGTTTTTTCGATTGAACAATCGTATTCTATGGAAAAAAACAAGCAGATTGGTGTGTTCGAAGTGAAAAATTGGTCAATCTGTTCTGAAATTATGGCGATTTGAAAAATTCGAGCTATATTTTTTTTATATATCGGTTTTTTCGATTGAACAATCGTATTCTATGGAAAAAAACAAGCAGATTGGTGTGTTCGAAGTTGAAAATTGGTCAATCTGTTCTGAAATTATGGCGATTTGAAAAATTCGAGAAGTTTTTTTTTATATTTCGGTTTTTTCGATTGAACAATCGTATTCTATGGACAAAAACAAGCAGATTGGTGTGTTCGAAGTTGAAAATTGGTCAATCTGTTCTGAAATTATGACGATTTGAAAAATTCGAGCATTATTTTTTTTATATTTCGGTTTTTTCGATTGAACAATCGTATTCTATGGAAAAAAACAAGCAGATTGTTGTGTTCGAAGTGAAAAATTGGTCAATCTGTTCTGAAATTATGGCGATTTGAAAAATTCGAGCTATATTTTTTTTATATTTCGGTTTTTTCGATTGAACAATCGTATTCTATGGAAAAAAACAAGCAGATTGGTGTGTTCGAAGTGAAAAATTGGTCAATCTGTTCTGAAATCATGGCGATTTGAAAAATTCGAGCATTATTTTTTCTATATTTCTGTTTTTTCGATGGAACAATCGTATTCTATGGAAAAAAACAAGCAGATTGGTGTGTTCGAAGTGAAAAATTGGTCAATCTGTTCAGAAATTATGGCGATTTGAAAAATTCGAGCATTCTTTTTTTTATATTTCGGTTTTTTCGATCGAACAATCGTATTCTATGGAAAAAAACAAGCAGATTGGTGTGTTCAAAGTGAAAAATTGGTCAATCTGTTCTGAAATTATGGCGATTTGAAAAATTCGAGCATTATTTTTTTTATATTTCGGTTTTTTCAATTGAACAATCGTATTCTATGGAAAAAACAAGCAGATTGGTGTGTTCGAAGTGAAAAATTGGTAAATCTGTTCTGAAATTATTACTATTTGAAAAATTCGAGCATTATTTTTTTTATATTTCGGTTTTTTCGATTGAACAATCGTATTCTATGGAAAAAAACAAGCAGATTGGTGTGTTCGAAGTGAAAAATTGGTCAATCTGTTCTGAAATTATGGCGATTTGAAAAATTCGAGCATTATTTTTTTTATATTCCGGTTTTTTCGATTGAACAATCGTATTCTATGGAAAAAAACAAGCAGATTGGTGTGTTCGAAGTGAAAAATTGGTCAATCTGTTCTGAAATTATGGCGATTTGAAAAATTCGAGCTATATTTTTTTTATATTTCGGTTTTTTCGATTGAACAATCGTATTCTATGGAAAAAAACAAGCAGATTGGTGTGTTCGAAGTGAAAAATTGGTCAATCTGTTCTGAAATTATGGCGATTTGAAAAATTCGAGCATTATTTTTTTGTATTTCGGTTTTTTCGATTGAACAATCGTATTCTATGGAAAAAAACAAGCAGATTGGTGTGTTCGAAGTGAAAAATTGGTCAATCTGTTCTGAAATTATGGCGATGTGAAAAATTCGAGCATTATTTTTTTTATATTTCGGTTTTTTC
This sequence comes from Chrysomela aeneicollis, assembly GCA_029955515.1. Taxonomy (NCBI): domain Eukaryota; kingdom Metazoa; phylum Arthropoda; class Insecta; order Coleoptera; family Chrysomelidae; genus Chrysomela; species Chrysomela aeneicollis. Next base: position 15,936,532 of record JARUHQ010000015.1, on the reverse strand, counting down.
GATTGAACAATCGTATTCTATGGAAAAAAACAAGCAGATTGGTGTGTTCGAAGTGAAAAATTGGTCAATTTGTTCTGAAATTAGGGCGATTTGAAAAATTCGAGCATCATTTTTTTTATATTTCGGTTTTTTCGATTGAACAATCGTATTCTATGGAAAAAAACAAGCAGATTGGTGTGTTCGAAGTGAAAAATTGGTCAATCTGTTCTGAAATTTTGGCGATTTGAATAATTCGAGCATTATTTTTTTTATATTTCGGTTTTTTCGATTGAACAATCGTATTCTATGGAAAAAACAAGCAGATTGGTGTGTTCGAAGTGAAAAATTGGTCAATCTGTTCTGAAATTATGGCGATGTGAAAAATTCGAGCAATATTTTTTTTATATTTCGGTTTTTTCGATTGAACAATCGTATTCTATGGAAAAAAACAAGCAGATTGGTGTGTTCGAAGTGAAAAATTGGTCAATCTGTTCTGAAATTATGGCGATTTGAAAAATTCGAGCATTATTTTTTTTATATTTCGGTTTTTTCGATTGAACAATCGTATTCTATGGAAAAAAACAAGCAGATTGGTGTGTTCGAAGTGAAAAATTGGTCAATCTGTTCTGAAATTATGGCGATTTGAAAAATTCGAGCATTATTTTTTTTATATTTCGGTTTTTTCGATTGAACAATCGTATTCTATGGAAAAAAACAAGCAGATTGGTGTGTTCGAAGTGAAAAATTGGTCAATTTGTTCTGAAATTAGGGCGATTTGAAAAATTCGAGCATTATTTTTTTTATATTTCGGTTTTTTCGATTGAACAATCGTATTCTATGGAAAAAAACAAGCAGATTGGTGTGTTCGAAGTGAAAAATTGGTCAATCTGTTCTGAAATTATGGCGATTTGAATAATTCGAGCATTATTTTTTTTATATTTCGGTTTTTTCGATTGAACAATCGTATTCCATGGAAAAAACAAGCAGATTGGTGTGTTCGAAGTGAAAAATTGGTCAATCTGTTCTGAAATTATGGCGATGTGAAAAATTCGAGCAATATTTTTTTTATATTTCGGTTTTTTCGATTGAACAATCGTATTCTATGGAAAAAAACAAGCAGATTGGTGTGTTCGAAGTGAAAAATTGGTCAATCTGTTCTGAAATTATGGCGATTTGAAAAATTCGAGCTATATTTTTTTATATATCGGTTTTTTCGATTGAACAATCGTATTCTATGGAAAAAAACAAGCAGATTGGTGTGTTCGAAGTTGAAAATTGGTCAATCTGTTCTGAAATTATGTGAAATTATATGAAATTATGGCGATTTGAAGAATTCGAGCATTATTTTTTTTATATTTCGGTTTTTTCGATTGAACAATCGTATTCTATGGAAAAAAACAAGCAGATTGGTGTGTTCGAAGTGAAAAATTGGTCAACCTGTTCTGAAATTATGGCGATTTGAAAAATTCGAGCATTATTTTTTTTTTATATTTCGGTTTTTTCGATTGAACAATCGTATTCTATGGAAAAAAACAAGCAGATTGGTGTGTTCGAAGTGAAAAATTGGTCAATCTGTTCTGAAATTATGGCGATTTGAAAAATTCGAGCATTATTTTTTTATATTTCGGTTTTTTCGATCGAACAATCGTATTCTATGGAAAAAAACAAGCAGATTGGTGTGTTCAAAGTGAAAAATTGGTCAATCTGTTCTGAAATTATGGCGATTTGAAAAATTCGAGCATTATTTTTTTTATATTTCGGTTTTTTCGATTGAACAATCGTATTCTATGGAAAAAAACAAGCAGATTGGTGTGTTCGAAGTGAAAAATTGGTAAATCTGTTCTGAAATTATTACTATTTGAAAAATTCGAGCATTATTTTTTTTATATTTCGGTCTTTTCGATTGAACAATCGTATTCTATGGAAAAAAACAAGCAGATTGGTGTGTTCGAAGTGAAAAATTGGTCAATCTGTTCTGAAATTATGGCGATTTGAAAAATTCGAGCATTATTTTTTTTATATTTCGGTTTTTTCGATTGAACAATCGTATTCTATGGAAAAAAACAAGCAGATTGGTGTGTTCGAAGTGAAAAATTGGTCAATCTGTTCTGAAATTATGGCGATTTGAAAAATTCGAGCATTATTTTTTTTATATTTCGGTTTTTTCGATTGAACAATCGTATTCTATGGAAAAAAACAAGCAGATTGGTGTGTTCGAAGTGACAAATTGGTCAATCTGTTCTGAAATTATGGCGATTTGAAAAATTCGAGCATTATTTTTTTTATATTTCGGTTTTTTCGATGGAACAATCGTATTCTATGGAAAAAAACAAGCAGATTGGTGTGTTCGAAGTGAAAAATTGGTCAATCTGTTCTGAAATTATGGCGATTTGAAAAATTCGAGCATTCTTTTTTTTATATTTCGGTTTTTTCGATTGAACAATCGTATTCTATGGAAAAAACAAGCAGATTGGTGTGTTCGAAGTGAAAAATTGGTCAATCTGTTCTGAAATTATGGCGATTTGAAAAATTCGAGCTATATTTTTTTTATATTTCGGTTTTTTTGATTGAACAATCGTATTCTATGGAAAAAAACAAGCAGATTGGTGTGTTCGAAGTTAAAAATTGGTCAATTTGTTCTGAAATTATAGCGATTTGAAAAATTCGAGCATTAATTTTTTTATATTTCGGTTTTTTCGATGGAACAATCGTATTCTATGGAAAAAAACAAGCAGATTGGTGTGTTCGAAGTGAAAAATTGGTCAATCTGTTCTGAAATTATGGCGATTTGAAAAATTCGAGCTATATTTTTTTTATATTTCGGTTTTTTCGATTGAACAATCGTATTCTATGGAAAAAAACAAGCAGATTGGTGTGTTCGAAGTGAAAAATTGGTCAATCTGTTCTGAAATTATGGCGATTTGAAAAATTCGAGCTATATTTTTTTTATATTTCGGTTTTTTCGATTGAACAATCGTATTCTATGGAAAAAAACAAGCAGATTGGTGTGTTCGAAGTGAAAAATTGGTCAATCTGTTCTGAAATTATGGCGATTTGAGAAATTCGAGCATTATTTTTTTTATATTTCGGTTTTTTCGATTGAACAATCGTATTCTATGGAAAAAACAAGCAGATTGTTGTGTTCGAAGTGAAAAATTGGTCAATCTGTTCTGAAATTATGGCGATTTGAAAAATTCGAGCTATATTTTTTTTATATTTCGGTTTTTTCGATTGAACAATCGTATTCTATGGAAAAAAACAAGCAGATTGGTGTGTTCGAAGTGAAAAATTGGTCAATCTGTTCTGAAATCATGGCGATTTGAAAAATTCGAGCATTATTTTTTTTATATTTCGGTTTTTTCGATTGAACAATCGTATTCTATGTAAAAAAACAAGCAGATTGGTGTGTCCGAAGTTGAAAATTGGTCAATCTGTTCTGAAATTATGGCGATTTGAAAAATTTGAGCATTATTTTTTTTATATTTCGGTTTTTTCGATTGAACAATCGTATTCTATGGAAAAAAAAAGCAGATTGGTGTGTTCGAAGTGAAAAATTGGTCAATATGTTCTGAAATTATAACTATTTGAAAAATTCGAGCATTATTTTTTTTATATTTCGGTTTTTTCGATTGAACAAACGTATTCTATGGAAAAAAACAAGCAGATTGGTGTGTTCGAAGTGAAAAATTGGTCAATCTGTTCTGAAATTATGGCGATTTGAAAAATTCGAGCATTATTTTTTTATATTTCGGTTTTTTCGATTGAAAAATCGTGTTCTATGGAAAAAAACAAGCAGATTGGTGTGTTCGAAGTGAAAAATTGGTCAATCTGTTCTGAAATTATGGCGATTTGAAGAATTCGAGCATTATTTTTTTTATATTTCGGTTTTTTCGATTGAACAATCGTATTCTATGGAAAAAAACAAGCAGATTGGTGTGTTCGAAGTGAAAAATTGGTCAATCTGTTCTGAAATTATGGCGATTTGAGAAATTCGAGCATTATTTTTTTTATATTTCGGTTTTTTCGATTGAACAATCGTATTCTATGGAAAAAACAAGCAGATTGTTGTGTTCGAAGTGAAAAATTGGTCAATCTGTTCTGAAATTATGGCGATTTGAAAAATTCGAGCTATATTTTTTTTATATTTCGGTTTTTTCGATTGAACAATCGTATTCTATGGAAAAAAACAAGCAGATTGGTGTGTTCGAAGTGAAAAATTGGTCAATCTGTTCTGAAATCATGGCGATTTGAAAAATTCGAGCATTATTTTTTTTATATTTCGGTTTTTTCGATTGAACAATCGTATTCTATGTAAAAAAACAAGCAGATTGGTGTGTCCGAAGTTGAAAATTGGTCAATCTGTTCTGAAATTATGGCGATTTGAAAAATTTGAGCATTATTTTTTTTATATTTCGGTTTTTTCGATTGAACAATCGTATTCTATGGAAAAAAAAAGCAGATTGGTGTGTTCGAAGTGAAAAATTGGTCAATATGTTCTGAAATTATAACTATTTGAAAAATTCGAGCATTATTTTTTTTATATTTCGGTTTTTTCGATTGAACAAACGTATTCTATGGAAAAAAACAAGCAGATTGGTGTGTTCGAAGTGAAAAATTGGTCAATCTGTTCTGAAATTATGGCGATTTGAAAAATTCGAGCATTATTTTTTTATATTTCGGTTTTTTCGATTGAAAAATCGTGTTCTATGGAAAAAAACAAGCAGATTGGTGTGTTCGAAGTGAAAAATTGGTCAATCTGTTCTGAAATTATGGCGATTTGAAGAATTCGAGCATTATTTTTTTTATATTTCGGTTTTTTCGATTGAACAATCGTATTCTATGGAAAAAAACAAGCAGATTGGTGTGTTCGAAGTGAAAAATTGGTCAACCTGTTCTGAAATTATGGCGATTTGAAAAATTCGAGCATTATTTTTTTTTATATTTCGGTTTTTTCGATTGAACAATCGTATTCTATGGAAAAAAACAAGCAGATTGGTGTGTTCGAAGTGAAAAATTGGTCAATCTGTTCTGAAATTATGGCGATTTGAAAAATTCGAGCATTATTTTTTTATATTTCGGTTTTTTCGATCGAACAATCGTATTCTATGGAAAAAAACAAGCAGATTGGTGTGTTCAAAGTGAAAAATTGGTCAATCTGTTCTGAAATTATGGCGATTTGAAAAATTCGAGCATTATTTTTTTTATATTTCGGTTATTTCAATTGAACAATCGTATTTCATGGAAAAAACAAGCAGATTGGTGTGTTCGAAGTGAAAAATTGGTAAATCTGTTCTGAAATTATTACTATTTGAAAAATTCGAGCATTATTTTTTTTATATTTCGGTTTTTTCGATTGAACAATCGTATTCTATGGAAAAAAACAAGCAGATTGGTGTGTTCGAAGTGAAAAATTGGTCAATCTGTTCTGAAATTATGGCGATTTGAAAAATTCGAGCATTATTTTTTTTATATTTCGGTTTTTTCGATTGAACAATCGTATTCTATGGAAAAAAACAAGCAGATTGGTGTGTTCGAAGTGAAAAATTGGTCAATCTGTTCTGAAATTATGGCGATTTGAAAAATTCGAGCATTATTTTTTTTATATTTCGGTTTTTTCGATTGAACAATCGTATTCTATGGAAAAAAACAAGCAGATTGGTGTGTTCGAAGTGACAAATTGGTCAATCTGTTCTGAAATTATGGCGATTTGAAAAATTCGAGCATTATTTTTTTTATATTTCGGTTTTTTCGATGGAACAATCGTATTCTATGGAAAAAAACAAGCAGATTGGTGTGTTCGAAGTGAAAAATTGGTCAATCTGTTCTGAAATTATGGCGATTTGAAAAATTCGAGCATTCTTTTTTTTATATTTCGGTTTTTTCGATTGAACAATCGTATTCTATGGAAAAAACAAGCAGATTGGTGTGTTCGAAGTGAAAAATTGGTCAATCTGTTCTGAAATTATGGCGATTTGAAAAATTCGAGCTATATTTTTTTTATATTTCGGTTTTTTTGATTGAACAATCGTATTCTATGGAAAAAAACAAGCAGATTGGTGTGTTCGAAGTTGAAAATTGGTCAATTTGTTCTGAAATTATAGCGATTTGAAAAATTCGAGCATTAATTTTTTTATATTTCGGTTTTTTCGATGGAACAATCGTATTCTATGGAAAAAACAAGCAGATTGGTGTGTTCGAAGTGAAAAATTGGTAAATCTGTTCTGAAATTATTACTATTTGAAAAATTCGAGCATTATTTTTTTTATATTTCGGTTTTTTCGATTGAACAATCGTATTCTATGGAAAAAAACAAGCAGATTGGTGTGTTCGAAGTGAAAAATTGGTCAATCTGTTCTGAAATTATGGCGATTTGAAAAATTCGAGCATTATTTTTTTTATATTTCGGTTTTTTCGATTGAACAATCGTATTCTATGGAAAAAAACAAGCAGATTGGTGTGTTCGAAGTGAAAAATTGGTCAACCTGTTCTGAAATTATGGCGATTTGAAAAATTCGAGCATTATTTTTTTTATATTTCGGTTTTTTCGATTGAACAATCGTATTCTATGGAAAAAAACAAGCAGATTGGTGTGTTCGAAGTGACAAATTGGTCAATCTGTTCTGAAATTATGGCGATTTGAAAAATTCGAGCATTATTTTTTTTATATTTCGGTTTTTTCGATGGAACAATCGTATTCTATGGAAAAAAACAAGCAGATTGGTGTGTTCGAAGTGAAAAATTGGTCAATCTGTTCTGAAATTATGGCGATTTGAAAAATTCGAGCATTCTTTTTTTTATATTTCGGTTTTTTCGATTGAACAATCGTATTCTATGGAAAAAACAAGCAGATTGGTGTGTTCGAAGTGAAAAATTGGTCAATCTGTTCTGAAATTATGGCGATTTGAAAAATTCGAGCTATATTTTTTTTATATTTCGGTTTTTTTGATTGAACAATCGTATTCTATGGAAAAAAACAAGCAGATTGGTGTGTTCGAAGTTAAAAATTGGTCAATTTGTTCTGAAATTATAGCGATTTGAAAAATTCGAGCATTAATTTTTTTATATTTCGGTTTTTTCGATGGAACAATCGTATTCTATGGAAAAAAACAAGCAGATTGGTGTGTTCGAAGTGAAAAATTGGTCAATCTGTTCTGAAATTATGGCGATTTGAAAAATTCGAGCTATATTTTTTTTATATTTCGGTTTTTTCGATTGAACAATCGTATTCTATGGAAAAAAACAAGCAGATTGGTGTGTTCGAAGTGAAAAATTGGTCAATCTGTTCTGAAATTATGGCGATTTGAAAAATTCGAGCTATATTTTTTTTATATTTCGGTTTTTTCGATTGAACAATCGTATTCTATGGAAAAAAACAAGCAGATTGGTGTGTTCGAAGTGAAAAATTGGTCAATCTGTTCTGAAATTATGGCGATTTGAAAAATTCGAGCATTATTTTTTTTATATTTCGGTTTTTTCGATTGAACAATCGTATTCTATGGAAAAAACAAGCAGATTGTTGTGTTCGAAGTGAAAAATTGGTCAATCTGTTCTGAAATTATGGCGATTTGAAAAATTCGAGCTATATTTTTTTTATATTTCGGTTTTTTCGATTGAACTATCGTATTCTATGGAAAAAAACAAGCAGATTGGTGTGTTCGAAGTGAAAAATTGGTCAATCTGTTCTGAAATCATGGCGATTTGAAAAATTCGAGCATTATTTTTTTTATATTTCGGTTTTTTCGATTGAACAATCGTATTCTATGTAAAAAAAACAAGCAGATTGGTGTGTCCGAAGTTGAAAATTGGTCAATCTGTTCTGAAATTATGGCGATTTGAAAAATTTGAGCATTATTTTTTTTATATTTCGGTTTTTTCGATTGAACAATCGTATTCTATGGAAAAAAAAAGCAGATTGGTGTGTTCGAAGTGAAAAATTGGTCAATATGTTCTGAAATTATAACTATTTGAAAAATTCGAGCATTATTTTTTTTATATTTCGGTTTTTTCGATTGAACAAACGTATTCTATGGAAAAAAACAAGCAGATTGGTGTGTTCGAAGTGAAAAATTGGTCAATCTGTTCTGAAATTATGGCGATTTGAAAAATTCGAGCATTATTTTTTTATATTTCGGTTTTTTCGATTGAAAAATCGTGTTCTATGGAAAAAAACAAGCAGATTGGTGTGTTCGAAGTGAAAAATTGGTCAATCTGTTCTGAAATTATGGCGATTTGAAGAATTCGAGCATTATTTTTTTTATATTTCGGTTTTTTCGATTGAACAATCGTATTCTATGGAAAAAAACAAGCAGATTGGTGTGTTCGAAGTGAAAAATTGGTCAACCTGTTCTGAAATTATGGCGATTTGAAAAATTCGAGCATTATTTTTTTTTATATTTCGGTTTTTTCGATTGAACAATCGTATTCTATGGAAAAAAACAAGCAGATTGGTGTGTTCGAAGTGAAAAATTGGTCAATCTGTTCTGAAATTATGGCGATTTGAAAAATTCGAGCATTATTTTTTTATATTTCGGTTTTTTCGATCGAACAATCGTATTCTATGGAAAAAAACAAGCAGATTGGTGTGTTCAAAGTGAAAAATTGGTCAATCTGTTCTGAAATTATGGCGATTTGAAAAATTCGAGCATTATTTTTTTTATATTTCGGTTTTTTCAATTGAACAATCGTATTCTATGGAAAAAACAAGCAGATTGGTGTGTTCGAAGTGAAAAATTGGTAAATCTGTTCTGAAATTATTACTATTTGAAAAATTCGAGCATTATTTTTTTTATATTTCGGTTTTTTCGATTGAACAATCGTATTCTATGGAAAAAAACAAGCAGATTGGTGTGTTCGAAGTGAAAAATTGGTCAATCTGTTCTGAAATTATGGCGATTTGAAAAATTCGAGCATTATTTTTTTTATATTTCGGTTTTTTCGATTGAACAATCGTATTCTATGGAAAAATATAAGCAGATTGGTGTGTTCGAAGTGAAAAATTGGTCAATCTGTTCTGAAATTATGGCGATTTGAAAAATTCGAGCATTATTTTTTTTATATTTCGGTTTTTTCGATTGAACAATCGTATTCTATGGAAAAAAACAAGCAGATTGGTGTGTTCGAAGTGACAAATTGGTCAATCTGTTCTGAAATTATGGCGATTTGAAAAATTCGAGCATTATTTTTTTTATATTTCGGTTTTTTCGATGGAACAATCGTATTCTATGGAAAAAAACAAGCAGATTGGTGTGTTCGAAGTGAAAAATTGGTCAATCTGTTCTGAAATTATGGCGATTTGAAAAATTCGAGCATTCTTTTTTTTATATTTCGGTTTTTTCGATTGAACAATCGTATTCTATGGAAAAAACAAGCAGATTGGTGTGTTCGAAGTGAAAAATTGGTCAATCTGTTTTGAAATTATGGCGATTTGAAAAATTCGAGCTATATTTTTTTTATATTTCGGTTTTTTTGATTGAACAATCGTATTCTATGGAAAAAAACAAGCAGATTGGTGTGTTCGAAGTTAAAAATTGGTCAATTTGTTCTGAAATTATAGCGATTTGAAAAATTCGAGCATTAATTTTTTTATATTTCGGTTTTTTCGATGGAACAGTCGTATTCTATGGAAAAAAACAAGCAGATTGGTGTGTTCGAAGTGAAAAATTGGTCAATCTGTTCTGAAATTATGGCGATTTGAAAAATTCGAGCTATATTTTTTTTATATTTCGGTTTTTTCGATTGAACAATCGTATTCTATGGAAAAAAACAAGCAGATTGGTGTGTTCGAAGTGAAAAATTGGTCAATCTGTTCTGAAATTATGGCGATTTGAAAAATTCGAGCTATATTTTTTTTATATTTCGGTTTTTTCGATTGAACAATCGTATTCTATGGAAAAAAACAAGCAGATTGGTGTGTTCGAAGTGAAAAATTGGTCAATCTGTTCTGAAATTATGGCGATTTGAAAAATTCGAGCATTATTTTTTTTATATTTCGGTTTTTTCGATTGAACAATCGTATTCTATGGAAAAAACAAGCAGATTGTTGTGTTCGAAGTGAAAAATTGGTCAATCTGTTCTGAAATTATGGCGATTTGAAAAATTCGAGCTATATTTTTTTTATATTTCGGTTTTTTCGATTGAACAATCGTATTCTATGGAAAAAAACAAGCAGATTGGTGTGTTCGAAGTGAAAAATTGGTCAATCTGTTCTGAAATCATGGCGATTTGAAAAATTCGAGCATTATTTTTTCTATATTTCTGTTTTTTCGATGGAACAATCGTATTCTATGGAAAAAAACAAGCAGATTGGTGTGTTCGAAGTGAAAAATTGGTCAATCTGTTCAGAAATTATGGCGATTTGAAAAATTCGAGCATTCTTTTTTTTATATTTCGGTTTTTTCGATTGAACAATCGTATTCTATGGAAAAAACAAGCAGATTGGTGTGTTCGAAGTGAAAAATTGGTCAATCTGTTCTGAAATTATGGCGATTTGAAAAATTCGAGCTATATTTTTTTTATATTTCGGTTTTTTTGATTGAACAATCGTATTCTATGGAAAAAAACAAGCAGATTGGTGTGTTCAAAGTGAAAAATTGGTCAATCTGTTCTGAAATTATGGCGATTTGAAAAATTCGAGCATTATTTTTTTTATATTTCGGTTTTTTCGATTGAACAATCGTATTCTATGGAAAAAAACAAGCAGATTGGTGTGTTCAAAGTGAAAAATTGGTCAATCTGTTCTGAAATTATGGCGATTTGAAAAATTCGAGCATTATTTTTTTTATATTTTGGTTTTTTCGAGTGAACAATCGTATTCTATGGAAAAAAACAAGCAGATTGGTGTGTTCGAAGTGAAAAATTGGTCAATCTGTTCTGAAATTATGGCGATTTGAAAAATTCGAGCATTATTTATTTTATATTTCTGTTTTTTCGATTGAACAATCGTATTCTATGGAAAAAAACAAGCAGATTGGTGTGTTCAAAGTGAAAAATTGGTCAATCTGTTCTGAAATTATGGCGATTTGAAAAATTCGAGCATTAATTTTTTTATATTTCGGTTTTTTCGAGTGAACAATCGTATTCTATGGAAAAAAACAAGCAGATTGGTGTGTTCGAAGTGAAAAATTGGTCAATCTGTTCTGAAATTATGGCGATTTGAAAAATTCGAGCATTATTTTTTTTATATTTCGGTTTTTTCGATTGAACAATCGTATTCTATGGAAAAAAAACAAGCAGATTGGTGTGTTCAAAGTGAAAAATTGGTCAATCTGTTCTGAAATTATGGCGATTTGAAAAATTCGAGCATTATTTTTTTTGTATTTCGGTTTCTTCGATTGAACAATCGTATTCTATGGAAAAAATCAAGCAGATTGGTGTGTTCGAAGTGGAAAATTGGTCAATCTTTTCTGAAATTATGGCGATTTGATAAATTCGAGCATTTTTTTTTTTTATATTTCGGTTTTTTCGATTGAACAATCGTATTCTATGGAAAAAAACAAGCAGATTGGTGTGTTCGAAGTTGAAAATTGGTCAATCTGTTCTGAAATTATGGCGATTTGAAAAATTCGAGCATTATTTTTTTTATATTTCGGTTTTTTCGATTGAACAATCGTATTCTATGTAAAAAAACAAGCAGATTGGTGTGTCCGAAGTTGAAAATTGGTCAATCTGTTCTGAAATTATGGCGATTTGAAAAATTTGAGCATTATTTTTTTTATATTTCGGTTTTTTCGATTGAACAATCGTATTCTATGGAAAAAAAAAAGCAGATTGGTGTGTTCGAAGTGAAAAATTGGTCAATATGTTCTGAAATTATAACTATTTGAAAAATTCGAGCATTATTTTTTTTATATTTCGGTTTTTTCGATTGAACAAACGTATTCTATGGAAAAAAACAAGCAGATTGGTGTGTTCGAAGTGAAAAATTGGTCAATCTGTTCTGAAATTATGGCGATTTGAAAAATTCGAGCATTATTTTTTTATATTTCGGTTTTTTCGATTGAAAAATCGTGTTCTATGGAAAAAAACAAGCAGATTGGTGTGTTCGAAGTGAAAAATTGGTCAATCTGTTCTGAAATTATGGCGATTTGAAGAATTCGAGCATTATTTTTTTTATATTTCGGTTTTTTCGATTGAACAATCGTATTCTATGGAAAAAAACAAGCAGATTGGTGTGTTCGAAGTGAAAAATTGGTCAACCTGTTCTGAAATTATGGCGATTTGAAAAATTCGAGCATTATTTTTTTTTATATTTCGGTTTTTTCGATTGAACAATCGTATTCTATGGAAAAAAACAAGCAGATTGGTGTGTTCGAAGTGAAAAATTGGTCAATCTGTTCTGAAATTATGGCGATTTGAAAAATTCGAGCATTATTTTTTTATATTTCGGTTTTTTCGATCGAACAATCGTATTCTATGGAAAAAAACAAGCAGATTGGTGTGTTCGAAGTGAAAAATTGGTCAATCTGTTCTGAAATTATGGCGATTTGAAAAATTCGAGCATTATTTTTTATATATTTCGGTTTTTTCGATTGAACAATCGTATTCTATGGAAAAAAACAAGCAGATTGGTGTGTTCGAAGTGAAAAATTGGTCAATCTGTTCTGAAATTATGGCGATTTGAAAAATTCGAGCATTATTTTTTTTATATTTCGGTTTTTTCGATTGAACAATCGTATTCTATGGAAAAAAACAAGCAGATTGGTGTGTTCGAAGTTGAAAATTGGTCAATCTGTTCTGAAATTATGGCGATTTGAAAAATTCGAGCATATTTTTTTTTATTTCGGTTTTTTCGATTGAACAATCGTATTCTATGGAAAAAAACAAGCAGATTGGTGTGTTCGAAGTGAAAAATTGGTCAATCTGTTCTGAAATTATGGCGATTTGAAAAATTCGAGCATTATTTTTTTTATATTTCGGTTTTTTCGATTGAACAATCGTATTCTATGGAAAAAAACAAGCAGATTGGTATGTTCGAAGTGAAAAATTGGTCGATCTGTTCTGAAATTCTAGCGATTTGAAAAATTCGAGCTATATTTTTTTTATATTTCGGTTTTTTCGATTGAACAATCGTATTCTATGGAAAAAAACAAGCAGATTGGTGTGTTCGAAGTTGAAAATTGGTCAATCTGTTCTGAAATTATGGCGATTTGAAAAATTCGAGCATTTTTTTTTTATATTTCGGTTTTTTCGATTGAACAATCGTATTCTATGGAAAAAAACAAGCAGACTGGTGTGTTCGAAGTGAAAAATTGGTCAATCTGTTCTGAAATTATAGCGATTTGAAAAATTCGAGCTATATTTTTTTTATATATCGGTTCTTTCGATTGAACAATCGTATTCTATGGAAAAAAACAAGCAGATTGGTGTGTTCGAAGTTGAAAATTGGTCAATCTGTTCTGAAATTATGGCGATTTGAAAAAGTCGAGAAGTTTTTTTTTATATTTCGGTTTTTTCGATTGAACAATCGTATTCTATGGACAAAAACAAGCAGATTGGTGTGTTCGAAGTTGAAAATTGGTCAATCTGTTCTGAAATTATGACGATTTGAAAAATTCGAGCATTATTTTTTTATATTTCGGTTTTTTCGATTGAACAATCGTATTCTATGGAAAAAAACAAGCAGATTGGTGTGTTCGAAGTGAAAAATTGGTCAATCTGTTCTGAAATTATGGCGATGTGAAAAATTCGAGCATTATTTTTTTTATATTTCGGTTTTTTCGATTGAACAATCGTATTCTATGGAAAAAAACAAGCAGATTGGTGTGTTCGAAGTGAAAAATTGGTCAATTTGTTCTGAAATTAGGGCGATTTGAAAAATTCTAGCATTATTTTTTTTATATTTCGGTTTTTTCGATTGAACAATCGTATTCTATGGAAAAAAACAAGCAGATTGGTGTGTTCGAAGTGAAAAATTGGTCAATCTGTTCTGAAATTATGGCGATTTGAATAATTCGAGCATTATTTTTTTTATATTTCGGTTTTTTCGATTGAACAATCGTATTCTATGGAAAAAACAAGCAGATTGGTGTGTTCGAAGTGAAAAATTGGTCAATCTGTTCTGAAATTATGGCGATGTGAAAAATTCGAGCATTATTTTTTTTATATTTCGGTTTTTTCGATTGAACAATCGTATTCTATGGAAAAAAACAAGCAGATTGGTGTGTTCGAAGTGAAAAATTGGTCAATCTGTTCTGAAATTATGGCGATTTGAAAAATTCGAGCATTATTTTTTTTATATTTCGGTTTTTTCGATTGAACAATCGTATTCTATGGAAAAAAACAAGCAGATTGGTGTGTTCGAAGTGAAAAATTGGTCAATCTGTTCTGAAATTATGGCGATTTGAAAAATTCGAGCATTATTTTTTTATATTTCGGTTTTTTCGATTGAACAATCGTATTCTATGGAAAAAAACAAGCAGATTGGTCTGTTCGAAGTGAAAAATTGGTCAATCTGTTCTGAAATTATGGCGATTTGAAAAATTCGAGCATTATTTTTTTTATATTTCGGTTTTTTCGATTGAACAATCGTATTCTATGGAAAAAAACAAGCAGATTGGTGTGTTCGAAGTGAAAAATTGGTCAATCTGTTCTGAAATTATGGCGATTTGAAAAATTCGAGCATTATTTTTTTTATCTTTCGGTTTTTTCAATTGAACAATCGTATTCTATGGAAAAAAACAAGCAGATTGGTGTGTTCGAAGTGAAAAATTGGTCAATCAGTTCTGAAATTATGGCGATTTGAAAAATTCGAGCATTATTTTTTTTATATTTCGGTTTTTTCGATTGAACAATCGTATTCTATGGAAAAAAAACAAGCAGATTGGTGTGTTCAAAGTGAAAAATTGGTCAATCTGTTCTGAAATTATGGCGATTTGAAAAATTCGAGCTATATTTTTTTTATATTTCGGTTTTTTCGATTGAACAATCGTATTCTATGGAAAAAACAAGCAGATTGGTGTGTTCGAAGTTGAAAATTGGTCAATCTGTTCTGAAATTATGGCGATTTGAAAAATTCGAGCATTATTTTTTTTATATTTCGGTTTTTTCGATTGAACAATCGTATTCTATGGAAAAAAACAAGCAGATTGGTGTGTTCGAAGTGAAAAATTGGTCAATCTGTTCTGAAATTATGACTATTTGAAAAATTCGAGCATTATTTTTTTTATATTTCGGTTTTTTCGATTGAACAATCGTATTCTATGGAAAAAAACAAGCAGATTGGTGTGTTCGAAGTGAAAAATTGGTCAATCTGTTCTGAAATTATGGCGATTTGAAAAATTCGAGCATTATTTTTTTTATATTTCGGTTTTTTCGATTGAACAATCGTATTCTATGGAAAAAAACAAGCAGATTGGTGTGTTCGAAGTGAAAAATTGGTCAATCTGTTCTGAAATTATGGCGATTTGAAAAATTCGAGCATTATTTTTTTTATATTTCGGTTTTTTCGATTGAACAATCGTATTCTATGGAAAAAAACAAGCAGATTGGTGTATTCGAAGTGAAAAATTGGTCAATCTGTTCTGAAATTATGGCGATTTGAAAAATTCGAGCATTATTTTTTTTATATTTCGGTTTTTTCGATTGAACAATCGTATTCTATGGAAAAAAACAAGCAGATTGGTGTGTTCGAAGTGAAAAATTGGTCAATCTGTTCTGAAATTATATCGATTTGAAAAATTCGAGCATTATTTTTTTTATATTTCGGTTTCTTCGATTGAAAAATCGTGTTCTATGGAAAAAAAACAAGCAGATTGGTGTGTTCGAAGTGAAAAATTGGTCAATCTGTTCTGAAATTATGGCGATTTGAAGAATTCGAGCATTATTTTTTTTATATTTCGGTTTTTTCGATTGAACGATCGTATTCTATGGAAAAAAACAAGCAGATTGGTGTGTTCGAAGTTGAAAATTGGTCAATCTGTTCTGAAATTATGGCGATTTGAAAAATTCGAGCATTATTTTTTTTATATTTCGGTTTTTTCGATTGAACAATTGTATTCTATGGAAAAAAAACAAGCAGATTGGTGTGTTTGAAGTGAAAAAATGGTCAATCTGTTCTGAAATTATGGCGATTTGAAAAATTCGAGCATTATTTTTTTTATATTTCGGTTTTTTCGATTGAACAATCGTATTCTATGGAAATAAACAAGCAGATTGGTGTGTTCGAAGTGAAAAATTGGTCAATCTGTTCTGAAATTATGGCGATTTGAAAAATTCGAGCATTATTTTTTTTATATTAAGGTTTTTTCGATTGAACAATCGTATTATATGGAAAAAAACAAGCAGATTGGTGTGTTCGAAGTGAAAAATTGGTCAATCTGTTCTGAAATTATGGCGATTTGAAAAATTCGAGCATTATTTTTTTTATATTTCGGTTTTTTCGATTGAACAATCGTATTCTATGGAAAAAAACAAGCAGATTGGTGTGTTCGAAGTGAAAAATTGGTCAATCTGTTCTGAAATTATGGCGATTTGAAAAATTCGAGCATTATTTTTTTTATATTTCGGTTTTTTCGATTGAACAATCGTATTCTATGGAAAAAAACAAGCAGATTGGTGTGTTCGAAGTGAAAAATTGGTCAATCTGTTCTGAAATTATGGCGATGTGAAAAATTCGAGCATTATTTTTTTTATATTTCGGTTTTTTCGATTGAACAATCGTATTCTATGGAAAAAAACAAGCAGATTGGTGTGTTCGAAGTGAAAAATTGGTCAATCTGTTCTGAAATTATGGCGATGTGAAAAATTCGAGCATTATTTTTTTTATATTTCGGTTTTTTCTATTGAACAATCGTATTCTATGGACAAAAACAAGCAGATTGGTGTGTTCGAAGTTGAAAATTGGTCAATCTGTTCTGAAATTATGACGATTTGAAAAATTCGAGCATTATTTTTTTTATATTTCGGTTTTTTCGATTGAACAATCGTATTCTATGGAAAAAAAACAAGCAGATTGGTGTGTTCGAAGTGAAAAATTGGTCAATCTGTTCTGAAATTATGGCGATTTGAAAAATTCGAGCATCATTTTTTTTATATTTCGGTTTTTTCGATTGAACAATCGTATTCTATGGAAAAAAACAAGCAGATTGGTGTGTTCGAAGTGAAAAATTGGTCAATTTGTTCTGAAATTAGGGCGATTTGAAAAATTCGAGCATTATTTTTTTTATATTTCGGTTTTTTCGATTGAACAATCGTATTCTATGGAAAAAAACAAGCAGATTGGTGTGTTCGAAGTGAAAAATTGGTCAATCTGTTCTGAAATTATGGCGATTTGAATAATTCGAGCATTATTTTTTTTATATTTCGGTTTTTTCGATTGAACAATCGTATTCTATGGAAAAAAACAAGCAGACTGGTGTGTTCGAAGTGAAAAATTGGTCAATCTGTTCTGAAATTATAGCGATTTGAAAAATTCAAGCTATATTTTTTTTATATATCGGTTTTTTCGATTGAACAATCGTATTCTATGGAAAAAAACAAGCAGATTGGTGTGTTCGAAGTTGAAAATTGGTCAATCTGTTCTGAAATTATGGCGATTTGAAAAATTCGAGAAGTTTTTTTTTATATTTCGGTTTTTTCGATTGAACAATCGTATTCTATGGACAAAAACAAGCAGATTGGTGTGTTCGAAGTTGAAAATTGGTCAATCTGTTCTGAAATTATGACGATTTGAAAAATTCGAGCATTATTTTTTTTATATTTCGGTTTTTTCGATTGAACAATCGTATTCTATGGAAAAAAACAAGCAGATTGGTGTGTTCGAAGTGAAAAATTGGTCAATCTGTTCTGAAATTATGGCGATTTGAAAAATTCGAGCATCATTTTTTTTATATTTCGGTTTTTTCGATTGAACAATCGTATTCTATGGAAAAAAACAAGCAGATTGGTGTGTTCGAAGTGAAAAATTGGTCAATCTGTTCTGAAATTATGGCGATTTGAAAAATTCGAGCTATATTTTTTTTATATTTCGGTTTTTTCGATTGAACAATCGTATTCTATGGAAAAAAACAAGCAGATTGGTGTGTTCGCAGTGGAAAATTGGTCAATCTGTTCTGAAATTATGGCGATTTGAAAAATTCGAGCATTATTTTTTTTATATTTCGGTTTTTTCGATTGAACAATCGTATTCTATGGAAAAAAACAAGCAGATTGGTGTGTTCAAAGTGAAAAATTGGTCAATCTGTTCTGAAATTATGGCGATTTGAAAAATTCGAGCATTATTTTTTTTATATTTCGGTTTTTTCGATTGAACAATCGTATTCTATGGAAAAAAACAAGCAGATTGGTGTGTTCGAAGTGAAAAATTGGTCAATCTGTTCTGAAATTATGGCGATTTGAAAAATTCGAGCATTATTTTTTTTATATTTCGGTTTTTTCGATTGAACAATCGTATTCTATGGAAAAAAACAAGCAGATTGGTGTGTTCGAAGTTGAAAATTGGTCAATCTGTTCTGAAATTATGGCGATTTGAAAAATTCGAGCATTATTTTTTTATATTTCGGTTTTTTCGATCGAACAATCGTATTCTATGGAAAAAAACAAGCAGATTGGTGTGTTCAAAGTGAAAAATTGGTCAATCTGTTCTGAAATTATGGCGATTTGAAAAATTCGAGCATTATTTTTTTTATATTTCGGTTTTTTCAATTGAACAATCGTATTCTATGGAAAAAACAAGCAGATTGGTGTGTTCGAAGTGAAAAATTGGTAAATCTGTTCTGAAATTATTACTATTTGAAAAATTCGAGCATTATTTTTTTTATATTTCGGTTTTTTCGATTGAACAATCGTATTCTATGGAAAAAAACAAGCAGATTGGTGTGTTCGAAGTGAAAAATTGGTCAATCTGTTCTGAAATTATGGCGATTTGAAAAATTCGAGCATTATTTTTTTTATATTTCGGTTTTTTCGATTGAACAATCGTATTCTATGGAAAAAAACAAGCAGATTGGTGTGTTCGAAGTGAAAAATTGGTCAATCTGTTCTGAAATTATGGCGATTTGAAAAATTCGAGCATTATTTTTTTTATATTTCGGTTTTTTCGATTGAACAATCGTATTCTATGGAAAAAAAACAAGCAGATTGGTGTGTTCGAAGTGACAAATTGGTCAATCTGTTCTGAAATTATGGCGATTTGAAAAATTCGAGCATTATTTTTTTTATATTTCGGTTTTTTCGATGGAACAATCGTATTCTATGGAAAAAAACAAGCAGATTGGTGTGTTCGAAGTGAAAAATTGGTCAATCTGTTCTGAAATTATGGCGATTTGAAAAATTCGAGCATTCTTTTTTTTATATTTCGGTTTTTTCGATTGAACAATCGTATTCTATGGAAAAAACAAGCAGATTGGTGTGTTCGAAGTGAAAAATTGGTCAATCTGTTCTGAAATTATGGCGATTTGAAAAATTCGAGCTATATTTTTTTTATATTTCGGTTTTTTTGATTGAACAATCGTATTCTATGGAAAAAAACAAGCAGATTGGTGTGTTCGAAGTGAAAAATTGGTCAATCTGTTCTGAAATTATGGCGATTTGAAAAATTCGAGCAATATTTTTTTTATATTTCGGTTTTTTCGATGGAACAATCGTATTCTATGGAAAAAAACAAGCAGATTGGTGTGTTCGAAGTGAAAAATTGGTCAATCTGTTCTGAAATTATGGCGATTTGAAAAATTCGAGCATTATTTTTTTTATATTTCGGTTTTTTCGATTGAACAATCGTATTCTATGGAAAAAACAAGCAGATTGGTGTGTTCGAAGTGAAAAATTGGTCAATCTGTTCTGAAATTATGGCGATTTGAAAAATTCGAGCATTATTTTTTCTATATTTCTGTTTTTTCGATGGAACAATCGTATTCTATGGAAAAAAACAAGCAGATTGGTGTGTTCGAAGTGAAAAATTGGTCAATCTGTTCAGAAATTATGGCGATTTGAAAAATTCGAGCATTCTTTTTTTTATATTTCGGTTTTTTCGATTGAACAATCGTATTCTATGGAAAAAAACAAGCAGATTGGTGTGTTCGAAGTGAAAAATTGGTCAATCTGTTCTGAAATTATGGCGATTTGAAAAATTCGAGCATTATTTTTTTTATATTTCGGTTTTTTCGATTGAACAATCGTATTCTATGAAAAAAAACAAGCAGATTGGTGTGTCCGAAGTTGAAAATTGGTCAATCTGTTCTGAAATTATGGCGATTTGAAAAATTCGAGCATTATTTTTTTTATATTTCGGTTTTTTCGATTGAACAATCGTATTCTATGGAAAAAACAAGCAGATTGGTGTGTTCGAAGTGAAAAATTGGTCAATCTGTTCTGAAATTATGGCGATTTGAAAAATTCGAGCATTTTTTTTTATATTTCGGTTTTTTCGATTGAACAATCGTATTCTATGGAAAAAAACAAGCAGATTGGTGTGTCCGAAGTTGAAAATTGGTCAATCTGTTCTGAAATTATGGCGATTTGAAAAATTCGAGCATTATTTTTTTTATATTTCGGTTTTTTCGATTGAACAATCGTATTCTATGTAAAAAAACAAGCAGATTGGTGTGTCCGAAGTTGAAAATTGGTCAATCTGTTCTGAAATTATGGCGATTTGAAAAATTTGAGCATTATTTTTTTTATATTTCGGTTTTTTCGATTGAACAATCGTATTCTATAAAAAAAAAAGCAGATTGGTGTGTTCGAAGTGAAAAATTGGTCAATATGTTCTGAAATTATAACTATTTGAAAAATTCGAGCATTATTTTTTTTATATTTCGGTTTTTTCGATTGAACAAACGTATTCTATGGAAAAAAACAAGCAGATTGGTGTGTTCGAAGTGAAAAATTGGTCAATCTGTTCTGAAATTATGGCGATTTGAAAAATTCGAGCATTATTTTTTTATATTTCGGTTTTTTCGATTGAAAAATCGTGTTCTATGGAAAAAAACAAGCAGATTGGTGTGTTCGAAGTGAAAAATTGGTCAATCTGTTCTGAAATTATGGCGATTTGAAGAATTCGAGCATTATTTTTTTTATATTTCGGTTTTTTCGATTGAACAATCGTATTCTATGGAAAAAAACAAGCAGATTGGTGTGTTCGAAGTGAAAAATTGGTCAACCTGTTCTGAAATTATGGCGATTTGAAAAATTCGAGCATTATTTTTTTTTATATTTCGGTTTTTTCTATTGAACAATCGTATTCTATGGAAAAAAACAAGCAGATTGGTGTGTTCGAAGTGAAAAATTGGTCAATCTGTTCTGAAATTATGGCGATTTGAAAAATTCGAGCATTATTTTTTTATATTTCGGTTTTTTCGATCGAACAATCGTATTCTATGGAAAAAAACAAGCAGATTGGTGTGTTCAAAGTGAAAAATTGGTCAATCTGTTCTGAAATTATGGCGATTTGAAAAATTCGAGCATTATTTTTTTTATATTTCGGTTTTTTCAATTGAACAATCGTATTCTATGGAAAAAACAAGCAGATTGGTGTGTTCGAAGTGAAAAATTGGTAAATCTGTTCTGAAATTATTACTATTTGAAAAATTCGAGCATTATTTTTTTTATATTTCGGTTTTTTCGATTGAACAATCGTATTCTATGGAAAAAAACAAGCAGATTGGTGTGTTCGAAGTGAAAAATTGGTCAATCTGTTCTGAAATTATGGCGATTTGAAAAATTCGAGCATTATTTTTTTTATATTTCGGTTTTTTCGATTGAACAATCGTATTCTATGGAAAAAAACAAGCAGATTGGTGTGTTCGAAGTGAAAAATTGGTCAATCTGTTCTGAAATTATGGCGATTTGAAAAATTCGAGCATTATTTTTTTTATATTTCGGTTTTTTCGATTGAACAATCGTATTCTATGGAAAAAAACAAGCAGATTGGTGTGTTCGAAGTGACAAATTGGTCAATCTGTTCTGAAATTATGGCGATTTGAAAAATTCGAGCATTATTTTTTTTATATTTCGGTTTTTTCGATGGAACAATCGTATTCTATGGAAAAAAACAAGCAGATTGGTGTGTTCGAAGTGAAAAATTGGTCAATCTGTTCTGAAATTATGGCGATTTGAAAAATTCGAGCATTCTTTTTTTTATATTTCGGTTTTTTCGATTGAACAATCGTATTCTATGGAAAAAACAAGCAGATTGGTGTGTTCGAAGTGAAAAATTGGTCAATCTGTTCTGAAATTATGGCGATTTGAAAAATTCGAGCTATATTTTTTTTATATTTCGGTTTTTTTGATTGAACAATCGTATTCTATGGAAAAAAACAAGCAGATTGGTGTGTTCGAAGTTAAAAATTGGTCAATTTGTTCTGAAATTATAGCGATTTGAAAAATTCGAGCATTAATTTTTTTATATTTCGGTTTTTTCGATGGAACAATCGTATTCTATGGAAAAAAACAAGCAGATTGGTGTGTTCGAAGTGAAAAATTGGTCAACCTGTTCTGAAATTATGGCGATTTGAAAAATTCGAGCATTATTTTTTTTTATATTTCGGTTTTTTCGATTGAACAATCGTATTCTATGGAAAAAAACAAGCAGATTGGTGTGTTCCAAGTGAAAAATTGGTCAATCTGTTCTGAAATTATGGCGATTTGAAAAATTCGAGCATTATTTTTTTATATTTCGGTTTTTTCGATCGAACAATCGTATTCTATGGAAAAAAACAAGCAGATTGGTGTGTTCGAAGTGAAAAATTGGTCAATCTGTTCTGAAATTATGGCGATTTGAAAAATTCGAGCATTATTTTTTATATATTTCGGTTTTTTCGATTGAACAATCGTATTCTATGGAAAAAAACAAGCAGATTGGTGTGTTCGAAGTGAAAAATTGGTCAATCTGTTCTGAAATTATGGCGATTTGAAAAATTCGAGCATTATTTTTTTTATATTTCGGTTTTTTCGATTGAACAATCGTATTCTATGGAAAAAAACAAGCAGATTGGAGTGTTCGAAGTTGAAAATTGGTCAATCTGTTCTGAAATTATGGCGATTTGAAAAATTCGAGCATATTTTTTTTTATTTCGGTTTTTTCGATTGAACAATCGTATTCTATGGAAAAAAACAAGCAGATTGGTGTGTTCGAAGTGAAAAATTGGTCAATCTGTTCTGAAATTATGGCGATTTGAAAAATTCGAGCATTATTTTTTTTATATTTCGGTTTTTTCGATTGAACAATCGTATTCTATGGAAAAAAACAAGCAGATTGGTATGTTCGAAGTGAAAAATTGGTCGATCTGTTCTGAAATTCTAGCGATTTGAAAAATTCGAGCTATATTTTTTTTATATTTCGGTTTTTTCGATTGAACAATCGTATTCTATGGGAAAAAACAAGCAGATTGGTGTGTTCGAAGTTGAAAATTGGTCAATCTGTTCTGAAATTATGGCGATTTGAAAAATTCGAGCATTTTTCTTTTATATTTCGGTTTTTTCGATTGAACAATCGTATTCTATGGAAAAAAACAAGCAGACTGGTGTGTTCGAAGTGAAAAATTGGTCAATCTGTTCTGAAATTATAGCGATTTGAAAAATTCGAGCTATATTTTTTTTATATATCGGTTTTTTCGATTGAACAATCGTATTCTATGGAAAAAAACAAGCAGATTGGTGTGTTCGAAGTTGAAAATTGGTCAATCTGTTCTGAAATTATGGCGATTTGAAAAATTCGAGAAGTTTTTTTTTATATTTCGGTTTTTTCGATTGAACAATCGTATTCTATGGACAAAAACAAGCAGATTGGTGTGTTCGAAGTTGAAAATTGGTCAATCTGTTCTGAAATTATGACGATTTGAAAAATTCGAGCATTATTTTTTTATATTTCGGTTTTTTCGATTGAACAATCGTATTCTATGGAAAAAAACAAGCAGATTGGTGTGTTCGAAGTGAAAAATTGGTCAATTTGTTCTGAAATTAGGGCGATTTGAAAAATTCGAGCATTATTTTTTTTATATTTCGGTTTTTTCGATTGAACAATCGTATTCTATGGAAAAAAACAAGCAGATTGGTGTGTTCGAAGTGAAAAATTGGTCAATCTGTTCTGAAATTATGGCGATTTGAATAATTCGAGCATTATTTTTTTTATATTTCGGTTTTTTCGATTGAACAATCGTATTCTATGGAAAAAACAAGCAGATTGGTGTGTTCGAAGTGAAAAATTGGTCAATCTATTCTGAAATTATGGCGATGTGAAAAATTCGAGCATTATTTTTTTTATATTTCGGTTTTTTCGATTGAACAATCGTATTCTATGGAAAAAAACAAGCAGATTGGTGTGTTCGAAGTGAAAAATTGGTCAATCTGTTCTGAAATTATGGCGATTTGAAAAATTCGAGCATTATTTTTTTTATATTTCGGTTTTTTCGATTGAACAATCGTATTCTATGGAAAAAAACAAGCAGATTGGTGTGTTCGAAGTGAAAAATTGGTCAATCTGTTCTGAAATTATGGCGATTTGAAAAATTCGAGCATTATTTTTTTATATTTCGGTTTTTTCGATTGAACAATCGTATTCTATGGAAAAAAACAAGCAGATTGGTCTGTTCGAAGTGAAAAATTGGTCAATCTGTTCTGAAATTATGGCGATTTGAAAAATTCGAGCATTATTTTTTTTATATTTCGGTTTTTTCGATTGAACAATCGTATTCTATGGAAAAAAACAAGCAGATTGGTGTGTTCGAAGTGGAAAATTGGTCAATCTGTTCTGAAATTATGGCGATTTGAAAAATTCGAGCATTATTTTTTTTATCTTTCGGTTTTTTCAATTGAACAATCGTATTCTATGGAAAAAAACAAGCAGATTGGTGTGTTCGAAGTGAAAAATTGGTCAATCAGTTCTGAAATTATGGCGATTTGAAAAATTCGAGCATTATTTTTTTTATATTTCGGTTTTTTCGATTGAACAATCGTATTCTATGGAAAAAAAACAAGCAGATTGGTGTGTTCAAAGTGAAAAATTGGTCAATCTGTTCTGAAATTATGGCGATTTGAAAAATTCGAGCTATATTTTTTTTATATTTCGGTTTTTTCGATTGAACAATCGTATTCTATGGAAAAAACAAGCAGATTGGTGTGTTCGAAGTTGAAAATTGGTCAATCTGTTCTGAAATTATGGCGATTTGAAAAATTCGAGCATTATTTTTTTTATATTTCGGTTTTTTCGATTGAACAATCGTATTCTATGGAAAAAAACAAGCAGATTGGTGTGTTCGAAGTGAAAAATTGGTCAATCTGTTCTGAAATTATGACTATTTGAAAAATTCGAGCATTATTTTTTTTATATTTCGGTTTTTTCGATTGAACAATCGTATTCTATGGAAAAAAACAAGCAGATTGGTGTGTTCGAAGTGAAAAATTGGTCAATCTGTTCTGAAATTATGGCGATTTGAAAAATTCGAGCATTATTTTTTTTATATTTCGGTTTTTTCGATTGAACAATCGTATTCTATGGAAAAAAACAAGCAGATTGGTGTGTTCGAAGTGAAAAATTGGTCAATCTGTTCTGAAATTATGGCGATTTGAAAAATTCGAGCATTATTTTTTTTATATTTCGGTTTTTTCGATTGAACAATCGTATTCTATGGAAAAAAACAAGCAGATTGGTGTATTCGAAGTGAAAAATTGGTCAATCTGTTCTGAAATTATGGCGATTTGAAAAATTCGAGCATTATTTTTTTTATATTTCGGTTTTTTCGATTGAACAATCGTATTCTATGGAAAAAAACAAGCAGATTGGTGTGTTCGAAGTGAAAAATTGGTCAATCTGTTCTGAAATTATATCGATTTGAAAAATTCGAGCATTATTTTTTTTATATTTCGGTTTCTTCGATTGAAAAATCGTGTTCTATGGAAAAAAAACAAGCAGATTGGTGTGTTCGAAGTGAAAAATTGGTCAATCTGTTCTGAAATTATGGCGATTTGAAGAATTCGAGCATTATTTTTTTTATATTTCGGTTTTTTCGATTGAACGATCGTATTCTATGGAAAAAAACAAGCAGATTGGTGTGTTCGAAGTTGAAAATTGGTCAATCTGTTCTGAAATTATGGCGATTTGAAAAATTCGAGCATTATTTTTTTTATATTTCGGTTTTTTCGATTGAACAATCGTATTCTATGGAAAAAAAACAAGCAGATTGGTGTGTTCGAAGTGAAAAATTGGTCAATCTGTTCTGAAATTATGGCGATTTGAAAAATTCGAGCATTATTTTTTTTATATTTCGGTTTTTTCGATTGAACAATCGTATTCTATGGAAATAAACAAGCAGATTGGTGTGTTCGAAGTGAAAAATTGGTCAATCTGTTCTGAAATTATGGCGATTTGAAAAATTCGAGCATTATTTTTTTTATATTAAGGTTTTTTCGATTGAACAATCGTATTATATGGAAAAAAAACAAGCAGATTGGTGTGTTCGAAGTGAAAAATTGGTCAATCTGTTCTGAAATTATGGCGATTTGAAAAATTCGAGCATTATTTTTTTTATATTTCGGTTTTTTCGATTGAACAATCGTATTCTATGGAAAAAAACAAGCAGATTGGTGTGTTCGAAGTGAAAAATTGGTCAATCTGTTCTGAAATTATGGCGATTTGAAAAATTCGAGCATCATTTTTTTTATATTTCGGTTTTTTCGATTGAACAATCGTATTCTATGGAAAAAAACAAGCAGATTGGTGTGTTCGAAGTGGAAAATTGGTCAATTTGTTCTGAAATTAGGGCGATTTGAAAAATTCGAGCATTATTTTTTTTATATTTCGGTTTTTTCGATTGAACAATCGTATTCTATGGAAAAAAACAAGCAGATTGGTGTGTTCGAAGTGAAAAATTGGTCAATCTGTTCTGAAATTATGGCGATTTGAATAATTCGAGCATTATTTTTTTTATATTTCGGTTTTTTCGATTGAACAATCGTATTCTATGGAAAAAAACAAGCAGACTGGTGTGTTCGAAGTGAAAAATTGGTCAATCTGTTCTGAAATTATAGCGATTTGAAAAATTCGAGCTATATTTTTTTTATATATCGGTTTTTTCGATTGAACAATCGTATTCTATGGAAAAAAACAAGCAGATTGGTGTGTTCGAAGTTGAAAATTGGTCAATCTGTTCTGAAATTATGGCGATTTGAAAAATTCGAGAAGTTTTTTTTTATATTTCGGTTTTTTCGATTGAACAATCGTATTCTATGGACAAAAACAAGCAGATTGGTGTGTTCGAAGTTGAAAATTGGTCAATCTGTTCTGAAATTATGACGATTTGAAAAATTCGAGCATTATTTTTTTTATATTTCGGTTTTTTCGATTGAACAATCGTATTCTATGGAAAAAAACAAGCAGATTGGTGTGTTCGAAGTGAAAAATTGGTCAATCTGTTCTGAAATTATGGCGATTTGAAAAATTCGAGCATCATTTTTTTTATATTTCGGTTTTTTCGATTGAACAATCGTATTCTATGGAAAAAAACAAGCAGATTGGTGTGTTCGAAGTGAAAAATTGGTCAATCTGTTCTGAAATTATGGCGATTTGAAAAATTCGAGCTATATTTTTTTTATATTTCGGTTTTTTCGATTGAACAATCGTATTCTATGGAAAAAAACAAGCAGATTGGTGTGTTCGAAGTGGAAAATTGGTCAATCTGTTCTGAAATTATGGCGATTTGAAAAATTCGAGCATTATTTTTTTTATATTTCGGTTTTTTCGATTGAACAATCGTATTCTATGGAAAAAAACAAGCAGATTGGTGTGTTCAAAGTGAAAAATTGGTCAATCTGTTCTGAAATTATGGCGATTTGAAAAATTCGAGCATTATTTTTTTTATATTTCGGTTTTTTCGATTGAACAATCGTATTCTATGGAAAAAAACAAGCAGATTGGTGTGTTCGAAGTGAAAAATTGGTCAATCTGTTCTGAAATTATGGCGATTTGAAAAATTCGAGCATTATTTTTTTTATATTTCGGTTTTTTCGATTGAACAATCGTATTCTATGGAAAAAAACAAGCAGATTGGTGTGTTCGAAGTTGAAAATTGGTCAATCTGTTCTGAAATTATGGCGATTTGAAAAATTCGAGCATTATTTTTTTATATTTCGGTTTTTTCGATCGAACAATCGTATTCTATGGAAAAAAACAAGCAGATTGGTGTGTTCAAAGTGAAAAATTGGTCAATCTGTTCTGAAATTATGGCGATTTGAAAAATTCGAGCATTATTTTTTTTATATTTCGGTTTTTTCAATTGAACAATCGTATTCTATGGAAAAAACAAGCAGATTGGTGTGTTCGAAGTGAAAAATTGGTAAATCTGTTCTGAAATTATTACTATTTGAAAAATTCGAGCATTATTTTTTTTATATTTCGGTTTTTTCGATTGAACAATCGTATTCTATGGAAAAAAACAAGCAGATTGGTGTGTTCGAAGTGAAAAATTGGTCAATCTGTTCTGAAATTATGGCGATTTGAAAAATTCGAGCATTATTTTTTTTATATTTCGGTTTTTTCGATTGAACAATCGTATTCTATGGAAAAAAACAAGCAGATTGGTGTGTTCGAAGTGAAAAATTGGTCAATCTGTTCTGAAATTATGGCGATTTGAAAAATTCGAGCATTATTTTTTTTATATTTCGGTTTTTTCGATTGAACAATCGTATTCTATGGAAAAAAAACAAGCAGATTGGTGTGTTCGAAGTGACAAATTGGTCAATCTGTTCTGAAATTATGGCGATTTGAAAAATTCGAGCATTATTTTTTTTATATTTCGGTTTTTTCGATGGAACAATCGTATTCTATGGAAAAAAACAAGCAGATTGGTGTGTTCGAAGTGAAAAATTGGTCAATCTGTTCTGAAATTATGGCGATTTGAAAAATTCGAGCATTCTTTTTTTTATATTTCGGTTTTTTCGATTGAACAATCGTATTCTATGGAAAAAACAAGCAGATTGGTGTGTTCGAAGTGAAAAATTGGTCAATCTGTTCTGAAATTATGGCGATTTGAAAAATTCGAGCTATATTTTTTTTTATATTTCGGTTTTTTTGATTGAACAATCGTATTCTATGGAAAAAAACAAGCAGATTGGTGTGTTCGAAGTGAAAAATTGGTCAATCTGTTCTGAAATTATGGCGATTTGAAAAATTCGAGCATTATTTTTTTTATATTTCGGTTTTTTCGATGGAACAATCGTATTCTATGGAAAAAAACAAGCAGATTGGTGTGTTCGAAGTGAAAAATTGGTCAATCTGTTCTGAAATTATGGCGATTTGAAAAATTCGAGCATTATTTTTTTTATATTTCGGTTTTTTCGATTGAACAATCGTATTCTATGGAAAAAACAAGCAGATTGGTGTGTTCGAAGTGAAAAATTGGTCAATCTGTTCTGAAATTATGGCGATTTGAAAAATTCGAGCATTATTTTTTCTATATTTCTGTTTTTTCGATGGAACAATCGTATTCTATGGAAAAAAACAAGCAGATTGGTGTGTTCGAAGTGAAAAATTGGTCAATCTGTTCAGAAATTATGGCGATTTGAAAAATTCGAGCATTCTTTTTTTTATATTTCGGTTTTTTCGATTGAACAATCGTATTCTATGGAAAAAAACAAGCAGATTGGTGTGTTCGAAGTGAAAAATTGGTCAATCTGTTCTGAAATTATGGCGATTTGAAAAATTCGAGCATTATTTTTTTTATATTTCGGTTTTTTCGATTGAACAATCGTATTCTATGAAAAAAAACAAGCAGATTGGTGTGTCCGAAGTTGAAAATTGGTCAATCTGTTCTGAAATTATGGCGATTTGAAAAATTCGAGCATTATTTTTTTTATATTTCGGTTTTTTCGATTGAACAATCGTATTCTATGGAAAAAACAAGCAGATTGGTGTGTTCGAAGTGAAAAATTGGTCAATCTGTTCTGAAATTATGGCGATTTGAAAAATTCGAGCATTTTTTTTTATATTTCGGTTTTTTCGATTGAACAATCGTATTCTATGGAAAAAAACAAGCAGATTGGTGTGTCCGAAGTTGAAAATTGGTCAATCTGTTCTGAAATTATGGCGATTTGAAAAATTCGAGCATTATTTTTTTTATATTTCGGTTTTTTCGATTGAACAATCGTATTCTATGTAAAAAAACAAGCAGATTGGTGTGTCCGAAGTTGAAAATTGGTCAATCTGTTCTGAAATTATGGCGATTTGAAAAATTTGAGCATTATTTTTTTTATATTTCGGTTTTTTCGATTGAACAATCGTATTCTATGAAAAAAAAAAGCAGATTGGTGTGTTCGAAGTGAAAAATTGGTCAATATGTTCTGAAATTATAACTATTTGAAAAATTCGAGCATTATTTTTTTTATATTTCGGTTTTTTCGATTGAACAAACGTATTCTATGGAAAAAAACAAGCAGATTGGTGTGTTCGAAGTGAAAAATTGGTCAATCTGTTCTGAAATTATGGCGATTTGA
This sequence comes from Chrysomela aeneicollis, assembly GCA_029955515.1. NCBI lineage: Eukaryota > Metazoa > Arthropoda > Insecta > Coleoptera > Chrysomelidae > Chrysomela > Chrysomela aeneicollis. The sequence continues at coordinate 15,906,139 of JARUHQ010000015.1, read as the reverse complement.
AAAATTCGAGCATTATTTTTTTATATTTCGGTTTTTTCGATTGAAAAATCGTGTTCTATGGAAAAAAACAAGCAGATTGGTGTGTTCGAAGTGAAAAATTGGTCAATCTGTTCTGAAATTATGGCGATTTGAAGAATTCGAGCATTATTTTTTTTATATTTCGGTTTTTTCGATTGAACAATCGTATTCTATGGAAAAAAACAAGCAGATTGGTGTGTTCGAAGTGAAAAATTGGTCAACCTGTTCTGAAATTATGGCGATTTGAAAAATTCGAGCATTATTTTTTTTTATATTTCGGTTTTTTCGATTGAACAATCGTATTCTATGGAAAAAAACAAGCAGATTGGTGTGTTCGAAGTGAAAAATTGGTCAATCTGTTCTGAAATTATGGCGATTTGAAAAATTCGAGCATTATTTTTTTATATTTCGGTTTTTTCGATCGAACAATCGTATTCTATGGAAAAAAACAAGCAGATTGGTGTGTTCAAAGTGAAAAATTGGTCAATCTGTTCTGAAATTATGGCGATTTGAAAAATTCGAGCATTATTTTTTTTATATTTCGGTTTTTTCAATTGAACAATCGTATTCTATGGAAAAAACAAGCAGATTGGTGTGTTCGAAGTGAAAAATTGGTAAATCTGTTCTGAAATTATTACTATTTGAAAAATTCGAGCATTAATTTTTTTATATTTCGGTTTTTTCGATTGAACAATCGTATTCTATGGAAAAAAACAAGCAGATTGGTGTGTTCGAAGTGAAAAATTGGTCAATCTGTTCTGAAATTATGGCGATTTGAAAAATTCGAGCATTATTTTTTTTATATTTCGGTTTTTTCGATTGAACAATCGTATTCTATGGAAAAAAACAAGCAGATTGGTGTGTTCGAAGTGAAAAATTGGTCAATCTGTTCTGAAATTATGGCGATTTGAAAAATTCGAGCATTATTTTTTTTATATTTCGGTTTTTTCGATTGAACAATCGTATTCTATGGAAAAAAACAAGCAGATTGGTGTGTTCGAAGTGACAAATTGGTCAATCTGTTCTGAAATTATGGCGATTTGAAAAATTCGAGCATTATTTTTTTTATATTTCGGTTTTTTCGATGGAACAATCGTATTCTATGGAAAAAAACAAGCAGATTGGTGTGTTCGAAGTGAAAAATTGGTCAATCTGTTCTGAAATTATGGCGATTTGAAAAATTCGAGCATTCTTTTTTTTATATTTCGGTTTTTTCGATTGAACAATCGTATTCTATGGAAAAAACAAGCAGATTGGTGTGTTCGAAGTGAAAAATTGGTCAATCTGTTCTGAAATTATGGCGATTTGAAAAATTCGAGCTATATTTTTTTTATATTTCGGTTTTTTTGATTGAACAATCGTATTCTATGGAAAAAAACAAGCAGATTGGTGTGTTCGAAGTTAAAAATTGGTCAATTTGTTCTGAAATTATAGCAATTTGAAAAATTCGAGCATTAATTTTTTTATATTTCGGTTTTTTCGATGGAACAATCGTATTCTATGGAAAAAAACAAGCAGATTGGTGTGTTCGAAGTGAAAAATTGGTCAATCTGTTCTGAAATTATGGCGATTTGAAAAATTCGAGCTATATTTTTTTTATATTTCGGTTTTTTCGATTGAACAATCGTATTCTATGGAAAAAAACAAGCAGATTGGTGTGTTCGAAGTGAAAAATTGGTCAATCTGTTCTGAAATTATGGCGATTTGAAAAATTCGAGCATTATTTTTTTTATATTTCGGTTTTTTCGATTGAACAATCGTATTCTATGGAAAAAACAAGCAGATTGTTGTGTTCGAAGTGAAAAATTGGTCAATCTGTTCTGAAATTATGGCGATTTGAAAAATTCGAGCTATATTTTTTTTATATTTCGGTTTTTTCGATTGAACAATCGTATTCTATGGAAAAAAACAAGCAGATTGGTGTGTTCGAAGTGAAAAATTGGTCAATCTGTTCTGAAATCATGGCGATTTGAAAAATTCGAGCATTATTTTTTCTATATTTCTGTTTTTTCGATGGAACAATCGTATTCTATGGAAAAAAAACAAGCAGATTGGTGTGTTCGAAGTGAAAATTTGGTCAATCTGTTCAGAAATTATGGCGATTTGAAAAATTCGAGCATTCTTTTTTTTATATTTCGGTTTTTTCGATTGAACAATCGTATTCTATGGAAAAAACAAGCAGATTGGTGTGTTCGAAGTGAAAAATTGGTCAATCTGTTCTGAAATTATGGCGATTTGAAAAATTCGAGCTATATTTTTTTTATATTTCGGTTTTTTTGATTGAACAATCGTATTCTATGGAAAAAAACAAGCAGATTGGTGTGTTCAAAGTGAAAAATTGGTCAATCTGTTCTGAAATTATGGCGATTTGAAAAATTCGAGCATTATTTTTTTTATATTTCGGTTTTTTCGATTGAACAATCGTATTCTATGGAAAAAAACAAGCAGATTGGTGTGTTCAAAGTGAAAAATTGGTCAATCTGTTCTGAAATTATGGCGATTTGAAAAATTCGAGCATTATTTTTTTTATATTTTGGTTTTTTCGAGTGAACAATCGTATTCTATGGAAAAAAACAAGCAGATTGGTGTGTTCGAAGTGAAAAATTGGTCAATCTGTTCTGAAATTATGGCGATTTGAAAAATTCGAGCATTATTTATTTTATATTTCTGTTTTTTCGATTGAACAATCGTATTCTATGGAAAAAAACAAGCAGATTGGTGTGTTCAAAGTGAAAAATTGGTCAATCTGTTCTGAAATTATGGCGATTTGAAAAATTCGAGCATTATTTTTTTTATATTTCGGTTTTTTCGATTGAACAATCGTATTCTATGTAAAAAAACAAGCAGATTGGTGTGTCCGAAGTTGAAAATTGGTCAATCTGTTCTGAAATTATGGCGATTTGAAAAATTTGAGCATTATTTTTTTTATATTTCGGTTTTTTCGATTGAACAATCGTATTCTATGAAAAAAAAAAGCAGATTGGTGTGTTCGAAGTGAAAAATTGGTCAATATGTTCTGAAATTATAACTATTTGAAAAATTCGAGCATTATTTTTTTTATATTTCGGTTTTTTCGATTGAACAAACGTATTCTATGGAAAAAAACAAGCAGATTGGTGTGTTCGAAGTGAAAAATTGGTCAATCTGTTCTGAAATTATGGCGATTTGAAAAATTCGAGCATTATTTTTTTATATTTCGGTTTTTTCGATTGAAAAATCGTGTTCTATGGAAAAAAACAAGCAGATTGGTGTGTTCGAAGTGAAAAATTGGTCAATCTGTTCTGAAATTATGGCGATTTGAAGAATTCGAGCATTATTTTTTTATATTTCGGTTTTTTCGATTGAACAATCGTATTCTATGGAAAAAAACAAGCAGATTGGTGTGTTCGAAGTGAAAAATTGGTCAACCTGTTCTGAAATTATGGCGATTTGAAAAATTCGAGCATTATTTTTTTTTATATTTCGGTTTTTTCGATTGAACAATCGTATTCTATGGAAAAAAACAAGCAGATTGGTGTGTTCGAAGTGAAAAATTGGTCAATCTGTTCTGAAATTATGGCGATTTGAAAAATTCGAGCATTATTTTTTTATATTTCGGTTTTTTCGATCGAACAATCGTATTCTATGGAAAAAAACAAGCAGATTGGTGTGTTCAAAGTGAAAAATTGGTCAATCTGTTCTGAAATTATGGCGATTTGAAAAATTCGAGCATTATTTTTTTTATATTTCGGTTTTTTCAATTGAACAATCGTATTCTATGGAAAAAACAAGCAGATTGGTGTGTTCGAAGTGAAAAATTGGTAAATCTGTTCTGAAATTATTACTATTTGAAAAATTCGAGCATTATTTTTTTTATATTTCGGTTTTTTCGATTGAACAATCGTATTCTATGGAAAAAAACAAGCAGATTGGTGTGTTCGAAGTGAAAAATTGGTCAATCTGTTCTGAAATTATGGCGATTTGAAAAATTCGAGCATTATTTTTTTTATATTTCGGTTTTTTCGATTGAACAATCGTATTCTATGGAAAAAAACAAGCAGATTGGTGTGTTCGAAGTGAAAAATTGGTCAATCTGTTCTGAAATTATGGCGATTTGAAAAATTCGAGCATTATTTTTTTTATATTTCGGTTTTTTCGATTGAACAATCGTATTCTATGGAAAAAAACAAGCAGATTGGTGTGTTCGAAGTGACAAATTGGTCAATCTGTTCTGAAATTATGGCGATTTGAAAAATTCGAGCATTATTTTTTTTATATTTCGGTTTTTTCGATGGAACAATCGTATTCTATGGAAAAAAACAAGCAGATTGGTGTGTTCGAAGTGAAAAATTGGTCAATCTGTTCTGAAATTATGGCGATTTGAAAAATTCGAGCATTCTTTTTTTTATATTTCGGTTTTTTCGATTGAACAATCGTATTCTATGGAAAAAACAAGCAGATTGGTGTGTTCGAAGTGAAAAATTGGTCAATCTGTTCTGAAATTATGGCGATTTGAAAAATTCGAGCTATATTTTTTTTATATTTCGGTTTTTTTGATTGAACAATCGTATTCTATGGAAAAAAACAAGCAGATTGGTGTGTTCGAAGTTAAAAATTGGTCAATTTGTTCTGAAATTATAGCAATTTGAAAAATTCGAGCATTAATTTTTTTATATTTCGGTTTTTTCGATGGAACAATCGTATTCTATGGAAAAAAACAAGCAGATTGGTGTGTTCGAAGTGAAAAATTGGTCAATCTGTTCTGAAATTATGGCGATTTGAAAAATTCGAGCTATATTTTTTTTATATTTCGGTTTTTTCGATTGAACAATCGTATTCTATGGAAAAAAACAAGCAGATTGGTGTGTTCGAAGTGAAAAATTGGTCAATCTGTTCTGAAATTATGGCGATTTGAAAAATTCGAGCTATATTTTTTTTATATTTCGGTTTTTTCGATTGAACAATCGTATTCTATGGAAAAAAACAAGCAGATTGGTGTGTTCGAAGTGAAAAATTGGTCAATCTGTTCTGAAATTATGGCGATTTGAAAAATTCGAGCATTATTTTTTTTATATTTCGGTTTTTTCGATTGAACAATCGTATTCTATGGAAAAAACAAGCAGATTGTTGTGTTCGAAGTGAAAAATTGGTCAATCTGTTCTGAAATTATGGCGATTTGAAAAATTCGAGCTATATTTTTTTTATATTTCGGTTTTTTCGATTGAACAATCGTATTCTATGGAAAAAAACAAGCAGATTGGTGTGTTCGAAGTGAAAAATTGGTCAATCTGTTCTGAAATCATGGCGATTTGAAAAATTCGAGCATTATTTTTTCTATATTTCTGTTTTTTCGATGGAACAATCGTATTCTATGGAAAAAAACAAGCAGATTGGTGTGTTCGAAGTGAAAAATTGGTCAATCTGTTCAGAAATTATGGCGATTTGAAAAATTCGAGCATTCTTTTTTTTATATTTCGGTTTTTTCGATTGAACAATCGTATTCTATGGAAAAAACAAGCAGATTGGTGTGTTCGAAGTGAAAAATTGGTCAATCTGTTCTGAAATTATGGCGATTTGAAAAATTCGAGCTATATTTTTTTTATATTTCGGTTTTTTTGATTGAACAATCGTATTCTATGGAAAAAAACAAGCAGATTGGTGTGTTCAAAGTGAAAAATTGGTCAATCTGTTCTGAAATTATGGCGATTTGAAAAATTCGAGCATTATTTTTTTTATATTTCGGTTTTTTCGATTGAACAATCGTATTCTATGGAAAAAAACAAGCAGATTGGTGTGTTCAAAGTGAAAAATTGGTCAATCTGTTCTGAAATTATGGCGATTTGAAAAATTCGAGCATTATTTTTTTTATATTTTGGTTTTTTCGAGTGAACAATCGTATTCTATGGAAAAAAACAAGCAGATTGGTGTGTTCGAAGTGAAAAATTGGTCAATCTGTTCTGAAATTATGGCGATTTGAAAAATTCGAGCATTATTCATTTTATATTTCTGTTTTTTCGATTGAACAATCGTATTCTATGGAAAAAAACAAGCAGATTGGTGTGTTCAAAGTGAAAAATTGGTCAATCTGTTCTGAAATTATGGCGATTTGAAAAATTCGAGCATTATTTTTTTTATATTTCGGTTTTTTCGAGTGAACAATCGTATTCTATGGAAAAAAACAAGCAGATTGGTGTGTTCGAAGTGAAAAATTGGTCAATCTGTTCTGAAATTATGGCGATTTGAAAAATTCGAGCATTATTTTTTTTATATTTCGGTTTTTTCGATTGAACAATCGTATTCTATGGAAAAAAAACAAGCAGATTGGTGTGTTCAAAGTGAAAAATTGGTCAATCTGTTCTGAAATTATGGCGATTTGAAAAATTCGAGCATTATTTTTTTTGTATTTCGGTTTCTTCGATTGAACAATCGTATTCTATGGAAAAAATCAAGCAGATTGGTGTGTTCGAAGTGGAAAATTGGTCAATCTTTTCTGAAATTATGGCGATTTGATAAATTCGAGCATTTTTTTTTTATATTTCGGTTTTTTCGATTGAACAATCGTATTCTATGGAAAAAAACAAGCAGATTGGTGTGTTCGAAGTGAAAAATTGGTCAATCTGTTCTGAAATTATGGCGATTTGAAAAATTCGAGCATTTTTTTTATATTTCGGTTATTTCGATTGAACGATCGTATTCTATGGAAAAAAACAAGCAGATTGGTGTGTTCGAAGTTGATAATTGGTCAATCTGTTCTGAAATTATGGCGATTTGAAAAATTCGAGCATTATTTTTTTTATATTTCGGTTTTTTCGATTGAACAATCGTATTCTATGGAAAAAAACAAGCAGATTGGTGTGTTCGAAGTGAAAAATTGGTCAATCTGTTCTGAAATTATGGCGATTTGAAAAATTCGAGCATTATTTTTTTTATATTTCGGTTTTTTCGATTGAACAATCGTATTCTATGGAAAAAAACAAGCAGATTGGTGTGTTCGAAGTGAAAAATTGGTCAATCTGTTCTGAAATTATGGCGATTTGAAAAATTCGAGCATTATTTTTTTTATATTTCGGTTTTTTCGATTGAACAATCGTATTCTATGGAAAAAAACAAGCAGATTGGTGTGTTCGAAGTGAAAAATTGGTCAATCTGTTCTGAAATTATGGCGATGTGAAAAATTCGAGCATTATTTTTTTTATATTTCGGTTTTTTCGATTGAACAATCGTATTCTATGGAAAAAAACAAGCAGATTGGTGTGTTCGAAGTGAAAAATTGGTCAATCTGTTCTGAAATTATGGCGATGTGAAAAATTCGAGCATTATTTTTTTTATATTTCGGTTTTTTCTATTGAACAATCGTATTCTATGGAAAAAAACAAGCAGATTGGTGTGTTCGAAGTGAAAAATTGGTCAATCTGTTCTGAAATTATGACTATTTGAAAAATTCGAGCATTATTTTTTTTATATTTCGGTTTTTTCGATTGAACAAACGTATTCTATGGAAAAAAACAAGCAGATTGGTGTGTTCGAAGTGAAAAATTGGTCAATCTGTTCTGAAATTATGGCGATTTGAAAAGTTCGAGCATTATTTTTTTATATTTCGGTTTTTTCGATTGAAAAATCGTGTTCTATGGAAAAAAACAAGCAGATTGGTGTGTTCGAAGTGAAAAATTGGTCAATCTGTTCTGAAATTATGGCGATTTGAAGAATTCGAGCATTATTTTTTTTATATTTCGGTTTTTTCGATTGAACAATCGTATTCTATGGAAAAAAACAAGCAGATTGGTGTGTTCGAAGTGAAAAATTGGTCAATCTGTTCTGAAATTATGTCGATTTGAAAAATTCGAGCATTATTTTTTTTATATTTCGGTTTTTTCGATTGAACAAACGTATTCTATGGAAAAAACAAGCAGATTGGTGTGTTCGAAGTTGAAAATTGGTCAATCTGTTCTGAAATTATGGCGATTTGAAAAATTCGAGCATTATTTTTTTTATATTTCGGTTTTTTCGATTGAACAATCGTATTCTATGGAAAAAAACAAGCAGATTGGTGTGTTCGAAGTGAAAAATTGGTCAATCTGTTCTGAAATTATGACTATTTGAAAAATTCGAGCATTATTTTTTTTATATTTCGGTTTTTTCGATTGAACAATCGTATTCTATGGAAAAAAACAAGCAGATTGGTGTGTTCGAAGTGAAAAATTGGTCAATCTGTTCTGAAATTATGGCGATTTGAAAAATTCGAGCATTATTTTTTTTATATTTCGGTTTTTTCGATTGAACAATCGTATTCTATGGAAAAAAACAAGCAGATTGGTGTGTTCGAAGTGGAAAATTGGTCAATCTGTTCTGAAATTATGGCGATTTGAAAAATTCGAGCATTATTTTTTTTATATTTCGGTTTTTTCGATTGAACAATCGTATTCTATGGAAAAAAACAAGCAGATTGGTGTATTCGAAGTGAAAAATTGGTCAATCTGTTCTGAAATTATGGCGATTTGAAAAATTCGAGCATTATTTTTTTTATATTTCGGTTTTTTCGATTGAACAATCGTATTCTATATGGAAAAAAACAAGCAGATTGGTGTGTTCGAAGTGAAAAATTGGTCAATCTGTTCTGAAATTATATCGATTTGGAAAATTCGAGCATTATTTTTTTTATATTTCGGTTTCTTCGATTGAAAAATCGTGTTCTATGGAAAAAAAACAAGCAGATTGGTGTGTTCGAAGTGAAAAATTGGTCAATCTGTTCTGAAATTATGGCGATTTGAAGAATTCGAGCATTATTTTTTTCATATTTCGGTTTTTTCGATTGAACGATCGTATTCTATGGAAAAAAACAAGCAGATTGGTGTGTTCGAAGTTGAAAATTGGTCAATCTGTTCTGAAATTATGGCGATTTGAAAAATTCGAGCATTATTTTTTTTATATTTCGGTTTTTTCGATTGAACAATCGTATTCTATGGAAAAAAAACAAGCAGATTGGTGTGTTCGAAGTGAAAAATTGGTCAATCTGTTCTGAAATTATGGCGATTTGAAAAATTCGAGCATTATTTTTTTTATATTTCGGTTTTTTCGATTGAACAATCGTATTCTATGGAAATAAACAAGCAGATTGGTGTGTTCGAAGTGAAAAATTGGTCAATCTGTTCTGAAATTATGGCGATTTGAAAAATTCGAGCATTATTTTTTTTATATTAAGGTTTTTTCGATTGAACAATCGTATTATATGGAAAAAAACAAGCAGATTGGTGTGTTCGAAGTGAAAAATTGGTCAATCTGTTCTGAAATTATGGCGATTTGAAAAATTCGAGCATTATTTTTTTTATATTTCGGTTTTTTCGATTGAACAATCGTATTCTATGGAAAAAAACAAGCAGATTGGTGTGTTCGAAGTGAAAAATTGGTCAATCTGTTCTGAAATTATGGCGATTTGAAAAATTCGAGCATTATTTTTTTTATATTTCGGTTTTTTCGATTGAACAATCGTATTCTATGGAAAAAAACAAGCAGATTGGTGTGTTCGAAGTGAAAAATTGGTCAATCTGTTCTGAAATTATGGCGATGTGAAAAATTCGAGCATTATTTTTTTTATATTTCGGTTTTTTCGATTGAACAATCGTATTCTATGGAAAAAAACAAGCAGATTGGTGTGTTCGAAGTGAAAAATTGGTCAATCTGTTCTGAAATTATGGCGATGTGAAAAATTCGAGCATTATTTTTTTTATATTTCGGTTTTTTCTATTGAACAATCGTATTCTATGGAAAAAAACAAGCAGATTGGTGTGTTCGAAGTGAAAAATTGGTCAATCTGTTCTGAAATTATGACTATTTGAAAAATTCGAGCATTATTTTTTTTATATTTCGGTTTTTTCGATTGAACAAACGTATTCTATGGAAAAAAACAAGCAGATTGGTGTGTTCGAAGTGAAAAATTGGTCAATCTGTTCTGAAATTATGGCGATTTGAAAAGTTCGAGCATTATTTTTTTATATTTCGGTTTTTTCGATTGAAAAATCGTGTTCTATGGAAAAAAACAAGCAGATTGGTGTGTTCGAAGTGAAAAATTGGTCAATCTGTTCTGAAATTATGGCGATTTGAAGAATTCGAGCATTATTTTTTTTATATTTCGGTTTTTTCGATTGAACAATCGTATTCTATGGAAAAAAACAAGCAGATTGGTGTGTTCGAAGTGAAAAATTGGTCAATCTGTTCTGAAATTATGTCGATTTGAAAAATTCGAGCATTATTTTTTTTATATTTCGGTTTTTTCGATTGAACAAACGTATTCTATGGAAAAAACAAGCAGATTGGTGTGTTCGAGGTTGAAAATTGGTCAATCTGTTCTGAAATTATGGCGATTTGAAAAATTCGAGCATTATTTTTTTTATATTTCGGTTTTTTCGATTGAACAATCGTATTCTATGGAAAAAATCAAGCAGATTGGTGTGTTCGAAGTGGAAAATTGGTCAATCTTTTCTGAAATTATGGCGATTTGATAAATTCGAGCATTTTTTTTTTATATTTCGGTTTTTTCGATTGAACAATCGTATTCTATGGAAAAAAACAAGCAGATTGGTGTGTTCGAAGTGAAAAATTGGTCAATCTGTTCTGAAATTATGGCGATTTGAAAAATTCGAGCATTTTTTTTATATTTCGGTTATTTCGATTGAACGATCGTATTCTATGGAAAAAAACAAGCAGATTGGTGTGTTCGAAGTTGAAAATTGGTCAATCTGTTCTGAAATTATGGCGATTTGAAAAATTCGAGCATTATTTTTTTTATATTTCGGTTTTTTCGATTGAACAATCGTATTCTATGGAAAAAAAACAAGCAGATTGGTGTGTTCGAAGTGAAAAATTGGTCAATCTGTTCTGAAATTATGGCGATTTGAAAAATTCGAGCATTATTTTTTTTATATTTCGGTTTTTTCGATTGAACAATCGTATTCTATGGAAATAAACAAGCAGATTGGTGTGTTCGAAGTGAAAAATTGGTCAATCTGTTCTGAAATTATGGCGATTTGAAAAATTCGAGCATTATTTTTTTTATATTAAGGTTTTTTCGATTGAACAATCGTATTATATGGAAAAAAACAAGCAGATTGGTGTGTTCGAAGTGAAAAATTGGTCAATCTGTTCTGAAATTATGGCGATTTGAAAAATTCGAGCATTATTTTTTTTATATTTCGGTTTTTTCGATTGAACAATCGTATTCTATGGAAAAAAACAAGCAGATTGGTGTGTTCGAAGTGAAAAATTGGTCAATCTGTTCTGAAATTATGGCGATTTGAAAAATTCGAGCATTATTTTTTTTATATTTCGGTTTTTTCGATTGAACAATCGTATTCTATGGAAAAAAACAAGCAGATTGGTGTGTTCGAAGTGAAAAATTGGTCAATCTGTTCTGAAATTATGGCGATGTGAAAAATTCGAGCATTATTTTTTTTATATTTCGGTTTTTTCGATTGAACAATCGTATTCTATGGAAAAAAACAAGCAGATTGGTGTGTTCAAAGTGAAAAATTGGTCAATCTGTTCTGAAATTATGGCGATTTGAAAAATTCGAGCATTATTTTTTTTATATTTCGGTTTTTTCGAGTGAACAATCGTATTCTATGGAAAAAAACAAGCAGATTGGTGTGTTCGAAGTGAAAAATTGGTCAATCTGTTCTGAAATTATGGCGATTTGAAAAATTCGAGCATTATTTTTTTTATATTTCGGTTTTTTCGATTGAACAATCGTATTCTATGGAAAAAAAACAAGCAGATTGGTGTGTTCAAAGTGAAAAATTGGTCAATCTGTTCTGAAATTATGGCGATTTGAAAAATTCGAGCATTATTTTTTTTGTATTTCGGTTTCTTCGATTGAACAATCGTATTCTATGGAAAAAATCAAGCAGATTGGTGTGTTCGAAGTGGAAAATTGGTCAATCTTTTCTGAAATTATGGCGATTTGATAAATTCGAGCATTTTTTTTTTATATTTCGGTTTTTTCGATTGAACAATCGTATTCTATGGAAAAAAACAAGCAGATTGGTGTGTTCGAAGTGAAAAATTGGTCAATCTGTTCTGAAATTATGGCGATTTGAAAAATTCGAGCATTTTTTTTATATTTCGGTTATTTCGATTGAACGATCGTATTCTATGGAAAAAACAAGCAGATTGGTGTGTTCGAAGTTGAAAATTGGTCAATCTGTTCTGAAATTATGGCGATTTGAAAAATTCGAGCATTATTTTTTTTATATTTCGGTTTTTTCGATTGAACAATCGTATTCTATGGAAAAAAAACAAGCAGATTGGTGTGTTCGAAGTGAAAAATTGGTCAATCTGTTCTGAAATTATGGCGATTTGAAAAATTCGAGCATTATTTTTTTTATATTTCGGTTTTTTCGATTGAACAATCGTATCCTATGGAAATAAACAAGCAGATTGGTGTGTTCGAAGTGAAAAATTGGTCAATCTGTTCTGAAATTATGGCGATTTGAAAAATTCGAGCATTATTTTTTTTATATTAAGGTTTTTTCGATTGAACAATCGTATTATATGGAAAAAAACAAGCAGATTGGTGTGTTCGAAGTGAAAAATTGGTCAATCTGTTCTGAAATTATGACTATTTGAAAAATTCGAGCATTATTTTTTTTACATTTCTGTTTTTTCGATTGAACAATCGTATTCTATGGAAAAGAACAAGCAGATTGGTGTGTTCAAAGTGAAAAATTGGTCAATCTGTTCTGAAATTATGGCGATTTGAAAAATGCGAGCATTATTTTTTTTATATTTCGGTTTTTTCAATTAAACAATCGTATTCTATGGAAAAAAACAAGCAGATTGGTGTGTTCGAAGTGAAAAATTGGTCAATCTGTTCTGAAATTATGGCGATTTGAAAAATGCGAGCATTATTTTTTTTATATTTCGGTTTTTTCGATTGAACAATCGTATTCTATGGAAAAAAACAAGCAGATTGGTGTGTTCGAAGTGAAAAATTGGTCAATCTGTTCTGAAATTATGGCGATTTGAAAAATTCGAGCTATATTTTTTTTATATTTCGGTTTTTTCGATTGAACAATCGTATTCTATGGAAAAAAACAAGCAGATTGGTGTGTTCGAAGTGAAAAATTGGTCAATCTGTTCTGAAATTATGGCGATTTGAAAAATTCGAGCTATATTTTTTTTATATTTCGGTTTTTTCGATTGAACAATCGTATTCTATGGAAAAAAACAAGCAGATTGGTGTGTTCGAAGTGAAAAATTGGTCAATCTGTTCTGAAATTATGGCGATTTGAAAAATTCGAGCTATATTTTTTTTATATTTCGGTTTTTTCGATTGAACAATCGTATTCTATGGAAAAAAACAAGCAGATTGGTGTGTTCGAAGTGAAAAATTGGTCAATCTGTTCTGAAATTATGGCGATGTGAAAAATTCGAGCATTATTTTTTTTATATTTCGGTTTTTTCGATTGAACAATCGTATTCTATGGAAAAAAACAAGCAGATTGGTGTGTTCAAAGTGAAAAATTGGTCAATCTGTTCTGAAATTATGGCGATTTGAAAAATTCGAGCATTATTTTTTTTATATTTCGGTTTTTTCGAGTGAACAATCGTATTCTATGGAAAAAAACAAGCAGATTGGTGTGTTCGAAGTGAAAAATTGGTCAATCTGTTCTGAAATTATGGCGATTTGAAAAATTCGAGCATTATTTTTTTTATATTTCGGTTTTTTCGATTGAACAATCGTATTCTATGGAAAAAAAACAAGCAGATTGGTGTGTTCAAAGTGAAAAATTGGTCAATCTGTTCTGAAATTATGGCGATTTGAAAAATTCGAGCATTATTTTTTTTGTATTTCGGTTTCTTCGATTGAACAATCGTATTCTATGGAAAAAATCAAGCAGATTGGTGTGTTCGAAGTGGAAAATTGGTCAATCTTTTCTGAAATTATGGCGATTTGATAAATTCGAGCATTTTTTTTTATATTTCGGTTTTTTCGATTGAACAATCGTATTCTATGGAAAAAAACAAGCAGATTGGTGTGTTCGAAGTGAAAAATTGGTCAATCTGTTCTGAAATTATGGCGATTTGAAAAATTCGAGCATTTTTTTTATATTTCGGTTATTTCGATTGAACGATCGTATTCTATGGAAAAAAACAAGCAGATTGGTGTGTTCGAAGTTGAAAATTGGTCAATCTGTTCTGAAATTATGGCGATTTGAAAAATTCGAGCATTATTTTTTTTATATTTCGGTTTTTTCGATTGAACAATCGTATTCTATGGAAAAAAAACAAGCAGATTGGTGTGTTCGAAGTGAAAAATTGGTCAATCTGTTCTGAAATTATGGCGATTTGAAAAATTCGAGCATTATTTTTTTTATATTTCGGTTTTTTCGATTGAACAATCGTATCCTATGGAAATAAACAAGCAGATTGGTGTGTTCGAAGTGAAAAATTGGTCAATCTGTTCTGAAATTATGGCGATTTGAAAAATTCGAGCATTATTTTTTTTATATTAAGGTTTTTTCGATTGAACAATCGTATTATATGGAAAAAAACAAGCAGATTGGTGTGTTCGAAGTGAAAAATTGGTCAATCTGTTCTGAAATTATGGCGATTTGAAAAATTCGAGCATTATTTTTTTTATATTTCGGTTTTTTCGATTGAACAATCGTATTCTATGGAAAAAAACAAGCAGATTGGTGTGTTCGAAGTGAAAAATTGGTCAATCTGTTCTGAAATTATGGCGATTTGAAAAATTCGAGCATTATTTTTTTTATATTTCGGTTTTTTCGATTGAACAATCGTATTCTATGGAAAAAAACAAGCAGATTGGTGTGTTCGAAGTGAAAAATTGGTCAATCTGTTCTGAAATTATGACTATTTGAAAAATTCGAGCATTATTTTTTTTACATTTCTGTTTTTTCGATTGAACAATCGTATTCTATGGAAAAGAACAAGCAGATTGGTGTGTTCAAAGTGAAAAATTGGTCAATCTGTTCTGAAATTATGGCGATTTGAAAAATGCGAGCATTATTTTTTTTATATTTCGGTTTTTTCAATTAAACAATCGTATTCTATGGAAAAAAACAAGCAGATTGGTGTGTTCGAAGTGAAAAATTGGTCAATCTGTTCTGAAATTATGGCGATTTGAAAAATGCGAGCATTATTTTTTTTATATTTCGGTTTTTTCGATTGAACAATCGTATTCTATGGAAAAAAACAAGCAGATTGGTGTGTTCGAAGTGAAAAATTGGTCAATCTGTTCTGAAATTATGGCGATTTGAAAAATTCGAGCTATATTTTTTTTATATTTCGGTTTTTTCGATTGAACAATCGTATTCTATGGAAAAAAACAAGCAGATTGGTGTGTTCGAAGTGAAAAATTGGTCAATCTGTTCTGAAATTATGGCGATTTGAAAAATTCGAGCTATATTTTTTTTATATTTCGGTTTTTTCGATTGAACAATCGTATTCTATGGAAAAAAACAAGCAGATTGGTGTGTTCGAAGTGAAAAATTGGTCAATCTGTTCTGAAATTATGGCGATTTGAAAAATTCGAGCTATATTTTTTTTATATTTCGGTTTTTTCGATTGAACAATCGTATTCTATGGAAAAAAACAAGCAGATTGGTGTGTTCGAAGTGAAAAATTGGTCAATCTGTTCTGAAATTATGGCGATTTGAAAAATTCGAGCATTATTTTTTTTATATTTCGGTTTTTTCGATTGAACAATCGTATTCTATGGAAAAAACAAGCAGATTGTTGTGTTCGAAGTGAAAAATTGGTCAATCTGTTCTGAAATTATGGCGATTTGAAAAATTCGTGCTATATTTTTTTTATATTTCGGTTTTTTCGATTGAACAATCGTATTCTATGGAAAAAAACAAGCAGATTGGTGTGTTCGAAGTGAAAAATTGGTCAATCTGTTCTGAAATCATGGCGATTTGAAAAATTCGAGCATTATTTTTTCTATATTTCTGTTTTTTCGATGGAACAATCGTATTCTATGGAAAAAAACAAGCAGATTGGTGTGTTCGAAGTGAAACATTGGTCAATCTGTTCAGAAATTATGGCGATTTGAAAAATTCGAGCATTCTTTTTTTTATATTTCGGTTTTTTCGATTGAACAATCGTATTCTATGGAAAAAACAAGCAGATTGGTGTGTTCGAAGTGAAAAATTGGTCAATCTGTTCTGAAATTATGGCGATTTGAAAAATTCGAGCTATATTTTTTTTATATTTCGGTTTTTTTGATTGAACAATCGTATTCTATGGAAAAAAACAAGCAGATTGGTGTGTTCGAAGTGAAAAATTGGTCAATCTGTTCTGAAATTATGGCGATTTGAAAAATTCGAGCATTATTTTTTTTATATTTCGGTTTTTTCGATGGAACAATCGTATTCTATGGAAAAAAACAAGCAGATTGGTGTGTTCGAAGTGAAAAATTGGTCAATCTGTTCTGAAATTATGGCGATTTGAAAAATTCGAGCATTATTTTTTTTATATTTCGGTTTTTTCGATTGAACAATCGTATTCTATGGAAAAAACAAGCAGATTGGTGTGTTCGAAGTGAAAAATTGGTCAATCTGTTCTGAAATTATGGCGATTTGAAAAATTCGAGCATTATTTTTTCTATATTTCTGTTTTTTCGATGGAACAATCGTATTCTATGGAAAAAAACAAGCAGATTGGTGTGTTCGAAGTGAAAAATTGGTCAATCTGTTCAGAAATTATGGCGATTTGAAAAATTCGAGCATTCTTTTTTTTATATTTCGGTTTTTTCGATTGAACAATCGTATTCTATGGAAAAAAACAAGCAGATTGGTGTGTTCGAAGTGAAAAATTGGTCAATCTGTTCTGAAATTATGGCGATTTGAAAAATTCGAGCATCATTTTTTTTATATTTCGGTTTTTTCGATTGAACAATCGTATTCTATGGAAAAAAACAAGCAGATTGGTGTGTTCGAAGTGAAAAATTGGTCAATCTGTTCTGAAATTATGGCGATTTGAAAAATTCGAGCTATATTTTTTTTATATTTCGGTTTTTTCGATTGAACAATCGTATTCTATGGAAAAAAACAAGCAGATTGGTGTGTTCGAAGTGGAAAATTGGTCAATCTGTTCTGAAATTATGGCGATTTGAAAAATTCGAGCATTATTTTTTTTATATTTCGGTTTTTTCGATTGAACAATCGTATTCTATGGAAAAAAACAAGCAGATTGGTGTGTTCAAAGTGAAAAATTGGTCAATCTGTTCTGAATTTATGGCGATTTGAAAAATTCGAGCAATATTTTTTTTATATTTCGGTTTTTTCGATTGAACAATCGTATTCTATGGAAAAAAACAAGCAGATTGGTGTGTTCGAAGTGAAAAATTGGTCAATCTGTTCTGAAATTATGGCGATTTGAAAAATTCGAGCATTATTTTTTTTATATTTCGGTTTTTTCGATTGAACAATCGTATTCTATGGAAAAAAACAAGCAGATTGGTGTGTTCAAAGTGAAAAATTGGTCAATCTGTTCTGAAATTATGGCGATTTGAAAAATTCGAGCATTATTTTTTTTATATTTCGGTTTTTTCGAGTGAACAATCGTATTCTATGGAAAAAAACAAGCAGATTGGTGTGTTCGAAGTGAAAAATTGGTCAATCTGTTCTGAAATTATGGCGATTTGAAAAATTCGAGCATTATTTTTTTTATATTTCTGTTTTTTCGATTGAACAATCGTATTCTATGGAAAAAAACAAGCAGATTGGTGTGTTCAAAGTGAAAAATTGGTCAATCTGTTCTGAAATTATGGCGATTTGAAAAATTCGAGCATTATTTTTTTTATATTTCGGTTTTTTCGAGTGAACAATCGTATTCTATGGAAAAAAACAAGCAGATTGGTGTGTTCGAAGTGAAAAATTGGTCAATCTGTTCTGAAATTATGGCGATTTGAAAAATTCGAGCATTATTTTTTTTATATTTCGGTTTTTTCGATTGAACAATCGTATTCTATGGAAAAAAAACAAGCAGATTGGTGTGTTCAAAGTGAAAAATTGGTCAATCTGTTCTGAAATTATGGCGATTTGAAAAATTCGAGCTATATTTTTTTTATATTTCGATTTTTTCGATTGAACAATCGTATTCTATGGAAAAAAACAAGCAGATTGGTGTGTTCGAAGTGGAAAATTGGTCAATCTGTTCTGAAATTATGGCGATTTGAAAAATTCGAGCATTATTTTTTTTATATTTCGGTTTTTTCGATTGAACAATCGTATTCTATGGAAAAAAAACAAGCAGATTGGTGTGTTCAAAGTGAAAAATTGGTCAATCTGTTCTGAATTTATGGCGATTTGAAAAATTCGAGCATTATTTTTTTTATATTTCGGTTTTTTCGATTGAACAATCGTATTCTATGGAAAAAAACAAGCAGATTGGTGTGTTCGAAGTGAAAAATTGGTCAATCTGTTCTGAAATTATGGCGATTTGAAAAATTCGAACATTATTTTTTTTATATTTCGGTTTTTTCGATTGAACAATCGTATTCTATGGAAAAAAACAAGCAGATTGGTGTGTTCAAAGTGAAAAATTGGTCAATCTGTTCTGAAATTATGGCGATTTGAAAAATTCGAGCATTATTTTTTTTGTATTTCGGTTTTTTCGATTGAACAATCGTATTCTATGGAAAAAAACAAGCAGATTGGTGTGTTCGAAGTGAAAAATTGGTCAATCTGTTCTGAAATTATGGCGATTTGAAAAATTCGAGCATTATTTTTTTTATATTTCGGTTTTTTCGATTGAACAATCGTATTCTATGGAAAAAAACAAGCAGATTGGTGTGTTCAAAGTGAAAAATTGGTCAATCTGTTCTGAAATTATGGCGATTTGAAAAATTCGAGCATTATTTTTTTTATATTTTGGTTTTTTCGAGTGAACAATCGTATTCTATGGAAAAAAACAAGCAGATTGGTGTGTTCGAAGTGAAAAATTGGTCAATCTGTTCTGAAATTATGGCGATTTGAAAAATTCGAGCATTATTTATTTTATATTTCTGTTTTTTCGATTGAACAATCGTATTCTATGGAAAAAAACAAGCAGATTGGTGTGTTCAAAGTGAAAAATTGGTCAATCTGTTCTGAAATTATAGCGATTTGAAAAATTCGAGCTATATTTTTTTTATATTTCGGTTTTTTCGATTGAACAATCGTATTCTATGGAAAAAACAAGCAGATTGGTGTGTTCGAAGTGAAAAATTGGTCAATCTGTTCTGAAATTATGGCGATGTGAAAAATTCGAGCATTATTTTTTTTATATTTCGGTTTTTTCGATTGAACAATCGTATTCTATGGAAAAAAACAAGCAGATTGGTGTGTTCGAAGTGAAAAATTGGTCAATCTGTTCTGAAATTATGGCGATTTGAAAAATTCGAGCATTATTTTTTTTATATTTCGGTTTTTTCGATTGAACAATCGTATTCTATGGAAAAAAACAAGCAGATTGGTGTGTTCGAAGTGAAAAATTGGTCAATCTGTTCTGAAATTATGGCGATTTGAATAATTCGAGATTATTTTTTTATATTTCGGTTTTTTCGATTGAACAATCGTATTCTATGGAAAAAAACAAGCAGATTGGTCTGTTCGAAGTGAAAAATTGGTCAATCTGTTCTGAAATTATGGCGATTTGAAAAATTCGAGCATTATTTTTTTTATATTTCGGTTTTTTCAATTGAACAATCGTATTCTATGGAAAAAAACAAGCAGATTGGTGTGTTCGAAGTTGAAAATTGGTGAATCTGTTCTGAAATTATGGCGATTTGAAAAATTCGAGCATTATTTTTTTTATATTTCGGTTTTTTCGATTGAACAATCGTATTCTATGGAAAAAATCAAGCAGATTGGTGTGTTCGAAGTGGAAAATTGGTCAATCTTTTCTGAAATTATGGCGATTTGATAAATTCGAGCATTTTTTTTTTATATTTCGGTTTTTTCGATTGAACAATCGTATTCTATGGAAAAAAACAAGCAGATTGGTGTGTTCGAAGTGAAAAATTGGTCAATCTGTTCTGAAATTATGGCGATTTGAAAAATTCGAGCATTTTTTTTATATTTCGGTTATTTCGATTGAACGATCGTATTCTATGGAAAAAAACAAGCAGATTGGTGTGTTCGAAGTTGAAAATTGGTCAATCTGTTCTGAAATTATGGCGATTTGAAAAATTCGAGCATTATTTTTTTTATATTTCGGTTTTTTCGATTGAACAATCGTATTCTATGGAAAAAAAACAAGCAGATTGGTGTGTTCGAAGTGAAAAATTGGTCAATCTGTTCTGAAATTATGGCGATTTGAAAAATTCGAGCATTATTTTTTTTATATTTCGGTTTTTTCGATTGAACAATCGTATTCTATGGAAATAAACAAGCAGATTGGTGTGTTCGAAGTGAAAAATTGGTCAATCTGTTCTGAAATTATGGCGATTTGAAAAATTCGAGCATTATTTTTTTTATATTAAGGTTTTTTCGATTGAACAATCGTATTATATGGAAAAAAACAAGCAGATTGGTGTGTTCGAAGTGAAAAATTGGTCAATCTGTTCTGAAATTATGGCGATTTGAAAAATTCGAGCATTATTTTTTTTATATTTCGGTTTTTTCGATTGAACAATCGTATTCTATGGAAAAAAACAAGCAGATTGGTGTGTTCGAAGTGAAAAATTGGTCAATCTGTTCTGAAATTATGGCGATTTGAAAAATTCGAGCATTATTTTTTTTATATTTCGGTTTTTTCGATTGAACAATCGTATTCTATGGAAAAAAACAAGCAGATTGGTGTGTTCGAAGTGAAAAATTGGTCAATCTGTTCTGAAATTATGGCGATGTGAAAAATTCGAGCATTATTTTTTTTATATTTCGGTTTTTTCGATTGAACAATCGTATTCTATGGAAAAAAACAAGCAGATTGGTGTGTTCGAAGTGAAAAATTGGTCAATCTGTTCTGAAATTATGGCGATGTGAAAAATTCGAGCATTATTTTTTTTATATTTCGGTTTTTTCTATTGAACAATCGTATTCTATGGAAAAAAACAAGCAGATTGGTGTGTTCGAAGTGAAAAATTGGTCAATCTGTTCTGAAATTATGGCGATTTGAAAAATTCGAGCATTATTTTTTTTATATTTCGGTTTTTTCGATTGAACAATCGTATTCTATGGAAAAAAAACAAGCAGATTGGTGTGTTCGAAGTGAAAAATTGGTCAATCTGTTCTGAAATTATGGCGATTTGAAAAATTCGAGCATTATTTTTTTATATTTCGGTTTTTTAGATTGAACAATCGTATTCTATGGAAATAAACAAGCAGATTGGTGTGTTCGAAGTGAAAAATTGGTCAATCTGTTCTGAAATTATGGCGATTTGAAAAATTCGAGCATTATTTTTTTTATATTTCGGTTTTTTCGATTGAACAATCGTATTCTATGGAAAAAAACAATCAGATTGGTGTGTTCGAAGTTGAAAATTGGTCGATCTTTTCTGAAATTATGGCGATTTGAAAAATTCGAGCATTATTTTTTTTATATTTCGGTTTTTTCGATTGAACAATCGTATTCTATGGAAAAAAACAAGCAGATTGGTGTGTTCGAAGTGGAAAATTGGTCAATCTGTTCTGAAATTATGGCGATTTGAAAAATTCGAGCATTATTTTTTTTATATTTCGGTTTTTTCGATTGAACAATCGTATTCTATGGAAAAAAACAAGCAGATTGGTGTGTTCGAAGTGAAAAATTGGTCAATCTGTTCTGAAATTATGGCAATTTGAAAAATTCGAGCTATATTTTTTTATATTTCGGTTTTTTCGATTGAACAATCGTATTCTATGGAAAAAAACAAGCAGATTGGTGTGTTCGAAGTGAAAAATTGGTCAATCTGTTCTGAAATTATGGCGATTTGAAAAATTCGAGCATTATTTTTTTTATATTTCGGTTTTTTCGATTGAACAATCGTATTCTATGGAAAAAAATAAGCATATTGGTGTGTTCGAAGTGGAAAATTGGTCAATCTGTTCTGAAATTATGGCGATTTGAAAATTTCGAGCATTATTTTTTTTATATTTCGGTTTTTTCGATTGAACAATCGTATTCTATGGAAAAAAACAAGCAGATTGGTATGTTCGAAGTGAAAAATTGGTCAATCTGTTCTGAAATTATGGCGATTTGAAAAATTCGAGCATTATTTTTTTATATTTCGGTTTTTTCGATTGAACAATCGTATTCTATGGAAAAAAACAAGCAGATTGGTGTGTTCGAAGTGAAAAATTGGTCAATCTGTTCTGAAATTATGGCGATGTGAAAAATTCGAGCATTATTTTTTTTATATTTCGGTTTTTTCGATTGAACAATCGTATTCTATGGAAAAAAACAAGCAGATTGGTGTGTTCGAAGTGAAAAATTGGTCAATTTGTTCTGAAATTAGGGCGATTTGAAAAATTCGAGCATTATTTTTTTTATATTTCGGTTTTTTCGATTGAACAATCGTATTCTATGGAAAAAAACAAGCAGATTGGTGTGTTCGAAGTGAAAAATTGGTCAATCTGTTCTGAAATTATGGCGATTTGAATAATTCGAGCATTATTTTTTTTATATTTCGGTTTTTTCGATTGAACAATCGTATTCTATGGAAAAAACAAGCAGATTGGTGTGTTCGAAGTGAAAAATTGGTCAATCTGTTCTGAAATTATGGCGATGTGAAAAATTCGAGCATTATTTTTTTTATATTTCGGTTTTTTCGATTGAACAATCGTATTCTATGGAAAAAAACAAGCAGATTGGTGTGTTCGAAGTGAAAAATTGGTCAATCTGTTCTGAAATTATGGCGATTTGAAAAATTCGAGCATTATTTTTTTTATATTTCGGTTTTTTCGATTGAACAATCGTATTCTATGGAAAAAAACAAGCAGATTGGTGTGTTCGAAGTGAAAAATTGGTCAATCTGTTCTGAAATTATGGCGATTTGAAAAATTCGAGCATTATTTTTTTTATATTTCGGTTTTTTCGATTGAACAATCGTATTCTATGGAAAAAAACAAGCAGATTGGTGTGTTCGAAGTGAAAAATTGGTCAATGTGTTCTGAAATTATGGCGATGTGAAAAATTCGAGCATTATTTTTTTTATATTTCGGTTTTTTCGATTGAACAATCGTATTCTATGGAAAAAAAAAAGCAGATTGGTGTGTTCGAAGTGAAAAATTGGTCAATCTGTTCTGAAATTATGGCGATGTGAAAAATTCGAGCATTATTTTTTTTATATTTCGGTTTTTTCTATTGAACAATCGTATTCTATGGAAAAAAACAAGCAGATTGGTGTGTTCGAAGTGAAAAATTGGTCAATCTGTTCTGAAATTATGGCGATTTGAAAAATTCGAGCATTATTTTTTTTATATTTCGGTTTTTTCGATTGAACAATCGTATTCTATGGAAAAAAAACAAGCAGATTGGTGTGTTCGAAGTGAAAAATTGGTCAATCTGTTCTGAAATTATGGCGATTTGAAAAATTCGAGCATTATTTTTTTATATTTCGGTTTTTTAGATTGAACAATCGTATTCTATGGAAAAAAACAAGCAGATTGGTGTGTTCGAAGTGAAAAATTGGTCAATCTGTTCTGAAATTATGGCGATGTGAAAAATTCGAGCATTATTTTTTTTATATTTCGGTTTTTTCTATTGAACAATCGTATTCTATGGAAAAAAACAAGCAGATTGGTGTGTTCGAAGTGAAAAATTGGCCAATCTGTTCTGAAATTATGGCGATTTGAAAAATTCGAGCATTATTTTTTTTATATTTCGGTTTTTTCGATTGAACAATCGTATTCTATGGAAAAAAAACAAGCAGATTGGTGTGTTCGAAGTGAAAAATTGGTCAATCTGTTCTGAAATTATGGCGATTTGAAAAATTCGAGCATTATTTTTTTATATTTCGGTTTTTTAGATTGAACAATCGTATTCTATGGAAATAAACAAGCAGATTGGTGTGTTCGAAGTGAAAAATTGGTCAATCTGTTCTGAAATTATGGCGATTTGAAAAATTCGAGCATTATTTTTTTTATATTTCGGTTTTTTCGATTGAACAATCGTATTCTATGGAAAAAAACAATCAGATTGGTGTGTTCGAAGTTGAAAATTGGTCGATCTTTTCTGAAATTATGGCGATTTGAAAAATTCGAGCATTATTTTTTTTATATTTCGGTTTTTTCGATTGAACAATCGTATTCTATGGAAAAAAACAAGCAGATTGGTGTGTTCGAAGTGAAAAATTGGTCAATCTGTTCTGAAATTATGGCAATTTGAAAAATTCGAGCTATATTTTTTTATATTTCGGTTTTTTCGATTGAACAATCGTATTCTATGGAAAAAAACAAGCAGATTGGTGTGTTCGAAGTGAAAAATTGGTCAATCTGTTCTGAAATTATGGCGATTTGAAAAATTCGAGCATTATTTTTTTTATATTTCGGTTTTTTCGATTGAACAATCGTATTCTATGGAAAAAAATAAGCATATTGGTGTGTTCGAAGTGGAAAATTGGTCAATCTGTTCTGAAATTATGACGATTTGAAAATTTCGAGCATTATTTTTTTTATATTTCTGTTTTTTCGATTGAACAATCGTATTCTATGGAAAAAAACAAGCAGATTGGTGTGTTCGAAGTGAAAAATTGGTCAATCTGTTCTGAAATTATAGCGATTTGAAAAATTCGAGCATTATTTTTTTATATTTCGGTTTTTTCGATTGAACAATCGTATTCTATGGAAAAAAACAAGCAGATTGGTGTGTTCGAAGTGAAAAATTGGTCAATCTGTTCTGAAATTATGGCGATGTGAAAAATTCGAGCATTATTTTTTTTATATTTCGGTTTTTTCGATTGAACAATCGTATTCTATGGAAAAAAACAAGCAGATTGGTGTGTTCGAAGTGAAAAATTGGTCAATTTGTTCTGAAATTAGGGCGATTTGAAAAATTCGAGCATTATTTTTTTTATATTTCGGTTTTTTCGATTGAACAATCGTATTCTATGGAAAAAAACAAGCAGATTGGTGTGTTCGAAGTGAAAAATTGGTCAATCTGTTCTGAAATTATGGCGATTTGAATAATTCGAGCATTATTTTTTTTATATTTCGGTTTTTTCGATTGAACAATCGTATTCTATGGAAAAAACAAGCAGATTGGTGTGTTCGAAGTGAAAAATTGGTCAATCTGTTCTGAAATTATGGCGATGTGAAAAATTCGAGCATTATTTTTTTTATATTTCGGTTTTTTCGATTGAACAATCGTATTCTATGGAAAAAAACAAGCAGATTGGTGTGTTCGAAGTGAAAAATTGGTCAATCTGTTCTGAAATTATGGCGATTTGAAAAATTCGAGCATTATTTTTTTTATATTTCGGTTTTTTTGATTGAACAATCGTATTCTATGGAAAAAAACAAGCAGATTGGTGTGTTCGAAGTGAAAAATTGGTCAATCTGTTCTGAAATTATGGCGATTTGAAAAATTCGAGCATTATTTTTTTATATTTCGGTTTTTTCGATTGAACAATCGTATTCTATGGAAAAAAAACAAGCAGATTGGTCTGTTCGAAGTGAAAAATTGGTCAATCTGTTCTGAAATTATGGCGATTTGAAAAATTCGAGCATTATTTTTTTTATATTTCGGTTTTTTCGATTGAACAATCGTATTCTATGGAAAAAAACAAGCAGATTGGTGTGTTCGAAGTGAAAAATTGGTCAATCTGTTCTGAAATTATGGCGATTTGAAAAATTCGAGCATTATTTTTTTTATCTTTCGGTTTTTTCAATTGAACAATCGTATTCTATGGAAAAAAACAAGCAGATTGGTGTGTTCGAAGTGAAAAATTGGTCAATCAGTTCTGAAATTATGGCGATTTGAAAAATTCGAGCATTATTTTTTTTATATTTCGGTTTTTTCGATTGAACAATCGTATTCTATGGAAAAAAACAAGCAGATTGGTGTGTTCGAAGTGAAAAATTGGTCAATCTGTTCTGAAATTATGGCGATTTGAAAAATTCGAGCATTATTTTTTTTATATTTCGGTTTTTTCAATTGAACAATCGTATTCTATGGAAAAAAACAAGCAGATTGGTGTGTTCGAAGTGAAAAATTGGTCAATCTGTTCTGAAATTATGGCGATTTGAAAAATTCGAGCATTATTTTTTTTATATTTCGGTTTTTTCGATTGAACAATCGTATTCTATGGAAAAAAACAAGCAGATTGGTGTGTTCAAAGTGAAAAATTGGCCAATCTGTTCTGAAACTATGGCGATTTGAAAAATTCGAGCATTATTTTTTTTATATTTCGGTTTTTTCGAGTGAACAATCGTATTCTATGGAAAAAAACAAGCAGATTGGTGTGTTCGAAGTGAAAAATTGGTCAATCTGTTCTGAAATTATGGCGATTTGAAAAATTCGAGCATTATTTTTTTTATATTTCGGTTTTTTCGATTGAACAATCGTATTCTATGGAAAAAAACAAGCAGATTGGTGTGTTCAAAGTGAAAAATTGGTCAATCTGTTCTGAAATTATGGCGATTTGAAAAATTCGAGCATTATTTTTTTTATATTTCGGTTTTTTCGAGTGAACAATCGTATTCTATGGAAAAAAACAAGCAGATTGGTGTGTTCGAAGTGAAAAATTGGTCAATCTGTTCTGAAATTATGGCGATTTGAAAAATTCGAGCATTATTTTTTTTATATTTCGGTTTTTTCGATTGAACAATCGTATTCTATGGAAAAAAAACAAGCAGATTGGTGTGTTCAAAGTGAAAAATTGGTCAATCTGTTCTGAAATTATGGCGATTTGAAAAATTCGAGCATTATTTTTTTTGTATTTCGGTTTTTTCGATTGAACAATCGTATTCTATGGAAAAAAACAAGCAGATTGGTGTGTTCGAAGTGAAAAATTGGTCAATATGTTCTGAAATTATAACTATTTGAAAAATTCGAGCATTATTTTTTTTATATTTCGGTTTTTTCGATTGAACAAACGTATTCTATGGAAAAAAACAAGCAGATTGGTGTGTTCGAAGTGAAAAATTGGTCAATCTGTTCTGAAATTATGGCGATTTGAAAAATTCGAGCATTATTTTTTTATATTTCGGTTTTTTCGATTGAAAAATCGTGTTCTATGGAAAAAAACAAGCAGATTGGTGTGTTCGAAGTGAAAAATTGGTCAATCTGTTCTGAAATTATGGCGATTTGAAGAATTCGAGCATTATTTTTTTTATATTTCGGTTTTTTCGATTGAACAATCGTATTCTATGGAAAAAAACAAGCAGATTGGTGTGTTCGAAGTGAAAAAATGGTCAACCTGTTCTGAAATTATGGCGATTTGAAAAATTCGAGCATTATTTTTTTTTATATTTCGGTTTTTTCGATTGAACAATCGTATTCTATGGAAAAAAACAAGCAGATTGGTGTGTTCGAAGTGAAAAATTGGTCAATCTGTTCTGAAATTATGGCGATTTGAAAAATTCGAGCATTATTTTTTTATATTTCGGTTTTTTCGATCGAACAATCGTATTCTATGGAAAAAAACAAGCAGATTGGTGTGTTCAAAGTGAAAAATTGGTCAATCTGTTCTGAAATTATGGCGATTTGAAAAATTCGAGCATTATTTTTTTTATATTTCGGTTTTTTCAATTGAACAATCGTATTCTATGGAAAAAACAAGCAGATTGGTGTGTTCGAAGTGAAAAATTGGTAAATCTGTTCTGAAATTATTACTATTTGAAAAATTCGAGCATTATTTTTTTTATATTTCGGTTTTTTCGATTGAACAATCGTATTCTATGGAAAAAAACAAGCAGATTGGTGTGTTCGAAGTGAAAAATTGGTCAATCTGTTCTGAAATTATGGCGATTTGAAAAATTCGAGCATTATTTTTTTTATATTTCGGTTTTTTCGATTGAACAATCGTATTCTATGGAAAAAAACAAGCAGATTGGTGTGTTCGAAGTGACAAATTGGTCAATCTGTTCTGAAATTATGGCGATTTGAAAAATTCGAGCATTATTTTTTTTATATTTCGGTTTTTTCGATGGAACAATCGTATTCTATGGAAAAAAACAAGCAGATTTGTTTGTTCGAAGTGAAAAATTGGTCAATCTGTTCTGAAATTATGGCGATTTGAAAAATTCGAGCATTCTTTTTTTTATATTTCGGTTTTTTCGATTGAACAATCGTATTCTATGGAAAAAACAAGCAGATTGGTGTGTTCGAAGTGAAAAATTGGTCAATCTGTTCTGAAATTATGGCGATTTGAAAAATTCGAGCTATATTTTTTTTATATTTCGGTTTTTTTCGATTGAACAATCGTATTCTATGGAAAAAACAAGCAGATTGGTGTGTTCGAAGTGAAAAATTGGTCAATCTGTTCTGAAATTATGGCGATTTGAAAAATTCGAGCTATATTTTTTTTATATTTCGGTTTTTTTGATTGAACAATCGTATTCTATGGAAAAAAACAAGCAGATTGGTGTGTTCGAAGTGAAAAATTGGTCAATCTGTTCTGAAATTATGGCGATTTGAAAAATTCGAGCATTATTTTTTTTATATTTCGGTTTTTTCGATGGAACAATCGTATTCTATGGAAAAAAACAAGCAGATTGGTGTGTTCGAAGTGAAAAATTGGTCAATCTGTTCTGAAATTATGGCGATTTGAAAAATTCGAGCATTATTTTTTTTATATTTCGGTTTTTTCGATTGAACAATCGTATTCTATGGAAAAAACAAGCAGATTGGTGTGTTCGAAGTGAAAAATTGGTCAATCTGTTCTGAAATTATGGCGATTTGAAAAATTCGAGCATTATTTTTTCTATATTTCTGTTTTTTCGATGGAACAATCGTATTCTATGGAAAAAAACAAGCAGATTGGTGTGTTCGAAGTGAAAAATTGGTCAATCTGTTCAGAAATTATGGCGATTTGAAAAATTCGAGCATTCTTTTTTTTATATTTCGGTTTTTTCGATTGAACAATCGTATTCTATGGAAAAAAACAAGCAGATTGGTGTGTTCGAAGTGAAAAATTGGTCAATCTGTTCTGAAATTATGGCGATTTGAAAAATTCGAGCATTATTTTTTTTATATTTCGGTTTTTTCGATTGAACAATCGTATTCTATGAAAAAAAACAAGCAGATTGGTGTGTCCGAAGTTGAAAATTGGTCAATCTGTTCTGAAATTATGGCGATTTGAAAAATTCGAGCATTATTTTTTTTATATTTCGGTTTTTTCGATTGAACAATCGTATTCTATGGAAAAAACAAGCAGATTGGTGTGTTCGAAGTGAAAAATTGGTCAATCTGTTCTGAAATTATGGCGATTTGAAAAATTCGAGCATTATTTTTTTATATTTCGGTTTTTTCGATCGAACAATCGTATTCTATGGAAAAAAACAAGCAGATTGGTGTGTTCAAAGTGAAAAATTGGTCAATCTGTTCTGAAATTATGGCGATTTGAAAAATTCAAGCATTATTTTTTTTATATTTCGGTTTTTTCAATTGAACAATCGTATTCTATGGAAAAAACAAGCAGATTGGTGTGTTCGAAGTGAAAAATTGGTAAATCTGTTCTGAAATTATTACTATTTGAAAAATTCGAGCATTATTTTTTTTATATTTCGGTTTTTTCGATTGAACAATCGTATTCTATGGAAAAAAACAAGCAGATTGGTGTGTTCGAAGTGAAAAATTGGTCAATCTGTTGTGAAATTATGGCGATTTGAAAAATTCGAGCATTATTTTTTTTATATTTCGGTTTTTTCGATTGAACAATCGTATTCTATGGAAAAAAACAAGCAGATTGGTGTGTTCGAAGTGACAAATTGGTCAATCTGTTCTGAAATTATGGCGATTTGAAAAATTCGAGCATTATTTTTTTTATATTTCGGTTTTTTCGATGGAACAATCGTATTCTATGGAAAAAAACAAGCAGATTGGTGTGTTCGAAGTGAAAAATTGGTCAATCTGTTCTGAAATTATGGCGATTTGAAAAATTCGAGCATTCTTTTTATTATATTTCGGTTTTTTCGATTGAACAATCGTATTCTATGGAAAAAACAAGCAGATTGGTGTGTTCGAAGTGAAAAATTGGTCAATCTGTTCTGAAATTATGGCGATTTGAAAAATTCGAGCTATATTTTTTTTATATTTCGGTTTTTTTGATTGAACAATCGTATTCTATGGAAAAAAACAAGCAGATTGGTGTGTTCGAAGTGAAAAATTGGTCAATCTGTTCTGATATTATGGCGATTTGAAAAATTCGAGCATTATTTTTTTTATATTTCGGTTTTTTCGATGGAACAATCGTATTCTATGGAAAGAAACAAGCAGATTGGTGTGTTCGAAGTGAATAATTGGTCAATCTGTTCTGAAATTATGGCGATTTGAAAAATTCGAGCATTATTTTTTTTATATTTCGGTTTTTTCGATTGAACAATCGTATTCTATGGAAAAAACAAGCAGATTGGTGTGTTCGAAGTGAAAAATTGGTCAATCTGTTCTGAAATTATGGCGATTTGAAAAATTCGAGCATTATTTTTTCTATATTTCTGTTTTTTCGATGGAACAATCGTATTCTATGGAAAAAAACAAGCAGATTGGTGTGTTCGAAGTGAAAAATTGGTCAATCTGTTCAGAAATTATGGCGATTTGAAAAATTCGAGCATTCTTTTTTTTATATTTCGGTTTTTTCGATTGAACAATCGTATTCTATGGAAAAAAACAAGCAGATTGGTGTGTTCGAAGTGAAAAATTGGTCAATCTGTTCTGAAATTATGGCGATTTGAAAAATTCGAGCATTATTTTTTTTATATTTCGGTTTTTTCGATTGAACAATCGTATTCTATGAAAAAAAACAAGCAGATTGGTGTGTCCGAAGTTGAAAATTGGTCAATCTGTTCTGAAATTATGGCGATTTGAAAAATTCGAGCATTATTTTTTTTATATTTCGGTTTTTTCGATTGAACAATCGTATTCTATGGAAAAAACAAGCAGATTGGTGTGTTCGAAGTGAAAAATTGGTCAATCTGTTCTGAAATTATGGCGATTTGAAAAATTCGAGCATTTTTTTTTATATTTCGGTTTTTTCGATTGAACAATCGTATTCTATGGAAAAAAACAAGCAGATTGGTGTGTCCGAAGTTGAAAATTGGTCAATCTGTTCTGAAATTATGGCGATTTGAAAAATTCGAGCATTATTTTTTTTATATTTCGGTTTTTTCGATTGAACAATCGTATTCTATGTAAAAAAACAAGCAGATTGGTGTGTCCGAAGTTGAAAATTGGTCAATCTGTTCTGAAATTATGGCGATTTGAAAAATTTGAGCATTATTTTTTTTATATTTCGGTTTTTTCGATTGAACAATCGTATTCTATGGAAAAAAAAAGCAGATTGGTGTGTTCGAAGTGAAAAATTGGTCAATCCGTTCTGAAATTATGGCGATTTGAAAAATTCGAGCATTATTTTTTTTATATTTCGGTTTTTTCGATGGAACAATCGTATTCTATGGAAAAAAACAAGCAGATTGGTGTGTTCGAAGTGAAAAATTGGTCAATCTGTTCTGAAATTATGGCGATTTGAAAAATTCGAGCATTATTTTTTTTATATTTCGGTTTTTTCGATTGAACAATCGTATTCTATGGAAAAAAACAAGCAGATTGGTGTGTTCGAAGTGAAAAATTGGTCAATCTGTTCTGAAATTATGGCGATTTGAAAAATTCGAGCATTATTTTTTTTATATTTCGGTTTTTTCGATTGAACAATCGTATTCTATGGAAAAAAACAAGCAGATTGGTGTGTTCAAAGTGAAAAATTGGTCAATCTGTTCTGAAATTATGGCGATTTGAAAAATTCGAGCATTATTTTTTTTATATTTCGGTTTTTTCGAGTGAACAATCGTATTCTATGGAAAAAAACAAGCAGATTGGTATGTTCGAAGTGAAAAATTGGTCAATCTGTTCTGAAATTATGGCGATTTGAAAAATTCGAGCATCATTTTTTTTATATTTCTGTTTTTTCGATTGAACAATCGTATTCTATGGAAAAAAACAAGCAGATTGGTGTGTTCAAAGTGAAAAATTGGTCAATCTGTTCTGAAATTATGGCGATTTGAAAAATTCGAGCATTATTTTTTTTATATTTCGGTTTTTTCGAGTGAACAATCGTATTCTATGGAAAAAAACAAGCAGATTGGTGTGTTCAAAGTGAAAAATTGGTCAATCTGTTCTGAAATTATGGCGATTTGAAAAATTCGAGCATTATTTTTTTTATATTTCGGTTTTTTCAATTGAACAATCGTATTCTATGGAAAAAACAAGCAGATTGGTGTGTTCGAAGTGAAAAATTGGTCAATCTGTTCTGAAATTATGGCGATTTGAAAAATTCGAGCATTATTTTTTTATATTTCGGTTTTTTCGATCGAACAATCGTATTCTATGGAAAAAAACAAGCAGATTGGTGTGTTCGAAGTGAAAAATTGGTCAATCTGTTCTGAAATTATGACTATTTGAAATATTCGAGCATTATTTTTTTTATATTTCGGTTTTTTCGATTGAACAAACGTATTCTATGGAAAAAAACAAGCAGATTGGTGTGTTCAAAGTGAAAAATTGGTCAATCTGTTCTGAAATTATGGCGATTTGAAAAATTCGAGCATTATTTTTTATATATTTCGGTTTTTTCAATTGAACAATCGTATTCTATGGAAAAAAACAAGCAGATTGGTGTGTTCGAAGTGAAAAATTGGTCAATCTGTTCTGAAATTATGGCGATTTGAAAAATTCGAGCATTATTTTTTATATATTTCGGTTTTTTCGATTGAACAATCGTATTCTATGGAAAAAAACAAGCAGATTGGTGTGTTCGAAGTGAAAAATTGGTCAATCTGTTCTGAAATTATGGCGATTTGAAAAATTCGAGCATTATTTTTTTTATATTTCGGTTTTTTCGATTGAACAATCGTATTCTATGGAAAAAAACAAGCAGATTGGTGTGTTCGAAGTTGAAAATTGGTCAATCTGTTCTGAAATTATGGCGATTTGAAAAATTCGAGCATATTTTTTTTTATTTCGGTTTTTTCGATTGAACAATCGTATTCTATGGAAAAAAAACAAGCAGATTGGTGTGTTCGAAGTGGAAAATTGGTCAATCTGTTCTGAAATTATGGCGATTTGAAAAATTCGAGCATTATTTTTTTTATATTTCGGTTTTTTCGATTGAACAATCGTATTCTATGGAAAAAAACAAGCAGATTGGTATGTTCGAAGTGAAAAATTGGTCGATCTGTTCTGAAATTCTAGCGATTTGAAAAATTCGAGCTATATTTTTTTTATATTTCGGTTTTTTCGATTGAACAATCGTATTCTATGGAAAAAAAACAAGCAGATTGGTATGTTCGAAGTGAAAAATTGGTCAATCTGTTCTGAAATTATAGCGATTTGAAAAATTCGAGCTATATTTTTTTTATATTTCGGTTTTTTCGATTGAACAATCGTATTCTATGGAAAAAAACAAGCAGATTGGTGTGTTCGAAGTGAAAAATTGGTCAATCTGTTCTGAAATTATGGCGATTTGAAAAATTCGAGCATTATGTTTTTTTATATTTCGGTTTTTTCGATTGAACAATCGTATTCTATGGAAAAAAACAAGCAGATTGGTGTGTTCGAAGTGAAAAATTGGTCAATCTGTTCTGAAATTATGGCGATTTGAAAAATTCGAGCATTATTTTTTTATATTTCGGTTTTTTCGATTGAACAATCGTATTCTATGGAAAAAAACAAGCAGATTGGTGTGTTCGAAGTGAAAAATTGGTCAATCTGTTCTGAAATTATGGCGATTTGAAAAATTCGAGCATTATTTTTTTATATTTCGGTTTTTTCGATTGAACAATCGTATTCTATGGAAAAAAACAAGCAGATTGGTGTGTTCGAAGTTGAAAATTGGTCAATCTGTTCTGAAATTATGGCGATTTGAAAAATTCGAGCATCATTTTTTTTATATTTCGGTTTTTTCGAGTGAACAATCGTATTCTATGGAAAAAAACAAGCAGATTGGTGTGTTCGAAGTGAAAAATTGGTCAATCTGTTCTGAAATTATGGCGATTTGAAAAATTCGAGCATTATTTTTTTTATATTTCGGTTTTTTCGATTGAACAATCGTATTCTATGGAAAAAAAACAAGCAGATTGGTGTGTTCAAAGTGAAAAATTGGTCAATCTGTTCTGAAATTATGGCGATTTGAAAAATTCGAGCATTATTTTTTTTGTATTTCGGTTTTTTCGATTGAACAATCGTATTCTATGGAAAAAAACAAGCAGATTGGTGTGTTCGAAGTGAAAAATTGGTCAATATGTTCTGAAATTATAACTATTTGAAAAATTCGAGCATTATTTTTTTTATATTTCGGTTTTTTCGATTGAACAAACGTATTCTATGGAAAAAAACAAGCAGATTGGTGTGTTCGAAGTGAAAAATTGGTCAATCTGTTCTGAAATTATGGCGATTTGAAAAATTCAAGCATTATTTTTTTATATTTCGGTTTTTTCGATTGAAAAATCGTGTTCTATGGAAAAAAACAAGCAGATTGGTGTGTTCGAAGTGAAAAATTGGTCAATCTGTTCTGAAATTATGGCGATTTGAAGAATTCGAGCATTATTTTTTTTATATTTCGGTTTTTTCGATTGAACAATCGTATTCTATGGAAAAAAACAAGCAGATTGGTGTGTTCGAAGTGACAAATTGGTCAACCTGTTCTGAAATTATGGCGATTTGAAAAATTCGAGCATTATTTTTTTTTATATTTCGGTTTTTTCGATTGAACAATCGTATTCTATGGAAAAAAACAAGCAGATTGGTGTGTTCGAAGTGAAAAATTGGTCAATCTGTTCTGAAATTATGGCGATTTGAAAAATTCGAGCATTATTTTTTTATATTTCGGTTTTTTCGATCGAACAATCGTATTCTATGGAAAAAAACAAGCAGATTGGTGTGTTCAAAGTGAAAAATTGGTCAATCTGTTCTGAAATTATGGCGATTTGAAAAATTCGAGCATTATTTTTTTTATATTTCGGTTTTTTCAATTGAACAATCGTATTCTATGGAAAAAACAAGCAGATTGGTGTGTTCGAAGTGAAAAATTGGTAAATCTGTTCTGAAATTATTACTATTTGAAAAATTCGAGCATTATTTTTTTTATATTTCGGTTTTTTCGATTGAACAATCGTATTCTATGGAAAAAAACAAGCAGATTGGTGTGTTCGAAGTGAAAAATTGGTCAATCTGTTCTGAAATTATGGCGATTTGAAAAATTCGAGCATTATTTTTTTTATATTTCGGTTTTTTCGATTGAACAATCGTATTCTATGGAAAAAAACAAGCAGATTGGTGTGTTCGAAGTGACAAATTGGTCAATCTGTTCTGAAATTATGACTATTTGAAAAATTCGAGCATTATTTTTTTTATATTTCGGTTTTTTCGATTGAACAAACGTATTCTATGGAAAAAAACAAGCAGATTGGTGTGTTCAAAGTGAAAAATTGGTCAATCTGTTCTGAAATTATGGCGATTTGAAAAATTCGAGCATTATTTTTTATATATTTCGGTTTTTTCAATTGAACAATCGTATTCTATGGAAAAAAACAAGCAGATTGGTGTGTTCGAAGTGAAAAATTGGTCAATCTGTTCTGAAATTATGGCGATTTGAAAAATTCGAGCATTATTTTTTATATATTTCGGTTTTTTCGATTGAACAATCGTATTCTATGGAAAAAAACAAGCAGATTGGTGTGTTCGAAGTGAAAAATTGGTCAATCTGTTCTGAAATTATGGCGATTTGAAAAATTCGAGCATTATTTTTTTTATATTTCGGTTTTTTCGATTGAACAATCGTATTCTATGGAAAAAAACAAGCAGATTGGTGTGTTTGAAGTTGAAAATTGGTCAATCTGTTCTGAAATTATGGCGATTTGAAAAATTCGAGCATATTTTTTTTTATTTCGGTTTTTTCGATTGAACAATCGTATTCTATGGAAAAAAAACAAGCAGATTGGTGTGTTCGAAGTGAAAAATTGGTCAATCTGTTCTGAGATTATGGCGATTTGAAAAATTCGAGCATTATTTTTTTTATATTTCGGTTTTTTCGATTGAACAATCGTATTCTCTGGAAAAAAACAAGCAGATTGGTATGTTCGAAGTGAAAAATTGGTCGATCTGTTCTGAAATTCTAGCGATTTGAAAAATTCGAGCTATATTTTTTTTATATTTCGGTTTTTTCGATTGAACAATCGTATTCTATGGAAAAAAAACAAGCAGATTGGTATGTTCGAAGTGAAAAATTGGTCAATCTGTTCTGAAATTATAGCGATTTGAAAAATTCGAGCTATATTTTTTTTATATTTCGGTTTTTTCGATTGAACAATCGTATTCTATGGAAAAAAACAAGCAGATTGGTGTGTTCGAAGTGAAAAATTGGTCAATCTGTTCTGAAATTATGGCGATTTGAAAAATTCGAGCATTATGTTTTTTTATATTTCGGTTTTTTCGATTGAACAATCGTATTCTATGGAAAAAAACAAGCAGATTGGTGTGTTCGAAGTGAAAAATTGGTCAATCTGTTCTGAAATTATGGCGATTTGAAAAATTCGAGCATTATTTTTTTATATTTCGGTTTTTTCGATTGAACAATCGTATTCTATGGAAAAAAACAAGCAGATTGGTGTGTTCGAAGTGAAAAATTGGTCAATCTGTTCTGAAATTATGGCGATTTGAAAAATTCGAGCATTATTTTTTTATATTTCGGTTTTTTCGATTGAACAATCGTATTCTATGGAAAAAAACAAGCAGATTGGTGTGTTCGAAGTTGAAAATTGGTCAATCTGTTCTGAAATTATGGCGATTTGAAAAATTCGAGCATCATTTTTTTTATATTTCGGTTTTTTCGAGTGAACAATCGTATTCTATGGAAAAAAACAAGCAGATTGGTGTGTTCGAAGTGAAAAATTGGTCAATCTGTTCTGAAATTATGGCGATTTGAAAAATTCGAGCATTATTTTTTTTATATTTCGGTTTTTTCGATTGAACAATCGTATTCTATGGAAAAAAAACAAGCAGATTGGTGTGTTCAAAGTGAAAAATTTGTCAATCTGTTCTGAAATTATGGCGATTTGAAAAATTCGAGCATTATTTTTTTTGTATTTCGGTTTTTTCGATTGAACAATCGTATTCTATGGAAAAAAACAAGCAGATTGGTGTGTTCGAAGTGAAAAATTGGTCAATATGTTCTGAAATTATAACTATTTGAAAAATTCGAGCATTATTTTTTTTATATTTCGGTTTTTTC
This sequence comes from Chrysomela aeneicollis, assembly GCA_029955515.1. NCBI lineage: Eukaryota > Metazoa > Arthropoda > Insecta > Coleoptera > Chrysomelidae > Chrysomela > Chrysomela aeneicollis. Next base: position 15,868,779 of record JARUHQ010000015.1, on the reverse strand, counting down.
GATTGAACAAACGTATTCTATGGAAAAAAACAAGCAGATTGGTGTGTTCGAAGTGAAAAATTGGTCAATCTGTTCTGAAATTATGGCGATTTGAAAAATTCAAGCATTATTTTTTTATATTTCGGTTTTTTCGATTGAAAAATCGTGTTCTATGGAAAAAAACAAGCAGATTGGTGTGTTCGAAGTGAAAAATTGGTCAATCTGTTCTGAAATTATGGCGATTTGAAGAATTCGAGCATTATTTTTTTTATATTTCGGTTTTTTCGATTGAACAATCGTATTCTATGGAAAAAAACAAGCAGATTGGTGTGTTCGAAGTGAAAAATTGGTCAACCTGTTCTGAAATTATGGCGATTTGAAAAATTCGAGCATTATTTTTTTTTATATTTCGGTTTTTTCGATTGAACAATCGTATTCTATGGAAAAAAACAAGCAGATTGGTGTGTTCGAAGTGAAAAATTGGTCAATCTGTTCTGAAATTATGGCGATTTGAAAAATTCGAGCATTATTTTTTTATATTTCGGTTTTTTCGATCGAACAATCGTATTCTATGGAAAAAAACAAGCAGATTGGTGTGTTCAAAGTGAAAAATTGGTCAATCTGTTCTGAAATTATGGCGATTTGAAAAATTCGAGCATTATTTTTTTTATATTTCGGTTTTTTCAATTGAACAATCGTATTCTATGGAAAAAACAAGCAGATTGGTGTGTTCGAAGTGAAAAATTGGTAAATCTGTTCTGAAATTATTACTATTTGAAAAATTCGAGCATTATTTTTTTTATATTTCGGTTTTTTCGATTGAACAATCGTATTCTATGGAAAAAAACAAGCAGATTGGTGTGTTCGAAGTGAAAAATTGGTCAATCTGTTCTGAAATTATGGCGATTTGAAAAATTCGAGCATTATTTTTTTTATATTTCGGTTTTTTCGATTGAACAATCGTATTCTATGGAAAAAAACAAGCAGATTGGTGTGTTCGAAGTGACAAATTGGTCAATCTGTTCTGAAATTATGGCGATTTGAAAAATTCGAGCATTATTTTTTTTATATTTCGGTTTTTTCGATGGAACAATCGTATTCTATGGAAAAAAACAAGCAGATTGGTGTGTTCGAAGTGAAAAATTGGTCAATCTGTTCTGAAATTATGGCGATTTGAAAAATTCGAGCATTCTTTTTTTTATATTTCGGTTTTTTCGATTGAACAATCGTATTCTATGGAAAAAACAAGCAGATTGGTGTGTTCGAAGTGAAAAATTGGTCAATCTGTTCTGAAATTATGGCGATTTGAAAAATTCGAGCTATATTTTTTTTATATTTCGGTTTTTTTGATTGAACAATCGTATTCTATGGAAAAAAACAAGCAGATTGGTGTGTTCGAAGTGAAAAATTGGTCAATCTGTTCTGAAATTATGGCGATTTGAAAAATTCGAGCATTATTTTTTTTATATTTCGGTTTTTTCGATGGAACAATCGTATTCTATGGAAAAAAACAAGCAGATTGGTGTGTTCGAAGTGAAAAATTGGTCAATCTGTTCTGAAATTATGGCGATTTGAAAAATTCGAGCATTATTTTTTTTATATTTCGGTTTTTTCGATTGAACAATCGTATTCTATGGAAAAAACAAGCAGATTGGTGTGTTCGAAGTGAAAAATTGGTCAATCTGTTCTGAAATTATGGCGATTTGAAAAATTCGAGCATTATTTTTTCTATATTTCTGTTTTTTCGATGGAACAATCGTATTCTATGGAAAAAAACAAGCAGATTGGTGTGTTCGAAGTGAAAAATTAGTCAATCTGTTCAGAAATTATGGCGATTTGAAAAATTCGAGCATTCTTTTTTTTATATTTCGGTTTTTTCGATTGAACAATCGTATTCTATGGAAAAAAACAAGCAGATTGGTGTGTTCGAAGTGAAAAATTGGTCAATCTGTTCTGAAATTATGGCGATTTGAAAAATTCGAGCATTATTTTTTTTATATTTCGGTTTTTTCGATTGAACAATCGTATTCTATGAAAAAAAACAAGCAGATTGGTGTGTCCGAAGTTGAAAATTGGTCAATCTGTTCTGAAATTATGGCGATTTGAAAAATTCGAGCATTATTTTTTTTATATTTCGGTTTTTTCGATTGAACAATCGTATTCTATGGAAAAAACAAGCAGATTGGTGTGTTCGAAGTGAAAAATTGGTCAATCTGTTCTGAAATTATGGCGATTTGAAAAATTCGAGCATTATTTTTTTATATTTCGGTTTTTTCGATCGAACAATCGTATTCTATGGAAAAAAACAAGCAGATTGGTGTGTTCAAAGTGAAAAATTGGTCAATCTGTTCTGAAATTATGGCGATTTGAAAAATTCGAGCATTATTTTTTTTATATTTCGGTTTTTTCAATTGAACAATCGTATTCTATGGAAAAAACAAGCAGATTGGTGTGTTCGAAGTGAAAAATTGGTAAATCTGTTCTGAAATTATTACTATTTGAAAAATTCGAGCATTATTTTTTTTATATTTCGGTTTTTTCGATTGAACAATCGTATTCTATGGAAAAAAACAAGCAGATTGGTGTGTTCGAAGTGAAAAATTGGTCAATCTGTTCTGAAATTATGGCGATTTGAAAAATTCGAGCATTATTTTTTTTATATTTCGGTTTTTTCGATTGAACAATCGTATTCTATGGAAAAAAACAAGCAGATTGGTGTGTTCGAAGTGACAAATTGGTCAATCTGTTCTGAAATTATGGCGATTTGAAAAATTCGAGCATTATTTTTTTTATATTTCGGTTTTTTCGATGGAACAATCGTATTCTATGGAAAAAAACAAGCAGATTGGTGTGTTCGAAGTGAAAAATTGGTCAATCTGTTCTGAAATTATGGCGATTTGAAAAATTCGAGCATTCTTTTTTTTATATTTCGGTTTTTTCGATTGAACAATCGTATTCTATGGAAAAAACAAGCAGATTGGTGTGTTCGAAGTGAAAAATTGGTCAATCTGTTCTGAAATTATGGCGATTTGAAAAATTCGAGCTATATTTTTTTTATATTTCGGTTTTTTTGATTGAACAATCGTATTCTATGGAAAAAAACAAGCAGATTGGTGTGTTCGAAGTGAAAAATTGGTCAATCTGTTCTGAAATTATGGCGATTTGAAAAATTCGAGCATTATTTTTTTTATATTTCGGTTTTTTCGATGGAACAATCGTATTCTATGGAAAAAAACAAGCAGATTGGTGTGTTCGAAGTGAATAATTGGTCAATCTGTTCTGAAATTATGGCGATTTGAAAAATTCGAGCATTATTTTTTTTATATTTCGGTTTTTTCGATTGAACAATCGTATTCTATGGAAAAAACAAGCAGATTGGTGTGTTCGAAGTGAAAAATTGGTCAATCTGTTCTGAAATTATGGCGATTTGAAAAATTCGAGCATTATTTTTTCTATATTTCTGTTTTTTCGATGGAACAATCGTATTCTATGGAAAAAAACAAGCAGATTGGTGTGTTCGGAGTGAAAAATTGGTCAATCTGTTCAGAAATTATGGCGATTTGAAAAATTCGAGCATTCTTTTTTTTATATTTCGGTTTTTTCGATTGAACAATCGTATTCTATGGAAAAAAACAAGCAGATTGGTGTGTTCGAAGTGAAAAATTGGTCAATCTGTTCTGAAATTATGGCGATTTGAAAAATTCGAGCATTATTTTTTTTATATTTCGGTTTTTTCGATTGAACAATCGTATTCTATGAAAAAAAACAAGCAGATTGGTGTGTCCGAAGTTGAAAATTGGTCAATCTGTTCTGAAATTATGGCGATTTGAAAAATTCGAGCATTATTTTTTTTATATTTCGGTTTTTTCGATTGAACAATCGTATTCTATGGAAAAAACAAGCAGATTGGTGTGTTCGAAGTGAAAAATTGGTCAATCTGTTCTGAAATTATGGCGATTTGAAAAATTCGAGCATTTTTTTTTATATTTCGGTTTTTTCGATTGAACAATCGTATTCTATGGAAAAAAACAAGCAGATTGGTGTGTCCGAAGTTGAAAATTGGTCAATCTGTTCTGAAATTATGGCGATTTGAAAAATTCGAGCATTATTTTTTTTATATTTCGGTTTTTTCGATTGAACAATCGTATTCTATGTAAAAAAACAAGCAGATTGGTGTGTCCGAAGTTGAAAATTGGTCAATCTGTTCTGAAATTATGGCGATTTGAAAAATTTGAGCATTATTTTTTTTATATTTCGGTTTTTTCGATTGAACAATCGTATTCTATGGAAAAAAAAAGCAGATTGGTGTGTTCGAAGTGAAAAATTGGTCAATCCGTTCTGAAATTATGGCGATTTGAAAAATTCGAGCATTATTTTTTTATATTTCGGTTTTTTCGATTGAACAATCGTATTCTATGGAAAAAAACAAGCAGATTGGTGTGTTCGAAGTGAAAAATTAGTCAATCTGTTCTGAAATTATGGCGATTTGAAAAATTCGAGCATTATTTTTTTTATATTTCGGTTTTTTCGATGGAACAATCGTATTCTATGGAAAAAAACAAGCAGATTGGTGTGTTCGAAGTGAAAAATTGGTCAATCTGTTCTGAAATTATGGCGATTTGAAAAATTCGAGCATTATTTTTTTTATATTTCGGTTTTTTCGATTGAACAATCGTATTCTATGGAAAAAAACAAGCAGATTGGTGTGTTCGAAGTGAAAAATTAGTCAATCTGTTCTGAAATTATGGCGATTTGAAAAATTCGAGCATTATTTTTTTTATATTTCGGTTTTTTCGATTGAACAATCGTATTCTATGGAAAAAAACAAGCAGATTGGTGTGTTCAAAGTGAAAAATTGGTCAATCTGTTCTGAAATTATGGCGATTTGAAAAATTCGAGCATTATTTTTTTTATATTTCGGTTTTTTCGAGTGAACAATCGTATTCTATGGAAAAAAACAAGCAGATTGGTGTGTTCGAAGTGAAAAATTGGTCAATCTGTTCTGAAATTATATCGATTTGAAAAATTCGAGCATTATTTTTTTTATATTTCGGTTTCTTCGATTGAAAAATCGTGTTCTATGGAAAAAAAACAAGCAGATTGGTGTGTTCGAAGTGAAAAATTGGTCAATCTGTTCTGAAATTATGGCGATTTGAAGAATTCGAGCATTATTTTTTTTATATTTCGGTTTTTTCGATTGAACGATCGTATTCTATGGAAAAAAACAAGCAGATTGGTGTGTTCGAAGTTGAAAATTGGTCAATCTGTTCTGAAATTATGGCGATTTGAAAAATTCGAGCATTATTTTTTTTATATTTCGGTTTTTTCGATTGAACAATCGTATTCTATGGAAAAAAAACAAGCAGATTGGTGTGTTCGAAGTGAAAAATTGGTCAATCTGTTCTGAAATTATGGCGATTTGAAAAATTCGAGCATTATTTTTTTTATATTTCGGTTTTTTCTATTGAACAATCGTATTCTATGGAAAAAAACAAGCAGATTGGTGTGTTCGAAGTGAAAAATTGGTCAATCTGTTCTGAAATTATGGCGATGTGAAAAATTCGAGCATTATTTTTTTTATATTTCGGTTTTTTCGATTGAACAATCGTATTCTATGGAAAAAAACAAGCAGATTGGTGTGTTCGAAGTGAAAAATTGGTCAATCTGTTCTGAAATTATGGCGATGTGAAAAATTCGAGCATTATTTTTTTTATATTTCGGTTTTTTCTATTGAACAATCGTATTCTATGGAAAAAAACAAGCAGATTGGTGTGTTCGAAGTGAAAAATTGGCCAATCTGTTCTGAAATTATGGCGATTTGAAAAATTCGAGCATTATTTTTTTTATATTTCGGTTTTTTCGATTGAACAATCGTATTCTATGGAAAAAAAACAAGCAGATTGGTGTGTTCGAAGTGAAAAATTGGTCAATCTGTTCTGAAATTATGGCGATTTGAAAAATTCGAGCATTATTTTTTTTATATTAAGGTTTTTTCGATTGAACAATCGTATTATATGGAAAAAAACAAGCAGATTGGTGTGTTCGAAGTGAAAAATTGGTCAATCTGTTCTGAAATTATGGCGATTTGAAAAATTCGAGCATTATTTTTTTTATATTTCGGTTTTTTCGATTGAACAATCGTATTCTATGGAAAAAAACAAGCAGATTGGTGTGTTCGAAGTGAAAAATTGGTCAATCTGTTCTGAAATTATGGCGATTTGAAAAATTCGAGCATTATTTTTTTTATATTTCGGTTTTTTCGATTGAACAATCGTATTCTATGGAAAAAAACAAGCAGATTGGTGTGTTCGAAGTGAAAAATTGGTCAATCTGTTCTGAAATTATGGCGATGTGAAAAATTCGAGCATTATTTTTTTTATATTTCGGTTTTTTCGATTGAACAATCGTATTCTATGGAAAAAAACAAGCAGATTGGTGTGTTCGAAGTGAAAAATTGGTCAATCTGTTCTGAAATTATGGCGATTTGAAAAATTCGAGCATTATTTTTTTTATATTAAGGTTTTTTCGATTGAACAATCGTATTATATGGAAAAAAACAAGCAGATTGGTGTGTTCGAAGTGAAAAATTGGTCAATCTGTTCTGAAATTATGGCGATTTGAAAAATTCGAGCATTATTTTTTTTATATTTCGGTTTTTTCGATTGAACAATCGTATTCTATGGAAAAAAACAAGCAGATTGGTGTGTCCGAAGTTGAAAATTGGTCAATCTGTTCTGAAATTATGGCGATTTGAAAAATTTGAGCATTATTTTTTTTATATTAAGGTTTTTTCGATTGAACAATCGTATTATATGGAAAAAAACAAGCAGATTGGTGTGTTCGAAGTGAAAAATTGGTCAATCTGTTCTGAAATTATGGCGATTTGAAAAATTCGAGCATTATTTTTTTTATATTTCGGTTTTTTCGATTGAACAATCGTATTCTATGGAAAAAAACAAGCAGATTGGTGTGTCCGAAGTTGAAAATTGGTCAATCTGTTCTGAAATTATGGCGATTTGAAAAATTTGAGCATTATTTTTTTTATATTTCGGTTTTTTCGATTGAACAATCGTATTCTATGGAAAAAAAAAGCAGATTGGTGTGTTCGAAGTGAAAAATTGGTCAATCCGTTCTGAAATTATGGCGATTTGAAAAATTCGAGCATTATTTTTTTTATATTTCGGTTTTTTCGATGGAACAATCGTATTCTATGGAAAAAAACAAGCAGATTGGTGTGTTCGAAGTGAAAAATTGGTAAATCTGTTCTGAAATTATTACTATTTGAAAAATTCGAGCATTATTTTTTTTATATTTCGGTTTTTTCGATTGAACAATCGTATTCTATGGAAAAAAACAAGCAGATTGGTGTGTTCGAAGTGAAAAATTGGTCAATCTGTTCTGAAATTATGGCGATTTGAAAAATTCGAGCATTATTTTTTTTATATTTCGGTTTTTTCGATTGAACAATCGTATTCTATGGAAAAAAACAAGCAGATTGGTGTGTTCGAAGTGGAAAATTGGTCAATCTGTTCTGAAATTATGGCGATTTGAAAAATTCGAGCATTATTTTTTTTATATTTCGGTTTTTTCGATTGAACAATCGTATTCTATGGAAAAAAACAAGCAGATTGGTGTGTTCGAAGTGAAAAATTGGTCAATCTGTTCTGAAATTATGGCAATTTGAAAAATTCGAGCTATATTTTTTTATATTTCGGTTTTTTCGATTGAACAATCGTATTCTATGGAAAAAAACAAGCAGATTGGTGTGTTCGAAGTGAAAAATTGGTCAATCTGTTCTGAAATTATGGCGATTTGAAAAATTCGAGCATTATTTTTTTTATATTTCGGTTTTTTCGATTGAACAATCGTATTCTATGGAAAAAAATAAGCATATTGGTGTGTTCGAAGTGGAAAATTGGTCAATCTGTTCTGAAATTATGACGATTTGAAAATTTCGAGCATTATTTTTTTTATATTTCTGTTTTTTCGATTGAACAATCGTATTCTATGGAAAAAAACAAGCAGATTGGTGTGTCCGAAGTTGAAAATTGGTCAATCTGTTCTGAAATTATGGCGATTTGAAAAATTTGAGCATTATTTTTTTTATATTTCGGTTTTTTCGATTGAACAATCGTATTCTATGGAAAAAAAAAGCAGATTGGTGTGTTCGAAGTGAAAAATTGGTCAATCCGTTCTGAAATTATGGCGATTTGAAAAATTCGAGCATTATTTTTTTTATATTTCGGTTTTTTCGATGGAACAATCGTATTCTATGGAAAAAAACAAGCAGATTGGTGTGTTCGAAGTGAAAAATTGGTCAATCTGTTCTGAAATTATGGCGATTTGAAAAATTCGAGCATTATTTTTTTTATATTTCGGTTTTTTCGATTGAACAATCGTATTCTATGGAAAAAAACAAGCAGATTGGTGTGTTCGAAGTGAAAAATTAGTCAATCTGTTCTGAAATTATGGCGATTTGAAAAATTCGAGCATTATTTTTTTTATATTTCGGTTTTTTCGATTGAACAATCGTATTCTATGGAAAAAAACAAGCAGATTGGTGTGTTCAAAGTGAAAAATTGGTCAATCTGTTCTGAAATTATGGCGATTTGAAAAATTCGAGCATTATTTTTTTTATATTTCGGTTTTTTCGAGTGAACAATCGTATTCTATGGAAAAAAACAAGCAGATTGGTGTGTTCGAAGTGAAAAATTGGTCAATCTGTTCTGAAATTATATCGATTTGAAAAATTCGAGCATTATTTTTTTTATATTTCGGTTTCTTCGATTGAAAAATCGTGTTCTATGGAAAAAAAACAAGCAGATTGGTGTGTTCGAAGTGAAAAATTGGTCAATCTGTTCTGAAATTATGGCGATTTGAAGAATTCGAGCATTATTTTTTTTATATTTCGGTTTTTTCGATTGAACGATCGTATTCTATGGAAAAAAACAAGCAGATTGGTGTGTTCGAAGTTGAAAATTGGTCAATCTGTTCTGAAATTATGGCGATTTGAAAAATTCGAGCATTATTTTTTTTATATTTCGGTTTTTTCGATTGAACAATCGTATTCTATGGAAAAAAAACAAGCAGATTGGTGTGTTCGAAGTGAAAAATTGGTCAATCTGTTCTGAAATTATGGCGATTTGAAAAATTCGAGCATTATTTTTTTATATTTCGGTTTTTTAGATTGAACAATCGTATTCTATGGAAAAAAACAAGCAGATTGGTGTGTTCGAAGTGAAAAATTGGTCAATCTGTTCTGAAATTATGGCGATGTGAAAAATTCGAGCATTATTTTTTTTATATTTCGGTTTTTTCGATTGAACAATCGTATTCTATGGAAAAAAACAAGCAGATTGGTGTGTTCGAAGTGAAAAATTGGTCAATCTGTTCTGAAATTATGGCGATGTGAAAAATTCGAGCATTATTTTTTTTATATTTCGGTTTTTTCTATTGAACAATCGTATTCTATGGAAAAAAACAAGCAGATTGGTGTGTTCGAAGTGAAAAATTGGCCAATCTGTTCTGAAATTATGGCGATTTGAAAAATTCGAGCATTATTTTTTTTATATTTCGGTTTTTTCGATTGAACAATCGTATTCTATGGAAAAAAAACAAGCAGATTGGTGTGTTCGAAGTGAAAAATTGGTCAATCTGTTCTGAAATTATGGCGATTTGAAAAATTCGAGCATTATTTTTTTATATTTCGGTTTTTTAGATTGAACAATCGTATTCTATGGAAATAAACAAGCAGATTGGTGTGTTCGAAGTGAAAAATTGGTCAATCTGTTCTGAAATTATGGCGATTTGAAAAATTCGAGCATTATTTTTTTTATATTTCGGTTTTTTCGATTGAACAATCGTATTCTATGGAAAAAAACAATCAGATTGGTGTGTTCGAAGTTGAAAATTGGTCGATCTTTTCTGAAATTATGGCGATTTGAAAAATTCGAGCATTATTTTTTTTATATTTCGGTTTTTTCGATTGAACAATCGTATTCTATGGAAAAAAACAAGCAGATTGGTGTGTTCGAAGTGGAAAATTGGTCAATCTGTTCTGAAATTATGGCGATTTGAAAAATTCGAGCATTATTTTTTTTATATTTCGGTTTTTTCGATTGAACAATCGTATTCTATGGAAAAAAACAAGCAGATTGGTGTGTTCGAAGTGAAAAATTAGTCAATCTGTTCTGAAATTATGGCGATTTGAAAAATTCGAGCATTATTTTTTTTATATTTCGGTTTTTTCGATTGAACAATCGTATTCTATGGAAAAAAACAAGCAGATTGGTGTGTTCAAAGTGAAAAATTGGTCAATCTGTTCTGAAATTATGGCGATTTGAAAAATTCGAGCATTATTTTTTTTATATTTCGGTTTTTTCGATTGAACAATCGTATTCTATGGAAAAAACAAGCAGATTGGTGTGTTCGAAGTGAAAAATTGGTCAATCTTTTCTGAAATTATGGCGATTTGAAAAATTCGAGCATTATTTTTTCTATATTTCTGTTTTTTCGATGGAACAATCGTATTCTATGGAAAAAAACAAGCAGATTGGTGTGTTCGAAGTGAAAAATTAGTCAATCTGTTCAGAAATTATGGCGATTTGAAAAATTCGAGCATTATTTTTTTTATATTTCGGTTTTTTCGATTGAACAATCGTATTCTATGGAAAAAAACAAGCAGATTGGTGTGTCCGAAGTTGAAAATTGGTCAATCTGTTCTGAAATTATGGCGATTTGAAAAATTTGAGCATTATTTTTTTTATATTTCGGTTTTTTCGATTGAACAATCGTATTCTATGGAAAAAAAAAGCAGATTGGTGTGTTCGAAGTGAAAAATTGGTCAATCCGTTCTGAAATTATGGCGATTTGAAAAATTCGAGCATTATTTTTTTTATATTTCGGTTTTTTCGATGGAACAATCGTATTCTATGGAAAAAAACAAGCAGATTGGTGTGTTCGAAGTGAAAAATTGGTAAATCTGTTCTGAAATTATTACTATTTGAAAAATTCGAGCATTATTTTTTTTATATTTCGGTTTTTTCGATTGAACAATCGTATTCTATGGAAAAAAACAAGCAGATTGGTGTGTTCGAAGTGAAAAATTGGTCAATCTGTTCTGAAATTATGGCGATTTGAAAAATTCGAGCATTATTTTTTTTATATTTCGGTTTTTTCGATTGAACAATCGTATTCTATGGAAAAAAACAAGCAGATTGGTGTGTTCGAAGTGGAAAATTGGTCAATCTGTTCTGAAATTATGGCGATTTGAAAAATTCGAGCATTATTTTTTTTATATTTCGGTTTTTTTGATTGAACAATCGTATTCTATGGAAAAAAACAAGCAGATTGGTGTGTTCGAAGTGAAAAATTGGTCAATCTGTTCTGAAATTATGGCAATTTGAAAAATTCGAGCTATATTTTTTTATATTTCGGTTTTTTCGATTGAACAATCGTATTCTATGGAAAAAAACAAGCAGATTGGTGTGTTCGAAGTGAAAAATTGGTCAATCTGTTCTGAAATTATGGCGATTTGAAAAATTCGAGCATTATTTTTTTTATATTTCGGTTTTTTCGATTGAACAATCGTATTCTATGGAAAAAAATAAGCATATTGGTGTGTTCGAAGTGGAAAATTGGTCAATCTGTTCTGAAATTATGACGATTTGAAAATTTCGAGCATTATTTTTTTTATATTTCTGTTTTTTCGATTGAACAATCGTATTCTATGGAAAAAAACAAGCAGATTGGTGTGTCCGAAGTTGAAAATTGGTCAATCTGTTCTGAAATTATGGCGATTTGAAAAATTTGAGCATTATTTTTTTTATATTTCGGTTTTTTCGATTGAACAATCGTATTCTATGGAAAAAAAAAGCAGATTGGTGTGTTCGAAGTGAAAAATTGGTCAATCCGTTCTGAAATTATGGCGATTTGAAAAATTCGAGCATTATTTTTTTTATATTTCGGTTTTTTCGATGGAACAATCGTATTCTATGGAAAAAAACAAGCAGATTGGTGTGTTCGAAGTGAAAAATTGGTCAATCTGTTCTGAAATTATGGCGATTTGAAAAATTCGAGCATTATTTTTTTTATATTTCGGTTTTTTCGATTGAACAATCGTATTCTATGGAAAAAAACAAGCAGATTGGTGTGTTCGAAGTGAAAAATTAGTCAATCTGTTCTGAAATTATGGCGATTTGAAAAATTCGAGCATTATTTTTTTTATATTTCGGTTTTTTCGATTGAACAATCGTATTCTATGGAAAAAAACAAGCAGATTGGTGTGTTCAAAGTGAAAAATTGGTCAATCTGTTCTGAAATTATGGCGATTTGAAAAATTCGAGCATTATTTTTTTTATATTTCGGTTTTTTCGAGTGAACAATCGTATTCTATGGAAAAAAACAAGCAGATTGGTGTGTTCGAAGTGAAAAATTGGTCAATCTGTTCTGAAATTATATCGATTTGAAAAATTCGAGCATTATTTTTTTTATATTTCGGTTTCTTCGATTGAAAAATCGTGTTCTATGGAAAAAAAACAAGCAGATTGGTGTGTTCGAAGTGAAAAATTGGTCAATCTGTTCTGAAATTATGGCGATTTGAAGAATTCGAGCATTATTTTTTTTATATTTCGGTTTTTTCGATTGAACGATCGTATTCTATGGAAAAAAACAAGCAGATTGGTGTGTTCGAAGTTGAAAATTGGTCAATCTGTTCTGAAATTATGGCGATTTGAAAAATTCGAGCATTATTTTTTTTATATTTCGGTTTTTTCGATTGAACAATCGTATTCTATGGAAAAAAAACAAGCAGATTGGTGTGTTCGAAGTGAAAAATTGGTCAATCTGTTCTGAAATTATGGCGATTTGAAAAATTCGAGCATTATTTTTTTATATTTCGGTTTTTTAGATTGAACAATCGTATTCTATGGAAAAAAACAAGCAGATTGGTGTGTTCGAAGTGAAAAATTGGTCAATCTGTTCTGAAATTATGGCGATGTGAAAAATTCGAGCATTATTTTTTTTATATTTCGGTTTTTTCGATTGAACAATCGTATTCTATGGAAAAAAACAAGCAGATTGGTGTGTTCGAAGTGAAAAATTGGTCAATCTGTTCTGAAATTATGGCGATGTGAAAAATTCGAGCATTATTTTTTTTATATTTCGGTTTTTTCTATTGAACAATCGTATTCTATGGAAAAAAACAAGCAGATTGGTGTGTACGAAGTGAAAAATTGGCCAATCTGTTCTGAAATTATGGCGATTTGAAAAATTCGAGCATTATTTTTTTTATATTTCGGTTTTTTCGATTGAACAATCGTATTCTATGGAAAAAAAACAAGCAGATTGGTGTGTTCGAAGTGAAAAATTGGTCAATCTGTTCTGAAATTATGGCGATTTGAAAAATTCGAGCATTATTTTTTTATATTTCGGTTTTTTAGATTGAACAATCGTATTCTATGGAAATAAACAAGCAGATTGGTGTGTTCGAAGTGAAAAATTGGTCAATCTGTTCTGAAATTATGGCGATTTGAAAAATTCGAGCATTATTTTTTTTATATTTCGGTTTTTTCGATTGAACAATCGTATTCTATGGAAAAAAACAATCAGATTGGTGTGTTCGAAGTTGAAAATTGGTCGATCTTTTCTGAAATTATGGCGATTTGAAAAATTCGAGCATTATTTTTTTTATATTTCGGTTTTTTCGATTGAACAATCGTATTCTATGGAAAAAAACAAGCAGATTGGTGTGTTCGAAGTGGAAAATTGGTCAATCTGTTCTGAAATTATGGCGATTTGAAAAATTCGAGCATTATTTTTTTTATATTTCGGTTTTTTCGATTGAACAATCGTATTCTATGGAAAAAAACAAGCAGATTGGTGTGTTCGAAGTGAAAAATTGGTCAATCTGTTCTGAAATTATGGCAATTTGAAAAATTCGAGCTATATTTTTTTATATTTCGGTTTTTTCGATTGAACAATCGTATTCTATGGAAAAAAACAAGCAGATTGGTGTGTTCGAAGTGAAAAATTGGTCAATCTGTTCTGAAATTATGGCGATTTGAAAAATTCGAGCATTATTTTTTTTATATTTCGGTTTTTTCGATTGAACAATCGTATTCTATGGAAAAAAATAAGCATATTGGTGTGTTCGAAGTGGAAAATTGGTCAATCTGTTCTGAAATTATGACGATTTGAAAATTTCGAGCATTATTTTTTTTATATTTCTGTTTTTTCGATTGAACAATCGTATTCTATGGAAAAAAACAAGCAGATTGGTGTGTTCGAAGTGAAAAATTGGTCAATCTGTTCTGAAATTATAGCGATTTGAAAAATTCGAGCATTATTTTTTTATATTTCGGTTTTTTCGATTGAACAATCGTATTCTATGGAAAAAAACAAGCAGATTGGTGTGTTCGAAGTGAAAAATTGGTCAATCTGTTCTGAAATTATGGCGATGTGAAAAATTCGAGCATTATTTTTTTTATATTTCGGTTTTTTCGATTGAACAATCGTATTCTATGGAAAAAAACAAGCAGATTGGTGTGTTCGAAGTGAAAAATTGGTCAATTTGTTCTGAAATTAGGGCGATTTGAAAAATTCGAGCATTATTTTTTTTATATTTCGGTTTTTTCGATTGAACAATCGTATTCTATGGAAAAAAACAAGCAGATTGGTGTGTTCGAAGTGAAAAATTGGTCAATCTGTTCTGAAATTATGGCGATTTGAATAATTCGAGCATTATTTTTTTTATATTTCGGTTTTTTCGATTGAACAATCGTATTCTATGGAAAAAACAAGCAGATTGGTGTGTTCGAAGTGAAAAATTGGTCAATCTGTTCTGAAATTATGGCGATGTGAAAAATTCGAGCATTATTTTTTTTATATTTCGGTTTTTTCGATTGAACAATCGTATTCTATGGAAAAAAACAAGCAGATTGGTGTGTTCGAAGTGAAAAATTGGTCAATCTGTTCTGAAATTATGGCGATTTGAAAAATTCGAGCATTATTTTTTTTATATTTCGGTTTTTTTGATTGAACAATCGTATTCTATGGAAAAAAACAAGCAGATTGGTGTGTTCGAAGTGAAAAATTGGTCAATCTGTTCTGAAATTATGGCGATTTGAAAAATTCGAGCATTATTTTTTTTATATTTCGGTTTTTTCGATTGAACAATCGTATTCTATGAAAAAAAACAAGCAGATTGGTGTGTCCGAAGTTGAAAATTGGTCAATCTGTTCTGAAATTATGGCGATTTGAAAAATTCGAGCATTATTTTTTTTATATTTCGGTTTTTTCGATTGAACAATCGTATTCTATGGAAAAAACAAGCAGATTGGTGTGTTCGAAGTGAAAAATTGGTCAATCTGTTCTGAAATTATGGCGATTTGAAAAATTCGAGCATTTTTTTTTATATTTCGGTTTTTTCGATTGAACAATCGTATTCTATGGAAAAAAACAAGCAGATTGGTGTGTCCGAAGTTGAAAATTGGTCAATCTGTTCTGAAATTATGGCGATTTGAAAAATTCGAGCATTATTTTTTTTATATTTCGGTTTTTTCGATTGAACAATCGTATTCTATGTAAAAAAACAAGCAGATTGGTGTGTCCGAAGTTGAAAATTGGTCAATCTGTTCTGAAATTATGGCGATTTGAAAAATTTGAGCATTATTTTTTTTATATTTCGGTTTTTTCGATTGAACAATCGTATTCTATGGAAAAAAAAAGCAGATTGGTGTGTTCGAAGTGAAAAATTGGTCAATCCGTTCTGAAATTATGGCGATTTGAAAAATTCGAGCATTATTTTTTTTATATTTCGGTTTTTTCGATGGAACAATCGTATTCTATGGAAAAAAACAAGCAGATTGGTGTGTTCGAAGTGAAAAATTGGTCAATCTGTTCTGAAATTATGGCGATTTGAAAAATTCGAGCATTATTTTTTTTATATTTCGGTTTTTTCGATTGAACAATCGTATTCTATGGAAAAAAAACAAGCAGATTGGTGTGTTCGAAGTGAAAAATTGGTCAATCTGTTCTGAAATTATGGCGATTTGAAAAATTCGAGCATTATTTTTTTATATTTCGGTTTTTTAGATTGAACAATCGTATTCTATGGAAATAAACAAGCAGATTGGTGTGTTCGAAGTGAAAAATTGGTCAATCTGTTCTGAAATTATGGCGATTTGAAAAATTCGAGCATTATTTTTTTTATATTTCGGTTTTTTCGATTGAACAATCGTATTCTATGGAAAAAAACAATCAGATTGGTGTGTTCGAAGTTGAAAATTGGTCGATCTTTTCTGAAATTATGGCGATTTGAAAAATTCGAGCATTATTTTTTTTATATTTCGGTTTTTTCGATTGAACAATCGTATTCTATGGAAAAAAACAAGCAGATTGGTGTGTTCGAAGTGGAAAATTGGTCAATCTGTTCTGAAATTATGGCGATTTGAAAAATTCGAGCATTATTTTTTTTATATTTCGGTTTTTTCGATTGAACAATCGTATTCTATGGAAAAAAACAAGCAGATTGGTGTGTTCGAAGTGAAAAATTGGTCAATCTGTTCTGAAATTATGGCAATTTGAAAAATTCGAGCTATATTTTTTTATATTTCGGTTTTTTCGATTGAACAATCGTATTCTATGGAAAAAAACAAGCAGATTGGTGTGTTCGAAGTGAAAAATTGGTCAATCTGTTCTGAAATTATGGCGATTTGAAAAATTCGAGCATTATTTTTTTTATATTTCGGTTTTTTCGATTGAACAATCGTATTCTATGGAAAAAAATAAGCATATTGGTGTGTTCGAAGTGGAAAATTGGTCAATCTGTTCTGAAATTATGACGATTTGAAAATTTCGAGCATTATTTTTTTTATATTTCTGTTTTTTCGATTGAACAATCGTATTCTATGGAAAAAAACAAGCAGATTGGTGTGTTCGAAGTGAAAAATTGGTCAATCTGTTCTGAAATTATAGCGATTTGAAAAATTCGAGCATTATTTTTTTATATTTCGGTTTTTTCGATTGAACAATCGTATTCTATGGAAAAAAACAAGCAGATTGGTGTGTTCGAAGTGAAAAATTGGTCAATCTGTTCTGAAATTATGGCGATGTGAAAAATTCGAGCATTATTTTTTTTATATTTCGGTTTTTTCGATTGAACAATCGTATTCTATGGAAAAAAACAAGCAGATTGGTGTGTTCGAAGTGAAAAATTGGTCAATTTGTTCTGAAATTAGGGCGATTTGAAAAATTCGAGCATTATTTTTTTTATATTTCGGTTTTTTCGATTGAACAATCGTATTCTATGGAAAAAAACAAGCAGATTGGTGTGTTCGAAGTGAAAAATTGGTCAATCTGTTCTGAAATTATGGCGATTTGAATAATTCGAGCATTATTTTTTTTATATTTCGGTTTTTTCGATTGAACAATCGTATTCTATGGAAAAAACAAGCAGATTGGTGTGTTCGAAGTGAAAAATTGGTCAATCTGTTCTGAAATTATGGCGATGTGAAAAATTCGAGCATTATTTTTTTTATATTTCGGTTTTTTCGATTGAACAATCGTATTCTATGGAAAAAAACAAGCAGATTGGTGTGTTCGAAGTGAAAAATTGGTCAATCTGTTCTGAAATTATGGCGATTTGAAAAATTCGAGCATTATTTTTTTTATATTTCGGTTTTTTTGATTGAACAATCGTATTCTATGGAAAAAAACAAGCAGATTGGTGTGTTCGAAGTGAAAAATTGGTCAATCTGTTCTGAAATTATGGCGATTTGAAAAATTCGAGCATTATTTTTTTTATATTTCGGTTTTTTCGATTGAACAATCGTATTCTATGAAAAAAAACAAGCAGATTGGTGTGTCCGAAGTTGAAAATTGGTCAATCTGTTCTGAAATTATGGCGATTTGAAAAATTCGAGCATTATTTTTTTTATATTTCGGTTTTTTCGATTGAACAATCGTATTCTATGGAAAAAACAAGCAGATTGGTGTGTTCGAAGTGAAAAATTGGTCAATCTGTTCTGAAATTATGGCGATTTGAAAAATTCGAGCATTTTTTTTTATATTTCGGTTTTTTCGATTGAACAATCGTATTCTATGGAAAAAAACAAGCAGATTGGTGTGTCCGAAGTTGAAAATTGGTCAATCTGTTCTGAAATTATGGCGATTTGAAAAATTCGAGCATTATTTTTTTTATATTTCGGTTTTTTCGATTGAACAATCGTATTCTATGTAAAAAAACAAGCAGATTGGTGTGTCCGAACTTGAAAATTGGTCAATCTGTTCTGAAATTATGGCGATTTGAAAAATTTGAGCATTATTTTTTTTATATTTCGGTTTTTTCGATTGAACAATCGTATTCTATGGAAAAAAAAAGCAGATTGGTGTGTTCGAAGTGAAAAATTGGTCAATCCGTTCTGAAATTATGGCGATTTGAAAAATTCGAGCATTATTTTTTTTATATTTCGGTTTTTTCGATGGAACAATCGTATTCTATGGAAAAAAACAAGCAGATTGGTGTGTTCGAAGTGAAAAATTGGTCAATCTGTTCTGAAATTATGGCGATTTGAAAAATTCGAGCATTATTTTTTTTATATTTCGGTTTTTTCGATTGAACAATCGTATTCTATGGAAAAAAACAAGCAGATTGGTGTGTTCGAAGTGAAAAATTAGTCAATCTGTTCTGAAATTATGGCGATTTGAAAAATTCGAGCATTATTTTTTTTATATTTCGGTTTTTTCGATTGAACAATCGTATTCTATGGAAAAAAACAAGCAGATTATTGTGTTCAAAGTGAAAAATTGGTCAATCTGTTCTGAAATTATGGCGATTTGAAAAATTCGAGCATTATTTTTTTTATATTTCGGTTTTTTCGAGTGAACAATCGTATTCTATGGAAAAAAACAAGCAGATTGGTGTGTTCGAAGTGAAAAATTGGTCAATCTGTTCTGAAATTATGGCGATTTGAAAAATTCGAGCATTATTTTTTTTATATTTCTGTTTTTTCGATTGAACAATCGTATTCTATGGAAAAAAACAAGCAGATTGGTGTGTTCAAAGTGAAAAATTGGTCAATCTGTTCTGAAATTATGGCGATTTGAAAAATTCGAGCATTATTTTTTTTATATTTCGGTTTTTTCGAGTGAACAATCGTATTCTATGGAAAAAAACAAGCAGATTGGTGTGTTCAAAGTGAAAAATTGGTCAATCTGTTCTGAAATTATGGCGATTTGAAAAATTCGAGCATTATTTTTTTTATATTTCGGTTTTTTCAATTGAACAAGCGTATTCTATGGAAAAAACAAGCAGATTGGTGTGTTCGAAGTGAAAAATTGGTCAATCTGTTCTGAAATTATGGCGATTTGAAAAATTCGAGCATTATTTTTTTATATTTCGGTTTTTTCGATCGAACAATCGTATTCTATGGAAAAAAACAAGCAGATTGGTGTGTTCGAAGTGAAAAATTGGTCAATCTGTTCTGAAATTATGGCGATTTGAAAAATTCGAGCATTATTTTTTTTATATTTCGGTTTTTTCGATTGAACAATCGTATTCTATGGAAAAAAACAAGCAGATTGGTGTGTTCGAAGTGAAAAATTGGTCAATCTGTTCTGAAATTATGGCGATTTGAAAAATTCGAGCATTATTTTTTTTATATTTCGGTTTTTTCGAGTGAACAATCGTATTCTATGGAAAAAAACAAGCAGATTGGTGTGTTCAAAGTGAAAAATTGGTCAATCTGTTCTGAAATTATGGCGACTTGAAAAATTCGAGCATTATTTTTTTTGTATTTCGGTTTTTTCGATTGAACAATCGTATTCTATGGAAAAAAACAAGCAGATTGGTGTGTTCGAAGTGAAAAATTGGTCAATCTGTTCTGAAATTATGGCGATTTGAAAAATTCGAGCAATATTTTTTTTATATTTCGGTTTTTTCGATTGAACAATCGTATTCTATGGAAAAAAACAAGCAGATTGGTGTGTTCGAAGTGAAAAATTGGTCAATCTGTTCTGAAATTATGGCGATTTGAAAAATTCGAGCATTATTTTTTTTATATTTCGGTTTTTTCGATTGAACAATCGTATTCTATGGAAAAAAACAAGCAGATTGGTGTGTTCTAAGTGAAAAATTGGTCAATCTGTTCTGAAATTATGGCGATTTGAAAAATTCGAGCTATATTTTTTTTATATTTCGGTTTTTTTGATTGAACAATCGTATTCTATGGAAAAAAACAAGCAGATTGGTGTGTTCGAAGTGAAAAATTGGTCAATCTGTTCTGAAATTATGGCGATTTGAAAAATTCGAGCATTATTTTTTTTATATTTCGGTTTTTTCGATGGAACAATCGTATTCTATGGAAAAAAACAAGCAGATTGGTGTGTTCGAAGTGAATAATTGGTCAATCTGTTCTGAAATTATGGCGATTTGAAAAATTCGAGCATTATTTTTTTTATATTTCGGTTTTTTCGATTGAACAATCGTATTCTATGGAAAAAACAAGCAGATTGGTGTGTTCGAAGTGAAAAATTGGTCAATCTGTTCTGAAATTATGGCGATTTGAAAAATTCGAGCATTATTTTTTCTATATTTCTGTTTTTTCGATGGAACAATCGTATTCTATGGAAAAAAAAAGCAGATTGGTGTGTTCGAAGTGAAAAATTGGTCAATCCGTTCTGAAATTATGGCGATTTGAAAAATTCGAGCATTATTTTTTTTATATTTCGGTTTTTTCGATGGAACAATCGTATTCTATTGAAAAAAACAAGCAGATTGGTGTGTTCGAAGTGAAAAATTGGTCAATCTGTTCTGAAATTATGGCGATTTGAAAAATTCGAGCATTATTTTTTTTATATTTCGGTTTTTTCGATTGAACAATCGTATTCTATGGAAAAAAACAAGCAGATTGGTGTGTTCGAAGTGAAAAATTAGTCAATCTGTTCTGAAATTATGGCGATTTGAAAAATTCGAGCATTATTTTTTTTATATTTCGGTTTTTTCGATTGAACAATCGTATTCTATGGAAAAAAACAAGCAGATTGGTGTGTTCAAAGTGAAAAATTGGTCAATCTGTTCTGAAATTATGGCGATTTGAAAAATTCGAGCATTATTTTTTTTATATTTCGGTTTTTTCGATTGAACAATCGTATTCTATGGAAAAAACAAGCAGATTGGTGTGTTCGAAGTGAAAAATTGGTCAATCTTTTCTGAAATTATGGCGATTTGAAAAATTCGAGCATTATTTTTTCTATATTTCTGTTTTTTCGATGGAACAATCGTATTCTATGGAAAAAAACAAGCAGATTGGTGTGTTCGAAGTGAAAAATTAGTCAATCTGTTCAGAAATTATGGCGATTTGAAAAATTCGAGCATTCTTTTTTTTATATTTCGGTTTTTTCGATTGAACAATCGTATTCTATGGAAAAAAACAAGCAGATTGGTGTGTTCGAAGTGAAAAATTGGTCAATCTGTTCTGAAATTATGGCGATTTGAAAAATTCGAGCATTATTTTTTTTATATTTCGGTTTTTTCGATTGAACAATCGTATTCTATGAAAAAAAACAAGCAGATTGGTGTGTCCGAAGTTGAAAATTGGTCAATCTGTTCTGAAATTATGGCGATTTGAAAAATTCGAGCATTATTTTTTTTATATTTCGGTTTTTTCGATTGAACAATCGTATTCTATGGAAAAAACAAGCAGATTGGTGTGTTCGAAGTGAAAAATTGGTCAATCTGTTCTGAAATTATGGCGATTTGAAAAATTCGAGCATTATTTTTTTATATTTCGGTTTTTTCGATCGAACAATCGTATTCTATGGAAAAAAACAAGCAGATTGGTGTGTTCAAAGTGAAAAATTGGTCAATCTGTTCTGAAATTATGGCGATTTGAAAAATTCGAGCATTATTTTTTTTATATTTCGGTTTTTTCAATTGAACAATCGTATTCTATGGAAAAAACAAGCAGATTGGTGTGTTCGAAGTGAAAAATTGGTAAATCTGTTCTGAAATTATTACTATTTGAAAAATTCGAGCATTATTTTTTTTATATTTCGGTTTTTTCGATTGAACAATCGTATTCTATGGAAAAAAACAAGCAGATTGGTGTGTTCGAAGTGAAAAATTGGTCAATCTGTTCTGAAATTATGGCGATTTGAAAAATTCGAGCATTATTTTTTTTATATTTCGGTTTTTTCGATTGAACAATCGTATTCTATGGAAAAAAACAAGCAGATTGGTGTGTTCGAAGTGACAAATTGGTCAATCTGTTCTGAAATTATGGCGATTTGAAAAATTCGAGCATTATTTTTTTTATATTTCGGTTTTTTCGATGGAACAATCGTATTCTATGGAAAAAAACAAGCAGATTGGTGTGTTCGAAGTGAAAAATTGGTCAATCTGTTCTGAAATTATGGCGATTTGAAAAATTCGAGCATTCTTTTTTTTATATTTCGGTTTTTTCGATTGAACAATCGTATTCTATGGAAAAAACAAGCAGATTGGTGTGTTCGAAGTGAAAAATTGGTCAATCTGTTCTGAAATTATGGCGATTTGAAAAATTCGAGCTATATTTTTTTTATATTTCGGTTTTTTTGATTGAACAATCGTATTCTATGGAAAAAAACAAGCAGATTGGTGTGTTCGAAGTGAAAAATTGGTCAATCTGTTCTGAAATTATGGCGATTTGAAAAATTCGAGCATTATTTTTTTTATATTTCGGTTTTTTCGATGGAACAATCGTATTCTATGGAAAAAAACAAGCAGATTGGTGTGTTCGAAGTGAATAATTGGTCAATCTGTTCTGAAATTATAGCGATTTGAAAAATTCGAGCATTATTTTTTTTATATTTCGGTTTTTTCGATTGAACAATCGTATTCTATGGAAAAAACAAGCAGATTGGTGTGTTCGAAGTGAAAAATTGGTCAATCTGTTCTGAAATTATGGCGATTTGAAAAATTCGAGCATTATTTTTTCTATATTTCTGTTTTTTCGATTGAACAATCGTATTCTATGGAAAAAAACAAGCAGATTGGTGTGTTCGAAGTGGAAAATTGGTCAATCTGTTCTGAAATTATGGCGATTTGAAAAATTCGAGCATTATTTTTTTTATATTTCGGTTTTTTCGATTGAACAATCGTATTCTATGGAAAAAAACAAGCAGATTGGTGTGTTCGAAGTGAAAAATTGGTCAATCTGTTCTGAAATTATGGCAATTTGAAAAATTCGAGCTATATTTTTTTATATTTCGGTTTTTTCGATTGAACAATCGTATTCTATGGAAAAAAACAAGCAGATTGGTGTGTTCGAAGTGAAAAATTGGTCAATCTGTTCTGAAATTATGGCGATTTGAAAAATTCGAGCATTATTTTTTTTATATTTCGGTTTTTTCGATTGAACAATCGTATTCTATGGAAAAAAATAAGCATATTGGTGTGTTCGAAGTGAAAAATTGGTCAATCTGTTCTGAAATTATGGCGATTTGAAAAATTCGAGCATTATTTTTTTTATATTTCGGTTTTTTCGATTGAACAATCGTATTCTATGGAAAAAAACAAGCAGATTGGTGTATTCGAAGTGAAAAATTGGTCAATCTGTTCTGAAATTATGGCGATTTGAAAAATTCGAGCATTATTTTTTTTATATTTCGGTTTTTTCGATTGAACAATCGTATTCTATGGAAAAAAACAAGCAGATTGGTGTGTTCGAAGTGAAAAATTGGTCAATCTGTTCTGAAATTATGGCGATGTGAAAAATTCGAGCATTATTTTTTTTATATTTCGGTTTTTTCGATTGAACAATCTTATTCTATGGAAAAAAACAAGCAGATTGGTGTGTTCGAAGTGAAAAATTGGTCAATTTGTTCTGAAATTAGGGCGATTTGAAAAATTCGAGCATTATTTTTTTTATATTTCGGTTTTTTCGATTGAACAATCGTATTCTATGGAAAAAACAAGCAGATTGGTGTGTTCGTAGTGAAAAATTGGTAAATCTGTTCTGAAATTATTACTATTTGAAAAATTCGAGCATTATTTTTTTTATATTTCGGTTTTTTCGATTGAACAATCGTATTCTATGGAAAAAAACAAGCAGATTGGTGTGTTCGAAGTGAAAAATTGGTCAATCTGTTCTGAAATTATGGCGATTTGAAAAATTCGAGCATTATTTTTTTTATATTTCGGTTTTTTCGATTGAACAATCGTATTCTATGGAAAAAAACAAGCAGATTGGTGTGTTCGAAGTGGAAAATTGGTCAATCTGTTCTGAAATTATGGCGATTTGAAAAATTCGAGCATTATTTTTTTTATATTTCGGTTTTTTCGATTGAACAATCGTATTCTATGGAAAAAAACAAGCAGATTGGTGTGTTCGAAGTGAAAAATTGGTCAATCTGTTCTGAAATTATGGCAATTTGAAAAATTCGAGCTATATTTTTTTATATTTCGGTTTTTTCGATTGAACAATCGTATTCTATGGAAAAAAACAAGCAGATTGGTGTGTTCGAAGTGAAAAATTGGTCAATCTGTTCTGAAATTATGGCGATTTGAAAAATTCGAGCATTATTTTTTTTATATTTCGGTTTTTTCGATTGAACAATCGTATTCTATGGAAAAAAACAAGCAGATTGGTGTGTTCGAAGTGAAAAATTGGTCAATCTGTTCTGAAATTATGGCGATGTGAAAAATTCGAGCATTATTTTTTTTATATTTCGGTTTTTTCGATTGAACAATCTTATTCTATGGAAAAAAACAAGCAGATTGGTGTGTTCGAAGTGAAAAATTGGTCAATTTGTTCTGAAATTAGGGCGATTTGAAAAATTCGAGCATTATTTTTTTTATATTTCGGTTTTTTCGATTGAACAATCGTATTCTATGGAAAAAACAAGCAGATTGGTGTGTTCGAAGTGAAAAATTGGTAAATCTGTTCTGAAATTATTACTATTTGAAAAATTCGAGCATTATTTTTTTTATATTTCGGTTTTTTCGATTGAACAATCGTATTCTATGGAAAAAAACAAGCAGATTGGTGTGTTCGAAGTGAAAAATTGGTCAATCTGTTCTGAAATTATGGCGATTTGAAAAATTCGAGCATTATTTTTTTTATATTTCGGTTTTTTCGATTGAACAATCGTATTCTATGGAAAAAAACAAGCAGATTGGTGTGTTCGAAGTGGAAAATTGGTCAATCTGTTCTGAAATTATGGCGATTTGAAAAATTCGAGCATTATTTTTTTTATATTTCGGTTTTTTCGATTGAACAATCGTATTCTATGGAAAAAAACAAGCAGATTGGTGTGTTCGAAGTGAAAAATTGGTCAATCTGTTCTGAAATTATGGCAATTTGAAAAATTCGAGCTATATTTTTTTATATTTCGGTTTTTTCGATTGAACAATCGTATTCTATGGAAAAAAACAAGCAGATTGGTGTGTTCGAAGTGAAAAATTGGTCAATCTGTTCTGAAATTATGGCGATTTGAAAAATTCGAGCATTATTTTTTTTATATTTCGGTTTTTTCGATTGAACAATCGTATTCTATGGAAAAAAATAAGCATATTGGTGTGTTCGAAGTGAAAAATTGGTCAATCTGTTCTGAAATTATGGCGATTTGAAAAATTCGAGCATTATTTTTTTTATATTTCGGTTTTTTCGATTGAACAATCGTATTCTATGGAAAAAAACAAGCAGATTGGTGTATTCGAAGTGAAAAATTGGTCAATCTGTTCTGAAATTATGGCGATTTGAAAAATTCGAGCATTATTTTTTTTATATTTCGGTTTTTTCGATTGAACAATCGTATTCTATGGAAAAAAACAAGCAGATTGGTGTGTTCGAAGTGAAAAATTGGTCAATCTGTTCTGAAATTATGGCGATGTGAAAAATTCGAGCATTATTTTTTTTATATTTCGGTTTTTTCGATTGAACAATCTTATTCTATGGAAAAAAACAAGCAGATTGGTGTGTTCGAAGTGAAAAATTGGTCAATTTGTTCTGAAATTAGGGCGATTTGAAAAATTCGAGCATTATTTTTTTTATATTTCGGTTTTTTCGATTGAACAATCGTATTCTATGGAAAAAACAAGCAGATTGGTGTGTTCGAAGTGAAAAATTGGTAAATCTGTTCTGAAATTATTACTATTTGAAAAATTCGAGCATTATTTTTTTTATATTTCGGTTTTTTCGATTGAACAATCGTATTCTATGGAAAAAAACAAGCAGATTGGTGTGTTCGAAGTGAAAAATTGGTCAATCTGTTCTGAAATTATGGCGATTTGAAAAATTCGAGCATTATTTTTTTTATATTTCGGTTTTTTCGATTGAACAATCGTATTCTATGGAAAAAAACAAGCAGATTGGTGTGTTCGAAGTGGAAAATTGGTCAATCTGTTCTGAAATTATGGCGATTTGAAAAATTCGAGCATTATTTTTTTTATATTTCGGTTTTTTCGATTGAACAATCGTATTCTATGGAAAAAAACAAGCAGATTGGTGTGTTCGAAGTGAAAAATTGGTCAATCTGTTCTGAAATTATGGCAATTTGAAAAATTCGAGCTATATTTTTTTATATTTCGGTTTTTTCGATTGAACAATCGTATTCTATGGAAAAAAACAAGCAGATTGGTGTGTTCGAAGTGAAAAATTGGTCAATCTGTTCTGAAATTATGGCGATTTGAAAAATTCGAGCATTATTTTTTTTATATTTCGGTTTTTTCGATTGAACAATCGTATTCTATGGAAAAAAATAAGCATATTGGTGTGTTCGAAGTGAAAAATTGGTCAATCTGTTCTGAAATTATGGCGATTTGAAAAATTCGAGCATTATTTTTTTTATATTTCGGTTTTTTCGATTGAACAATCGTATTCTATGGAAAAAAACAAGCAGATTGGTGTATTCGAAGTGAAAAATTGGTCAATCTGTTCTGAAATTATGGCGATTTGAAAAATTCGAGCATTATTTTTTTTATATTTCGGTTTTTTCGATTGAACAATCGTATTCTTTGGAAAAAAACAAGCAGATTGGTGTGTTCGAAGTGAAAAATTGGTCAATCTGTTCTGAAATTATGGCGATGTGAAAAATTCGAGCATTATTTTTTTTATATTTCGGTTTTTTCGATTGAACAATCTTATTCTATGGAAAAAAACAAGCAGATTGGTGTGTTCGAAGTGAAAAATTGGTCAATTTGTTCTGAAATTAGGGCGATTTGAAAAATTCGAGCATTATTTTTTTTATATTTCGGTTTTTTCGATTGAACAATCGTATTCTATGGAAAAAACAAGCAGATTGGTGTGTTCGAAGTGAAAAATTGGTAAATCTGTTCTGAAATTATTACTATTTGAAAAATTCGAGCATTATTTTTTTTATATTTCGGTTTTTTCGATTGAACAATCGTATTCTATGGAAAAAAACAAGCAGATTGGTGTGTTCGAAGTGAAAAATTGGTCAATCTGTTCTGAAATTATGGCGATTTGAAAAATTCGAGCATTATTTTTTTTATATTTCGGTTTTTTCGATTGAACAATCGTATTCTATGGAAAAAAACAAGCAGATTGGTGTGTTCGAAGTGGAAAATTGGTCAATCTGTTCTGAAATTATGGCGATTTGAAAAATTCGAGCATTATTTTTTTTATATTTCGGTTTTTTCGATTGAACAATCGTATTCTATGGAAAAAAACAAGCAGATTGGTGTGTTCGAAGTGGAAAATTGGTCAATCTGTTCTGAAATTATGGCGATTTGAAAAATTCGAGCATTATTTTTTTTATATTTCGGTTTTTTCGATTGAACAATCGTATTCTATGGAAAAAAACAAGCAGATTGGTGTGTTCGAAGTGGAAAATTGGTCAATCTGTTCTGAAATTATGGCGATTTGAAAAATTCGAGCATTATTTTTTTTATATTTCGGTTTTTTCGATTGAACAATCGTATTCTATGGAAAAAAACAAGCAGATTGGTGTGTTCGAAGTGAAAAATTGGTCAATCTGTTCTGAAATTATGGCGATTTGAAAAATTCGAGCATTATTATTTTTATATTTCGGTTTTTTCAATTGAACAATCGTATTCTATGGAAAAAAACAAGCAGATTGGTGTGTTCGAAGTGAAAAATTAGTCAATCTGTTCTGAAATTATGGCGATTTGAAAAATTCGAGCATTATTTTTTTTATATTTCGGTTTTTTCGATTGAACAATCGTATTCTATGGAAAAAAACAAGCAGATTGGTGTGTTCAAAGTGAAAAATTGGTCAATCTGTTCTGAAATTATGGCGATTTGAAAAATTCGAGCATTATTTTTTTTATATTTCGGTTTTTTCGAGTGAACAATCGTATTCTATGGAAAAAAACAAGCAGATTGGTGTGTTCGAAGTGAAAAATTGGTCAATCTGTTCTGAAATTATGGCGATTTGAAAAATTCGAGCATTATTTTTTTTATATTTCTGTTTTTTCGATTGAACAATCGTATTCTATGGAAAAAAACAAGCAGATTGGTGTGTTCAAAGTGAAAAATTGGTCAATCTGTTCTGAAATTATGGCGATTTGAAAAATTCGAGCATTATTTTTTTTATATTTCGGTTTTTTCGAGTGAACAATCGTATTCTATGGAAAAAAACAAGCAGATTGGTGTGTTCAAAGTGAAAAATTGGTCAATCTGTTCTGAAATTATGGCGATTTGAAAAATTCGAGCATTATTTTTTTTATATTTCGGTTTTTTCAATTGAACAATCGTATTCTATGGAAAAAACAAGCAGATTGGTGTGTTCGAAGTGAAAAATTGGTCAATCTGTTCTGAAATTATGGCGATTTGAAAAATTCGAGCATTATTTTTTTATATTTCGGTTTTTTCGATCGAACAATCGTATTCTATGGAAAAAAACAAGCAGATTGGTGTGTTCGAAGTGAAAAATTGGTCAATCTGTTCTGAAATTATGGCGATTTGAAAAATTCGAGCATTATTTTTTTTATATTTCGGTTTTTTCGATTGAACAATCGTATTCTATGGAAAAAAACAAGCAGATTGGTGTGTTCGAAGTGAAAAATTGGTCAATCTGTTCTGAAATTATGGCGATTTGAAAAATTCGAGCATTATTTTTTTTATATTTCGGTTTTTTCGAGTGAACAATCGTATTCTATGGAAAAAAACAAGCAGATTGGTGTGTTCAAAGTGAAAAATTGGTCAATCTGTTCTGAAATTATGGCGACTTGAAAAATTCGAGCATTATTTTTTTTGTATTTCGGTTTTTTCGATTGAACAATCGTATTCTATGGAAAAAAACAAGCAGATTGGTGTGTTCGAAGTGAAAAATTGGTCAATCTGTTCTGAAATTATGGCGATTTGAAAAATTCGAGCAATATTTTTTTTATATTTCGGTTTTTTCGATTGAACAATCGTATTCTATGGAAAAAAACAAGCAGATTGGTGTGTTCGAAGTGAAAAATTGGTCAATCTGTTCTGAAATTATGGCGATTTGAAAAATTCGAGCATTATTTTTTTTATATTTCGGTTTTTTCGATTGAACAATCGTATTCTATGGAAAAAAACAAGCAGATTGGTGTGTTCTAAGTGAAAAATTGGTCAATCTGTTCTGAAATTATGGCGATTTGAAAAATTCGAGCTATATTTTTTTTATATTTCGGTTTTTTTGATTGAACAATCGTATTCTATGGAAAAAAACAAGCAGATTGGTGTGTTCGAAGTGAAAAATTGGTCAATCTGTTCTGAAATTATGGCGATTTGAAAAATTCGAGCATTATTTTTTTTATATTTCGGTTTTTTCGATGGAACAATCGTTTTCTATGGAAAAAAACAAGCAGATTGGTGTGTTCGAAGTGAATAATTGGTCAATCTGTTCTGAAATTATGGCGATTTGAAAAATTCGAGCATTATTTTTTTTATATTTCGGTTTTTTCGATTGAACAATCGTATTCTATGGAAAAAACAAGCAGATTGGTGTGTTCGAAGTGAAAAATTGGTCAATCTGTTCTGAAATTATGGCGATTTGAAAAATTCGAGCATTATTTTTTCTATATTTCTGTTTTTTCGATGGAACAATCGTATTCTATGGAAAAAAAAAGCAGATTGGTGTGTTCGAAGTGAAAAATTGGTCAATCCGTTCTGAAATTATGGCGATTTGAAAAATTCGAGCATTATTTTTTTTATATTTCGGTTTTTTCGATGGAACAATCGTATTCTATGGAAAAAAACAAGCAGATTGGTGTGTTCGAAGTGAAAAATTGGTCAATCTGTTCTGAAATTATGGCGATTTGAAAAATTCGAGCATTATTTTTTTTATATTTCGGTTTTTTCGATTGAACAATCGTATTCTATGGAAAAAAACAAGCAGATTGGTGTGTTCGAAGTGAAAAATTAGTCAATCTGTTCTGAAATTATGGCGATTTGAAAAATTCGAGCATTATTTTTTTTATATTTCGGTTTTTTCGATTGAACAATCGTATTCTATGGAAAAAAACAAGCAGATTGGTGTGTTCAAAGTGAAAAATTGGTCAATCTGTTCTGAAATTATGGCGATTTGAAAAATTCGAGCATTATTTTTTTTATATTTCGGTTTTTTCGATTGAACAATCGTATTCTATGGAAAAAACAAGCAGATTGGTGTGTTCGAAGTGAAAAATTGGTCAATCTTTTCTGAAATTATGGCGATTTGAAAAATTCGAGCATTATTTTTTCTATATTTCTGTTTTTTCGATGGAACAATCGTATTCTATGGAAAAAAACAAGCAGATTGGTGTGTTCGAAGTGAAAAATTAGTCAATCTGTTCAGAAATTATGGCGATTTGAAAAATTCGAGCATTCTTTTTTTTATATTTCGGTTTTTTCGATTGAACAATCGTATTCTATGGAAAAAAACAAGCAGATTGGTGTGTTCGAAGTGAAAAATTGGTCAATCTGTTCTGAAATTATGGCGATTTGAAAAATTCGAGCATTATTTTTTTTATATTTCGGTTTTTTCGATTGAACAATCGTATTCTATGAAAAAAAACAAGCAGATTGGTGTGTCCGAAGTTGAAAATTGGTCAATCTGTTCTGAAATTATGGCGATTTGAAAAATTCGAGCATTATTTTTTTTATATTTCGGTTTTTTCGATTGAACAATCGTATTCTATGGAAAAAAACAAGCAGATTGGTGTGTTCGAAGTGAAAAATTGGTCAATCTGTTCTGAAATTATGGCGATTTGAAAAATTCGAGCATTATTTTTTTTATATTTCGGTTTTTTCGATTGAACAATCGTATTCTATGAAAAAAAACAAGCAGATTGGTGTGTCCGAAGTTGAAAATTGGTCAATCTGTTCTGAAATTATGGCGATTTGAAAAATTCGAGCATTATTTTTTTTATATTTCGGTTTTTTCGATGGAACAATCGTATTCTATGGAAAAAAACAAGCAGATTGGTGTGTTCGAAGTGAAAAATTGGTCAATCTGTTCTGAAATTATGGCGATTTGAAAAATTCGAGCATTCTTTTTTTTATATTTCGGTTTTTTCGATTGAACAATCGTATTCTATGGAAAAAACAAGCAGATTGGTGTGTTCAAAGTGAAAAATTGGTCAATCTGTTCTGAAATTATGGCGATTTGAAAAATTCGAGCTATATTTTTTTTATATTTCGGTTTTTTTGATTGAACAATCGTATTCTATGGAAAAAAACAAGCAGATTGGTGTGTTCGAAGTGACAAATTGGTCAATCTGTTCTGAAATTATGGCGATTTGAAAAATTCGAGCATTATTTTTTTTATATTTCGGTTTTTTCGATGGAACAATCGTATTCTATGGAAAAAAACAAGCAGATTGGTGTGTTCGAAGTGAAAAATTGGTCAATCTGTTCTGAAATTATGGCGATTTGAAAAATTCGAGCATTCTTTTTTTTATATTTCGGTTTTTTCGATTGAACAATCGTATTCTATGGAAAAAACAAGCAGATTGGTGTGTTCGAAGTGAAAAATTGGTCAATCTGTTCTGAAATTATGGCGATTTGAAAAATTCGAGCTATATTTTTTTTATATTTCGGTTTTTTTGATTGAACAATCGTATTCTATGGAAAAAAACAAGCAGATTGGTGTGTTCGAAGTGAAAAATTGGTCAATCTGTTCTGAAATTATGGCGATTTGAAAAATTCGAGCATTATTTTTTTTATATTTCGGTTTTTTCGATGGAACAATCGTATTCTATGGAAAAAAACAAGCAGATTGGTGTGTTCGAAGTGAATAATTGGTCAATCTGTTCTGAAATTATGGCGATTTGAAAAATTCGAGCATTATTTTTTTTATATTCCGGTTTTTTCGATTGAACAATCGTATTCTATGGAAAAAACAAGCAGATTGGTGTGTTCGAAGTGAAAAATTGGTCAATCTGTTCTGAAATTATGGCGATTTGAAAAATTCGAGCATTATTTTTTCTATATTTCTGTTTTTTCGATTGAACAATCGTATTCTATGGAAAAAAACAAGCAGATTGGTGTGTTCGAAGTGGAAAATTGGTCAATCTGTTCTGAAATTATGGCGATTTGAAAAATTCGAGCATTATTTTTTTTATATTTCGGTTTTTTCGATTGAACAATCGTATTCTATGGAAAAAAACAAGCAGATTGGTGTGTTCGAAGTGAAAAATTGGTCAATCTGTTCTGAAATTATGGCAATTTGAAAAATTCGAGCTATATTTTTTTATATTTCGGTTTTTTCGATTGAACAATCGTATTCTATGGAAAAAAACAAGCAGATTGGTGTGTTCGAAGTGAAAAATTGGTCAATCTGTTCTGAAATTATGGCGATGTGAAAAATTCGAGCATTATTTTTTTTATATTTCGGTTTTTTCGATTGAACAATCTTATTCTATGGAAAAAAACAAGCAGATTGGTGTGTTCGAAGTGAAAAATTGGTCAATTTGTTCTGAAATTAGGGCGATTTGAAAAATTCGAGCATTATTTTTTTTATATTTCGGTTTTTTCGATTGAACAATCGTATTCTATGGAAAAAACAAGCAGATTGGTGTGTTCGAAGTGAAAAATTGGTAAATCTGTTCTGAAATTATTACTATTTGAAAAATTCGAGCATTATTTTTTTTATATTTCGGTTTTTTCGATTGAACAATCGTATTCTATGGAAAAAAACAAGCAGATTGGTGTGTTCGAAGTGAAAAATTGGTCAATCTGTTCTGAAATTATGGCGATTTGAAAAATTCGAGCATTATTTTTTTTATATTTCGGTTTTTTCGATTGAACAATCGTATTCTATGGAAAAAAAACAAGCAGATTGGTGTGTTCGAAGTGGAAAATTGGTCAATCTGTTCTGAAATTATGGCGATTTGAAAAATTCGAGCATTATTTTTTTTATATTTCGGTTTTTTCGATTGAACAATCGTATTCTATGGAAAAAAACAAGCAGATTGGTGTGTTCGAAGTGAAAAATTGGTCAATCTGTTCTGAAATTATGGCAATTTGAAAAATTCGAGCTATATTTTTTTATATTTCGGTTTTTTCGATTGAACAATCGTATTCTATGGAAAAAAACAAGCAGATTGGTGTGTTCGAAGTGAAAAATTGGTCAATCTGTTCTGAAATTATGGCGATTTGAAAAATTCGAGCATTATTTTTTTTATATTTCGGTTTTTTCGATTGAACAATCGTATTCTATGGAAAAAAATAAGCATATTGGTGTGTTCGAAGTGAAAAATTGGTCAATCTGTTCTGAAATTATGGCGATTTGAAAAATTCGAGCATTATTTTTTTTATATTTCGGTTTTTTCGATTGAACAATCGTATTCTATGGAAAAAAACAAGCAGATTGGTGTATTCGAAGTGAAAAATTGGTCAATCTGTTCTGAAATTATGGCGATTTGAAAAATTCGAGCATTATTTTTTTTATATTTCGGTTTTTTCGATTGAACAATCGTATTCTATGGAAAAAAACAAGCAGATTGGTGTGTTCGAAGTGAAAAATTGGTCAATCTGTTCTGAAATTATGGCGATGTGAAAAATTCGAGCATTATTTTTTTTATATTTCGGTTTTTTCGATTGAACAATCTTATTCTATGGAAAAAAACAAGCAGATTGGTGTGTTCGAAGTGAAAAATTGGTCAATTTGTTCTGAAATTAGGGCGATTTGAAAAATTCGAGCATTATTTTTTTTATATTTCGGTTTTTTCGATTGAACAATCGTATTCTATGGAAAAAACAAGCAGATTGGTGTGTTCGAAGTGAAAAATTGGTAAATCTGTTCTGAAATTATTACTATTTGAAAAATTCGAGCATTATTTTTTTTATATTTCGGTTTTTTCGATTGAACAATCGTATTCTATGGAAAAAAACAAGCAGATTGGTGTGTTCGAAGTGAAAAATTGGTCAATCTGTTCTGAAATTATGGCGATTTGAAAAATTCGAGCATTATTTTTTTTATATTTCGGTTTTTTCGATTGAACAATCGTATTCTATGGAAAAAAACAAGCAGATTGGTGTGTTCGAAGTGGAAAATTGGTCAATCTGTTCTGAAATTATGGCGATTTGAAAAATTCGAGCATTATTTTTTTTATATTTCGGTTTTTTCGATTGAACAATCGTATTCTATGGAAAAAAACAAGCAGATTGGTGTGTTCGAAGTGAAAAATTGGTCAATCTGTTCTGAAATTATGGCAATTTGAAAAATTCGAGCTATATTTTTTTATATTTCGGTTTTTTCGATTGAACAATCGTATTCTATGGAAAAAAACAAGCAGATTGGTGTGTTCGAAGTGAAAAATTGGTCAATCTGTTCTGAAATTATGGCGATTTGAAAAATTCGAGCATTATTTTTTTTATATTTCGGTTTTTTCGATTGAACAATCGTATTCTATGGAAAAAAATAAGCAGATTGGTGTGTTCGAAGTGGAAAATTGGTCAATCTGTTCTGAAATTATGGCGATTTGAAAAATTCGAGCATTATTTTTTTTATATTTCGGTTTTTTCGATTGAACAATCGTATTCTATGGAAAAAAACAAGCAGATTGGTGTGTTCGAAGTGAAAAATTGGTCAATCTGTTCTGAAATTATGGCAATTTGAAAAATTCGAGCTATATTTTTTTATATTTCGGTTTTTTCGATTGAACAATCGTATTCTATGGAAAAAAACAAGCAGATTGGTGTGTTCGAAGTGAAAAATTGGTCAATCTGTTCTGAAATTATGGCGATTTGAAAAATTCGAGCATTATTTTTTTTATATTTCGGTTTTTTCGATTGAACAATCGTATTCTATGGAAAAAAATAAGCATATTGGTGTGTTCGAAGTGAAAAATTGGTCAATCTGTTCTGAAATTATGGCGATTTGAAAAATTCGAGCATTATTTTTTTTATATTTGGGTTTTTTCGATTGAACAATCGTATTCTATGGAAAAAAACAAGCAGATTGGTGTGTTCAAAGTGAAAAATTGGTCAATCTGTTCTGAAATTATGGCGATTTGAAAAATTCGAGCATTATTTTTTTTATATTTCGGTTTTTTCGAGTGAACAATCGTATTCTATGGAAAAAAACAAGCAGATTGGTGTGTTCGAAGTGAAAAATTGGTCAATCTGTTCTGAAATTATGGCGATTTGAAAAATTCGAGCATTATTTTTTTTATATTTCGGTTTCTTCGATTGAAAAATCGTGTTCTATGGAAAAAAAACAAGCAGATTGGTGTGTTCGAAGTGAAAAATTGGTCAATCTGTTCTGAAATTATGGCGATTTGAAGAATTCGAGCATTATTTTTTTTATATTTCGGTTTTTTCGATTGAACGATCGTATTCTATGGAAAAAAACAAGCAGATTGGTGTGTTCGAAGTTGAAAATTGGTCAATCTGTTCTGAAATTATGGCGATTTGAAAAATTCGAGCATTATTTTTTTTATATTTCGGTTTTTTCGATTGAACAATCGTATTCTATGGAAAAAAAACAAGCAGATTGGTGTGTTCGAAGTGAAAAATTGGTCAATCTGTTCTGAAATTATGGCGATTTGAAAAATTCGAGCATTATTTTTTTTATATTTCGGTTTTTTCGATTGAACAATCGTATTATATGGAAAAAAACAAGCAGATTGGTGTGTTCGAAGTGAAAAATTGGTCAATCTGTTCTGAAATTATGGCGATTTGAAGAATTCGAGCATTATTTTTTTTATATTTCGGTTTTTTCGATTGAACGATCGTATTCTATGGAAAAAAACAAGCAGATTGGTGTGTTCGAAGTTGAAAATTGGTCAATCTGTTCTGAAATTATGGCGATTTGAAAAATTCGAGCATTATTTTTTTTATATTTCGGTTTTTTCGATTGAACAATCGTATTCTATGGAAATAAACAAGCAGATTGGTGTGTTCGAAGTGAAAAATTGGTCAATCTGTTCTGAAATTATGGCGATTTGAAAAATTCGAGCATTATTTTTTTTATATTAAGGTTTTTTCGATTGAACAATCGTATTATATGGAAAAAAACAAGCAGATTGGTGTGTTCGAAGTGAAAAATTGGTCAATCTGTTCTGAAATTATGGCGATTTGAAAAATTCGAGCATTATTTTTTTTATATTTCGGTTTTTTCGATTGAACAATCGTATTCTATGGAAAAAAACAAGCAGATTGGTGTGTTCGAAGTGAAAAATTGGTCAATCTGTTCTGAAATTATGGCGATTTGAAAAATTCGAGCATTATTTTTTTTATATTTCGGTTTTTTCGATTGAACAATCGTATTCTATGGAAAAAAACAAGCAGATTGGTGTGTTCGAAGTGAAAAATTGGTCAATCTGTTCTGAAATTATGGCGATGTGAAAAATTCGAGCATTATTTTTTTTATATTTCGGTTTTTTCGATTGAACAATCGTATTCTATGGAAAAAAACAAGCAGATTGGTGTGTTCGAAGTGAAAAATTGGTCAATCTGTTCTGAAATTATGGCGATGTGAAAAATTCGAGCATTATTTTTTTTATATTTCGGTTTTTTCTATTGAACAATCGTATTCTATGGACAAAAACAAGCAGATTGGTGTGTTCGAAGTTGAAAATTGGTCAATCTGTTCTGAAATTATGACGATTTGAAAAATTCGAGCATTATTTTTTTTATATTTCGGTTTTTTCGATTGAACAATCGTATTCTATGGAAAAAAACAAGCAGATTGGTGTGTTCGAAGTGAAAAATTGGTCAATCTGTTCTGAAATTATGGCGATTTGAAAAATTCGAGCATCATTTTTTTTATATTTCGGTTTTTTCGATTGAACAATCGTATTCTATGGAAAAAAACAAGCAGATTGGTGTGTTCGAAGTGAAAAATTGGTCAATTTGTTCTGAAATTAGGGCGATTTGAAAAATTCGAGCATTATTTTTTTTATATTTCGGTTTTTTCGATTGAACAATCGTATTCTATGGAAAAAAACAAGCAGATTGGTGTGTTCGAAGTGAAAAATTGGTCAATCTGTTCTGAAATTATGGCGATTTGAATAATTCGAGCATTATTTTTTTTATATTTCGGTTTTTTCGATTGAACAATCGTATTCTATGGAAAAAAACAAGCAGACTGGTGTGTTCGAAGTGAAAAATTGGTCAATCTGTTCTGAAATTATGACGATTTGAAAAATTCGAGCATTATTTTTTTTATATTTCGGTTTTTTCGATTGAACAATCGTATTCTATGGAAAAAAACAAGCAGATTGGTGTGTTCGAAGTGAAAAATTGGTCAATCTGTTCTGAAATTATGGCGATTTGAAAAATTCGAGAAGTTTTTTTTTATATTTCGGTTTTTTCGATTGAACAATCGTATTCTATGGACAAAAACAAGCAGATTGGTGTGTTCGAAGTTGAAAATTGGTCAATCTGTTCTGAAATTATGACGATTTGAAAAATTCGAGCATTATTTTTTTTATATTTCGGTTTTTTCGATTGAACAATCGTATTCTATGGAAAAAAACAAGCAGATTGGTGTGTTCGAAGTGAAAAATTGGTCAATCTGTTCTGAAATTATGGCGATTTGAAAAATTCGAGCATCATTTTTTTTATATTTCGGTTTTTTCGATTGAACAATCGTATTCTATGGAAAAAAACAAGCAGATTGGTGTGTTCGAAGTGAAAAATTGGTCAATCTGTTCTGAAATTATGGCGATTTGAAAAATTCGAGCTATATTTTTTTTATATTTCGGTTTTTTCGATTGAACAATCGTATTCTATGGAAAAAAACAAGCAGATTGGTGTGTTCGAAGTGGAAAATTGGTCAATCTGTTCTGAAATTATGGCGATTTGAAAAATTCGAGCATTATTTTTTTTATATTTCGGTTTTTTCGAGTGAACAATCGTATTCTATGGAAAAAAACAAGCAGATTGGTGTGTTCGAAGTGAAAAATTGGTCAATCTGTTCTGAAATTATGGCGATTTGAAAAATTCGAGCATTATTTTTTTTATATTTCGGTTTTTTCGATTGAACAATCGTATTCTATGGAAAAAAAACAAGCAGATTGGTGTGTTCAAAGTGAAAAATTGGTCAATCTGTTCTGAAATTATGGCGATTTGAAAAATTCGAGCATTATTTTTTTTGTATTTCGGTTTTTTCGATTGAACAATCGTATTCTATGGAAAAAAACAAGCAGATTGGTGTGTTCGAAGTGAAAAATTGGTCAATATGTTCTGAAATTATAACTATTTGAAAAATTCGAGCATTATTTTTTTTATATTTCGGTTTTTTCGATTGAACAAACGTATTCTATGGAAAAAAACAAGCAGATTGGTGTGTTCGAAGTGAAAAATTGGTCAATCTGTTCTGAAATTATGGCGATTTGAAAAATTCGAGCATTATTTTTTTATATTTCGGTTTTTTCGATTGAAAAATCGTGTTCTATGGAAAAAAACAAGCAGATTGGTGTGTTCGAAGTGAAAAATTGGTCAATCTGTTCTGAAATTATGGCGATTTGAAGAATTCGAGCATTATTTTTTTTATATTTCGGTTTTTTCGATTGAACAATCGTATTCTATGGAAAAAAACAAGCAGATTGGTGTGTTCGAAGTGAAAAAATGGTCAACCTGTTCTGAAATTATGGCGATTTGAAAAATTCGAGCATTATTTTTTTTTATATTTCGGTTTTTTCGATTGAACAATCGTATTCTATGGAAAAAAACAAGCAGATTGGTGTGTTCGAAGTGAAAAATTGGTCAATCTGTTCTGAAATTATGGCGATTTGAAAAATTCGAGCATTATTTTTTTATATTTCGGTTTTTTCGATCGAACAATCGTATTCTATGGAAAAAAACAAGCAGATTGGTGTGTTCAAAGTGAAAAATTGGTCAATCTGTTCTGAAATTATGGCGATTTGAAAAATTCGAGCATTATTTTTTTTATATTTCGGTTTTTTCGATTGAACAATCGTATTCTATGGAAAAAAACAAGCAGATTGGTGTGTTCGAAGTGAAAAATTGGTCAATCTGTTCTGAAATTATGGCGATTTGAAAAATTCGAGCATTATTTTTTTTATATTTCGGTTTTTTCAATTGAACAATCGTATTCTATGGAAAAAAACAAGCAGATTGGTGTGTTCGAAGTGAAAAATTGGTCAATCTGTTCTGAAATTATGGCGATTTGAAAAATTCGAGCATTATTTTTTTTATATTTCGGTTTTTTCGATTGAACAATCGTATTCTATGGAAAAAAACAAGCAGATTGGTGTGTTCGAAGTGAAAAATTGGTCAATCTGTTCTGAAATTATGGCGATTTGAAAAATTCGAGCATTATTTTTTTTATATTTCGGTTTTTTCGAGTGAACAATCGTATTCTATGGAAAAAAACAAGCAGATTGGTGTGTTCGAAGTGAAAAATTGGTCAATCTGTTCTGAAATTATGGCGATTTGAAAAATTCGAGCATTATTTTTTTTATATTTCGGTTTTTTCGATTGAACAATCGTATTCTATGGAAAAAAACAAGCAGATTGGTGTGTTCGAAGTGAAAAATTGGTCAATCTGTTCTGAAATTATGGCGATTTGAAAAATTCGAGCATTATTTTTTTTATATTTCGGTTTTTTCGATTGAACAATCGTATTCTATGGAAAAAACAAGCAGATTGGTGTGTTCGAAGTGAAAAATTGGTCAATCTGTTCTGAAATTATGGCGATTTGAAAAATTCGAGCATTATTTTTTCTATATTTCTGTTTTTTCGATGGAACAATCGTATTCTATGGAAAAAAACAAGCAGATTGGTGTGTTCGAAGTGAAAAATTAGTCAATCTGTTCAGAAATTATGGCGATTTGAAAAATTCGAGCATTCTTTTTTTTATATTTCGGTTTTTTCGATTGAACAATCGTATTCTATGGAAAAAAACAAGCAGATTGGTGTGTTCGAAGTGAAAAATTGGTCAATCTGTTCTGAAATTATGGCGATTTGAAAAATTCGAGCATTATTTTTTTTATATTTCGGTTTTTTCGATTGAACAATCGTATTCTATGAAAAAAAACAAGCAGATTGGTGTGTCCGAAGTTGAAAATTGGTCAATCTGTTCTGAAATTATGGCGATTTGAAAAATTCGAGCATTATTTTTTTTATATTTCGGTTTTTTCGATTGAACAATCGTATTCTATGGAAAAAACAAGCAGATTGGTGTGTTCGAAGTGAAAAATTGGTCAATCTGTTCTGAAATTATGGCGATTTGAAAAATTCGAGCATTATTTTTTTATATTTCGGTTTTTTCGATCGAACAATCGTATTCTATGGAAAAAAACAAGCAGATTGGTGTGTTCAAAGTGAAAAATTGGTCAATCTGTTCTGAAATTATGGCGATTTGAAAAATTCGAGCATTATTTTTTTTATATTTCGGTTTTTTCAATTGAACAATCGTATTCTATGGAAAAAACAAGCAGATTGGTGTGTTCGAAGTGAAAAATTGGTAAATCTGTTCTGAAATTATTACTATTTGAAAAATTCGAGCATTATTTTTTTTATATTTCGGTTTTTTCGATTGAACAATCGTATTCTATGGAAAAAAACAAGCAGATTGGTGTGTTCGAAGTGAAAAATTGGTCAATCTGTTCTGAAATTATGGCGATTTGAAAAATTCGAGCATTATTTTTTTTATATTTCGGTTTTTTCGATTGAACAATCGTATTCTATGGAAAAAAACAAGCAGATTGGTGTGTTCGAAGTGAAAAATTGGTAAATCTGTTCTGAAATTATTACTATTTGAAAAATTCGAGCATTATTTTTTTTATATTTCGGTTTTTTCGATTGAACAATCGTATTCTATGGAAAAAAACAAGCAGATTGGTGTGTTCGAAGTGAAAAATTGGTCAATCTGTTCTGAAATTATGGCGATTTGAAAAATTCGAGCATTATTTTTTTTATATTTCGGTTTTTTCGATTGAACAATCGTATTCTATGGAAAAAACAAGCAGATTGGTGTGTTCGAAGTGAAAAATTGGTCAATCTGTTCTGAAATTATGGCGATTTGAAAAATTCGAGCTATATTTTTTTTATATTTCGGTTTTTTTGATTGAACAATCGTATTCTATGGAAAAAAACAAGCAGATTGGTGTGTTCGAAGTGAAAAATTGGTCAATCTGTTCTGAAATTATGGCGATTTGAAAAATTCGAGCATTATTTTTTTTATATTTCGGTTTTTTCGATGGAACAATCGTATTCTATGGAAAAAAACAAGCAGATTGGTGTGTTCGAAGTGAATAATTGGTCAATCTGTTCTGAAATTATGGCGATTTGAAAAATTCGAGCATTATTTTTTTTATATTTCGGTTTTTTCGATTGAACAATCGTATTCTATGGAAAAAAACAAGCAGATTGGTGTGTTCGAAGTGAAAAATTGGTCAATCTGTTCTGAAATTATGGCGATTTGAAAAATTCGAGCATTATTTTTTCTATATTTCTGTTTTTTCGATGGAACAATCGTATTCTATGGAAAAAAACAAGCAGATTGGTGTGTTCGGAGTGAAAAATTGGTCAATCTGTTCAGAAATTATGGCGATTTGAAAAATTCGAGCATTCTTTTTTTTATATTTCGGTTTTTTCGATTGAACAATCGTATTCTATGGAAAAAAACAAGCAGATTGGTGTGTTCGAAGTGAAAAATTGGTCAATCTGTTCTGAAATTATGGCGATTTGAAAAATTCGAGCATTATTTTTTTTATATTTCGGTTTTTTCGATTGAACAATCGTATTCTATGAAAAAAAACAAGCAGATTGGTGTGTCCGAAGTTGAAAATTGGTCAATCTGTTCTGAAATTATGGCGATTTGAAAAATTCGAGCATTATTTTTTTTATATTTCGGTTTTTTCGATTGAACAATCGTATTCTATGGAAAAAACAAGCAGATTGGTGTGTTCGAAGTGAAAAATTGGTCAATCTGTTCTGAAATTATGGCGATTTGAAAAATTCGAGCATTTTTTTTTATATTTCGGTTTTTTCGATTGAACAATCGTATTCTATGGAAAAAAACAAGCAGATTGGTGTGTCCGAAGTTGAAAATTGGTCAATCTGTTCTGAAATTATGGCGATTTGAAAAATTCGAGCATTATTTTTTTTATATTTCGGTTTTTTCGATTGAACAATCGTATTCTATGTAAAAAAACAAGCAGATTGGTGTGTCCGAAGTTGAAAATTGGTCAATCTGTTCTGAAATTATGGCGATTTGAAAAATTTGAGCATTATTTTTTTTATATTTCGGTTTTTTCGATTGAACAATCGTATTCTATGGAAAAAAAAAGCAGATTGGTGTGTTCGAAGTGAAAAATTGGTCAATCCGTTCTGAAATTATGGCGATTTGAAAAATTCGAGCATTATTTTTTTTATATTTCGGTTTTTTCGATGGAACAATCGTATTCTATGGAAAAAAACAAGCAGATTGGTGTGTTCGAAGTGAAAAATTGGTAAATCTGTTCTGAAATTATTACTATTTGAAAAATTCGAGCATTATTTTTTTTATATTTCGGTTTTTTCGATTGAACAATCGTATTCTATGGAAAAAAACAAGCAGATTGGTGTGTTCGAAGTGAAAAATTGGTCAATCTGTTCTGAAATTATGGCGATTTGAAAAATTCGAGCATTATTTTTTTTATATTTCGGTTTTTTCGATTGAACAATCGTATTCTATGGAAAAAAACAAGCAGATTGGTGTGTTCGAAGTGGAAAATTGGTCAATCTGTTCTGAAATTATGGCGATTTGAAAAATTCGAGCATTATTTTTTTTATATTTCGGTTTTTTCGATTGAACAATCGTATTCTATGGAAAAAAACAAGCAGATTGGTGTGTTCGAAGTGAAAAA
This sequence comes from Chrysomela aeneicollis, assembly GCA_029955515.1. Taxonomy (NCBI): domain Eukaryota; kingdom Metazoa; phylum Arthropoda; class Insecta; order Coleoptera; family Chrysomelidae; genus Chrysomela; species Chrysomela aeneicollis. The sequence goes on along the minus strand of JARUHQ010000015.1, from coordinate 15,825,563 downwards.
TTGGTCAATCTGTTCTGAAATTATGGCAATTTGAAAAATTCGAGCTATATTTTTTTATATTTCGGTTTTTTCGATTGAACAATCGTATTCTATGGAAAAAAACAAGCAGATTGGTGTGTTCGAAGTGAAAAATTGGTCAATCTGTTCTGAAATTATGGCGATTTGAAAAATTCGAGCATTATTTTTTTTATATTTCGGTTTTTTCGATTGAACAATCGTATTCTATGGAAAAAAATAAGCATATTGGTGTGTTCGAAGTGGAAAATTGGTCAATCTGTTCTGAAATTATGACGATTTGAAAATTTCGAGCATTATTTTTTTTATATTTCTGTTTTTTCGATTGAACAATCGTATTCTATGGAAAAAAACAAGCAGATTGGTGTGTTCGAAGTGAAAAATTGGTCAATCTGTTCTGAAATTATAGCGATTTGAAAAATTCGAGCATTATTTTTTTATATTTCGGTTTTTTCGATTGAACAATCGTATTCTATGGAAAAAAACAAGCAGATTGGTGTGTTCGAAGTGAAAAATTGGTCAATCTGTTCTGAAATTATGGCGATGTGAAAAATTCGAGCATTATTTTTTTTATATTTCGGTTTTTTCGATTGAACAATCGTATTCTATGGAAAAAAACAAGCAGATTGGTGTGTTCGAAGTGAAAAATTGGTCAATTTGTTCTGAAATTAGGGCGATTTGAAAAATTCGAGCATTATTTTTTTTATATTTCGGTTTTTTCGATTGAACAATCGTATTCTATGGAAAAAAACAAGCAGATTGGTGTGTTCGAAGTGAAAAATTGGTCAATCTGTTCTGAAATTATGGCGATTTGAATAATTCGAGCATTATTTTTTTTATATTTCGGTTTTTTCGATTGAACAATCGTATTCTATGGAAAAAACAAGCAGATTGGTGTGTTCGAAGTGAAAAATTGGTCAATCTGTTCTGAAATTATGGCGATGTGAAAAATTCGAGCATTATTTTTTTTATATTTCGGTTTTTTCGATTGAACAATCGTATTCTATGGAAAAAAACAAGCAGATTGGTGTGTTCGAAGTGAAAAATTGGTCAATCTGTTCTGAAATTATGGCGATTTGAAAAATTCGAGCATTATTTTTTTTATATTTCGGTTTTTTTGATTGAACAATCGTATTCTATGGAAAAAAACAAGCAGATTGGTGTGTTCGAAGTGAAAAATTGGTCAATCTGTTCTGAAATTATGGCGATTTGAAAAATTCGAGCATTATTTTTTTATATTTCGGTTTTTTCGATTGAACAATCGTATTCTATGGAAAAAAAACAAGCAGATTGGTCTGTTCGAAGTGAAAAATTGGTCAATCTGTTCTGAAATTATGGCGATTTGAAAAATTCGAGCATTATTTTTTTTATATTTCGGTTTTTTCGATTGAACAATCGTATTCTATGGAAAAAAACAAGCAGATTGGTGTGTTCGAAGTGAAAAATTGGTCAATCTGTTCTGAAATTATGGCGATTTGAAAAATTCGAGCATTATTTTTTTTATCTTTCGGTTTTTTCAATTGAACAATCGTATTCTATGGAAAAAAACAAGCAGATTGGTGTGTTCGAAGTGAAAAATTGGTCAATCAGTTCTGAAATTATGGCGATTTGAAAAATTCGAGCATTATTTTTTTTATATTTCGGTTTTTTCGATTGAACAATCGTATTCTATGGAAAAAAACAAGCAGATTGGTGTGTTCGAAGTGAAAAATTGGTCAATCTGTTCTGAAATTATGGCGATTTGAAAAATTCGAGCATTATTTTTTTTATATTTCGGTTTTTTCAATTGAACAATCGTATTCTATGGAAAAAAACAAGCAGATTGGTGTGTTCGAAGTGAAAAATTGGTCAATCTGTTCTGAAATTATGGCGATTTGAAAAATTCGAGCATTATTTTTTTTATATTTCGGTTTTTTCGATTGAACAATCGTATTCTATGGAAAAAAACAAGCAGATTGGTGTGTTCAAAGTGAAAAATTGGTCAATCTGTTCTGAAACTATGGCGATTTGAAAAATTCGAGCATTATTTTTTTTATATTTCGGTTTTTTCGAGTGAACAATCGTATTCTATGGAAAAAAACAAGCAGATTGGTGTGTTCGAAGTGAAAAATTGGTCAATCTGTTCTGAAATTATGGCGATTTGAAAAATTCGAGCATTATTTTTTTTATATTTCGGTTTTTTCGATTGAACAATCGTATTCTATGGAAAAAAACAAGCAGATTGGTGTGTTCAAAGTGAAAAATTGGTCAATCTGTTCTGAAATTATGGCGATTTGAAAAATTCGAGCATTATTTTTTTTATATTTCGGTTTTTTCGAGTGAACAATCGTATTCTATGGAAAAAAACAAGCAGATTGGTGTGTTCGAAGTGAAAAATTGGTCAATCTGTTCTGAAATTATGGCGATTTGAAAAATTCGAGCATTATTTTTTTTATATTTCGGTTTTTTCGATTGAACAATCGTATTCTATGGAAAAAAAACAAGCAGATTGGTGTGTTCAAAGTGAAAAATTGGTCAATCTGTTCTGAAATTATGGCGATTTGAAAAATTCGAGCATTATTTTTTTTGTATTTCGGTTTTTTCGATTGAACAATCGTATTCTATGGAAAAAAACAAGCAGATTGGTGTGTTCGAAGTGAAAAATTGGTCAATATGTTCTGAAATTATAACTATTTGAAAAATTCGAGCATTATTTTTTTTATATTTCGGTTTTTTCGATTGAACAAACGTATTCTATGGAAAAAAACAAGCAGATTGGTGTGTTCGAAGTGAAAAATTGGTCAATCTGTTCTGAAATTATGGCGATTTGAAAAATTCGAGCATTATTTTTTTATATTTCGGTTTTTTCGATTGAAAAATCGTGTTCTATGGAAAAAAACAAGCAGATTGGTGTGTTCGAAGTGAAAAATTGGTCAATCTGTTCTGAAATTATGGCGATTTGAAGAATTCGAGCATTATTTTTTTTATATTTCGGTTTTTTCGATTGAACAATCGTATTCTATGGAAAAAAACAAGCAGATTGGTGTGTTCGAAGTGAAAAAATGGTCAACCTGTTCTGAAATTATGGCGATTTGAAAAATTCGAGCATTATTTTTTTTTATATTTCGGTTTTTTCGATTGAACAATCGTATTCTATGGAAAAAAACAAGCAGATTGGTGTGTTCAAAGTGAAAAATTGGTCAATCTGTTCTGAAATTATGGCGATTTGAAAAATTCGAGCATTATTTTTTTTATATTTCGGTTTTTTCAATTGAACAATCGTATTCTATGGAAAAAACAAGCAGATTGGTGTGTTCGAAGTGAAAAATTGGTAAATCTGTTCTGAAATTATTACTATTTGAAAAATTCGAGCATTATTTTTTTTATATTTCGGTTTTTTCGATTGAACAATCGTATTCTATGGAAAAAAACAAGCAGATTGGTGTGTTCGAAGTGAAAAATTGGTCAATCTGTTCTGAAATTATGGCGATTTGAAAAATTCGAGCATTATTTTTTTTATATTTCGGTTTTTTCGATTGAACAATCGTATTCTATGGAAAAAAACAAGCAGATTGGTGTGTTCGAAGTGAAAAATTGGTCAATCTGTTCTGAAATTATGGCGATTTGAAAAATTCGAGCATTATTTTTTTTATATTTCGGTTTTTTCAATTGAACAATCGTATTCTATGGAAAAAAACAAGCAGATTGGTGTGTTCGAAGTGAAAAATTGGTCAATCTGTTCTGAAATTATGGCGATTTGAAAAATTCGAGCATTATTTTTTTTATATTTCGGTTTTTTCGATTGAACAATCGTATTCTATGGAAAAAAACAAGCAGATTGGTGTGTTCAAAGTGAAAAATTGGTCAATCTGTTCTGAAACTATGGCGATTTGAAAAATTCGAGCATTATTTTTTTTATATTTCGGTTTTTTCGAGTGAACAATCGTATTCTATGGAAAAAAACAAGCAGATTGGTGTGTTCGAAGTGAAAAATTGGTCAATCTGTTCTGAAATTATGGCGATTTGAAAAATTCGAGCATTATTTTTTTTATATTTCGGTTTTTTCGATGGAACAATCGTATTCTATGGAAAAAAACAAGCAGATTGGTGTGTTCGAAGTGAAAAATTGGTCAATCTGTTCTGAAATTATGGCGATTTGAAAAATTCGAGCATTATTTTTTTTATATTTCGGTTTTTTCGATTGAACAATCGTATTCTATGGAAAAAACAAGCAGATTGGTGTGTTCGAAGTGAAAAATTGGTCAATCTTTTCTGAAATTATGGCGATTTGAAAAATTCGAGCATTATTTTTTCTATATTTCTGTTTTTTCGATGGAACAATCGTATTCTATGGAAAAAAACAAGCAGATTGGTGTGTTCGAAGTGAAAAATTAGTCAATCTGTTCAGAAATTATGGCGATTTGAAAAATTCGAGCATTCTTTTTTTTATATTTCGGTTTTTTCGATTGAACAATCGTATTCTATGGAAAAAAACAAGCAGATTGGTGTGTTCGAAGTGAAAAATTGGTCAATCTGTTCTGAAATTATGGCGATTTGAAAAATTCGAGCATTATTTTTTTTATATTTCGGTTTTTTCGATTGAACAATCGTATTCTATGAAAAAAAACAAGCAGATTGGTGTGTCCGAAGTTGAAAATTGGTCAATCTGTTCTGAAATTATGGCGATTTGAAAAATTCGAGCATTATTTTTTTTATATTTCGGTTTTTTCGATTGAACAATCGTATTCTATGGAAAAAACAAGCAGATTGGTGTGTTCGAAGTGAAAAATTGGTCAATCTGTTCTGAAATTATGGCGATTTGAAAAATTCGAGCATTATTTTTTTATATTTCGGTTTTTTCGATCGAACAATCGTATTCTATGGAAAAAAACAAGCAGATTGGTGTGTTCAAAGTGAAAAATTGGTCAATCTGTTCTGAAATTATGGCGATTTGAAAAATTCGAGCATTATTTTTTTTATATTTCGGTTTTTTCAATTGAACAATCGTATTCTATGGAAAAAACAAGCAGATTGGTGTGTTCGAAGTGAAAAATTGGTAAATCTGTTCTGAAATTATTACTATTTGAAAAATTCGAGCATTATTTTTTTTATATTTCGGTTTTTTCGATTGAACAATCGTATTCTATGGAAAAAAACAAGCAGATTGGTGTGTTCGAAGTGAAAAATTGGTCAATCTGTTCTGAAATTATGGCGATTTGAAAAATTCGAGCATTATTTTTTTTATATTTCGGTTTTTTCGATTGAACAATCGTATTCTATGGAAAAAAACAAGCAGATTGGTGTGTTCGAAGTGACAAATTGGTCAATCTGTTCTGAAATTATGGCGATTTGAAAAATTCGAGCATTATTTTTTTTATATTTCGGTTTTTTCGATGGAACAATCGTATTCTATGGAAAAAAACAAGCAGATTGGTGTGTTCGAAGTGAAAAATTGGTCAATCTGTTCTGAAATTATGGCGATTTGAAAAATTCGAGCATTCTTTTTTTTATATTTCGGTTTTTTCGATTGAACAATCGTATTCTATGGAAAAAACAAGCAGATTGGTGTGTTCGAAGTGAAAAATTGGTCAATCTGTTCTGAAATTATGGCGATTTGAAAAATTCGAGCTATATTTTTTTTATATTTCGGTTTTTTTGATTGAACAATCGTATTCTATGGAAAAAAACAAGCAGATTGGTGTGTTCGAAGTGAAAAATTGGTCAATCTGTTCTGAAATTATGGCGATTTGAAAAATTCGAGCATTATTTTTTTTATATTTCGGTTTTTTCGATGGAACAATCGTATTCTATGGAAAAAAACAAGCAGATTGGTGTGTTCGAAGTGAATAATTGGTCAATCTGTTCTGAAATTATGGCGATTTGAAAAATTCGAGCATTATTTTTTTTATATTTCGGTTTTTTCGATTGAACAATCGTATTCTATGGAAAAAACAAGCAGATTGGTGTGTTCGAAGTGAAAAATTGGTCAATCTGTTCTGAAATTATGGCGATTTGAAAAATTCGAGCATTATTTTTTTTATATTTCGGTTTTTTCGATTGAACAATCGTATTCTATGAAAAAAAACAAGCAGATTGGTGTGTCCGAAGTTGAAAATTGGTCAATCTGTTCTGAAATTATGGCGATTTGAAAAATTCGAGCATTATTTTTTTTATATTTCGGTTTTTTCGATTGGACAATCGTATTCTATGGAAAAAACAAGCAGATTGGTGTGTTCGAAGTGAAAAATTGGTCAATCTGTTCTGAAATTATGGCGATTTGAAAAATTCGAGCATTTTTTTTTTATATTTCGGTTTTTTCGATTGAACAATCGTATTCTATGGAAAAAAACAAGCAGATTGGTGTGTCCGAAGTTGAAAATTGGTCAATCTGTTCTGAAATTATGGCGATTTGAAAAATTCGAGCATTATTTTTTTTATATTTCGGTTTTTTCGATTGAACAATCGTATTCTATGTGAAAAAACAAGCAGATTGGTGTGTCCGAAGTTGAAAATTGGTCAATCTGTTCTGAAATTATGGCGATTTGAAAAATTTGAGCATTATTTTTTTTATATTTCGGTTTTTTCGATTGAACAATCGTATTCTATGGAAAAAAAAAGCAGATTGGTGTGTTCGAAGTGAAAAATTGGTCAATCCGTTCTGAAATTATGGCGATTTGAAAAATTCGAGCATTATTTTTTTTATATTTCGGTTTTTTCGATGGAACAATCGTATTCTATGGAAAAAAACAAGCAGATTGGTGTGTTCGAAGTGAAAAATTGGTCAATCTGTTCTGAAATTATGGCGATTTGAAAAATTCGAGCATTATTTTTTTTATATTTCGGTTTTTTCGATTGAACAATCGTATTCTATGGAAAAAAACAAGCAGATTGGTGTGTTCGAAGTGAAAAATTAGTCAATCTGTTCTGAAATTATGGCGATTTGAAAAATTCGAGCATTATTTTTTTTATATTTCGGTTTTTTCGATTGAACAATCGTATTCTATGGAAAAAAACAAGCAGATTGGTGTGTTCAAAGTGAAAAATTGGTCAATCTGTTCTGAAATTATGGCGATTTGAAAAATTCGAGCATTATTTTTTTTATATTTCGGTTTTTTCGAGTGAACAATCGTATTCTATGGAAAAAAACAAGCAGATTGGTGTGTTCGAAGTGAAAAATTGGTCAATCTGTTCTGAAATTATATCGATTTGAAAAATTCGAGCATTATTTTTTTTATATTTCGGTTTCTTCGATTGAAAAATCGTGTTCTATGGAAAAAAAACAAGCAGATTGGTGTGTTCGAAGTGAAAAATTGGTCAATCTGTTCTGAAATTATGGCGATTTGAAGAATTCGAGCATTATTTTTTTTATATTTCGGTTTTTTCGATTGAACGATCGTATTCTATGGAAAAAAACAAGCAGATTGGTGTGTTCGAAGTTGAAAATTGGTCAATCTGTTCTGAAATTATGGCGATTTGAAAAATTCGAGCATTATTTTTTTTATATTTCGGTTTTTTCGATTGAACAATCGTATTCTATGGAAAAAAAACAAGCAGATTGGTGTGTTCGAAGTGAAAAATTGGTCAATCTGTTCTGAAATTATGGCGATTTGAAAAATTCGAGCATTATTTTTTTATATTTCGGTTTTTTAGATTGAACAATCGTATTCTATGGAAAAAAACAAGCAGATTGGTGTGTTCGAAGTGAAAAATTGGTCAATCTGTTCTGAAATTATGGCGATGTGAAAAATTCGAGCATTATTTTTTTTATATTTCGGTTTTTTCGATTGAACAATCGTATTCTATGGAAAAAAACAAGCAGATTGGTGTGTTCGAAGTGAAAAATTGGTCAATCTGTTCTGAAATTATGGCGATGTGAAAAATTCGAGCATTATTTTTTTTATATTTCGGTTTTTTCTATTGAACAATCGTATTCTATGGAAAAAAACAAGCAGATTGGTGTGTTCGAAGTGAAAAATTGGCCAATCTGTTCTGAAATTATGGCGATTTGAAAAATTCGAGCATTATTTTTTTTATATTTCGGTTTTTTCGATTGAACAATCGTATTCTATGGAAAAAAAACAAGCAGATTGGTGTGTTCGAAGTGAAAAATTGGTCAATCTGTTCTGAAATTATGGCGATTTGAAAAATTCGAGCATTATTTTTTTATATTTCGGTTTTTTAGATTGAACAATCGTATTCTATGGAAATAAACAAGCAGATTGGTGTGTTCGAAGTGAAAAATTGGTCAATCTGTTCTGAAATTATGGCGATTTGAAAAATTCGAGCATTATTTTTTTTATATTTCGGTTTTTTCGATTGAACAATCGTATTCTATGGAAAAAAACAATCAGATTGGTGTGTTCGAAGTTGAAAATTGGTCGATCTTTTCTGAAATTATGGCGATTTGAAAAATTCGAGCATTATTTTTTTTATATTTCGGTTTTTTCGATTGAACAATCGTATTCTATGGAAAAAAACAAGCAGATTGGTGTGTTCGAAGTGGAAAATTGGTCAATCTGTTCTGAAATTATGGCGATTTGAAAAATTCGAGCATTATTTTTTTTATATTTCGGTTTTTTCGATTGAACAATCGTATTCTATGGAAAAAAACAAGCAGATTGGTGTGTTCGAAGTGAAAAATTGGTCAATCTGTTCTGAAATTATGGCAATTTGAAAAATTCGAGCTATATTTTTTTATATTTCGGTTTTTTCGATTGAACAATCGTATTCTATGGAAAAAAACAAGCAGATTGGTGTGTTCGAAGTGAAAAATTGGTCAATCTGTTCTGAAATTATGGCGATTTGAAAAATTCGAGCATTATTTTTTTTATATTTCGGTTTTTTCGATTGAACAATCGTATTCTATGGAAAAAAATAAGCATATTGGTGTGTTCGAAGTGGAAAATTGGTCAATCTGTTCTGAAATTATGACGATTTGAAAATTTCGAGCATTATTTATTTTATATTTCTGTTTTTTCGATTGAACAATCGTATTCTATGGAAAAAAACAAGCAGATTGGTGTGTTCGAAGTGAAAAATTGGTCAATCTGTTCTGAAATTATAGCGATTTGAAAAATTCGAGCATTATTTTTTTATATTTCGGTTTTTTCGATTGAACAATCGTATTCTATGGAAAAAAACAAGCAGATTGGTGTGTTCGAAGTGAAAAATTGGTCAATCTGTTCTGAAATTATGGCGATGTGAAAAATTCGAGCATTATTTTTTTTATATTTCGGTTTTTTCGATTGAACAATCGTATTCTATGGAAAAAAACAAGCAGATTGGTGTGTTCGAAGTGAAAAATTGGTCAATTTGTTCTGAAATTAGGGCGATTTGAAAAATTCGAGCATTATTTTTTTTATATTTCGGTTTTTTCGATTGAACAATCGTATTCTATGGAAAAAAACAAGCAGATTGGTGTGTTCGAAGTGAAAAATTGGTCAATCTGTTCTGAAATTATGGCGATTTGAATAATTCGAGCATTATTTTTTTTATATTTCGGTTTTTTCGATTGAACAATCGTATTCTATGGAAAAAACAAGCAGATTGGTGTGTTCGAAGTGAAAAATTGGTCAATCTGTTCTGAAATTATGGCGATGTGAAAAATTCGAGCATTATTTTTTTTATATTTCGGTTTTTTCGATTGAACAATCGTATTCTATGGAAAAAAACAAGCAGATTGGTGTGTTCGAAGTGAAAAATTGGTCAATCTGTTCTGAAATTATGGCGATTTGAAAAATTCGAGCATTATTTTTTTTATATTTCGGTTTTTTTGATTGAACAATCGTATTCTATGGAAAAAAACAAGCAGATTGGTGTGTTCGAAGTGAAAAATTGGTCAATCTGTTCTGAAATTATGGCGATTTGAAAAATTCGAGCATTATTTTTTTATATTTCGGTTTTTTCGATTGAACAATCGTATTCTATGGAAAAAAAACAAGCAGATTGGTCTGTTCGAAGTGAAAAATTGGTCAATCTGTTCTGAAATTATGGCGATTTGAAAAATTCGAGCATTATTTTTTTTATATTTCGGTTTTTTCGATTGAACAATCGTATTCTATGGAAAAAAACAAGCAGATTGGTGTGTTCGAAGTGAAAAATTGGTCAATCTGTTCTGAAATTATGGCGATTTGAAAAATTCGAGCATTATTTTTTTTATCTTTCGGTTTTTTCAATTGAACAATCGTATTCTATGGAAAAAAACAAGCAGATTGGTGTGTTCGAAGTGAAAAATTGGTCAATCAGTTCTGAAATTATGGCGATTTGAAAAATTCGAGCATTATTTTTTTTATATTTCGGTTTTTTCGATTGAACAATCGTATTCTATGGAAAAAAACAAGCAGATTGGTGTGTTCGAAGTGAAAAATTGGTCAATCTGTTCTGAAATTATGGCGATTTGAAAAATTCGAGCATTATTTTTTTTATATTTCGGTTTTTTCAATTGAACAATCGTATTCTATGGAAAAAAACAAGCAGATTGGTGTGTTCGAAGTGAAAAATTGGTCAATCTGTTCTGAAATTATGGCGATTTGAAAAATTCGAGCATTATTTTTTTTATATTTCGGTTTTTTCGATTGAACAATCGTATTCTATGGAAAAAAACAAGCAGATTGGTGTGTTCAAAGTGAAAAATTGGTCAGTCTGTTCTGAAACTATGGCGATTTGAAAAATTCGAGCATTATTTTTTTTATATTTCGGTTTTTTCGAGTGAACAATCGTATTCTATGGAAAAAAACAAGCAGATTGGTGTGTTCGAAGTGAAAAATTGGTCAATCTGTTCTGAAATTATGGCGATTTGAAAAATTCGAGCATTATTTTTTTTATATTTCGGTTTTTTCGATTGAACAATCGTATTCTATGGAAAAAAACAAGCAGATTGGTGTGTTCAAAGTGAAAAATTGGTCAATCTGTTCTGAAATTATGGCGATTTGAAAAATTCGAGCATTATTTTTTTTATATTTCGGTTTTTTCGAGTGAACAATCGTATTCTATGGAAAAAAACAAGCAGATTGGTGTGTTCGAAGTGAAAAATTGGTCAATCTGTTCTGAAATTATGGCGATTTGAAAAATTCGAGCATTATTTTTTTTATATTTCGGTTTTTTCGATTGAACAATCGTATTCTATGGAAAAAAAACAAGCAGATTGGTGTGTTCAAAGTGAAAAATTGGTCAATCTGTTCTGAAATTATGGCGATTTGAAAAATTCGAGCATTATTTTTTTTGTATTTCGGTTTTTTCGATTGAACAATCGTATTCTATGGAAAAAAACAAGCAGATTGGTGTGTTCGAAGTGAAAAATTGGTCAATATGTTCTGAAATTATAACTATTTGAAAAATTCGAGCATTATTTTTTTTATATTTCTGTTTTTTCGATTGAACAATCGTATTCTATGGAAAAAAACAAGCAGATTGGTGTGTTCGAAGTGAAAAATTGGTCAATCTGTTCTGAAATTATAGCGATTTGAAAAATTCGAGCATTATTTTTTTATATTTCGGTTTTTTCGATTGAACAATCGTATTCTATGGAAAAAAACAAGCAGATTGGTGTGTTCGAAGTGAAAAATTGGTCAATCTGTTCTGAAATTATGGCGATGTGAAAAATTCGAGCATTATTTTTTTTATATTTCGGTTTTTTCGATTGAACAATCGTATTCTATGGAAAAAAACAAGCAGATTGGTGTGTTCGAAGTGAAAAATTGGTCAATTTGTTCTGAAATTAGGGCGATTTGAAAAATTCGAGCATTATTTTTTTTATATTTCGGTTTTTTCGATTGAACAATCGTATTCTATGGAAAAAAACAAGCAGATTGGTGTGTTCGAAGTGAAAAATTGGTCAATCTGTTCTGAAATTATGGCGATTTGAATAATTCGAGCATTATTTTTTTTATATTTCGGTTTTTTCGATTGAACAATCGTATTCTATGGAAAAAACAAGCAGATTGGTGTGTTCGAAGTGAAAAATTGGTCAATCTGTTCTGAAATTATGGCGATGTGAAAAATTCGAGCATTATTTTTTTTATATTTCGGTTTTTTCGATTGAACAATCGTATTCTATGGAAAAAAACAAGCAGATTGGTGTGTTCGAAGTGAAAAATTGGTCAATCTGTTCTGAAATTATGGCGATTTGAAAAATTCGAGCATTATTTTTTTTATATTTCGGTTTTTTTGATTGAACAATCGTATTCTATGGAAAAAAACAAGCAGATTGGTGTGTTCGAAGTGAAAAATTGGTCAATCTGTTCTGAAATTATGGCGATTTGAAAAATTCGAGCATTATTTTTTTATATTTCGGTTTTTTCGATTGAACAATCGTATTCTATGGAAAAAAAACAAGCAGATTGGTCTGTTCGAAGTGAAAAATTGGTCAATCTGTTCTGAAATTATGGCGATTTGAAAAATTCGAGCATTATTTTTTTTATATTTCGGTTTTTTCGATTGAACAATCGTATTCTATGGAAAAAAACAAGCAGATTGGTGTGTTCGAAGTGAAAAATTGGTCAATCTGTTCTGAAATTATGGCGATTTGAAAAATTCGAGCATTATTTTTTTTATCTTTCGGTTTTTTCAATTGAACAATCGTATTCTATGGAAAAAAACAAGCAGATTGGTGTGTTCGAAGTGAAAAATTGGTCAATCAGTTCTGAAATTATGGCGATTTGAAAAATTCGAGCATTATTTTTTTTATATTTCGGTTTTTTCGATTGAACAATCGTATTCTATGGAAAAAAACAAGCAGATTGGTGTGTTCGAAGTGAAAAATTGGTCAATCTGTTCTGAAATTATGGCGATTTGAAAAATTCGAGCATTATTTTTTTTATATTTCGGTTTTTTCAATTGAACAATCGTATTCTATGGAAAAAAACAAGCAGATTGGTGTGTTCGAAGTGAAAAATTGGTCAATCTGTTCTGAAATTATGGCGATTTGAAAAATTCGAGCATTATTTTTTTTATATTTCGGTTTTTTCGATTGAACAATCGTATTCTATGGAAAAAAACAAGCAGATTGGTGTGTTCAAAGTGAAAAATTGGTCAGTCTGTTCTGAAACTATGGCGATTTGAAAAATTCGAGCATTATTTTTTTTAAATTTCGGTTTTTTCGAGTGAACAATCGTATTCTATGGAAAAAAACAAGCAGATTGGTGTGTTCGAAGTGAAAAATTGGTCAATCTGTTCTGAAATTATGGCGATTTGAAAAATTCGAGCATTATTTTTTTTATATTTCGGTTTTTTCGATTGAACAATCGTATTCTATGGAAAAAAACAAGCAGATTGGTGTGTTCAAAGTGAAAAATTGGTCAATCTGTTCTGAAATTATGGCGATTTGAAAAATTCGAGCATTATTTTTTTTATATTCCGGTTTTTTCGAGTGAACAATCGTATTCTATGGAAAAAAACAAGCAGATTGGTGTGTTCGAAGTGAAAAATTGGTCAATCTGTTCTGAAATTATGGCGATTTGAAAAATTCGAGCATTATTTTTTTTATATTTCGGTTTTTTCGATTGAACAATCGTATTCTATGGAAAAAAAACAAGCAGATTGGTGTGTTCAAAGTGAAAAATTGGTCAATCTGTTCTGAAATTATGGCGATTTGAAAAATTCGAGCATTATTTTTTTTGTATTTCGGTTTTTTCGATTGAACAATCGTATTCTATGGAAAAAAACAAGCAGATTGGTGTGTTCGAAGTGAAAAATTGGTCAATATGTTCTGAAATTATAACTATTTGAAAAATTCGAGCATTATTTTTTTTATATTTCGGTTTTTTCGATTGAACAAACGTATTCTATGGAAAAAAACAAGCAGATTGGTGTGTTCGAAGTGAAAAATTGGTCAATCTGTTCTGAAATTATGGCGATTTGAAAAATTCGAGCATTATTTTTTTATATTTCGGTTTTTTCGATTGAAAAATCGTGTTCTATGGAAAAAAACAAGCAGATTGGTGTGTTCGAAGTGAAAAATTGGTCAATCTGTTCTGAAATTATGGCGATTTGAAGAATTCGAGCATTATTTTTTTTATATTTCGGTTTTTTCGATTGAACAATCGTATTCTATGGAAAAAAACAAGCAGATTGGTGTGTTCGAAGTGAAAAAATGGTCAACCTGTTCTGAAATTATGGCGATTTGAAAAATTCGAGCATTATTTTTTTTTATATTTCGGTTTTTTCGATTGAACAATCGTATTCTATGGAAAAAAACAAGCAGATTGGTGTGTTCGAAGTGAAAAATTGGTCAATCTGTTCTGAAATTATGGCGATTTGAAAAATTCGAGCATTATTTTTTTATATTTCGGTTTTTTCGATCGAACAATCGTATTCTATGGAAAAAAACAAGCAGATTGGTGTGTTCAAAGTGAAAAATTGGTCAATCTGTTCTGAAATTATGGCGATTTGAAAAATTCGAGCATTATTTTTTTTATATTTCGGTTTTTTCAATTGAACAATCGTATTCTATGGAAAAAACAAGCAGATTGGTGTGTTCGAAGTGAAAAATTGGTAAATCTGTTCTGAAATTATTACTATTTGAAAAATTCGAGCATTATTTTTTTTATATTTCGGTTTTTTCGATTGAACAATCGTATTCTATGGAAAAAAACAAGCAGATTGGTGTGTTCGAAGTGAAAAATTGGTCAATCTGTTCTGAAATTATGGCGATTTGAAAAATTCGAGCATTATTTTTTTTATATTTCGGTTTTTTCGATTGAACAATCGTATTCTATGGAAAAAAACAAGCAGATTGGTGTGTTCGAAGTGAAAAATTGGTCAATCTGTTCTGAAATTATGGCGATTTGAAAAATTCGAGCATTATTTTTTTTATATTTCGGTTTTTTCAATTGAACAATCGTATTCTATGGAAAAAAACAAGCAGATTGGTGTGTTCGAAGTGAAAAATTGGTCAATCTGTTCTGAAATTATGGCGATTTGAAAAATTCGAGCATTATTTTTTTTATATTTCGGTTTTTTCGATTGAACAATCGTATTCTATGGAAAAAAACAAACAGATTGGTGTGTTCAAAGTGAAAAATTGGTCAATCTGTTCTGAAACTATGGCGATTTGAAAAATTCGAGCATTATTTTTTTTATATTTCGGTTTTTTCGAGTGAACAATCGTATTCTATGGAAAAAAACAAGCAGATTGGTGTGTTCGAAGTGAAAAATTGGTCAATCTGTTCTGAAATTATGGCGATTTGAAAAATTCGAGCATTATTTTTTTTATATTTCGGTTTTTTCGATGGAACAATCGTATTCTATGGAAAAAAACAAGCAGATTGGTGTGTTCGAAGTGAAAAATTGGTCAATCTGTTCTGAAATTATGGCGATTTGAAAAATTCGAGCATTATTTTTTTTATATTTCGGTTTTTTCGATTGAACAATCGTATTCTATGGAAAAAACAAGCAGATTGGTGTGTTCGAAGTGAAAAATTGGTCAATCTTTTCTGAAATTATGGCGATTTGAAAAATTCGAGCATTATTTTTTCTATATTTCTGTTTTTTCGATGGAACAATCGTATTCTATGGAAAAAAACAAGCAGATTGGTGTGTTCGAAGTGAAAAATTAGTCAATCTGTTCAGAAATTATGGCGATTTGAAAAATTCGAGCATTCTTTTTTTTATATTTCGGTTTTTTCGATTGAACAATCGTATTCTATGGAAAAAAACAAGCAGATTGGTGTGTTCGAAGTGAAAAATTGGTCAATCTGTTCTGAAATTATGGCGATTTGAAAAATTCGAGCATTATTTTTTTTATATTTCGGTTTTTTCGATTGAACAATCGTATTCTATGAAAAAAAACAAGCAGATTGGTGTGTCCGAAGTTGAAAATTGGTCAATCTGTTCTGAAATTATGGCGATTTGAAAAATTCGAGCATTATTTTTTTTATATTTCGGTTTTTTCGATTGAACAATCGTATTCTATGGAAAAAACAAGCAGATTGGTGTGTTCGAAGTGAAAAATTGGTCAATCTGTTCTGAAATTATGGCGATTTGAAAAATTCGAGCATTATTTTTTTATATTTCGGTTTTTTCGATCGAACAATCGTATTCTATGGAAAAAAACAAGCAGATTGGTGTGTTCAAAGTGAAAAATTGGTCAATCTGTTCTGAAATTATGGCGATTTGAAAAATTCGAGCATTATTTTTTTTATATTTCGGTTTTTTCAATTGAACAATCGTATTCTATGGAAAAAACAAGCAGATTGGTGTGTTCGAAGTGAAAAATTGGTAAATCTGTTCTGAAATTATTACTATTTGAAAAATTCGAGCATTATTTTTTTTATATTTCGGTTTTTTCGATTGAACAATCGTATTCTATGGAAAAAAACAAGCAGATTGGTGTGTTCGAAGTGAAAAATTGGTCAATCTGTTCTGAAATTATGGCGATTTGAAAAATTCGAGCATTATTTTTTTTATATTTCGGTTTTTTCGATTGAACAATCGTATTCTATGGAAAAAAACAAGCAGATTGGTGTGTTCGAAGTGACAAATTGGTCAATCTGTACTGAAATTATGGCGATTTGAAAAATTCGAGCATTATTTTTTTTATATTTCGGTTTTTTCGATGGAACAATCGTATTCTATGGAAAAAAACAAGCAGATTGGTGTGTTCGAAGTGAAAAATTGGTCAATCTGTTCTGAAATTATGGCGATTTGAAAAATTCGAGCATTCTTTTTTTTATATTTCGGTTTTTTCGATTGAACAATCGTATTCTATGGAAAAAACAAGCAGATTGGTGTGTTCGAAGTGAAAAATTGGTCAATCTGTTCTGAAATTATGGCGATTTGAAAAATTCGAGCTATATTTTTTTTATATTTCGGTTTTTTTGATTGAACAATCGTATTCTATGGAAAAAAACAAGCAGATTGGTGTGTTCGAAGTGAAAAATTGGTCAATCTGTTCTGAAATTATGGCGATTTGAAAAATTCGAGCATTATTTTTTTTATATTTCGGTTTTTTCGATGGAACAATCGTATTCTATGGAAAAAAACAAGCAGATTGGTGTGTTCGAAGTGAATAATTGGTCAATCTGTTCTGAAATTATGGCGATTTGAAAAATTCGAGCATTATTTTTTTTATATTTCGGTTTTTTCGATTGAACAATCGTATTCTATGGAAAAAACAAGCAGATTGGTGTGTTCGAAGTGAAAAATTGGTCAATCTGTTCTGAAATTATGGCGATTTGAAAAATTCGAGCATTATTTTTTCTATATTTCTGTTTTTTCGATGGAACAATCGTATTCTATGGAAAAAAACAAGCAGATTGGTGTGTTCGGAGTGAAAAATTGGTCAATCTGTTCAGAAATTATGGCGATTTGAAAAATTCGAGCATTCTTTTTTTTATATTTCGGTTTTTTCGATTGAACAATCGTATTCTATGGAAAAAAACAAGCAGATTGGTGTGTTCGAAGTGAAAAATTGGTCAATCTGTTCTGAAATTATGGCGATTTGAAAAATTCGAGCATTATTTTTTTTATATTTCGGTTTTTTCGATTGAACAATCGTATTCTATGAAAAAAAACAAGCAGATTGGTGTGTCCGAAGTTGAAAATTGGTCAATCTGTTCTGAAATTATGGCGATTTGAAAAATTCGAGCATTATTTTTTTTATATTTCGGTTTTTTCGATTGAACAATCGTATTCTATGGAAAAAACAAGCAGATTGGTGTGTTCGAAGTGAAAAATTGGTCAATCTGTTCTGAAATTATGGCGATTTGAAAAATTCGAGCATTTTTTTTTATATTTCGGTTTTTTCGATTGAACAATCGTATTCTATGGAAAAAAACAAGCAGATTGGTGTGTCCGAAGTTGAAAATTGGTCAATCTGTTCTGAAATTATGGCGATTTGAAAAATTCGAGCATTATTTTTTTTATATTTCGGTTTTTTCGATTGAACAATCGTATTCTATGTAAAAAAACAAGCAGATTGGTGTGTCCGAAGTTGAAAATTGGTCAATCTGTTCTGAAATTATGGCGATTTGAAAAATTTGAGCATTATTTTTTTTATATTTCGGTTTTTTCGATTGAACAATCGTATTCTATGGAAAAAAAAAGCAGATTGGTGTGTTCGAAGTGAAAAATTGGTCAATCCGTTCTGAAATTATGGCGATTTGAAAAATTCGAGCATTATTTTTTTTATATTTCGGTTTTTTCGATGGAACAATCGTATTCTATGGAAAAAAACAAGCAGATTGGTGTGTTCGAAGTGAAAAATTGGTCAATCTGTTCTGAAATTATGGCGATTTGAAAAATTCGAGCATTATTTTTTTTATATTTCGGTTTTTTCGATTGAACAATCGTATTCTATGGAAAAAAACAAGCAGATTGGTGTGTTCGAAGTGAAAAATTAGTCAATCTGTTCTGAAATTATGGCGATTTGAAAAATTCGAGCATTATTTTTTTTATATTTCGGTTTTTTCGATTGAACAATCGTATTCTATGGAAAAAAACAAGCAGATTGGTGTGTTCAAAGTGAAAAATTGGTCAATCTGTTCTGAAATTATGGCGATTTGAAAAATTCGAGCATTATTTTTTTTATATTTCGGTTTTTTCGAGTGAACAATCGTATTCTATGGAAAAAAACAAGCAGATTGGTGTGTTCGAAGTTGAAAATTGGTCAATCTGTTCTGAAATTATGGCGATTTGAAAAATTCGAGCATTATTTTTTTTATATTTCGGTTTTTTCGATTGAACAATCGTATTCTATGGAAAAAAAACAAGCAGATTGGTGTGTTCGAAGTGAAAAATTGGTCAATCTGTTCTGAAATTATGGCGATTTGAAAAATTCGAGCATTATTTTTTTTATATTTCGGTTTTTTCGATTGAAAAATCGTGTTCTATGGAAAAAAAACAAGCAGATTGGTGTGTTCGAAGTGAAAAATTGGTCAATCTGTTCTGAAATTATGGCGATTTGAAGAATTCGAGCATTATTTTTTTTATATTTCGGTTTTTTCGATTGAACGATCGTATTCTATGGAAAAAAACAAGCAGATTGGTGTGTTCGAAGTTGAAAATTGGTCAATCTGTTCTGAAATTATGGCGATTTGAAAAATTCGAGCATTATTTTTTTTATATTTCGGTTTTTTCGATTGAACAATCGTATTCTATGGAAAAAAAACAAGCAGATTGGTGTGTTCGAAGTGAAAAATTGGTCAATCTGTTCTGAAATTATGGCGATTTGAAAAATTCGAGCATTATTTTTTTTATATTTCGGTTTTTTCGATTGAACAATCGTATTCTATGGAAATAAACAAGCAGATTGGTGTGTTCGAAGTGAAAAATTGGTCAATCTGTTCTGAAATTATGGCGATTTGAAAAATTCGAGCATTATTTTTTTTATATTAAGGTTTTTTCGATTGAACAATCGTATTATATGGAAAAAAACAAGCAGATTGGTGTGTTCGAAGTGAAAAATTGGTCAATCTGTTCTGAAATTATGGCGATTTGAAAAATTCGAGCATTATTTTTTTTATATTTCGGTTTTTTCGATTGAACAATCGTATTCTATGGAAAAAAACAAGCAGATTGGTGTGTTCGAAGTGAAAAATTGGTCAATCTGTTCTGAAATTATGGCGATTTGAAAAATTCGAGCATTATTTTTTTTATATTTCGGTTTTTTCGATTGAACAATCGTATTCTATGGAAAAAAACAAGCAGATTGGTGTGTTCGAAGTGAAAAATTGGTCAATCTGTTCTGAAATTATGGCGATGTGAAAAATTCGAGCATTATTTTTTTTATATTTCGGTTTTTTCGATTGAACAATCGTATTCTATGGAAAAAAACAAGCAGATTGGTGTGTTCGAAGTGAAAAATTGGTCAATCTGTTCTGAAATTATGGCGATGTGAAAAATTCGAGCATTATTTTTTTTATATTTCGGTTTTTTCTATTGAACAATCATATTCTATGGACAAAAACAAGCAGATTGGTGTGTTCGAAGTTGAAAATTGGTCAATCTGTTCTGAAATTATGGCGATTTGAAAAATTCGAGCATTATTTTTTTTATATTTCGGTTTTTTCGATTGAACAATCGTATTCTATGGAAAAAAAACAAGCAGATTGGTGTGTTCGAAGTGAAAAATTGGTCAATCTGTTCTGAAATTATGGCGATTTGAAAAATTCGAGCATTATTTTTTTATATTTCGGTTTTTTAGATTGAACAATCGTATTCTATGGAAAAAAACAAGCAGATTGGTGTGTTCGAAGTGAAAAATTGGTCAATCTGTTCTGAAATTATGGCGATGTGAAAAATTCGAGCATTATTTTTTTTATATTTCGGTTTTTTCGATTGAACAATCGTATTCTATGGAAAAAAACAAGCAGATTGGTGTGTTCGAAGTGAAAAATTGGTCAATCTGTTCTGAAATTATGGCGATGTGAAAAATTCGAGCATTATTTTTTTTATATTTCGGTTTTTTCTATTGAACAATCGTATTCTATGGAAAAAAACAAGCAGATTGGTGTGTTCGAAGTGAAAAATTGGCCAATCTGTTCTGAAATTATGGCGATTTGAAAAATTCGAGCATTATTTTTTTTATATTTCGGTTTTTTCGATTGAACAATCGTATTCTATGGATAAAAAACAAGCAGATTGGTGTGTTCGAAGTGAAAAATTGGTCAATCTGTTCTGAAATTATGGCGATTTGAAAAATTCGAGCATTATTTTTTTATATTTCGGTTTTTTAGATTGAACAATCGTATTCTATGGAAATAAACAAGCAGATTGGTGTGTTCGAAGTGAAAAATTGGTCAATCTGTTCTGAAATTATGGCGATTTGAAAAATTCGAGCATTATTTTTTTTATATTTCGGTTTTTTCGATTGAACAATCGTATTCTATGGAAAAAAACAATCAGATTGGTGTGTTCGAAGTTGAAAATTGGTCGATCTTTTCTGAAATTATGGCGATTTGAAAAATTCGAGCATTATTTTTTTTATATTTCGGTTTTTTCGATTGA
Organism: Chrysomela aeneicollis; assembly: GCA_029955515.1. Classification (NCBI taxonomy): domain Eukaryota; kingdom Metazoa; phylum Arthropoda; class Insecta; order Coleoptera; family Chrysomelidae; genus Chrysomela; species Chrysomela aeneicollis. The sequence goes on along the minus strand of JARUHQ010000015.1, from coordinate 15,804,626 downwards.
ACAATCGTATTCTATGGAAAAAAACAAGCAGATTGGTGTGTTCGAAGTGGAAAATTGGTCAATCTGTTCTGAAATTATGGCGATTTGAAAAATTCGAGCATTATTTTTTTTATATTTCGGTTTTTTCGATTGAACAATCGTATTCTATGGAAAAAAACAAGCAGATTGGTGTGTTCGAAGTGAAAAATTGGTCAATCTGTTCTGAAATTATGGCGATTTGAATAATTCGAGCATTATTTTTTTTATATTTCGGTTTTTTCGATTGAACAATCGTATTCTATGGAAAAAACAAGCAGATTGGTGTGTTCGAAGTGAAAAATTGGTCAATCTGTTCTGAAATTATGGCGATGTGAAAAATTCGAGCATTATTTTTTTTATATTTCGGTTTTTTCGATTGAACAATCGTATTTCTATGGAAAAAAACAAGCAGATTGGTGTGTTCGAAGTGAAAAATTGGTCAATCTGTTCTGAAATTATGGCGATTTGAAAAATTCGAGCATTATTTTTTTTATATTTCGGTTTTTTTGATTGAACAATCGTATTCTATGGAAAAAAACAAGCAGATTGGTGTGTTCGAAGTGAAAAATTGGTCAATCTGTTCTGAAATTATGGCGATTTGAAAAATTCGAGCATTATTTTTTTATATTTCGGTTTTTTCGATTGAACAATCGTATTCTATGGAAAAAAAACAAGCAGATTGGTCTGTTCGAAGTGAAAAATTGGTCAATCTGTTCTGAAATTATGGCGATTTGAAAAATTCGAGCATTATTTTTTTTATATTTCGGTTTTTTCGATTGAACAATCGTATTCTATGGAAAAAAACAAGCAGATTGGTGTGTTCGAAGTGAAAAATTGGTCAATCTGTTCTGAAATTATGGCGATTTGAAAAATTCGAGCATTATTTTTTTTATCTTTCGGTTTTTTCAATTGAACAATCGTATTCTATGGTAAAAAACAAGCAGATTGGTGTGTTCGAAGTGAAAAATTGGTCAATCAGTTCTGAAATTATGGCGATTTGAAAAATTCGAGCATTATTTTTTTTATATTTCGGTTTTTTCGATTGAACAATCGTATTCTATGGAAAAAAACAAGCAGATTGGTGTGTTCGAAGTGAAAAATTGGTCAATCTGTTCTGAAATTATGGCGATTTGAAAAATTCGAGCATTATTTTTTTTATATTTCGGTTTTTTCAATTGAACAATCGTATTCTATGGAAAAAAACAAGCAGATTGGTGTGTTCGAAGTGAAAAATTGGTCAATCTGTTCTGAAATTATGGCGATTTGAAAAATTCGAGCATTATTTTTTTTATATTTCGGTTTTTTCGATTGAACAATCGTATTCTATGGAAAAAAACAAGCAGATTGGTGTGTTCAAAGTGAAAAATTGGTCAATCTGTTCTGAAACTATGGCGATTTGAAAAATTCGAGCATTATTTTTTTTATATTTCGGTTTTTTCGAGTGAACAATCGTATTCTATGGAAAAAAACAAGCAGATTGGTGTGTTCGAAGTGAAAAATTGGTCAATCTGTTCTGAAATTATGGCGATTTGAAAAATTCGAGCATTATTTTTTTTATATTTCGGTTTTTTCGATTGAACAATCGTATTCTATGGAAAAAAACAAGCAGATTGGTGTGTTCAAAGTGAAAAATTGGTCAATCTGTTCTGAAATTATGGCGATTTGAAAAATTCGAGCATTATTTTTTTTATATTTCGGTTTTTTCGAGTGAACAATCGTATTCTATGGAAAAAAACAAGCAGATTGGTGTGTTCGAAGTGAAAAATTGGTCAATCTGTTCTGAAATTATGGCGATTTGAAAAATTCGAGCATTATTTTTTCTATATTTCGGTTTTTTCGATTGAACAATCGTATTCTATGGAAAAAAAACAAGCAGATTGGTGTGTTCAAAGTGAAAAATTGGTCAATCTGTTCTGAAATTATGGCGATTTGAAAAATTCGAGCATTATTTTTTTTGTATTTCGGTTTTTTCGATTGAACAATCGTATTCTATGGAAAAAAACAAGCAGATTGGTGTGTTCGAAGTGAAAAATTGGTCAATATGTTCTGAAATTATAACTATTTGAAAAATTCGAGCATTATTTTTTTTATATTTCGGTTTTTTCGATTGAACAAACGTATTCTATGGAAAAAAACAAGCAGATTGGTGTGTTCGAAGTGAAAAATTGGTCAATCTGTTCTGAAATTATGGCGATTTGAAAAATTCGAGCATTATTTTTTTATATTTCGGTTTTTTCGATTGAAAAATCGTGTTCTATGGAAAAAAACAAGCAGATTGGTGTGTTCGAAGTGAAAAATTGGTCAATCTGTTCTGAAATTATGGCGATTTGAAGAATTCGAGCATTATTTTTTTTATATTTCGGTTTTTTCGATTGAACAATCGTATTCTATGGAAAAAAACAAGCAGATTGGTGTGTTCGAAGTGAAAAAATGGTCAACCTGTTCTGAAATTATGGCGATTTGAAAAATTCGAGCATTATTTTTTTTTATATTTCGGTTTTTTCGATTGAACAATCGTATTCTATGGAAAAAAACAAGCAGATTGGTGTGTTCGAAGTGAAAAATTGGTCAATCTGTTCTGAAATTATGGCGATTTGAAAAATTCGAGCATTATTTTTTTATATTTCGGTTTTTTCGATCGAACAATCGTATTCTATGGAAAAAAACAAGCAGATTGGTGTGTTCAAAGTGAAAAATTGGTCAATCTGTTCTGAAATTATGGCGATTTGAAAAATTCGAGCATTATTTTTTTTATATTTCGGTTTTTTCAATTGAACAATCGTATTCTATGGAAAAAACAAGCAGATTGGTGTGTTCGAAGTGAAAAATTGGTAAATCTGTTCTGAAATTATTACTATTTGAAAAATTCGAGCATTATTTTTTTTATATTTCGGTTTTTTCGATTGAACAATCGTATTCTATGGAAAAAAACAAGCAGATTGGTGTGTTCGAAGTGAAAAATTGGTCAATCTGTTCTGAAATTATGGCGATTTGAAAAATTCGAGCATTATTTTTTTTATATTTCGGTTTTTTCGATTGAACAATCGTATTCTATGGAAAAAAACAAGCAGATTGGTGTGTTCGAAGTGAAAAATTGGTCAATCTGTTCTGAAATTATGGCGATTTGAAAAATTCGAGCATTATTTTTTTTATATTTCGGTTTTTTCAATTGAACAATCGTATTCTATGGAAAAAAACAAGCAGATTGGTGTGTTCGAAGTGAAAAATAGGTCAATCTGTTCTGAAATTATGGCGATTTGAAAAATTCGAGCATTATTTTTTTTATATTTCGGTTTTTTCGATTGAACAATCGTATTCTATGGAAAAAAACAAGCAGATTGGTGTGTTCAAAGTGAAAAATTGGTCAATCTGTTCTGAAACTATGGCGATTTGAAAAATTCGAGCATTATTTTTTTTATATTTCGGTTTTTTCGAGTGAACAATCGTATTCTATGGAAAAAAACAAGCAGATTGGTGTGTTCGAAGTGAAAAATTGGTCAATCTGTTCTGAAATTATGGCGATTTGAAAAATTCGAGCATTATTTTTTTTATATTTCGGTTTTTTCGATGGAACAATCGTATTCTATGGAAAAAAACAAGCAGATTGGTGTGTTCGAAGTGAAAAATTGGTCAATCTGTTCTGAAATTATGGCGATTTGAAAAATTCGAGCATTATTTTTTTTATATTTCGGTTTTTTCGATTGAACAATCGTATTCTATGGAAAAAACAAGCAGATTGGTGTGTTCGAAGTGAAAAATTGGTCAATCTTTTCTGAAATTATGGCGATTTGAAAAATTCGAGCATTATTTTTTCTATATTTCTGTTTTTTCGATGGAACAATCGTATTCTATGGAAAAAAACAAGCAGATTGGTGTGTTCGAAGTGAAAAATTAGTCAATCTGTTCAGAAATTATGGCGATTTGAAAAATTCGAGCATTCTTTTTTTTATATTTCGGTTTTTTCGATTGAACAATCGTATTCTATGGAAAAAAACAAGCAGATTGGTGTGTTCGAAGTGAAAAATTGGTCAATCTGTTCTGAAATTATGGCGATTTGAAAAATTCGAGCATTATTTTTTTTATATTTCGGTTTTTTCGATTGAACAATCGTATTCTATGAAAAAAAACAAGCAGATTGGTGTGTCCGAAGTTGAAAATTGGTCAATCTGTTCTGAAATTATGGCGATTTGAAAAATTCGAGCATTATTTTTTTTATATTTCGGTTTTTTCGATTGAACAATCGTATTCTATGGAAAAAACAAGCAGATTGGTGTGTTCGAAGTGAAAAATTGGTCAATCTGTTCTGAAATTATGGCGATTTGAAAAATTCGAGCATTATTTTTTTATATTTCGGTTTTTTCGATCGAACAATCGTATTCTATGGAAAAAAACAAGCAGATTGGTGTGTTCAAAGTGAAAAATTGGTCAATCTGTTCTGAAATTATGGCGATTTGAAAAATTCGAGCATTATTTTTTTTATATTTCGGTTTTTTCAATTGAACAATCGTATTCTATGGAAAAAACAAGCAGATTGGTGTGTTCGAAGTGAAAAATTGGTAAATCTGTTCTGAAATTATTACTATTTGAAAAATTCGAGCATTATTTTTTTTATATTTCGGTTTTTTCGATTGAACAATCGTATTCTATGGAAAAAAACAAGCAGATTGGTGTGTTCGAAGTGAAAAATTGGTCAATCTGTTCTGAAATTATGGCGATTTGAAAAATTCGAGCATTATTTTTTTTATATTTCGGTTTTTTCGATTGAACAATCGTATTCTATGGAAAAAAACAAGCAGATTGGTGTGTTCGAAGTGACAAATTGGTCAATCTGTTCTGAAATTATGGCGATTTGAAAAATTCGAGCATTATTTTTTTTATATTTCGGTTTTTTCGATGGAACAATCGTATTCTATGGAAAAAAACAAGCAGATTGGTGTGTTCGAAGTGAAAAATTGGTCAATCTGTTCTGAAATTATGGCGATTTGAAAAATTCGAGCATTCTTTTTTTTATATTTCGGTTTTTTCGATTGAACAATCGTATTCTATGGAAAAAACAAGCAGATTGGTGTGTTCGAAGTGAAAAATTGGTCAATCTGTTCTGAAATTATGGCGATTTGAAAAATTCGAGCTATATTTTTTTTATATTTCGGTTTTTTTGATTGAACAATCGTATTCTATGGAAAAAAAACAAGCAGATTGGTGTGTTCGAAGTGAAAAATTGGTCAATCTGTTCTGAAATTATGGCGATTTGAAAAATTCGAGCATTATTTTTTTTATATTTCGGTTTTTTCGATGGAACAATCGTATTCTATGGAAAAAAACAAGCAGATTGGTGTGTTCGAAGTGAATAATTGGTCAATCTGTTCTGAAATTATGGCGATTTGAAAAATTCGAGCATTATTTTTTTTATATTTCGGTTTTTTCGATTGAACAATCGTATTCTATGGAAAAAACAAGCAGATTGGTGTGTTCGAAGTGAAAAATTGGTCAATCTGTTCTGAAATTATGGCGATTTGAAAAATTCGAGCATTATTTTTTCTATATTTCTGTTTTTTCGATGGAACAATCGTATTCTATGGAAAAAAACAAGCAGATTGGTGTGTTCGGAGTGAAAAATTGGTCAATCTGTTCAGAAATTATGGCGATTTGAAAAATTCGAGCATTCTTTTTTTTATATTTCGGTTTTTTCGATTGAACAATCGTATTCTATGGAAAAAAACAAGCAGATTGGTGTGTTCGAAGTGAAAAATTGGTCAATCTGTTCTGAAATTATGGCGATTTGAAAAATTCGAGCATTATTTTTTTTATATTTCGGTTTTTTCGATTGAACAATCGTATTCTATGAAAAAAAACAAGCAGATTGGTGTGTCCGAAGTTGAAAATTGGTCAATCTGTTCTGAAATTATGGCGATTTGAAAAATTCGAGCATTATTTTTTTTATATTTCGGTTTTTTCGATTGAACAATCGTATTCTATGGAAAAAACAAGCAGATTGGTGTGTTCGAAGTGAAAAATTGGTCAATCTGTTCTGAAATTATGGCGATTTGAAAAATTCGAGCATTTTTTTTTATATTTCGGTTTTTTCGATTGAACAATCGTATTCTATGGAAAAAAACAAGCAGATTGGTGTGTCCGAAGTTGAAAATTGGTCAATCTGTTCTGAAATTATGGCGATTTGAAAAATTCGAGCATTATTTTTTTTATATTTCGGTTTTTTCGATTGAACAATCGTATTCTATGTAAAAAAACAAGCAGATTGGTGTGTCCGAAGTTGAAAATTGGTCAATCTGTTCTGAAATTATGGCGATTTGAAAAATTTGAGCATTATTTTTTTTATATTTCGGTTTTTTCGATTGAACAATCGTATTCTATGGAAAAAAAAAGCAGATTGGTGTGTTCGAAGTGAAAAATTGGTCAATCCGTTCTGAAATTATGGCGATTTGAAAAATTCGAGCATTATTTTTTTTATATTTCGGTGTTTTCGATGGAACAATCGTATTCTATGGAAAAAAACAAGCAGATTGGTGTGTTCGAAGTGAAAAATTGGTCAATCTGTTCTGAAATTATGGCGATTTGAAAAATTCGAGCATTATTTTTTTTATATTTCGGTTTTTTCGATTGAACAATCGTATTCTATGGAAAAAAACAAGCAGATTGGTGTGTTCGAAGTGAAAAATTAGTCAATCTGTTCTGAAATTATGGCGATTTGAAAAATTCGAGCATTATTTTTTTTATATTTCGGTTTTTTCGATTGAACAATCGTATTCTATGGAAAAAAACAAGCAGATTGGTGTGTTCAAAGTGAAAAATTGGTCAATCTGTTCTGAAATTATGGCGATTTGAAAAATTCGAGCATTATTTTTTTTATATTTCGGTTTTTTCGATTGAACAATCGTATTCTATGGAAAAAACAAGCAGATTGGTGTGTTCGAAGTGAAAAATTGGTCAATCTTTTCTGAAATTATGGCGATTTGAAAAATTCGAGCATTATTTTTTCTATATTTCTGTTTTTTCGATGGAACAATCGTATTCTATGGAAAAAAACAAGCAGATTGGTGTGTTCGAAGTGAAAAATTAGTCAATCTGTTCAGAAATTATGGCGATTTGAAAAATTCGAGCATTCTTTTTTTTATATTTCGGTTTTTTCGATTGAAACAAGCAGATTGGTGTGTTCGAAGTGAAAAATTGGTCAATCTGTTCTGAAATTATGGCGATTTGAAAAATTCGAGCATTATTTTTTTTATATTTCGGTTTTTTCGATTGAACAATCGTATTCTATGAAAAAAAACAAGCAGATTGGTGTGTCCGAAGTTGAAAATTGGTCAATCTGTTCTGAAATTATGGCGATTTGAAAAATTCGAGCATTATTTTTTTTATATTTCGGTTTTTTCGATTGAACAATCGTATTCCATGGAAAAAACAAGCAGATTGGTGTGTTCGAAGTGAAAAATTGGTCAATCTGTTCTGAAATTATGGCGATTTGAAAAATTCGAGCATTATTTTTTTATATTTCGGTTTTTTCGATCGAACAATCGTATTCTATGGAAAAAAACAAGCAGATTGGTGTGTTCAAAGTGAAAAATTGGTCAATCTGTTCTGAAACTATGGCGATTTGAAAAATTCGAGCATTATTTTTTTTAAATTTCGGTTTTTTCAATTGAACAATCGTATTCTATGGAAAAAACAAGCAGATTGGTGTGTTCGAAGTGAAAAATTGGTAAATCTGTTCTGAAATTATTACTATTTGAAAAATTCGAGCATTATTTTTTTTATATTTCGGTTTTTTCGATTGAACAATCGTATTCTATGGAAAAAAACAAGCAGATTGGTGTGTTCGAAGTGAAAAATTGGTCAATCTGTTCTGAAATTATGGCGATTTGAAAAATTCGAGCATTATTTTTTTTATATTTCGGTTTTTTCGATTGAACAATCGTATTCTATGGAAAAAAACAAGCAGATTGGTGTGTTCGAAGTGACAAATTGGTCAATCTGTTCTGAAATTATGGCGATTTGAAAAATTCGAGCATTATTTTTTTTATATTTCGGTTTTTTCGATGGAACAATCGTATTCTATGGAAAAAAACAAGCAGATTGGTGTGTTCGAAGTGAAAAATTGGTCAATCTGTTCTGAAATTATGGCGATTTGAAAAATTCGAGCATTCTTTTTTTTATATTTCGGTTTTTTCGATTGAACAATCGTATTCTATGGAAAAAACAAGCAGATTGGTGTGTTCGAAGTGAAAAATTGGTCAATCTGTTCTGAAATTATGGCGATTTGAAAAATTCGAGCTATATTTTCTTTATATTTCGGTTTTTTTGATTGAACAATCGTATTCTATGGAAAAAAACAAGCAGATTGGTGTGTTCGAAGTGAAAAATTGGTCAATCTGTTCTGAAATTATGGCGATTTGAAAAATTCGAGCATTATTTTTTTTATATTTCGGTTTTTTCGATGGAACAATCGTATTCTATGGAAAAAAACAAGCAGATTGGTGTGTTCGAAGTGAATAATTGGTCAATCTGTTCTGAAATTATGGCGATTTGAAAAATTCGAGCATTATTTTTTTTATATTTCGGTTTTTTCGATTGAACAATCGTATTCTATGGAAAAAACAAGCAGATTGGTGTGTTCGAAGTGAAAAATTGGTCAATCTGTTCTGAAATTATGGCGATTTGAAAAATTCGAGCATTATTTTTTCTATATTTCTGTTTTTTCGATGGAACAATCGTATTCTATGGAAAAAAACAAGCAGATTGGTGTGTTCGGAGTGAAAAATTGGTCAATCTGTTCAGAAATTATGGCGATTTGAAAAATTCGAGCATTCTTTTTTTTATATTTCGGTTTTTTCGATTGAACAATCGTATTCTATGGAAAAAAACAAGCAGATTGGTGTGTTCGAAGTGAAAAATTGGTCAATCTGTTCTGAAATTATGGCGATTTGAAAAATTCGAGCATTATTTTTTTTATATTTCGGTTTTTTCGATTGAACAATCGTATTCTATGAAAAAAAACAAGCAGATTGGTGTGTCCGAAGTTGAAAATTGGTCAATCTGTTCTGAAATTATGGCGATTTGAAAAATTCGAGCATTATTTTTTTTATATTTCGGTTTTTTCGATTGAACAATCGTATTCTATGGAAAAAACAAGCAGATTGGTGTGTTCGAAGTGAAAAATTGGTCAATCTGTTCTGAAATTATGGCGATTTGAAAAATTCGAGCATTTTTTTTTATATTTCGGTTTTTTCGATTGAACAATCGTATTCTATGGAAAAAAACAAGCAGATTGGTGTGTCCGAAGTTGAAAATTGGTCAATCTGTTCTGAAATTATGGCGATTTGAAAAATTCGAGCATTATTTTTTTTATATTTCGGTTTTTTCGATTGAACAATCGTATTCTATGGAAAAAAACAAGCAGATTGGTGTGTTCGAAGTGGAAAATTGGTCAATCTGTTCTGAAATTATGGCGATTTGAAAAATTCGAGCATTATTTTTTTTATATTTCGGTTTTTTCGATTGAACAATCGTATTCTATGGAAAAAAACAAGCAGATTGGTGTGTTCGAAGTGAAAAATTGGTCAATCTGTTCTGAAATTATGGCAATTTGAAAAATTCGAGCTATATTTTTTTATATTTCGGTTTTTTCGATTGAACAATCGTATTCTATGGAAAAAAACAAGCAGATTGGTGTGTTCGAAGTGAAAAATTGGTCAATCTGTTCTGAAATTATGGCGATTTGAAAAATTCGAGCATTATTTTTTTTATATTTCGGTTTTTTCGATTGAACAATCGTATTCTATGGAAAAAAATAAGCATATTGGTGTGTTCGAAGTGAAAAATTGGTCAATCTGTTCTGAAATTATGGCGATTTGAAAAATTCGAGCATTATTTTTTTTATATTTCGGTTTTTTCGATTGAACAATCGTATTCTATGGAAAAAAACAAGCAGATTGGTGTGTTCAAAGTGAAAAATTGGTCAATCTGTTCTGAAATTATGGCGATTTGAAAAATTCGAGCATTATTTTTTTTATATTTCGGTTTTTTCGAGTGAACAATCGTATTCTATGGAAAAAAACAAGCAGATTGGTGTGTTCGAAGTGAAAAATTGGTCAATCTGTTCTGAAATTATATCGATTTGAAAAATTCGAGCATTATTTTTTTTATATTTCGGTTTCTTCGATTGAAAAATCGTGTTCTATGGAAAAAAAACAAGCAGATTGGTGTGTTCGAAGTGAAAAATTGGTCAATCTGTTCTGAAATTATGGCGATTTGAAGAATTCGAGCATTATTTTTTTTATATTTCGGTTTTTTCGATTGAACGATCGTATTCTATGGAAAAAAACAAGCAGATTGGTGTGTTCGAAGTTGAAAATTGGTCAATCTGTTCTGAAATTATGGCGATTTGAAAAATTCGAGCATTATTTTTTTTATATTTCGGTTTTTTCGATTGAACAATCGTATTCTATGGAAAAAAAACAAGCAGATTGGTGTGTTCGAAGTGAAAAATTGGTCAATCTGTTCTGAAATTATGGCGATTTGAAAAATTCGAGCATTATTTTTTTTATATTTCGGTTTTTTCGATTGAAAAATCGTGTTCTATGGAAAAAAAACAAGCAGATTGGTGTGTTCGAAGTGAAAAATTGGTCAATCTGTTCTGAAATTATGGCGATTTGAAGAATTCGAGCATTATTTTTTTTATATTTCGGTTTTTTCGATTGAACGATCGTATTCTATGGAAAAAAACAAGCAGATTGGTGTGTTCGAAGTTGAAAATTGGTCAATCTGTTCTGAAATTATGGCGATTTGAAAAATTCGAGCATTATTTTTTTTATATTTCGGTTTTTTCGATTGAACAATCGTATTCTATGGAAAAAAAACAAGCAGATTGGTGTGTTCGAAGTGAAAAATTGGTCAATCTGTTCTGAAATTATGGCGATTTGAAAAATTCGAGCATTATTTTTTTTATATTTCGGTTTTTTCGATTGAACAATCGTATTCTATGGAAAAAAACAAGCAGATTGGTGTGTTCGAAGTGAAAAATTGGTCAATCTGTTCTGAAATTATGGCGATGTGAAAAATTCGAGCATTATTTTTTTTATATTTCGGTTTTTTCGATTGAACAATCGTATTCTATGGAAAAAAACAAGCAGATTGGTGTGTTCGAAGTGAAAAATTGGTCAATCTGTTCTGAAATTATGGCGATTTGAAAAATTCGAGCATTATTTTTTTTATATTAAGGTTTTTTCGATTGAACAATCGTATTATATGGAAAAAAACAAGCAGATTGGTGTGTTCGAAGTGAAAAATTGGTCAATCTGTTCTGAAATTATGGCGATTTGAAAAATTCGAGCATTATTTTTTTTATATTTCGGTTTTTTCGATTGAACAATCGTATTCTATGGAAAAAAACAAGCAGATTGGTGTGTCCGAAGTTGAAAATTGGTCAATCTGTTCTGAAATTATGGCGATTTGAAAAATTTGAGCATTATTTTTTTTATATTAAGGTTTTTTCGATTGAACAATCGTATTATATGGAAAAAAACAAGCAGATTGGTGTGTTCGAAGTGAAAAATTGGTCAATCTGTTCTGAAATTATGGCGATTTGAAAAATTCGAGCATTATTTTTTTTATATTTCGGTTTTTTCGATTGAACAATCGTATTCTATGGAAAAAAACAAGCAGATTGGTGTGTCCGAAGTTGAAAATTGGTCAATCTGTTCTGAAATTATGGCGATTTGAAAAATTTGAGCATTATTTTTTTTATATTTCGGTTTTTTCGATTGAACAATCGTATTCTATGGAAAAAAAAAGCAGATTGGTGTGTTCGAAGTGAAAAATTGGTCAATCCGTTCTGAAATTATGGCGATTTGAAAAATTCGAGCATTATTTTTTTTATATTTCGGTTTTTTCGATGGAACAATCGTATTCTATGGAAAAAAACAAGCAGATTGGTGTGTTCGAAGTGAAAAATTGGTAAATCTGTTCTGAAATTATTACTATTTGAAAAATTCGAGCATTATTTTTTTTATATTTCGGTTTTTTCGATTGAACAATCGTATTCTATGGAAAAAAACAAGCAGATTGGTGTGTTCGAAGTGAAAAATTGGTCAATCTGTTCTGAAATTATGGCGATTTGAAAAATTCGAGCATTATTTTTTTTATATTTCGGTTTTTTCGATTGAACAATCGTATTCTATGGAAAAAAACAAGCAGATTGGTGTGTTCGAAGTGGAAAATTGGTCAATCTGTTCTGAAATTATGGCGATTTGAAAAATTCGAGCATTATTTTTTTTATATTTCGGTTTTTTCGATTGAACAATCGTATTCTATGGAAAAAAACAAGCAGATTGGTGTGTTCGAAGTGAAAAATTGGTCAATCTGTTCTGAAATTATGGCGATTTGAAAAATTCGAGCATTATTTTTTTTATATTTCGGTTTTTTCGATTGAACAATCGTATTCTATGAAAAAAAACAAGCAGATTGGTGTGTCCGAAGTTGAAAATTGGTCAATCTGTTCTGAAATTATGGCGATTTGAAAAATTCGAGCATTATTTTTTTTATATTTCGGTTTTTTCGATTGAACAATCGTATTCTATGGAAAAAACAAGCAGATTGGTGTGTTCGAAGTGAAAAATTGGTCAATCTGTTCTGAAATTATGGCGATTTGAAAAATTCGAGCATTATTTTTTTATATTTCGGTTTTTTCGATCGAACAATCGTATTCTATGGAAAAAAACAAGCAGATTGGTGTGTTCAAAGTGAAAAATTGGTCAATCTGTTCTGAAATTATGGCGATTTGAAAAATTCGAGCATTATTTTTTTTATATTTCGGTTTTTTCAATTGAACAATCGTATTCTATGGAAAAAACAAGCAGATTGGTGTGTTCGAAGTGAAAAATTGGTAAATCTGTTCTGAAATTATTACTATTTGAAAAATTCGAGCATTATTTTTTTTATATTTCGGTTTTTTCGATTGAACAATCGTATTCTATGGAAAAAAACAAGCAGATTGGTGTGTTCGAAGTGAAAAATTGGTCAATCTGTTCTGAAATTATGGCGATTTGAAAAATTCGAGCATTATTTTTTTTATATTTCGGTTTTTTCGATTGAACAATCGTATTCTATGGAAAAAAACAAGCAGATTGGTGTGTTCGAAGTGACAAATTGGTCAATCTGTTCTGAAATTATGGCGATTTGAAAAATTCGAGCATTATTTTTTTTATATTTCGGTTTTTTCGATGGAACAATCGTATTCTATGGAAAAAAACAAGCAGATTGGTGTGTTCGAAGTGAAAAATTGGTCAATCTGTTCTGAAATTATGGCGATTTGAAAAATTCGAGCATTCTTTTTTTTATATTTCGGTTTTTTCGATTGAACAATCGTATTCTATGGAAAAAACAAGCAGATTGGTGTGTTCGAAGTGAAAAATTGGTCAATCTGTTCTGAAATTATGGCGATTTGAAAAATTCGAGCTATATTTTTTTTATATTTCGGTTTTTTTGATTGAACAATCGTATTCTATGGAAAAAAACAAGCAGATTGGTGTGTTCGAAGTGAAAAATTGGTCAATCTGTTCTGAAATTATGGCGATTTGAAAAATTCGAGCATTATTTTTTTTATATTTCGGTTTTTTCGATGGAACAATCGTATTCTATGGAAAAAAACAAGCAGATTGGTGTGTTCGAAGTGAATAATTGGTCAATCTGTTCTGAAATTATGGCGATTTGAAAAATTCGAGCATTATTTTTTTTATATTTCGGTTTTTTCGATTGAACAATCGTATTCTATGGAAAAAACAAGCAGATTGGTGTGTTCGAAGTGAAAAATTGGTCAATCTGTTCTGAAATTATGGCGATTTGAAAAATTCGAGCATTATTTTTTCTATATTTCTGTTTTTTCGATTGAACAATCGTATTCTATGGAAAAAAACAAGCAGATTGGTGTGTTCGAAGTGGAAAATTGGTCAATCTGTTCTGAAATTATGGCGATTTGAAAAATTCGAGCATTATTTTTTTTATATTTCGGTTTTTTCGATTGAACAATCGTATTCTATGGAAAAAAACAAGCAGATTGGTGTGTTCGAAGTGAAAAATTGGTCAATCTGTTCTGAAATTATGGCAATTTGAAAAATTCGAGCTATATTTTTTTATATTTCGGTTTTTTCGATTGAACAATCGTATTCTATGGAAAAAAACAAGCAGATTGGTGTGTTCGAAGTGAAAAATTGGTCAATCTGTTCTGAAATTATGGCGATTTGAAAAATTCGAGCATTATTTTTTTTATATTTCGGTTTTTTCGATTGAACAATCGTATTCTATGGAAAAAAACAAGCAGATTGGTGTATTCGAAGTGAAAAATTGGTCAATCTGTTCTGAAATTATGGCGATTTGAAAAATTCGAGCATTATTTTTTTTATATTTCGGTTTTTTCGATTGAACAATCGTATTCTATGGAAAAAAACAAGCAGATTGGTGTGTTCGAAGTGAAAAATTGGTCAATCTGTTCTGAAATTATGGCGATGTGAAAAATTCGAGCATTATTTTTTTTATATTTCGGTTTTTTCGATTGAACAATCTTATTCTATGGAAAAAAACAAGCAGATTGGTGTGTTCGAAGTGAAAAATTGGTCAATCTGTTCTGAAATTATGGCGATTTGAAGAATTCGAGCATTATTTTTTTTATATTTCGGTTTTTTCGATTGAACAATCGTATTCTATGGAAAAAAACAAGCAGATTGGTGTGTTCGAAGTGAAAAAATGGTCAACCTGTTCTGAAATTATGGCGATTTGAAAAATTCGAGCATTATTTTTTTTTATATTTCGGTTTTTTCGATTGAACAATCGTATTCTATGGAAAAAAACAAGCAGATTGGTGTGTTCGAAGTGAAAAATTGGTCAATCTGTTCTGAAATTATGGCGATTTGAAAAATTCGAGCATTATTTTTTTATATTTCGGTTTTTTCGATCGAACAATCGTATTCTATGGAAAAAAACAAGCAGATTGGTGTGTTCAAAGTGAAAAATTGGTCAATCTGTTCTGAAATTATGGCGATTTGAAAAATTCGAGCATTATTTTTTTTATATTTCGGTTTTTTCAATTGAACAATCGTATTCTATGGAAAAAACAAGCAGATTGGTGTGTTCGAAGTGAAAAATTGGTAAATCTGTTCTGAAATTATTACTATTTGAAAAATTCGAGCATTATTTTTTTTATATTTCGGTTTTTTCGATTGAACAATCGTATTCTATGGAAAAAAACAAGCAGATTGGTGTGTTCGAAGTGAAAAATTGGTCAATCTGTTCTGAAATTATGGCGATTTGAAAAATTCGAGCATTATTTTTTTTATATTTCGGTTTTTTCGATTGAACAATCGTATTCTATGGAAAAAAACAAGCAGATTGGTGTGTTCGAAGTGAAAAATTGGTCAATCTGTTCTGAAATTATGGCGATTTGAAAAATTCGAGCATTATTTTTTTTATATTTCGGTTTTTTCAATTGAAGAATCGTATTCTATGGAAAAAAACAAGCAGATTGGTGTGTTCGAAGTGAAAAATTGGTCAATCTGTTCTGAAATTATGGCGATTTGAAAAATTCGAGCATTATTTTTTTTATATTTCGGTTTTTTCGATTGAACAATCGTATTCTATGGAAAAAAACAAGCAGATTGGTGTGTTCAAAGTGAAAAATTGGTCAATCTGTTCTGAAACTATGGCGATTTGAAAAATTCGAGCATTATTTTTTTTATATTTCGGTTTTTTCGAGTGAACAATCGTATTCTATGGAAAAAAACAAGCAGATTGGTGTGTTCGAAGTGAAAAATTGGTCAATCTGTTCTGAAATTATGGCGATTTGAAAAATTCGAGCATTATTTTTTTTATATTTCGGTTTTTTCGATGGAACAATCGTATTCTATGGAAAAAAACAAGCAGATTGGTGTGTTCGAAGTGAAAAATTGGTCAATCTGTTCTGAAATTATGGCGATTTGAAAAATTCGAGCATTATTTTTTTTATATTTCGGTTTTTTCGATTGAACAATCGTATTCTATGGAAAAAACAAGCAGATTGGTGTGTTCGAAGTGAAAAATTGGTCAATCTTTTCTGAAATTATGGCGATTTGAAAAATTCGAGCATTATTTTTTCTATATTTCTGTTTTTTCGATGGAACAATCGTATTCTATGGAAAAAAACAAGCAGATTGGTGTGTTCGAAGTGAAAAATTAGTCAATCTGTTCAGAAATTATGGCGATTTGAAAAATTCGAGCATTCTTTTTTTTATATTTCGGTTTTTTCGATTGAACAATCGTATTCTATGGAAAAAAACAAGCAGATTGGTGTGTTCGAAGTGAAAAATTGGTCAATCTGTTCTGAAATTATGGCGATTTGAAAAATTCGAGCATTATTTTTTTTATATTTCGGTTTTTTCGATTGAACAATCGTATTCTATGAAAAAAAACAAGCAGATTGGTGTGTCCGAAGTTGAAAATTGGTCAATCTGTTCTGAAATTATGGCGATTTGAAAAATTCGAGCATTATTTTTTTTATATTTCGGTTTTTTCGATTGAACAATCGTATTCTATGGAAAAAACAAGCAGATTGGTGTGTTCGAAGTGAAAAATTGGTCAATCTGTTCTGAAATTATGGCGATTGGAAAAATTCGAGCATTATTTTTTTATATTTCGGTTTTTTCGATCGAACAATCGTATTCTATGGAAAAAAACAAGCAGATTGGTGTGTTCAAAGTGAAAAATTGGTCAATCTGTTCTGAAATTATGGCGATTTGAAAAATTCGAGCATTATTTTTTTTATATTTCGGTTTTTTCAATTGAACAATCGTATTCTATGGAAAAAACAAGCAGATTGGTGTGTTCGAAGTGAAAAATTGGTAAATCTGTTCTGAAATTATTACTATTTGAAAAATTCGAGCATTATTTTTTTTATATTTCGGTTTTTTCGATTGAACAATCGTATTCTATGGAAAAAAACAAGCAGATTGGTGTGTTCGAAGTGAAAAATTGGTCAATCTGTTCTGAAATTATGGCGATTTGAAAAATTCGAGCATTATTTTTTTTATATTTCGGTTTTTTCGATTGAACAATCGTATTCTATGGAAAAAAACAAGCAGATTGGTGTGTTCGAAGTGACAAATTGGTCAATCTGTTCTGAAATTATGGCGATTTGAAAAATTCGAGCATTATTTTTTTTATATTTCGGTTTTTTCGATGGAACAATCGTATTCTATGGAAAAAAACAAGCAGATTGGTGTGTTCGAAGTGAAAAATTGGTAAATCTGTTCTGAAATTATTACTATTTGAAAAATTCGAGCATTATTTTTTTTATATTTCGGTTTTTTCGATTGAACAATCGTATTCTATGGAAAAAAACAAGCAGATTGGTGTGTTCGAAGTGAAAAATTGGTCAATCTGTACTGAAATTATGGCGATTTGAAAAATTCGAGCATTATTTTTTTTATATTTCGGTTTTTTCGATTGAACAATCGTATTCTATGGAAAAAAACAAGCAGATTGGTGTGTTCGAAGTGAAAAATTGGTCAATCTGTTCTGAAATTATGGCGATTTGAAAAATTCGAGCATTATTTTTTTTATATTTCGGTTTTTTCAATTGAACAATCGTATTCTATGGAAAAAAACAAGCAGATTGGTGTGTTCGAAGTGAAAAATTGGTCAATCTGTTCTGAAATTATGGCGATTTGAAAAATTCGAGCATTATTTTTTTTATATTTCGGTTTTTTCGATTGAACAATCGTATTCTATGGAAAAAAACAAGCAGATTGGTGTGTTCAAAGTGAAAAATTGGTCAATCTGTTCTGAAACTATGGCGATTTGAAAAATTCGAGCATTATTTTTTTTATATTTCGGTTTTTTCGAGTGAACAATCGTATTCTATGGAAAAAAACAAGCAGATTGGTGTGTTCGAAGTGAAAAATTGGTCAATCTGTTCTGAAATTATGGCGATTTGAAAAATTCGAGCCTTATTTTTTTTATATTTCGGTTTTTTCGATGGAACAATCGTATTCTATGGAAAAAAACAAGCAGATTGGTGTGTTCGAAGTGAAAAATTGGTCAATCTGTTCTGAAATTATGGCGATTTGAAAAATTCGAGCATTATTTTTTTTATATTTCGGTTTTTTCGATTGAACAATCGTATTCTATGGAAAAAACAAGCAGATTGGTGTGTTCGAAGTGAAAAATTGGTCAATCTTTTCTGAAATTATGGCGATTTGAAAAATTCGAGCATTATTTTTTCTATATTTCTGTTTTTTCGATGGAACAATCGTATTCTATGGAAAAAAACAAGCAGATTGGTGTGTTCGAAGTGAAAAATTAGTCAATCTGTTCAGAAATTATGGCGATTTGAAAAATTCGAGCATTCTTTTTTTTATATTTCGGTTTTTTCGATTGAACAATCGTATTCTATGGAAAAAAACAAGCAGATTGGTGTGTTCGAAGTGAAAAATTGGTCAATCTGTTCTGAAATTATGGCGATTTGAAAAATTCGAGCATTATTTTTTTTATATTTCGGTTTTTTCGATTGAACAATCGTATTCTATGAAAAAAAACAAGCAGATTGGTGTGTCCGAAGTTGAAAATTGGTCAATCTGTTCTGAAATTATGGCGATTTGAAAAATTCGAGCATTATTTTTTTTATATTTCGGTTTTTTCGATTGAACAATCGTATTCTATGGAAAAAACAAGCAGATTGGTGTGTTCGAAGTGAAAAATTGGTCAATCTGTTCTGAAATTATGGCGATTTGAAAAATTCGAGCATTATTTTTTTATATTTCGGTTTTTTCGATCGAACAATCGTATTCTATGGAAAAAAACAAGCAGATTGGTGTGTTCAAAGTGAAAAATTGGTCAATCTGTTCTGAAATTATGGCGATTTGAAAAATTCGAGCATTATTTTTTTTATATTTCGGTTTTTTCAATTGAACAATCGTATTCTATGGAAAAAACAAGCAGATTGGTGTGTTCGAAGTGAAAAATTGGTAAATCTGTTCTGAAATTATTACTATTTGAAAAATTCGAGCATTATTTTTTTTATATTTCGGTTTTTTCGATTGAACAATCGTATTCTATGGAAAAAAACAAGCAGATTGGTGTGTTCGAAGTGAAAAATTGGTCAATCTGTTCTGAAATTATGGCGATTTGAAAAATTCGAGCATTATTTTTTTTATATTTCGGTTTTTTCGATTGAACAATCGTATTCTATGGAAAAAAACAAGCAGATTGGTGTGTTCGAAGTGACAAATTGGTCAATCTGTTCTGAAATTATGGCGATTTGAAAAATTCGAGCATTATTTTTTTTATATTTCGGTTTTTTCGATGGAACAATCGTATTCTATGGAAAAAAACAAGCAGATTGGTGTGTTCGAAGTGAAAAATTGGTCAATCTGTTCTGAAATTATGGCGATTTGAAAAATTCGAGCATTCTTTTTTTTATATTTCGGTTTTTTCGATTGAACAATCGTATTCTATGGAAAAAACAAGCAGATTGGTGTGTTCGAAGTGAAAAATTGGTCAATCTGTTCTGAAATTATGGCGATTTGAAAAATTCGAGCTATATTTTTTTTATATTTCGGTTTTTTTGATTGAACAATCGTATTCTATGGAAAAAAACAAGCAGATTGGTGTGTTCGAAGTGAAAAATTGGTCAATCTGTTCTGAAATTATGGCGATTTGAAAAATTCGAGCATTATTTTTTTTATATTTCGGTTTTTTCGATGGAACAATCGTATTCTATGGAAAAAAACAAGCAGATTGGTGTGTTCGAAGTGAATAATTGGTCAATCTGTTCTGAAATTATGGCGATTTGAAAAATTCGAGCATTATTTTTTTTATATTTCGGTTTTTTCGATTGAACAATCGTATTCTATGGAAAAAACAAGCAGATTGGTGTGTTCGAAGTGAAGAATTGGTCAATCTGTTCTGAAATTATGGCGATTTGAAAAATTCGAGCATTATTTTTTCTATATTTCTGTTTTTTCGATGGAACAATCGTATTCTATGGAAAAAAACAAGCAGATTGGTGTGTTCGGAGTGAAAAATTGGTCAATCTGTTCTGAAATTATGGCGATTTGAAAAATTCGAGCATTATTTTTTTTATATTTCGGTTTTTTCGATTGAACAATCGTATTCTATGAAAAAAAACAAGCAGATTGGTGTGTCCGAAGTTGAAAATTGGTCAATCTGTTCTGAAATTATGGCGATTTGAAAAATTCGAGCATTATTTTTTTTATATTTCGGTTTTTTCGATTGAACAATCGTATTCTATGGAAAAAACAAGCAGATTGGTGTGTTCGAAGTGAAAAATTGGTCAATCTGTTCTGAAATTATGGCGATTTGAAAAATTCGAGCATTTTTTTTTATATTTCGGTTTTTTCGATTGAACAATCGTATTCTATGGAAAAAAACAAGCAGATTGGTGTGTCCGAAGTTGAAAATTGGTCAATCTGTTCTGAAATTATGGCGATTTGAAAAATTCGAGCATTATTTTTTTTATATTTCGGTTTTTTCGATTGAACAATCGTATTCTATGTAAAAAAACAAGCAGATTGGTGTGTCCGAAGTTGAAAATTGGTCAATCTGTTCTGAAATTATGGCGATTTGAAAAATTTGAGCATTATTTTTTTTATATTTCGGTTTTTTCGATTGAACAATCGTATTCTATGGAAAAAAAAAGCAGATTGGTGTGTTCGAAGTGAAAAATTGGTCAATCCGTTCTGAAATTATGGCGATTTGAAAAATTCGAGCATTATTTTTTTTATATTTCGGTTTTTTCGATGGAACAATCGTATTCTATGGAAAAAAACAAGCAGATTGGTGTGTTCGAAGTGAAAAATTGGTCAATCTGTTCTGAAATTATGGCGATTTGAAAAATTCGAGCATTATTTTTTTTATATTTCGGTTTTTTCGATTGAACAATCGTATTCTATGGAAAAAAACAAGCAGATTGGTGTGTTCGAAGTGAAAAATTAGTCAATCTGTTCTGAAATTATGGCGATTTGAAAAATTCGAGCATTATTTTTTTTATATTTCGGTTTTTTCGATTGAACAATCGTATTCTATGGAAAAAAACAAGCAGATTGGTGTGTTCAAAGTGAAAAATTGGTCAATCTGTTCTGAAATTATGGCGATTTGAAAAATTCGAGCATTATTTTTTTTATATTTCGGTTTTTTCGAGTGAACAATCGTATTCTATGGAAAAAAACAAGCAGATTGGTGTGTTCGAAGTGAAAAATTGGTCAATCTGTTCTGAAATTATGGCGATTTGAAAAATTCGAGCATTATTTTTTTTATATTTCTGTTTTTTCGATTGAACAATCGTATTCTATGGAAAAAAACAAGCAGATTGGTGTGTTCAAAGTGAAAAATTGGTCAATCTGTTCTGAAATTATGGCGATTTGAAAAATTCGAGCATTATTTTTTTTATATTTCGGTTTTTTCGAGTGAACAATCGTATTCTATGGAAAAAAACAAGCAGATTGGTGTGTTCAAAGTGAAAAATTGGTCAATCTGTTCTGAAATTATGGCGATTTGAAAAATTCGAGCATCATTTTTTTTATATTTCGGTTTTTTCAATTGAACAATCGTATTCTATGGAAAAAACAAGCAGATTGGTGTGTTCGAAGTGAAAAATTGGTCAATCTGTTCTGAAATTATGGCGATTTGAAAAATTCGAGCATTATTTTTTTATATTTCGGTTTTTTCGATCGAACAATCGTATTCTATGGAAAAAAACAAGCAGATTGGTGTGTTCGAAGTGAAAAATTGGTCAATCTGTTCTGAAATTATGGCGATTTGAAAAATTCGAGCATTATTTTTTTTATATTTCGGTTTTTTCGATTGAACAATCGTATTCTATGGAAAAAAACAAGCAGATTGGTGTGTTCAAAGTGAAAAATTGGTCAATCTGTTCTGAAATTATGGCGACTTGAAAAATTCGAGCATTATTTTTTTTGTATTTCGGTTTTTTCGATTGAACAATCGTATTCTATGGAAAAAAACAAGCAGATTGGTGTGTTCGAAGTGAAAAATTGGTCAATCTGTTCTGAAATTATGGCGATTTGAAAAATTCGAGCAATATTTTTTTTATATTTCGGTTTTTTCGATTGAACAATCGTATTCTATGGAAAAAAACAAGCAGATTGGTGTGTTCGAAGTGAAAAATTGGTCAATCTGTTCTGAAATTATGGCGATTTGAAAAATTCGAGCATTATTTTTTTTATATTTCGGTTTTTTCGATTGAACAATCGTATTCTATGGAAAAAAACAAGCAGATTGGTGTGTTCGAAGTGAAAAATTGGTCAATCTGTTCTAAAATTATGGCGATTTGAAAAATTCGAGCATTATTTTTTTTATATTTCGGTTTTTTCGATTGAACAAACGTATTCTATGGAAAAAACAAGCAGATTGGTGTGTTCGAAGAGAAAAATTGGTCAATCTGTTCTGAAATTATGGCGATTTGAAAAATTCGAACATTATTTTTTTTATATTTCGGTTTTTTCGATTGAACAATCGTATTCTATGGAAAAAAACAAGCAGATTGGTGTGTTCGAAGTGAAAAATTGGTCAATCTGTTCTGAAATTATGACTATTTGAAAAATTCGAGCATTATTTTTTTTATATTTCGGTTTTTTCGATTGAACAAACGTATTCTATGGAAAAAAACAAGCAGATTGGTGTGTTCAAAGTGAAAAATTGGTCAATCTGTTCTGAAATTATGGCGATTTGAAAAATTCGAGCATTATTTTTTATATATTTCGGTTTTTTCAATTGAACAATCGTATTCTATGGAAAAAAACAAGCAGATTGGTGTGTTCGAAGTGAAAAATTGGTCAATCTGTTCTGAAATTATGGCGATTTGAAAAATTCGAGCATTATTTTTTATATATTTCGGTTTTTTCGATTGAACAATCGTATTCTATGGAAAAAAACAAGCAGATTGGTGTGTTCGAAGTGAAAAATTGGTCAATCTGTTCTGAAATTATGGCGATTTGAAAAATTCGAGCATTATTTTTTTTATATTTCGGTTTTTTCGATTGAACAATCGTATTCTATGGAAAAAAACAAGCAGATTGGTGTGTTCGAAGTTGAAAATTGGTCAATCTGTTCTGAAATTATGGCGATTTGAAAAATTCGAGCATATTTTTTTTTATTTCGGTTTTTTCGATTGAACAATCGTATTCTATGGAAAAAAAACAAGCAGATTGGTGTGTTCGAAGTGAAAAATTGGTCAATCTGTTCTGAAATTATGGCGATTTGAAAAATTCGAGCATTATTTTTTTTATATTTCGGTTTTTTCGATTGAACAATCGTATTCTATGGAAAAAAACAAGCAGATTGGTATGTTCGAAGTGAAAAATTGGTCGATCTGTTCTGAAATTCTAGCGATTTGAAAAATTCGAGCTATATTTTTTTTATATTTCGGTTTTTTCGATTGAACAATCGTATTCTATGGAAAAAAAACAAGCAGATTGGTGTGTTCGAAGTGAAAAATTGGTCAATCTGTTCTGAAATTATAGCGATTTGAAAAATTCGAGCTATATTTTTTTTATATTTCGGTTTTTTCGATTGAACAATCGTATTCTATGGAAAAAAACAAGCAGATTGGTGTGTTCGAAGTGAAAAATTGGTCAATCTGTTCT
This sequence comes from Chrysomela aeneicollis, assembly GCA_029955515.1. Taxonomy (NCBI): domain Eukaryota; kingdom Metazoa; phylum Arthropoda; class Insecta; order Coleoptera; family Chrysomelidae; genus Chrysomela; species Chrysomela aeneicollis. The sequence continues at coordinate 15,780,945 of JARUHQ010000015.1, read as the reverse complement.
GAAATTATGGCGATTTGAAAAATTCGAGCATTATGTTTTTTTATATTTCGGTTTTTTCGATTGAACAATCGTATTCTATGGAAAAAAACAAGCAGATTGGTGTGTTCGAAGTGAAAAATTGGTCAATCTGTTCTGAAATTATGGCGATTTGAAAAATTCGAGCATTATTTTTTTATATTTCGGTTTTTTCGATTGAACAATCGTATTCTATGGAAAAAAACAAGCAGATTGGTGTGTTCGAAGTGAAAAATTGGTCAATCTGTTCTGAAATTATGGCGATTTGAAAAATTCGAGCATTATTTTTTTATATTTCGGTTTTTTCGATTGAACAATCGTATTCTATGGAAAAAAACAAGCAGATTGGTGTGTTCGAAGTTGAAAATTGGTCAATCTGTTCTGAAATTATGGCGATTTGAAAAATTCGAGCATATTTTTTTTTATTTCGGTTTTTTCGATTGAACAATCGTATTCTATGGAAAAAAACAAGCAGATTGGTGTGTTCGAAGTGAAAAATTGGTCAATCTGTTCTGAAATTATGGCGATTTGAAAAATTCGAGCATTATTTTTTTTATATTTCGGTTTTTTCGATTGAACAATCGTATTCTATGGAAAAAAACAAGCAGATTGGTATGTTCGAAGTGAAAAATTGGTCAATCTGTTCTGAAATTATAGCGATTTGAAAAATTCGAGCATTATTTTTTTATATTTCGGTTTTTTCGATTGAACAATTGTATTCTATGGAAAAAAACAAGCAGATTGGTGTGTTCGAAGTTGAAAATTGGTCAATCTGTTCTGAAATTATAACGATTTGAAAAATTCGAGCATTTTTTTTTATATTTCGGTTTTTTCGATTGAACAATCGTATTCTATGGAAAAAAACAAGCAGATTGGTGTGTTCGAAGTGAAAAATTGGTCAATCTGTTCTGAAATTATGGCGATTTGAAAAATTCGAGCATTATTTTTTTTTATATTTCGGTTTTTTCGATTGAACAATCGTATTCTATGGAAAAAAACAAGCAGATTGGTGTGTTCGAAGTGAAAAATTGGTCAATCTGTTCTGAAATTATAGCGATTTGAAAAATTCGAGCTATATTTTTTTTATATATCGGTTTTTTCGATTGAACAATCGTATTCTATGGAAAAAAACAAGCAGATTGGTGTGTTCGAAGTGAAAAATTGGTCAATCTGTTCTGAAATTATGGCGATTTGAAAAATTCGAGCATTATTTTTTTTATATTTCGGTTTTTTCGATTGAACAATCGTATTCTATGGAAAAAAACAAGCAGATTGGTGTGTTCGAAGTGAAAAATTGGTCAATCTGTTCTGAAATTATGGCGATTTGAAAAATTCGAGCATTATTTTTTTTATATTTCGGTTTTTTCGATTGAACAATCGTATTCTATGGAAAAAAACAAGCAGATTGGTGTGTTCAAAGTGAAAAATTGGTCAATCTGTTCTGAAATTATGGCGATTTGAAAAATTCGAGCATTATTTTTTTTATATTTCGGTTTTTTCGATTGAACAATCGTATTCTATGGAAAAAAACAAGCAGATTGGTGTGTTCGAAGTTGAAAATTGGTCAATCTGTTCTGAAATTATGGCGATTTGAAAAATTCGAGCATATTTTTTTTATTTCGGTTTTTTCGATTGAACAATCGTATTCTATGGAAAAAAACAAGCAGATTGGTGTGTTCGAAGTGAAAAATTGGTCAATCTGTTCTGAAATTATGGCGATTTGAAAAATTCGAGCATTATTTTTTTTATATTTCGGTTTTTTCGATTGAACAATCGTATTCTATGGAAAAAAACAAGCAGATTGGTGTGTTCGAAGTTGAAAATTGGTCAATCTGTTCTGAAATTATGGCGATTTGAAAAATTCGAGCATATTTTTTTTTATTTCGGTTTTTTCGATTGAACAATCGTATTCTATGGAAAAAAACAAGCAGATTGGTGTGTTCGAGGTGGAAAATTGGTCAATCTGTTCTGAAATTATGGCGATTTGAAAAATTCGAGCAATATTTTTTTTATATTTCGGTTTGTTCGATTGAACAATCGTATTCTATGGAAAAAAACAAGCAGATTGGTGTGTTCGAAGTGAAAAATTGGTCAATCTGTTCTGAAATTATGGCGATTTGAAAAATTCGAGCATTATTTTTTTTATATTTCGGTTTTTTCGATTGAACAATCGTATTCTATGGAAAAAAACAAGCAGATTGGTGTGTTCGAAGTGAAAAATTGGTCAATCTGTTCTGAAATTATGGCGATTTGAAAAATTCGAGCATTATTTTTTTTATATTTCGGTTTTTTCGATTGAACAATCGTATTCTATGGAAAAAAACAAGCAGATTGGTGTGTTCGAAGTTGAAAATTGGTCAATCTGTTCTGAAATTATGGCGATTTGAAAAATTCGAGCATATTTTTTTTTATTTCGGTTTTTTCGATTGAACAATCGTATTCTATGGAAAAAAACAAGCAGATTGGTGTGTTCGAGGTGGAAAATTGGTCAATCTGTTCTGAAATTATGGCGATTTGAAAAATTCGAGCATTATTTTTTTTATATTTCGGTTTTTTCGATTGAACAATCGTATTCTATGGAAAAAAACAAGCAGATTGGTGTGTTCGAAGTAAAAAATTGGTCAATCTGTTCTGAATATATGGCGATTTGAAAAATTCCAGCATTTTTTTTTATATTTCGGTTTTTTCGATTGAACAATCGTATTCTATGAAAAAAAACAAGCAGATTGGTGTGTTCGAAGTGGAAAATTGGTCAATCTATTCTGAAATTATGGCGATTTGAAAAATTCGAGCACTATTTTTTATATTTCGGTTTTTTCGATTGAACAATCGTATTCTATGGAGAAAAAACAAGCAGATTGGTGTGTTCGAAGTTGAAAATTGGTCAATCTGTTCTGAAATTATGGCGATTTGAAAAATTCGAGCTATATTTTTTTTATATTTCGGTTTTTTCGATTGAACAATCGTATTCTATGGAAAAAAACAAGCAGATTGGTGTGTTCGAAGTGAAAAATTGGTCAATCTGTTCTGAAATTATGGCGATTTGAAAAATTCGAGCATTATTTTTTTTATATTTCGGTTTTTTCGATTGAACAATCGTATTCTATGGAAAAAAACAAGCAGATTGGTGTGTTCGAAGTGAAAAATTGGTCAATCTGTTCTGAAATTATAGCGATTTGAAAAATTCGAGCTATTATTTTTTTATATTTCAGTTTTTTCGATTGAACAATCGTATTCTATGGAAAAAAACAAGCAGATTGGTGTGTTCGAAGTTGAAAATTGGTCAATCTGTTCTGAAATTTTGGCGATTTGAAAAATTCGAGCATTTTTTTTTATATTTCGGTTTTTTCGATTGAACAATCGTATTCTATGGAAAAAAACAAGCAGATTGGTGTGTTCGAAGTGAAAAATTGGTCAATCTGTTCTGAAATTATAGCGATTTGAAAAATTCGAGCTATATTTTTTATATATTTCGGTTTTTTCGATTGAACAATCGTATTCTATGGAAAAAAACAAGCAGATTGGTGTGTTCGAAGTGAAAAATTGGTCAATCTGTTCTGAAATTATGGCGATTTGAAAAATTCGAGCATTATTTTTTTTATATTTCGGTTTTTTCGATTGAACAATCGTATTCTATGGAAAAAAACAAGCAGATTGGTGTGTTCGAAGTGAAAAATTGGTCAATCTGTTCTGAAATTATGGCGATTTGAAAAATTCGAGCATTATTTTTTTTATATTTCGGTTTTTTCGATTGAACAATCGTATTCTATGGAAAAAAACAAGCAGATTGGTGTGTTCGAAGTGAAAAATTGGTCAATCTGTTCTGAAATTATGGCGATTTGAAAAATTCGAGCATTATTTTTTTTATATTTCGTTTTTTTCGATTGAACAATCGTATTCTATGGAAAAAACAAGCAGATTGGTGTGTTCGAAGTTGAAAATTGGTCAATCTGTTCTGAAATTATGGCGATTTGAAAAATTCGAGCATATTTTTTTTTATTTCGGTTTTTTCGATTGAACAATCGTATTCTATGGAAAAAAACAAGCAGATTGGTGTGTTCGAAGTGAAAACTTGGTCAATCTGTTCTGAAATTATGGCGATTTGAAAAATTCGAGCATTATTTTTTTATATTTCGGTTTTTTCGATTGAACAATCGTATTCTATGGAAAAAAACAAGCAGATTGGTATGTTCGAAGTGAAAAATTGGTCAATCTGTTCTGAAATTATAGCGATTTGAAAAATTCGAGCTATATTTTTTTTATATTTCGGTTTTTTTGATTGAACAATCGTATTCTATGGAAAAAAACAAGCAGATTGGTGTGTTCGAAGTTGAAAATTGGTCAATCTGTTCTGAAATTATGGCGATTTGAAAAATTCGAGCATTTTTTTTTATATTTCGGTTTTTTCGATTGAACAATCGTATTCTATGGAAAAAAACAAGCAGATTGGTGTGTTCGAAGTGAAAAATTGGTCAATCTGTTCTGAAATTATGGCGATTTGAAAAATTCGAGCATTATTTTTTTTATATTTCGGTATTTTCGATTGAACAATCGTATTCTATGGAAAAAAACAAGCAGTTTGGTGTGTTCGAAGTGAAAAATTGGTCAATCTGTTCTGAAATTATAGCGATTTGAAAAATTCGAGCTATATTTTTTTTATATTTCGGTTTTTTCGATTGAACAATCGTATTCTATGGAAAAAAACAAGCAGATTGGTGTGTTCGAAGTTGAAAATTGGTCAATCTGTTCTGAAATTTTGGCGATTTGAAAAATTCGAGCATTTTTTTTTATATTTCGGTTTTTTCGATTGAACAATCGTATTCTATGGAAAAAAACAAGCAGATTGGTGTGTTCGAAGTGAAAAATTGGTCAATCTGTTCTGAAATTATGGCGATTTGAAAAATTCGAGCATTATTTTTTTTATATTTCGGTTTTTTCGATTGAACAATCGTATTCTATGGAAAAAAAACAAGCAGATTGGTGTGTTCGAAGTGAAAAATTGGTCAATCTGTTCTGAAATTATGGCGATTTGAAAAATTCGAGCATTTTTTTTTATATTTCGGTTTTTTCGATTGAACAATCGTATTCTATGGAAAAAAACAAGCAGATTGGTGTGTTCGAAGTGAAAAATTGGTCAATCTGTTCTGAAATTATGGCGATTTGAAAAATTCGAGCATTATTTTTTTTATATTTCGGTTTTTTCGATTGAACAATCGTATTCTATGGAAAAAAACAAGCAGATTGGTGTGTTCAAAGTGAAAAATTGGTCAATCTGTTCTGAAATTATGGCGATTTGAAAAATTCGAGCATTATTTTTTTTATATTTCGGTTTTTTCGATTGAACAATCGTATTCTATGGAAAAAAACAAGCAGATTGGTGTGTTCGAAGTTGAAAATTGGTCAATCTGTTCTGAAATTATGGCGATTTGAAAAATTCGAGCATATTTTTTTTTATTTCGGTTTTTTCGATTGAACAATCGTATTCTATGGAAAAAAACAAGCAGATTGGTGTGTTCGAAGTGAAAAATTGGTCAATCTGTTCTGAAATTATGGCGATTTGAAAAATTCGAGCATTATTTTTTTTATATTTCGGTTTTTTCGATTGAACAATCGTATTCTATGGAAAAAAACAAGCAGATTGGTGTGTTCGAAGTTGAAAATTGGTCAATCTGTTCTGAAATTATGGCGATTTGAAAAATTCGAGCATATTTTTTTTTATTTCGGTTTTTTCGATTGAACAATCGTATTCTATGGAAAAAAACAAGCAGATTGGTGTGTTCGAGGTGGAAAATTGGTCAATCTGTTCTGAAATTATGGCGATTTGAAAAATTCGAGCATTATTTTTTTTATATTTCGGTTTTTTCGATTGAACAATCGTATTCTATGGAAAAAAACAAGCAGATTGGTGTGTTCGAAGTGAAAAATTGGTCAATCTGTTCTGAAATTATGGCGATTTGAAAAATTCGAGCATTATTTTTTTTATATTTCGGTTTTTTCGATTGAACAATCGTATTCTATGGAAAAAAACAAGCAGATTGGTGTGTTCGAAGTGAAAAATTGGTCAATCTGTTCTGAAATTATGGCGATTTGAAAAATTCGAGCATTATTTTTTTTATATTTCGGTTTTTTCGATTGAACAATCGTATTCTATGGAAAAAAACAAGCAGATTGGTGTGTTCGAAGTTGAAAATTGGTCAATCTGTTCTGAAATTATGGCGATTTGAAAAATTCGAGCATATTTTTTTTTATTTCGGTTTTTTCGATTGAACAATCGTATTCTATGGAAAAAAACAAGCAGATTGGTGTGTTCGAGGTGGAAAATTGGTCAATCTGTTCTGAAATTATGGCGATTTGAAAAATTCGAGCATTATTTTTTTTATATTTCGGTTTTTTCGATTGAACAATCGTATTCTATGGAAAAAAACAAGCAGATTGGTGTGTTCGAAGTAAAAAATTGGTCAATCTGTTCTGAATATATGGCGATTTGAAAAATTCCAGCATTTTTTTTTATATTTCGGTTTTTTCGATTGAACAATCGTATTCTATGAAAAAAAACAAGCAGATTGGTGTGTTCGAAGTGGAAAATTGGTCAATCTGTTCTGAAATTATGGCGATTTGAAAAATTCGAGCATTATTTTTTATATTTCGGTTTTTTCGATTGAACAATCGTATTCTATGGAGAAAAAACAAGCAGATTGGTGTGTTCGAAGTTGAAAATTGGTCAATCTGTTCTGAAATTATGGCGATTTGAAAAATTCGAGCTATATTTTTTTTATATTTCGGTTTTTTCGATTGAACAATCGTATTCTATGGGAAAAACAAGCAGATTGGTGTGTTCGAAGTGAAAAATTGGTCAATCTGTTCTGAAATTATGGCGATTTGAAAAATTCGAGCATTATTTTTTTTATATTTCGGCTTTTTCGATTGAACAATCGTATTCTATGGAAAAAAACAAGCAGATTGGTGTGTTCGAAGTGAAAAATTGGTCAATCTGTTCTGAAATTATAGCGATTTGAAAAATTCGAGCTATTATTTTTTTATATTTCGGTTTTTTCGATTGAACAATCGTATTCTATGGAAAAAAACAAGCAGACTGGTGTGTTCGAAGTTGAAAATTGGTCAATCTGTTCTGAAATTTTGGCGATTTGAAAAATTCGAGCATTTTTTTTTATATTTCGGTTTTTTCGATTGAACAATCGTATTCTATGGAAAAAAACAAGCAGATTGGTGTGTTCGAAGTGAAAAATTGGTCAATCTGTTCTGAAATTATAGCGATTTGAAAAATTCGAGCTATATTTTTTATATATTTCGGTTTTTTCGATTGAACAATCGTATTCTATGGACAAAAACAAGCAGATTGGTGTGTTCGAAGTGAAAAATTGGTCAATCTGTTCTGAAATTATGGCGATTTGAAAAATTCGAGCATTATTTTTTTTATATTTCGGTTTTTTCGATTGAACAATCGTATTCTATGAAAAAAAACAAGCAGATTGGTGTGTTCGAAGTGAAAAATTGGTCAATCTGTTCTGAAATTATGGCGATTTGAAAAATTCGAGCATTATTTTTTTTATATTTCGGTTTTTTCGATTGAACAATCGTATTCTATGGAAAAAAACAAGCAGATTGGTGTGTTCGAAGTGAAAAATTGGTCAATCTGTTCTGAAATTATGGCGATTTGAAAAATTCGAGCATTATTTTTTTTATATTTCGGTTTTTTCGATTGAACAATCGTATTCTATGGAAAAAAACAAGCAGATTGGTGTGTTCGAAGTTGAAAATTGGTCAATCTGTTCTGAAATTATGGCGATTTGAAAAATTCGAGCATATTTTTTTTTATTTCGGTTTTTTCGATTGAACAATCGTATTCTATGGAAAAAAACAAGCAGATTGGTGTGTTCGAAGTGAAAACTTGGTCAATCTGTTCTGAAATTATGGCGATTTGAAAAATTCGAGCATTATTTTTTTTATATTTCGGTTTTTTCGATTGAACAATCGTATTCTATGGAAAAAAACGAGCAGATTGGTATGTTCGAAGTGAAAAATTGGTCAATCTGTTCTGAAATTATAGCGATTTGAAAAATTCGAGCTATATTTTTTTTATATTTCGGTTTTTTTGATTGAACAATCGTATTCTATGGAAAAAAACAAGCAGATTGGTGTGTTCGAAGTTGAAAATTGGTCAATCTGTTCTGAAATTATGGCGATTTGAAAAATTCGAGCATTTTTTTTTATATTTCGGTTTTTTCGATTGAACAATCGTATTCTATGGAAAAAAACAAGCAGATTGGTGTGTTCGAAGTGAAAAATTGGTCAATCTGTTCTGAAATTATGGCGATTTGAAAAATTCGAGCATTATTTTTTTTATATTTCGGTATTTTCGATTGAACAATCGTATTCTATGGAAAAAAACAAGCAGTTTGGTGTGTTCGAAGTGAAAAATTGGTCAATCTGTTCTGAAATTATAGCGATTTGAAAAATTCGAGCTATATTTTTTTTATATTTCGGTTTTTTCGATTGAACAATCGTATTCTATGGAAAAAAACAAGCAGATTGGTGTGTTCGAAGTTGAAAATTGGTCAATCTGTTCTGAAATTTTGGCGATTTGAAAAATTCGAGCATTTTTTTTTATATTTCGGTTTTTTCGATTGAACAATCGTATTCTATGGAAAAAAACAAGCAGATTGGTGTGTTCGAAGTGAAAAATTGGTCAATCTGTTCTGAAATTATGGCGATTTGAAAAATTCGAGCATTATTTTTTTTATATTTCGGTTTTTTCGATTGAACAATCGTATTCTATGGAAAAAAACAAGCAGATTGGTGTGTTCGAAGTGAAAAATTGGTCAATCTGTTCTGAAATTATGGCGATTTGAAAAATTCGAGCATTTTTTTTTATATTTCGGTTTTTTCGATTGAACAATCGTATTCTATGGAAAAAAACAAGCAGATTGGTGTGTTCGAAGTGAAAAATTGGTCAATCTGTTCTGAAATTATGGCGATTTGAAAAATTCGAGCATTATTTTTTTTATATTTCGGTTTTTTCGATTGAACAATCGTATTCTATGGAACAAAACAAGCAGATTGGTGTGTTCGAAGTGAAAAATTGGTCAATCTGTTCTGAAATTATAGCGATTTGAAAAATTCGAGCTATATTTTTTTTATATATCGGTTTTTTCGATTGAACAATCGTATTCTATGGAAAAAAACAAGCAGATTGGTGTGTTCGAAGTGAAAAATTGGTCAATCTGTTCTGAAATTATGGCGATTTGAAAAATTCGAGCATTATTTTTTTTATATTTCGGTTTTTTCGATTGAACAATCGTATTCTATGGAAAAAAACAAGCAGATTGGTGTGTTCGAAGTTGAAAATTGGTAAATCTGTTCTGAAATTATGGCGATTTGAAAAATTCGAGCATTTTTTTTTTATATTTCGGTTTTTTCGATTGAACAATCGTATTCTATGGAAAAAAACAAGCAGATTGGTGCGTTCGAAGTTGGAAATTGGTCAATCTGTTCTGAAATTATGGCGATTTGAAAAATTCGAGCATTTTTTTTATATTTCGGTTTTTTCGATTGAACAATCGTATTCTATGGAAAAAAAACAAGCAGATTGGTGTGTTCGAAGTGAAAAATTGGTCAATCTGTTCTGAAATTATGGCGATTTGAAAAATTCGAGCATTATTTTTTTTATATTTCGGTTTTTTCGATTGAACAATCGTATTCTATGGAAAAAAACAAGCAGATTGGTGTGTTCGAAGTGGAAAATTGGTCAATCTGTTCTGAAATTATGGCGATTTGAAAAATTCGAGCATTTTTTTTTATATTCCGGTTTTTTCGATTGAACAATCGTATTCTATGGAAAAAACAAGCAGATTGGTGTGTTCGAAGTGGAAAATTGGTCAATCTGTTCTGAAATTATGGCGATTTGAAAAATTCGAGCATTTTTTTTTTATATTTCGGTTTTTTCGATTGAACAATCGTATTCTATGGAAAAAAAAACAAGCAGATTGGTGTGTTCGAAGTTGAAAATTGGTCAATCTGTTCTGAAATTATGGCGATTTGAAAAATTCGAGCATTTTTTTTTATATTTCGGTTTTTTCGATTGAACAATCGTATTCTATGGAAAAAAACAAGCAGATTGGTGTGTTCGAAGTTGAAAATTGGTCAATCTGTTCTGAAATTATAGCGATTTGAAAAATTCGAGCATTATTTTTTTTATATTTCGGTTTTTTCGATTGAACAATCGTATTTTATGGAATAAAACAAGCAGATTGGTGTGTTCGAAGTGAAAAATTGGTCGATCTGTTCTGAAATTATGGCGATTTGAAAAATTCGAGCATTATTTTTTTTATATTTCGGTTTTTTCGATTGAACAATCGTATTCTATGGAAAAAAACAAGCAGATTGGTGTGTTCGAAGTGAAAAATTGGTCGATCTGTTCTGAAATTATGACGATTTGAAAAATTCGAGCATTATTTTTATTTTATTTCGGTTTTTTCGATTGCACAATCGTATTCTATGGAAAAAAACAAGCAGATTGGTGTGTTCAAAGTGAAAAATTGGTCAATCTGTTCTGAAATTATGGCGATTTGAAAAATTCGAGCTATATTTTTTTTATATTTCGGTTTTTTCGATTGAACACTCGTATTCTATGGAAAAAAAGAAGCAGATTGGTGTGTTCGAAGTTGAAAATTGGTCAATCTGTTCTGAAATTATGACGATTTGAAAAATTCGAGAAGTTTTTTTTTATATTTCGGTTTTTTCGATTGAACAATCGTATTCTATGGACAAAAACAAGCAGATTGGTGTGTTCGAAGTTGAAAATTGGTCAATCTGTTCTGAAATTATGGCGATTTGAAAAATTCGAGAAGTTTTTTTTTATATTTCGGTTTTTTCGATTGAACAATCGTATTCTATGGACAAAAACAAGCAGATTGGTGTGTTCGAAGTTGAAAATTGGTCAATCTGTTCTGAAATTATGACGATTTGAAAAATTCGAGAAGTTTTTTTTTATATTTCGGTTTTTTTGATTGAACAATCGTATTCTATGGACAAAAACAAGCAGATTGGTGTGTTCGAAGTTGAAAATTGGTCGATCTGTTCTGAAATTATGACGATTTGAAAAATTCGAGAAGTTTTTTTTTATTTCGGTTTTTTCGATTAAACAATCGTATTCTATGGACAAAAACAAGCAGATTGGTGTGTTCGAAGTTGAAAATTGGTCAATCTGTTCTGAAATTATGACGATTTGAAAAATTCGAGAAGTTTTTTTTTATATTTCGGTTTTTTCGATTGAACAATCGTATTCTATGGACAAAAACAAGCAGATTGGTGTGTTCGAAGTTGAAAATTGGTCAATCTGTTCTGAAATTATGACGATTTGAAAAATTCGAGAAGTTTTTTTTTATATTTCGGTTTTTTCGATTGAACAATCGTATTCTATGGACAAAAACAAGCAGATTGGTGTGTTCGAAGTTGAAAATTGGTCTATCTGTTCTGAAATTATGACGATTTGAAAAATTCGATAAGTTTTTTTTTCATATTTCGGTTTTTTCGATTGAACAATCGTATTCTATGGACAAAAACAAGCAGATTGGTGTGTTCGAAGTTGAAAATTGGTCAATCTGTTCTGAAATTATGACGATTTGAAAAATTTGAGAAGTTTTTTTTTATATTTCGGTTTTTTCGATTGAACAATCGTATTCTATGGAAAAAAACAAGCAGATTGGTGTGTTCGAAGTTGAAAATTGGTCAATCTGTTCTGAAATTATGGCGATTTGAAAAATTCGAGCATTATTTTTTTTATATTTCGGTTTTTTCGATTGAACAATCGTATTCTATGGACAAAAACAAGCAGATTGGTGTGTTCGAAGTTGAAAATTGGTCAATCTGTTCTGAAATTATGACGATTTGAAAAATTCGAGAAGTTTTTTTTTATAGTTCGGTTTTTTCGATTGAACAATCGTATTCTATGGACAAAAACAAGCAGATTGGTGTGTTCGAAGTTGAAAATTGGTCAATCTGTTCTGAAACTATGACGATTTGAAAAATTCGAGAAGTTTTTTTTTATATTTCGGTTTTTTCGATTGAACAATCGTATTCTATGGACAAAAACAAGCAGATTGGTGTGTTCGAAGTTGAAAATTGGTCAATCTGTTCTGAAATTATGACGATTTGAAAAATTCGAGAAGTTTTTTTTTATATTTCGGTTTTTTCGATTTAACAATCGTATTCTATGGACAAAAACAAGCAGATTGGTGTGTTCGAAGTTGAAAATTGGTCAATCTGTTCTGAAATTATGACGATTTGAAAAATTCGAGAAGTTTTTTTTTTATATTTCGGTTTTTTCGATTGAACAATCGTATTCTATGGACAAAAACAAGCAGATTGGTGTGTTCGAAGTTGAAAATTGGTCAATCTGTTCTGAAATTATGACGATTTGAAAAATTCGAGAAGTTTTTTTTTATATTTCTGTTTTTTCGATTGAACAATCGTATTCTATGGACAAAAACAAGCAGATTGGTGTGTTCGAAGTTGAAAATTGGTCAATCTGTTCTGAAATTATGACGATTTGAAAAATTCGAGAAGTTTTTTTTTATATTACGGTTTTTTCGATTGAACAATCGTATTCTATTGACAAAAACAAGCAGATTGGTGTGTTCGAAGTTGAAAATTGGTCAATCTGTTCTGAAATTATGACGATTTGAAAAATTCGGGAAGTTTTTTTTATATTTCGGTTTTTTCGATTGAACAATCGTATTCTATGGACAAAAACAAGCAGATTGGTGTGTTCGAAGTTGAAAATTGGTCAATCTGTTCTGAAATTATGACGATTTGAAAAATTCGAGAAGTTTTTTTTTATATTTCGGTTTTTTCGATTGAACAATCGTATTCTATGGACAAAAACAAGCAGATTGGTGTGTTCGAAGTTGAAAATTGGTCAATCTGTTCTGAAATTATGACGATTTGAAAAATTCGAGAAGTTTTTTTTATATTTCGGTTTTTTCGATTGAACAATCGTATTCTATGGACAAAAACAAGCAGATTGGTGTGTTCGAAGTTGAAAATTGGTCAATCTGTTCTGAAATTATGACGATTTGAAAAATTCGAGAAGTTTTTTTAATATTTTGGTTTTTTCGATTGAACAATCGTATTCTATGGAAAAAAACAAGCAGATTGGTGTGTTCGAAGTTGAAAATTGGTCAATCTGTTCTGAAATTATGACGATTTGAAAAATTCGAGCATTATTTTTTTTATATTTCGGTTTTTTCGATTGAACAATCGTATTCTATGGACAAAAACAAGCAGATTGGTGTGTTCGAAGTTGAAAATTGGTCAATCTGTTCTGAAATTATGACGATTTGAAAAATTCGAGAAGTTTTTTTTTATATTTCGGTTTTTTCGATTGAACAATCGTATTCTATGGACAAAAACAAGCAGATTGGTGTGTTCGAAGTTGAAAATTGGTCAATCTGTTCTGAAATTATGACGATTTGAAAAATTCGAGAAGTTTTTTTTTATATTTCGGTTTTTTCGATTGAACAATCGTATTCTATGGACAAAAACAAGCAGATTGGTGTGTTCGAAGTTGAAAATTGGTCAATCTGTTCTGAAATTATGGCGATTTAAAAAATTCGAGAAGTTTTTTTTATATTTCGGTTTTTTCGATTGAACAATCGTATTCTATGGACAAAAACAAGCAGATTGGTGTGTTCGAAGTTGAAAATTGGTCAATCTGTTCTGAAATTATGACGATTTGAAAAATTCGAGAAGTTTTTTTTATATTTCGGTTTTTTCGATTGAACAATCGTATTCTATGGAAAAAAACAAGCAGATTGGTGTGTTCGAAGTTGAAAATTGGTCAATCTGTTTTGAAATTATGACGATTTGAAAAATTCGAGATGTTTTTTTTTATATTTCGGTTTTTTCGATTGAACAATCGTATTCTATGGACAAAAACAAGCAGATTGGTGTGTTCGAAGTTGAAAATTGGTCAATCTGTTCTGAAATTATGACGATTTGAAAAATTCGAGAAGTTTTTTTTTATATTTCGGTTTTTTCGATTGAACAATCGTATTCTATGGACAAAAACAAGCAGATTGGTGTGTTCGAAGTTGAAAATTGGTCAATCTGTTCTGAAATTATGGCGATTTGAAAAATTCGAGAAGTTTTTTTTTATATTTCGGTTTTTTCGATTGAACAATCGTATTCTATGGACAAAAACAAGCAGATTGGTGTGTTCGAAGTTGAAAGTTGGTCAATCTGTTCTGAAATTATGGCGATTTGAAAAATTCGAGAATTTTTTTTTATATTTCGGTTTTTTCGATTGAACAATCGTATTCTACGGACAAAAACAAGCAGATTGGTGTGTTCGAGGTTGAAAATTGGTCAATCTGTTCTGAAATTATGGCGATTTGAAAATTGCGAGAAGTTTTTTTTTATATTTCGGTTTTTTCGATTGAACAATCGTATTCTATGGACAAAAACAAGCAGATTGGTGTGTTCGAAGTTGAAAATTGGTCAATCTGTTCTGAAATTATGGCGATTTGAAAAATTCGAGAAGTTTTTTTTTATATTTCGGTTTTTTCGATTGAACAATCGTATTCTATGGACAAAAACAAGCAGATTGGTGTGTTCGAAGTTGAAAATTGGTCAATCTGTTCTGAAATTATGACGATTTGAAAAATTCGAGAAGTTTTTTTTTATATTTCGGTTTTTTCGATTGAACAATCGTATTTTATGGAAAAAAACAAGCAGATTGGTGTGTTCGAAGTTGAAAATTGGTCAATCTGTTCTGAAATTATGACGATTTGAAAAATTCGAGAAGTTTTTTTTATATTTCGGTTTTTTCGATTGAACAATCGTATTCTATGGACAAAAACAAGCAGATTGGTGTGTTCGAAGTTGAAAATTGGTCAATCTGTTCTGAAATTATGGCGATTTGAAAAATTCGAGAATTTTTTTTTATATTTCGGTTTTTTCGATTGAACAATCGTATTCTATGGACAAAAACAAGCCGATTGGTGTGTTCGAAGTTGAAAATTGGTCAATCTGTTCTGAAATTATGACGATTTGAAAAATTCGAGAAGTTTTTTTTTATATTTCGGTTTTTTCGATTGAACAATCGTATTCTATGGACAAAAACAAGCAGATTGGTGTGTTCGAAGTTGAAAATTGGTCAATCTGTTCTGAAATTATGGCGATTTGAAAAATTCGAGAATTTTTTTTTTATATTTCGGTTTTTTCGATTGAACAATCGTATTCAACTTCGCACATACCAATCTGCTTATTTTTTTTCATAGAATCCGTTTCTTCAATCGAAAAAGTCGAAATCAAAAAAATACATTTTTTTATCATAGAAAAAATGAAGCAATCGCCATAACTTTCGAACGGATGGACAAATCATCAACTTCGCACATACCAATCTGCTTATTTTTTTTCATAGAATCCGTTTCTCCAATCGAAAGAGTCAAAATAAAAAAAACATTTTTTTATCATAGAAAAAATGATGCAAATCGCCATAACTTTCGAACGGATGGACAAATTTTCAACTTCGCACATACCAATCTGCTTATTTTTTTTCATAGAATCCGTTTCTCCGATCGAAAAAGTCGAAATTAAAAAAAACACATTTTTTTCTATGATAAAAAAAATGTTTTTGTTTTGATTTCGACTTTTTCGATTGGAGAAACGGATTCTATGAAAAAAATAAGCAGATTGGTATGTGCGAAGTTGAAAATTGGTCCATCCGTTCGAAAGTTATGGCGATTTGATCCTTTTTCTTATGATAAAATTTTTTTTTTTATTTCGACTTTTTCGATTGGAGAAACGGATTCTATGAGAAAAAAAAAAGCAGATTGGTATGTGCGAAGTTGAAAATTGGTCCATTCGTTCGAAAGTTATGGCGATTTGCTTCATTTTTTCCTCGATTTTTTCTATGATAAAAAAATGTTTTTTTTGATTTCGACTTTTTCGATTGGAGAAACGGATTCTATGAAAAAAAATAAGCAGATTGGTATGTGCGAAGTTGAAAATTGGTCCATTCGTTCGAAAGTTATGGCGATTTGCTTCATTTTTTCTATGATAAAAAAATGTTTTTTTTTCGATTTCGACTTTTTCGATTGGAGAAACGGATTCTATGAAAAAAATTAAGCAGATTGGTATGTGCGAAGTTGAAAATTGGTCCATTCGTTCGAAAGTTATGGCGATTTGCTTCATTTTTCTATGATAAAAAAATGTTTTTTTTCGATTTCGACTTTTTCGATTGGAGAAACGGATTCTATGAAAAAAATTAAGCAGATTGGTATGTGCGAAGTTGAAAATTGGTCCATTCGTTCGAAAGTTATGGCGATTTGCTTCATTTTTTCTATGATAAAAAAAATGTTTTTTTTTTATTTCGACTTTTTCGATTTGAGAAACGGATTCTATGAAAAAAATAAGCAGATTGGTATGTGCGAAGTTGAAAATTGGTCCATTCGTTCGAAAGTTATGGCGATTTGCTTCATTTTTTCTATGATAAAAAAAATGTTTTTTTTGATTTCGACTTTTTCGATTGAAAAAACGGATTCTATGAACAAAAATAAGCAGATTGGTATGTGCGAAGTTAAAAATTGGTCCATCCGTTCGAATGTTATGGCGATTTGCTTCGTGTTTTCTATGATAAAAAAATGTTTTTTTTTTGATTTCGACTTTTTCGATCGGAGAAACGGATTCTATGAAAAAAAAAATAAGCAGATTGGTATGTGCGAAGTTGAAAATTTGTCCATCCGTTCGAAAGTTATGGCGATTTGCTTCATTTTTTCTATGATAAAAAAATGTATTCTTTCGATTTCGACTTCTTCGATTGAAGAAACTTATTCTATGAAAAAAAATAAGCAGATTGGTATGAGCGAAGTTGAAAATTGGTCCATCCGTTCGAAAGTTATGGCGATTTGCTTCATGTTTTCTATGATAAAAAAATGTTTTTTTTTTGATTTCGACTTTTTCGATCGGAGAAACGGATTCTATGAAAAAAAAATAAGCAGATTGGTATGTGCGAAGTTGAAAATTTGTCCATCCGTTCGAAAGTTATGGCGATTTGCTTCATTTTTTCTATGATAAAAAAATGTATTCTTTTGATTTCGACTTCTTCGATTGAAGAAACTTATTCTATGAAAAAAAATAAGCAGATTGGTATGTGCGAAGTTGAAAATTGGTCCATCCGTTGGAAAGTTATGGCGATTTGCTTCATTTTTTCTATGATAAACCACATCACAGCAATGTTTGAGAGATCGTTTAGTTTTTCTATATACACTCATTACAATAGTCTTTCCACACATCTGAAAAAATTGAAACTGCCACTTTTCAAGCTACAGACTCGTAACTGGCTATATGAAAGACAGCTATCATGCAACTAGTCTTGCATAAAATGGAAAAATTCAAGTCATATTTCTGTAAGCATTACTAATTATCCTTTTTATTTCTCTATTTGTTCTCTTTCTTTTCTCTTTATCACACAAGCACTACAAGCTTTTTTTTGTACATTATATGTATATGATGTATCTATATGAATATTTTGAATTTGTTTAGATAGTAAAGGAGTTGAATGGAAGAGCACACGCACACGCTTGTCTCCTGAATTCCGCTTCGGGACTTTACCAAACCCATTGTATTTTCTTTGTGATCTTTCTATTTTTTATCTTGGTGAATAAAATACATTATTATTATTATTATTATTATTAAAAAATTTTTTTTTTATTTTCGACTCTTTCGATTGGAGAAACGGATTCTATGGAAAAAATAAGCAGATTGGTATGAGCGAAGTTGAAAATTGGTCTATCCGTTCGAAAGTTATGGCGATTTGCTACATTTTTTCTATGATGAAAAAAGTTTTTTTTATTTCGATTTTTTCGATTGGAGAAACGGATTCTATGGAAAAAAATAAGCAGATTGGTATGAGCGAAGTTGAAAATTGGTGGATCCGTTCGAAAGTTATGGCGATTTTCCCTCTTACGGATTCAGATCTTGGAAAAAGGAGGGAATAAAATAGAAAAATACCATCAGATGATATATTCGGATTACCCCGTAATTCTCCCGGAATTCCGAGTATTATCTACATTTGGTTTCAAAATTCCATCGTTATTTGTTCAAATCTCGGTTCAAATTGACATATTTCTTTCGGATGAATTCAGGGGAATTCCAGGGGAATTCCGGGGGAATTCGGTGAAATATGAAATATTTAGGAACATCACACACAAAATCATTCGGGATTCCCGAGGGGATTTCTGAGTTCAAGATAAACTTCAGACCTAACTCCAGAGTGATGTCACTAAATATTACAGAATCTGAATAATACCTAATTATATTGATATCAAAATTTCGAAATTTGTCATCAGTAAGGCTATAGGCTGGATTGTATTATATCGAAATCCTCGTTGGAAACAGAATATATCATCTGATGGTATTTTTCTATTTTATTCCCTCCTTTTTCCATGATCTGATTCCGTAAGAAGGAAAATCCAAGAAAAACATTTTTATTCAGAAAAAATTCAGCAAATCTAGGGTGTGAACTGTAAATCATCATATCTATCGAACACATGATTCAATTTACATAGAAACATACAGGGTGGTTCACTACTAGCGCGACAGAGATTTAAAGCGGATCTGCAAAACTTTCAAAGTTTTTCTCATTCCAGTAGTTCGTACGTTGATAAAGGGTAAATTTTGAAAGTATTTCGAAATATACAGAATTTCCCAAGAATTGTGGCATATAAAAGTTATATTGTTTCTTATGGAAGTCCATGTATTTGGTTGCATTTTTTTATTCTTCCTGAAAAGCTTATTTCATCGATTTATATCGCACTTGGGGTCTAGGGAGAAGATATATGGTTTGAAAAATCAAGATTCTTCAGCTTTATGAATTTTTTGTGTCAGAACTATTCATTAATAGTCAAAACCTCGGTCAAAACGGCTTACATGTCCCTATCCTAACTCTTGACCTACTATCTAATGATATTTAACTGAATCACATATGGGGGGGTTCAGAATTATGAACCACCCTGTATTTTTTTCATTCGAATATAAATAATTGATGGCGAATAAAAAGTCAAGATAGGGACATGTTAGCCGTTTTGATCAATAATGAATAGGTCCGACACAAAATATTCCTTAAGTTGAAAAATCTCAATTTTTCACACCCTATATATTTCTGTAATCGTTCCAGCTAGACCCCAAGTATGATAATAAAATCAGATTTTCAAACAGAATCTGAAAAAGCAATAAAATATAGGGTGTTCCAAAAGAACAAGATGATTAACATTGATATACCACAATTTTTTGGAACATCCTTCCTGTACATTTCAAAATAATTTCAAAATAAAGCCTTCATATACAAACTACTAAAGTTACAAAATCACAGAGTCAGCAGAAATTGTTTTTTCTAAAAAAAAGACGGGAATGAACTTATCGATGATCATGAGTGGTTAAAATAATGTATTTAACATTTTTAGTGAGAATTTATCAGATTTTCTTGAACATTTCGTATTTTTTCTGGCGTAAAAAAGAAAGGAATTCCCCGGAATTACCCTGGAATTCCGCGGAATTCCTATCAATTGTACACCGGAATTCCCATGTGGTCAACCCCTCGATGAAATCATTACAAATCATGACACTTCAACAGCAACAAATATTAAATGTCAAAATCAAATGAACAAGAAAACTCGTTTTTATGATTTTTTGTCTCAATGGTGTTTACGTCACTTATATTTTATCAATTATACCTATATCCATTCGCGACGCAAACGCAAATTTAGCTTGTCAAACAAAGAGTATGATTCAATATGTATATAACGGTTCAGCCCGTTGATTGATCAATCAACGGTTTGAACGGTTCAACCTGATATTTTTCTTTTCCACCTAACCTAACAAAGAGGGTAGCGGTTACTGTGTATGTAAATATGAGATCAGAGTAATACGACGTTATAGGTAATGACCGTTGATGAGAAAAAAAGTAGGTACGTGTATGACTCCACTTGTTACTAGCCGAACAATAAAGATTGATATGTCAGGTTTTTTTTCACCTGAGCGTAGCGATTGCTGCTTGAAAAAACTGTCAAATACCACCAATAAAATCGAGTTCATATAACCAAGTTACAAAAATGTATTGTTTGAATAGATTCACAGGTTTTGGTGCATAAATATCTATGTAAATTGAAGATCACTCACCTTCGAAATCTATGTTTGTGAGCTAATCATAATCATAGATTAAATATGTCACAATGTATGGACATAAAAAATCAGTTATCGTTTGGCGATCTAGCCTAGATCTAGTCCGGAACAAATGCATGCAAAATGAAAATTCACTCACCCTCGGGAAACAATTCTTCAATCCACCCCTACTTGAGTAGTGATTTCCATTTTTTTCCGGAACTACATGCCATGATGATGCTGCTGCTCTTTCGGCATCTCACATTTTAGAACACTGCACACGTACGGTAAACGAATAAACTGCACATCACACGGTAACCAAATAATCCGAACTTCACACATCCACAATAGTTAATTGGGTAAAGGAGACCACACTTCCGATGTCTTAGAGGGATGATGATATCTTTATTATATTTCTATATAAACCGTCACGACAATGATGATGACACCGGCGTATTTATCATCTACGTTTTGCCGAACAACCGAAGTGTTCAAGCAACGCGAACAGACAAATCATCCTAGCTTATCGATATGGTTCAAGCCTCAAGGACAATTATATAAGTTGTATATGACTGTCCACAATGATACGAATGAGAACAAAGAAGAATGCAAAAAAACTATAATCTTTTTACTGCTCTTTTTGAGCATGAATCAGTCATAGCCAAGTCGATGACAGGCGATACTATATACCGAGTCTCGTTGATTTTCAAATTTGCAAAGGATTCTATAGATCATTAGAATTTCCTTAAAATTTCTAGCTTTTATGTGCTTCGAAGATACTTTCTGTTTAAGGCTGGGAAAGGCCAGACACTTTGTCCAAATCCGGGACAGGGGGGGTTTGGAGGAAACAGCAGTGGGCGGTTACCAAATCGTCATAAATCAACGGTTATCCTTGTTCAACGAACGATCTTCTCATCTAGTACGGGTGATATCGCGACTGACGTTTTTATTCGCATTGCTCGATAATCTAATATGCGAGTAATACTGGGATGCTGTCTCTCAGTTTTCGAGAAAACAAAACTGGCGTAGATTCAAATCAGACTCGCTGCGGATCTTCAACTTGATGATTGTGTATACCAAATCACTTTTTACGACATTTTCTCTAGGCCAAGAACTTTTTTATTCTGAAAAAACACAAAAAGTACGATTTTTCTGTAGAACACGTTTTTTATCGTTCCTACCGTTATATTTCTGGAAATAATTGAGCGATCGGACTGATTTTTTTTTCAAATTGAAGTATACATGATAGCGCTTCTTGCCATATACAATATTGGTGAAAAATTCATGTTCATCAATTTCTAGAACTGTAGCAAATTTCAACTTGTTATTTTCGGAATGACAATTTTCAGTAATCGAGAAAAAATTTTATTTATGAAAATTTTTGTATACATGCTGCGAACAAAATTGAGCCAATAGATGAAATAAGTTTCCAGAATGAAAATTTTTCATGTAGCAGATATCTACATGTACTTATTTAATGAGACAATACTACATTATCGCGCGCTCGGCGCTCGGCTCTCTCCTCACACAGTCAGCCAACTGGTCTTTGTGTTCATAATGTGTAGTCGAGCTTTCATCAGTATATCAAATGAGAGGAAAATATACATTATTGGTATGAATAAAGTATCTACCTATTTAATGAGTTGGTATTAAATAACTCCATTCATTTTTTTATGTTGACAAAATAATAGTTGAACACATTGCTGCCTCATGATGGCATATTATGCCTTCTTCCAGTCCAATTCTGGCATCGTATAGGTTAGATAATTCTCCTTCGGTTAGGTATGCCATCATGTGAAATCTGTATAACTTCATAAAACATTGTGTATACTAAACGTTTGTGGTATACTTATCTGATTTATCATGAAAGTTTCATGGTATAATATAATGGAAATTGCATTGTAATTAAAAAATCAGACAAATGTTAATTGAAAAGAAAAAAACACGTAAGTTGCGATATAAAATTTTAAAGAATCAAGCATTGTCTTATATCACTCACTGAATATCGAATTTTTTCGTAAAACTGACAGATGCCACTCGGTAAACATTCAGAGGACAACTATTATGCTTCCGTGGAACAAACAAATCTCTCCGAAATATTCGACGAAAGTAGAAAAATGGCGTCTATACCTATTTGGAACTATGTCTAGTTGGGCAGTATCCCCTACCATCATTTTTTCAAAAAGTTCAAAAGGAGGTACCCATTAAAAATGAACTTATGAATTTCGTGATTTTATTTTCAATTTCTGAAAATTGAGATTCTGAAAATATTTTCCTGACTTCTTTAGGTTGGATTTCAAAAATGACATTGTTTAGATTTCGGGAATTCAATAATATTCCATTTCTGGTATTACCGAAGTTTACACGAAACGGAAATTATTATGAAACGAGCAATTTGGAAAATCCATGTTAACGAGTTTTCAAAAAATACACGTTCAATGTATTACTGACACCCCTTCAATTGTTTATATTTTCAAACCATTTGTCGTCATTTAAATGCTACAAAGGATATTCAACAATTTATTTTTAATAAGCATTTTGCATGTTTGAAAAAACCTGTGACTCCACACAGTCCCAAACAATGAGTGAGAGTAGATGCGATACATTCGCCTGCATGTGTGCGGAACGAGGATCAAACACTTTATCTGATAATCGACGGTATATTCACCAGTAGGTAGGTACCTATGATGAATATTTGTATTCTATAAACATTATGAAAAACCAGGGTTGCGACGTTTTGAATCGAATAATGAAAATATAAGTAATTGATTTGTGCATTATTTCCATATTTGAAAAATTATGAAAAATCAATATGAATAGAAAAAATCAATCTTTAAATCGAAAAAATCTTATTTTGTTGATTTGAAAAAAATCATCAATCAAACTCTTACAAAATTTGGATAATTCTGTATCTATTTATATGAACAGCTTTTCAAGAGTCATATAAATTACGAGGTATAACATTAAAATAGCCATACGGAGTGATTGGGAGATTGAGAGCTACTTTCAATAACGTTGATAAGTTATATTCTCGGTTATTATCAAAGACATTCAAATACAGGTTATTATGAATATTATTTATTTATGAATAATAATGAATAATGACTATATTTTCCTAAGGCCTTCATTCTTCTACTTTTTATTTCTTTGATTTTTGAGGACTGCTTTCACTACATATTTTGTATTTTGGATATTCATCTCCCGTTGGTCCCAATATATGTACCATTTTCAGAATCATATACATTCCACATGAGAATACAATATCATTTTCTTCTCCATTTGGATTTTTAGATCTCATTACACCTTTGAATTTCAAAATTTCAAGCTTTTCCTATGCAAATCCGCAAATTCATCATTAGTTGCACCAATAATTTCATAATACTTATTATGGTTCCAATCTATGATATCGTGTTGACTGACTCGTTTTTTCATCTTCATATTTTGGAGTATCACCAGAGGGCGCAAATATCATCGGACAATTCGCGCTCTGGACTTCTTGTGAAAACACCAGTCCATATTTCGGTGTGATTTTTTTTCTGTAGGAAGATGGGGATTCAAACTAGGTCCGATACTATTTGAAAAGTGTTTTTTTTTTATTATTCGCCAAATTCGATATGTTCAGGAATATTTGTATACCTTTTGTATTTCATATTTTTGAAAATAAAATAGTATTTCCATTAGCTGGATCACTTATCTACTTGATGAAGTCAATAAGTCATGAAAATATTGATTACTTTACTTTATGACAAGTCTATAGAGAAAGAGTGCTATTCGTTATTGCTCACTTCTTCAGCACCCTCTACTTCAAAATTTAGACCTTTAGGATATTACATACAGTATGGTGGAAATGTATGGAATAAATTCATTATCTCTAAAGTTTATGAATTTTAAGGAAAATCCCGAGACAGGTCGATTTTTATTTTCAAATTGACATCTCTTGATATACATACGGAGTATGTGACGTCATCCGCGTAGTTGTGGTGACGTCATCGATTAATTTTTTTAAATTAGAACATACCCCGTCCATTTTTTTTTCGGAAGGTATATTCATTATCTATCTGACGGTATACTAATATTAGGAAAATAAAGTAATACAGGGTGAGAAAAAATTATTTTATTTAATATTTACAACGGAAATCGTTACAATAAATAATCAAATTCGTGACGTTCTGCAAGAATACAATGTGATAGACAGAGAACAAATCATTCTCGAACTTTGCTATCGTTTCTGAATATATTTGTGAAATATTCACTCGTATTCGTTCTTTCAAATTATCTGATCTTTCCGGCTTCTTACATAAACTTTTCTCTTCAAATAACCTCTGAGGAAAAAATCGAGAGGAGTTGAATCAGGAGATCTAGTTGGCCATTCGATTTACCCTCTCCGACCTATTTAGGTAACTGTGTACATTGATAGCATAATTATTAGCTTGTAAATATAAAATAATTTTTTCTCACCCTGTATCACTTTATTTTCCTAATATTAGTATATGGTCAGATAGACAATGGAAACACCTTCCAGAAAAAAAATTGAACAGGGTGTCTTCACATTTAAAAAATAATCGATGACGTCACCACAACTACGCGGATGACGTCACAAACTCCGTATGTATTTCAAGAGATGTCAATTTGAAAATGAAAATCGACCTGTCTCAGGATTTCCCTTAAAATTCATATGCGTTAGAGATAATGAATTTATTCCATACATTTCCACCATACTGTATATATTTTTTTGAATAGATTTAAGAATTCCTATATTAAAATGCCATTAGGTAGCATCCTGTATATATAGTGTCAATACCCGATTGCAAATTATCATTCATTTATACAATGTTAAATACAACACGGTTTCATATTTATACTGTTCCCTCTCTACTTTTACGTATTGAGATCTGTTCAACATTCAAATCATCGCAATGATAAATCCTAAATCGATCCCCGGTAAATAGAAGCGACCTTTGTCGATAGGTTTCTATTCATTCATATTGTATACCTTCTGGGTGTATATATAAATATTCTTATTTGAATATCATACATACCTATTCCTCATTATGTATGAGAATTTTTTCATTGTGAACAATTCAGAATATTTTTATTTTCCACGCAATGTATAATTATTTTATACATATAATATACCATATTTACTAGCAAACCTAGCAAACTGATTCATATAAATTTCTATTTCCTATTCTAATTTCATAATATCACCCGTACTATCGATTGTATCGTGTTTATAATCTACTTCGTTGAGTTTCACCAGGGGGCGCAAATATCATCGGATAAATCGTGCGTATTTCTGACGTTGTAGAGCCTCGGCTCTTGACTTCCTGTGACGATACTAATCCATATTTTGATCTGATTTTTTTTGTGTAGAAAGATGAAGGTTCGACCGAGGGAGGATGCTATCTCAAAATTGATTATTTGATGTAGAAATATTTTTTTTTGATTCGCCAAATTGGCTAAAAATTTGCTATGTTCAGATATATTTTTATATCTTTTCTTTTCGAAATTTCGAAAAAAGAGATAGTATCCTCCCTAGCTTGATCCTTTATCTACATGATGGGATCAAAAAATCATGAAAATATTGATTGGTTTTCAAATGAGAAGTCAAGAGCGGGAGTGCTGCATTCGGTATTCTGCGCGTCCCATTGCCCACTCTTAACTGGGGAATCATTCAGAATTCTTCAGTAGTGGAATTATTCGAGATTTATCAAAATTCAAGAATGATGTGTACCTAAAAATATCGAGTTTATTCCCGAATATTATTGAAATTCCAGCAAATTACTTTGATCTAAACATGATTTGATTAATAATTGATCGACATTGGTTAATTTTCGAATTACGCTAGAATTTCTTATGAGAATATTCAATTCATTCTTGAATATTTCTGAAATTTCAACCATGGATATGCATTTATTATTTTTTCCATTTATGGCCACAGCAGGGAAATCAGATTTTTATCTATCACTCCCCGCATCAACTCCAAGGTCACTCCCCAAGGCCACGTGGAGTTGTGTGACTTTGGGGGAGGTCCAGAACCAGCGAAAAACATTGACTGCTATACAGGGTCACTCACGGTCGATGGTAGGTTAGACGTTTCTGGAGAACAGGACATAGGATTATTCTGAAAATTTGGATTCTTAGGTTTTCAGTTTTGTTTTATCGATCTAAAATATTCTCAGCGTTACAGCGTTGCCGCTTCTATCGAAAAGTAGCAACACCTTGTATTTAGATTCTTCCTGTAGAGCGAGAAAGATTACAGAGATGGGTGTGAAAAATTGAGATTTTTCAACTTTAGGATTTTTTTTGTCGAAACTATGCATTTTTGCTCGAAACGGCTTACATGTCCCTATCTTAACTCTTCAGTCTTCATTGAATATCTACTGACATTAAATAGAAACAAATACAGGGTAGTGCAAATCTCAAAATTCGGAACCACCCTGTATTTGTTTCAATTAAATATCAATCGATAGTAAATGGAAAGTTGAGATAGGAACATGAAGGTCGTTTTGAGCAATTATGGATAGTTTCGTCACAAAAAATTCCTAAAGTTGAAAAATCTCGATTTTTCACACCCTATATCTCTGTAATCCTTCTCGCTATACCCCAAGTATGACGCATTGGCGAAATCAGCTCTTTAGGGAGAATTCGAGAATGTAACAAAATACAGGGTGTTTCATTTGAAATAACAAAGTTGTTGCTACTTTTCGATAGAAGCGGCATCGCCGCAACGCTGAGAATACTTTAGAACGATAGAACAAAACCGTTTCAGAAAAATCCTACGTCCTGTTCTCCAGAAACGTCTAACCTACCATCGACCGTGAGTGACCCTGTATAAACATTAAGCACTATAAGTGCCAAGTGGAGGCAACTTTGCCACCACTTTGAAATACAACGTAATAGAATTGGAGATGAGATAGTTATAGAAAGTAATAGATTTTTCGTTGTGATGTATTCGAGATGTTTACAAAACATAATGATCAGTTTTTGTTCTTGTAGCGTACTGATAATCTCATTTCAACCACTTTTCAACTTGCAACTGTTGAATTTCATTTTTGTACCTACAAATTTTCATGCTACAAAAACAAAATATGAACAAATCTATAGTAATTTTTAGGGGTTTCAAGGCATTGTTCAAGATTCGAATTTTCCGCCTGCAAATATAGTGCTTCGATTCACAATCAAAGACATAAGAAAGGTGGATGACACAAGCAAAATATCGAAGTTGGTCGAATTCTTGGGTAAAATTACGGGCTGTTCACTGTTGATGGCTGTTCAGCGAAATAGTAACAGTTTTTTGGTCTATAGTAATAGCGTAATAGATTTAGTTCAATAGTAATAGATCTATTACGAAAGTAATAGCAGTGGCAACTCTGCCAAGCCGAGATCTGAGTCAAAATTTTAAAAATGATAATTGTGATAGCAGTGAAAATGTTATATTAACGAGATTTTTTATCTTGAAAATGTTCAAATGTATCCCAATGAAATTTGGTGAATTCTACCCAGAAAAATATCTAAATACGCTACAGACGGGCATGGACTATTCCTGGATCCTTTTCCTGTATCAGAAATACGCGCCATCTCTACCCAACTGGCTGAAACAGTTTCGCATGAATGGAACTCGGTGCAGGAATTATACATGCAGATCAACTGCAGAAAACGACGATAGATGGTGTTGTTGAATTGAGCATGAATTGATAACGCAGAAAAGCAGTAATGCAGACAGACCATCGGGCATCGATTCTACATTGTCTGCATGCAAATCAAATTGGCGCTTTAATGTGCAGGACATTTCCGACAAATGGGAATTTGCCATCGCTAATAGCATGGCCTCAGTTCCAATGGCATTGCATCAGTGATTGCGAATGATAATTTCGATATTTATAACATCCATAGTTTCGATAAAATCCCAATATCCTTCCTGTGGCTTGCACGATGTTTCACGAACATCAAAGGTTTTCCTTTCGTGCAGTCGCGAAATAAAAAATAAAAGGAACTTATCTATATCCACATACTTACCTATCGCGAATCTCTCTGTTCATTCTGCTGGATGAGTCTTTTTTTTTATTTGATGCAGCATCTACATTCTTCGAGACATTCTTATAAGATTAAATAATGCAAGAATTTGAAACTCTCATAGATTATCTTTCCATGGCTCCAGTGTGCAAGGGAGAAATGATCGATATGACTCGCGTCTGCCCAGGCTTTGTCAGTTCTCACCTGAACATTTATAAATTTTTTTATTTAATCAACTTCTCCTGACTTTCAAATTTTCTCATTCAAATCTTTTTCAAATTTCAATACTTTCTCATTTTTCAACAACCTGTTGTAGGTACATCGCAGTTCATAGATATTATTATTGTTCAGTTTCAGTACAACTCATTATCTTGCCTTAGGATTTAAATCTTCATACTTATTTTGGAGAATGAAATTCCGTCATTAATTTTTACTTCAAACAAAGTTGTCGAAAACAAAACATGCATTTCCGCACGTATGCAAAGTCTATGAACCCTTTGGCAAAATACACCAGGTGTTAATTCACCGTTTACCTCCTCGCATGGCTCAATCACAGTGAATTACAGTGAGTGCGAGTTGCTGAAAGTACACCTGGGCCTTCTATAGCAAGCTCGAATCATGTACCATGTACACCATCGACAAGATGAGTTGACACTTTGGTTTCCCCGCGAAATAGGTTGTTGGCAAGACACCAAGACCTTCTGACAAACGTAGAACCATCGTCTTCTGAAGAGGCGAACTCCAGGTCTTCTGGTCAAGTGAGTTGACACCTAACCCATCTTGGCAGGTAGGTCAACCCTTTGGCCTTCAAGCACTAAGGAAAATAGCCAGGATGGAATAAAACTAGTTGAAGGTAGAAAGGCCCTGTTTTGCGAAGAAGGCAGACCTCACAATGTCTATTATGATGATGTCAAGCACGATTGTTCCTATGAAGTCCTCAATATCCATGGTTGGTATTACCATCAACATGGGATGATCGTGTGAGGTCTATTGGTGAAACTGCTTCACAAAAACTCGGTCTCTTGTTCCGAGCCAAGAGCTTCACACCTAAGAGCTTCTGTTAATTGATCTACAAAGCACAAACTTGATCTGTCATGCACCCAAACATGCGTTGAGGTACCTGGATTCTATTCGGAATAGAGCTGTGTTCGTCTCTGGTTGGTGATCCCGCACTGACGGTGGATTTATGCAGAGGTTTTAAGTCTCAAGTTTTAAGTAATAAGTCATAAGAAGTTCATCCATTGGTTTTCAATGTAACCATTTATACATCAGCTGTCATAAGTTTTAAGTCCTAAGAAAAGTTGGCCAACATTTATCTCTTACGACTTACGACTTAAAACTCGATCGATTTGCGCATGCGTCTGATTTTGCAAAAGGGCATCGTAACAAACAGCAGGAGTTGAATGCATGTAAAGAAAATAAACATAAATAAAAATAGGATTTAGTCTGGAAATTTGGATTGAATAGAAGGAAATGAGAAAAATAAGCACACAAAATAACCATTGACAGTCCTTAAAACTTCGTGCATGAATGGTCGATTTTTCCTTACGACTTAAAACTTAAGACTTAAAACTAACGACTTAAAACCTCTGCATAAATCCATCGTGACGAACTCACTGACCTCTCTAGAACCAGAACATCGCAGAAAAGCGAGCGATATTCACCACGAGCTATTCAGAGCAGGCAGACCAGACGAGACCTCTCATCTCTCGACTGCTTAATTAATTGTGGAAATCACTGCCCTGACAGGTTTCCTCTGAAGCCTTTAACCTCCAAGCTTCCAAGAGAAATTCCTTCACCAACATCCTTCTCCTGGCTATAGCACAATGTTCCCCCACGAACATTATAGGTTTTCATCTCGTGCAGTTAAAAGAAAAAAAAAGTGATGTTCCTTCTTCTTCGCACTGGTGGGCGGCCGGGCGGGTGTGGTAACCCTTGCACTTAGGCTTCTCTAGTCGGGCCCTTTGTGCACCCACATCTCTTGTGCTTCAAATAGGCATGCCAATGTCCTTTTAGCGAAATTTAGGAGCTTCCTTAGTTAGATCACATTCTGAGGGCGCATCACGATGTTCCCAAATGCAGTTTTTTCAGCTGCAAGTGCCTATAAATTATTGTGATGGTTGTCTCCTGTTAGTAGACAAACTATCTTCTTGAGATGTCGCCTGTTTGGTAATAGGATCTCTCTCGTGAGACTTTCTGAAGGTCCTACGATGTGTAGCTCCGATTGCCTCATTCCATTTCATTGTGATGGTTGTGCGTGGAGGTGTTACGTAAACCATTATCGATCGTGCCGCAGCATGCCATGGCGTTTTTCATATGTCTGAGCATCGCTCATCGCTCGGGGTACACTCACACTGTACTCTAGTACACTATGCAGGCGCCCACACACGCTACACGCTATTGGCCGCAGGCAGGCAGGCAGCAGCAGTCGCGTCGTATATCGTAAATCTGCGGTGGTGCAAGAGGGAGCGTCACGCCAGCGACGCGATCGTTAGGAGAAGCGTCTTGCGGCCGCCGGTCGGCGTCGCACAGGGCCGGCCTCGGCCCACTTGTCGGGCCCGAAGGAATGTGCGTTTTTTAGAAAAACGAGAAACGGAAACATGTTTTTCGACGACAGCAGAAAGAATAACCTCAAATAAACTCCTCAATATCTATGTTCGGTGTTACCATAAAAAGTACCCATCATGGGATGATGAGAGTTCTTTCACAAAACTCGATTTTTCCCCAGTGCTAAAAGCTTCAACAACTTCTCACAATCTACAAATTTATGCTCGGTATCACCGTATAAACAATATCCACCATAGGATGATCATGTGAGGTCAATTGCCGAAATCATTTCACAGAAATTCGGTTTTTTTCTTTCAGAGCTAATTATTCACACCTCATTATGTCATAATCTACAGAGCACACATTCGACCTGTCATGGTGTTCAACAACCAAAAATACGCTGAGGCTACCGGATTCTATCCAGAGGAGAGGTGTTCGTCTGGTTGATGAACCCCCATCAATCACAAATTCGTTCTAAAATATCGCAGAAACTGTGCGATCTTTCCCTCTTCTACAGAAATTTTCATGGTCGTCCAGAGCATTCAAGTGGACCAACTTCTCATGGCCGCCAATACCACCCGATCTAATCCAACCCGATTTTTCTCGGAATCAGTCATACAAGTTCAATTATTTATTTAGATGTTCCTACGGTTTATCAAAATGTACTAAAGAAGTAATATGCAACACTATCATTCTGCCACACTTCAACTACTGTTCTTGTTGAATCAAAATGAAATCTCCAGATTGCAAAAAATACAAAATATGGCAATGAGAATACTATTGTCTTGCTCTATGTATACTCCTATCTTGGACAAGCAACAAACATTACAGTGGTTACCAGTCAAAGAATGTTTTTTTTTTATAATGCCAGGATATTTGTACACAAATTGAAAACAGGCCTATCGCCTCCTACTTACAACGAAAGCTTCATTACAACGTGCATAACTACACAACTAGAAATAGAAACAAACTCGTTATTCGTCGTAGCATTATAATGAATTACCAAATGACATTATAAATGTGCTGGTTCAATAAATATATTCAAATATGAATCAATGCTACTCTCAGCAGCGATATTGATCATATCAAAGATTATATACACTCATAATCTTTGATCATATTCAATAGCTATTGGTGGCATCTTCTTAGCGTTCTAGGGTTGGTACTAATCTGTCCTAAATGTCAACTGTCATTCATGTTAATTATCATTAATGTCAACTGTTAGTTAATTAGATTGTTTCCGTATCCTGGTTTAATATAAATTCATTATAAATATGAAATAACTAAATAGTTATGTGAGTAGAAAAGTATTATAGACTCGGTGGGCTTATAAATTCATCTGAACAACTGGCATTTATGACTATTGACGATGATGACAGATTCTTGCCAACCTAAGAATGCTTATAAAAAGCTGCCATCAAAAGTTGTTTGGATATGGTCAATTAATAACTATTATTGAAGGGAAAACTAGTGTACTTATTGGTCACACAGGAGTTTTTGTTTGTTCATCTCATGTGATTTTAACAGTGTAAATCCCACTAGTAAATTTCTTGATATACAACATATTCTGCTAGGTATTCCACTTTTTATTTCTATATTTTGTTTGTTTCATGATATTATTGTAATGTGTTATATCTTGATATTTGTATTCGTGTTGTATTAATTGTAAAATTGTCATATCATCAGTGTTTTTAGCTAAATAAATGATTCATATACAGGGTGTTTCATAATAAATGCGCAGGACTTCAGGATATGATAGCTCTTTCAAGAATATGAAAAAAAGTTCCTATTGACTTACCCTCTAAAATGCACCATTTTCGACATACAGGGTGTTGAATTTAAAAAAAATCGTTTTTGCGAATATTTCTGGAACCGTTTATCGCACAGAAAACAGATTTTGTAGGCATTTTCTACTCATAATAAGCTATGTTTTGGGCTGATTTGTCATTTTTTTAAATTTATAACGGCGGACATTTCCAACACTTAATTCAACTAAGTATGATTTGTTTTTTTTTATTTTGCGAATATGAAGTTAACGTTTGGTTTTGTTATTTGTTCTAACGTTTAAATAAATTTTGTATGATTATGAAAAAAATTATTCAAAAAAATTGACCATGTTTTTCAACATGAAAGTTGATTTTTCTTGATAACGGTCAACTTTAGAGCTTATGAACAGAAGTACCCTTTTTGTGTAGAAAACATTGGCGGTTTGAATAGGTGGCTCAAAATTGTACTTTTTCCAGTGGCGTAAAAGTTGGAGGAAATAACACCCACTACCTCTTCAAAATCTTCACCAATTATGAATTTAAAAAAAACAGCCCAAAACATATGAGTAGAAAATGCCTACAAAATCTGTTTTCTGTGCGATAAACGGTTCCAGAAATATTCGCAAAAAACGATTTTTTTTTTTCAATTCCACACCCTGTATGTCGAAAATGGTGCATTTTAGAGGGTAAGTCAATAGGAACTTTTTTTCATATTCTTGAAAGAGCTATCATATCCTGCGCATTTATTATGAAACACCCTGTATAACGGCTACCCAACATTCCTCGCGCTCGATGCCCCTTCCCCCCTGAGGCCGGCCCTGGGGCGTGGCAGGGCGCGCCATCGCAGGAGCAACCGAACACATGGCATCCAGCAGCACAATAACACACGAGCTTCACGAGCATCGAACTGGCTCCTGGGCACCAATCGGAATATAAATAAACACCCGTCTGGAGCTAGAGCTCGCGGGTCCCGAGCGCGATTATAAATAGTGGTTTGCAGTGGAGGTTTTCGGTGACGCAGTGGCGTGTTTCCTGCGAGAAGAGCGGACATGGACTCCAGTAAAGTTGCACGCGACACCGTCAGCAGGGGCTAGTTCTGCTTCCTGGCAGGGTATCCCAGGGCTGGTACCGAAATCCCGAGGTGATTGGCGCGGTACCGCGCCGCCATCTTGGAAAATGGCGGTGGTACCGGGTTCCTGAACAGGTTTTTAGATTGTTAACATGTTCGAGGTGTCCGTCGCTCGAGATCGCGTTGGCTGTGCGGTCTCGGTTTCTCGGGGTTGATATCGTGGGGAAATGTCCCATGCTCTTTACACGCTTGATGCTTGGCTATAACCAACTATAGTCTGTTTCAGTTAAGAATACAGAGGTGGGACTGGTGGGCATGTAGTGGGCATAGCCCGTTTCACATTAGCAAACCCGCCAAATTTAGATATTTCAGAACTATGAAAATGTTTAGTGATGAAGCAATAATTGAGTATTTGTGCCGAGTTGTGCAGTAAGGGTATATTCTGCAAAATATAAGATGTCTTAAATCATTGATTTCGTAGTGAATTTACAAATCTGCAAAATCAAGTACAACATTATAATTCTATTATGGAATATCAAGATGCACAAGTGAACAATAATTCTTTGACGTATTCAATCTGATGTACCTAATGTTGAGCATGGGATTTCAAATAAAACCTCAAGTCATTATTCATGAATATGCTTCAAAGAGACAAAATAAATCAATAGTTATTTCAATATCACACCCAAAAAATGGATAAACCACTATCTACATAATTATAATTTGGCAAAAATATTCCCCCAGTGAGCTATTACAATAGAGATTTATAAAGCATGGTGTCAGACACTTCTATTATCTTCAATAATAATGATATTTAATGAAATATTATAATTCATATTGAAAATAAAATAAGGTTGAGTTTGGTGCTTGGTTGGTTTCTTCCAATAAATGATGGTACTGAGCATTATCCATGACGATAATATATTCAGTTGAATTCATGTCTTTCTAGTATTATATATAATAACACTAATCACAAACAATTTTTATTTCAATGAACGAAAGCATAAACTGTTGCAAGAATAGCTTGACTCAGCTTCATCCAATGCTTGCAGAAGTATCCCTTTGGATTCGCTTCTTCCTTGGGATGCAACAGTGCCTTCAGCCTGCATCTCAGCGACAAATTTCCTCATGATTGATTCCGAAAAGCTCCCTCATCTGCTGCACTGAACACTGAGTTTCTGAGTTTTCCTGTTCTATATGTCTGAGAAACACACTTCTTACATGCATGCAGGGCCTGGTTCAGGTTTTTCTGCCATAACCGATGATGAACTGAATTGTTGATCACAATTTATGACCATAAATTTTTGAAATAGTAATGTCGGATTTGGTGACTAGAGAACCGCAGCGGCTGACTATATATGAAAACTGCCAAGTGTTAATGAGTATCAAATTTATGTCCTGCGATTATTGAAATTAAACTCCTTGTTTAACAACTCACAGTAAATATAATGGAAATAAGAATTTAACATTCCATCTCGCCAACTTAGGATTTTATTTCACTGTTTATACACAGCCGTCTGGTCAACTAACCACTTCCGTTTTTGCGATAAATGTTTACATTGTGTAAACTTTTCTCGCTTCTAGACCAATGAGAAGCGATGAAAAACCTTCCCTATATCTTCTGTATTCTTAACTGAAATGAACTATGGAATAGTTTTCACCCTAGTAGGTGTAATTCCGAGTGTAATTCTCATGTCATTTCAAGGGCGATGAAAAGCTTCAGGTTATAATGTAATTCGTACAAGTTTTCATGTGTGTGTTAACCAAGAATGAGTATCTTGATATGGGATTCAGTTCAGAATCCAGGATGCCAATCGCAATTCATACATGATATGCAAGATCAAATTGCGTAAATATTGATATTCTCCGTAAAATATGCCGAAGAACGTTGAGATTTTTGTTGTGAGTAGAATAAATCTAACAGTGTTCAGATCTTTGCCACAAATAGGGTGGTACGAATAATGGTACTGCCAATCATCTCGGAATTCAGTATGTTCACTAGGGCCATCCTATCAGATGAAAGCGAATTAGTTCCTTCATGTTGTATATAATTATAAACCACTCAAAACCGAATATAGAATATCAAGATAAGTTATCCAATAATTTAACTTGAATCGCATTTGAAGATTGTTCACATGCGGTATTCAAGAAAAAAATTTCACAGAAATAGACCAACTGAAATGACAAAAGAGCAAATATATCCTCAATACACAGATCTTTCAAAAAAATCACTGAGAAATGAATTGACCTGGTGTAAGAATCTGAATATAAACCTAACTACTTTATGATTTTTCATTCGAATAACTATTGATATCCATGCAAGGACAGGAAATCTCATTTTATTTCGATTAATGGATTATTCAAGGAATATTCCTGTAGTACAATATTTTCGCAACTTCGACATCAGACATCATGAACAGGAATTGTCAAAAAACTCGAAGAAAAATACCTCGAACATTTGTTGTTTGTTGGTTTCCAATCGAAAATTTACATTCATTTTCGGTTTTGAGTAGTTGATATGTTGTATTGAAGTGTCAACTGTCTCTCAATAAACGAAATTTTTATATTCAGAAATAGAAGAATTGTTCAGTAACCAGCAACAAAAATATTTGAACGCCCTGAGTAAGGTTGACATTTCACGAATTGTGAATTTGATGTTCACCATATGATAGAGCATCACAACAATTTTTGTGTGATGCTTATCCTAGCACATTTTCTCAACATCAAGATGAACAATTTTGTCCATAAAAAATTTCGATCTCGTGATTCCCAAGCGAAGTACAACATCCAACGAGAAATTGTTGCTGGTTCCAGAGAAACAGTCATATTCAAACTCCTGAGATAGTGAAAAACTACTGTGGAGTGAAGTCACCTCATTACCGATATCAAATGATACTTACACTGAAGTATGTGAAGCAACACTCAAAGTTTAGGACTTTTGTGAGTTAGGAGACCTTAGCTTTTTAAGTTACCGTGGAGAGTCCCAATGATTCGTCACGTTTATACCATCTCTTGGTGCAGACTAATGTTTTTATACCAACCAAATATCCTTGTTCATGTCCGTGTAAACGGAACAGTTGGTCAGGTACTCAGCTTGGTTTAGTACCGAAAATTGTTGTGTACCACACTAAAATAGTTAGGTGATCAATATGGTGTAAACACCTTCTGGCGTTCTGAACAGTGCCCTAGTATCTATTTGGGCCATTTGATGATTTCAAACAAATATACATAATATATATATTTTTTCGCCAGTTAGTTGAGTTACAAAACTGTTCCATGGAACCCAACCCAAATAGTTCGGTGGTACCGAATATCCATAATATTACCAAACGATCGAAACATACCAAATCAGAACCAAGCTGTTTACTATAATGGAATATGGTGTGAATAGGCTACAAATTATTTCTTAAGTATAAATTTGGTGTGATTAATTCGGTCAGAGTACCAAATTTGCGCGCGGTATAAACGTGACCAATGATATATCTAGGTACCAACAATGTTCAGTTGGTCACCTATCTCCTCTCGCTAAACGATTCTACAGATGCCGATGAAGCAAACCACGTGAAATTGGAAGGGACAAGCCCTTCGAACATTGTTTCTCGTACTCGTTTGGAAACCACGTGAATCTCTAAAAGTAAACCTCGATGCTCTATCAGCTGGCGAAATTCAGATCCCCACCCGCAAACCGTCACGTTAATCCTTCGGCAGTGATGGACGGCTGAAGTGGTGACCTGACCGAGGGGACCAGCACCAACCGAGGCGAGTGGTAGTGCGCAAGCGCGATCCGCGCGCAGCTAGGGCTGCAGTGTCGGCCGGTAGTGATGGGACACCCCCGCAGCCGCGGCACACAGGCCACCCCCACTCCCACCCCGTCAGCCAGCAGCGCCGAGAGCCGTACACGGTGACGCAACCCTGAGGAATGTTCATCCCCGACACGCTGCGCAGCTGCATGGTGGAACCCGATGTGTCCTCGTACCTGCAGACCCCGTCCTCGGGACAGGTGCCTACCCGCTGCTATCCTACCCTTCCCCCCCACGCCGTCACGCGTGATATGTAATTAACATGATTAACATGAGTGTTATTATTTTCTGTACAATGTTCACTGTTCGGTGTTCGGTTTGGGGCCCGATGCTCGGTCGGCTGGAGCATGTTCCATAAAAGTAGGGCTTCGCGAGACCAAGAGACTAGTCTTGGTCTTGTCTTGGTCTCGATACAAGACCATGACCAAGAACAAAACTTAATGAATCTTCTCAAGACCAAGACTTGACTTTCGATACCAAGACCGAGACCGAGACCAAGATTGAGCCAGTCTCGTCTTAGTCTTGAAACAACAAGACCAATACCAAGACTTCATTTATTTTTCGAGACCAAGACTGGTTTAGTCTTGGTCTTGTCTTGGTCTCGCGAAGCCCTACATAAAAGCAACCCGTTGTTGGTGACTTCGTCCTTCTACACGAGGGGCAGTGACACTAAGTCCTGCTCACATCCCCATTTCTTTTCCTCCGGGCCAATTAACTTCCTTTGTCCTTCCGTATGTCTCGCGCTTGAGAGGAAAAGGAGCAAAGTTTTTTCATTTTCTTCACGTGCTCGGCTATGTTCAACTTCTCTTCTTCCCATCAGGCTCATCATCTGGCTGTCCAAGTATATATGAATTATATTGGTCATCCCAAAAGTAGAATTCTTCGTGTTGCTGTAGGGTCAAACTTCAGACCTATAAGTTCGAAAGCAATAGTATCGCTCTGGCAGACACAATTGCCAAAAAAAAAATCACAACAATCAGCCCTAATGAATTTCAATGATAACCTCACGCCTAACAATTTTCACCAATTGAGAGCGTATATTTTGTATCGTTGCCATTGGAACTACAACTCTTTGGGGGCAAGGAGAATGAAATTACACTCGAAATCTTTTGACGTTTATAGCTTCAGATGACATTCACATTTAACTTCAGATATTGAGTACCACTCCGAGTTTCTTGCAAGAAAATATATTTCTACCAACCTAAGTGGATTAAAGTTAGTCGAGAATAATGGTTTGAACTATCACCAGCTGCCTGATTATTATTTCGCTGAACTGAAGTCAGTTATCTGTTTTTTATTCAGCGTTATATTAACTGGAGTCTTGGTCTAAAGATAACCCTCTGATAACAAGCCACATTTCGGTGTGAAATGTTCTTATCGAATACTATTGAAGCTTGAATTGAAATCAGAAAATGTTTTTCAGAACACGAATATATTTTTAAAAGAAATCCAAAATAGTCGTGTTCTAGAAAAAATGTCCAAGACCTAATAATTGAAGCTCTAGTGGTATTTTAAGTGAAAACGTCACAAGAATGACTTTCATCCCCAGCACTAATCTTGCTCTTGTTGGAATTACATATTTCCACCCAGAATCCAGAGAGATTCGTGAGCTACCGCTTGGTGATCCTGAACCTTCGTGGTCATTCTGTGATCTCCCGAATTCCACCCTCATGAATAATAAACGACATTATGTGCTTGTTGATGAATGGAATGTGAGTAGTCTGGGTTTTATGGAACAGGCCTCTGGTCACCCCTGCAGTCTTTGGCTGGTCTGAACGCGGCTTTCGATGTTTGACTTGTTGATCCGTAGTCCAGTCGGCAGAGTAGTGAAAACACCCTGATCTGATTGGCGTGAAGTGAAATGGATTCTGACAAAGGTCTCCGGAACCCGGAATACTGCGAATCTCTGTCACTTCACATCGATCCGCCTGATCTCTCTATTGACTGGGCTACCATTGGTGTTTACAGAGCCGGAACTTGGATTGGGAACACGATAATTGACTGATACGGATCTGAACTAATTTTCTATACGCAAGGTGATCTTGGTATGAAAATTGTAGTGGATGTATATTGGTTTATTATGTTGTGCCTCGAGTACATTACCCCGTTGGTTTGTTTCAGAACCTGGTCGAAAATTGAAGATGCAGTTTTTCACCAAATATGATAATAATTTCTCGATCCACTGTAATGTATGTTCTATATGTTATTTTGCAATAGGCGCCACGTTTCGGCTCTGTGTATTACTGATTGATATGTTGATGTTGGTTGAATGGTTTGGTTTTCTTGCACCATCGTACATCTGTTTTTTGTCATAATCATTGTATATTTGCTACTTGTCCATATACTACATCCTTTCTGAATTAACATAATATTTTAACATACATACATTTTGGTACCTTGATGATATCCATCGAAAAAGAGTGGAATAATTAAAATCGTCTTTCCTAGTATTCAATATCGAAAACATTGAAGTAGGAGTTGATATAACCATAATTATATGACAATAAAGTGAATATTAGGAGGTATAGAAACATTTCATTTTCGAAAGAGAAATTAGTCTATCCAATTAGAATATCAAACAGAGTTTGAAATGAATGTCTGGTAGACTACGAGCAGAAAACAACTACTTTCCTGGTAAATACCACGCAGAACATTGAATTATATCTGCTCGTAGTCTACCAGACATTCATTTCAAACTATGTTTGATATTCTAATTGGATAGACTAATTTCTCTTTCTAAAATTGTTGTCCAATTTATGGCTTTTCCATTTTTCATTTATTAGCTTAGTCGAGCTATAAGCCACTTCCAAGTTCTGTGATTTGGGAGATTTAGTTCTGGAGTGTTTCTTTCTTCTGCCGCATGGTGTCGCCACTTCCAATTGTCTGTTGGAACGCGGCTCAGTGCGGTCAAATAAACGCGACGAAGGTGCATTGGGACAGGCAACGCTTCGAGTGGAGATCTTACGGTCTCTACTCGGATAACTACCCTGCACTGATGAGGGCCAATAAGCCCGAAACCGGTCTGTAGGTTGTTAGGCGTGCCTGTCCCGATGTGAATTTGTCACGTCTTAGGAAGAAAGAAACATTTGCGATCTGCATTCACAGTGTGAATCGTTGCATGGATTACGAGCAGATATAATTCAATGTTCTGCGTGGTATTTACCAGGAAAGTAGTTGTTTTCTGCTCGTAGTCTACCAGACATTCATTTCAAACTATGTTTGATATTCTAATTGGATAGACTAATTTCTCTTTCTAAAATTGTTGTCCAATTTATGGCTTTTCCATTTTTCATTTCATTTTCGGCTATTCACTTTTTATTCCGAAGATTATGTTGATATAAATTTCTCTATTCCTAACAATGTTCACGATGTAACTAAATAGCTGTACCAACATTTCCAGTTTATTTTAGGTTAACTATACTGGAGATGGGTGTCGCTTTACTCGAATGCATATAGTCTCAGACTCCACTGTAACTAATATCTATAATTTCGAAGATTATGATACATTTCCTTGGAATATATTATTATGACTTCAAGTCGAATCTCCCTGTATCGACTTAAGAGATCCAGAGATCGTACTCAAACAATTTTTCAGGTATCTGATCGTAAGGAGTACCTACACAACTTCGTTTTATTTTGTAATGGTTGATGAGCTCCCTAAAATTCTCAAATAAGACTTTCCATCTGTTCTTTTCGCTTTGTCACTACTGCTAGCAGCTAAAAATAATCAACGTATTAATAGTTTCCAAGTCTAATGCGGGCGTAGACACATTAGAAGATATTTCGCTGAATACCTTTGATGTTATAATATTATGAGTAATATTAGAGTTATCTAGTATCTCTCGAAGGGCTTTTTTGCTCTATTTCGAATGTTACAAGTATAAATTCTTTCTCACTTCATTCTATTGATGTCGCTTTGGAATCTGTGCGTGTTAAAATATAGTCCATCACCAGTTTTTGAAAAAATTCCTGTATCGGATTCCCAAAATGTTTCCTTTGTTTTCGGTATATGTTAGGTATCTTATAATAAAAATAAGGTGATTCTTCCGTTAGGTGGCGATGTCTTTTTTTTTCAAAATGTTTGGCTTTACTTACGTATTTTGGCCTCCTGATCACGAATCTGAAAACCAAATTGTGCGGAAACCAATACTTTTCGAGATATTCGCAAAGTAAAGTCATTATAACCCTATTATTTAGCAAAACTTATTCAGTGATTCAACCTTTATCATCCTTCTTTAATTGTTGTTTGAAGAGCTATATATACCTTCCTTATTAACTATAAAGTAATATTTCATGGGAAACGGCATTCTATTTATTAATTCAACCATTTATTTCAAAATTATTATCAATGCTCATATTAACATCTTCCATGACAAAAGGTTACATTTGGTGACAAACCTCAGCACAAATTTTCTCGTGGAGCATTCAGTATTTCTTTCTATCTGATTCGTGACGAAAAGAAGGACAGATATATATTGAATGAGAATTCCCTCATGTGAACGGACGACCACTGGCAACATTGCCAGTGTTGTCTCTGTTGACAGCTATCATGGCCGTTATTTAAAAAACTACATAAATATTTAAGGTAATATCAAATTTTAGCAATCTCGTTTTGTTCTTCTGATAACTGAATTATAATGAATATGGTATATATTTTCCGTGAGCACTTACACCGAGTTTCGTATACA
The DNA here is from genome assembly GCA_029955515.1 of Chrysomela aeneicollis. NCBI lineage: Eukaryota > Metazoa > Arthropoda > Insecta > Coleoptera > Chrysomelidae > Chrysomela > Chrysomela aeneicollis. The sequence continues at coordinate 15,738,863 of JARUHQ010000015.1, read as the reverse complement.
ACAGACAAGCCAGTGATGAGCAGTTGAACAATAGCAAAAGAAGGATGATGAAGGTTTTATTTTGCGAATATCTCGAAAAGTATTGGTTTCCGCACAATTTGGTTTTCAGATTCGTGATCAGGAGGCCAAAATACGTAAGTAAAGCCAAAAATTTTGAAAAAAAAAGACATCGCCACCTAACGGAAGAATTACCAAAAATAATGTGTTGTATGGTGACCTGCAGCTTTGAATTTGATGTGGAACATTCGATAATTCAATGAAAACCAGTGATGATTTTCTGTTCGTTGTGACTATTCTATTTTCTTCTTGCGTTCATCGTTTACCGCACATAATAATATATCTTGATAACTTTGTATTGTTTCGTATGTGTTCAAACTTTTGATATATAGGGAAATCCATTTCAATCGCATTACTGGATAATTTGAATGCGACTCAACAGTCTCACGTACTGAAATTGCATTCCCATGCGTCTGTTATATCTGTATGTGCGTTTCAGTTGTTTCATGAATGTCAATTTCAAATTTGTCCCAAGTGGTTATTGACATCATAATTATTCGAAATATGGCAAATAAGGATGAGGTCAAAACTTCACCAATAATCCATTCAACTTTTTTACATATTTATAAGCTTATGTCACAGGTACAAAATGACAGATGTTAGGAAAGCATTTTTCGCATCATATTAAAATCCCCCAAAACTTTTTCACAGAAAATTTTCTTCTGAACTTATTAGTTACCGAACTATATAGAAGCGTTTGAAAAACTACAATTCTATGCCCATCTCAACCTTTCCGTATCTAAAAGTAGAATAAAATTCACCCCATATATTTCAATTTTGGCATGTTATGGAAATACTGGAGTAGCTGACGATCAGATCAACGTACTCAATCTTACTATCACTTAGACAATCATGCATGCATTCGAACTATTGTTATACTCTCTCCTATATTCACGTCTGGAAGTATACATTTGTAAGGCCTGCAACTGGCCTGTGTGTTCTGACATGTCCAAATCGTACTGAAGAATTCGAGGAAGTATTTTTTTTATCAGGACGAATTTCATCCATTCATCGAGGCTCTTCTGCCTTTCGTCAAGTCCTTCTCTTACACATGGTTCAACCTGCAAGCCGCTAAGAGGAAATACTACAAAAAGCACGAGAAGCGAATGTCTCTGGAGGAAGAGAGACAGTGCAAAGAAGCCTTGCAGGTAAAAAAAAAAACGAAATTAATTTGCGCTCTGATTTTTTAAGCGATCACTTGTTTACGAACACTGAATGTCAGATCGATTCTGAATGTCATAGTCCAAATATATAAAACTGGTTCACTTATAGTTTCTCACAGATGAATTTCATTCGATTATCTAACTAACTGATGCAAGGTTACCGAATAAATTATTCATTCGAGTTCGATTCTCACTCAACAGATCACAAATTTCTGCTCTGACTTGTCAGGTGCTTCAACCAAGACCATTCGGTCCTGTCACTTTCTCAGCAGCAAGTGGTTTCCATAAAATCCACCTGCTTCTTCCCTCTTCACACTAATTGTTCATTTCGAACCTCCGAGACCTCATATCTCAACCTTCCATACGCCTTGTTACCTTCTAATCTACACCTAAATGAAGAAAGATGTCCGTTAGTACTCCTAGGCAGTGTTGTTCCTGGCTGCACAATTGTGCACTTTGACGCCCTTTTTCAACTATAAGTGCGCACTGCGGCACCACTTTCCTTATTTCCTTCAAAAAGTGCACCTTTTCATTTTTCAAATATTGCTTAAAATCTGTTGAATGCAATGATCTATTAATAATATTGGTTGAATGTCATTGATGAGAACTGAGAAGTAGAAGAAATTCAAATAATTTCGATTGTCGGATGTCAGCTTGATGTCAATGACCATTGACACTTGACAGTTTTGTTGTGAATTTCAACTCGTATAAGATTATTTCATCTCTATCCTTCAAGAGTCCAAGGATTCTACCAACCAAATTCTACATTGATCTTGTTTATATAAGATAGCAGGAGTCACTAGAATGGCGTAATAAAATGTGAAATTTTACTCGATTTTTTTTACAAACAAATGTGAAATTTTACCCGAAATTTTTTACAAACCATCATAAATTCTGAAAAAGATTGATATTTGTTTTAATATGCTCTCGAATATGCTTGTGTAAATCCAGTTTCTTGTTGAGTTCTGTTTGAGTTTGCTTTTTGTTGCATGATTATTGAAATACATGTTCAGTGAATCAGTATACATTTATATAGCAAATCATAATCATAAATCATACCTATTTCTATGATTGACAAAATAAATTGATAAAATAATAATATCCTTCCTCAAGCAGTCTGTCATCACTGCAAATTTCTTTGCGCATGCGTGGAAACTGGAAAGTTCATAAAATAGTACTATAAATCTATTACAAATAACGCACGAAAATAAAAAACGATCCTGGAACAACACTGCTCCTAGGAGGAGTCACATTACTTGACTATCTCTGCCTAGTAGTAACCACTTTGTCCCCGATGGTCGGTAGATGTAGTTTGACTGTGTTTGCAGAACGAAAAGGCGGAAGTCAAACAGAAATGGGCGTCCCGGCTACTGGGCAAACTGCGGAAGGACATCACGCAGGAGTGCCGGGAAGACTTCGTGTTGAGCATAACGGGCAAGCGACCCGCAGTTTGTGTCTTATCCAACCCCGACCAAAAAGGCAAGATGCGCCGAATAGACTGCCTCCGTCAGGCCGACAAGGTCTGGCGACTTGATCTCGTCATGGTGATATTATTTAAAGCAATTCCCCTAGAAAGTACCGACGGTGAACGTTTGGAAAAGAACCCGGACTGTTCTCAGCCAGGACTGTGCGTCAATCCATATCATATAAATGTGTCAGTGAGGGAACTGGATCTCTATCTAGCGAACTTCATTAACAGCCACGGTATGGTGATAATGTTATGGTGTTGATAACCTCATAATAGGAAGTGTACTTCAAGTTGCTCTCGCAACCAGTATTGGTGGGGCAAATGAAATTCGCGAATTACTCATACGTATTTACAGTGCTAGTGCAAAAATAATTGGATGCACTGACTATGTATATTAACATGTTCTAATCACACTTCAATTTTCTATCGGTGGCATTAACATTGAATCGTCTCTTCAGGCAGATATACAGGATTCGCTGCCTCAAAATGAAATGTGCTATAGAGCAAAAATATTTTTATCAAGGAACGCGTTGCCAGAAATACTCCTTACAGGCGTGAAAACGTCCAGTTTTGAATTTGACGCGCATGCCAGAGTTCCGGCAAGCGCGCCAATTTCAAATGTGCAGTCATGTTTTCACGCTCATAACTTGGGGGTTCCAGACACGTATTTCTTGACAAAAAATTAGGTATTTACGGGTATTCACTGGATCTGCAAAAGAAATATTTTCATCACATTTCCAATTCACTTCAATCACATGAACGGTAATTTATTTTTGGAAGTAAATATATAGTAAGAAAATGTTTTCGAGGAAATATCAGTCAACAGAAGTTCCACTGTTTATTGGTAAGTGAGCTGCTCTATATTTTCTCCTCGAAATTTCTTTGCCAAAATTATCGATACGAATATGGTGCAATTTCTATTAGGCAATATCATGAAAAGAAAAACATGATTTTGCTTTGATTGGCATCAATGAGAACCTCATCCTCATTTTTAGTGCGGTCTCAATTACGTTTCTTAGATGCATTTTGTATCTATAGTTGTTATTTTTATTTAATTTCCTGAATTTTCCAGAAATTCTGAGTGGAGTGTGCTATAACAACAATAACAAAAAGGAGGACGATCGAAAAAGCAAAGGTAACAGTCTATTTGAAGTTTTCTTGGCAAATGTTACTGTAACTGATCATTCGTAATCTCTCTGAATTACAGGATACACTCACAATCCTTATAACGGGGTAGTATGTAATGACATCATCTTAGCCACGGGAGTATTCTCCTCTAAAGAACTCTGGAAATTATCCAAATGTAAATCCTAACGACCTTCCATATCATTCACTCTTCTAGACCCTTTTATTTTCAGCCTCCATCTTACACGAGTTGTCTGATGTCCAACCCAATATGAACAACGTTAAGATTGAACACCCCGCTTTCTACTGCAATAGTTATGCGGATCAAGGGCCCGTGGTCGCTGATAGATCTTCGTCTGTTGAAGCCATGGTTGTATCAGCGACATATTGTAAGTCGTAATTAGATACAATCCTGAATCGGTTCCATATAACTATGAGTACTGAATCCACAAACAGAGAAAATCAAGTCATTTCCTCGGTTTCTTTGAGATTTTCTAGTCTGAATGTGGTGAATGACGGTCCTGTGTGACGTAATCGGTCTTAAATCGACGAGCTGAGACAGACCGAGCAGCCTTTTGCTGCGGAACAAGGGAACCACTGACGTCACAGTCCGCATTACGAACTCGTCTTAATTTTTCTTCCATATCCACATACTCATCAGTATCTCTGATAATGTGGGCAACATAAATCGGAGAAAATAGTCTCAAAGGAGTCAAATAACAAAGTTGTCAGTGTTGTTTATCTTGCATGAAAAATGGTCTCATGCGAGCGTCCCGACGTCGAATGAGTGAGCATATTCACGTTAGAGACACCGACGCCTCGCTATCGATTTGGAAATCACTGATGGCGGTTGTATTCAAGAATGCCAGAATATTTAATGTAGCTCAGGCAGGAAAGCAGTTCATTGATTGCACAGACCCAGATCAACTTACTTGATCGAATTCAAAAGCGAAAGGCCACTGTGATGGTTTTCTTTTCCACTCTCTCAGACTTATTTTTGTTTGGATTGAATCATTTTTCTCATTCCGTCTGACTTATTGTTACGTTTCGAATTCATACAGACTACTTATAATATATTTTATGCAATGTTCTGATATTTATGTTTTTCAGCGATGCCTCAAAACACAACTTTAGTGTCTTCCAGTTCCCAGGGTAGCCCAAGCACATTGTTTTACCAGCACAGTCCGGAATCTCATACCCAACACCAAAACCAAGTGAAATATTCTGAGAATGGTCATGATACTCTCACAGATTTCGTCACCTTCGTCTGCCAAGAAACTGATAGCAATCAAAACGCACAGGTAGAAATAACCGATTTGGAATTTATTGTTTCAATTTCCATATATAATCCGAATATATTTGGAAGTAATTAATTCGTATAATGTTACTTTTCCACGTTATTATCTTTAGTATTTCAATTATAACAACAAATGAAAATATAACAAAAAAACCACAAAATATTTGAGGAAAACCAAACACGTATTTCGACAACTAAAAGTCGTCATCTTAAGTGGAAATACCAATAAAACTGATTTTTCCGTAACTGGACACCTTATTCATACCTGGATTTCCCGCTTTACTGACGTGGAATGTCAATAAGGTCGAACAATATGGAAGAGGAGATTTGGCCGCCATCTTGGTTCATCAATGGGCTTCTACTACGATTGATAAATTCTTTCTAATCTATATCCAACTTCTAATTGTGGTGACTTGTTTAGAGAATGTGATTGGCAACACTCGATTTCTCGAAATGATCATGTTTAAAATGGGCAATATGTTCTTTGAAGCGGGTTTTAATGTTTCGTCGTGTTTTTCCAATATATTTCAAGTCACAGCCACTACATTGTATCAATTAAATCGTGAATTCTGATTACTCAAGAAATCTTCTAGAATGCCCTTCTTGGTGTCAAAAATTGCAGATATATCGTCTACATGGAAAATATTGTTTCCATAACTTCGAACATCATCTCAATGCAATCTATGTATAGAGATTATTGCACCAAGCGGCCCCATCGAGTTCGATATAGTTTCAAAAATCGAATGAAATTCAGGGTGTTCCATTGATGATGCAATCTCCGTTCCAGATGCCCTCGAACCTTTCCCGGAGTCCGAAATCGCAGTACTTCCCCTCCACCATGCTGCCACCCCCACCACTTCCGCCCATGGCCCGGCCGGTGGCCATAATACGGTCGACGTGCGACGTCAACATGGCGGGCACGAACTCGCCCCCAGCCAGCATAACGCCGCCCTGCAGCGAGGCATCCCCCGTCGACGAGGTGCCCGAGATCAGCCCTTCGCCGCCCCTTAGCCCTGGCAGCCACGAGATGCGGAAGTCGCCGACGCAGCGCAGCTCGGTGCCCACCAGCAGCCCTTACTCGCCCAACAGGGACTACTCGTTCAACCACTTCCACGGGCAGCCAGGACATGTTGGTATTGAGTGCTTTCGTTTCGTCCCTTAGGCCTTTTCGGAAACCTACTCGGGTTAACCACTGAACTCAAACAAGAAATGGAACGACAATATAGCAGGATGCGCGAGGATTATTTACAGCCAACAGGCGAATCATGAACCTTGAATCGGGCATGTCTGAGACTACGTTTTTGATGTGTTATGTGAACGTATGTCTGAAATTATATATTTCAGCCACAGAACTAAGAGTTGGCGTCAGCCTATAAGTTTTGTTTACATTGTATTTTATTGCTCTTTGTTCTCGAATCTTGTCCATTTCGATTTTCAGCAAGCTGTTTTCGGCTTCATATTGTGTTTTTATATTCTTGTTGAATTATCTGTTGTTTAAAAAGCTATGTTATTGAGTTTGTCATCTTTGGTAGTGCCGGTCCTGTGCAAAAGGTTTCTGCGCATGATCCACATTCAATTTTGCTATATGATCACATGGTATGCGCGAATTCAATTTAGCGTAAAACTGCTGAATTGTTCAGTGGGGTTAACACGATCCCTAACCTGCACGTTCTTCTTCTATTCTATTCTGTTCGAATAGCCTTAGCTGTCTGGGCTATCTGGCTAGTACACCATATATCTGATAATCGGTCCGATTCTTTAAAAAGTGGTTAACAAAGTGGATAAATTAGTAACGTTGTTGACAACTACTTTTTTACCCACTTTAGATTTTCCACTATTCATATGTGGTATTCTTCAAATACGAAATTTATCAAGGTTGCTAATTTCTTACATTTCCACTCAGTGGTAAATAAATGCGGAAAAGTTAATAACTCTTCTTTTTTATTATAGTTTGCTGTTTTTTCTGCGATTTCAACGTCATATTAACCTCATTTTTTGGATTCGATATAGTATTAGCACATAGAAAATATCGGCATACAGATTACTTTTTGGTCTTCTGTGTCCGGGACTGCCAAGTTTTTCGTGAATAATTGCAAGAGTAATAATTATATGTTTTGTTAATGAACTTAGTAAGGTAAGTGGGTATAAATATATCCTGGAATGCATATTATTACACAGGATCATTGCTCATTGATTCAGCTAGGTATTTATTTTTTCAGTAGCAATACATCATTGGTTCTATCAGACATCATTAACATTAATATTCTTGGCATGTGATATATCTTGGGTAAATTTTTAGGTCAATAATGTTGAATTGATTTGTATAATTTCATAAGGCTCTATATAATTGGATCCTATCTGTTTTTTTGTTATGATATTTTTTTCAGTAGGAAGGTATAGGTTCTCAATAATATCGATTATCCTACCATATATAATGATTTCCTGAGTGACTCAAATCCTAAAAACTGTAACAAATGTCCTTCATAACTGCCTCTTCAAATATATATCAACTTTATGATGAATTATTTTTTCATTTCCACCAGTAAAATCTGGTGGATAAATTAGTCACTTTATCAGTGGTAAACCAACGACAAGTTATTAATTTTTTTTTCATTCTGAAGTTAGAGAATTGAAGATTCGGAGTGATTCAAATAACAACTGACCTTCCTATTTGCCACTCAAATGACAGTTGTTGATATAACCACTTCCTTAGAGAATCAGACCGAATAACTATATGGATCCCAAAAGTGAAGCCGAAAAATAAAACAAATGACAGTCTGCGGGCCAAGTCGCTGATATGCGCATGCGCAAGTTTGAAAGAATCGACATTCGTTTGCATCATGGAGGCGGGTGTGTTTGAAAGTGTTTATAACCGCCAACTTAGTTGCAAAGCAACCCTCGAAGTCTCGCCGTTACGGAAACTTACCCTGGGTCAACCCGGATCACAAGTCGGGTTACGAAAAACGACCCTGGGTTAGTAATTGAGGCAATGACTGTCAGATAAACGCATGTAAGCAAACGTGCAGGTTAGGGATCGTGTCAACCCGAGTAGTTTTTCGAAAAGGCCTATTGAGACTTGTATGAGTAAGGAAGACGGGGACCTTAGCTTTTTAAGTGTCATCCGAAGCACTACTCGGCTGGTTTTCGTTAAGATTCCGAAGGATTGATATCTAGGTACCAAGAATGTTCGGTTGGTCACCTATCTCCTCCCGCTAAACGATACTATAGAAATTAATTGATATTTCCAATGGCCGCCGCGGGATTTGAACCCGTGCACTCCAAACTATAAGCCAATGATTCAGCGTACTCGACCATGCACCAACCCAGTAGCTTTCTAGTGAGAGACAAACGTATGATAGTTATTAAAAATCAATCAAATGTGTCACATAACCCCGATGTTTTTATTTTATCATGACATATATATATTTTTCAAATATTCATTCATTGATCGATGTTGGATAATAGTTGATAGATACTAGGTTAGTGGTCAAGTGCGTTGGTGGTCTAGTGCGTTGGGGCGCTGGCCTTTGGGCCCAGGAGGCCAGACCCTCGAATTCCTGCGCGACTATTGGAAATTTTATTTATTTCTGTAGTATTGTTTAGCAGGAGAGTACATTAATAATTACATTAACGCTATTTTATGTCATTTGGGTTAACAAATATCCCTAACCTATGACGTTCTAAAAAAGTTAGTTGATTTCAACTCGCGCATGTGCATAATTCATCATAAGTAAGCTAGGCAGTCTTTTGTTTTCCAAAACTGGCTTCACATTCGCATGAAGAGAAGAATAGGTTTCATCCATATAGTTGTTATTATATATATGAAGTACACACGTCCAATTTGGTTTCCTCACTGAGGTCCACCGTAAGGCAGGTCTGAGATAATGCCCATAACCCAGAGGAACCATTCGAGTTTCAATATGAGTCATTATTATTGGAAATTCTATGCAAATACATGCACCAAAAGCAATTTTGTAGAAAATCCTTGTTCTTCCTATGCATAAACAACACGGTGACGTCACTTGACAAAATCATCCTCCACAGTCAAACGTCCTTTAGAACAGATAAGCATAAACTACTTTGTTGGGCCCCTCTACCCATCCTTCAGATATTTCACAAAGCCATTTTATTCGATATCTTTTTTTCTGCAGTTAAGATAGTTCTGAGAAAACTGATATCCGCGATAGCATCGATAGATGCGTTATGAAATAGATATCCAACATGGCGGAGCTCTCCGGCTTTTCCGAGCGGTTTGCATGTAGGTACCATGTACCGATTCTGTGCTAATTATGAAACAACAAAGAGAGCTATAATCAATTCAACTCCATATCTTGACGGTTCATACACCTCTTGATAAGGTTTGCTAGAAACATATCAGATATGCACTGAGGTCAGAACGAACACTTGTGGGCATTTCTATGTGGTTGGTTTGCAGACTGAGACAAGAGCAAAGTTGTCTCCGAATCAGCCTTTTATCGTAAAGCAAGATCTGATCTGACATCTCATCATAATGTGACATCTAATAGGTAGTCACTCTCACAATACTCTTGCTAGCGAAGCTTCGTATCAGATAAATAAATAGTGTCAACTCCATAGAATCTTCTTGATAGTGAATCAACATATCTGAGCGCTGCTGGCCATCATAAACATGAAAAATCGAAGATCAAAAACATTAAAATCAGAATGAGGACTTTCTTCTTCCATATGAACGACTGATTAAATCGAACTATATAAAACTGAATACCGACGAATCATATTTAAATTTTCAGCTATTCAGCTACCCCAGTATGACAGGGATGTCTGGCGTTATCAGCCCCACGAACCTCAGCATGTATTCATCCAACGTGAGTACCCCGAGAGGTATGTTCAATGAGAACCCGAGTGTTCATTTCTACCGATGTTTCTTTTGCTGTAACATGACTTTATTTCCTCACTATTCCTGAGTGAGTCGATCAATCTCAAAAGCGGACGTATTTTCAGGTACACCACGTACCAGTAACATGCCCAGGTGGAGTACTCCCCTGTTCACGCTGGATCAAGAGGATTTTAGCATGATCACCCACCCCTCTAATACCGAGCAAGGAGCGATTATCCTGATGGACGAAGCGGCAGCTCAAGCAGGCGATCACACAGGCCAATGTTGTAACAGTGGCAATCTCATGTGTGACGCCGACAGGTTTTTCCAAGCCGGAGACACTCTGGATGGTGCCAATCCCAGGGAAGTGGATCGACTGCCTCCACAAAAGTCGCCATAGCTCTGGACAACGACGAACTGCCTTATGATGCGCAGCTATTCGGTTAATGTATCTATATTCCTATCATTTGCGTGGTTTCGTTAGGCTGGCGTTGAAATAACTGACTATTTTTAGAATCTACGTTGACATCGGTGCCAAGACAGGCTGTGCTGTTCTGGAAAAAACGTCACATCGATGACGACACACTTCTGTTGATCGTTTTTTCTCGCATCAGACCCTGACATTCTTCGAATCCTTATTGCGATTGCACGATGAGGGGGTGATCACGGCTTGTTTGAATTCCGTTCCTATGAGTTGGGTAGAATATCCAGCGATGCTTGTCTTCCACGAATAAGCTTGTTGCGTGAGCAAGCAGTGAGCTGGATCTGTGCCTTAGTATTACAATAATATCCATAAGTAGCATAGTTAGAGAAAATAATCGAGCTTTCTCCGCTCACATCGCAATCAAATAACTACATCCATTTTGACTACTGATGACCTGCGAAACAGTCTCTCAGATGTGTTGGAAGTGATAGTGATTACTATGTAATTTTTGTTATCGTTTGCATTTGTCAGCAGTCGAACATGGATAATGTAGATAAGAATAATTTGAGTCTGATTTTTCACTTCATCCACTAACTGCGGTTGAAGTGAATGACGACTAGACACTTAGTTAATTTACTTTATGAGTGACATAATATTCTGGTGGGGTAGAAGATTACCAATACCAGGTTGAATCATCAAGAATATCCAAGACTTGATGATTATCAGAGCAAGCTTCTTTCACTCCACCATAATTGAGAGAGATATGATTGAGTACGAAGAAAATCTCACTGATACAAGTATTCGAAGCATTTCATGTGTTTCCTGCCCAGCATTATTTCATGTTTCGTTTATTTGTTTCCATAACCAAGTGTCACATCGCTATTGTTTCCTTAGTTATTGCTAGAAGGAATTCTCACACACTTCAGGCTATTTCCTCGTTGGATCAAAAGCAGAGTGATGGAGTAGATAGTATGAACGTAGACAACGAACTCATCAGGGCTTCTAGTAGAATCTAGTAGATTATCCAAATGCTACAGAAACGTTTCTTCTCATTCAGGAATTCATTTCGATGTTTCCTAGTTGATAGGTACTTGCATAAAATGGAGATTCTCTTCGTACAGTGTTAAGAAAACTAGTAAATCTTACTGTGATTGAGTACCTTGGAAGCAGTCACGAAGGAGCGAAGGTCACACCGAACAGGTCAAGGTGTGACCTCAGGTCACGCTCCTTCTGACTCCTTAATCTCTAGTCACACTTAGCAGAGTGACCCCGACTGATGTACCTACTCCCTCCGCTCTTATTAACCTATTTGCTCTAGTGGACACTCTGCATTTTGTTTACTCCCCCTACCTTAAGTACAAGTCAATAGATCCATTCGATCACGGTTAGTTTTTTTTTCGGGTTTGTTTCATTTGGGATTTCCTTTGTGAATCACGAATATAGGTGATAAGTTTGATTCATTGGCAAACAAATTGATTCTTGAAAGAACGAATTGGTTTCAACCACTGAAAAGACCTTGGTATTCTTATTTATTCAATATTGTAGCTCCCAATATACTTTCATTCACATCTTGGATAGTGAATGAATCTGGTCTACCATTCGTTTTTGTTCTTCGCTACTTATTTTCTCAGATATATAGTGGTAAAAAATGTGTGATAATAGTAAATTAGTTTGCCGTTTTTTTATTCTGTATTTTTCGTTTTATTTTAATGAAATTGAAATGATCTGTTCACTTGGAATGGTTTGGATTCAATATCCAATTAATATTGATTACTGTGAATAGACAAAAATATAATTATTTGTTAATTATGCATAAACTTATAGAATCGGGTGATATTTAACCAGTGCCATGATATTGTTGATTAAATTGTTAGACGTGAAAAATGTCACGTAATAGTTATTATTGTTTACCTATAGTAGGCTTAACCAGAAGCAATTGTATAAGCTTCGATTCTTGAAAATAAATCAGAGGGTTTATCGTTTCTTAATTGTTGTTTTTCTTTTTTCCTTCTTATTCATTGTAGCACATGTCATTACCTAAATTAGTATGATTGTATATACTCTAGCTCTTGCACACTTTTTTCTTTCCCGCGGTGAGCAAATATTAATGTTTTTCAGAATATACAAACTATTATTACAGTTCCAGTTTGATTTCAGTTGATTTGAACAAGAAACTCTTTTTTGTTCACGCGAGATCCCGGCATTTAAAAGTAGACCTTTACCTAATCTCTGCCTTTACTGAAATAAACGAATAATTGTTTTGGGTACATGCAACAACTATAAGTATTACTATAAAATTACAAAACCGATATCCCTATGGGATTTGCACCATTAAATAAGCATGCAACGAAAAGAGATTGTCCAATAAACTGTGGTTCTTGAAATGAGTCATTTATACTCATTTGTACTGGTATTATTATATTTCGGTATGTACCTATCCAACTTTCACTTTCCGTTATATATAGCTGCAAATTTTCTGTCAAGGAATACATGGTGATTTTAACGGCTCATGCACCATTGAAGATTTCTGCACAAACGATTATACAAAATACAATGGAGAAGGTCCATATGTCTCATCCATTCTCCAAAATATGAATCATTCAACACATTTCAATAAAAATTTTCAAGCAAACGGGTGTAAATAATTATGGATTAATGGTCAGAACTTACCAACTGCTGAAAATATATATTTATGTATCCATAACATAGTGACCAAATTTATCATATTTGGTTGAAGATAAATAACTTACTTAGTACACAATGACAGTTTTGAAAATCAGAAGTATAATAATAATAATAAGTTTATTCACATATTCACAGATGTATAAAACAGAGAAGACAGGAGAAAAAATAGATATAATGAGATACACAATAATACTAGATTATGAATAAACTCAACGGCTCCTATGAAGTTTCCTTTCCTATAGTCATCATCGCGAATATACTGGAATAGGTAACTTTTTGTTGGACTATTGATTCATTATCTAAAACACTTCTAACATAAAATACTAAACCAATCTGATGCTTTACGTGATGTGTAATTTTATCAGTGAAAATATGAAGCTAACGGAACTATTTTCTAGGAGACATGTTGGTAGCAGCATTGTCACCTGTCTGGCATTTTCCCAGAGGTAAGTTGTACTGAAGGATTGAAGTGAACCACTCAATGAAAAACAAATCGAGTATCCAGAAAGAAGTTTTACTACAGGTTATTACACACTAAGTGTAAAAGGTGGCAAAATTAAAAACTTCAAATACCCACACTGTATTTTCAAGAGATTTCAATTTTTTTTCGAATATTTGTCAGTATCATATATCATTCAGAACATTCAATCATCAACAGAAAAAATGCTTTTTTCACTGTCTCATCTTAGTTCTGTAAACCAAAATGCACATATATTGTTTACAGTTTCAACATCGCAAAAACGTATACTTACCACTACAAGAAGTATCAGATTCATTGAACCCACTGGATGTGTATGCCACAGATTAGAATTTGAATGCTGTTCAAGGATAAACTCGAATCCCCCACATAAAGGTTGCTACTACTTTTTTCCTTTTTTTGACCGCGTAAAATACCACAAACTTTGAAGTTTCAAACATTGACACAAAAATTGAGTAACGTAAAAATAGTTTAAGGTAAGTAAAAGGAATCAGGGGTATATATTTTTGTTGTGATACATTATTGGAGGTTTGTGGATAATTTTCCCATCTAGCTACAAATTATTGATGCATACCTACTGCATGATGCATACCTACTTACATTGATAATTTACATTGATATGTTTCAGTTTGTATAAACATCACCTTAGTACCCAATGAACTGACATTAAGAACAGAGTTATTCATAGATGATAATGACATTTATAAAGGAACAATAGGTATTTACTTATCAATTTAATTCAACATTAAAAGTTTGGCTGATTAATTCTTTCATGATAATTTCAGATCCAAGTTCAGCCCCAATTTGTGTACCAAATATACCAGGAGTTTGTCTTGTAGTGAACCATGTAAACATTCAGCAGCTACAAGTGTGTACTAAGTTGAATTATGTTTTTTTAACATTTGTTAAATTTCCCTGTACAAGTTTTCAATATGGCAAATTATCTTTTATACCAAATGTATACTGAAATTTTGAATTCAAAAAAAATTGCAATATAAATGTTTGAAAATTGTGTAGAACTATTAGACATCAGTGAATTAAAAGAAACATGGTGTAAAACACATCAGTTGGGTGTATTTTTATGAATCCATTTATTATAGGATATATATTTATCGGGAAAAATATGAATATTTCATTTCAGACCTCAATGAACTTTGAACTGCCTGTTTGGCACTATGGACCATAATTAACATACTCATCTGTTTAGAGTATAACATATCATATAGTTAATGAATAATTATCACTCACATTACATTAGAGAGGAGAATGTGAAAGGGAATCAGGATCCAATCTCCTCAGTGATTTTTTTCTGGACCTCATCAATCGTTATGTTACCAATAATTTTCAAAGTTTTGGATCTGGATTTGTGCCCCTATAATTATAATTTATAGAAGTTCTTAGTCATCATTTCATAAATGAAGCTTACTCTCTCCAAGACCACATCATTTTTACGAAGTCCAAGCACAGATGACACATATTTCACCAACTCTGTATTAGCCTCTCCATCACTAGGTGGAGCACTTATTTGAATACCAACACCTTCTTCTGTTATTCCTGAAATCATCAAGCATTAATTATTGTACCCATAATTCTGTTATGGAGATGATTTAGGGAAAAATTACCTGTAATTCCATTTTGTTTTGCTCCAGGTTTTGCAAGAACTTGTATCATTATATCATTACTTTTGTTCAAGGAAATTGGATTATCTTGGACCTATAAAATTCTGGTTTGAAATTTGAAATGAAAAATACAGTCTTCAACCTTATTGACACTTTTTCCTTTTGAATATTTATTTTTCTGAGGCATTCTATAACCACTGCTGTGGAAATATTTTTCAAACAAACCTTTTCTCCACATAAAACAAAGACTTTCCACTTTGGGTCTATATCTATATATGTCTTGAGTCTAGACAAAGAGTATAGGTTCTAGAACCTATACTTTGTGGTCTAAAAACTCTGCTCACTTTGAGTTCATATTAAAAGTATATTTAATTGATTGATACTAGGTAAGATATACTAGGTGACTAATGGTAAACCAAAAAACAGATGAAATAAAATGAATTTTTCATTCAAAGAGAAGGGGGGTAATCTCTATCAAAGATTTGTGGTTTTGGTTCAGTCACCAACTGCTTTCAGCAAAGAGTATAGGCAAAGAATGTATAGGTTCAAAGTTTCAGAACGTCAAGTTTTTTCTGAGTTTTCCAAACATCAGACGATGACTATCACTCACATCCAGATTTCAGAATCCAGCAGTGAGCAGCATAGAAAACACTCTGTGGAGTGTTTTCTATGGTGAGCAGACCTGAGAAGTGATACCTGATGTGCTGATGCCTCATGAGAGTCATGTCCTTAGATCATATATGCTTACGCTAGATCCGACAACATGAAGTATTTGTTTGGTATAGCACACATGCAGAGTTCAAATATTTCAACTTTATTGCGTTATTTCTTTTCAGCGGCCATTTTATACGCATAAATTTTCCGATATTCGTATAAGCATGAACCAGGCTTAACGGCGCGTTCACATGGCTTTCGCCTATCGCGGAAAACTTGAAAAAAACATCACTACGCAATAATTTTCAACGACGGTGATCTTAACTGAAGTTAATTCCCTGAAAATCGGAGCTACTTTTAGGAAAAAGTCGGAACGTAATCGACATTCTGGCAGATGACCTTGATAAGCGCTCACAATGATCGGCCAATGGAATCACAATACACCATAAGCCAAAACGCGAAAAGCCAGCATGTGAACGCGCCGTTAGAAGTGTCAATTTGAACATATTTTCCCATATTTTTGAAATGTGTTTTGATACACAATTTTCATTTTTTTCTAATTTCACATCAAACACGAAAAGTCAAACGGCAACTTATCGCACACGGATATTTATCAAAATTCATTAAACAGTGTGGACTCAAATTTGATTCTTCTTTATATGATGCAACTCATTATGAAATAAGTCTAGAAAAATAATACTCCGAGAATATTTTGATAACAAAATATAATAAGCATTTGCTCAGTTAATATATAATTACAATAATTTTGGAATAGGTAAAACTTCAAATTCACATACAAATAATAAATCAGAATAAAAACAACAAGAGCATAGACTAAGGAAATAAATAATATCTGAACCTGAATCTTTGCTACATTAATTTTTACAAAAAACAAATTAAAAAATCTCAACAGTCTTCACAATATCTTACAATAATTGAGACATTTATTATGTTATAAAACTATGTCAGAGATCAAGCTACATAAAATCAATCAGAAAGGTTATCATTTAAGAGACAATTACTAATCAGTAAATTGAATAGGTACATACATACCTATATTTATGTCACTATGTTCTAATGTTTTGCCAATATCTACTATGTGCTATTTCATTTGATTGCATCTATTTCACAATATCTATATACTATATAGATAGTAAAAATAACCTGAAATTATTTTATAAAACTCATACAGAGGACCACTATTGTCAAGTCAGTAATTATTGATAAATAATAACTGCACAATATTCAACATCTGCATAACTGAAGTTTGTAATGATAAAAATATACAACCTCCAACTCTATGGATGAAAACCTAAATTGATCATTTGTTGGTAACTAAAGTACATATTTGAATATTTTTATGGGTCTAAGTTGATGTGACACCTTTACGTGCAACAAGAAGGTTCAATACTGGGTGCTTCTTAATATAACTCACAGCTTTTTTATGTGTCACCATTGTAAAGTCATATCCATTACACTGAAGTATTTTATCATGAACCCGAAGTCCTGCTTTGGAAGCAGGACTATTATCATGGACCTCTGTGACATATATACCCTGAAAACAAATTTTGAAATTTCCCATATTCTTAAACAGAATCACTTATACATTATCTGTGTAGCCCTGAGGACTCTTGTGGAAGTCTTGGTCAATGCCACCTCCAATTTTGAAACCACACCTCATTGTGTCCCCATCAACTTCCTTGTGGAGGGTTATTGGAATCTGGAATATGACTCGAATTAATTAATTATACCATCAAATTTGTATGGAGAAATGAGTCATGACATGAAAGATAATGTTTGTACTTTTGTATTATCAAGTATATAATATACATACGCTCAAACATTCCATTGCAGTTCCCGCCTGGTGTTGAAATGCCATTTTCGCACACATTTCGACAGATTTTTTTTTATAAGTTCACAAAAAATGTAATTATGCTGAATATAAAATAAACAGCACTGTGAATAGTTTATGGAAAAATAAGTTAACAGCGAAGCGAAGACTGGGACTGGGCAAAACTGTTAACCTAACACTTGACTTGACTTTGGCACTTGTTCTGTGTCATGACTCTATGAGCACAGAAAAGTCATTGATTTTACCGTAGACTATATATGCTTACGCTAGATCCGACATCATCCTGCACGTTCGCTTACCTGCATTCACCTGACTTGCATTGTAGCTCGAAAAGTATTGGTTTCCGCACAGATTCGTGTAAGTACCGCCAAAAATTTTGAAAAATTCGACATCGCCACCTAACCGAACATTACCCAAGAATAACATTACCCACTATAGATTTATCAGCAGCAAAAAAGTTCAAATATTTCATTTCAACTTCATTGCGATAATTCTTTTCAGCGGCCATTTTATTCGCATGAATTCTCCGATATTTGTATAAGCATAAATCAGGCTCAAGAGGGGTCAGGGGTAAGAAAGGAGGTACTATGATCACGTGGTACAACACATATGCAAAGATTAGTCATTATGACTAATGGTCAAAAATTAAAAACACCAATCAATGGCTTAGTACTTTTATGCTTTCTACCCACCCGGATCACGAATAACCCATATTCAGTTCAATTATAACCGTATCTAGCGTAAGCATATAAGGTCTATGGCTTATTCTATGATTTCATTCTAAGCATAGATCTTATTCTTACGCTAGATCCGGTATCCAGGTTACTTGTTTTGTAGGTCCGGGGGGGTTGAAAGTACTATGCCATTGATTGTTCGTTTTCATTTTTGTCCATACATGTGTTGTACCACGTGATCATGTAGTACCTACTTTCTTGCAGACCCCTCTAGACCAAAAAATCACTACAGGATGCCGGATCTAGCGAAAGCAATAAGATTTATAAACCGTGCCCACCAACCTGTACAACAGCACCACAGATGACGTTCTGTGGTCAAGACTCAAGAGTTCGAGACATAGAGTATATGTTTTAGTTACACTAATAAACCACTAATCTTTGTTCAAGACGTCATACTACAGCAAGTGCTCAGCTGACTTTTGATTGTTGTAACTGCTTATGCATATTTGATTTGTTTTGTATTTGTATTCCTAGCGGCCAGCATCACTATTGTGCCAGAGAAGGCTGGCAAGAAAAGATAAATGGTGGAAAAACATGTATGTTTTACACATGAAAACTTAGGAAGTCCTGACTAAACAAAGAACCTAAAATTAGAAGCAATATATGGGAATATACATTCAAGCACAAAGGTGAGTCTTTTACCTCTCACTTCCCGTTTTTCTTTGTTGGAAGTTCGTATTCCGCTACATATATACACAAGAATTGTAAATTGTTGAGTAAAAGAAGTCATCTATCAAATACTCCAAACTGCAATGCAAAATTTTGAAAATGTTTCATGATGGCCTTGTGAATCAACATTGGCAACTAAGTAGATATGCCTACTTTTACTTCAATTTTTTTAGTTTCACAATATGTATCTTGTTCAGTTCACCAAAGTCTCAAACAAATATATCTATTTTGGGAAGAACACTTGGGAAAAATATCGTTGACACCTGTGAATATTGAAAGTAGTTGTAAATCTTGTGTAATTCAAGTTTCAATGGTCTATGTACTAGTTGTACTGGCACCACAAAATTCACAGGAAATAACTTTCAATGACTTTCAGGACCTCTAAAGGATAAATTGGGATGGATGATTCTAACCAAAAAGACATTGAAACAAGTTGGGTCATTGTAGATCCAGTTGGTTTTGCTGAAAAAGCAATTTTATTGGATACAAGCTCAGAGCTTCAGAAGAGAAATGATCAATCAGAATCTGATCTTGAATCAGATGAAATCAGTGTCATAAGTGAAAGTCAACTCCATGAAACTACTACAGATGAAGAACATTTTCATGACAGTGAGAATTCTGGGAAAGGGGGTGTTGAAAAGGTGAGTGTCTGATTTAATCAATATGATGTGATGATGAGATAACTAGTTTTTCCATTTATCATGAAATTAAATTGTCACTGAATTGGAATTTTTTCTCTTCAGGAAAAACAAGATCCTGGAGAAGACATGCTCCTATCAGAATCAGAAAAATGGACTTTTGTTAACTCAGAGGAAGCCTGTTTAGAATCACCATTATCTGAGGGCTCTTCAAAACAATTCTACTTGAATTGCTTGCAAGAGCCTGTACAAGAGTTGTCTGAACATGAACTCGGATCTGTACAGTCTGATGCAGAATCAGACAGTATTAGCATTATTAGTGAATGTGAATCTCTTGATGATAATCAGTTGTCTTCAGAGGTCAGGGGGTTGAGCATGGGTAGTACAAAATTACAGATTGTATCAAAGTATCCTTCCAGTGGGGGCATTCATAAGTATTTCAATGGTTTGATGATTGGTACCATACTCTTGGCTTCTGGCTCCATATTCTTGGGGCAATATTTAAATATCAATGATCTTATCAGTGATATAAAAGCATATGGGCATGATGTGTCCAGTGGATACAATGTACCTACTCTACTTTCTTTTTGCAAAAACAAGCATAAAGCTGATGGTATCAACATGCAAAACAATATCAGCAAGTGTTTGAGGAAAATTGAAAAACGTATGCAAAGAAAAAGAAGTGTGTTGGAAAAATATGAACACGTCCAGAATATGGATAAGCATTTGAAGATCAAAGAACATTACCTTAGTGAGAAGGAAAGGTTTTTGATTAAAAAAGAATATGAGTTATTGAAAGTTGAAATGAAGTTGAAAAAACAACAATTGGAGAAATATTTGAATACTAATGCACTAAAGGAAGGAGAATATCTTATCAAGACTGCTGTGAATAAAATATCCAAGATAAGGAATAAGAGGCCAGATTTTCTGAATTCAAAAGGAGAAAGTGAGGTATCCAAGAAACATTCTCACCTGAAAAGGAATAAGCATAAGAAACCTGAGTTTCACAAAATCAAGTGTTCTGAACATAATGAAGAAATGACAAATTTGAATGAAAATAAATCAAAATTTAAAGCAGTAAAAGAAAATACCCACATAAGAAAAAGAGGAAAATCACAAAGAAAAAATAGTATTGAGAAAAGCAAGGTAAAAAATTACCAAAGGGGCACAAATTACTTAATTCTGCGAAATGGTAATAATGAGACCACCAGTGGATACTGGGTTGGTAAACTTTACAAAGCAAGAAGTGATCTGAGAAACAAAGAACACTTAGGAGATTGGTACTTTGATAGGGCATCCTACCGTGAGAAAAAACGTGATAAAGCTCATTGGTACTTTGATTGGATGATGGATCGTGAGATCCTCCGATATAAAAGGTCTTATTTTGTTTAAAAAAAAACGAAAATTTTGAATCAAACTACTAGATCTTGTATTTTTTACATATATTTTTGATGTTAGTGTTTCTTCATTCCCAAAAAACTTCACCAATTTAGTCCTTGTTAGGTTTGTTGTTGCCTGAAAGGTAAAATTCTGCGTGTTTTGCAGAATATTGAAACATTTGTCCTTCAAATGTTGAGGTGAGTTCTGTGCACAGATTACATGAATTTCTTATGTCATGGATATGATTCTCAATAATCTATTTCACACCTATTTTATATTTCAGAGACGTGATTATTCAATAATCTATTTTAGTAACTATTTTTGTAAAGCCATAAATTGTAGTTATTTCATTGGAGCATGTCCTCAGCCCATTTTCAAATCTTGGGTTAGAGGTGACGAGCACCAAGATCAGCCTTGAAATCTCTTCATTACCATCAATTCATTTTGAACAGAATTGATAGAACTTGATGTGAACATGATCCTAGAGGATTCAATAAAAAAATGCAGGAACAATTTTGACTTTCTTATTTGCTACCCCTCGGAAGATAATGATAATTTCAATATTAGGTATAAATAAACATTTAAAATTTAACAACTTTGCAAAGTCAACAGAACACGAGAGATATTTTTTATTACAAAAAATAATGAATAGTTAACTACAGGATTATTTATAAGGACAAAATCGATAATCAACAAAATTAAAAAAAAATTTCTCCATGATCGAATTTATTAGAAATATGGGTAATTATAAATCACTATATGGTCCACTTCAAAATGATTTTTTGAATATTGAAGGTGTCCAGCGTGATGATTTAGAAGCTTCTTGTTCTCTCTTAGCAGCTGCTTGTGCTTCCAAGTCTTCTATAAGACGTTTCTGCTTTTCTCTGAACTCTGCCACAGGGTCCTCATATTTACTATAGTATTTCAGTACTTCCCTGACATCTTCAATTTCATTATCAGCAATAGCTAGAGAAATTGAACAGTGAGGTTTTATTACTATGATGATAAAAATTTTTTCAATTGAATGTTATGATTTATTGGGAATGATATAGCTTCCAATTTGTATTGATTTTATTTATACAGGTTGTCCGAAATTGTTCGCAAAGCATTAAGGAGATGATTCTATATGAAAGTTATAGATATTTGAGAACAACTTCCCTATTAGGTAATTTTAGAAACAATGATATAGGAACTTTTGCCAATATATCAAAATCACTCCCTTATTTTCTTGTGCACGATTCTCAGACATCCTGTATTTGTATCAAGATATAAAAAAGTACTCATCAAGTCTTCAACTGGAGTATATAATATTTGAAGTTCTGTTAGAACCTGAACAAAACATCTAATAGTTGAAGAAAACTTACTTTTTAACAAAGCTGCCAAATCTATCAGTGAAGTATCATTATCATTTCCATCCCACTTTTTGACATTCAGCAGGTTTTCTTCATTGAACTTGACACTTTTAGCATTCCAGTCAACACAAATAACTTTTGACAAATCCCTATTCAAATTGTTCAAGCTTTTGACATGATGTCCACCAGAAAAATGAGTAGCATCTCTCACCAACTTGTAAGCAATTATATTCTTTGGATCTATTGCATCAATGAGGGGAAATACTGTCATTCCTTGCTCAGCGGTGTAAACAACAATTTCATAGGACCCATGCAGGGTTTCTAAGAAATAGTCCAACACTTGAAAATAAACAAAAATTAGCTTTCTTAATATAATAAGGGTGAAGACAGAAATAAACATAATATGGTTAACACCTATGAATGCCCCTTTCAATACCATAATCTGCCACTGTCTCTTCCCAAAAGAGTTAAAATCATGAAACTCTCTTAAACTGACAATATGAGGTCATTGCTGTATTAGAATGGGCATTGCATAGATACAGAGGACTGGCTTCATCAGGGAATTAAACTTACATGGACGTTTCTTGAATCTCCAACCTGTGTTATAAGTCCAATCAGGATGCACAAGAACATCTGTAAGTTCCAATACCAAAGTGTATTTTGGCTGCAAGTATGGATATTCTAGGGGATCTGGCAACAATTTTTCCCTTGAGGGTTTCTTTATAAGCTGAAGAAGTTATTTCATCAAATGCTGATAATTTGGTAGATATTATTTGTGTACCTTTCTATAGTAGTCTAATTCTCTGTATGTTCTGATAAGATATTGCATTATTATGTTTCTATCAGCTAGGTCATCTTTGATGGGCGTTCCGTCAATATCCTTCTCCAAGCTACCTAGTGTGAATATCAGATAAGCACCTAAGCAAGTGAATGATACTCCAAAAATTGCTAATGTTAGTTTCATTGTTCTCCATGACTGTTCCCTTTGTTTCTTGGCTTCCTCCTCATCGATTTTCTCTTGAGATTTTTCTGCATCTTTTGAGATGAGATTGGTAAGGGGTGAAGTGCTCTTGTTTTCTGATAATAGATATTCATGGTAAAAATGTTAAATTCTAACCTTCAATTATTTACCTGCAGAGAAAAATGCATACTGATGGAATTGTGGAATTTTTATGAGAGCACGAGCGTTCCTATGGTCTAAAACTATTAGCGTGTTCTGTTTCAAAAAACTTTGGAATATATTTAAAGATTTTCTAGACAACCGGATCATTTTTAACTATAAGATAAAACACATTTTAATTTTCCCAATATTTATCACAGAACAATCTGTAATTTGCTGTAACCTTATAACTCAAATCGACCTGAAGAACTCAGGTTAGGCGATTTGATTTTGATTCGGCCAATCAGAACGATTAATATAATAGATTAAAGGTAGGTTCATCCTTATAGAATTCCGCAAATTTGATGCGAATCGGGAAATTATAAATATCACATAAATCCGCACAAAGGTTCATATAATTTCTTTTTAGCGGCCATTTTATTCGCATAAATTTTGCGAAATTCTCATGATCATGAACCAGCCTCAACATTAATTCAGAGAAATGCAAAAATTTCAATTTTTTGAATTATTTTACGTGCTCAATAATTAAGATTAGAGTAATAATACTAACTGTAGTAAATATAAGCTAGTTGGTATGACAAACTAATATATTTACCAGAAAAATAGTCAGGAAACTCTGAAAGCATCAAATTTCATTTTAATATCTAGCTCGACTTCAAACTACCAAATTCAAGTGGAACCCCAGGTTCATGGGTTATTACTATAGATTCGACGATCCAGACATTCGTTTAAAAGGTAGTTATTTTTTCCACAATGAACATTACATGATCATTCTCAACAGTTATGGGATTTATTACTCGCAAAAGAAATAGGGATAATTATGAGGATTTCACAAAAATCTGAACTGCAATAATAATAGATATGTATTTTTATATTATAGAGCAGTAACAAACTATTGTATAATTATAACTATGGATGGAATATGTTATCACATTTATAAATCATCTATCATTAATAACTGTAAAGACGGTCTCAAATAAAACTTCTTGGAAGTGCAATCAGGCATTAGACATTCAATACCCTTTAATGGAAAATTTGGTGCCAAAGGATGAATAAATATATTAACCTCACAAACAAAATTGTCATTATAACTGTGATAATGAAATGACATAAGTAACAAATACAAAAGTACAATAAAAAAATCAATTAATATTCTGGAATGATACTTGAAAGTTTTAGGAGAAATATAATATTCCTAGGTTTACATTAATAAATATTACAAATATTGCATATTAATTCATAATAACAAATCCATAATTTTATTTGAGGTCTGAATAAAACAGAATCATCTCTGAACATATCATATTATATATATACATGATATTACATGTATATATAATGCTTCATTTTCCAATATAATGAATACAGTTACATTGGACAATTCAAATAATACAACATAATAATTTATAATACATGATATAACAATACAACAGTTTACTCATTCTTGGGTTAATGATCAGATTTGTGGGATTTGAATACTAGATTCGTCCCAAATATGTTGTAACATACTTCAACCAAGCTTATAGAGGTATATTTTGAATTATATAATAGTGCATAAATAACTAAGATATTGAGAATATTCGGAATGGTGATATCTAAGACTAAAATAAATGATAATGTTTGGACGGAAATAGTTGCATTTGATTTAACTTTGATTATCATCCATAATCCTTAGTTATTTTAAAAAATATATTGTTTCAACTCTTATAACAGGTTCAGACAACAGGAGCTATGTTTCAAAAGGTACATGAATTGTATAAAATGAAATTTGCACAAAGTGGAGTCAAGATAAACTTTTGTAGATTTATACAAAATCACTTCCAAGATGTCTTACTGAATTTTTGTACTATGTTGTATTGAGAATATATCATAGGGCATGGAATTTGCTACATTCAAGTCTTATAACGATAAGAAATTTTTTGTAATTACATTGAAAATGTAATAGGTATATATAAATAATGAACATATTTGGTGGATTATACAATCAAATTCATTGAAAAATAGATCAGTCATAATTTTTAACTAATAATTCTACTTCATAACTGAAAATAATACTGCTGACATTCAATTTCATAATGAATTGCAATGCAAATGCAACAAAAAGACCGATAGTACAGTATGAAAACACAATTGGAAGACTGAAAAAATGCATACAACAATAAAGCCAAAACAATAATATCAGCTCCACATATCAAGGAAACAAATAATCATGTGAATGAGATGTTCAGGTGTCTCAATCATAGACAGATGTCCGGCATTAGGTATCAATTCCAAAAATGCCCTTGGCATAGTCTGGTAAAAAACAAAAAATACAAAAATCAAATTTGATGACTTCTTCCTTCAACTCACCCTTTCTATTTCACATTCTTGGACCAAGGTCACTTGTTTGTCTTGTAAACCATGGATAAGGAGTGTGGGGGCCACTATCCTTCTGTGAAAAGCAGCATCACCTTCAGGCCATCTCTGACCATTTTCAATATTTTCTACAACATGTCTTGGTAGCCCATGTTCTTCAGCACAAACTTTGAAATGTTTTCCTCTTGATGAATAAAAAAAACTCCTGTGAACATGACATCAAGAATTATAAATGTTCATTGAAAAGCTCCTTCAAAGGATTTGACTTGATCCTATGAATTCAATTATTTTTCACAAGGCAAATACATCAGATACAAGAGAATCATCACAAATTTGGAAATAAAAGTTCAGCTTATGTACACTAACCTTCTCAGACCACAGAACAGCAATGGGTTCAAGAGTGTGTGAGCACATCCAAAAAGTGATATTTCATTATCTTTAACAGGAGGAGCTAGAGGTGTTGGTCCTCCCCCACTGATCAAAATTAGCTGCGCAATTTGTGAAGCTCTATGAGGGTACATGGCTGTGACCAAACTACACCTGAAAGGTGTCAATGACATTGACAAGACAAAACAATGAAAAATATATGAAAAAATCATAAAAATTGTTTCTTTACTGATATTAAATATATAAAATATTATCCGTACCCATAGGAATGACCAATTATTATACATTTGCGTTTCTCAATTGTCATGTAATGATCAAATATAGTCAGAGCTTGAAGTAGCAGACTTTTGAAAGTATAGTAGCTAGATTTGGTTGGAGCTGAACTGAAACCATGTCCCAACATATCAGGGGCAACAACTTCATAACCTTTAAAGACTAAAGTATTTATTACTAGAGACCATATATCTGCAGATGTCCCAATTCCATGAAACATCATGATTAGGGGTTTCTAAAAAAATAATTATAATTCTGTGTTCCACTGAGATGAAATCATACCTTTTGTACTTTGTGGTGGATACAATTCATTTTCCAGTTATTAGAAGTGCTATTTCTTATTATAGGAATATAATTAGAATTCTTGGTGGTTCTGATTATTTTACTTGGTTTTCTTTTTCTTCTCAAAGTAACAACTACATCATCTATTTCAGTAGTTTCATAGCCAAAGTTCATTTCACCAAAATCTTTAGTTTTTGATATGTAGAATTCATGAAATGCTTCAAAGAATGTTTCCTGTATAAGACGTTCTACAAAAGTTTCAACATTGGTTATCTTTATGGGTGGAGTATCAACACTTAGCTTACTAAAAAAAAATACAAAGGATTGTTATCTTGATTCAAAATTCTGTAGAAAATAACACTTACATATCCCTATTATTTTCTGTATTTTGTACTGAATTGGGCTGATTAATGAGGGAATACCTGAGAGATCTTCTGAATGAACAATTACAATTTCCAATTTTCAGTGGTTTGTTCCATTTGGTGAACCAATATTCTTCAGATGAAGAAAATCTTCTGGAACTTTCAGTATCACAGTGAAATACCTGTGGTAACAAACGAGATCTATGAACTTTCAGAGGATTCACATGTATTACTCGGATTTGTATCTTAGAATCAATCACTATGAATTCACAGTCTTTTGAAGTGGTTCCATCAGAAGGATATACTTGATGGCCAATATTCAAAACAGAAAGCAATGATCTCCAGGAATCAAACACTTTGGGAATGCATCCACTGACTTCTGGTATTGGAGCTTCAGTCATTTTTTTGGGAGAACTATGTTACACCCATTATTGAAACAGCAATTAAACATTACTTCTGAGCAGCCTACACTTAATTCATCAATCTCAAATGAACATCTCTGTCAACATCACCAATTAACCAGGACTCTGATAATTTGTAAATTCCGGAGTTCATTTTGATAATTTCGATTGATAGCTACATGAAATACTTTTCAAAAAATATGTTAACTGGAAATATTACAAATATGAATATGCACTCTTGTTCTAAAAACAACCTATTTAGTATTACCACAGAACACAGAACTCAATTGTCACTGTCAGTTTCAATTGAGTTTCAGTCTGTCAAAATCCCGGGATACATAACCACTTCAGTGGACATAACAAGGACAGAAGAAGGCAACGCATGACGTCAGTTGACAGAATCACATTACATACAGCATACGGTTTCTAAACAAGTCATGTCATTTCATGTTCTGAGGTTGCTGAAGTCTTGCGGAAGTTTTGTTTGATAACCTTGGGAAGAGACTGATCTAGTGATCTGTGTTGTCTGTGCTGTGATTTGGATTTGTGTTGTGAGTTGTGACCATGAATGAACGCAAATTTCTGAAAATAAAATAGTGGTTGGTTACATTACAGCTTAGCTTACAGTAGTTTTACTGCTTTGGTGTTCTCAGACTATCAGAGGAAAATTCATGAATAGTTTGTAATTTGTATAGAGACAGTAGTTCTTAGTTCTAAAAATTGTTAACTTATTATGTCGGATAATGAAGATGATTTCATGTGTGATGATGAGGAGGATTACGGCTTGGTATGTACATGAAATAGATGCTTTCTTGAACCTATAAATTGTTGATATTTGTGATCTTAGTAATAGGTTTCCCAAAATATCACTCTAAATAATTTTTCTTCAGGAATATTCTGAAGACAGTAATTCGGAGCCAGATGTAGACTTAGAAAACCAATATTACAATAGTAAAGCATTGAAAGAAGATGAACCAAAGGCAGCTCTGGCATCATTTCAAAGAGTCTTGGATCTTGAAAGTGGAGAAAAAGGAGAATGGGGATTCAAAGCTCTCAAACAAATGATTAAAATCAATTTCAAATTAGTAAGCATTGCACTGATAATATTTGGTTCAGTCAGGATTTTTAATAATTTTTAGGGGAATTTTGAAGAGATGATGACTAGGTACAAGCAGCTTCTGACTTACATAAAAAGTGCTGTGACAAGGAATCATAGTGAAAAGTCCATAAATTCAATTCTTGATTATATATCAACGTCACGTAATGTAAGTATTGTGATATTTATCTTGGATTCAGTAACATAATAAGTTTCATTCCAGATGGAACTGCTTCAAAATTTTTATGAAACAACTCTAGAAGCTTTGAAAGATGCCAAAAATGACAGACTATGGTTCAAAACAAACACAAAACTTGGAAAACTTTACTATGATAGAGGGGACTTCAACAAGTTGGCCAAAATATTGAAGCAGCTGCATCAGTCATGTCAAACTGATGATGGGGAAGATGATCTCAAGAAAGGAACTCAACTACTGGAAATCTATGCACTGGAAATTCAAATGTATACTGCACAGAAAAATAATAAAAAGCTCAAGACTCTATATGAACAGTCTTTACACATCAAGTCAGCCATACCTCACCCACTTATCATGGGTGTAATTAGAGGTAAAAAGTTAGATTCAATATTTATTTTCATAAATTTGAATTTGATTTCCTGTTCTAATGTATTCATTCTTCAGAGTGTGGTGGAAAGATGCATCTGAGGGAAGGAGAATTTGAAAAAGCTCATACCGATTTTTTCGAAGCTTTCAAGAATTATGATGAATCTGGGAGTCCACGAAGAACTACTTGTTTGAAGTATTTAGTTCTTGCAAACATGTGAGTATGTCATTGTTGGTCTGTCTCCACTTGAAACAGTATCTTCTAGGA
Source organism: Chrysomela aeneicollis (assembly GCA_029955515.1). NCBI lineage: Eukaryota > Metazoa > Arthropoda > Insecta > Coleoptera > Chrysomelidae > Chrysomela > Chrysomela aeneicollis. The sequence goes on along the minus strand of JARUHQ010000015.1, from coordinate 15,709,307 downwards.
TTCTTCTGATATTTTAACAGATAATCAAAAACAATATATCAACAGACAATTTTCTGTTAAAAAAAAGAGTTTAATGGTGGACATTGCAAATACTCGCCAATGCTTTTTCATCCCCAACATATGTCATTGCACAAAGAATTATAATTTAGAGTAAAAAAAAAGGAATTGCTCACAAATGTTCACAGAATTATAATGAATAATGGTTTTCAATGATACAAAACATTGCAAGTTCCTCATTCTGACATCTCTAAGTGTTAAATGTTGAATGTCAAGCATGGGAATGAGGAACTATGAGAAGAGTATAATGCGACGTTGCCAGGTGTCCCAAAGACAAGAAAAAACGGGTCTTTACGCATATAGTCTTCTCCTGCCAATTCTGTTAAGAAATCATCCTTTTCATACATGGTCTAATTGAACAAATTTCAAATTTTCAATAAAAGTTCAACCCCTTTTCACAAAAAGATCACCTTTGAGCTCATAAACAATCATCTTTCTTGCGTAAAAAATTTTGACAGGCGATCGCCTTTAACTTTTTTCAGGTTAATGAAATCTGGAATAAATCCTTTCGATTCACAGGAAGCTAAACCATACAAAAATGATCCAGAAATATTAGCCATGACCAATTTAGTGAATGCATACCAAAATAATGATATCAATGAATTTGAATTCATTCTGAAACAAAATAGGCAAAATATAATGGATGATCCATTTATTCGGGAGCACATTGAAGGTACATGAATTGACCACCTAATGATGTTATAGTGACCATTTATTCTTGCAGATCTGCTGAGAAATATCAGAACCCAAGTTCTGATAGATTTGATAAAGCCATACACTAGAATACAAATACCTTTTATCTCCACAGAGTTGAACATTGATGTTTCTGAAGTGGAGAGCTTATTAGTTTCTTGTATATTAGATAAGTGAGTACCAAATTTTCATGGGTTACTAATGAGCATTATTTTTGATGTACAAATACCAAAGAATTTCAGTATTTCTGACTGCTGCTATTTCTGTCAATTTCAGCACCATTCAAGGGCGTATAGACCAAGTGAATCAAGTTTTGTTTTTGGAAAGGGCCACAGTCAACCAGGCGAGATACAGTGCTTTAGATAGATGGGCAAACCAATTGAACACTTTACATTCGTCTATAATAAATAAAATGGCATAATTGAAATTATTTCAACAGATGAAGAAGTGATAGCGCTTTGCGCCTTTTATTGATATGTTTGAATTATATTTATCATCCTATGATTTCCTCAACATTAATTTTAGAGTAATTGATGCGAAAAATTTCTGCAGCTCTGTATGTAAACTAAGAAGTTTTACTTTCCTGGAGCATACGAACACCTTGGTTTCAAAGTTGGGTGTTCTAAGTAGACTGAAAATTGATTGTTTTAATGCGATAGCTTTTTTGATATGGGAGCCCAGAAAAGTATCAATTTTTAAATATACATTATGATTTTCTATACTAGTTTAGCATCTCCAGAAAATATCTTTGCACCAAGTTTGATTGAAAACTTTGACTGTTCAACACGGGATGTTTTGGAAACTACTGCTCCGAAATTAAATGGGTTGTTTGTGAAAATACACATGTCTGAAAACGCCCCTGCAAGAGATTTGTCATCTTTCAATGAGCTTCAGAGAATATTGCATTATTATTCAATCTACAGAAGACTATTTGAATTCAGATTTCCCCACAGTGATTATTTATTCGGTTGTTTTAGTGTTCTGTAACGTTTATAGCATGATATTTTGGTTTTCTTTTTATCAATTATTTTGTTGAACTGTATATATTTCTGTCATATGTTTAGGTGTGAGAAACGGTTTGCTATGATTTCCTCTGTACCGGATGTTTCTCATCAAGAAACATTCATTACTCCTTGGAAGAATGAACACAAAATATTGAAAGTGGAAGATAAAATGGAAATATGCTTCTGAATGTGTGAATTTCGATGAGCAAATGGAATAAGGAATCACCCCGGAAAAAAGCAATGTTTCAGTTAATTTTCATAGATTTATATATACGGGGTATTCCAAAATTGAACCTTTTAGGAGCATACTCCTTCCGCAATGGAGATACATTTTTTGTTTCACTACTACTCAAATGAAATTTTTTGTAAAATATCATGTTGGAATAACATCGTACCATTTGAATTATATTGTAAATCGACTGTATACTTTTTTATCCAGCAGAAATTAATCTTCAAACACTGAATTCAAAAGTACCTTTTATGTATGTAGAAATGATTGTAAAATAGGTATTTTCATCAATAATTACCTCAAAAACTACCCTTTTCTGTTGGTACATGCATTTTATTCCAATACATACGTCTTCGAGTCTGAAGTGAAATTACTCTTAATTACCTCAAACTCTTGAGAATACCTTTCCATGTTCATGTCATACTAACTTTTTTCATCATTTTTATGGAAGGATAGGTTTATGTTCATATTTCGAACGAAATGCAAACGAAAACTAAGTATATATCATTCTTTTATTGATGTTTATTTGAGAAATAGTCCATGTACGATCGAATAGTGAATTTGATATCAGACAGGGAACTTAACCAGCTGCCGTTCTTTACTGGTCATTCAATAAAAGTTTTAATAAAACATGTTTTTCCTTTGTAATTTGTTAAATTTTTTTAATAAATATGAATTTATTAACAATGGATTATTATTAGAGAGCTCGAAGTTCACAATTCTTGGGAATATATGGACAGCGTTTAATCTCAATGAAATGCATTTGAAGGCGCTTTCATCTCTATTTCTTTAAATTATTCACGAACTCGAGACTAGAACCAGAAATATTCTTATTTCGGTAAATTAACTTTGATTTTCTATTTACAGTCGTTTAACACATTGTGATCGATAATTAATTCAGTTGGCTTTTGAAATCGTGTAACTAAATTCAGTAGGCACTCGAGAAAAGTGGTCGTCCAAATGTTTTGATGAAAAGACTGAGGAAATGCTTTATAATAGTATCAACAGAGGGAGACACTTCTTGTTACATACTGTTGAATCCTTCAAGAGTCGTCAAATACTGGATTGTCCATCAGCTAATAACAATCGAAATCGGTTTTTTTATCATATAACGAGAACTCTTGACAGTTGATACTGAGTGAGTAACTACTATTAAATCCTTATTGGAAAAGAAACATTGATTTGGATATGTCGATTTTCAATTTTTGATGATCTTGACAGATACACAGGCTAATCCGTACCCAAGGTGGATATAGGATGGTGAAACAGCTCTTCAATTGTTTCTGCTAAAAACTTGTAGACCGTTTGAGAAGGTAGTAATATTTCAGCTACTTGAATGAAGATGGCGGTAAGATCGATTATCGAAGAATATTTCTGTTGCTTACGTATTTCTGTGGTTCGCATCTGACAGACGTGACTTTTGAAACGGCATTAAACAATATATTTTCTGTAAATCTGGAATGAATATTGAAATTTTGACTCTTCTCAGTCATTTTTCATCTAGAACAGATGAAACTGATAAGAAGATGACAGAAGCACAGTTTCTGTTTTACCGACACAAGGTATGTCGCCATCTCTGTTAATTTCAGGAAATATTACTACGGTATGTAATCAAGTAGGCAAAGGTCTACAGTTTATTCTAGTGCTTGTTAATAGGAAGCTGTTTCACCATCCTATATCCACCTTGTCCGTACCTATTAGAATAATTTCTTGTTCATTCGTGATATAGCAAAAAACTATTCAAGAATTCCCCAAATCAGGAATGTATCAGGATATATCTGCATTCAAATAATAGCTAGCTTATAATCAGCTTCAATTCTCATGTCTCGATAAGAAATAAGAGGGGAGGGAATTCTTTGATCCAGAAAACATTTTTAAATCTGCATTAACTATCTATAGTCTATACAGCTAAGAGTAAAGTTGCATTATAATTATTATGAGAGCTAGAGCATCTGAAAAATAAAACAAAAGGGTCCTGGCATAAAGAAAGTAACTTGAATATAAGCCTTATTCATCAAAAGGCGTCAAAAGCGCAATTACAGAGATTGAAACAGCGTATGCCCTCATGGTGCAGCTCAAAAGATATATAGCACCCATTTGAATTAATGCAGAATTCGAATAAAATAATGGAAGTTTGATGTAACGGCACGAGAAATCCTTTTCCAGAAACATTTCTGGTATGTAACCTACATGATGCTCTCACTGAAATTAACTAATGACATACACTGCGTTTCCTGCATTGAAATGAAGCGCAAAATCAAAATATCTTAACAATTTCGATGAAATGTCCAGGGGCGGACTGGATCATTTGAATCGGCCAGGGCGATGATAACATCATTGCCCTCGATTGAAAGCATCGACATGTGTCATTTTTGCAGTTCATCAACATGAAAGGCTCCAAATGTTTTTGGTGTTGAATATTCCTCAGCATATTTAGAATAAATTTGAATTCAGGAAGAGATCTTGTGAAATTTTGATATATTTATGAATTTTCTTCAAACTTATTGAAAAGGTCTAAGCGTAAAAAGTAGCGTAAACAACAAAATATTGATAATAATAAGACTCCCAATAAGAAACCAAGAGACACTGATAAAGTAAAGTTACAAAGCTTTACCACTTCGGAGTGAATTTCCATTCGTGAACATCAATCGTCCTGCTCATTATTGCGTTTTCTGTTGATTGTGTATGATCAAAAAAACGTAATGAAGCACAGTTAACCACACGCTAAAACATCAATTTTGTCAAATCCGTGTTTCATTTTCAGGATAATATTAAAACAATTCTTTATATGTTTGATTCCAGTGCAGTTATTCTATCAATGCTTACATAATAAGCCTGTATTTCAAATTTTTTGATGAAACCTGCTGCATAATTTTCATGTTATTGCTGATGAAATTGAAGATCTTGTGAAAACCATTGCAGTTTTAATGGTCTCATAACATAGGAAGCTTTCAAGAAGACGTTTTTTGAATCACCCACTACAAGAACAACTTTGGAGATTTGAAGATTCGGCATAATAGCCCCAAAAAAGAATTTGGCTAGGGTTACTTCCTGACTACTATGACGTGAAAAAACACACTCACATCGTGTTTCGACTTTCGAGTGTTTGAAATGATGTTTTCCAAGAAAACGAATTGTCTAAAACTATAAAAGTCTTGCATATAATCGCGTCAACCGGGTCACTGTTAGAGGTGCCACGATACACTATAATATGCTTCTTTCGGCAGAAATTTATACAATTCTACTTATTTCTCTATATTTTATATTGTATATGCATTCTTTCGTAATTCTCGAAAATCATTACTGAATGTACCGGCCCATCGGGCGATGCCCGATCGCCCGGCCTCCCAGTCCGTCCCTGAAAATGTCCAACATATTAATCATAAGCTGTCCCTTTTGTTTAAGTGAAATATTCATTGGCTGATTCGAACTTTTTAAATAATTTTGAATGAGATGTACAGGTGACATACAAGTGAATACAATACTATACTTTATATACTTATCATGTCACGGGAATTTGTATTATTTCCGTGAGGTTTACGTGCTACCAAAATGATTTTTATCTCATATTTTGACTGCACGAGAGAAAAACCTGTAATATTTTCGTGGATGAACATAGATATAGAGAGATATTGGAAAAACCTCTATAAGAGGTCGTGATAGTTCCACAATTTCCGTTCGATGAGAAAATCATGAACTACAGAATCATTATATAATTTCATTGATAAGAATTCTGCACTTGAAAAATGAATAGTTTTGATTTTTCACCTCAACGAGAGAGCTGCAGAAGTTGGTCCCAAAACATGCAGTCTTCAAAATTTTTCTTAGACATTCTTGTATGTAGGTGATGTTGATGTTACTCAAATGCATTTATTAAAAACAATCAACATCATCCAATATATCTATTTGCATTATATATATTATTGTTATCTATACTTCCATGTTCCATGTCAGAACTGCTTTCAGCGATCAAAGTTCATCTTTGAGAGGTTTCATATAATAAAGAAGAGAAAACAAGCATATTCGCACATATTCGTCTCAAAGACGGTGCGCCAATTACTTACATTGGCGCCTCTTCCCTGGAAATAACTATTTCGCATTTTATGTATAATTAAGCTGAAATTTGTGAATGGCTTGAAAACACATTAAGTGGGGCTCCGGTATCTGTGTTTCCAACACGGTGATTTTCTATTAAGTCAGTACTCATCAAATTACTGAGGCCATGTTCCGCCAGAAAAGCTTAATTAAGCATTATGAATGGGCTAGTCACACCTTATTATTAATGCTATCTCGCGGAGACGTTATAAAATTGATGTTAATAGAGTTGTATAGAATTCCGCTGAGAAAAGTCCTTCACCGAAACCGGGTTTGAGGCAGCGAAAAATAGGCCCACATTTTGGGGCACTAGAGAGTGAAAATAAAAATATGCCTTGCATAGAATTATCCTCTAGTGATATATTGAAATTGAGATAATACTATTGTCTCCTCAGCTTTCGAAAACAACAAGGAGGAAAAATGGATTTCAACCATCAACATCATGTTGAAAATTTGATTATTCTCCCCTGTACATGCTAATGTACCTATATATAAAAGATTCATGTTGTCCAAATTTTGCTCTAATTCATTCAACCAAAATTCTCTGAATACAAACCGTCGAATACGCGTATATAGGTGCATATATCCTGAAGACATGAATTCCCAGAGTGGCAAACCGGAAGTTTTCGATAGGGAGGAAACAATTCGGAAAAACCCAAATTTGTCGTATATCTCGTTCTCTGAAACCATAGAGTCTAGTCTAGCTCCATAGTTACCTGTCGCAAGAACGTTCTCATGCATAAAACAATGGATCTCGAAGGACAGCCATCTTAATGAATAATGCTAGGCCATGGAAGTAAGAAAACATGTACTCTGGTGTAAAAATAACAACTGGGAGTATGGTCCAGCCGCTAGAACAATAGAATACTAAATGAAATGGTGTACGTTCATTTCATATCTGAAAATTTCCTACATTTCATATCGAACATCGATTCTCATGCAAACTCATTCTGATATGTCGTGTCCAGCTGAAAAAGGCATTCAATAGCGAAGCTTGTGCCACTTTGTTTTTTGAAATACAAATAGATGTTCCAAAAGCCTTTTTTTGGTTGGATTAGAAACTGTAAGTTCGTTTCGATACGAAATATTGCCTGTACTTTTACTTTGTAGCCGAATGCTATCAATTTTGATATAGGAAACATGATTATGAACATAGAAACAGGACAAATAGTGGCATAATTTCCATATCCCTCATGTTGTATATCCCACAGTTCATCACGAAAGTATACGAGAATAAAGGTCCAACGGAATATCTCATCTTTGTCACAGAAAAATTGTAGTTGGTCTGGATAGTTTGATATAATATATGCATGAGGATAACATCCGTATGCATCCCCTGATGGAAAAGAACAGAACATGACGATACAGAAACCGTGTGAAAGAATTATGAAGCATTCGAAGGTGTTAGAATGACGTGTATTGATGAACTATAGTGAGTAAGTACTCTTGCGAGTCTTGCGTGATCCATGATTTTGAACACACTGTAGAATACTCTTTGGTACTTAGTACTGTGATTCCCTGTAAGATTTAATGAAGTATCTTCATGTCTGAGATTATCCTTCAATCTCTCAAATGACAAAACCAATAAGCTGAGATGCTCGGCGCAATATGGTCCAGTTGTGGATGAATTTATCACGATTGACAGGCGAGCCAACGCCACATAGCGTGTTTCTTTCCTTCTCTAAATGTTTGAAAATCCTAGAGTGCGACGTAGATATAGGAGGTTTCCTATCTCTACTCGAGTGCGCACCCCAGCTACATTTTTAAAAGATCAGCCACACATCTTGGCCTGTTACCTGTGCCATGCCATTCTGGATGCTTTCAAGGAAATTGGCTGGTTTTTCACTTGCTAGATGTACAGTCGGGCACCCCATGACTCCGTCGTGTGTATGTTCCTCATGCCTCTTACTGTTATACCATGTGTGCTGTGAAAAAGCATCACTCGAATTAGATCACTATAGAAATATAAATATTCAGAACTTTCAAAAACAGTGAATAGAATTGGGATTCCAAAATAAACACCCCTATAACTTTCCGAGATATTTTCAATGCGTTGGACGATTTGGGAGAGTTTTGAATTATGAGAAACCACTAGTTCTATCAGTGTTTCCAGATAGAAATAAATACAATGAAATTCGTGATGGTATTCTGGGATTATTGTTAACACATAATTATATTTGATGGTGTTGGTTGTTGAATAATAAACAGCGGTCGTGTGTGTATCCCTTTTGATTGTAGATAGACATGTTTGTGTACAGTGGGATATTAAGTTATACAAATTGAATTAGTCAAGGTCCACTCTGAAGCGACCTCTTCATTGAAATTGTAATATATATCAGATAATCCACACGCCTGTTCAGAGTGAACTGCCAAAACAATACTCCAGTAGCAGCGTTGCAGTTCTACATTACTTGTGTTCAATATGTCTAATCTCGTAAAGATTCATTCTCCGAAAAGAAAACCTCATCTTGAAATATGGCAGAAAGGCTTAAGATAACTTTTTTCCTTTTGCATATCTTTTTGACGTCTACAATATCATCAAGCGAACTGCCGCTGATATGAGAAAGGACCTGATGCTTTGTTTTAATTTATTTTGGTATAGGTATTCTCAAAGTGCGAAAGTTCGAGCTATCGAAGTAGATGGTGATTGAATATTTTCGAACAATGAAGCTGTTTCCGGAAACATACCCATGGAAACTTTTTTCATTCTATTACGCTCGTGAAATTCTGCATTGTATTTTTTGAACAATACCGTACAATAGATCCAATCTCTCGTGAAATACTTCTTTTTTCGTAGTACCTACATAATAATAATCCATACATGAGCAATTCTGAAGGAAATTGAATACTTCATGATGTATTTAGTTTCAGGTATTAGAGAAAAGATATGCAGATCATTGCTACATCAAGTTCCCTATAGGTTGGATTATAATCAGTATAAGTATTTCAGTCACAAAAATCATGAGATAACAATAATTTTAGTTCAATTTATATGCATTGATTATGAAAGAACTGCATCATCAGTATATATACCTATAGAAATTATCCTTTGCTCTAATAAATATCTTTAGATTTCTGATTTCCAGAAATCTTGAATACGAATAGGTATAATATTCAACGAAACGCATTTTCCATAAGTATACCTACATTTCTGACATTTCTTGTTAATCCCAATGGGTGCGAATAATGAATGAGGCTCTCCAGGAAACTGGATATCTTGCTGTCATTTCGAAACGAACAAGTCAAAAGCTTCAAGAGAATCACCCCAAACCCAATTTAAATACAATAAAAACTAATTATTTCCGATTGTTTTTGCATTAGCCGAACAATGAGGATGGATCATTCAAGCACTGGATCAAGTAGTCAGTTGGTAGATAAACCCCGAGATCTGGATTAACGCGCTCTTTCTGAAACAAAGCGGAACAGCAAGAAATATTTGATTAATCGTGTCTCAACTTGTCTCGCTTACATGAAATCAACCCTTTCCAACTCTCCGTGCTCCCTCGTCATACATGGTGTTTCTTGGTAATCGCATCGCATCTACACCAGTGTTGCCGCACCAGGCCAAAAAATAGTAGTAGATTGGAGATTCACAGTGGAGTAGATTCGTACCAAATCGGAGTAGTACTTTCGTGTTCAGACACAGCTAATACGCATGCCCCATCAGAGTTCCATTCTCAAGGTCTTTCCATTAAAGTATAGTATGATGATGATGATCACCGTTAGAGAGCGTATTACTGCTTTTCATTGGTCATACCAAATAATAGAGGTTCCCTGTCAAAATTATGTATAGGTATGCAACGAGATTCAAAACCGAAATCAAAATGAGTCTTTCATCTGGGTTGAGTTGAAAAACAGCTTCACGCTGATACTCCGCCTTTTCATTATTGCAGGTATCTGTTTTAAAATACAATAGGTATGGATTTTTTTTTCTTTTTTTCTCTTTTTGTATTTTGTTGTGTTTCTGCAATTGATGAATAAAGACGATATTATTATTATTGTTATTATTATTATTTTAATTTTTATGTAGGTTATATATTCAAATGAGCTGTTGAAAAAAATACTACCTATTCACATTGAGACCAAAAATGTAAAATTAAAATTCCTTCCAGTACACGTTGAATTAAAATTTCTTCCAGTGCCTCACAGAAAGAACGTTTTTGGATTCTACAAAACATGGAAGAAGCCTATCCTGTAATGAATTGAATCTGCTGTGAAAAAGCGAAGACTGCACTTATCTTATTACTTGCCTGAATGACCTGAATAGGCTGAACAATGAAATTAAAGGAGAAAAAATAAGAAATTGTTCAGTCATTTCAGCATAAATTATTGTTGCTCGATCAATTTCGTCATTATTGACAAGTGACATTGTGACTGTGATGGTTGTCACTTGACTTGACGTCTAGTCTTTGACATGATCACATGAATTCATGCTGGTAGAATCACAGATAACCAATAACCACTGGTTAACCTGTAGTCTGTAGTCTGTAGTACTGGTGTCTACCTTATTCTCGATTAGTTACTATATAGTTTTCACTTCGGTACTATATATTCATTCGTACAAAGTACATTCAACCGGAGTAGAAATCATACTTTTGGAGTAGAGGAGTAGAAAATGATCAAAAGAAGTAGATATACTCCGAATGGAGTAGCTTCGGCAATCCTGATCTACACTGAGCTGATGCGACATGCTCCATCCTTATTATAGTACCAGTACCTAATGAAATCGACACTAGTACAGGAATATTGACAATTCAAAAGATTGAAGATGTTTCTTTTTTGTTGAATATCCATTTGCTGCGCTACTGCTTACCTCATAAAATGAAAATTGTAGACGGAATATTTTTACCATAAACCGAGAAGTTATCGCATGCATAAACTTTCAACTTTCAACATCTATCTTTCTTGTGGAGGTATTTTGTTCAACTCAACTCAATATATCTTATTAACTCGCATCTGAAATTGCTTGTTTCTTCAAATGTTGTCGGACTATAGACCACAGCCGAGCGTCTAACGCAATATGTCTGAAATTGCTCTTTTCCGCATTTTCCTTCTGGTGACGTTTTATTCTTTTACGGTGGTTGGTTACTCTTTTATTAAGCCCTGTATCTGTCTGTTCACGACGATGAATGTACGCTCGTTAATAACATAACGAAAATTGTGCGTACCCCAGTGAAGTCCTCTGCAAGAAGGGAAGGAATACAAATTATGTGTTGGATTACTCTTCGGATTCTTCATCTCACGAGGGTTTTTCGACCTCATCAGTAAAACATGTAATGAATGCTTTGTTTGAAAGAGTTCAGATGAAGATTGAAGGTATCACCTTGGAAATACCAGCGAGAATAATCATTTTTCTGAAAACTCCCTTCGAGTTCGCCAACATTACAAGGAATAATAGAAATATAAGATATACCAGGTCCCTTCTCGCTTCAAAAACTTAACACATGTTTTCATTTTCGAAATAAAACGGCAGATATTGATGACGTCTTAACCCGCCAAATGCCAAATGCATCACTCTTAATATTCTGATGAAAACAAAGTTCTTGTTATTTATTATTGAGGCAATGACACTATAGGGAAATATATTGATTCAGATTACGAAGTGAATGAAAGTGAACATACCGAAAATACTTTGAAACCTTGATGTAGATTATATAATGTTCGAAATGTCATAATAACTTTTTCATGAACAAGACAACAGAACAGAATATAGTTTTTTTTGTGACAGTCGTGTAAAAAACTTGGTGAGAGAAAAGGCAGAAGCCATTACAAGAGAATATATTTGTCGCATCAGTCAAACAGAAATGAGAAATAGATATACGTCACCGGTTAGTGAATAAGTTCACGAATTGAATGAATTTCAATAGCGATCTATCGTTACATTTGTATTCTCTTCCATCCATTATTTTTCATTTCTTTTGTGAAACTTTGAATTCGTGCATGAAAAAGCTTTGACCAAACCTCCAATCTGGATCTGACAATGTCTATTTTCTACAAAAAGTGCTTTGGTCACACAGTAATTGGTGTCCCAAAATGAATGTGGAGCGCGCTTAAATATGCACTGGAAAATGACTAGGGTATCTTCATGAAAGGAGTGTGATAGGACCCATGCATGCTGAAACTGGCTGAAATTAAACCGCAGCACGTGATTCTTGGATACTTGATCAATTTTATCACTCGCGCTCTCCAGCTATGGCAGTATTTTATTCCCTGAACTTACTGGACACTTAGTTGGGTTTTACACCGATCATGACGAGAATCCGATCTTCAAGTACCGAGAATTATTTCAAGCTAGAGCGCCCTCGATATATACAGGATTTTCCAAAAGAGAGGGTGGCGTATTATGACCTATAGATTAGGTGATATTTGGGGATACTTGTTGATTGTAAGTTCCTGAACTTGATTCCATTGAGCCTACGGAGGAAAAAAAAAAGACTAATGAGTAGAAAACTATTGCTTGAACTGTTGCCAGATCGAAGTCAATAAATTCTTGGATGATTTGAAATATTCATTAGAACATGGAATATTTGAGTATAGCATAATCACCTTCAAAGATAATTTGACAGTGCCATAATTATTTTGTACCTGCTCATAATTTCATAATAATATCTTTCAAAAAAATAGTTAAAGGTGAAACTGGTCAAATACCTGAAAGATTGAGAAGTAGCACTATTGTTCCGTTAAAATTCCTCTTACTATTAAAGCTAAAGAATTCAGATCAATCAACACTTTACTTCCGATTGAGAAGGTACTAGAAACGGCAGTATATAATCAACTAACTGAATATGTCGATAAAAACGACATTTTAGTCAACAACCACTCGGGATTTCGCCAAATGCATTCGTGTGAGTCGTCGGTTCAACAAAGTCTAAGTAAATTCAAAACATTTCAACAAATTACTAAATGTAATCAAAAATAGCCCATCTCTGAACATATTCGAATACGAACTGAAAAAATTTGATATTGTTTATGTGTTTGTCACCTGTAGCTACAACTTTCTGTTTTGATATATTATTATGCTTATCTTATGTCAAACTTTGTAATGTACATTCAACCAATGTTTGTTATATATTTTGAATTTTGTTAATATGTTGGTATTAGTTAATACTTTCTAGCTTATTTGTATATTAGGATATCCTATTTCAATAAAGATCTTTCTACCTATCAATAAAAAACAACTCTATTCCAATATTTATGTCATTGGGCACAAAGGTGCTAGCATTCCAGCTGTGCGTTCAAGGCTTTTCTAGTTGCCACGTCATCAGCCTAGACGTTTTTGGTATTTTTTTTAAGTCAAATTCGATCGAACGAAAAAAATAAAAGTTTTTTTTGATGAATTTTCACAAAATATTTCGTGGAATAAATATCTGAACTTCGTAAACTTCCCCAATTCGATATCGATCATCCAGTAGGCATGCTCGATACCACGGCGTACAACATATGTTAGCCAGAAGAATTGGACACCCTCCATATTATCCTCCAACTAACCATCAGCAACATGAAAAATGATGCGCAGGGGTGAATGGGGTGATTAACCACGTGGTCAAAGTAGTAATTGGGGAGGCGAGTGACGGAAGAGGGGAATGGAGCTCGGGAATCACGTTCTCGTTCTGACAGTGACAGATTCATATCGCGGAGGATGTATTCGGAGAAGTGCCTTTGTCCTGTCCGATCGCAGGATTCTCATCCCGACACAAGAGATATTCAGGTGGGAAATTGAAAATGATTGTTTGCTTAGTGCCCATAACTGGAATTTCGAGCCCATTAAGAGCGTCACTTCATCAAGGCTATTTATTGTTCGTAGAGAATGCAGACTTATCGGATGTTATTAGATGAAAGTTATATTACATTTCTGGATGGGCCCTCATGCATATACAATCGACTCTATCTATTTTTAATAAACATGCACCCACCAAAACAGCGCGTATGACAAAAGCTCCTGCTCCCTGGTTGACATATACAATCGAAATGATGACGAAGGAAAGAGACAAAGCTCTAGCAAAATTCAAGATCTCGAAATCACAAACTGACTGGTTTCACTACAAAAATTTGAGAAACTTTACATCATCTATTCGTCGTAAAAATCATCAATAATAAGAAAAAAAATTCAGATTTACCAAACTCTCTGCAAAATCCTGAACAAATCAATATTATTTCGCTTCAATTTTTATTGATGATGATGCTGATAATGAAAAATCACCATCATGTACCTTCACCAATAAAGTTTTCGAAAGCTTGACAACTTTAAAGAGTTCTCTTCATGCAATTGCTGCACACCCCACTAATCACTATTTTCTTCTCTTTTTAACTAACACTATTTCTACTTCACATCAACGATTTGTTGGAAGCAACTTCATCCTATACACAGCTTCGCGGATTATAGGACCCTCCATACCGCTTTCTCTTCCAAGGCTCCTATATCGGCTCGTTAAACCAGAAATGAACGAGGAAGAAATGTTAACAAAATAAATATGGACTTAGCAACAATTCTCGAGTGGGGATCTAATAACCTGGTAGAATTCAATGCAAACAAAACACAAGCATGTCTTTTATCTGGAAAAGCCGATCTCACTGTGCCTAACATAATTGAAGTCATCCATTCCGATGCTTGGCGTTACTATCAGCAATAAACTTTCTTGGGAAAATCACGTGAAGTCCATTGCCACAAGTGCATCCCAAAAACTTGGATTTCTGTTTCGAGCCAAGAGCTATTTCACTCCCAGTAAGCTGCTTATGATCTATAAGGCACAGATCCGACCTGTCCTGGAATACTGTTCCCATATTTGGAGTGGGGCACCTAAACATATCCTGAAACTATTGGATTCTGTCCAAAAAAGGGCAATTCGTCTCGTCGGTTATGCCTCGCTTACAAACTCGCTCACTTCTCTGGAACACCGTGGAAATGTTGGCGATTTATCTCTATTTTATAGATATTTTCATGAGCGATGCTTTTCCGAAATATCAACAATCGTTCCTCCATTAGCACTCTCTTCGAGATTAACCCGTCAAGTTCAGTCTTCACACCCCTTCGTGGTCACTTTAGAGATCTGCAGAACGTCCCTTTCCAAAGACTCGTTCATCCAACGAACATCGAGACTTTGGAACTCATTGCCTAGGGGGGTGTTTCCCGAGGCATACCATCCCCAGAAATTTAAGAAGAACACTACCTTCTTTTCCTTGGTTCTCACGATGTTCTCTGAACATTACAGGATATCCCTTTTCGTGAGAACCAGAACATAAAAAAAAACTGGTCAGCAACGACTTCCCTTCCTATAATCGTATGTATTGTGAACTGAGAAATCACTTATTAACAGTGCTTGAGCATAATAATTCCTGCTGTTGTGTATCAAATCAACTGATTTTTATGTTCATCTTTGATCATAAAACAAGAAAACCTATTCTGCAGTGGTGAAAAATATGGCGAAACCCCCAAAAGTCAATGGAATGCTGGTCGCACGTTATAACATCCCAACAGATATTTCAAAGGCAGCTTCCACCCCTTCCTGAACACTTTCCTGTAGATGAGTGACTGTTACGCTTACGGTTTACAATATAGTTGAGTGATGATGAGAAATGTGCGCATTTTTCTTCGTCGTCAAATAGCGTAAAGCCGTTCAAGCGTTCGCGGCAGTATATAAGGCCGCAATATATTTTCTATTCCAAGATGTTATTTCCTATGTCCTCCAAGAACACACCCTTCGTATCATAAATCAGGATTAACGTTGCAAACTATAAGGAATCATATGTCTCGGATATCGCTGATTTTGAACGTGGCATGGCACAATGCAATCAAATTCTCTCCCTCGAGAAGAACGAGTAGGCAGGATATTTTATTTTTACGCCCGAGAAATGATTCAATGTGTTCTCACTGAAACCCTCGAGAATTCACTCGATTTTTCCAGCAAGAAAAAAAAAAAAGAAATAGCATTCATTGCAAGTGATAGTAAGAATAAAGCAATACAAATTGGGTACTAGTTTGTTGAAGTTGATTAGGTACTTCGAACTAGAATACATAACTGCTAGGAAAAATTCTTGTCGAGGAAACTTAAAACAAGTTTGTTTGTATTAGGGTGACAACTTTCGACGTCAAAATCATATCCCTAACTTCACCCTCATAGGCCTGAATTTTCGGAAAGCACTGTACGTTACACTTAAGGCTGGTTCATGCTTGTAGGAATGTCGGAAAATTTTTGCAGTCGCGTGCGGGAAAGCACCACTTTCCGCATGAGCTAGGAAGAATACTTTTTCTACAAGCGTAAGAAACAAATTCATTTTTTCAATTATTTATTCATGCAAATGGAAACAACTAACAAGAGTAACATTTTCTATCCACTAATTATTCGTAATATTTATTGTAAATGTACAATTTGTCGTCAATGGTGAGTTTTGTCAGCTCTTCTCGTCTGCAAGCACCAGCTAATTCAAAAATTGCTACTAACTTAATCATGAGGTATATGTCATCGGGTGCTTCAGTCATAAATTTTGAAACGTCTTCTTGAGTGAAGATTTTGGCCTTTTTCGGTCGAAAACCGACATTCTGTCTTTTAATGAATGCAATTATTTTGCAAAATTTGCTAATATCCAAATTTTGCTTTACTTCGAATACACTCTTCAACATTGAATATCTTGCCCATAAAGTGTTCGGCTTATGTTTTAGACATTTCTAGAAAATAAGCCAAGAATACTTCTTCTTTATTTGGTGTTTTCACTTTTTTATTGTTGCACCATTCAATAAAACTCGTGTATTGCTTCTCATACCTTTGTTTAGATTTCGTTGGCAATAACTCTAAGCTGCTTGCACGATTTCTTGTGGAAGTTTTTCATCAGATGAATATTCCATTGTGGCAATTTCACTGAATTGAAAATTTTATATAAGTAACGCTTTGTCTGTCACTCTGACAATTACAAACAAATTTGTGTATTGATCGGCATGACAGCATCAATTGTTACCTACTCGTTATCAGATCAATCAAAGCCTATATATAGGGTGATTTTCATAACAATACATTTTTATTTATCAATATTTGTTCATTTTTTCAATAAATAGTGCAAAATGATGGATGATTTTGAACAAACTCACTTAGTATTGCAACAAAAAAGCTTGAACTTTCATATTTTGTCACCCACCACTTATATTTTACGAGGATATCATATAAATGTTTTTTCCGCACTAGTGTGGGAAAAAATTTCCCGCACTAGTGTGGAAAAACTGAATTGCGTGCGGGTAGAGGGTGAATCAAGCACGCTTGTAGGAAAAAGAAATATCGCAATAAAGTTGAAATATTTGAACTTCTTTCCGGATTTTTCATGTTTTATATGATACAGCATGCACAAATCAATAGTGTTGTAGAGTAGAAATAACATCAATGCAATATTCCTTATTTTCCGATTCGCATTAATTTTGCGAAATTCGTATAAGCATCAACCAGCCTTTAACCATCATCAGGTAGGGTTTATGGAAATCTATAATATTCCCCAGTTTTGTTAAAGAGGACATTGTCGCTTCATGTGCATATGGCTTCTGATTGGATGTGGGGCTTCGTAACATGAAAAACGATTAATTGCTTTATTTCCTTAAGGATACGAAGATTGTTATGGGCTTTCTACTAATTGATCTTTTACATAATCATTTTTCGATATTCAATACAGGATGTATGAAAAACAGTGGGGAAGGTTATTATCAATCAAATCATGTAGATAAGAGATATCTAATGAATGAATAAACTCCTAGTGTTTGGTTCATTTAACTACACCTCCCAACTCACTCTGTATAGTATATACTTGTTTCACTTTTGTTTTCAAGTATAGGATGTTCAGAACTCAACTACTAAGTAATGATATCATTGATATCTGGATTCGAAAAATTTCAGGTGTTGTTCACTACGATCTCTCTGAGAATTGCAATTTTTTTCGACAAAATCCAATGGAAATATGTATTTTATATGAATTTAAAATGAAGTGGAAACCTCGCACTTTCCTTTATGTCGTCTATAAAGTCGTTTTTCAGAAGGGACCTGTAACGGAACTCATGTCTTTTAGGACTAGTTAAATGCAAAATGAGAAATTCATACATGTTGATATGATACACCACGAACAGTTCATCGAGAATACTACAAGGGTAAATGTAGTGAACTACGTAATCTGATTATATTTGAAAGGCAGGAAATACGATGCCTGAGATATAACTACGTCGTCAAATAGCAGACGTGTGAAATTTGCTCACATAAATACTTCCAAACAGGAATAATCCTACTTGAAAATGGGAGTTTCTTGGTTACGATCTGATGATTTTCCCAATGCATGCATGTGGGAAAATTGAAAATATGTTAGACACAATTATTGATTAGCATGGTGAAGTGTCTTAACATATTTGAGTTATATGTTACTAAACAATGCCATTACGCTTCAGTTTAGAGAATGGCCCTGTGAACCGCGAAAAAATTCGGGTGGGTAGAATGTTGACAGACTCGGCGTCTCCCCTGAAATATTTTGGTTCGAACTGGTTGAAATTTGAATTGAATTTAATAATTCATGCTTGATACGGCTTTTCGATAGCACTATTGCTGTGGCGGCTCCCCTTTGGGTTGGTGTCCCGTAACTGTCTCGAGGACCACGAATTTTCCATCGGAATTCGCCATTCTCTCCGAAATATAACGATGACATATTATCTGTAAAAAATACGTCCTCTATTATATTCGGCGGCTGGGTATGGCCTATGTATGGCGTATATGATCTCTTTCTATAAAACTGAATTTATGGTTATATCCATCATCTTTCCGGAGAATATAATTCAAGTGAAATTGGGAAACGGTGGCATTGAGCCGGGCGCTTCTATTCAGATCAATGACATGGACCCACATCTTGGACTGATAAACTCTCGTAGTGTTTGTCCAATATCGAAATGGAGTTGAAGTAAAAACGTAAAACTGATGTTCCTTATGTGATGGGAAATATTTGAAATGGCCGTGTGAATTATTTACTGATGGTTCAACTTTTTCGTACCTATATCTATATTCTGTTGTTTTACCCGCTATTATTATTTTCCTGAAAGGAACTGAAATTTAAAATGTAAACCGACTTTGTAGTGTTTCGTTGGTAATAGAGGTGCAACCAGATGATTTTGTGCTCCTAAAAATTCAATATTGTAACTAAGGACTAAGGTAACAATGTCAGTTTGATGAATATTATTGCTTCGTCGTGAAATGTGTGAACCAGATTCCTTGATATATACATTATATATTATATTATACATGTATCAGTTACCAATGTCATATTTTTTATGAGTACTTTCACATAAGTAATAAGTAATAGTCAATTTCCAATTTGAAATTTTTTGAAATGGATGGGTGAAAAATAAAAATGATGCCAGCAGTGGTATATTGATTACAACGTATATGAGAAATTTTGTCACCCTGTACAATGCTTTCGTGGAGTCCATGGGAAAAAATTGATCAGGCAATTATTCTAGTTCACTACGACGTTTATTTTCCCAATCGATTATCACTATTATACTATTACCTGCGACAGTAATAATAATCGATTCGTTATGAAAACGAATGTTTTAATTATTAGTTGATTCGACAGTCATCATATTGAAGTAGACCTATGCATTATATAAATTGCATGGAACTAGTTCACGAAACTGAATTGGATATGCAAATAGATATTATTGCTGAAATAATTACATTCCAACGGCCCGATCAGATGAGTAAAATTAAATCTGTCACATATGGCGCATATGCATCAAGATTAAAAATTAACTAGATTCGGTATTTGAAATGGATATAATTCCAGTGGTAGTTCCCACAACGGTATTACCACTGCCGCATTTTTAACGATTCACGAAATTAGATTCGGTGCATCATCACATTCGAGTCATCATCAACTGCTGAGTTGCAGTTTTCTCACTGTGAATCCACTTCTATAGAAAAAATAAAAAACAAAACAAAAATGCCGATGGATGGACATTTATTTTCATTTGATATGATAGATAAACGACTTGCAAAGAACTGTCGTTAGGTCTTGGGCGCATTTCTTGTAAACAATTGGAGGAATCCCGTCTGGTCCTTTCTGGCTTCAAGACCTATAGCATGATTATATATATATTATACGAGCATGAAGTTAAAAACACAAATGAAGTTCCCATCGCTGGTAATTTGGATGATCAGTGATTAAAAATGTATGTGGAATTTTGGAACGAGATACTCCTTTGGGTGTCCTGACCAAGTTGACGAGTGGGTCTCCAGTGAAATCATAAATACATCAATTTCTATACCGGCTACAAAAGCTGTCCGCATTGTTGCATATGCGCCATTGTTAGGCCAAATAATAGGGGGATCGCGCTTTCATGGAAATGACATTATGGACAGTTTGGGCCCAGAATGAATTTTATCTCAAGGTCCATCAGGACCGAACGCAGAATCATCGGTAAATCAGCTTTGTGGCTCATTTTTAGGAATCGTCTCTGGAAAACTTGTCTTGATTCCCGGCGATATAATGCAGGTATATAATTCAATTTTTGATTATCATGCTTGCGAGCATGCGTTATTCTTATACCATTAAGCACCCTCGAAGATTCAAAAAATAGTTTCCATTCAGCTCTACATTCGATACTACGAAAGCGCTGAACGGACATACAGACATATAGCAAAATAAAATTATAATTGCCAGTTTGAACTGACAATTATACATAATCGCCAGATATAACTGGCATTTATAGATAATTGCCAGTTTGAAATGACAATTGTACATAATTGTCAGATAGCAATTACCTATAAAATGCCAGACCTTTCTGGCAATTATATATAATTCTCAGTTCGAACTGACAATTATACATAATTGCCAGATAGAGCTCGCATTTCAGATAATTGCCAGTTTGAACTGACAATTATACATAATTGTCAGATAGAACTGGCAACTATCTATAAATGCCAGTTTGAAACTATATCTGGCAATTATAGATAATTGTTAGATAGAACTGGCAATTATCTATAAATGTCAGTTCAAACTGGCAATTCTAATTTTATTTTGCTGATGTCCTTTCAGCGCTTTCGTACGATACACCTTGTATGGTGATTGATATCAACTGTGGAGTTCCAGAGGTATGGATTTGCAGAGTTGGAGTCGTTGAATTCGGCATGGTATCTATCCCCCCATATGAGCAGATGACATAAATTGAAATCAGCCCTTTCGATAGCAAACAGAATCGACTCAATCGAAAATTTTCTGGACCATCACATACCAACATCCGGATATAAAACCGGTGTAGCTTAAGTCACGTTTCCAATTACTGACGGTTCATTGAACTGACCCCATCCACAGGACAAGTGGACAATGGTTTTACCCGTACCATGTGTCCATGCAATGCATTCTTCCATATTGCATTTTCGCAGATATAGGAACCACATTGCATATACATCCAAACACGCATATCAGCAGCTGAGTTGATAACTCTGCAGAATATCTTGACCCATTGTTAGAGATCTAGAGGCCAACAGCAATCGAAATCGTTATAACATTGATTATATAATACTTACTCAAGGGTTATACTTAACCTTCCCTTGCAAAACTCATGTCGATATAACTCGTGAGATGAGATTTAGGAGGTAAATTTGATCAATTATCATAATTGGGTGGTAGTTTAGAAATGTCTGGCTTGCTCCCTTTTGCATGTGAGTGAGAAGAAGGGGGGATTTTTTCATGTTACAGAGTGTATTTTCGAAAACATAAATCGCTGCGGCTGAAGGTTTTTCTGAAAATGGATAATAACGTATAGATAATGAATTTATCTGATACCTACCTGTAATGTTGCTTACTGCTTAAATTAAACCATCGATAGTATCATATCATCGTGGATATGATTGAATACGAAAAAACGGGAAGTCAGACTTTCTTAGTGCGGATATCGTTTTACCAGTAGGTACTTGAAAGAAAAAAATAGATTGTATATCGCTCATGATAAAATTGAGAATAGCTTGAACTTCCATAATAAGAAAAGTTCCTGTCAAAGTAGCCCCAGAAAGATGCGGCACAGAATCATGAAAACTTAATAATTTTGTAATAAATGAAGTGTCTGTAATTTATCGATTGGAAATTTAATTTATATCAGTTAGGAAAACGTAGGCGAAGAGCTTTCCACAGAAGAGTCAGGCACAAAAGGCTTATATTGATCACATTATTAATAGAGAGTGCCATGAAGAAGCGAATTAATCTTATAATTCGACATTTATCGCAGTATGTCATTAATATTGGTTGATTCTATGAACCTGTTGTTTATGGCTATGTTTGGTAAAAAAAAATGAAAATTGTGATGATCGATATTGATGTTTTCCACTGAATATGGAATTAAATGTTTTTGTTTATTTAGTCTACACTATACACTTGCAGTGTCCCTACTTCCAAAATGGTGATTTTTACTTTGATTTTTAGTCTCCTCTGGATGTACGTCACTGGAAATACCACATAACGTTCGGTAGCTACTCCCAATGGAACTTCTTGATTTTTGGTATTCAGCTCACTGGAATCTTTCTTTTATTATTAATGTTGAACGTGCCATATTTTTATGTATCTGTGGATGCAATGTCGATTCCCAAGTTTCGCTCTTCTTCTACCTCATTACCGGCCATTAAACCAGCGTTACACTTTCCAGCTATTCATTTTACGACCGACAGCGTTCGTATAATATCAGCACCGCACAATTTTTTTCGAACAGGGAGCGTTGAGACATTTTTTTCGTATATTGATGACAACGAAAAATGTTGCCGTTTTGTCGAGAGGCTCATCGGAAATCGCGTCTCTAATCCCATTTACGAGCGATTCCGAGCAGCCAGACCAGGCGTACTGAGACCGGCCCAGCCTTCTGGCTTGCACGATGTTCCACCACGAAATTTACAGGTTTTCCTTTCGTGCAGTCAAAAGTTAAAAAAGGATCGAAACCTGCTTTGATGAATCTGGTATATGAATGATTTTGGGTGCTAGTTACTACTTCAAATGATCAGATATGGAGCAGTGAATATCACCTCCTGATGTATCCATTATGGAATTGATCTTCACACACTTTATTCCACTATTTGACTGGGTTGGTGTTCGAATGCGTCGAGGCGCTGGTCATTGGGCCTTGGGCCCAGAGGGTCCAGGTTCGAATACCAGCGCGACCATTGGAAATTTCATTTGTTTCTGTAGCATCGTTTAGCGGGAGGAGATAAGTGACCAACCGAACATTCTTGGTACCTATAGATATAAATCCTTCGGACTCCCAAAGATAACCAGCCGAGTAGTGCTTCGGATGACACTTAAAAAGCTAAGGTCCTCGTCTTCCTTACTCATACAAGTCCTAGACTTACGAGGGTTGCTTTGCGACTAAGTTGGCGGTTAAAAAAACAATTAAAAATCACTTTTCCTAACTCATACAAGTCCTAGACTTACGAGGGTTGCTTTGCAACTAAGTTGACGGTCAAAAACACTTTTCAAACACTTTAGATGGCGATATTTGTTCAATAAATCAATCAGGAGTTCTCTCAGCTGTCATGATTTATTTTATGAGCGTATTCAACATATTCCAACCACCTTTCAGAATTAAACTATGTTTTTGATGAACATGTTGACATTGTATCTACATGTTAATGAAATATGCAAACCTTTTACTCAATGACCAACTAGATTTAAATAATTCAATAAAATTGCAGAATTTCTTTTCCTAGATTTAGATCATCTAATCCCGTAGGGTGTGAGTTTTGTTGGTAATTGTGTGTTAGGGTATATATATATATGGTTGCATTTGTATTAGTTAATTCAGTGTGGGTACTAATACCTGAAGATGCTACTATCGACTTGAATATATATAAATATATATAGAAGAGAAACATATTGTGTTTGAAGACAGAACAAGAGTATGAAATGAAAAGTTGTGAAAAGTTGTTGTTTGATCTCGTTTCGTATGTGGATTGTCTCAACTGTTGAGTGCCAGTAGGTGGCACTGTACCGTACATCTGTTTTCCTTATATGGTTGAAGACTACATTGTGGTCTTCAAATTTTTCTTGCTCGATGGGTATTTGAAATATATACCCAACAATAGAGTGATAATATTTTGGCTGTCATTGTGGCCAACTGCGACCATATTTATTAACCCATTTTTCAAAAACTACTATCAGGGATTTTTTTCATAGAAATAATGATGGATTCTGAATTGGGATCTCTTGAAACATACCTGTATCTATTTCATCATCATAAAACTCAGGATGTTCGATTATTTTTCAATATTTCATCAAAAAAATGTACTATTGTTGTATTTTTGGGAAGAATCAAAGACTAGTCTTCCAAATAGTCCTTATATGCTATAATAACATTTCTCAATGAAAAATGATTTCGTTATTAAATAAAACATATTGTCAGTGGCAGAGCTCTTGACAGAAATGGGCAATTTATTGTAAAAAGTTGAATTTATTTGTCTTGTGAGATGGTATTCTCATTACTCACGAATGTTGATATGTTTTTTCTTGCAAAATTCACACATTTTAAAAGATATATAGAGGGTGCTGACAGAAGTTTATTTTCTATGAATACTGCTTTGCAGCTATCACGATTATCCACATCAAAAATCAATCTCAAGATTCGTTTTTGTATTGTGAACACCATATTAAAATCTCTTCCACATCCCCAAGCCATTATATTGAGAGAAATATGTGAAAAGGTCATACCGAAATAAATGCTCAATGAGGTTTGCTGATCCTCAAACATTTTCATTTGCCTTAAGGCTCTGTTCAGTTTATTGCATACACTGCCGATATGTGAATCCCAGTTTAATGATTCGTCCAGTAAAGTTCCCAGAAATGTTACTTCCTGTGTCTTATCAATTTCCACAATAGTATTACTCCTATTATAAAATTTCATAGAAACTGAAACAATAATAGGCCCAGTACTGACCCTCGAGGAACTCCCAATCTGACTCCGTGTTCACTTCATATAGAGCTTCAATTTTTAACGATCATCGCAAGAAATTATTTGTAAAACCAAATGCTTTCGATAGGTCCAAAAATACACTGATAACGATACTATTACTGTCTATACTTGAGTGAATGTTGTTAAGAAAGTAGTAACTAGCTGTTTAAATGGAACAGTTTTTTCTGAATCCATGTTGACTGTTACATAATAAGTGGTTTATCTCCAAATAATGCATTATCCTATTAGCTACAACCTTATTTTTCCTACTACCTAATACTTCTCCTGGAGGAATGTGTAACTCATTAATTGGAGTATTGGAAATGACCTATCACGTGATAAAATCGTTATTGTGAATGCCAGAGTGCCATATTGTAACGAAATATAATGCAGAATCAGCGAGACGGTTTTCGTGATGGAATTGTTCTCATGTCCCGAAATTTCAAATTGGTTTATGGTCCTTACTTGAAACGGCAATTTTAATTAGCCATATGTTTGTGGAGCCGGACGAATCCTGAATATTTTAAACTTTCCTGGAGTTGACTGCAATAGTGACGAGTCAATGGTCGGGTTTGTAAACAACTCTTGTCGAGGGTCAAAGGAATGGAAACAGTAGGAACACCTCCTCGATAGATTACCAAACAACAGCATCCAAGCATAAATTCAATAGAATGCGTCCTAGACACATCGAGGTGGATTCAAAACACCGTATTTTCCCTCACGGGGCCGTAGCCGCATGATAGCCCGAGGCTAGGTACAGATTCAGCTGAAAGCTGTAGGTCCCGCTCTTCTTCACCCCGTCCAAGTTTCTACTCATGAGAAATTGGTCCCCAACTTAGAAGCAGCGATATAGAAAGATCGAATACTTCTCAGAGTCTTCTGTTTCCGAGATTCATTGTTTCAGTATACGAATGCCATTCATTCAATTTTCTCCACGATACCAGTATAAAATTTGTTGCCTTGTATCTTATCAGTAAACGTGAAAAGGTAGAGGATTATTTCAGCGAATTGAAGACAATGAGTATGATGTATACTATGTTGGGTCTCCATACCCACCAATCTACACAAAAATATGTTGTTGATGAGGCTGTTTATCTGCATGAAGCCAAAAAACGGAGCGTTAATTTGATGTTTGAAAATGAATATACAAGCCAGTGCAGGATGTTTCACGAGTGATATAGGTTTTCCTTTCGTATACAGTCAAGAGCTAATGTCTACTGAAATTAACTAAATTTACATACTTATACGTAGTAATATTCCTATTCTACAATAATGTTTCAACTAGAATATACTATATTTCCCTTTTTGCAGTGCACTATGGTATACAATATACTGTGTGCGCACTCAACAAAATTCAGTGTACATAGTTTTCTGGGTTATACATTATGTATTGCTTATTAGGGAATTTATTCTAATTTATAACTCAGAACAAAAAAATTTATTTGTCATATATAGGGTATGAAGTTTGTTAAACTGTTTATTCCTTTAGAATGTGTGTAATCTATCTATGGTATAAGAAGTCAGTTAGATGAGATAGTCTATTCTATTGTCATGTTCTTGTCAATGATCAATTCATTTATTTTATTTTTAATTTTGTGGTATGCTTGAGATCTAAAATTGTTGAGGTTAATGATTGTAGATCTTCGGACCTACACAATAAAAATGGTTTAGGCAAACAGTATGTTTGGGATTTTGAAGAACATTTTTTTTGCGTTGTTTCTTGTATTGAAGTTGTGCGTATTATTTTCTTTATACTCAGAAGTTTTCAGCATGAGTCTGATAATTGATTTTATATATAATTGGTGTACAGTGAGTATGCCACTTTCTTTTTAGAGGAAATCAGAGGACTATCTTTCATTTTTGAAGAGTTTAATTTTTATTATGTATTTTCGAGCTATGTCAAGTTTTGATAACACAGTTGAGCCTGCATTTTTCCCAAACCACAAGTCCATAATTGATGGTTGATTCAATTAGTGCAGAGTATATAATTTTTAATGATTTTTGTGGTACAATGTTTCTTCATTCATAGAATTCAAAAATAGTTTTCCTTATTTTTGATGTTACCGATTGTATATGATCTTTCCATGTTGATGGCGATTTATTCCGATAATATTTCTAGAGATGTATTCAAAATAGTAAAGAAGTGTCATAGGAGCGTTTCTTTATCTTTCAGTACGTGCAGGTGATACTCAACAAATTTTTCCATCGTCACGTCTGCTATATTTCGAAAACAGAATAATTGTTATTGCGGAATGAAAAATGCAAAAGACAGTATCGAACACGAAAATGTTGTTTATGGCAGGGCAAATCGCATGGAGGTTTAGTTTTCGTTTCGGATAGTGAGCTGTAAACTGTGAGCCTCGGTACGTATACCGTGAATGTTCCCGAAATCTCATCAATACTTGATACGCAATTTGCGGTTCTGAAAAATGCAGGAACCCTGACGCTGGTGCCCGTAACTGCGGTTATAGGTATCACGAATTGGCATTTTACTAACAAAATCTCGTTCAAAACATAAAAATGCAACCAACTGTTGAGAGTTACATTTTTTTTATATCTTCGAAATGTGAATCTGTCCTATATTCATCGAGTTCACATCACATAATAAACAAAGAAATGGTGTAGGTGTCACACATTTATTAAATCAATTATATTATTGATAATATTACTTGAACTGGATCTTCTCACCAAACAATGGACTCAACAATATATCCACCAGTTTAACTTTGCGTGAAAATGAGGAGGAATGATGAACTGACAAGGTGGGAAAGATATATGTGAGGGTAAAAATACTGTAAAGAAGTTCAGTGTTTCAAAAAACTTCCGTGTAGAACTTAGCATCAAGATATGATAGATCTTAGAACCTATTTTGCTATAAGGTCCCATGGAAAATATACCATAATACGCTACTCGAATTTCCTTGAAAAAGGAGGCAAAATTTTCGGGCCTGTAGGTTCAAATACTTTGAGCTGTTGCCAGTCCACCCTCGATAGTATAGATATATACCAACCGAAGAATGAGCTGAAACAATGGAAGAAAAAAGAAGCACCAACTTTTTTTATCATTCCCAAACAGGAGTGCACTGACAGAGGAAAAATCATTAGGAATAGCACAATGGCAGACTCTCAGTCCAGCATGAATACAAGAAACTAAAAGGATCATTATCGAAGAAGATTTCTGTTGCTTACATATTTCTGTGGTTCGCATCTGACAGACGTGACTTGAAACGACATTAAACAATATATTTTCTATAAATCTGGAATGAATATTGATATTTTGACTCTTCTCATTCATTTTTCATCTAGAACAGATGAAACAGATAAAAAGATGACAGAAGCACAGTTTCTGTTTTACCGACACAAGGTATGTCGCCATCTCTGTTAATTTCAGGAAATATTACTACGGTATGAAATCAAGTAGGCAAAGGTCTACAGTTTATTCTAGTGCTTGTTAATAGGAAGCTGTTTCACCATCCTATATCCACCTTGCAGTAGATGATGAATATTCTAAAGAAGACGAATAAGGCGAACAGATCTACTATTGGTTTTTTGTTGCATTTGGACGTTATCCACAAGGTCAGAATAGTTTCACAAAAACTGTCAATTGACCTTTCATTTTATCTATTGATAGTCAAATGTTATTTTGCATTTGTAGTGTTCGTTGGGGCATTGAGTAGGTACTGTATCGATGGTAATTTTCCATGGTTGTTTTTTTGCATTCATTCCTACACATAACAGCTAATTAATATTTTCGGTGGTACTCAAATTGTTGGCACATCGGGATTACCGGACCACCCGGCTTAATGAAGATGAATAATGTTTCATAATATTTCGTTGAATGCATCACATGCAAATACCACAAATGGGACTGTCACTTACTTGCAGGGATTTAAATCATGTTAAGTGTATTATTTCGGTGGCTGTAACGCTGTTTTGCGGTGTAATGCAATTTACCAACGTGTATCTGACCTCGCTGAACTTTCATACAACTATGTAACATAATGTTTAACTGATAGAATTGCTTGCTGATGTTCTTTCAGTTTCGAGCTTTTAGCATAAAGATATTCCATTACTGCCCTTGTTTGTGGCATTTGCGAATCTAATTAAAATACATAGGAAATGCAATAAAAATGACAATGCCTAATATGATGATGATTCTAGTTGATTATAGTGTCACATTTTTCGAATATCAACCCCAAAAATTTGGGAGATCTTCGAGAGTAAATAGATAATAACTATTCATACTATGCGGGAAATCAAGTTCAATAACGAATGGATCTATCGAACTTCAATGAGGCGAGAGAACATTCTGGGTCTCTGAGATGACGGCACTACTAAATATGCAGGATCAGAGACACCTATACATCAGAGAAACCAGCCGGAAATGCGGGCAGGGTATACCGACCCTCTAAGGAGCATTCCTCTGCCGTGGTAGAACTGCAGCATCCGACGTTCTCAGTTCTCACCCCTGATAATTACCATCGATTAACTCTTAAATGCTTTCCGACAAAGAAGCCTACAATTATTTTGCGTCAGTTTTCAACAGATGATATTTTTCTCGACGATTTTTGAATGCTGATTTCAGAATGAATAATAATTCAATCGCCAGGAGAAAAAATTGCCGAAATTTTTTTTTTGCTGTAAGATGAAAAAGTTCATATTTCTGTCACATCTGATTTCTTGAGGTAATTTATTAATCAATGTAATTTCATTTTATTGAAGAAGGTTTTTTATATGGCGCCTTTTGTGCTTAGGAATCCGCAAAATATATCAGCTTTTCGTGTGTTGAATTGTAAATAGCCTCATAAGAAATAATCTGAAACAGTTGCATTCTCACGAAAGGTTAGTATTCACATGGTTGTTACTGAAGTAGCCATACATCATTTTCAGTTTTTTCCTCGCTTAGCTAATACCTTGCGTGGTTCACCCATGCTATAGTCGTGATGATTATCCGATATATCGACAAGGTCTCATCGATATGATAAATTATTATCATGATGTAATCTGAGCTGGACAATATCTCTTCTGAAATTGATCGTGGTGACAAATTTTCCAAAACCTGTGGAAGTTCCCGCAAACCAGCTTCCAAAACAATGGCAATCGCTTCACCGATCTTGATTGCGGTGATGACACATCATAATAATATGAACGGGCATCCTCAACTACATAATGGCACACGACCTCAGCGTTATTATCATATATATTATACGTCGATACATTAATTACATCAATTTAACAATAACAATCATTTGCGAAAATTATACGCCTGTGATAAATTCACACTGAAACCTTTTAGTATTCACATGGCGAGTGTACATCAATTCATCGAGGGTTGAAGCATTTTTTATGTGTGCAGAAATCATTTGTAGTCGATTTAATGAAAAATGGACGATGAAAAAATGAAGGATTGGTGTTTATGAATGACACACACTTTTATGGCCGCACAGACATCAGCTGTAAATTGATGGACATGGCAGGCTCTGATGAGCAGATGTCAATCCAAATAGAATCAATACAAATTAATTAAAACAAGAAATGGGTTGATCTTCCGCGGATATTGCCTTTGAAAATGTCAATATTCTGGTTAACATCATCCGAGCACCAATAAAACATATCTGCTAGCACCCGCTAATGATTTTGAGTCAGAGAAGCCCTGACTCATTCCATAAATTCATGAGGACGTTATCACAACACTGATGAAAATCTAATATACAATTGTTTGATATGTAAATTGTCTTCCATAGGCCTTCGCTGATCATCAGAAGGAAACCGGGAGGACCAGCCTCCCAGGTGGCACCTATTACTGAAACTATCCAAAATGACATGAAGTTGAACACAGGGTGGATCAGTATGTACACTGAGAAAACTCGGCCAAGTAAATTGTTTACTAGAAAAAAATTCGATTGTGACGGGTACATTTTCACCTACTGTAGGAATATGAGATACCAACCGCAGAAAAAAACGTTTTTCTGAAAGTTTGTTTCTGCAGTAATCGATCAGGACACTTATTGATAGTCATCAGTATTTTTGTTCGAAAGTTATAAGTATTCAATAATCTCGTGGTAGCTATACAAATCAAATACCTATACTATCATTGAATTATGTTCCTGAAAAACAAAATCACTTGCTCTAAGCGAGCTCATCGATAACAACAATCGATCAAGTCGAGTGGGGTAGTCTACAACTCACCAATGGCTATTAACTATTTTTTTGTTCGGGCATATTCGGCGTTATTCGGGTGCCGAATCAGTCGATAGCACAAATCGATCACGGCCGTAGCGTCATTGAGTATCATCGAGTTGAGGTGTTGTAACGGGTGAAATAGCGGCTCATGGACCATGGTTGCACCAACTATGATTAATTCTCGTTGATGATGGTTGATGAAGTTTTGAAAGTACATATACCTACCTCATTGTTTCCACAGATAATCATTCGATTGGACGCAGTTCAGCAGGAAGATTTCGATCGACAATCCCAATATAGATCCAAATTACTTTTCGAATTCTTCATGCCTTACATATTATTTCGAATGAGATATTTGTTGGTAAATTTATATAAATTTTGAAGTAAGTTGAAGAAATAACATATATTATTAATCACTATATTGGAATTGCTGGTTGGTTTCTTCACGCGAACATTCCTCAAAAGTAAAAAAAGTTGAAATGGATCATGGATGATGAGTAAATGAATCGCTTATATTGAGTGAATAACCCACTTGGGGCTATTGATCAGTTTACTCATGGCAATTTACGTGTATTATACTGATAGAAAAACAGTTCACTTGCTATAAGTGAATTAGATGATACTCAGCAAGTGATGTGTTCAATAATGAGTATCGATCTATTATATAATGAAACAGAACAATAGTGGTAAGTGTTCATTTTCAAGAACACAAATGTTCTTGGGGTTATCAACTTGTTTCCTTGTCCCATATAGTATTCAAGTTTTCGCTAGCCTTTATTAAATATTCACTCATGGTTAGTGACTTTTTTCTCCGTGTACCATGCACCCAACATACGAGCAGTTCATTTTCGGGTCAGCCTCATGAACTAGATAACCTTGAACATTTCTTTAGATGTGCATTGTTGAATAGCTACTATTCCTGGTGATTGGGTCAGCTCATATATCATCTACGTCTTTCTCTATATCATCAAAGTTGCTGAAGTATTCTTAAATAATATTTGGAAGTTTATGTTTCCTAGGATCGTTCCGTTCAAATGTTTGTCATTCTGTTATTCCCAGTGGAATGGAAAATTTGCCCTGATACAAAATAATTTATCGAGAATCTCTTCCTTACTTCTTTCCATATTACCCCCAGATACACACCGTGTACACTCTGCACATATATAGACGAGTGTGACACATAAAATACGACGTCGTATCTGTACGACACTCGCTGCAATTTTTCTTGAACGTTCCCAGAATATCTGAAAGAGTCGCAGTCGTGAGTTTGTATACTTTTCAGGAGATGTATTATCTTACCGTTTGCCTCTCCGTTGCCCTTCAGGTTTCGTCGGGTTTTCCAGATATTGTTAGAGATCACGCGAGAATGCCACATAAAAAACGATAAGGATAACTACGTAAGCAAATACCGATATTGAAATAATAATTTCAATATCAGGCATCCTTCGAACTCATCCCAAGAAACTCTATAAACTACAGGAGAAAAATTTCAAAATTATATTCAATGAAAAAATACCCACCCTACAAAAACCCTGTTCGAAGAAGCCCGAGTTATGAATATAAGACAACTCTACTTCCACAGTATAATTATTTATCAAAAATGTGTTCTTAGAAGAGTTGAACATGTTTATTCAACTAGGAATAAAACTAGAAATAATGTCTAAATGAACCTTGCTAAGAAATCAATTGGCCAGCGTTCTTTTTCTTTTCCAAGCATGTAAAATATTTAATTTTCTACCTGAGACTCATAAATTATATTTGCATACCATACAATCCATCATTCTTTTGAAAAAGACATTCAAACAATAATTTATTTTTAACAGCGAAATAGAAACTTTCAATGAATTGTTCGAAGTTGGAATAATAATAGTAAATAAATTCATCTGCCAATAATATTCAATACAATTTTCACATTAGGAAGAATAACTAATCAAAGTAAATATCCGAGAGACCCAAAAAGGTTTTTCACAAAACCTGTCTATGGGGAAAATTCTCCTTTCAATTTAACACAATATATCATTCATTTTTTATGAGATTATAGAATAATGATATTTATATATGCAATAGCTACATTAACACATGCACCCTTACAATTATTACAATTACAAATACACTTTGAACATACACAGTGAGAAAAAAATTACACCAGCTCACACCAGCTATAACACCGTCTGGTGTCCCCTGAGGTGCTGATTGTTTTAGTGTCAGTAAAAACTGGCATATTATTCACCAATGCAGGTGTTATGTGACCTTTCCCATAGGTGTTTTTAATAATCAAACTCAGTTGCCAGTAACACTAGTGTTAGTGGTGAATTTAGCAGAATTAATACTTTGGTGGTGTTCTTTATACACTTCCGAAAGTGCGATTTGACACCGCAGTTGTGTGATGCACATTCTGTGATTTTCTTGATGCTAAATCCAACCTCCACAAAATACTCTTCGGTACATTTGATCACTGAGCAGGTACATGCGAATACTTTTTTGGTGTGAAGGAACACCAGATCATGATTGTGGTTCATGCGAATCAGTGCATTTCTTCATCACCTCCGGTGTTTTTTACTATATTGGATTACCTATTCAAAATATAATTCGTATGATGATAAACTAGACTCAGAAGAATCAAGGGACAATTCGGATGATAACGAACTGTTTCAGCTCGTTTATCCTGTTCAGAATTGAATTGTAAAAGGTCTTTATTAATAAATGTTCAGTGGCACTACGGCCTAGGCCAATTGATACTGATCTAATCAAAATCAACTAATATATCATGCCCAATATTGAAGTCGGGTACGGTAGGAATTACGTCAGTGCCACCTATTGGCAAAAGTTCTAAGGTTCTAAGATCGAACAGATGAGCGCATGAAATTCACACCATTCAGATGCCTACACACAATATTTTTATTAATTTATATCAACTCTAGTGTTTTCAGGATGCAATACTTAACGAATGATTATTGCAACCAAATTAGATGATTCCATACACCGCCTCGATTCCATCGTGAAATGACACGGTGTTACTTGGTGTTAATTTTGTATAACAGGTGTTTTTTATACGTTAACGTCAATGATAGTACTATTGAGAATATTAAATTTCGTGTTTTTTATGATTTTATGTTTCAGAAATGTTCTACTTCACCACATCCGTGTCATTTTTCTATGCTAAGAACGGAATTAACACCACTCATCACTCAATTGTGAAATGTATAATAAAAAGGACATAACTTTGATATTCAGGTGTTGTATTCGTCGGAGTTTGCTCTGAAATCCATTTGATTGAAATTGCACCAGAGTTTTTTTCACTGTGTACCTACCTACTCACACAAATACACACACAAGACGATAAAAAAGCTCTATGTACATCATGTCGAGTAAGTACACAAGAATGCATGATAAGAGCATGTATGGCACCTTATTTCATTAAATTATTTATTTTCATGATTATTCTGAATGCGACACAATTCCTCATTGAAAGGGCCCGGAGGATCTATTATGTTTTTGATGATGTTTCTGTCTTGCGCTAATATTAAATTTTTACGATGTTTTTTGAAGCAGTGCATATTTTTAATGTTCTTTATCATTATTGGTAAGATATTCACGGGGAAAGTGCACAATGTGTCATTTTAGTCACAGATTAACCATAATAGTGCTGGTTAGTGCTGCAGATTCCTGCAATTTCTTCATTCTTTTTCAGTTGATTCATTGATTCCAACATAATTTCTTATCATTGAATTGATGGCACCTTCAAAGAAAACCTATCCATATATTCGACAACAAGAAACTGCTAATCACAACCCAATTTTCTCACATCTCCAAAAAAGGACAATCTCACAATTCCTATATACATTTTAGGAAATAATTGTTCTCAAACCTCAGACTTAGATGATGTTTTTGACACAACTGAAACTAGTACGTTATACCAGATATAAGGGGTGTCACTATGTTTGATGAAGAGCAATAGGTTGTTAATTATTTGAAGTGCGCTCTGCCACGTTATATAAGGGATCGAAGTGACACAGGCCAGAAGAGGAAGTTGGCAACTGTTTCGTTTGAAGGCTGAGCGAAATCGCTTCTATCCGTCCTTCTTATATTGCAATACAGAGCCGAATGTTCGGCAGAAGATTGCTGAAAATTGCAGGATAATCTCAGGAACAGTTCATGCCTTGTATACGCTCCACGGAACTTCTCTTATTATCTGTCATTAAACTTTACGGCCCACATGCTATCTATTTTCATTCAATTAGCAATAATTATCGTCCGAATCTAGATTTCAATGATTTTATCACCGGGTGAACGAATTCGCGAAAATCACGAACCAACAGATGGCGCTCGAGAAATGTCAAAAATTTGACATGAGGGTGATCAACAAACATTTGGTATATGTTTTCAATGATAATATGTCAATTTTCAATTCGAATTTTAGGGAAGAAATAAATAATCCTGAGTATCCAAAAGGGGCGATATGGATAGATTATCTTTTATAGAATTCAAAACAGTTATTTTATGCGAGTTCCGAGGATTTATTATGTTTTTATAGGCTTTTTAAACCATCTCTGCAAAATCAATGGGGCCACTAAGGTATTTGTATTTTAATGATTTCTCTTTATTTCAAGAATGACCAAGATTGAAATAAGTATCTATAGAGTGTATTGGAGATAAGAAGAAACCCTTAAAATAGCGAAAAGCATTATTCAAAGCTGGTCACATACTTTGTGGGATAGATGTCAAACACATACTCGAACACAATATAAATAAACTCTTGTTCACAAACTTCAGCTCTAGGGTAGCTCTAATATGAAATTAAAATAGTTCCATGGAAAAATTAGCAATGGGAGTGTGAATTTATCTGTAAACCTGTAATAATTTTTTCCTAACCCAAAAATAGATGATTAGCAAAATAAAAACAAATAATTATAGTCAATTAACTTTATTCTCTGAGAGAAGTAAGTATAGGGGTGCTTATATTGGGATACCTACCTATCTTAAATAGGCAACACAAGTTGATTATTTCATGTTAACAATAATTATATAATATAGATGAGTAGGTATGTTCCCAGGATAACTTAAAAAGTTTGAGACCTTGTGGTCTACCAGTCATTCAAATTCATTTATTTCAATTGATACTTCATTCAATTCACAGCTTATTACATTTTGAATAAAGATTTGATTTCATTCAGCCTACATTGCCATCACTTTAGAAGTTTGGATGTGATGACTTCCAGATGTTTATTGAAGGAATTGCCTTCTTTTTGAGCCTATCTCTTGGTTTAATTCTCCTTGATGGTCCTGAAGTAAAATAAAGGTTTTCTTTAAAACAACAAGAGACATAACTACAGTTAACCAGATCTTATTTGCTTGATTTAACCTGAAAGACATACCTTCGCATTCACTTGAGAAATCCAGTTCTATAGGAAGTGCTTACTACAAACGTAATGTTTGTGGTGATAAGTTTTCCTATTTTCAACATGATCATCCATTTTTCACACAATCCTGAAAGGAAATTCAGGATTTTGTGCCAAAGGAACGATGTCTGCACGGTAGGAGGAACGCTGAAATACTGAACAAATCTTTGTCGATTTCGTCTTTACGACCTTTTCAACTTGCTGCATGTTTCAATAATATTAGTAACTAGCTGATAAGCACGAAACAAGTCCGAAAACTATTCGAAACAATTCAATTTCATCAAAAATAATACGAAAGCCTATGCTATACAATGCTAAATTGCTTTGTTGATCACCCTCGGAAGGCTTAGAAAATTTGACACCAGAGGCCGCCCACTCCGTGATTTTCGCGAATAACCTTAAACGAAGCTTTCGACGAATCGCAGTTCGTACGTTGATTTCGAATCCCAGATCTCATCTCTAATCGTCGATATTCGGTCTGATTCTCTAAGGAAGTGGTTATCTCAACAACTGTCATTTGGGTGGCAAATAGGAAGGTCAGTTGTTATTTGAATCACTTTCCGAATTTTCAATTCTCTTACGTCAAAATGGAAAAAAATTAACAACTTGTCGTTGGTTTACCACTGATAAAGTGACTAATTTATCCACCAGATTTTACTGGTGGAAATGAAATAATAATTCGTCATAAAGGTGATATATATTTGAAGAGGCAGTTATGAAGGAAATTTGTCACAGTTATTAGGATTTGAGTCGCTCAGGAAATAATTATATGGTAGGATAATCGATATTATTGAGAACCTATACCTTCCTACTGAAAAAAATATCATAAAAATATCTACATATATATGCTCAAGAAACAGATAGCATCCAATTATATAGAGCCTTATGAAATTATACAAACCAAGAATATTAATGTTAAACATGTTGCTACTGAAAAATTAGATACCTAGCTGAATCAATGAGTAATGATCATGTGTAATAATATGCATTCCAGGATATATTTATACCTACCTCACTAGGTTCATTAACAAATCATATAATTATTATTCCTGCAATTATTCACGAAAAACTTGACAGTCCCGGACACATCAGACCAAAAAGTAATCTGTGTACCGATATTTTCTATGTGCTAATGCTAATACTACTTGACGTTGAAATTGCAGAAAAACAGCAAACTAATAAAAAAGAAGAGGAGTTACTAACTTTTCCGCATTTATTTACCACTGAGTGGAAATGTAAGAAATTAGCAACCTTGATAAATTTTGTATTTGAAGAATACCACATATGAATAGTGGAAAATCTAAAGTGGTTAAAAAAGTAGTTGTTAACAACGTTACTAATGTATCCACTGTGTTAACCACTTTTTAAAGAATCGGACCGATTATATCATTTCTTGCCTTTCCACTTCTACCAACGACATGCGAATATTGGCCCTGGAAATTTATTTTCTGGATTCAGGATACTTCATATGAAGGCTAGCTTCGATGCATTGCATCAAATGGTACCAATACCAACTACTCTCGTGATCGATAAGCCACAGCTAGCGCATATGTACTATACCAAATAATGGACGTGATGTATGATAATGTATTTTTCACATCAGCTCTGGCAATTTGTCAAATAAATCGAACCAGATTACTTCATCACCGTACTTGAAAAAACAGAAAGCAATTTCGAGAATGACCGCTATTAATCCATTTTCAGGTGATCGTGTTCCACAATAGCAGAGGCAGTATTTTCTGTAGGAAACAAATTTTTCAATGTAAAGTATTTTCGAGTTAGAAAACTAAGGGACATGATGGTGGAGATTTCAACTAGAATAATTTTTTCAATTTCTATTCAACAATTAAAATTTGACTGAAACAAAAACTTTGAATGGGGTAAAATGGAAAAAAACAAATGGCAGATCCTCGATTTCTACCATAAGGTAATTGAATGCTGTATCCCAAAACAGTATATTGTACAAATAGTGCGAAAAATAGGATACAAAATAATACGTATCATTTCGCACTGTAAACTAGTACACAAAATAAGATATTTTGCACCAGTGCGAAATGAAATATTCATCTCCACGCTCTGCGATTGGTGCGATTACCTAATATAGTTAACTATACTATGATTTTTACTCATATGTAGCTGTGACAATGACATATCTACAAACGAATTCATAACATTGTAGCGTCAATGTGATTTACCAAGTAGATAGGTACCGAATCGTATAATTTGTTCAGTTTTCTTTACTGCAAAATGTCATCCGACAATGAAATGGTATTCAGGTTTGAAAATAATAGTATTTTGTTAGTACTGAACAATTGTTCAAATATTACCATCAATTATTTTTCCAATATTTCATAAATACAGACCCAAAATGTACCCAAATATTTTTGTAAAATGTTGTTTGCTTTTGCTGGCAATTGAATTATTTGCAAGTAGGTAATACAGTCATGCGAAATTAAAACCCGACATACCTATGTTTTTCATGTAGGTCGTCGGAAAAGTATAGTGTACAACTCGTGCGGAAATTGGATATTTCATACTCGTTTGACAAGATGATGAACTTGTCATACTCGTATGAAATATCCTATTCTCCACACTAGTTGCACAATATACTATTTCAACCTCCAAAACTATTCATGTCAATGATAAGTTTGGCTTTTTTTTTTCGTTTCACTGATGCATTTCAATAGGATTGTTTTTCTTTCCAATATTTGAAAAAAAATCAGACAACACAAGAATGATGAATTTTATATGAATGAAGTATCGCATAGAGTTCATCATTAATTTTTTGAATGCAGTCGTTGCAGACAATTGCAAATTCAAGGAGTATTCCATCGTCTCTCAGATCGTCGTATATCACATCTCAGACAAACATAATCTAGTTCTCTCTCTCTTAGTTCTCTTGCAATTTATATAGCGAAAAACTGATTTACCGAAATGATTAACGGAATGGCCGTTTATATTTGCCAGTGTTACGAAATTAATACTATTGTGGACGTTCCTCCTATTCGCGAAGACATTCTTCATTATGCGATCCTGAGTCTGAACTTTATTCCGCTGAAATAATTCCCCGGCTTTGGGATTTGCAAATTTGCCGGATGAAGTGAACAGCTGTTACCCTGATGGTGTTGTTTGTACCCTTAAGATGCATTCAATATTGTTTATTCACTCTTTCGTAAACCACACGAAGTTGTTGTCGTTTACTTAATCCTCAGGAATATTAATAGTATAATTGTGTACCACGTTGTCTGAAATGAAACGATAGCATGAAACAGGAATATTGTAGGCTGATGTAGACTTGAAACGAACCTTGCGTTATAATTATTATTCTTATGCTATATATAACCAGATTCAGCGACGAGATTTTAGATGCTATTGAATTCTTCAAACCAAAAATGACTATGAGAGCAGATTATATTTACAAGGTGTTCCTTGATACACTGCTAATATGTAAGGTCTTAGGTAAGGTCTCAACTTTTTCACTGCAGGGTGCTTGGAATATTAAATTTTTTTTAGTGAATCCTGATTCAGTAATAAACAGACCTCATCATTTTGATGAAACAATCATTACCTTAAATTTATTGATATGCAGTTTGAGACCTACTTGTTGCGAACTGAAGGCATCTATAAAATGAGGGTTAATGTCCACAGAACACTACCTTGTGGAACTCCTATTATGATTCATATTGCGATTTGACATTAAATGTCACATAAAATGAGTCACAGTTATAGAGGATGTTCAACATAATTCGAAATCCATGGGCCACGCTTCACGTTAGATGAAATAAAATTGTTTCTTCCTTATTTCTTTCTCCCACACATCAGCTTTATTTGTGTAATCTTCTGGAATTCAAAACAGCGGAATTCGTAATTGTATACCTTATTAGGCATTCTTGCCGGGGAGAACTCCATAATTCATCTTTTTCGTGAATTCGGTTCCTTAAACAAACCACAGGCTCAACACAGGGTAAACAGGATGAATGTGATGAGAAATTCGGGTACAGCCTACAAACACATTTCAGTGCATTCTAATTGATTCGAAGAATGCTATTTTGAGGTTCCATTCATTGGAGAATCGGGAACATATTCAGTTTTTTTTTTCATGTTTCAAATATTATTTTTTCCAATCAGTTGCCACAGAGTGACGTTCAAGTAGGGTATAATGTCTCTTTTCCCTCATTGGAGGAATCTGGATTTATTTTTGGGATTCCTGATGAATGCAAACATTATTGTTGGCATGAGGTGAAATTTGCAATAACTGCTGCAATTCTTCAGTGCATTGGATGATGCTGCCATATGTGATATGAGGCAGTATTCCTGCATACGATAATGCTGCATCCCAAAATACATGAATTTCATGAGGGTAATTTTCTCGATCAAAGACTTTAGTCGAGATCAAGTCAAATTGTAATGAGAAAAGTTCGTCTGATTTGATTAGCTGTGACGGCGCGAAATGTAAATTATACGTGAATGAAATGAAATTCAATTGGGAGATATTGAATTATGCAGAGGTTGCAAATATCTGTTTAGATGTTTCTCTTGTTGTCTGGAATCTTGACTTCGTCTTGATGAGTTTTGTCGATTTCTAGGAGATTTCAGTTGAGTGAGTTGATTATCTACCTTCAAATTGATCAAATATTGAGCTAGCAAGAGACGCTATACCAAACACTACTACCTATATTACCCTGGTTGGCACATTTCGAAATTACGTTAAGGGAAAGAAAAGATACTTTGATAAGGACAATAGGAGTGAGGGGTTGTGAAAAATAGATGAGATGAAGTATTATTCAACTTATTTATATTACGAATCTCGAATAAACAATAACATATTCAATACATCAACCAGAAAAATCATTTATAACCTGTGACTAGCACATTTCTTTGACAACAACAATTTGTCTTCATTGATGAATAGTTTGCATACCATATCTTTTCATAAATTTGTTCGATTCAACAGTGATTGATGAGGAAATTCGAATTCGAGTTGTGAAAATATGATAATCGACTCAATAATGTTTTCAGGGAAAGTTATTTGCATGCGGTTCACCTATTGGAAAAAATGAAAAAAATCATATCGCTTTCATACGAAAGCGTGAAAGGGTCACCTGCATTTCAAGTTA
The DNA here is from genome assembly GCA_029955515.1 of Chrysomela aeneicollis. Classification (NCBI taxonomy): domain Eukaryota; kingdom Metazoa; phylum Arthropoda; class Insecta; order Coleoptera; family Chrysomelidae; genus Chrysomela; species Chrysomela aeneicollis. Next base: position 15,667,594 of record JARUHQ010000015.1, on the reverse strand, counting down.
CTTTTTCTATAATAATAATAATTAGAAGTCTTGTAAGGACTTGATCATAATATGTTATCTCATAATTACGTCTCAGAAATTAATACAAAGAACGTCACCCTTTCACGTTTGCGTAATGCGATTTAATTGAAATAAAATAAAAATAATCGATTGCTCAAAAATGTTTCCTCACATGATAGTTGGTCATGATAAGTAACAATGGGATTCCTTGTATCTGGATTACGTCCAGAGGTATTGGATGCGCCCACGTTCTTCCTGTTTTTCGCACGATTCACCGTAAATTGGAAGGAAAATATGGATCTTCAAGAACATTCGTGTCCTATACCTACTTGGCGAGCAGTGGCAGAACAATATAGAATTTTCCTGGCGGAAAGGCATCGCTACATGTACAAGAAGATTCATTTCTAGAGCAATCGTGAATTGATCAAAAATATTTAGGGTTGGTTTAGGAAAATGGATCAGACTGAATATGTTAAGCTCAAAAAGAAATCAAACACACGACTTATTACTCTGGTTTTCGAACCTGGGAAGTTGGGCATTTTCCTATGAGAACACATAAAAATAAAAGAGAATATAAATAATTGTTTGACACTTATTATAAGTTTATTTTCTAATCCATCTATTTGGCACTTTAAACAATACATATATTACAGACAATATTGATTTTTTATCACTGTGGAATGGAGATGAATATCCCGTATAAATGTTTCATAATGAATGAAAACAACCTTCCAGAGATGGTCCCAGCTTCGAAGGTCAAGGTACATTTTTCGCAAAGTATTGATATGATATACAGGTTCGAAGTCCTCTGTGATATGTTAAAAAATGTTGACAGACCAATGACGAATTCTAAGCGAAGACAATCTCCTTGACAAAATGAAACTATCAAAACTATATATAATCCACATTATATACAAAATAATTTGAATAATATTCATTTCGAATCGAATCAACATCCCTAAATTACATTTATATTACAGAAAGCTTCGTATTCAGAATATGTACAAATATTTTTGTCAAATAACTAACATTGAAGTGATCCTAAACCAGCGCATGCTGGAATAGGCTTTTCTCAAAAAATATGTGACTGGACCAGATATAATCTTTTTTTTTTCAGTTCAATGGCAACAGCGTCAATAACGACAAAGCGCAAAGATATGTTTTCATGACGGTCTAGTTAACAACGAAAAGTAACACATTTTGCTTAGGTATATAGATTTTCCGCAATATTTAGGAAAATGGTTTTGGCATGATACATCGATGTGTCTCTATCAGCTAGATTTAGTTATCCAGTGCAACAAGATAATTTTGTTAGAAAAATCAGTTCAATGCGAATTTACATTTTATACACTATAATAAAATATTCTCAATATTGAATTGAAGTTTTTGCTGGTTGTCCTCAAAACATCTTATCAGAACCATGCTATCATATTCATTAAAGTTATTTGTCTTTCTCACTTGAGTTCCTCAAGATTTTGATTACTCTTATTAAGCACCGTGATATAAGATCATTCACATCCATGTTTTCTGACTGCACTATAATCACCACAGTTTTGATTATAATTAATCATTCAAAATCTTTAGATGAGATTTCATTTTCCAATGGAAAACTTATATTCACAGATCAATTCTTAGTTCTTGCCAATTTCACATGTTACACAAACGTTTTGTGATTTTCCCTATCGTATATGTATATGATTCTAGATATAATTCATGAGAACCAGCCCTGAATAATTAAAATTCAATCAAAATTATGTACATCAGTAACAATATCTATGCCCATTTGTAAAATTGAATTGAACGTTATGTTTCAGAGCTCATGAGATTCGGTTTGGAATGTGACAATAAAAATAAATTCATAATTATTATTTGTTATTCGAAATCAATTGGGGATAATATGCCGAATGCGACATATTAGCATCGATACAAAACATGACGAATTTTTCAGTTCCACAATTGACACTTTCAATTCTTCAAAATCTACAGGGTGATTGAAATTATTTCCTTGATGAATGGTCGCCCTTTGAATGTCTTGTTATCTTACTCGAGAGTGTGGTAGGTAATAATTATTTTCACAAGGCCAAACTGACCTGTTCAAATTCACCTGATATTGACAACATGCCAAATAATAAAGCACTGTGTTTTACTTCAAATCAAAACGAATGCGAATCTGTGGAACCGATACGTTGTGAATTCCTCGGATCTGATTACACGAATACGTAATAAATTTCCGACATATTCAGAATTGAGTAGATATGTTTGGGAATTCATGTAGTTAAGAACTCACAGCAGAAATCATGCTTCAAATCCCATCACCCTGTGTTTCATTTCATACAATATTCCATCATAAACTCAATTAATGAAGGACGAAAAAAAGCTGAGCAGGGAGATTCCATTTTGTTGGTTTTGAGCTGGGATTATTTGCTATGGTACATTAATTTTGAGAGAGGGAAAACGTACCCGACAAAAAACAGTGGAGAATCACAGCTGCGAACTGTGGCACAGCCCACCTTGTCATGCTGACACATCCTGAAACAAAAACAATCATATATTACGTTATTCCCTTATAAATCGATATCGAATGTTACTGCAGTCGAACTATGAAAGAATCTTTTTCCCTTGAACGGGTGATGCATGGATTTGAACGTGCTTTCGCATCATTCTCAGCTCAGAAAGAAAATAGCCTCATCTTTGATTTCTGTCTTTTTCGAAACGGTAATTCAATATTCACCCCCTTCATACGAACCATTTCAGGACATGGGTTAACTGTAGTGAACATCCTGTATACGGTGAGTCAAAAGTGAGTTCTCCTTCGATTTTGGCAGAACCACCAGATATACAACCTGCATTCTCAAAAGTTTAAAATGATTGCTCCTTTAATTATATGTTTAACTCGTGTCGAAATAATTGTCAAGTTAGCTATGACCAAGGCTATGAAAATATGCAATATAATAAATGAAGTAGTCAATGCCAGAACAAGTGTCAATTATGTCTTATTTTGTTATCTAATGCCCCAGTGCTTGCATAGTGATGATAGTTATGGATATCCTATTGTGAACACCCTATATATCAGACACAAATATTTGAAGATGATTCTCATCGAAAGAAAATATTCATTCATCATGCATAAGTGAATCTTTCAAATATTGAATTTTGGATCCCGCGAACCGAGAAATCTTGATACAACTTGTTTTTCTCTTCATATGAATCCTTCCTCATCTGCGACATGACCCAACAGCTTCACAGTTTTACTGCTGGTCCCGGACTGAAAGGGCCATAAAATTGAGAAATTTATACCATTCCGACTTTTTTCCATTCGATGCGGATAGTTCAGATCACAAAAATCTGGTGTTCATAATGAAAAACCCATACAAACAGACACTATAATGTCCATTAGTATATTCAGTTATATCAGGTATTCACACTTTTCCATGATACTTCCGCTGAGAAATGCTCTAGTTTATGTTCAAATTGACGAGGTCTATTTTCATATTCAGTGAACTAGAATATTATTGAATTGAATAGTATACAGCGTGTTCAAATAATTTTGCGAGATAAATAATATTATATATAGAAGATAACAGTATTGAGAAGGAATATAATGATATTATTTCAGTTTTTTTATTAGTAGTTAGTATTTTTGATATTTATAGTATTCTTTGTATCCATCACGTCATGACACTTTGATTGCACGTGTGATATGATTAGAACTGCATGGATTGATTATTCGATGGAAATGTGAAATATAATGCTAATGATTTATCAACGCAGATTTGCAAAAACAAGCAACATCATGTAGATTACCTTGCTACGTCAAAACTGAAGAACTTGTGGAATGAACTTCAAGTAGAGATTGTCAAGTATAAAGAAGCAGCCCATAGTACATGTAAATGTAACTTGCCAGACATTTTACTCACATGCAATCACATGCACACTAAATTATGTCGTATTCTTCAAACTGATCGATATCATAATAGAAAGAGAGATAGATTCATATTATTTCAACGTCGTAGAAAAACCAACATCGAGCTCTTCGTTACGTGTAACCGTTCCTGGTGGAGTTTTCCTTTAATTAAACGCATTCTAATGGAATGCACAGTCGAATGGACCCCAACCAAAATAATGTTGGGGCTACCCTCGAACCAGATGCTCAAACCAAAGCAGAATTCTTGCGGCAAGAGTTGTCCAGATTCGACAAATGCGCTCAATGTTATTTCGCATGCTTTCAATTCTCGCGAAGATTGTTACATTCCGAATCACAGTCAGTCGCAGGATGTGCAAAATTATGTAATTGAATCAGATGTAAATGGTTTGAGCTATACTTCTGAAACAATAGTTGCCAATACAAGAAATTGTGTGATATTAGGAACAAATAATCAAACTGGCATTAGATTGTGTTGATGATTATAACCTTGACGAACACTGCAACTTCTAAAAATGGATATAGGTATCGCTAAGGAAGGCAAAACTTATCACATATCTCCATGGAAAGAAATCTAAGGCTTTATTAAGATCATAAAAACGAGCTATTCTCTGTATTTGGTAAAGTCGAGATACCTAACATCTTCTAGTGTTACCACATTGTATGTCTCAACCATCAGGATTTGTCGCCAAACATATAGTATCTACTTCAGATATCGAACATTTAGATATAATTTCTTGTATAGTGTTATACTGTCTAATCTAGAGTATCGGAAGGGAAGAACAAGTATCCTGCACTTTTAGGTATTTTTGGCCTATATTGGTTGATATTGCAGGTAGTTATAGTTGACGTAGTGATACACATTTCAACAAACCAATCCGCTGTTACTTAAATAAATCATTCGATGAAAAGAATTTTTGATGGTGAATCATCGTGAATGCTAATAAACCATTCCAACTGAGCACGGAAAGTCATTTATTGAAGGTCCTACCTTTTATATATCACTAAAATTCAAACGAATGGCTTCACATTTAAATGCAGCTTCCCAAGGTACTTGACTCTGTTTGGAACGGAGATGGATTTTCAAATAACCTCTCAGCCCTCACCCATCCTGAAGTTTTTAGTGGAGTAGGTACTTTTGTGGCGGAATGCGACGTTCTTTTTCATCGTCTATTTTGAAATCTTTCCAGAACCGCAATATTAGATTACACTTCGTTCTCAGTTATTCCTTGCCTTTGATGATAATTCTCACGAATAAGGTTTCGAAGAAGAAGAGGACATTCATGGACATTTTCATTTCTTCGGTAATATATGACCTTGTTTTCATTACACATTTTTATTGAACATAATATGGTAGAAACTGTGACCTGTGACAGTTTGGTTGGGACTTGGGAAGAACTCTATTTCAACTAATTCAAGACCTATAGTACTTTTCTAATACTCTTCTTTATAGAGTGGAGGTTCCCATATTGAGTTTTTTTCATTAAGTCCATAAAACAGCTATGCCACAAACTTGTCAGTTTTCAAAATATATGTCAATATCAAAGCATGAATATGTCAGTCTACAATCTGCGTTGTAGTTTCTATGAAAACATTGAATTTATTCAAGAAGTGGTTGATGGACTAAGAAGCTAAGAACTAGAACTAGTTCAATGGCCGCTAATTCTCAATGTTTTGCTTCTGTGAATAACACATATTTATTTTCCTCGGCTCCAATATTTCGTATAACTTTCGTCCCATGACGCTGAAATACAATAGTACTAGGAAAATATATAACTTATGAACTTATTGATCTTGTTTGTGAAAGAAATTAAGTTTCAACATAAATAAAATAAATTAGTGCATTAACGCCGAATTCTGATAAGCGAACAGTAGCTACAAAATAGCGCAGTAAAAAAGTCCACACGTTTCACAAGTTTTAAATAAAATAGAAAAGTTCAAGTCGAACAAAGGAAACTTTATTACAACATAAAAGAAAGCAATGGTGCACGATACGTTAGCGAACAGTAAAAAAGTTAGTAGAAATGTATTATATGAAGCATCTGCACTTGGAAAAACGGACATCTTCGTTATACGGGTCACATCGAATCTGGATGAAACCATATGAGCAGGGCAAAGAATTTTGACACGAGATGTTGGAAATTTGAGATACCTTGATGGATTGCCATTTCCAAAGTAATAGATGATCTATATATTAGGTGTTTTCACTCATCCAGTATTGATATTGACTGTTATCATTCCTATAGTTGTTCAGTCCAGTCAAAGAGTATCTATTTACATTATCTGTGGAATGATTTATTCACATTTTAATTACCTATGTATTTTCCATTTTGCCATCATTTAGGACAATGCTACTGAAAAATAAAATGAAACAGTGTGGCCCATTTCAAATGAATCGACGAAAACAAGCAATTTCTGTAGGTATAATTCATTATAATTTATATACAAATTCATGACTCAACATAGAGTGGAAAGCCAAGATCATCGAAGTTTCAAAATCCATTTACCGGAATATCAAACGTGAAAAGGGAAATTTATAACAATTATAACCTATATAGAAGCTCAACAAGGTGGCATCTTCAACATTTCATGAGATGATTTTTCTTTGCATCGAAAATGAATTGCATCATATATATATATATAGGTACCATTCATTTAACTTTTATATCGATGCAATGATAATAAACAGTTTATGCCTAACGAAAACAAATGGTGAACTCATCTCGAAATAGATAATTGATGGGTAGTTTGGCGGACAAATGAATCGATTGTGAGGATGAATTTGTCAATTAATGTATAAACGTGGTAGGAATATTTCATTGCTGAACGGAGGTCAATTAATAACATTAACATTGCACGAATACTTGAAAGTATATTATCCAGACCTCAGAGTTATCAAATAGGTAATTGGTCTTCATGTATCATGTCAAGTAGGGGCGAATAATATATAGCCGATATTATTGAAGGTCACCAATAATTCGGGCATTTTTGGTGATTTTCACATTAAACCACTGGCTGGACTTCGACGAGAGTGAAAATCCCAAAATATCGAATTCAATTCCATATTCACGCCATCATGTGTGTTGAACAGGTGGTTCGAATTATACTAGTTTACAAGCAACATTTCGAATGCCTACAGGAATACGAATAATTCTCTCAAGATCAATACCGAAAACTGGAAGGCGAGTATCTACACAAGGCCGTAGATTGAAGGGGAAAAGGGATAATCATCCCTCACATGAATATGATGAGCGACTTCACTCTACCTCCCACTTTCCAGTTTTTATAACTGAATTATGATTTTTTAAGCAGAATTCTGAATTCTTAATTCTGAACCACCTAGTATTTGTTTCAATTAAATATCAATTGAAAGTGAGTAAAAAGTTAAGAACGGGACATGTGAGCTGATTTGACCAATAATAAATAGTTTCGACACAAAAAATTCCTGATGAAGTTGAAAAATCGAGATTTTTCACATCATATATCTTTGTATTCAGTTCTACTAGACTATAATAGATCGATGAAATCAGATCTTCAATGAAAATCTGAAGATGCAATAAAATATGGGGCATTCCATTAAAAAATATATACTGTTACGTTATTTCCACTTGGGTTCGTGAATTTGAAACACTCAGTACAAAACTTATTTCACTAAACACACTTTATACAACTCAATAAACACTTAGTTAAATCACAACGATATTCGCTTTACAAATCTCAATGTTCAGTACTAGCTTTCTTTCTAATCTCAACTCTTTCCAAACTATATCTAACTTGTCCGCGAAACCGCGGTTCTTATATAGGTAAAAACATCATTGTCCAGAAATAACAGGAACGAACAGGAAGCACTTTTCATATTCGACGGCAATGAATCATCCGCTAATTATAGCGGTGCGTCTGCGACCGATATCTTCGCTGTGAGTCACGCGTCGAGCGGATGCTTGCCGGCCTTCTCGGAAATGCCAGCGGTTCGTAACAATACGTTCCTGATATGCGCCTTATGAGACAGACGAAGTCTGCGAAATAACAAAATCCTGGTGAGATGCAGGAAAAGGACCCTGTATTGGTGACATTCATCTGTTATTCGCACGACAAAATCCTCCAGAAAGCAGTACCTATGCGATAACAATATTTATTATATTTATGTTTGTTCGTTTTTGCATAACCCTCTCCTAGAATAATATATTACGCCTTCGTTTCGCCAGATAAATGGAATAACGTTAGCGAGTTTATCTTTGTTATATCGTCAGCACGTCCACTGTCTATTCAACAAGCGGGTCTAGCGAAGGGGTTACTTATGTCTGACGAATTCTGATGCAGAATAAGGACAATTCATTTACCCATACACAGTGGCGTAGCTACCAGACACCAATCCTCTAGGGCAGGGGTGCTCAGACAGGTGTCGATGATCTACCCCAAAATACTGAGGCTGCTAGTGATCGACCGTATATCTTACACGAGACAACCAACTACTCCTGAACGAAACCCTTTTCGAAATATGATGTATTCATTCCATTTTAATATCAATGGATTTTTATATTTAGGAATTACCATTAACTTATTGGAATTACTGATTTTCTTCTGATGTTGATGCATGGCACTGCATATCAGCCGCGTACTCATGAAAGTAACAACATGTTTCAGTTTGTCGAAATCATAAGAACGTCTTTTAAACTCACCCAGAATGTTTCTTAAATCTGTCACGAAAACATCATAATTCAAGTCAGCACCTGAATGCTGGAAAATTTGTCAACTCATGTCTATCAAGTCGATCAATTAACAGCTTCAACTTTTTTTGAACGCATTCAATTTCGACACGTATAGTAATAGTTGAACCAGATAAATTGACCACTATGATAGCAGACATGATATCAGTTCTGTTTTTTAAGTCATCAAATAATACAACAGCCGTTTCGATCAATGCTTCTTTCACTATCAGTCCATCTTCGAAAGGTTTCTTGTTCTTTGCCATTACATAGGTAATTTCAAGGAACGCGATTGTTACTGCTACCGATTGCTTGACTGGTTCAGTAAACATGAATTGCTCTGCTTTCGAACGACATTTCAAATCTTCTACTCATAACTCACTCCTTTGCGTTTAGTCATTGCCACTAAAGCTCGACAAATTAGACAGATACACTTATCTTTGACGATATAGTAAATAGAATAGTTCTTCCCATTCATTATTAAAATTATACGTTTTACTTTTTATCGCCGTAGTCATTTTGTATCGCGAATTCTAAGCAGAGTGTCATCTATGCAAGGTAGTTATAATAAATTGCGCGGCGTGGTGTGAGTTTATTTTGATTTATTTTCGGAGGTTCCCGTGATCGACTCAAAAAACTCTCGCGATCGAAGAAACTGTTCTTGGGTTAGGTTAGATTTTTGAAGTAGATTAGATATTACGTGGCCCCCTCTTCCTTTATCACTATCGCTAAACCTATTTCCCATTATTATTACTCCCCTTGAACAAGTAACATGATATTATTATTATTTATACTGTATTTACAATTATTATCCTCATTCTGGTCCAATACATGTCACCTATGTCCTGCTAGTTTGAAATAACATGTGAATATGTACAAATTATTCTCGCCACTATCAGTTCATCTATTGCCTATAGACTTATTGAAAAATTCACTCCCAGCAACTCCCAGGTAGAAATAAATTTTCGTATTTGAAATCTTACCTACCCTTGATCGCTGATTTTTTCTTCGTGAGAGAGTTTTTTTTTCAGATCGTTTGGCTTATTTTCATGGAGTTAATTGATACCACATGACAAGAATACGAATTTGAAATCAGATTGATAGATGGGCGATTAAAAGCTAACCATCTGTTGCTCGGAATATGGTTGGAAAAGAGATGGAATTACAGAGAAAATATCTCTGTTATTCTAGGTGGAATGTATGAGGAAAAAGTGCCAGTTTATGGAAGGCAGCGAGATAATGGATTGAATTTGCATATGTTAAATATAAAAACTGGAAAATCTTTTCCGAGTTTTTATTCGTGCATGTGATAACAGGTAAACAAAGTATGGGTTTTTATCATGCCATGTTCAGACCTAGATGGGCATATGACAATTTACGAAACAGGTATTCAGCATATCCCAGGTTGAAGCAGGAACGAGAAATGGGGATCAATTGAATGTATTCATTTATTCGGATAGCAATGTTTGTTCATGGTACATGTTTATCTCCAAAATCAAAAGTATTCCAATGAGAAATCATAATTTCTTGCGTTTTTCCATACAGTCCATACAAACAACACAACAGTGAAGGATATCACATCGATTATACAAGTGGGTTATCTGAGGATAAGTGCTTTCAAAACGTGCTGGTGCAATAAGCCTTTGTCGTGGGGAGGTAATTTCGTGATCTGTACCTGAATTTTGGGGAGCTGCAGGGGTGTACAGTCCCATGCCACTATCGTAGGCTGGACCTTGAACTGCATCCTTCTCTGAAGAGGATACCATTGTCACTTTTGGTCTCTCCTCCTGATTTAAACTTCTGCTGATGTTGCGCTTTCCGTTGTCTGCAATGATAACCATGCGTCAACAATCCTTGTTCTTTCATTAGAAATCAAACGATAATCGTTTTTTGATTTAGGGCGAAAGGTCCTTTGTAGCCCAATGAGTATTTAAATGTCAAAGGAAACCACGCGGTTCAAGTTTATAGCGGATAACGTGAGAGGAGGAGTCTCAATTGAATATGCATTAATTGGGGTTGAATCGAAGTTCTCAAAATGAAGTAAGGTCTAATCAGAGTCGACCTGATATACAATTCGTGCATTTCCTATATATTCCCCAGAAGTGGATAGATCACGTCAACTATCAATTCTTCATTGTTAAACCATTTAATCCAACTGAGGGCAAACGATTACTAAAACCTTTCTGGAATCACAATTATGCGATGAATCCAGAGAAACAAGATTTTTTGTGCATATGTACGATCCCTATAAAGTGGGACTGTTTCTTTATTTGCGGAATAAGTGATTAAGTGACCAGGTGACATTCCCGCGAATTAATGTTCCAATAGATTTGGACTAATGGAGGTCTTGCAAGTCAGACATTAATATTCACTGGAAAGTAATCACGTGCGGTGCGTGGTGAACTTGTTTTAGCCGTACGAGAACTTCATCTCACCGAGATTTTTATCGATGCGTGAATGTGAACCCTTCAATTTCCAGTTCCTGCTTTCGATAGACTTTCTCGAAATGATGAAGTCAAATTCTCTGTGCATTCCTTTGATGTGGCAAAACGGAGTGGAAACACGTGATGGATCGTTTGATGAGAAAGGTTCAAATGGCAATTTTATCAGTCTCTCAGTATAAACAATGAGCTGTCGATAGATAATTGTGTTATCACCCCTATTGGGATTTCCTCATTCGAGGACAGATACCTGTTGATATATTTTTTGTCGTTTTTGGGTATTGATGAATAATTGTTCAGTTATCGAAGCAGTTGATGGAAAGTGAGATTTTCTTCAAACTAAGCCATGTTGTTTCCGAAATGAAAATTCATATGCAAATCATGTATCTATCGAAGTGAACAATGAGATGGGAAAACTAGGACAATGCCCAAAGTTATTGTTGATACTGCTGATTCATGGAGTTTCCCAGTGAGAATAACGTGAGGCAACCGAGAATCAGGTATGGCTTCTGAAACTGTATTGAATGTTAATTATATCATGAAGAATCTATTTATATCAACTTTATAAAATCCAAAACTGACCCAGTGTCTGATACTGGGTGTCTCATCTGTGCAGGTGATACCAAACACAGTCATTGTTCATCAAGCAGATCATCAACTTTCGTTGAAGGCATCCACAAATCTGATGAACATGTTTCATTTCGTTACAATATTGTCTAGGTACTGCACGAAACTGATGGAGCATACTTCGCTGCATCAGTGAATCGTCTTCAATGAGCAGGTGGTCCAGATTTACATCTTCCGCCGGAAAAGTTGGGGTATAATCCGCATAAAGTTGGTATAAACAAAGTTGGCCAACAAATATATCGCAAATACAAATTATTCAAACAAGGTGGGTAATTATATTCAGTGTTCATGAGTCGGTAAACTTCCGAAAGTTGAGTTAGCACTTTGAGGCAAGTCGCGTCGACATATTTTGCAGTATATGGTTTGCCGTGTACATCTAATGATAAATATCCTGACAGAGAAAGAAGCTACTTCGGCATAACAATGACCCGCTTTCGGTAATGGGCAAAGTTGGGGGCTAAGATAGGCCGAGCCAACTTATTCTCAGCAGAGAATGCAGCAACACAATGAAACCTCACTTTTTCTGAGCTCTGTCTACCTATAGCTCTATAGTTTAGGACAACTTTTCGGGGACTAGTTTCGCAATCACTGGGGGTCAAGCCTTCAAGAAACTGAAAATAAGACTTCTGATGGAAAATAAGACTCTGGACTAGTCAACCAATATTCAAACGAAAAATCTAAATGAGTGAATTTTGTCTAGAAGTATCATTAACTAAATTGACAGTGGACAAACCGCTTTCTAGACATTTAGAGGCCAAAGCGTATATCTAGAGTTCACGTGTTGTTGAAATGAATTATTGTTAGCGATAAAGCAATGTAAAGGGCAGGACATACAATCAAGAGCAGTATATGCGTGAAACCATGCGATTATACTTACTCTCCTTATTCGAGTTACTTTTCATTTCTGTTGCCCTTGGCGGTGTAGAAGGCATGGGTATATCTGAAAGAAACATATTTTTATCATCAATACCAACAGTATCATAGCTTGATTTATTATACAGGCAGATTGTGTGAGGGCTGATACTGGAAGCGATAACTCAATGTCTTTCAGCATGTTGTATAGCAGTTATTGCTCAGCAGGAGATTTTATCTATTTTTTTTTTCATTATTCATCAGGAATGGTCGTGAGTAATCTGCGTTAATAATACAGCTACTACGTTGATAAAAAATATACACATTTCTCCTAGGCTCATTATATGTGGAGAATTTTCACGTTTCGAAAAGTCAGTATTTCAAGGTTCTGAAAATATTCTAGCCAAAGAAACAAATTAACTTTCGTTCAATTTTCTATTATTCCAGATAATCAAACAAACTTTATCTTATCCAAAATCAGTTGAATTTTTGAAATGTTCGAGTGGAGTTCAGCATGATTCTCAAAATTTGATTTCATTTCTAACATGATTTTCTTGACCCTCACCTTGCCCTCCTGATGGTGTATGAGAAATCCCTTCGAATGGGCCAGATGACTTATCTGACGTGGTAGCAACAACACGTAAAACTTATTCGGATGTGGTTGGCCAGTAATCGAAGTTCCTTAAGTTGAATCGTTTCTTGTCACCACCAAAGTTTCAAATATCGCTACTTTCTAGCGCATTTGGGCTGGTAGAAACCGTATGATATACCTACATTGTGCAGAGCATAGTGAAACCCAAATCCATCGAACAGGGTTCGAAACCTAACCAGTATATTGCTAATAATCAGCTAACATGGATGAATGTTAATTCAGTAGGGAACAATGACCTGTTCTGCTGCATGAAAATGTATGAATTATCACTATTTTTTTCAATAATAATTCCACTCGGTGTTCATATGGAATCGTTAGAAATCAGCAACCAAATTTTATTTTTCGTTATGTGCACGTTGTACTGAATATTCGATTGGAGGTATTGCTCGTGCGTTATTAGCTTCCATCTGAATAGTCCGAATTTGACAAAATGGGCTCCGAATGCGAATGTTTTATGGAGAATCTGTCTTGAATATAACGAAGTATCATTACATTTCATACGTTAAAGCAAATTTTTCAAAGAATGAGATTTTATATTCAAGAGAATGTTTCGATTGGTTATATTTACCTTTGAAAGGCTTGTCACGGTCTTCGAGTATTTGACTACTACTAAAAATACAGTTAGTTAGTTAACAAACACGAGACATTATTGAAAAACAACATCAACAGTTCTTATTGACCTTTATTCGAAATAGGTTAATCGTCAAAATTCTCACTCCCATAGATAATGGAATCAAAACATAGTCACTATGTTCTGAAATATTCCCCATCACATATTCGAGAAATATCTCTCTTGTGTTAATAATATATGAACGAAAAATTTAATACAATTTTGTGTAACCAGAGCAGCTTCACCAGAACCTAACACCTTACATAAAAAAGTCTCTTTTATAATTATGCTCCGTACTGTTGATGTAGCGGGGTGAATATACACTCCAGTCCACCGCTATGAATATAAATAACCTGCAAGAAGCATCAGACGAAATTAAACTATTATACACTTCAACTACGTTGCGTTCTGCAGATAGAGTAATTAGCGAGAATATACACAGAAAAAATGAAAATGCGGCTTTATTTATATTCTGCAAGGCACTGATTTCTGGGAGAATAGATTACAATGACACCTTAACGATTTCAAATGATCAAAAAGTTTGATTGATCTGTTTCATCTACCTCAACATTAAGTCAAGAGAGGTCAGCTACTGAGAATAATTCAATCCACGCGTTGATCATTCCTCACATATTTCTAGTACCATAGAGTTTCCATACTATACAGAGAGAATTCGTGGAATGAACTGAAATATTTCAAATCTACCAAACATTCTGGTATACAGTACACCTCGGAGCATCATCAATAAGTAATTCTTGCGCCTGCTCTGGTTTTTAAGTTTCCAATAAAACAAATTTTATGTGCACAGTAAAAATGTTTCTCGAAAGAAATGGTGAATTATTTCTGACATCACATATTCGGTTCCCAAAGTTCAGGGAAACGCTAAATATAACATGGAATCTGGCCAGCATACATATCCACCCCTTTTCGAATCGGTATATAGATGGAATAAATATTCCAATGATTGGCTCTAAGGATATTGCATATCTTAGTTATGATTCGAATTTGAAATTGAATTCATCTGTATTATTTATAGGTACTCATATCTGCTATGGAGATTCAAACCAAACTAGTTGATATCGAGTTTTAGCAATTCTCAACATGGATAACTAGGATCTTGTGAAGAACATTTTATTGTGAAGAGTTCTCTCTTTCATCATAATCCCACACTATAACCCGACGGTTTGTCCACATAGTACAGTTTCTAGTTACTTTGATAGTGAGAAATTGTGGAATTTTTTCTCACTATTCAAATCTTCATTTGTAGCAAAGGGTTTCGAAATTTTCCGCTCAACCATTATGCAATTTTTGATTCAGTTCCTTCTATTCTTTTACTAGAACGATGCAACCTCAATGCAACCCTTATTCTGCACTTCTTATAAGTAAATCCAAAAATGTTTTTTCAAATTATTTTACACACACTGCCAATGCGAATTTATTCTTCAATGTTTTCATATCCCATCACCTCATGAAGCTGTTTTATTAATTAATACAATAGTGATATTTTTTGTTATTCTCTTAAAAATGGCTCGGATTTCCAGATCTCGATGAATATCAAGATTTTCGAGCTCAGTCCAGCCCATTCAACACTCTACGTGAAAATTTAATAAACGTTCGCTGATGGGAGGTTTGACGGAAATTCGCAAGAAACTCCGAAACAAAATGCTAACCGCTAATTTGCACGTGTTCCAAGCCACAAGGCAATTTTCTTTTGAACACCGACGATATAATCGCCTCTATCCACGCATTTGATTTTATCGCACTCCATGTCATACAAATATTACCATGAATTTCATCGATTTTCTATAAAAAATGGAATCATGGCCTTCTATGACGAGGAATCCGTTTCTCACATCACTCACCAAATGGAAGAAACGTCGTGGAAGTCAACAGTGGAAGGTTGAGGAGGACTTGGGTATTGAATTTTTTTCGAAAATTTGAACTCACTATACAGTACCATAGATTTCTATTCGATACAAAAAAATGAATCCTGGTTGTAGGAGTTCAGCAGCCTTCATGTATGACAAGGTCTTTCTGCCTATATACAGGGTAACGCAAATTTCATGGTATACTATTGTCAAATCGGAAACGGGGATAGATACGAACTAGGTTAAGTTACAAGACATATGCGCAATTTCATGGCCATCTCTAATATCAAGGATTTGGAAATGGTGTAGTGATGTGGTATAGTAGCTGAAGTTTGCATGCTGAATTCAATGGTGATATGAAAAAAAATCTAAGCACACTTGATTCGAAGATATCAAAGCCAACTTTGATATTTTCAATGGCATTCCATTTTGGATTTTCACCCCATTTGATAGTTATTATATTACCAATTCATCGATATATCACACCTGTATATTTAATGATGAAGAAGTAGGGATAACAAAAAAATTGAAAATATGAAAATATGAAAATATGATGTAGCATCAATGCTTCGAGATTATTCATTGTTTTGATGTCATAGTAGACAGAAGTTTATAGGTAAGTCTATCTGCACATTAAATTCGCGAGCTGAGCGAGTGTTATTCCGATTTTATTGTGAAAAATTCATCATCAGAATCAAGTAGGCTGCTGTCAGAATTACTACTAATTATTGGATATAATGTAATGGAATTCAATGTTATTTTGATTTCATCTGATGTCGAAGAAAAGAGTGATTGATATGCACCTACGATGTGTACAATCTTTACTTTCGAAAATCGAAACGTGCCAGCCAAGTAAGGATAGTGGCTGTCACAATAGCCAGTTCTCAGTGCTTGATGTTATAATATGAGAAAATCAGAACTGCCAATTTCACAGTTAGAAGACTAGTACTACTTGAAAATCACAGTTCATTTCAGAATAATCAGTGACGCTGCATGATGTGCAACAAAAAACTGTCCAATCAATTCAATACAGGAGAGCAGCAATTACTTTTATTTTGCAGTAGAGTTGCCCTCTATCACCTTAGTTATTGAGTTTCACATTATTTTCGTCACTTTTAGTGAAAATATCTGGAATTGCAAAACTCGAATTAACTTGATGTTTTATATTTTTCCTATTATTTCAACTTCTCTCTTATCAAACACACAATGATTATAACTATAAGAATCGACAATTTTCAGTTTTTTCAGGATATTTCACGAAGTACGTGAGATATCCTAGTTTTCTTTTGAAATTCGGGATGACCATAAACTTGCCCATTTTTTTCGTAATTCAACCTAGTTCGTATCTCTCTTCGTTTCCGATTTGACAATAGTATACCATAAAATTTGCATTACCCTGTATACGAGACTTATTATGTATAGAAATGGGATTTCCTAGCAAGTTCGTGATACGAAATCTCTTCTTCAGCGAATGATTGAGAACTGTACCCCAAATATATGAGCAGTTATCCAGTCGAATCCCAATCATGGCAGGAAAAGGAAACTGAGATGAAAAACATCAATATTCAAAACTCACCAACTCCTGTCGAGACTTCGATATACTGGTCTGTAGAAGACAGTTTATGCCCCCTTCAATGCGTATCGATAATTGATAGATAAAGTTCTGGATATAATATAAACCATCGTGCTCGCGAAGGCCTTGGCATGTTAGAATCAAACAATGAGATGAGAACGTATCACACGGAGCATGACTCGATAATTGAATATTTTCAGTTCATTTTTCCATTGATGAAAAGGCAGGCTTTCGTGTGGTTGATGAATCATGTTCCGGTACGCAAGCATTCGATTCTAATGCAAAGGTTCCATAAATTCAGCCCATTGCCCTATATCCATTATTACATCTGAACATCGTTGCGTTTTACGACTTCGTGAATTCGAAAACCGGAGCACAACATAATTCGGGGCTAAATTCACCTGCACTGTATAAAGTATAATCGTCGTACATATTGATCGATATTTCTGAAACAAAACTATATCTGTGGTGCGATGCGATTTGATTAGTATGGTGATACATGTACCATTCGCGCAAAGACACTTCAGTTGCAGGAGTTGGCATAGCTGTTGAGCTGCCGCTGCCGTAGCTACAGTTGACGCTGCAGTTACTGTTTCGTAGATAAAATTTGCCGTCAGATATCTGTACAATACATTTTGTTTATAAATTGGGCTTTAGAGCCTCAGAGCTGAGATTCCGTTCCTTTCTCAGATAATTACATTCGAAATTCACCCAATCATAAAAACATATAATCCTCCGAAATCAATAATGCACATGGGGTCCAAACATCTTACTCCTTCAAAATAAAGACTTATTTTTTTGTGGTAAACCATAGTTACAATATTAATTTTTCAATTAGCTCAGTCGCGAGATTAATTCAGCAATCAGTGATTAATTGTCAGATTGCATCGATACTGAGATTCATTTTAATAAATAGATGAATACAAGATTTATCTAATAATCAAATTAAAGCATGATGAATCTGACAATTGGCCCTAATTGCAAAATTTCTCAGGCAATTAATGTTCACGACGAAATACTGTTTGTTAAATTCTCCAATTAGTCTAGTTGCAAGATGAATCTGAAAATTAAGCCCTTATGGTAGGATTAATTTGATGTTTGAGAAGAAAACATTTATTTGTTTCGTTCTCATGTTTCAATTGCAAGTTGAATCTTGCAATCAGTGTAGTTGCCAGATGAAACTGAAAATTAAACGTTGATTGGAATATTGATCTTGTAATTAAGGTTGCGGCGAAAATATCAATTATTTTCAATTCCATGTATTCATTGCGAGATAAATCTTGCAATTATAGTCTAGTTGCAAGATAAATCTGACAATTACGCCCTAAATTACAAGATCAACCTTACTCACGATTGCGATATTAATCTTGCGATTAAGGTTAACTACGAAAATATCGATTATTTTTTATTTTCATCTAATAATGATACATTTAATCTTGCAATTAGTTTAGATACAAGATTCATCTCGCCATCAGACTAATAGAATAATACAACATAAATCTGACAATAATTGAGGTAATCGCAATATAAATAAGTTTTTCTCGTTCAATCTTGAAATTAAGTCAATTGCAAGACTGAATTTTGCAATTGAGTTAATTGCAAGATTGATCTTGCGATGACGGTTTTCTTGTAAAAAAAAAAGGTTTATTTTTCGTACTCATGTCCGTTCAGCGCCTTCGTAGAAATCACTCTGTGTGCTGTTATTTCTTCCGACAGATAATTCGGCCTCCGTCGAATTGAAAAGGAGTTCTCAAAACGAGACAAATTCGCCGGCGACCCAGACGAAGCTATATATTTTATTTACCGTAGAGGCGAATGGATCCCTCCGTCTCCCCCAGAGAATTCTTGGAGATGCATCGATAGTTGCCGAAGTCTACCGCCTGGAGGTTCCGCACCGTCAGCTTCATGTGAGCACGGTAGCTGTTCTCCATCGTGTCCGTGCCGTATTTCTTGGTGGGCAGCAGCATCACGTTGTCGTACACCCAGTAGCTGATGGCCCTCGGGTAGGCCTCAGTGTGACAGTCTATCGTCACGTCTGTTCCGGCAGGTGCCCCTACCAGCTGGTTTGGCACCCAAATCATCGGGGAAACTGCAACGAAATGGCATGATTCAGCGAAGCTGGTGCCTTCGGCAGGAATGGTATCACAATGGGTGAAGTGAATCACAATGGATTAAGTGAATCACAATGGGTTAAGTGAATCACAATAAGTTAAGTGAATCACAATGGGTGGGTGAAGTGAATCACAATGGGTTAAGTGAATCACAATGAATGGGTGAAGTGAATCACAATGGGTGGGTGAAGTGAATCACAATGGCTGGGTGAAGTGAATCACAATGGATGGGTGAAGTGAATCACAATGGGTTAAGTGAATCACAATGGGTTAAGTGAATCACAATGGGTCAAGTGAATCACAATGGGTTAAGTGAATCACAATGAGTTAAGTGAATCACAATGGATAGGTGAAGTGAATCACAATGGATGGGTGAAGTGAATCACAATGGATGGGTGAAGTGAATCACAATGGATGGGTGAAGGGAATCACAATGGATGTGTGAAGTGAATCACAATGGGTTAAGTGAATCACATTAAGTTAAGTGAATAACAATGGGTGGGTGAAGTGAATCACAATGGGTTAAGTGAATCACAATGGGTAGGTGAAGTAAATCTCAATGGATGGGTGAAGTGAATCACAATGGATGGGTGAAGTGAATCACAATGGGTTAAGTGAATCACAATGAATGGGTGAAGTGAATCACAATGGATGGGTGAATTGAATCACAATGGATGGGTGAAGTGAATCACAATGGGTTAAGTGAATCACAATGGATTAAGTGAATCACAATGGGTGGGTGAAGTGAATCACAATGGGTTAAGTGAATCACAATGGGTTAAGTGAATCACAATGAGTTAAGTGAATCACAATGAGTTAAGTGAATCACAATGGGTGGGTGAAGTGAATCACAATGTATGGGTGAAGTGGATCACAATGGGTAAGGTGAATCTCAATCTGTTAAGTGAATCTCAATCTGTTAAGTGAATCACAATGGGTGAAGTGAATCACAATGGGTGAAGTGAATCACAATGGATGGGTGAAGTGAATCACAATGGGTGAAGTGAATCACAATAGATAAGTGAAGTGAATCACAATGGATGGGTGAAGTGAATCACAATGGGTGAAGTGAATCACAATAATGGATTGGTGAAGTGAATCACAATGGGTGAAGTGAATCACAATGGGTTTAGTGAATCACAATGGGTTAAGTGAATTACTCGGTTATTTTCCGTGAGATCTCTTGAGAAGATAAGCGAGTTGAGGAGAGAACGTTCTCTCGTCGCATTTTGTTTGGCGTGCTCGTTCAAAAATTAATATAAACGCATGTATATTGTGCAAATATTTGTAAACACAGGTAATTTAGAGATTTTTACAATTCTTGTACAATTGTGTTGATCATTTATTTATGAATATAGAAGCAATATTGAATTTTGTTTCAAATATTT
Organism: Chrysomela aeneicollis; assembly: GCA_029955515.1. Lineage (NCBI taxonomy): Eukaryota > Metazoa > Arthropoda > Insecta > Coleoptera > Chrysomelidae > Chrysomela > Chrysomela aeneicollis. Next base: position 15,646,844 of record JARUHQ010000015.1, on the reverse strand, counting down.
TTTCCTCAGATATTATGTTCAAAAACTACATTTTAGAGTGTAAAGTGAATCGATATGAAATGTTACTAATTAATAATTATTTTGCTGGTTTTTGGTACTAAATATCAGTTTTTTTACTTTCAGGGTGCCAAGAATATCCATGAGGTCAGACTGAGGGAAAAATGTGAGACAGTTCAAGTGTAATTTTGTCAGAAAAAATTGATAATTCATAGGAAAAGGGAATACCATTGAAAAAAACATCTTAACAAAGTAAATAGCGGACGTATCAGTTATAACAAGTTAACATACAGAATACACCAATCGAAATTAGAGTGCTGTGATCATTTATTTTACTGAAAATTTTGCACTTCCAAGTTAAATAAAAATAGCAAAATGGGTTAATATTGACAGGTTAGCCCCATACAACATTCGTTATTTTTCACATATTTTTGAATTCGTAGTTTAGAGATATACTATTTTGGAAAAACAGCTTCTTGTGATTCACCCAACCCCGGTTGACGGTACGAAGTGGCAAGAAAATCAAAAACATGGAAAATGATTGATACAATGGAAACGTGTATATTTATGCATTTCCCTTGAAACGATTAGGTGCATCAGAAGTTTCATTGTGTATTTTTCAAGAATCTCTCCTATTGCGTGAGATGAAAAGCAACGCATTTAGGGTGAAATTCTCTAGAATATGACGTAGATACAAATTCTGAAAGGATCGAAATCAAAGACATGCAGTAGATTCATATTGTGCAGATATATCCTCTTATCTCCTTATATGAATCGTACAGAAACAAGCAATATACCCTACGAACGAGTGATCTATCCACGCTTCGGTTTGGAAAGGTGAATTGGTTTTCCTTTTTCGTCGATCTCAAGAAGAAATGTGACATATACAAAGCTTGGACATTATGGGTTATCGTATTTATAGAGTGGGCTCTTCATCAGAAGACCCTACCAAACTCGCCATCATAAAAATTTATAGAAATCCTGCCATTGTCTGAAGTTATTCAGAAAGAATTACTTCCGTTTCGATTTCTCCTAGCCTGGAATCATATATATGCCTCCTCTCAGGCAAAAACAAACAGATGTAAAACTATCGTACATGGGAACAAATCAGCCGATAAATATCTACAATTATAGTACGTAATTCATTGATTTCCAGGAGAAATTAAATAATGAAATTGATTCTTTTCAATTCTTTTTCGCTTCAAAATGAACAAGTTCTTTTCAATTATGCTATAGAGCAAGCTATAATTCACAAAAACAAAAATCTCGAAGAGTTGGCATGCATTAGATATTTTTTTCGAGATGGATGATCAAGTATTCACCTATCCATATTCATATTGAACAGTTCCGACCTCATGTGCTTCTTTTGAACCTGGTATTCTGAATGTTCGAGAATATTTGTTTTTTTTTTCGTTATCCTTTCAACAGAAAACGTTGCCCTCCCTCATTCATCCAAAGAGATGGGCTTATTATTTCCCAATATCGAAACGGGCCCTTTTTTGTCTTCAAGATTGATGCATAATTTGAAATACTCTTGACAACACATGTGCCTATAGGGTCCCGGGGAATATTGAGGATTCAAAAATCGTTCGAAATGGCCTACTTGACCCGCACAAAATTTGATGTAAACATAAAGAAGTTGTGCCATGGAGGAAGTTTCGTAGAGGGTTTATTGCCGGGTAGATATTGGGATGAGCCTATGAGAAATAGATCTATCCATTTTGACTTGTCACAAAATATTGCATGCACAATATGGTGTAGGCGTTTTGCCGATGAAGAAGGTGGAGATATTGAAAAACTTTAATGTCCCATGGGAAAAATGAAACTGTCCGTATTTTGTCACGAATCGGGATACCATGACTTTGACAAGGAATTATATTCCAATTATATATATATAATAATTTATGTTACAATAAAGCTTTGAATGCAACTCGATTATTAGCGATTTAACACCGTCTGGGACATTGCGGTTGACTCGGCTACCACCTCGTAACCAAGCAATGACCAGGACTATTATAAATGGCATAATAATCTCGTTACATTAATAGCTATTATAACACATTTGGAGGTTATATATAACCGAAGTTATCGATAAATAACATGTATACGTTTATGAGAGGTGGATATAGATATGGTGAAATGATTCTTCAATTGTTTTCCGTCAAAACCTGTAGACTGGTTAAGCGAAGATCATAACACCGGTAATATTTCACTAGGCGTGATCGCATTTGATATCAATATCGATAATTCAGTTCTCTATTAATTCTTTGGTTTCGTGTTCAAGTGACAGTGACAGATTATTGATAATTGTGGTTTTCGCTTGAAATATGAATATTGTTCTATTGTTCAATTATGATATTGAATGAACGAATCACACAAAATCGAAATGACTGAGAAATTGTGAAAATTAATATTCATCATGCAGAATCAGCGGACGTGGCGCGCAATCCATATGAAGTCGTGGAAGTATTACTATAGTGTTTGAAACTATGATTGAAATTCAACAAAATCAAGTAATCATAAGTCTACAAATATTTATAATGCCTTTTAATAGTACGTTCCACCATATCTATATCCACCTTGCGTTTATGATTAGGTATAAGTTGAGATCAAATATCTATCAAAAATACTTTTCCAGCTAGGTGTTTGTGCAACCATCTGATTGGCTGAAATGATCCGGTATGTTACTTTCTGTAGGGTCGCCCTTTTCTAGTTCATTTAAATGGATGAAAAAACACAATATGCGTGCTACATTTCTCGAATACTTATTCTTCTAGCTCCATTGGTTTGTTTTCGGCTGTGAAATTACCATGAAGATGAAAGCGAGCAGCAAGAAAATGGCCGTGCACGCATCACAAAGATCTTATTGTTTTGCATTCAGACCCCGTCAACCTAAGATCACGTAACTATACACAAAACACGTGAGTTTCTCGTTATGTAAATTGTTACGTGGCAATATGTTTTCCTTTGAAAGTGCTGCCTCTCTTTGCCATTGTCTTGGTGCTGATTATTTTACACCCAGGAGACGAAGTGTTTTGACATAAATACTTGTACGGTTTTTTTCTAAATTTTCGAGACCCCACTGCGTACTCAATGAAATTGTCAAATCCCCAAACTGTTCAGAGTTACCTCATACTGACAAGTGAAACCAAGCCTCATTACTGAAAAAATATCATGGTCAACAATCTGCAAGATTAAAGGGCACACCAGATTGTAGTAATGATAATCTCTTCAAGGATGTTTGAGAGTTTTGCTCAACTCTCGTCCTCAGATCTTCAACAATTACTTCAACGATACTACCGAGGGTCTTCCTGTAATGAGCTTGAATGACTTTCAATTTGGCTTTCGACCTGGATGCTCTACAGTGAAAGCAATCAGAGAATAGGTGGAGAGTATAGTGGATGGACTCGAGGAAGGGCAACACACTGAGGTAACTTTGTTTGACCTCTTCGACTGTGAATTTTATGAGTTCTTGACCGTAGAATCGGACTCAACTTGTTTTCTCTTCGTCCGATTTTAATTGAATGAATCATTGTGTACCCCGGGGATCTATTTTGGGGCCCCTAATGAATGACATATTTCATCACATTCCTCCAAGTGCTTTTAAGACGATGCGGGGCAATTATCGAAGAGTATCGGATATCTCATTAATTTTAATCAATTAATGAATAAGTGGATCCCACCCTATTAGAAATTCAAAGATCCATCCCTATTTATAATTTCAAATAGATGCACATATTATATCTTTGGTCCAATACAATAATTTTATTTATTTTGTGCTAACAAGGCATTCCATCTTATGGTTTGCCACCTCAGCTGTGTTCTCTGCTTGCTAGTTGCCTCTCAAACAGGTCTCTTCATGTAGTGGTCGATGGAGTTTCATCTGATACTCTACTCATAAATGCTGGTGTTCCGCAGGGATCAATTCAAGCACCAACACTATTTCTACTTCACATCAACGATTTGTTGGAAGCAACTTCATGTTCTATACACAGCTTCGCGGATGATAGTACCCTCCATACCGCTTTCTCTTCCAGGGCTCCTATATCGGCCCGTCAAACCAGAAATGAACGAGGAAGAAATGTTAACGAAATAAATATGGATATAGCAACAATTCTCGAGTGGGGATCTAATAACCTGGTCAATGATACAAAAAAAACACAAGCATGTCTTTTCTCTAGAAAAGCCGATCTCACTGTGCCCAACATAATAATAATAATGAGGAGTAACCATGCCATTGAAGTCATCCATTTCGATGCTTGGCGTTACTTACAGCAATAAACTTTCTTGGGAAAATCACGTGAGGTCCATTGCCAAAAGTGCATCCCAAAAACTTGATTTTCTGTTTCGAGCCAAGAGCTATTTCACTCCCAGTCAGCTGCTTATGATCTATAAGGTACAGATCCGACCTGTCCTGGAATACTGTTTCCATATTTGGAGTGCGGCTCCTAAACATATCCCAAAACTATTGGATTCTGCCCAAAAAAGGGCAATTCGTCTTGTCGGTGATGCCTCGCTCACAAACTCGCTCACTTCTCTGGAACACCGTAGAAAAGTTGGCGATTTATCTCTATTTTATAGATATTTCCATGGGCTCTTCTGAAATATCAACAATCGTTCCTCCATTAGTCTTCACACCCCTTCGTGGTCACTTTAGAGACCTGCAGAACGTTCCTTTTCAAAGTCTCGTTCATCCAACGAACATCGAGAATTTGGAACTCATTGCTTAGGGAGGTGTTCCCCGAGGCACACCATCTCCAGAAATTTAAAAAGAAAACAAACTCCTACCTTCTTTTCCTTGGTTCTCACGATATTCTCTGAACATTACAGGATATCCCTTTTCGTGAGAACCAGAACATAAAAAAAACATTGAACGTACAGTACATAATAGTAATTATTGTCAGTTTTGAAATGCAATTTGTTGTAGTTAGCAACCATGCATATTCAGTTGAATTATCGTTTAACACCATGGTGCGATCATTTCAGTTCAATTTGCAGCACATCAATTACTGAAAATCAAGTGAACTGACACTCGTGAACATTTTGATACATCTATTGTGGAGGATCAAAAACTAAACCGAGTTTCAGATACAATGCTCGAGAACTCTCAGAGGCTGTGTCATGAAAATAAATCAATATCCGAAACTCGGATGGTCATATAGTTGATCAAAGTTTCGCTATCTCCTACTTTTCTCCTAGAAAACTATCTGCTAATATCAGAAGGAGAACTTTCAGCCTGTAAGCATACTGATGAACTTGTTGCACTTGTTCATTGCCGAAAAAATCAATTGTATCATTGGTGGTGGGCTGAATCCTAGAGGGCGAGAGGGAGAAAATGTGTACCAAAATCCTGCAGAAGTGGAATAATCAACCGTGAGAAAAAAAATCGAACATCTTGATGGAAGTCAAAAATCATATTATTACGATGTGTACGAATCATTTCGAATAGACTAGAGCAAGAAATTATGTCCAAAATGGAGTGCTTTATTTTTCAGGAACAATCGTTAAAATGAAATAGCATATATGTATCCTGTTAAACGCGGGATACGAAACATAGAAATGCAATGATAATTACTAGAATGGTACGTGCTTTACAACTGATTTTGTTAATTTGAGGATACTAACAACGAAGGTATCGTTTGAAATATGAATTGTGAAATAGAGACCTTTCAAGCATTTTGGATAACTGCAATGACTATAGTATACGGAACTGATAAATGTGCATTTGTCAGAAGGCAAAGTTTCAGGAAATTATGTTAGTAAACTATGCTCCCAGCGAAACAGTTGTGGATTCTCAAGTTTTCGAAATATTAACAAAGAAACTAAGTTGTATTTTCGAAAATGCGCTATAACTTCTTCATTTCTGAAAATTCTTGGTACTTGAATAATTCGAGATTCAAATAACGTAGTAGCTGTTAAATATGATAACACTTAGGTGAACGGTAGCATTTTTCTTACAACTGAAGAAAATTCGTATTTCGTATCTGCAGTATCACACTTCGTTTTTATGAAGTCTGCATTAATCGTGTCTATATAAACACCATTTCGTCTGTGTTCAAGGAATGATATACGCTCACTGAAGCAGTCGCGTTATCTATATTGAATGGTTATGATATGAGCCGAAGAAGAGACAATAAAATGTGCCCAGCACATACACACTCGAGAGTAGCTGCGAAGTAATGGGGCAGTCAATAGGATACAAGCATGCAGTGATATGCATAACGCGTCTAATGGTTTGTAAGAGATATCGATATAGAGAATCAATCGATTCGCTATATTTATTGCCATATCTTACTATGCAGCTTTATATTCGATCCCTCAGCATAATCGGCATGATAAGTCAATATTTTCAGTTATCACGAGCTTTTCCATGAAGAATCCCACCTGCTCTTAGAATGATATCAATGCGGCCTACACCAGCTTTCCTGAGATATCCACCTATACTTTAATACAGTGGGGTTCATTAGAACGTAAGTGGAATTCCAAAGGAATGTCCTATATTGTTATCGAGCATACCTATCCATGAAAGCGACTCTCGATATCATATTGAGGGTGATCTGCATGAACTCCTTATTTCACATATTCAACGGGCTCCAAATATCGCTGTCCACACAGGAATGTACTGATGAACTATTATACAAGGTGCTCTTCTCGAACATGTGTGAGTATTCCTCATACCGAAATTATTTTCATAAAATTATTTTGGTGATTAATTTGGTGGTGATTACATCACTGTTCTTTTGATTACAAGGCATTTGTATTGTATAAGTTATTTATGAAGAAACTTCAGGTGAGTCAAATTATATGTAGAACAATCCTCTTCAATTCAAGATGAGTTCAAAGTGACAAAGGTTGGATACATTGGAGGAACTGAACTCATTGTGCAGTTCTCAGTATAGCCAACAATGATCCAAAGTTTATTCGCGTATCTTCAGTACTCAAGACTTAAGTGAGTGTTTAATTATCCTGTTACACCTGGTACAAAACGTAGCGAATATGTGGAGTAGATTTGTGTGTTCTGGCCACCATGAGGATGATCAATAGTTTCTGTTGAATAGGAGCAACGCGTTGCTTAAATTTGATTTGAAAAGATTCCGCAAGTCACCTGTAGGAGTTGAATATCTGAGAGTGAATCAAACACTTATTCAACTAGAACATTGAAGAAAGTGGCCCACATAAAAAGGTCCGATGTGGTTCTGAATGGAGGTGAAGTTGATCTTGGTGTGTATGTATACAGAAATGTCTTTATAAATAATATGAGTTCACCCGTTTTCGTGCAGTTCTGCCAATAACGTAAAAAACCTCTTCGAGTATTCACTTGTTTCGGCAAAAATGAATAATTATTGCATTTCAATGGGAAAGTTTCACGCCAAATTCTTTTAAGTATTCAAATGTTGAATTCCTCACTGATCTTCATTTTATATTCAATGCACTCTCAGAGACACATCAATAATGTGCCCTGAAAGAAATTTAATTTCTACTCGGAACGAAAACCCATTATTCATTCCAGATGTGTGGAATATAATGAATCTAGAAGAATGAATAGTTTTACCGATTGTAAATGGCAAATGTGCCAACTTATTTGATAAATGCAATTCACAGGCTGAATCAATCAATTTGTTCACAGTGATAGAAAACTATCAGCCTCCAATTTGGGGTTAGGAGTAGCTAAACTACGCAATATTAATTACGTTAATTTTGCATAATTTTTTTCTACTTTGAATTCTGTTCACACTGTTCGCTAGCTCAGACTTTTAGCTATGTAATCTCGTACTTCTTCGATTCATGAGGTTTTTCCGTAAAATTGCTACAGGATGTTTCTTGAAACTATGTAAATTTCGAAATTTTCAAAAGGATCCCAAATGGAGAAAAATAGTTTTTTTTCAATTTCAACAGCAGAGGCATGAAGATGATCTCATTACCTTGAGCTATGTCCACAGAATTGTCTTATTATGTCTTTTATTCACAGATTGATCTCAAAAAATTGAGTTTTCGGTTTTGCAGTCATAATTTTTTTCTTCTTCAACCGATTTTCAAAATCTCAGACTCATTTTCAAGTAACATCCGATAGCAATGTTATGGTATGGAAAAAACCTCATGTATCGAAAAAGTACTAGATTATAACTGAAGGTTTGAGGTAGTGAACAGTGTAAACAGGATTCAAGTTGTTTAAAGCAGAAAAAAGTTATTCAAATTTTAACATGGGCAAAATTTCGGAGTTCGAGGTAATTAGTGTTTCGTAGTTTATTTCAATTTTTTCGTAGTATATTTCCAGACAGTCGATATATTTCAAGGTAGAGCATGTAAACATCGACTCAATCGATCGCTGATGAGATTTCAACATTTGAAATTCTGCCTGGACCACATTTGCAACAAGACTTTGGAAATCCAAAATACGCGTTTTGTGTTCAAATGGCAGTAGAATATCAATTCAAAAAACAGGATTTTCCATGAATGCGATTAAAACCCTTCCATTCGTATATAATGCTGCTGCTAGATTATGTCTTGTGAATATCCAATATTTTCCAATGTCTACGTGTCTCTTTCCTCCACACTACCTACATTGAAAATTGTATTCCAATATCATTCCAGTGATTTCATGACATGATACAAATGCCTGAACGAAAATAGATTGCCTGCAATCAGTTCATTGAAGGAATATTGATTGAGGATATTGCTGTAACTATCCCCATCCAGCTTTCTTTAGTGCAACTACGGCAGTGGAATTCCGATTGACTTTCTTTTAATTCATATAAAAAGGTTTGTGCGACGCCACAGTTTCGTTATGTACAACTTCCTCATTCATTGAGGAACGTAGAAGTAGATGAATACAACGCGTATAATTGTTGTTCAGGGTAGCAAGGTAGAAGCGAAAATGGACTTTCTGAATTGCAAGGATTCAGAGGAGAATAAAATGAAAAAAAAACCTTTGGGATAGGAAGGTTGGTAAGGAGGGCCATTTAATTATTTAATAGGGAGGATTTTTCATTTTTTATTATGTTCTGAAGGTATGTCTGATTGATGAGATTCTTCTGAGAAAATGCCATTACGCAGCGATTGTAGTAACCTATTATCTAATGAGTATATTTTGGTGATGGAATGAATCGATAAAAATCCAAGATAAGACATGGTAGCTATTGTTTGGAATTCCTCAATTCCCATTCATCACACCATAATGACCCAATAACTTTCTTATCATTTGGAATTTGCTTTGTGAATTGTCCATTCAATAGATAAGCACCGATTTTCTGCTATGCCTTCCTGGAAGAACCAACCAGCATTCTGGAATATCTTCAGTTTGGGTGGGGATGCAGATATTAGGTCAGTTGAAAGAACGGTTTCTGTGTCATAGACACTATAGTGAATCTTCACGAATCATCCTAGTACTATTCCAATTCTCGATGGCAGCTTCAAACGTCTATCGTGCTGACGGATCTGTGCGGTTCACCCCAGCAGAAGAGATGATGGTGTTGAGTTTGTTGAGCCAGAATTCAGAATTTAACGCCCCTCCCACTCTACGGAACATCAACCATTTGGAAAAGGAGAAAAAGGTTTGTGGGCTCAAACCTTCAAGTTGGATCATCATGTGTTTTATGGCCACGCTCTTCCTGTTATTCTTCCTGATGTACGGGGACATCATGAAGTATGCCCAGTCCGAGAAGAGGAAGCTGAATATCACTTCGGAGCAGATGAGGATCTACGAGAATGAGAGTCTTGGGATGGATGAAAAACTGGTGTAGACTGACGATTTCTTAAATTTTATTCATTTATCATATATATGTTTATATTAGTGGCTTGTCTTGTGGTTGGTAATAAATGTATTCAACAGTTGCAGTTCAACCCTTCTTTATGTAAATTGTGAAAATCATCCATTGCTTCTCAAAGTGGTCCAAGAGGTTTTTAAGAAGGGAAAAAACTTAAAAGAAACTCCAAGTCGGTCGACCACACATATAATATAACCAAAATTAATGACCGGTTTCGGCTCACATAGCCATCATCAGATTAAAAAACCTATAATGTTGTTATTTAGTATAGTGATTAGGAGGAAATTTATATAATACATACCATAATCAAAATAAATTCAAATCCAAAACATGGTTTTTTTATCGAAAAAACCATTTAAAATTGCCAAAAAATTGGGAAAATTTTTGAACATCATGTTGCTCAAAGTGAAACAAAATGTCTGACTATGAGAAAGACGGAAACCAATAAGTAGGAAATCTAAATGACAAATGACAATTTGACAATGAAAATGAAAGGGACAATTGAAGTTAAACAGTGTCAAAGTTAACAAAGGAAATTAACAATGTTTAATTGATATATGGAAGCTATTTTTGAATACATATAAAGAAAATTGATGAATCGGTTGGGTTGAACAATCAAGGAAACAATTGTAAAAATAATGAGAGAGTTCTTTGGAGGCTGGAAAAGTTAGAAAAATTGTGAAAAATTTTGAAGAAGATAATTTGAGGTTAAATAATTATGATTAAAGGTTAAATTATGTCTTTATTTATTTATATTATGTCTTTATTTATTTATATGGTGAGGCTATATTAACTATTCTTGATGCAGCGATCTTTTAAATGCTAATATCATTTCACAAAACAATGAAAAATATGTACAGAAATGTCAGGTTTTTGTTCTTATTCAACATGCAATTTCAGCTGTTCCATTTTCTCATGTTACGGGAGAACGAGGAGAATTGGTAGAGTTCTTTGTGAAATAAATTGTTTCTGGTAACAGGCCAAACTGACTTAATGAATATATGTTGAGTCCGGGAGGAATTTTGAAGAAACCTCACCAGCTCGAATAATGTATAGGACAACTGGTAAATTATATTATATTTCTTTGATAGGACCCATAATTCACTTCATTTTATTTGCACTGTTCCGCATAGAGTGTGAAATGAAATAATAGGAAAAATATTTACGCTGACAAGTTTGGAATCTGCTATTTTTGGTAACCGTTTGTTTTTCCGCAGAACGAATAATTTCACCAATGAATTATACTTTCAATCTCTTCCAAACTTCACATAGCTAGATCATATTTCTGATGCGAAAAGTGAATATACCTACAGGGTTTCCATTCTGGAATCATTTCTTCACATCAAGATGATTTTGAATAAGTTGGAGCAGAAAAAATAATGTAACAATTCGAAAACGAAACAGGATTCACTTAACTGACCATTTTATTCAAATCACTTACATTCGACATCCACTATGATACGTTTGCTAACTGACGGAGGGACGCCATTCGTCGCAATGCAAAGATAGGCACCCATTTCCGTTCGGCTAATACGGGTGAGATTGAGTTGTTCCCCATCGTAGACATTCACTGCAACAAAAATATTTTCAAAATATTTTGTAAAATTTCTGATGACAGTCAGAGCTCTATTCGACGGTTATCTTTCTTTTGGCTAGCTCAACACTTCCTTAAATGCGTGCGAATTTTACGTCTAACAATTATATATTTTTCCCGAGATTTTTCCCTTTGATCAATGTCTATTGTCCACCGTGAATCTTCATGATAAATGAACACAAACGAATCGAAACAATGTATGTTTCCATGTTATAAAAAGTGTACGTTTATGCGAGATAAATGTGAAGTACAAACACAATTGATGTTTCTTCCATCCAGAAATAGAGATTTCAGGGTCGCTGTAATATAAAAAATAATGGATCGGTGATCAAACCGGTGATAAACAGGTATATAGCAGACATTATCGCTACCATTTGGACAACAATTTATTAAAGTCACAAATCACCCCCATCAAAAATGTAGTTGCGTGTGAATTATTAGGTGGTGAAAACGCCGTTAAATGACTGCAAGGTTCGAGTTCGTCAGTTCGAACAATATTATCATCGATGACGAACATGTTTTGGATCTTTCTGAGTTTGGATGTTATTGGCTTGCAGTTTGTAACGTTCCACCGTTTGTTATCTATTGCTAGTTACCTACCACAACAAACTGCTTCGATCGATGTCTCGGAAATTAGACTTTGGAGGATTTTTATAATTTGGCAGTACATACTCTAAAATAGATGAGGACGATTTGGCAATAGTATTTTCAAGATGGTGGTGATACCAGAAGGTGATGTCATTTGCTCATTTCGAATAGAACATTCTGTATTTCTTTGGATTTTTAGATTCTCCCACAAAAGCTGAATTCATCGATCTATCATACTTGTGAGGTGTAACGGAAATTATTACAGATATTTGATGTTTTTTCTACGTGATCGGTAGCCGTTATGCCCTATATCTAACACATATTGAGTTCTATGCAATTTCATTTCATATATGTTTCGACTGTAAATTCGGAGAAAAATTTCGATATCTTGGAAACTATAAATTTTATTTGTGTAGGAAGAAAACATGCATTAGACATAAATATGTCAATAGCTTGGTAAAACGTTTATTTCCTCATGTATATCTAGTTTTTATGAGCAAGTAGCGAAATAAAATATAGTAAACGAAGAAACATACCAGTAGGTAGTCAACTTCCGGATTGGGAGATTTTTTGACAGACCGCAAAGGTTGTTCTGCGTGAGAAAATGGAAAAACAGGGGACCGGTTAGCGCAGCGTTTCGTGACATGACTTTAATGTTCAATAGGTTTGTTCGCGTTCACAAAATAAACGGTCCGAAACCATCAGGAGCATGCGCAGTTCTATAGAAGTGTTTTCTCAGGTCTGAGATATATTCCATAGGTTTTGTGTTTTCGTTCAATTCGAACTAGTCCAGGATAGTTTCGAATCGGTTAAACATATTTTAAATAATTCTAACCTTACTATTTTTGTCTTGATTTGTTGAGGATTCGAAAGAAAAATATGGATATTAGCTCCAGTTCATCGTTCTCTTCATTCAGGTGAAGAAGACGTGTTCTTGAATATCGTGTTGCCGGAAGTCCTCAAAAACCATCCCAAAAATGTTGGATTCGTAGAATACATTGAACTGTACTCAAAAAAAGAATTTAAAGATCATTTTAGGCATGTCTATTTATTTCGTTGAATGTTTGCTATTATTTTCAATGTTATCTTAGGTTGTCCAAATCTGTTGTAAATTCTTTAGCTAATCAGTTTCAGCAGTCAAAATTTTATCATTTCAATTTGATCATTCGACATTTCTCTTGCAATCAGTTATAATAAAAAGCGATCCCGGTTGGAAAAACAAACAGTATTTTCAGACAAGGCAATCAATGTCACCGATGTAAACCTTTGTCTCGAGATAAGTCACCTATCTATTTGAAACAACAACAATTTCATATATTCTGAATTGCAGAATTTTCTATAGTCATAAACATTAATGTTCGTATATAGTGCTCTACCCTGTATATGAACTTTCCTGATCAGGTCTAACCTTAGATCATATATGTATATGCTTACGCTAAATCCGGCATCATGTACACAGTAGAAAAATTTGGGTGTAATTTCAATCAAATGGACTACAGAGCAAACTCCGACGAATACGACACCTGAATATCAGAGTTTTGTCTTATTTATTGTACATATCACAATTGAGTGTTGAGTGGTGGTAATTCCAATCTCAGTTGTAGTGAAGAAGAACGATTCACCAAGTAGAAGTGTTAGAAGAAACACCAAATGGTTGAAACTTAATATTCTCAATAGTGCTATTATTGACGTTAACGCATAAAAAACACCTATTATATAAAATTAACACCAAGTTACACCGCGTCATATCACGATAGAAATAAGGCGGTGTATGAATCATCTAATTTGAAGGCAATAATTCGTTGAGTATTGCAATTGTTATAAATTAATAAAAATATTGCATAAAGGCATCTGAATGGTGCATTGAAATGAATATATATTCATTTCAATGGAATGGTGTGAATGTCATGCGCTCATCTGTTCGATCTTAGAACCTTAGAACTTTGACCAATAGGTGACACTAACTTCCTTCCTACCGTACCTGATTTCAATATTGGGCAAGATATATTACATGATTTTGATATAGATCAATATCAATTGGCCTAGGCCCTAGTGCCACTGATCAGGAATAATGAGCCGAAACAGTTCAGTCATCAACCAAATTTTCCCTACTTTCTTCTGAGTCTAGTTTAACATCATATAAATTATAATTCAACAGGCTATCCAACCTAGTGAAAAACACCAGAGATTAAACGCACCAAAGAGAATTTCGTGGAGGTAGGATTAAAAAAATCACAAAATATGCATCACACCACTGCGGTGTCAAATCGCACTTTCGGAAACGCATAAACTTACGTTGAACCCCCACGGACCTACCAAACAAATAACCTAGATACCCAAGGTGGATATAGGATGGTGAAACAGCTTCCTATTAACAAGCACTAGAATAAACTGTAGACCTTTGCCTACTTGATTTCATACCGTAGTAATATTTTCTGAAGTTATCAAAGATGGCGACATACCTTGTGTCGGTAAAACAGAAACTGTGCATCTGTCATCTTTTTATCAGTTTCATCTGTTCTAGATGAAAAATGATTGAGAAGAGTCAAAATATCAATATTCATTCAAGATTTATCGAAAATTTATTGTTTCAATGTCGTTTCAAGTCACGTCTGTCAGATGTGAACCACAGAAATACGTAAGCAACAGAAATCTTCTTCGATAATCGATCTTCATTCGAGTATCTGAAATATTACTACCTTCTCAAACGGTCTACAAGTTTTTCGCAGAAACAATTGAAGAGCTGTTTCACCATCCTATATCCACCTTGTAGATACCGTATCTAGCGTGAGCATATATATGATTTAAGAGTCTACCCTTCAACTACCCTCTTCGCTACAACAATGTCGCCTGCTCTGTTCTTGTCGCAGTCGACTTACACCCACGATGTGCTGCTAAATATTACAACAGCTAATCTAGGGCTGGATAGGGAGGAAATGGAGCAGGCGCTGTATTCTAGTCTCCGCGCTCCATCACTTATGCAGATAAAGTGCGAAAAGATGCTGCCCTTTTATTTTTCGAGTCACGTTTATAATTGACACCGGATTTGATAACGGCCCCCTGTTCTTCTAACCGAGATAAACTAACCTTGGTGAGTTTGCAAATACTGGGTGTTACGACTTCATAATTCGTGAAAGTATCATCTGAGTTTTTCTCTTCGGTATAATTGATAAGATTAACAATAAAGTACACATACTGATGTAGGTAGTCAGTTTAGTTGAATGTCTCTCTACAACTTTTTCATGGTCAAAAGAATGATTGAACAAGGATCTTGAGTATCTCCAGTTAGATAAAGAACGCACCTGAAATTTGTTTGTACAGTTTGTGTTTGAAAGTAGTGACTATCAGGCCAACTTTCCTAATGGTAATCTGTGTAGTACTCTGATCATCATGCATCATAACCTCTCTTTTTTTCTTCAGCGATTGTTTGAAATTAAATTTCAAGAACGACTTCTTTCAGTTGCTTTTAATACGTATCGAAGTGAAATGATGGAAATGAGAGAATTTACCCTTGAAATTGTCACCCACTAACCCAGCAACTATCGACCTAGCCAATCTTGCAAGAACTTGGAACGGCAAGAAAAAGGGCGCATCATCATCTCTCTGATACCCGATATCAGTTTCCGAGCAGCAGTATAATCTTGCTTAATTAATTAATTGCTCATATACCCAATTGATTTTGATTGGCTCTCAACCTAAGCATATTAGATTTCTATTGGGGACATCACTATCAAGGACATTCTACAATTCTAACAGGTAGGTGATTATAATATGGGTGATTTGGTCACTTTCGCTGTGGATCGAGGGGCTGACCACTAGGAGAAAATGTGTACACTGGAATTCCTATAAGCCGGAATTCCCTTGAAATTCCCCGGAACTCTCCTGGAATTCCCCGGAATTCCCCCGGAAGAAATATGTCAATTTGAACCGAGATTTGAACAAATAAGGATGGATTTTTGAAACTAAATGTAGATAATACTCGGAATTCCGGGGAGTTGCGGAAAAAAAATTTTTTTATTTCGAATTTTTCGATTGGAGAAACGGATTCTATGGAAAAATATAAGCAGATTGGTATGAGCGAAGTTGAAAATTGGTCCATCCGTTCGAAAGCGATTTGCTACATTTTTTCTATGATGAAAAAAAGTTTTTTTGATTTCGATTCTTTCGATTGGAGAAACGGATTCTATGGAAAAAAATATGCAGAAATGGTGATGATTGAAGAATATGCAAGAGAATATCCAGTAGATTTTCAGATCCTCATTTCAAAATTTTAGCTGAATACTCATAGCTCACTCGTTGAGATTTGCTTTTTAAAGGCTTTAGGAAAAAAAATTCCATTCCTTTATTTCACACCGTTTTATATCTTCATAATGTTCTTCAATATTGTATTTGAATTTGGTTGAACTTCGATTTTTTGGTCGGTGTGTCATAGAACGAAAAAGTTTGCTCCATACCTACTTTTATAACCAATGCAGCACTACATCTATATTGATTGATGATGATAATAATAGGTCACATCCCGTGACAACTAATTGCAGTAAATGTTAGATCAAACTAATGTAGTTAGTTAGTTTCGATCAGCCATTCAACTATCTGAATATTGCTCCGTTTATTATCGTTTCTGGTTTCAATTATTTGCTCATCTTGTAACTACTGTGAATTGAGCATTAACCAAACACCTCAAGTTCAGTATAGATTTAGTGTTCATTTTATAGATGATTCACATACACAGTAAAAAAACTTGATGGATCTCAGAGCAAACTAAGACGAATCCAAAACCTGAATATCAAAGTTGTGTTCTTTTCATCATTTCACAATTGAATGTTAAGTTCCGATCTTAACGACTCTGAAACATAAAATCACAAGAAACACCAAATGGTTGAAATTTAATTGTCTCAATGGTGTTATCATTGATTTAAACGCATAAAAACCACCAATTATATAAAATTAACACACCAAGTTACACCGTGTCATATCACGATGAAATCGAGGCGTTATATGAATAATCTAATTTGGTGGCAATAATCATTCGTACTCAGAACGTTAGAACTTTAACCTGATTTCAATATTGGGCATGATATATTAGATGATTTTGATATAGATCAGTATCAATTGGCCTAGGCCCTAGTGCCACTGATCAGGTTAAATAAGCCGATACAGTTCGAAGAGAATCTAGTTGAGGTAGGATTCAGCATCAAGCAAATGACAGAATGTGCATCACACCACTGCGGTGTCAAATCGCACTTTCGGAAATGCATAAAGAACACCACCAAAGTGTTCATTCTGCTAAATTCAGCACTAACACTAGTGTTACTCAAAACTGGGTGTGATCATCAAAAACACCTATGGGAAAGGTCACATAACACCTACAGTGGTGAATAATATGCCGGTGTTTACTGACACTGAAACAACCAGAACCTCAGGTGACACCAGACGGTGTTAATTGGTGCAAACTGCTGTTTCAAAATGTATATATTAGCTGATGGAACACGGTTTGAGTTTTTCAAGATGACAAAAGCAAATTTTGAACATATTTAGAGACAGGGATCAATACCTATAATGATCACCTACAATATGACTGATGTGCAACCATAAGTCCTACCTGATAAATATGAACCAATTTCAACGTATGACTTGTTATTGAGTCGTATCTCTTTTGTGTAAGTACACTACCAGATTTCACAGCCAAAACTCTAGAACAGTGGTTAGGTAATTAAAACTTATACAACGGCGTATTTATTACAGGACAGTGTTAACTAGATAATGTGCAAATATGCTGATGTAAACATTGGATTTGAAATTTAACCACGAGTAGTTTGGAGGAGAATTGTTCTGGAACTTATGTGCAACATTATAATTTGAACCCTGATTGGTAGCGTCCTCACAGAAATGTATAATGTATTCTGTTAGAGTTTGTATTATGTGTTAGATGGCCTCTTGGGATATCGTATCTGAACAAATTCACCCAAGATGTTTGAGTTTCAGCGCAATTGTAGGCGTTGTGTTCCTTCGTATACAAGGTGTATTAGAGTAGAGAAGAGTCGTTTATTTGACCATGTTATGTGAAATACGATAATGGCAAGTCATTTGAATAGATGATCGAAAATTATAGATATCAGTGTGGCCTGGAAAGAGAAGCTCATTCATGACATCATTTTGACTATAGGCATCATATATACAACAGATACACGGCAACCTTAGGAAACGCATTCGAAAATGTTTTGCTGGAACATTCAACAGGTTAGTATTCTATTGTGTTTAGAAATTCTGAAACTATATCTAGTTACCCAAACTGAATGTTGAATGAGAAAGCTGAAAGTATTTTAGAAAGCTGAATGTATTTTAGATAAGTAACATCAGCAAAAGAAAACTAAACTATATATAAATAGGCTAGAGCAAAATCTCTGCAATGTCGTTTTCACAAAAATCATCGACCCGTTAATGCTTTCAATAATGAACGGCAGAAATCGAAGAATAACAACTCAAAAGGCCCCTTTCAGAGCCGTCGATTTGAAAAAACCGTTGCATCCCTTTGCTTTACGTACTCGTAACATCGTCATGCAGTTGATCGCCTTTTCATTAAAGTTCAACGAAATTCGAGCTTATCATTTCCCTTTCGTTTGTTCAGTTCCATTCAAATCCACCCTCTTTTTCCATTATTCCAGGCCATGTGGAAAGCTCACATCGAACGGCCGGGAAATAGTAAGTAGATAAGGTGTAATTTCAGAAACATCCACTCATTCAATTAATTCTCTGCGAGCTCTACGGAATTCAAATCGATGTTCTAGACTCTAGACCGAAAAATAATGTGATCGCTATTTGCGGTGAATATTTGATGATTGAAAAGATAAAAAAAGGAAGACCAAAGCGGGAATCGAACCCCATCCGCCTTTGTGTGAATCCAACGCGCTGTCCACTACGCTAATGCAACTCAATGTAAAGGTGGATTTATGCAGCAAAATTCAACAATTATCAAGTAAGATTTATCAATTACCAATTATCGATTAAAAAGTGGTGAAAATATTGGCATTTATGCATGCCAAATTAACAATTCATGAAGAAATAGTACGCAGGCGTACTTGGCACAACTGTCTCTGCCATAACCTCATATTTTCATGTTTGTTGATCTTTCGGAAAGTAAATACAATAATAACTTGATTACGTTTTCTGATCTAGAAGAAACTTTTCATCATAATGATGTTATTGACTGCGAGTTTGTTACAACAGAAAAGGCATAGGAGGTGGTCTATATCAAGCATGTGAATAGACAGAGGACAGAAAAGGGGCTTTTCAATAACTTGATCAAATCAATGTACTTGCAAGATTTGGAACCTTATACCTTCTGCTTTCGGGCCAATCTTATGCTTTCTCCTATGAATCATGGAACCAATCAGCGATCATCTGCGTACTACTTGCGCAGTAGAAGGAAATTTGGTTCAATTAAAGTAAGAAAGTTAAAAGTTGGCCATCTTCTTACTTGTTACTTCTAAATTGATAATTGTTAATTGTCTGCATAAACACAGTCATTGAAAACAGGGAGTTCAACTCATGATTGCTAATTGTTAATTGATAAATCTTACTCGATAATTGTTAAATGTTGCTGCATAAATCCACCTTAAATTGTTCAAATCGTTAAATTGTATTGTCCCCACCACGCTAATGTGAGATTCGACAGCTCCTCGAACGGCTTTATTCTATCAAAATCACACAATATTTTTTGGCTTTGAACAACATGTATAACATGTTCCGATGGAAATTGTTTTCAAATCCCACACACAGATGGATAGATAAATCTTCTTTTTTTCAATTGACTTAGCCGTTACTTGATGAAAATCCATAGTTATTGTAAACAAACGAAAAACGATAAGATTTTCACGCCAACACTGAAGCTTCATCAGGTATAAGTACACAGTAGGTTTTGTATGAGTTTGTCTACGTGGATAGCTTCAATTACAATTAGGACCCGAAATTCTATTCTATAGAAATAATCAGTTTCCGGTTCCGGATATTCCCTCTATCGGACAATTCGATTGAATACCCGCCACAGTATACCATTACAGATTTATTTGGGCCCAGCGCAGTTGACATTCACAACGCAAGCGGCTTGAGAGGAAAACGGCACTCTTGAGGGTCTTTATCGGACGAGTTCTTTATCACTTTACGGTTCGCGTTTTTGTTTTGTTTTTTGGAAATCGCCGTGCCTGACGTGGGGGCTCGTAAACAATTGTGTGACTCCGAGTATTCGGACTTTCAGGATTCAAAGCACGTAGTGTCAAAATCAGCTATGTCACCTAGAACGCTGGAGTACCGTTGGTACGAAATCAATTGTAGATGAGTGAAAATAAGCACAATTGTATCATCGCATGGTGGACTCGACTATACATTTTTGTTCTAGGAGAATAATTATTGGATTGAATGTGCTTTTGCACCAAACAACTGCACCTTTTACAGTTGTATTTCATAAAGCATCAATAATTAATTTCAGGAAGCGTAGTCACTTGTGTTTCAGAAAATATCAATTGTATTTCAGAATAGTGAGTTGAATTTCAAAAAACATTTGTTTTTTTGTTTCTGGAGTGTTTCTTTCTTCTGCCGCATGGTGTCGCCACTTCCAATTGTCTCTTGGAACGCGGCTCATTGCGGTTAAATAGACGCGACGAAAATGCATCGGGACAGGCAACGCTATGAGTGGATAACTCACGGTCTCTACTCGGATAACTACCCTGCACTGATGAGGTCCAGAAACCGGTCTGTAGGTTGTTAAGCGTGCCTGTCCCGATGTGAATTTGTCACGTCTTAGGAAGAAAAAAACATTTGAGATCTGCATTCACAGTGTGAATCGTTGCATGATGGACTACGAGCAGATATAATTCAATGTTCTGCGTGGTATCTACCAGGAAAGTAGTTGTTTTCTGCTCGTAGTCTACTAGACATTCATTTCAAACTATGTTTGATATTGGATAGACTATTTTCTATTTAAAACATTTTTGTTCTTTTTATGGCTTTTCTCTTTTTCATCATTCACGGAATTCTGTTGATTTAGAATTTTAGGATTAATATTATCACTATTTGATCATTATCATTCATGTCTTAATTCTTACGTAATGAAAGATAATTATGCGAAATCATTGTAGGTATATTGTTCTCATCAAAATATTTTATGAGTACATTTGACATACCATCGAATGATTGTCAAGAATGTCTTGCTCTCCCAACTGACCACATATTTTTTGTTTGGTGGGTTATTACGTCACAAATATCTGATGCCGTTTTCGGATGGTCGGTTTTTATTTCGAAAATTGAGAACATGTGCTAAGTGTCATCAGGTACTGTTTATTCATGGAATGGTCATCTTGAATAGTGTTCAATGTAGGAATTCAACAATTGATGTACAAACGTTTCATGTCATCGTTATGCTTTGAGTTGTTCCACATGTAAATGCCCATTTTCATCCTCCCTGTACAACATATATGTATTACTTGAGTGGGAATTTCAACCAGAACGTTATTAGATCAAACAATGAAGCCCCTTAGCAACCCATGTACGTACAGTAGTAATAATCACTTCTGCTTTAAGAGACATAATGAAGAATGAGCCCTTGATGAAACTTCCTTCCCCTCAGCTTCTAATAAAGGTTAAATTGAATATTCTAGCAATTCCGTGTCGAGATGTCGATCAGAATGGAAAAGCAAATTTCCCCCTTATTTTATTTCCCATTTGAAATTAAAATCCAACATTTCAGATGCATAAATTTGCCAATTTTATATGACTTCGGATTTACCTTTCTTTCGACGTTCGACGGATATTGCCTGTCCATCTTCTCTTCTCCACATGATCTTCGGTGTGGGAAACCCATTTGCCTTGCATGTCAGACTGATGTTCTGACTCTCTCGGATTGCCACTGTAGATTGCGTGCTCTCCGTATCAATTATATTTGGTGGAACTGAAATGGAAAAAAATCACCCTTTCCTTATTACTGCTACTCTATAATCTTACATTCATGGTTCAGAGGAAAAAAAGAATAAAACACAATATATATATATATATACAGTCACACACGAAGAAACATAGTTGATATGCTAGAGAAAATTGATTGAAAAAATAATTATATATAATAAATAGGGGATGAGCTGATTTCAGAAGAAATAGTACAGACGGGAGTTCCCCAAGGCACGATACTAGGTCCAATCCTATTTTTAATATACATAAATAGTATCGCTAAAATAAATAATTTTTTTGGAAAATTGATTAGTTATGCTGATGATACAGCAATTGTTTTCACTGGTGAAACATAGGGGAAAATTCATGAAAAAGAAGAAAATTTAAAATATAAAAAATATGGTTAGATCATAACTTGTTAAGCTTAAACATCAGCAAAACAAACTATCAGATCAGCCTACATCGAAGATTGAACTTCATAACCCCAAATGTAATCTTACAGAATGCAATTGCCCGTTTTTAGAGAAAGTAAAAACGATCAAATACTTCGGTATCATGTTTGACAAACACATATGATGGACTGAGCAAATAGACTTTCTTATCAAACGACTACGATACATAATGCATCAATTTTACAATACTCGAGTACAGCAGGTTTCTAGAATAGGAAGAAGAAACCAAAAACTACTTTCCAGAGAATATAGCCGGTCATTCGAGTAGCGTTGAACATTTTGCTCTATTGCCATCGTGTATCGTGACCTATAGTTTCCACTGTAATTGTTTGTCTTGCAACTCAAGAGTTTATCAACATCCATTCGAACAAGTTTTTTCGCTGATGACAACTCTTCTGTCCCAAAAAATGTATAGGCATCTCTCTGAGTAACAGTCACTCGAATGGAAACATGGAGGAAAATATCCAATGTACATATTAAATTACTGTGTCAGTGTTTTTTCCGAGAAAGAGTTTCTCACTCTGCTCGATCAATGATATTCCAATCTCCACAAACTCAAATGATATTTCCATTCGATTGTTATGTATGCCAAAGGGACGTGGATCCAGTGTTAAAGCATAAGTTACGTACATTTATATTAATTATTCAAGAACTTGTTCTTTTCGGTATTCCTATGTATAACATGTTCTTATTTGATACTGAACAAGAATGATAATTCGCACAGATCGATAGGTAAATGGAGAATTTCTGCAGCATCTACAATGTGACCCATTTTTAATGGAAACACCCCCCTAAAATTTGAAGTTGTAAACAGATTTCAATAATTCCTTTTTGAAATGTCAAAAGTATTAAAAAGTCTACCTTGGGACAAAATTTGAAATGTTCATTCTAATTTTCAGGGTATACTACGATATTTTTTCTTAGTCGAAAATCGAGATTTTTTATAAGCGATTTCTTTTATTGAAAAAATCACTACGCCACTGGATTCAGAGTGCCTGTAAACAGGTGCGACCAAAATTTCATGAAAAAATATTCATTAATAACAAAGTTATGACAACACCCTACATCAACAAGATATAGCCATGAGAATATTTTTTTTATGATTTCAACAATAAAGTGCCGCCATCAGATGAAAAAAAAAAAAAATTCGATGGGTTCATACCCCGAAAATATGAATCAATAATAAAACCTCAACCTCTTTCGATTAGTTGGTATATTATATTTGGAAAACTATATATTCAGATAAGGAATATAAAAAATATTGCGAGAAAATGAAAAACATTTTAGTCAATCTGGAATTGAGGCCAGAGAGTACACTGGAAGACGTGATTATTGTCTACACCCGAGAAAACAACAAGATCAACGAGATCATTTTCCATTCGAAGCCAGAACTCTCTTCTTGAATCATTATTTAGATGAATTTTTTAAACACCCTCTTCACATGAAATGTGAACTTATATGATATATGGATGATATATCTCACTCCAATATAACATTTATTTCCATCATTCAACTATTTTTATATCATTGGTGAGCCTCATGGAAGTCAGATATAAATTGTTATTTATAAGTTAATTCATGAATTTGGGACCATTAACAATTAGATAACTCGAAATTCATAATTTCGAGATAATCCACTTTGACGTTATATATCTAGTTGTTGCTGATGAATCCAGTTAAAAACAATGAAGTTATCTATTTTCAACGACTAGCACTTATATGCAAAACACCTATCAAATACAAATTCATTTGGAATGAACATGTTTTGAATAAAACCCAAAAAAATTCCACACTTAACGCAACTCAAATGTCAATATCATACTCATGTCACTTTTAGTACCTGCCATATTCATTCAAGGTAGTCATTTTTTTTTCAGTGGCAGTTGGCTTTGATACAAAGGCTCTAAGCTCTTAGTTATTATTTGGAGAGGATAAGGTTTTTTACGATAACAATTCAGTCGTCTAACTTATCCATCGAAATTTCATCCCTTTTTCTAAACACCAATTTTCGATCTGCAAAAGTTTACACGTCAAAAAATTGAGTTTTCTTTTCCCTTGAAGTCGTTTTTGCATTGACATTGTTTAAAATACACTTAGAGAATAGGAATAGGAGCACATAAATATACCTTTTGTTTCGAGTGCACAACCAGATATATCATATATATAGACCAAGAAGGTACCGGCGGATAACTCAATAAAGCTAGTGCAACAAATGAATATCTCAAGATGTCTAGTTATAGAATGTACATCTTGAAAGTTATCTAATTTTGATCATTCTTCAAATACGTTCGGTTCCCCGTACAAAATATCTAGTTGTTGCATTAAATAGAGCATGAAAAATGGGTCAGATTCAACTGGATAACTCAAAATGCCTAAATTTCGAGTATCCCAGTTGTTGCACTAAGGGGGCGAGTTGATGTTATGAAAACAGTGGTGTTTCCTTATATTTGGAATTAGAATTTTCCACTTATAACACATTCTATTTTTCAATCGAAGAAACTCACCTACAACCTGTAGATAGCCGACTTGACTTATCATTGGATTGGTATTCACTTGGCACATATAATAGCCCCGATCTTCCTTCTGTACGCTACTGACGTGTAGAAGCCATGTCTTCGCATTGTCGTGGGACACACTGAAACGAGGTACTCTGGATATGACGTGACGATGAATTGTCAAGATCATTTGACGATCTATGTGTATCCATGCCACCTGAAAATAAATTGTTCCAATGAGAGTGGATTCAGACATGGTTTTTGAAAGGGACAGTTAAAAATCCTCCAAACTTGAAAATACAGCAGTGTTGTTCCTGGCTGCACAATTGTGCACTTTGACGCCCCTTTTCAACTAAGTGCGCACTGCGGCACCACTTTCCTTATTTCCTTCAAAAAGTGCACCTTTTCATTTTCATTGAAATTAGCTACAATGGTTTCCAAATATTGATTAAAATCTGTTGAATGCAATGATCTATTAATAATATTGGTTGAATGTCATTGATGAGAACTGAGAAGTGAAAGAAATTCAAATAATTTTGATTGTCGGATGTCAGCTTGATGTCAATGACCATTGGCACTTGACAGTTTATCTCTATTCTTCAAGACTCCAAGGATTCTACCAAATTCTACATTGATCTTGTTTATATGAGATAGTAAGGAGTCACTAGAATAGCATAATAAAATGTGAAATTTTACCCGAAATTTTTTACAAATCATAAATTCTGAAAAAATATGCTCTTGAAATACATGTTCAAAGAATCAGTATATATTTTTAGCAAATCATACCTTAATCATAGGTACCTATTTCTATGATTGACAAAATAAATTAATAAAATAATATCCTTCCTCAAGCAGTCTGTCATCTGTCATTACTGTAAATTTCCCTGCGCATGCGTGGAAAGTTCATGAAATAGTACTATAAATCTATTACAAAAAATGTGCACTATTGGCATCTGGAGTGCACTTTTCAACTGAGAAATAACGCACGAAAAAAAAACGATCTTGGAAAAACACTGAAATACAGTCACGTGAAGAGTATTTTCAATGTCGATCCCTGTATCTTTCATATCATTCTTTGCGTTGATGAACAGGTTGGAAGTCCATGGATATTTGATTCTCGAAATGTTTCACTTGACCACAGTTGAGATTCCACAAAACAGAACAACATGAAAGACAATGAATGGGATTTGTTTGTGATAAACTAACACGGAAGGGTAAATATGAATCTGTGGTCTATTGTTTATGCAATTCCGAACTGTCAGCGATTCCTATTATTTCGAAAACAGTTCTCGCAAAACTTGACATGTTTGTTCTGGATTTAGCGCCTGAAGTGTTTGGAAAATTAGCAGGCAAAACCCATTGAGTGAAAATATAAACCATTCGAACTGAGTTGGCACATGTTTGACCTCACATTTATAATTAACTTAACAAAAAGTTTCGTTTCGAGGTTGAAATCTCTTTTGGCGGTATATTCATATTCGATTTTTTCCAAGGTGGAGGTTCAACTTTGAGGTGAAACCATGCTGTCTGAAAGTGAATGTTAGTATTTAGACATCACATATTTGGTATCTTCATCATTAAAGCGTGTTTTCATGTTTTGTTGAGACAGGTATATTTGAACATACATAAAGATATTTACCGAAGGATCTAAAAACTGGCGAGAGTTTCAGGTGATTTTCAGACCCGTGAGAAATGCATGGAAGATTGATTAGAAATTTCTGTCTAACCTCAGTAATGTTGTCCAAACTGACAAGCAATATGGCTTCAGATTTTGAATATAAAAGTCTGGATTTTGTCATTATCAGAATAATAGCCTAGCGAAATCATGAATATTGAAAATGAACTGGGTTAGGTAGATATGTTTTGGAAAAATCATCAAAACCAAATTGGGAGAGATCATCATCTTTGATGGAATGAATGATCGTGAAAAATGTACTGTTAACTTTTCGGATGCAAAACTAAACCACTAAAATGGAAGCTCAACAATATGGAAACAATTTCTCAATTACTTCCAGAACCCGATTCGATGAGATTCCTGATATAACAACGAGTAGTTCGAATATTCGGAACTTTTGCTATTCGGTTATATCGTGGTTTTGAATATTTAATGAACCGGAGTCGTTAATTGCTGTGGAAAATATTATGAATTTCTTTAACAGCAACTTCGCTGATATTTTCGTATACCAACCTATTTGAAGCCGTATAGTGATACAATCAATTAAAGAATGTTCTAACAAAATAGGTATGTCATACAATTAATTTCAATATTTTCCAAATCCGAAATACGCAGAAGTTGATATTTGGACCAAGTTCAAGATATCACATGAAATCGCTCAGGTAGGAATTATATATCCTGATAAAATCTGGAAAACCATACCAGGTGGTACCCGCATTATCGGAACTCTTGTACCTATCTGGACGGAATTTTGATTACAAATACTGCAGTATCACGAAATGTTCCCGACTTTCGCTAGAGGTGGAATAATCTAGTGATGCCCCTCCACGCAGCGTTTTCACAGTTCGGGGACTGTAAATTAAAAGTCCAACAGCGGTACAAGTGCAATTTCCCAGAAAAAAGCGAGAAACGGTAACAGAGTGGGAGGAGCCCTCCGCCATACGTTATTCCACGCGATTATTGTGGGTTTTCCAGTGATAAAAGATACTACTCCCTACTCCGTATTTTGGCATCAGCCAAATATAGACCCTCTCCTACCCACCCATTATTTATTCCTTGAAATTTTAAGCCGCAAACAAGTTAAGAGATAAAATACCATGTGTCCTTCGTTGCTGCGAGGTTATTGGCAAAACAAGACATGGATATTGATTGATTTCTCAATCGAATCAGAACGATGCATCAATAATTTTTCGTCCATCCGTTTACAAGAAAAAATTAAGTTTGTTCCGAGGTTCATTTAGTCCATCTCAAAATGATTTCAGGAAAAACTAGTAACACTATAGGTATGTTGAATCTATATCAAATGAAGTGGGGTGATGTCACCACAAATAAAACCTTTCGAACACACTGTACAATAATGAATTATATGGAACAGCATAATATTCAACCATCTGCCAATATATGACCTAACATAAATACTTCTCACCTTTTCCTTTGATAGTCCAGCCTAATGGTTTTCCAGATAGTTAATTTATAGCGGTCCAGTCATACCCTGCTAATCCACTGCCTTGATCGACTGAAGATAAACATAGGCAGGAACGGGTTTTTTTGATTTCTTTATTTTGGAGCTCTCGTAGGTCGATCGATAGTTACGTGAATTTGGTTGATTTTAAAGCGATTGTGGAAAAGATTTAATTAATGTAATCCGATTTGGTTCCGAATACAGCAGCCTCGTTTAACCTGCGTTGAGCTTCTATACTTCGTGTTAATCTCTGGTTACCACGGGATTGGAATTCTTGCTATTAAAAATTAAATTTCACTTTTTACTCTTCGCATGAAACTGATAGATACATATCTCAAAATATCCATACATCATGAAAGTTTTGTTTCATTGTCGTGTAATTTTGCTTTGAATTTCTTCCGGAATCTTCAGCATTATACGTTATTCATTTATAAAGACTCTCCCAACAGCAAACCATGTTATATCTCATCGATCAAAACAAAACAGAATTGTTTATCATCGCCTAACCCATTGTAAAGACGGTTGTACTTATAAGAATTCTGGCAACATCAAGATGGCAGTCAAATAAATGTTAATTAATTACTCTAGCACTCTCTGTGCTATTATAAATTCTCCTGATACAACTGCCTCGGCTCATTTCTTCCACTTCAATTGGTTCATCATGTTGTTTCAGACAATTGATTACTCAAGCTTATTTATTCAAGTTCCCACTGAATTATATAAACCTATGTTATCTGCAGAATCATTCACAAACTCATTTTTCTCTGATTATACAACTGCAACTTTTAGACTTCGTCAGGTATTATTGTCGTTCATAAGGTAGTAATCGAAATCTGGATACGAAATCATAAACTGCACAGCAGTGCAGCTGCTCACGTCTCACTTATTTCACCCATTGAAATGACAATTAGAATTTCACGAGACTCGAATTTTCGAGAATTCTCGTCTCGTCTCGATTTCGAGACTAGCTTTATTTTTCGAGACGAGATCGAGAAAACAGTTTCGAGATTTTTTCGAGATCGAGAAATTATTTCGAGAATTCTCGATCTCGAAAATATATACATATATAACTCATAGCTCTAAATACGCCAGAAGAAAGAAAATAAAGAATTATGCTAAGAAATAGTTTTATTTCATTTTGAACATAAAAACATAACAAACAAAAATAATAACAAAGCAAATAAAAAGAACAGAGGTAAAAATAAAATAAATATCTTCATATTCTTATAGAACTTAAACTTCTTGCACTATTAAAAACTATTAAACGCGAAAATTAAATTCAAACATTCAAAAATTAACAAAACATGATGAAATGATAATGAGATCAAATATTATCATTAGATTTGAACATTAATTCAGCACTATTCGGTCAGTCCGGCCTCACAGGGTAAATAAATGCCATAAAGGAAAAGGCCCATAAACTCAACTTCATTCATATTATATTTAAAAAAAATTTAGTCCACGCTTATTACTATATTACTTCTATGGATATTCCTATGGCAGACTAATGGCATCATTTTCGCATAAATTTCACTATGCAGTACTACTGCCACTACTATTGAAATGAAATAATTCGTGTAATATCGATATTTTTTGTCAACATACGACTGTTTCGATTATAAAACATGAGTTTGTTGCTGGTGCTAGTAATCTTCTCTTCATGAACGAAGAAACAATTTTAAACTTTCACCTCTCGTACCTAGGAAAATTTTTAAATGTATGGAGTAAAGAGTAAATTAAAACATCAAGGATTCGTTCAATTTTCATTTCTTTGGAACAATATTCTTTATCGTATCATTGAAGATTGAGACATTATTAATTATATGAAATCCTCATTAATAGATAATTATCAACATACCAAAATCTTAGTTACTCATAATACATTAGTTACCATAATTTACGTCAGTTACAAAAGCATAATACGTTAGATACAAGCATAATACGAGCATAATGTTAGATAATATTTATTCATTTTCGCATCGCCGTTGTCAAATGATACGATTGAGCTTTGAATGAAACTCGATTATTAGCGATTTAACACCGTCTCGGATATTGCGGTTGGCTCGGCTGACGCCTCGTAACCTACGAATATCCTCATTTTTTCATTTCATAAAAAAAATTAATACCCTAATAATATATTTTGGTGCAGCCTTTGCCTTGTGTTATATACGTTATGAGCTATACATAGCATTTTTTTGTATTATTTTTTATATTTAGTTTTCGAGACTCGAAATTTCGAGAGTCTCGAAATCGAGATCGAGAAATTGTCTTCGAGAAAAACATCGAGACGAGAGTTTGTTTATTTCTCGTCTCGATGACCGAGACGAGACGAGAAGATTTCTTCGAGACGAGATTTCTCGTCTCGATGAAACCCTATAACAATGCTGATGCTAGATGATGGGGGATGATAAAAGTTCCCTCGAAAATTCATCAACACTCCTGGCTCATCAGAATATATTTTCCAGTCGGGATAACATCATACGATTGCATGAAATCATTGACGCTGATGAATACATGTTCCCAACAACAGATCTGTACATGGTCGGCAGACTATTTTTTATACCCCCCAAGAGTGCATTCGAGTGGCATCACCTTTTGTTTGGGCCGACGAAATTTGCTGGAGATATCAGACAGGTGCCACGTTTACACAACTCATTTGAATTCTAGATTCTTTCCAGCATTCGTGATGCCATAATCCAGAATTCAACGCCAGCACTAGCTCAGAACCTCGCCAGTTATGAAATAGTGTATATAGTGAAGAGTTGAGGTGCAGCCAGGAAAGTTTAATACTGAGAAGACCAAATAGAGGGGACCGAATTAGGTCCGTGAATCGATTAATGTTCTTGACTTTCAGTTTTATCAAGGGTTTCATAAGTATAGTCCTCTGGCTTCGATTTTTTCCTACGATATCTCGTGATGGGAAATCTGATACTGAATAATGATGACAACAAAAATTCTACAGGAAAGCCGGGGATTACAAGAACCCAGATCAATTGAATTGTTTTATTCCTCAATATTACGGTTTTACAAGATCAACAGGCACCTTGCCCTATTACAAAAGTGTTCATTCTTGAACTCCATAATTCACAATGAAAATGACATCAGTATGTCATCAATAGTACCCCTGAGTATTTTCTTACATCACACCTAAAGACCTAAAGCATCCACCCTGATTTCACTATTCAGATCTCCTCAGATATTCTGTGATAGAGAACTATATGAACCAAATCTGAAAGAATTGTCTGGGTAACCATTATTAGGTTTGTGATTTTGGTAAACAATAACTCGAGAAACCAACTGACATTATTTATGTATAAATTACTGAGTTTCAACTAAACAATATAGAATTTTGGGCGGATGGAATTGGAAAGCGATCACATTGGTTGTAGGTGTTATTTCAGAGGTGCTGCAGTTTCCAAGTGTAACCTGAACCATCCAAAAGTGAATAAAAAAATACTAAACTTGCGTCCAGCTTGAGAGTGAATTCCATCTGAAGGGTATAATGAGCTGCATAAAGTTGCTCTGAAAAAACCTTTACTCGCCAAATAGACCGATGACTTGAGAAGGGCAAAGTGAATCCAGGAAATCCGAGGATCAGATGCAACTGAAGTGTCACAGGTTTCGGAATCACGACCATATCATTTCACCCTGTTACACAGTCTCTTCATCCAGAGAGTGAGTTTTCCGGAGACGAATTCGGCAACAAGGGGGATGCACACGGTGTTGTTAAAAGATGTAAATTTTGTCTCCCCTGGAGCAGTGTATATGTGATTCCCCCGCTGTCTAGCTTCTCATTCTCTTCTCATCGTCGGATATTCTTATATTCCACCGTTTATTATAGTCGTAAGTATTTGGTAATCGGCCAACTTTTCTGATGAAAACGAAACAAACGTGTCGTATTCAGATTTTTTGGCGACGAAATGGAAGGTCTTCGTTACCACAAACGAAGGTTATCAAAAAATGTGAGTCGAGTAGAGTGTTGCTCGTTTCGATATTATGATCATCTAGTTGGATAAAAGTTACTTGGTGAAAGAAATCTACCCAAATGGTCTCGACTGAATGAGGAAAAAAAGACCAACAAAAATATTGAAATGCTTTCCGAAATTACACCAAGATACAACATGTAAGTGACTGGTGATCTCAGTATGGATTGGCTCTCACCTGATCTGAATTTCATCATTGTGTATATTGTTAAAACCATTAAGAGAATAAGCATAATTCGGTGAAAATTTACTTGAACCTACCCAAGGAGGGGTGGTTTGTAATTCGGAGGAGAGTTTTGTAGGAAATTATTTGGAATTGTTAGTTCCATGCATAGTAATCTTCGATTATTCGAAGCTTATAGACACGCACGGAAGGAGCATAATTCACTTCACGAGGATTGGAAATGTCTTGTTAATTGTTTGATGAGAAATACTGCGTCCGTTTAATAGTCAACAAGTGAAAGTGGCAACATTTATATTGCTACTTTGCGGTGTTCTCAACTGGTCTCTTCCTTTTGCATGCAACTCATTGCTCGTTTCGTTTTAATTACGTTCAGCTTCTTAGAGATAAAACCAAGCCACCGTCACGTAAGAAGCTCACTTTTATTTCAGCTGCTTATAAAAGAATCTCATTCCATTTGGAACAAATAAAGTACAAGGTTAAAGTATCTGTTAACTATTCTAATTACCTCTCACAATTTATTGCTGTTGCTAATGACCAACTTTTACGTTGGATACTTTTTCAGGAATCTCGTTTCTAACGAAGCATTGTTTTTCTTTGCTTTCCTCTTATTGTGACATTGAGAAATTTTGGATACACACTTCACGACAAACCTTAAAAGATTTATTCATTCTGGAACAGTGATGGGTTTTTCAAGAGGAATGATACGAGCACGGATGTGAAGTCGATTCAATGGTGAAACTGTTTCGAGTCTCCCAGAGTAATAAAGATACAAAGCTCGTATTTACCCACTGCCTTAGGAACTAAGCTCATTCGAGAAGCCTCACACATATCGAGTGTTCAAAACGATGTATAATGTCCTAACGTGAAAAGAAACTAGGTCCACTCGAGCATTGTATTGCCACTTATCCCGCTTTTTCTTTAACGGAAACAATCTTTGTCTGGTTATTTGTTTCGCTTCTGTGAGGAAAATCAAAGGTCAATACTGTTACTGTATTTCACGCGTCAATGATCTTTTTTTTTTTCGGCGGTGATATGTCGGAAAAATGGGGGAATATAAGTCGATATTCGACTCCTTTGTCAATGTAGATGTGGGATGGATGGCAAAATACATATATCCTTCTTTAGTTTCACCACAGGTTCCACTTCGATAACACTAAAAAAAAAAAATTTTATTGGTCGGTAATCTAAGTTGAAGTGGACGTGCGTGCTAGCGAATTCTCCAAACGATGGATATGCAATGTTTCTGTTTCTATACTTATAATTTAAAATTGGAATATATTATCATGAATACTTTGCCCACTGCTCACTGGGTAATTCGTTCAAATATTTATTCAGAGATACACATAATCTCATGTCATTATTTCGGATCAACAATAATTCTCCATTTTCCGTTTATTCAAATTTATTTCAGTCTAGCTCTGAGAGGAGATGAAATTTTTATGAATATTCAATAGCCTGTTCCAGAAAGCAACTTACAATGCGACAAATTTATTTGTCTTCATCTTCTCAATTTTATTGTTTTCTATAGTCACTGAAAGATAATAGTATTTTATATATAGCTTAAAGTCGAAATTGTCGCTCATGAAACTTCGAAATAGGAAAAAGTATTCATCATTGAATATGTGGGGATAGACAAAAAAAAGTTAAAAAATAACACTCACTGGATTTTCAAAAAATTAAGGACGCTCCAGTTTCGAAATGTCTGAGCATGCATATATTTTGAAATATTCATTTTTCTAATGTTTGCACTTGCTCCATGGGGTAAAGATTCGAAGTTGAATTCGACTATCTATTTTTATAAATACGCTCCACAATATAAGCCTCAATGTAGTGGGGAGGTGAAAAATTTCAAATTTTTTTTAACATCGTAACCTTGTACCTCGGATACGAAAGAGTTCAAACATAATATGTTTATAGGATAAGTCCCACATACGATGAAACACTAAGTACAAACGCATAGAAAATGCGATAGGTACCTATACATGGCAGTTTCACTGAAGACAGAATAAAAACTGTTTTATGTTTCGTGAGCTCTTCTGAATTCACTATAGGATAAATTAATTTCCTTACGATGGGTTCAGTGGAAATTTGTTGTAAAAAAGTAAATTGTATTTTGCTCTACAGAATTTCGGAAAGGGACAAATACAAAAAGTTCAGCGGGCTCTCATAGCTGACATAGCGTTTGTGTCACATATTCTTCTTGATGGAGAAAAAAAATATAAACATTTCAATAATTCCTCGACATTCCTGGCAGGTAGAAGACTACAATTCTTCTTCTAATCACGCTAATTTTTCGGCCAGCAATTTTCATGGATTATTTCTACCTCATCAGCAATTCATGAACGTATAGATACTGATGTCCCAATGATGATTTGCGATCTCTGTTTGTAATGAACCTGCAATCGAAAATGTTGAACCAACAACGTGGCATGTCTATAAAGCCCAGAGGAATTAATACGCTGGCCTCGAAAGTCGAAATTAGTCAATATAATTTAAGTTATGCATATTTGAATCATTTCATAACAAATATACGATTGAACGAATTAAAATATTTGCATTTAGGATTGTAAACTATTTCACTGGTCGTAACCATAAACTGTGGGTTCATAAGGTTCATTGAGTGGCAAATTACAGGGTTTCCCATCGAAAATTTTCCAGACAAACTTGAGATGTCTCAATATTTCCTGGCAGTTCTGGTACAACTATTTTTCTGTAGAAGTTTATTCTAACGGAGTCTGGTATTTCTCATTTGAGAATAGAGTATATTCAAATACGATTTCTGAAATACTTAGGATGTTGAAACAACAAAAAAGTCGTCTAGACATCTCCACTGTTTATTTCTCGCCCTTTCATGAATTTCATTAGGACAAATTATGACTTCATTGTGTGCATTCGCATCTTTTGCCGTGGACCTTCTTCATTTTCATTTCACAGCGTTAGTACCTACGTTATATAAATGTAATATTCTGTTTTCCTTATTTCGTTTATTATACAATCGGGAATTGAAAATAAAGCCGCGGCAGTGGGAATATCAGAATGATGATGACAACAAAAATGAGGTCAAAAAACAACATAAATGATTATCTATTATTACTTTAATCAAGTGAAATGTTTTTGTAAGCAAAAATATTTGATTTATGAGAAACTACTATATTGGTTTGTCCTCAGCTTATGGTTGAACGTTACATTCAGTCTCATAACAACCAATGATCAAACACATGATTCAATATTGTATGGTTGCAGAATATACGATTAACATTTTGGTGAAATATCCATAACAAAATGAAGAAGGCATCTAGAACGGAAACATCAAATGTGGATTGAAATCATATCGATAAAATCTATCAGAATAGGATGGATGTAAGTGAATTGTCATTTTCAATAATGATATTGGTATAGTGTAGCTAAGACGCAATAAGTCCTTTAGAAATATAAATGAATGATCTGTGGATTTTCGAACCATATAAATAATTCTACATCTATGTTATGCAGCTGAATTCGAATTCATTGCGTCAAAATACATTATTTGGCCAATTGAATGATATCCATTACTGAAATTGTTACCTACACATATATTCCTGAAATAATAATTCCGAGTTACATCAATCGTTGAATACAAATTATACTAGTTAGCCCGTCGCCGCATTACTTCTATTCACTAATTGAAAATATTCCATGTGCTAACACCATTCCCACTGATGCGAAATGGGATCATTTATATATATGAAATATTGATATAAGGTAACTGATTATTCATTCATACTACTGACTAACTGAATAATTCATGACCCTTGTTATTTTCTTGATGGTTTCATACATGATTCATCTCATATTATGTTGATTCTCACACAGCCATTTGACTATTACTGTCTTAATCACTCCATCTCATTGCTAACAAAATTCGAAGTTCCTTATCTAATTGAATCTAAAATAAATTCTCGAGAGCCCATTCTAAGAGGTATCATTGATTACTAGCTGGGGCTCTGGAAATGCAGCATTTTCTTTCACTGTCCGTAGAAATAGCCCCAAATTGATTGCCCTATACTAGAGGATCGACTAGCAACACTCTGTGTG
The DNA here is from genome assembly GCA_029955515.1 of Chrysomela aeneicollis. Taxonomy (NCBI): domain Eukaryota; kingdom Metazoa; phylum Arthropoda; class Insecta; order Coleoptera; family Chrysomelidae; genus Chrysomela; species Chrysomela aeneicollis. Next base: position 15,610,637 of record JARUHQ010000015.1, on the reverse strand, counting down.
GCATAAATCTCCAGGAGATCGTGACAGCAATCTATAAACGATTAAGGCGCCAAATCCCGAACTCAAATAGGCCCAGCCATCGTCTCAGCCTAGATTAGACGAGGGTGCGATATAACGTAACTTGTCTTAGATATATTTACATAGCATGCCTAAATTAGAGCCTACAGCTCCTTGTTAATGGAGAGATACTATACTTATATTTAACGGGATTTTGTAATTTCCAAGTACATACATAATTTATTTTAATAGGACACTTTAACTCTGCAATTACTTTGAGATATTACTCACTAATACCATCTTTATGACTCAACTCGACGTTAAGTAGAAGCGAAACGTACTTTTTGGTGTGTGACTTCCAATTCCCTCGTAACATTATGCTATCAGTTCCCTTGAATGAAGTTAACTGAAGACACTTTGTCTCACAAACCCTTTATTGTCAGCTCTGCTGTCCATTTATTCCTTTCCCTTGCGAAAACTTTCTATATATGCATTCTGGATTGTAGTTCTCTCAAGAGTAAAGAATCTTCTTCGCGCCTGGCTTTCATCAGTTCCTACTCGCTTCTAACGAGTGAAAATGTCAGATTATTCTATCCATTCAGCGCCTCTTTTCTCCAGTGTCACTTACTCTTTCCAGAGCAGAGTGACAATATTTCAGTGGCACCTTAAATCAAGGCCAAACACACTGCAGGTCGCTGAAGTTCAATGAGGTGCAACTTCGAATGGCTTATTTACTATTCTATGCCCACTCGAAAACGACTATAGCAGATAACTCCAATATCTTTCTTACCTTATAAGTTCCGAGATTCTCAACGACACATGGAAGGCTGGCGTCTCTGCCCAAAGCCACTGTTACATTCGGAATTGGCTCCGCAAATCTCGGGTCCTCTGTCATCGCTAGAAATAAGAAGAAAAGTTTTACTTTCCTGGATCATTAAGGGATGAGGGATACAGAGCTGGTTTAAGAAACAGGATGGGATCAGAACAAAGATGAGTTATAACTGGAGAAAATGTATACTTCCCAATACATATGAATACTGTCTGACGAACTGACCATTATTCCGCTGTAGACATCAATCATAAGTTAGTGATGTAATTGAGATACTATTGTTTTCGAGAGATTTGATCTGTGAACTCTATGGCATCAAAATTGTCTCTACTTGAATAACCGAATTTCAAATCATGCTCAAAGTGCAGTGCACCATTGAATATTTCTTTAGAATAATACTTTTTTATTTACCCCGAAAAGAAACATTGTGATTAATTTCTAAATGGAGTGAATTTAGCTGCGCTAGATACTTCCATTAAGAGCCTAAAATGGAAGCATCATGAGAATTGAGTGACAACAGAAAAACTTGAGCGATGTATAGAAGATGAAGAAGAAATACTCTATCAAGGTGGTATACATTTCATTCTGATTCTGTGACCCATGAAACAATTGCAAATCGTCTAGAAATGAATGGTATGCACGGAAAATACTATATACCTTCCATAGAAGCATTCCCTATTTGATAGACTTGTCATCTTTTGTATCAACGAAGCATGATGATCTTCTTCATCTTCAAAAATAATTTCGAACTGTGAAGAAATTTTTTTTTGAAGATTGTTGCCATGCAATGTTTCGGGTTGCCTTCCATTGTCTAAAGAGATGAGAAGTAACACTCAGACGAGTGATGAATTTTCACCATTCAGCAAAGATGATGTTCATTGCAATTACCCGCGAAAAAAAAAACATAACATACGATAATTCACGAGAGTGGATTTTCTTGCAGAAATTGCGGCAAATTTTATACTCAATGGGCCAATCTAGTGCATGATCTCATCTCATCGGTTCAGTTTGCCGATAAAATCATCCCCTTCCATTTATTTCGCCCAAGATCCACTGTATAAAAAATCTGCCGGGAATTCGATACGAGATAATTACGATAACCGAGTATCCCGACCAAAGTGCCAACGGTGTATTGGCTCAAGCTTTATTTCTTCGACATTTATACCATGTTTATATGAAGCAATCTGATATTGGCCCGATAAAACATATCAAGTGGTCACTCCAAATATAAAGGATAGAATAACAAGCACATAAAGAGGAAGAAGACTGCTTTTTTCGTCGCTCTCCGTACGAAATCGATTCGGTAATCTCCTTTGAGGGCTCACCTCATGCTTACCCACAATGTTCCTCATATCCTTCCCCACGACCCATATTGTATTCTCATTCCCATCACAAAAATATTACAACCCCAACGGAAATGAATTGAATGTGAAAAACGTTGTTCAAAAAGCATCCAATTTGAAATTATTGGTCACAGTGGTCATGTGACGTCATCACATCCATTCCAATTCACATTTCATATTTCAATAATCTAAATGTAACCGTTTTGAATATGAAAGAGGGAAAGGGTATTTTTGGCTGGCACTGTATGTTCAATCAGAATTATGTCAAGACGGAATGCAGCCATATATTCAGGAAAGAGGAGACCATCTTGTCTTGGAAAAGTAACAACACAGTTTCGATTTCCTGTCTCATACATTTTTCACATCAACCTGCGACTGCTATTCCTAGTGAGGATCATCAAGAATGGATTTCGAGCTAGGAATGCACACTGAATGTTCATTATGTCGTCTTGATTTTCCAGAAAGGTGCAACAGAGTGAATGGGGTAACGTCTAGACTAAGATAACAGCTATGCGAATAATCTAGTTTTCAGGCAGAAATTTCCAAATACATTATAAACTGGATATTACAGTCCTGAACGAATAGATTTTTCCGATTGCCTCAGCGAGAAACAAATTCAACACCATTCGTTATATAGGGTCCCACAGACTCTTTTATCATGCCATTGAATAAGCCAATTACCTAAATCCTCTGTCGATTCATTGTTATTTGCACCATCAGCACATTCTTTTGTTCTGGTCAGTAATTAAAAATGATTAGAAGGTGTTGTATCAAATTGTTCTTTCTAATAATTATTATCGATGACGATTTTTTCCTGAAAGTGAATAGTTTTTCATGAAACAGGAGTCTACCAGGTCTGCACGAGAGCTTTTACTATGGTTCCTAAAAGCCTTAATTCACCAACTGGTTGGTAGAAAATATATTTACAGGGTGACCCATTAAAGTTCGAAGCAAGATTAATCTTTTTCATTAGATAGCCACTTGAAAAGTACACCAGACCACTGCTTATATTATATAATTGAGTTATTTTCATTATCATTTTTCAATGACAAACATCTAAAAAAATATTATTCATCGAAATCTATTTTTCAATCAAAAAGTTATGAGAAAATGAAATTTGAAAAATATGTCATTAAAATCAGCAGAATTCTGACTACGCCACTGGATTCGGAATAATATTTAGGAGCTGAAATATAATTTCAATAATTTCATTCATGAGTCAAAGTTATGCATGGGAGAATCAAATTTCGTTTACCGCAATCGATAGAAAAATATATGTTTTTAAATCATCGAGTCTTTATTTTTCCAGTTGATACGTGATATTCAGTCATCTGGTATATATAAGTTTGTATATTCACAACTGAAAACAATATTTAATGAAAACAGGAATATTTTCGTGGAAAAAGTATAGAGAACTTTCCTCTTTTCCACATGCTAACTTTTGTTTCGAATTTCCCTTCATAATCGTATACCTAACATTTCCATGCACGGCCTGCCATAATAAATGTATTCCTTTTTTTTTCAGGTTAGAAAAGTTATTTATCCGAAACGTTTACAACCAGGGGTTGAGAATGTTTAAGGGAAAATGTGATTCATCTTTGTCCATTCTGTAGGAATTCCTGCGCTTTTGTTCAAATATTTTTTTTTGTAATTATTCACCAAACCTCCATGAAAACGGGTGCTCCCTCATAGAATATAAACAGCTCAGCAGTTCACCGTTCTAACCTCCAGGAGTCAGAACTTGATGTACTGGGCTCAGGAATGTGGCACGACTTCTCCTATATGAAGTTCTCAATTTCTTTACGCGGTATTTCCACCAAATATACCCTATCATAGGAACATCAGTTTGTGTTTCGTGATAAGAGCTACTTCACACGAGTGACCACGTGATCGTATGGCAATCTGAGAAAGTCATCACCTAGAGATATCTTTCCTGTTGCCAATAACCATAAAACTTTCAAAGAAATTCTAAACATAACCCATCTATACATTCTCCCATCATTCTTCAATTCGATGCAGCAATATCCCAACCCCCAGTGACGTTCTTCAGATGTTTAAATACAGCACTTCATCGCTCTCGAAATAATTTGTGAATGATGTCAATCTATCAGAGTGAACCCAATGGTTTCAGCGTATTCAGCAGATATTTAACTGTCTGTGTCACATTATCGTTTCATGACTTCTATTATAGGTGTCGGTCATACTGTATAAATATTGCGGCTTTCAGTAGTATTCGATCCTGCATTTCCATATGACCTGGTTATGTATGATATTTTCACTACCCGATACATTCAGAATGTGAATGAATGATAGGAATCTTGGGAAAAATAAATTCTCCAACCTGATGTTCTCGCTTTTATATTATTCCGCATTCATTTTGAGGAAAGTTGTTGATGTGGATATAGAGCAATTATTGGACCTGTACTTTTTCGTTTTTCACCAACCCTTTTCCGCAACCCACTCCATTGTTGCAATAATTTTTTGATATATTAATTGTTTGCCGGAACACATAAATGGGTTAAGTACTTTACTAGGATTTGAGCAGCCAAAACTCAGAATTTAACATAAGAAAATATTCTCAATTGCTTGTGTAATTCCTCCTTTCAATCTGCATGTATTACCTGCGGAACGAATTTTAAAACGAGGTAGCTTAATTTCACATTATAACTCAGAACTAAAATCTTCACAGTGCACCTTGCAGGACAAGAATTATATTTTGCATCTGCTTATTCTCAGCAAGGTTTGCAACTTGAATAACTTGTCATACTTAAGAATCACCACCTATTTTCATAGTGTCTGTTTTCGCTTTCACGTGTGGAAATGGAAGAAATACGAAATTACTGTAAATCCTCACATCAACAACTGTATTATTAACTTCATTCGATCGAGGAAAAATGTTTACTCTGAGTTTTTGAATCCAGAGCAATCTGATCCTTGGAAGTAATCAAAGTTTTCTTGCTATATGTTTCTACGCGAGAGGAAAAAAACGATCCAGAAGGAACTGAACTCCCATTTTGCCTCTCCCATAGTTATTTTCGTGTCTCTGGAGAATATGGGGACTTAGAAAAAATTAAATATTTTATTTCTCTCTTTTTTTACCTAATACTCGACTTTTTCCATTCACGCACCCAACCTCATCCATGGCATTAGATATTTGTATACCTCAATAAGCAACTCGTCCGTTTTAATGGAGCATACCGGAATTTTGGGATCAAGCAGATATACAAGAATAACAGAAGACGGAGAGAATACAACTAACCTGGATCAAAAACTCATAGGCACAAATAAACAATATGCTATTCGGGCTCAAATGAGACGAAATATATATACCACTGTTGCCTTTGGGATATTATGGACATTTTATTCGTTTTATTTCAAATACCTTACATACCTATCTAGACTTAGATACATATGAAACAGAATACCAACAGCATTATCAGCTGAAGTACATTATCATCGAGAAAAGAAAATTTGTTTAAATATTTTTAACCGCTATCTTACCAACGCTCTAACGATGTTCTAATTTCTTTAATTCATATTTTTTTTCCACAAAGAAAGATTTTTGTTTCGCGAAGTTGGTTTTTTTGAATGGAGAAAGGGATTCTATGTAGGGATTCTATGTTAAGGCCATTTGAAAAAGTTGAGTTCCTTAAGTTCCAAGGGTACCTCATTTAATTCATTTTTTTATCCATAAAGAAAAACTCATGTTCGCGAATTTGGTTTGTTTTTATCAGAGAAATGGATTCTATGAGAAATAATAAGCAAAATAAAATATCCATGATTTCCCCTATTGATATTATTGTTTGTTTCTTCTTGATCTCTTCTCGGAGTTTGAAATCGTTGGCCTGAATAACAGTAATTTGTTATGAGACACTGTGGGAAGTTCAATATAAAAAATATATACAGAGCTGAACGTCACGATGTCGAGTTATATGGGCTTTCTCGTTTCAGCCTACATAATCATCATTAACATTCTTAATGGCGTGAACGTAGCTACTATACAACGTGTCTTATTCAGGAATTAATTCTTGAAGTCTTTTAAATACCACAAAGAACTCACGTGCACTTCATTTATCACCGCTGTCATCAAAATTAGCACTTCCTACTGAACGGTAGCAGAAAACTTATTGTTGAGTTGAAACACATTTGAAAAAAATATCCCCAGGAACCCCAGGTCCTTCGAGGTGGTTCTAGGTTCCTCCTGTCTGAATATCAGATAACCTTGGAGATACGAACAACTTTGTAATACCCTTTGTATATGGAAACCAGAAAAAAGGGGTGCTCCACAAACTATATCATTTATGTATGTATCGTTAGGGTGCGCTGCGCGACATTAATAATGCCCTCTCTAGATTGTGTCAGTAGGAATGTTCACCTAGAATTACGTGCTTGTCGGCAACAAAGTGATAGCATTTTTCCAGGAACAACGCGAAATTTGCCGAGGCAGCAGACAACTTCATCACCGGAGTTTCATTAACATTTGTTTCATCATTTTGTTACCATTCGTTTCTTCATGAACTATGCGACATCGTGCAGGCCAATCGAAGAAAACTGAGGGATGATATAGATACGGATATTTCTCAAAAGAGGCCCTATATATGACGATTCCGTTTGTACAGTTTTTAGAAGTATTCAATTGTTATATATCGTTTCAGCTTCTACCATTTGGGTAGAAGTTGCTCCGCATGTCCGGATCCTGTCGATAAAAAACGAACGACCACTGATGACGCAGACCAAAGACAACTCGTCGCCTGAGAATTAGATTGGTCTATCTCCCACGAAGTTTGTTTCGAGAAAATAAGCTTCAAAGTTTGAACAACATTTTCGATATTTTCTTTCGAAATATTAGTTCTGAAAAAAGTAACTCTGGAAACCCACTAAAATATGAAAATTTCTTCCAATTTTCGAGTAGATACTCCGAGTGGTTTCTTTATAATTCATTAAAATGGTTTTGGATATAGACAAAAAATATGATTTTACCAAATTCAGCATTTATTTGGGGATATAGACCATATATTCTGGATGTAGCCCAATCTAATTCTCATAATTAAAATCGAATGAAACTATAACGTATTCGGTTCATTATGGTCTATATCAATATATAAATCGAAAAGAAAGACGTCAACTTGCTTTTATTATGTGAAAGTCGAGGTAAAAGTTAGGTACATGGTGTTCAGCTTATCCATGATATTTGAAATGATTTATCCAAAATTTCACTCTTCAAACTAAACTAGTATTTTTTTATTGCACGGTAGCTTCGAAGAATAGAATGACAGACTGGCGAAAATAGTGAACAGATAAGGAACGAATTATTAGCTTCTAAATGATTATTCTTTACTATTTATCCATATTTTTCGATGGTATCGTTTTCCTTGTTCTTGTGACATTTTTCTTAACTTTAGTTACGATTGTAACTCTTTCTCCTATATATTTCCTTTCTCTGTCTGATTTTTTTGATGAATCCAGATTCTTCCTTCCATATCACTTCCAGTTTCCTGCTAATGCTACTATTATCACATTTCTTCTCTCGATGTCACTATACTTGCAAATAAACATTACTTCTGATTATTGAAAGGCTGCACTGGCCACACACATAAAGATTCAAATACACAAATCTATCTCTTCTTAGACTATGGAAACTATATATCTTCATTTCACATTAAGGACATTGACCAACGTAACACTCACTAACGCAACGTGAGTGCCATCGGCTGGGAGCGCTTTGCGTGATATAGCCCTTTATAATATCGATATATTTTTTTGATGTAACGGATATTGACCAAAATTATAGAAATTTTCATTTTATTGAAGGGAATTTCGTATAATTTGAGATGGAGAATGACTATTCTAATTCTATCGAACATGTTGATGTATACAACTCAATTTTTAAGAAAAGTGGAGATAGACCAATCTAATTCTCAGGCGACGATTACTGATTGCACGGGCCAATCCCAGTCGAGCATTCATGAACTATTGTCAATGGGGTGTCGATTCTGAACTATTTCAGTTTCCCAAACTAACCCTAACGTGAGCGTGTGGTTGAATTTGATCGATGATGTTAATCAAGAAGAGGACTGTTTAATTTAGTATACAACGGTATTCCAACAGAAACACATAATTCTGTATGGGGCATGAATGGTGGCCAATCTTTTATACTTGCCGAGAACATTCTATAAATGAATCGAAAACATATTGCCGGCGATGTACGTGGAAACTGATAAATGTTTTCTTTTGTCTCATCGCCTACAAATACCTACTAGGAAGAATTCTCAGGAATTATTTATTGTTTGGGAAAGCTTGCTGTGGCAGATTACAGAGGACGGTATAGGAAATGAGAGATGAATAAAAAATGATGACATGCCAAACATTACCAATGAGAGAAAAAGGATTAATGGATCCGCCATATATATACAGGGTGTTCGGAATCTGCTAACTCAAATTGAAATGGGTTGAGAGTATACTCCAGAGCAATAACAAATCTGAAAACAGGAGAGAAAATCAATCACGAAATGATTATATTCAAAAAATTCAACCGAACGAAGCGACTAAAAGGCATTTTTTTTCGACGAAACAGTTTCGATTACCGTTTTAAAACAGTTTATACCTACCCTACCCAACGTCATCATTTTATTAGCCGAAAAAATGCAACGTTTCATAACGTCACGTGTCACATTTATTTAACCTCAAGAAATCAAACAATGATAGTTCGCCATATTGAAACATGATTGAAACGGTCCAGGAGACGCTTTCAAAACGTTTTGAACCAGAATCAAGTGTGACGTCACAAATGGTTCAAGAAAATGGAGTGTTTCAAATAGTTTCAAAACAGTTTCTCGCAAAAAATGCCTTAACACGAGCTTTCAAATTCTGTCAAAATCGGATCATTTCACGAAATCATTTGAAATGAGAAATTAAAAATTCGGAAGTAGATTATAGCTTGAATTCATCCATTATGAAGCTTTAATACTGATAATTCCATCAAGCATAGCATTCGAGAGACTGATGCCAGACTCCACTCTGGAAACTGTATAGTAAATATTATGCGCTACTCAAATACTCCTGTAAATATAAATAGAATATCATCACCCTAAAATTGACTGATTGACCAGCAGAGCAAGGAAATATAATAAATAAACAAATTGTGGTAGGGGCAGCAACATCCAGGTGAGTTGAACGGTTCAGAGAGTTTGCGCATTTTAGTTCACTCTGGTTTGCATATACAATGAACGTCATGCACTATATGAAATAATATACGGCAGAGTCTCAGTGATGTCATAACAATGTATCTTGATATAATATGCATGGAAAGCTGACACGTTTCCTCGAACTCACCGAGCGAATGTACTTTTCTGTACCTTCCTAGCAGGACTTCCGACCAGAGATCTTTCATCTAATGAGAATCGTAATGCACATTATGTCCCGAAATTAATTCAGAAAGTACGTGACTATTATTTGGAATGCACTTTTTCAAACACTGGTCCAAAAATCTCGTTTTAAATTACGTTCGACATCTGAATACGTAAGTGTTATTATTCCAAACATGCATATTAATTACATATTTTAACCCAGTTTCTGCGAATACCGTTCTGATCCTATGCACTGGAAAACATTACATATTCAAAGCGGATAACGTGAAGAACAAATTTCTTCTGTCAACGATTGAAGAATGAATCGTTGGAAAATTGTTCAGAAAATAGACTGCAGTAGACCCATTTGATAGGAGATTTTACCAATATCTTTTCAATTATAGTTGATTGGTGATTTCTTTATGGAGATTTTCTCAAATTGGGATAATCTTGACAATATGCTATTACATAAAATGCTATACTCGGAAAAGGAGCCAGCCACAAAAAGAAGTGCCTGAGTGTAGCAATGCATATGTAGCAATTGAAGCTACACTCAATGAAAAAAAAACACCGTCTGGTGTTACCTGAGGTCCTGATTGTTTTAGTGTCAGTAAACACCGGCATATTATTCACCACTGTAGGTGTTATGTGACCTTTCCCATAGGTGTATTCAATAATCAAACTAAGTTGTCAGTAACACTAGTGTGATATTTCTGAATTTAGCAGAATGAACACTTTGGTGGAGTTCTTTGTGCATTTCCAAAAGTGCGATTTGACACCGCACTCCGCAGTGGTGTGATTTACATTCTGTGATTTCATGAAATTCTCTTCGGTGCGTTTAAACACTGAACAGATACATGCGAATACTTTTCTGGTGTGAAGAAACCCCATTTCATGAGTGTGTTTATGCGAATCAGTGCTTTTCTTCACCATTTTTTACCAAGTTGGATTACCTTTTGAAATATAATTCAAATGATGATAAACTAGACTAGGCCTAGGCCAATTGATACGTGTCTATATCATAATCATCTAATATATCATGCCCAATATTGAAATCAGGTACGGTAGGAAAAACGTCAGTGCCACCTATTGGCAAAAGTTCTAATGTTCTAAGATCAAACAGATGAGCGCATGAAATTAACACCATTCAGATGCCTACATTCAATATTTTTTGGAATAGTTACTAAAGATCGCATGCTGAATCTAACGGTGATATGAACAAAAATCTAGGCACACTGGATTCGAAGATATCGAAAGCAACTTAGACACACCATGGGATAGATCATGAAATTACCAATTCATTGATATATTATTATCATACTTGTATGTTTAATGATGGAGAAGGATATTCGTAATTTAACCTAGTTCGTATCTCTCTCTGCTTCCGATTTGACAATAATGTACCATGAAATTTGCATTACCCTGTATAGTATTGACATTCTTCTGATCACCTCTTATTCCCGTGCAATATTGATATAGCAATCTTCCTCTCATCTGGAGTGCAATAGAAAACGTTCAGTGAACGTGAAACAGCTGAGCTCTGAATTTCCTTTACTTTGTCTATAGATTATCAGGATGGAATTAGCTCATTATGCTCTTTGCCTCGTCTGTCCTCTTTGTTATCGCTCATACTATTCACACTAGTATCATGTCAATCTGATCCGTGTAATAACGATTTCGATTCCCCTGTTAACCGCCCAAGCTTATCCTGTTGAGTCGTTGAATATTTCAGTTCGTTCGAATGGATCATTCCAGCAGCATATTCAAAGAGAATAAGTCAACAGTGCTTTGTATGTGACTGAGATAACTGAAAATGGGACAGTGATCTAGAGAGCGTCGACCTTTTCAAATAACGAAACTTCATCTAATAGTGTTATATTTAGCATGGAAAGTCACAATAATATCCCTGAACCAATTAATTTCATCATCAGATATTCATATTCGTGAATACCTGGATTTTTATTGCATCACAATCTTTTTTCGTCACAAGCACAAAATTATAGAGCCCTTCGAGTTTTGGCATTCACAGAAAAGAATCTAAATTTTTACTGATCCCCAGCACTTATGTTTTGGAGCGGAAATTTGCATAGGGGTAAGATTTCTGAATCAGTGAACATCTCTATGCTATTTCTATATTCTTTTTAAATACCTACTCGGGATATTGTATCCCAAACGTGAAATATACATACTCACTTCCAAAGAAAAAGGAATCCTTCTATTTATTCTGCATCAATAGGTCTTCACCAGTACCTATATATGGGGTTTCATGCAAACTTTTCAGAAAAAGGTGAACCAAGAGAAAGGTAATACATGGAAAATACTGGGAAATAAAAAACATGAATTCTCATTTTCTGTAAAAGTAAGAGTTGATCAACAAATTTGATAGCTTCAAATGAGTTTTGCGTATAATACAGGGTGTTGTTTGAGGACGTTGACAAACTTGTAGGGGTAGTTCTTAGAAATATTTTGGGCTGAACAAAATATGTTTTTTTTAGGCTTTTCAGAGTTAACTTAACTAACTAGCTAGCTTACCGAGGAGTATACGAACTTTGATGAAAAAACGAATGCAGAAAATGTCCCATTCAATATAGCTTTCATAAGCACTCAAAGTGAATAAGTTTATCTTATTCAAATCATCCCACAACGTATACTTGATCAATACCCCGTAAGTCGAACCATATATCAAAAACCCAAAAAGTACACGATAGAAAAACTTCTCGAACCCCCAAAAACTTTACTTCCTGATGGTTACTCGTTTATCAACAAAAAAATGATAGCTATAGAAAAAGGAATTCGAATAATTACTTCATCATTGAATACCTACCATCCAATGGAGAATTTTGTAGAAAGTTTTTCATATAGACTCGATATTATTCATTTACCACTCGTACAATTAATCGTTACATGTTTTGCAACCTTGTAGATGGCAAGCACTGTGTATCACCTACTATATACCCGATATGAATATACTCACATTATGGAAAATTCAATATACTCGGGAATTTATTCACATCTAGAATATTTGAACTTCACTGCATATATAACAAGGCATAAATAGAAATATAACTACTTATATGTTCATGGAATGCAGATATCAGCAGAAAGGAAAATAATGCGCAAAAATGATACAATTTTACTCATCGAGGGAGTAGTTACATTGAATATCAAAAAGACGTCAGTCTAGGAACTTGATATAATAATCATTATCGATCGGAGAAGAATGAATAAGGAGATGAGATATGTGATGTAGACAAAATATGAGCTACGGCTAGGACGAGAATCAGTTTCATTTAGACCCCGAAACTGTAAAGGTGGAAATAAGAGTCAATCATCGAATATAACTAGTTATCGTTATTCACGAAGCCCTGTGCCCTTTCCAACCGATGTTATTATGAACTCATTTGCATTATAGAGGGTTCAGATATTTCATAATTAGGTGAGAATTTCACTCAGGTTTTGCTTCTGATAGCACGTAATGATCTAGTTAATATGAAGCATCATTCACCTACATCATTTATATAATGTGTTTGGTGACGGTTTTGGATTATTTCAGAGAGAGATATATGATGTTTCTTGAATTATATTCATTTGTAAAAAAAATTCCATAATGGAATCGTACACTATTTACGACTATTTACCAGTACTTAGGAACAAATCACTTTCCACTTGAGATATTAAAGATTATTGATTACCCATAGATAGTTTTTCGACATTTTCATATGATCCGTGAAAATATCTCAGGTTTCGATGAGTTTTCAAATGGCAGATATGACCTTCTAATAAATCTTCTCATACCTATCAATATACTGCGACCTTTATAATAGTTCTTTCAAAAGGTTACAATGGATGATCGATATAATTTTCACAGTTACTGATATACTTCATCATCAGGAAAAGCACCCTGATTGCCTACCATACCAAAAAGGAATGCTTATAATATAAAAAATTGACCAATTTGATACGATTAAATCCACTATGATGATTCAGAACAGGTAGATCACTCGAGAAAATCTACCTCAGAGTCTTAAGAGTTAATTAATCGAACTTTATGCAATCAATTCCAAAAATAATTCGAGTGATTAAATCTGTATTAAAAGTAAACAAATCGAATCTTCAGAGAGTATACTTAACTACTTTCCAAACAAAGTGCTGGTAGCTCATCAAAGAGGAATGTATTCACGATATCATCATTATATGATAAGAAAATGATAGTCCAGTAGCTCATAAGATGAATAGAGGTGCCTTTTGAAGGAAAACCGCTCTTCTTAGTAAACTTACTGAAATCTTTCATGGAATCAACCTTCGAAGTTTGTCAGCGTGAACACCCTTATATAATTATTTCGAGAGGAATATGCCCTCATGAACATGTTTCATTTACAATTTACACTGTTGCGAAAATGTCTCGCACCAAGGTGTTTGAAACGGATTAAGGGATGGTTATGAAGTTCTAGGATGATGAAAGGGATTGTATTCTGCATTTTTCAGAATAAATGTGAATTTTTTTTTCAGCATTCAGCATACCGTTGCCATCTTGAAAATTGTCTCTTTTTTACTATACTTGCCGATTTTACAATGACTTTCCAATATCATGTAATGATGATCAAAATGGAATAAATATTTTTGTTGATATTATATTTATTTTGCGAAAAGGCAATTGATTACTTCAACTCAAATTCCGAATTTGATAGTAAAGATTAAACGCATTCATACATAAATCCATGGTGATTCGATAGACAATATCACCTGTATTTATCAACAATAAATTAAATATACATCTTCCTCACAAAAATCAATTCGGGATAGCTGGCCAATATAATTCGAATTCTGATATACCTAAATCAAACATTTATGGCTTCAAATTAAATCATCCACTTTATGTTAATGCCTATCATTCATCGTATTTCATGAATTTGTTCACCATTCAATCATCGAACGTCATGACTGACTCTTCAGGTTCGAAAGATTGCCAAATATGGTTTGGTATGAAAAACAATCAGAAACAAAATCTTTGTATTCTTCAGATTTGATTTGTTTGGGGCTTGTTGGCTATAGGCTCTTCATTGCGACCTTTGCAGATCGAATATTGTGGATACCCTCATGAGGTACCCTGATGAGGTAACCATCTTGGCAGAACGAAGCAGAACCAAGGATTTTTACCATAGGGGAAGAAAATCATTTTGGATGATCTGTTATCAGAGTGGGTAACTCATTTCTTTACTTTGACCCTCTAGACATTAACTAACATCAGTTGTTTGGATTTTTAAATGTATTTATGCTCTATAAATTTCCAGCAATCAATCAAAAAAACACTGTGTATATGTATTATTTCATAACTGTTGGTATGGCACATTTGAATTTGGCGCGCCCCCACCAATGAAGAAACAAGAATCCTGCCAAAATTAAAACACAGGAAATAGTTCACTCAGAAATAATGAGCTCTTGATACCCTCTCATAATTCATATTGTTTCATTGTTTGCCTCCATGGAGATGAATGGGGAGTAAGTCCCTTTGAATTGCTGAAATATAATTAATGAGTTTTTCCAGTTTGTGAGGGGTATGGATGACCATCCAATAAAAAAATTAATTGCATAATTCGAGCATCACATGATAAGAGTAATATGATAATGACACGATATGTTTCGATGAATCTATCATATACAGTGTCAAAACTGAAAGTTGCCATTGAAAAATTTCGGAAATGAATGATATTGTAACGATATTTCTACTTGGTTTCGTGAAATTCAAACACTCAGTACAAAACTGAACAATTTATTTCACTAAACACACTAAATACAACTCAATAAACACTTAGTTGAATCACAACGATATTCGCTTTATAAATCTCAATGTTCAGTGTACTAGTTTTCCCTTTCTTTCTAATCTGATCTGTCCGCGAAGCCGCGGTTCTTATATAGGTAAAAACATCATTGTCCAGAAATAACAGGAATTAACTGGAAGTATTTTTCATATTCGACGGCAATGAATCATCCGCTAATTATAGAGGTGCGTGGTGCGTCTGCGACCGATGCCTTCGGAGTGGGTCACGCGTCGAGATGATGATTTCCGGCCTTCTCGGAAATGCCAGCAGTTCGTAACAATATATACTCAGGAAAATATACTGGGCCAATTGTTTATTCACATCACCATTTCGTGATTTACATGCAGCTAACACACAGCTGTATTTTTCATTCATATATTCTGATATAATTCAATAATAATATCAACGAAGTAACAAAGAAAGGTCTATATAATATCTCAAGAACCATATATTATTATGCAAACATTTAAGTCTAGTACCAAACTCAGCTCATGATAATATATGTATAGATATACACTCCCTTACTCATATAAATAAAGTTACAAATATAAATGAGGTTTGCAATTTGAACTTCTGACAAAAAACTCAGCTCTGTTTGTGAATTTTTTTTTTCTAACTTACATATAGGTCCCAGAATTGTTCATCGCCGATCTTCCAACAATTCAGCCAGGTAATATGTCTATGTAATTAATGATGACGAGAGGGGCTCCCATGGCAACATAAACATGTGGTTGAGCAAACGTAAACCAACATTTATGTTTTTGACAGCACTGCTTCACATTGAAACTATTATGATGAAATAGAGCAATATACACACAACTAACTTGCACAGTATGATATGCTGATCATAATAACAATGCATCAAATTGAAACTTCCAATTTTGATTAAATTTTCATGGCACGGTTGATTCAACCACAAAATAACCGGGTGTGGGCCGAATATAAAGAATTGACATTTGCCAATCGGAATGGATATTTTATTTATTATTACAGGCACATACGGGATTCAAAATGTATGTTTTTTGCGGTGTTTGACAAGAACAAAACGTAGTCCAACTCAGGTTGAGGCGGGCTCGTACATCCTATACAAAAAAAGGTTATCAGCTCGACTCTGTTGAGTGGTTTTAATGGCGAAGGCTTCCCTAGGGAATAAAATATAATATGCCAACAATTTGCAACAAGCTCTTCTAGGTTGTTTGTTTGTGGTGAGGAATGCTAACTCCGTTGAAATTTGCATACAGGGGGTCCCAACTGACGAGACTTTCTGAATAACTTAGGACGTAATAATTTTCTGGAACATTAGTGGAAGTCAACCGTATTTGAAGGGGAGGCCCATTTCAATGTAATGCTTGCATGGAAATAGGTATTCATCGACTTAACAGGTGGGATTAGGAAAAGCCGTTCACATTATGATAATGATGGAAATAGTAATGTTGTGTTTTCGTTTGTGATTATTATCATTGATACAACCACCTTTTCTTTATTTGGAGCTGTCATTGTCAAACATGTTTTGGTATGTGAGTGATTTCCGAATATCCACTGTTATGGAAGAGAAACATCTACTGAATAAATGTACATATGATTATTGACACGCATCTGCAATTAGAGTTTTTTGGCACGTAATCACTTTATTCTGCTCTATGTGTACCTATATGACAAGATTAAGTGGAATTGATGTCATCAATTTCGTTCTCGCCAATAATAAACAGAGCAAGGGGGCGGATTATTTATAGACACACTGTATACGCTCTGCAAACAACGTTCAAGTATTTATGCGTTGAGCAATTAACTGCATTACACGTGCAGGATAATACCAGCCTGAAGAGAGAAACAACTAATAAAATGTATTGCTCGCTTGGGAAATTAATATCCAAGTGTCTTAATCCCAACCTCTGTAGCAAACTGCTGCCTTATTTTTCAGAATGCGTATCAACCCAAGACATTTTCTCATGATCCTTTTCTTGTTGAACGTCTCAGCTTGATATATTCTTCGACTGATAACTCCAAACTCATGCTTTCGTCTTCTCGTTTGGATATATATTATTTATAGACCGGTAATTGGTCTTCTTGGATCCTACGTCACATAACTTCAACGCCAGCTAGGAAAATGAGTTTTGTTTGTCACTCCGATATTTTTTATTACCTTTCAAACTCAATTCAATTTCAGAATGAACGTATTTGTTTTTAGTAACTTTCAGCAACACCAAACCACATCGTGGAAAACTAGACCAGAGGGCTACCAATCTCTATAGTGAAATATTCGGTGCTTAGAGTCTATACATGCCCTTATTGAGATTGATCAATGTCTTCTCCACCGCAAATATGCCCTGTATACCTAATGTCAACTTTCTTTTCATACATGCTACAAATTTCTTAAACATCATGAACCAACCAACACACATCAAACACGTTAAAGAGCCATGTTTTCTATTCCTATCTCATTCCTATGCCTTTACTGTATTTCAGATTTTTCTTGACAAATAAACACGGAAAAGCAGAAATACCGGAGAAGGGTTTTACCTTGATCAGAGCGGAGCAGGCGGATTATTATCACCTTAATTTTATTTGTAGGCAATTTACGCTGTGCTCCTTCCTCCTTGCCATTGCTAAGACGTTTAAAATTATGCAAGTAGTCGTTGCTAAGTTGCGACCAACTCAAGGAGGGTGCCACTTAGCTAGCCTCTATCAGAAACATGTATTATACATAGCCCGTATCTCTCGACATTACACTCTGCAATATTGAGTAAACAGATTAGTTTATCATCCCGTTATATTCCACCTAATACTGTTGGTCAACAGTTCAGATGTGATTAATGTTGAGATTATTGCTCCTTTATTATCCAAATTGATCAGTTTGGATATTCCGAATAGTGTTTGTTACCTACTTCACTTTCCACAATAATAGAGTCGTTAGCATCGTATCAGTTTCTATATAGTTATTCCAATTTAGATATCTGTAACTTTGAAAGCCATCCGCAATATACCTCAATTTACTTTAATGAGAGACATGGTGATTATACCCACTCGATGGGGCACTGAGTTTGAACATTCGGTCAATATTTTCTCAAGGTGCTCTGCTTTCCTTTGCCCTATGGACTGGGGATTAGGAATGCCAATTTCTTTTTCGGCAAGTACCCACTTCCCGGATGCATTTTCTTTGGAAAAGTGGCACTTTTCCAGCCTAGTCCGGGAAGCAAGCCTCTTCTCCAGTTGATTGCAATATTTGCGACTGCGTTTGTGTGAACATTTGTTTTTCTTTACGCCTATAGGCCTTCTGGCTAGAGAGCACAACAAAATCGTTTTCGCAATATTCAAACATTTTCGTTAAAACGACCATATTCAGAGAAAATTGTGATAAGTTAATGTAGGTATTAAAAGAAAAAAAACATCAGATGTGATGAAAATCAAGTAATCCACTCATCAGAATGATCATCTCATGATAGGGTAAGGATTTCATTACTTCATATAGGAAGTAGGCATTGTGAATTACTCGAATACAATAGTAGAAATACCCCAGACACAAAATGTGAGAATTATCATTGATGGGTACCTAATAAGGAATAATCCTGAATGTCATATAAATGAACTTTTTTTCACATCACACAGGAATTAGTAAAGATAAACTGTTTTTTAAAACAAACACTTGTCTACTTGCCAAAAAATAATAATATCCAGGTCTCACGTTATTACTTATAGATAGAACTTTATTGAAATAGGATATCCAAATATACAAATAAGCTAGAACTGTATTAATAAAAAAAGGGTGTGTGGTACATATTAACATGATTTAAAAAATATTTAAGAACAATCAAAATATATGACAAACATTGAAACATGACATAGCATGACATAAGATTGTAGCTACAGGTAACAAACATATAAAAAATATCATATTTGTACATTGGAGGCAATTTTTTTCAGTTCGTATTTGAATATGTTCAGAGATGGGCTATTTTTAATTACATTTGCTAATTTGTTTAAATGATCGAAACCCTTGAAAAACAAAGAATTCATGGTGTTTTTGTGATTTGTTCTGTTTATATATAAATTATTATTATTTCGGGTGAAGTGGTGGTGAATATCATGATGGAAGACAATGTACTTTTCGAAATAAGATGGTTCTAAATTGTTCAATATTTTGTAAACGAAGATCATTGTGAAATATAGCAGTCTTTGGGAAATAGATTGCGAATTTGAAACATTAAGCATTATATTGATAGGAGTATCCCTACGGCACTTCAAAATGATCCTCATACCACGAATCTGAAGTTTTTAGAGTTGAACAGATATAGGATAGAGGAACAGTAGTCAAAGTATGCTGCCAATTCTAGAAAAAAAATAATGTCTTCAGAATTTTTTTATAAATATACTCAAAAATGATCTTTTGAAGTCAAGGAACACAGCCACAACACACTTATTATTATCCAGTTCAGTTTTGAATTTATTTGTATAGTTATAGCTAAAAATAAACATCTGTTCATCTGTTTCAGGTGCCGTCGGATATATTCTCAATACATTTTGGAACGGCAGCGTCACATGTAGCTACGGCAGCGGAGTTTATAAATTGAGCTTAATAGTAAGATGAATTTTGGGTAACGGAACAATTGTACTACTTTTCAATCTTTCAGGTATTTGACCAGTTTCAAGAGAGTTATTGATAAAATACCAAAGGTGGGAACTATAGGAAATGAAACTAATATCTGTTCTGATTACTGAGATTCTCAATCTGAAAATAAATATTGAGACCACACATTTCTATGGATTACAGCCACACATTTGGAACGCCAGAGATGGCAAACATTATTCAGAATAGTTCGAACATCATTGATGCAAAATATTCCAGATCGATAGCACAAAAGTATAACGACACGTTGATAGCTTCCCAGATAACTCCAACTTGTTTTGGAGCGGCGACAGTCCAAAATCATTTATTATTCAAATCCACAGAGATTTGCTGAAGCATTGAACTACTTATCAAGGGGGCGAAAAAAACGGAAACGAAAGAGATGGAATAAAACCATTGAAAATAGATTTAGGTATATAGTTAAAAGGAACATTAGGAAGATTTGAAAATAGGTAATTCGTTACTTCGTTCATATTGGATTTCTCAACTACAGCCAGATGGAACGTTTAATGTGTGCAAGGTGGTGTGGCCGAAAATTGAACAGATCGAATATCTTGAAGAAATATGTTTTAGTTACTTTACTTTAGATAATGTTCATGGTAGATCACCTCTATCAGGCTAGACAAGCTCTGAGTGGCCCCCATTTTCAGGCTGGAGACCTGCCGAACTTCTCTCTACCATAAATATTTTTCTGTCGCAGAGCGAATCATATTAACGTTTTCGAGAAGTGAAATTCTATCCAAATCTCAGGTGTTTATAAAAATACTGAGCATAGTGGCTCATAAGAAATCGTCTTTGTATGATGATGTTTGTATGGAAAGATGTTGCAATTCACATTTGGGCCACGCTGTATGGAAAAATAGGGAAAAGAGAAACCGTATTCGACGACTGACTGATGCAGTAGGAGTGTGGAATCTGTAATGACAAGGGTGAGCGACGACGCAAAAGTATACCATGAAACCCAACCATTTAGGCATTTTCGCATGTATTACATTATCGAAGTTGAACTGGAATTTTCTTATACTAAAGAAGCTAGCAAAGCCACACACGAATTTCGACTCGGGATAGATCACATAATATTAGGCTCATTTTAGGCTAATTTATTACCCTATTCCCAAATTTTTTGCTCTTCTCTTTGACAGAAAAAACTGTGGCTTCGCTAGCTTCTGCCGAACTCAGCAGAGCCATTTTTGAAAAACAATAATTTTGGTGTTTTGAAATAGCCAAATTGTAGAGCTTATTTTAGGCTATTTTATTACCCTATTCCCATTTTTTTTGTTCCCTCCCTTAATAGAAAAACTTGTGGCTTTGCTAGCTTCGGGCGAACTCAGCAAAGCCATTTTTGAAAATTCACTTTTTTTTGCGATTCAATATAACGATATCCAAGTACTAATTTTAGGCTAATTAATTACCCTAATTTGATTTTTTTTGCTCCACGCATTACAGAAAAAAACAAGATTTTTCGATTTTCGCCAAGTCGATGATGCAATCATTTCAAATTATAATTTTTTGACGATTTAACTTGTCAAAACGTCGATAAAACATTCTAACATGGTCATTTTATTGATCCAGCGATGAGTATCATCGGTTTGACAAGTTAAATCGTCAAAAAATTATAATTTGAAATGATTGCATCATCGACTTGGCGAAAATCGAAAAATCTTGTTTTTTTCTGTAATGCGTGGAGCAAAAAAAATCAAATTAGGGTAATTAATTAGCCTAAAATTAGTCTTAAAATGTCCAAATATCAAATGACAGAAAAATAATGTTTTTGAAAAAATTGCTCTGCTGAGTTCGCCCGAAGCCAGCAAAGCCACAGGTTTTTTTTAAAAAACGTCGAATAAAACATTCCAACATGGACATTTCATTGATCCAGCGATGGGTATCATCGGTTTGACAAGTTAATTCGTCAAAAAATTATAATTTGAAATGATTGCATCATCATCGACTTGGCGAAAATCGAAAAATCTTGTTTTTTTCTGTAATGCGTGGAGCAAAAAAAATCAAATTAGGGTAATTAATTAGCCTAAAATGAGCCTAAAATTATGTGATCTATCCCGAGTCGAAATTCGTGTGTGGCTTTGCTAGCTTCTTTAGTATAATTTTCTTCACTTATTTCCTCAAATTACTGGATGCTTGACTGGATGCTGGTTGAAGAAATGTGTTCATTTCGATTTGGGGCGCAATAAATACTAATACATGGAAAAAATATAACAATGATAATATGTTCAGGCTCACGTCACGTCACCCTGTAGAGATGCGTTAGTTCACACTACTGAAGTAGCATGATAGAAGATAATAATTATTTGAGATGTGAATTAATGCATACCAAATTGTTAGGCAGATTTAGTAAACGTTAAGTTTCAATAGTTATATTATGTCATTTCTATTTCACATTTGTTGCTGTTGTGTAGTGGGTCGCAATTTTTTGAAATTGAGTCTAGAAATAATTCATGAATAACATTTCTTCAAAAGGTTGGTAAGGCCAGGCCATACCAAAAAGATCATCACGGAGGACAGACGTTACGTTAAAATATGCGCATTTCAAAATAAAAACTGAATTGTCGATTTCCTGACAAAACTGAGGTGATCGATAATGATCCTCAATTTATCAATTTCTGTATTAACAACGTACTGAATCTAGTAACTCATTGCATTTTATCACGTACCAGTATTCTAAAGCTGCTGACTGCTATTGATAACCGTGCTATCGTCAGATTCCCCGCATACTATTTGCACAACGATTAAGGAGACCAATATATTATACCAATTCCTAAATTAATTGGGTGCTGAAGTTTAGCAACACCGTTTCATGAATATATTGGAGACATTATTTTATATCAGAGTGATTTATATTCATTAAACAAACATAATAGCGATCATGAGGATTGATAGTACGATGACCTATTCTTTTCTGGTTTGTTATTTTTCATAGGGAACTCATGAGTTGCAATTACTCAGTAATCACAAAGTATCTGAGCTTTCAAAAACAGACACCGTTGTCTTCTAAATATGGAAATTATATTTACAAAACATTCTCAAGATTCTGAATCTCTATACTATCAGAAACGGAAAGGGATGTCCAAAGTCAGCTTCAGGAATAAACACTCTTCTTCCTTTGACAACATACGGACAATATTAATAATATCTGAAAAATCGAATTCATCGGAGTGATTTGAAAACGATTATGCCGATCGTTTGATTGATTATATGGTGATACAATATTTTCCTGTCCGAGCGTGCGCCTACGAAGATAGATTTCCCAGGAGTGGAACAATAAAAAACACTTGAACACCCAACTGTTTTGAAATCCTGCTCTGATTCCATATGTATATCATTAATAAAATACGTCAAGCCATTCTCCCGCATTGGAGTCACCGTAAAAGCAGAATCATGTAAAAACTAAAAACTTCATCAGGGGCTCCCAGATCATTCATGCTGTAAATATTAATCCAGGACTCCATAGGAACATTCACTGCGTTAAATTATAGTAATTGAATCATGCAGGAGATATACCAACGAAAAATCAATGGTCAATGCAATGGAAGGAAAATAATACCTGGTAGCATATAAGAAGGCAGCAAAAATTTTCTTGAATAAATGTCTATTTCAAGGTCAATTAAAATTCAATGTGAATCTCAAATAAAAATAACACATTTCAGGTAATAAAATTTTCAATATCTACACACATAATAAATCCTTTTTGATATTGATTGAACATGAAGAAAAATGTTCAATAACCTCGTTACTTCAACGATCGTCCGATGCATCAAAGCACGAAGATGCATTTGGTCCGAAATTATCCAGATTTAACTCTACGTCAATAAAAACTTTCCCAATGTAATGCATTTTACTCACGAGAGAAGTTTCCATTGAAGCAGGTTCATTATGGAAAATACTTCAACTTTGTTGAATAATATTATGTTTGTAGTCACCTAGGAAACCCCGTGAGAACTATTAAATATTCCCTGCGGTCGAAAATTATAACCTTCAATATTTCATGAGCTGAGCCGAAACTCTTTTCTAACTTTAAATTTCTAGTTGGATGGGGGTAGCTGATTCGACAATGAATACGTTTTGGTATTTTTCAATCGGGGCAACAGTTATATTGCCGTCGTGTAATCAATGAATCAAATATCGATGATGATCAACTCGAGTTGAGGTGGTAAAAATTCGAAGAATAATGACATCTTATAATGCTAGCAGAACCACTTTGGATTCGAATTTTTCTTGCGCCATAATTCAATAAATATTCAATCCTTGCCCCTTTTTGCTCTTGATTTCATACGGAGAATCCTGAATTCTGCACGACCAGTTTAAAAAATCTTAGTTATGGAAATCATCCATTCTCAAAGTGGTCCAATTTGAATACAATCAAATGAAAAACTCAAAGTCGGTCGACCACACAATATAATAAAATAATGAAAAAGTGGGTGTAACTATAGTTTCGGCTCAACAGCCATCATCAGACACAGTAAGTAATAATCAAATTCAAAGAAAGGGGTATAAACCAAATCAATGCCAAAATCGGATATCGGAAATCAATCATACATCAAAATACATCTTGTTTAAATTTGCATAGCCACCAAAAGAAGCTAAATATCAAAATTAAAGCAGAGTTGAAGAACATCATCCTCCACTGATGGTAGTCAGTGAATACTGACTACCATCTGGTGGCTATGCAAATTTAAACAAGATGTATTTTGATGTATGATTGATTTCCGATATCCGATTTTGGCATTGATTTGGTTTATACCCCTTTCTTTGAATTTGATTATTACTTACTGTGTCTGATGATGGCTGTTGAGCCGAAACTATAGTTACACCCACTTTTTCATTATTTTATTATATTGTGTGGTCGACCGACTTTGAGTTTTTCATTTGATTGTATTAAAAAATCTTGATTATACCACAAGATAGGACCTTCAAATTTTCTTTTCTGTTTGGTTTTGCCAGGTTAAAGGTTGAGATAGCAAAAGCTATAGGATAAGAGCCTTAGAAGAGACTCTGATTATGATACAATAATCAGTGAGCTATTCCATTCCAGCTCTGATTGTTGCATGGTATTGGTGACAAGACTAACCCTTGATGTTGATGTCATCATAAATCACATTTCATAGCGTTTGTTATTGAAACAAGCCAATTCTCAGGGCTATTCGGAGAGGATGAAAAACGTGAACTGTAAAATCGTCTGATTACTTTTATGTCCTTGCAACCAGAAGATGCAGGGCCGTAAAAGCGTCGTTATATTTTCTGAAGGAAATCTAATCGTAACTGGCCTAGCTTTTCAGCTTTCCAACGAAGACAAACGGAAGAAGAACTCATATCATAATAGCCTTCTAGTCAAAGGAAGCTAGAATGAATCGATGTATCTAGCATTAACTCGATCAAAAAAATTAAATTAATGTTATTCACATTTTCTTTTGTGGATTTCAATAATGCAATACATTACTGTTCTGTGAAAACTTTTGATGATAAAAAATCTATATTCAGACGCGTAATTTCAATACCCTATATCTTACCACCCCTGTGAAATCGTTACTATTTGATAGATTTTGAAAAACTCTTTTTGTTGAATAGGTATTTTAAATATCTAACCGACAACATATAGAGTGAGATTCTAAATCGGGATCACTTGAAACAAACCTGTATCGATTTTCATCATCATAAAACACAGGATGTCCGATTTTTTTTTCGATATTTCATCAAAAAAATCTATTATTGTTGTATTTTTGGGAAGAATCAATGACAAATTATAATTAAGGATTACTTCCAACATATCTGTACCAATTTTTATCATTGAAATATACAATTTGTATTAGGTAAAGAAATAAGGTAGGTAACAAAAATCGCCGAACATATTGAAACGTGCATTGGAGTATCAGGTAGATCATCCTCAATAAAAATTTGTCATTGATTCTTTCCAAAATTTCAACAATCGTACATTTTTTTGATTGAAAAAAAAATTCTATGATGATTCGGTGTTTCATTCGGTGTTTCAAGTGATCCTGATTCAGAATCCATCATCATTTTTTTTTGAAAAAAATCCCTTATATTACTTTTTGAAAAATTAGTCAGCAAAAAAATATAATAACTCTTTTGTTGGATAGACATTTCAAATATAAATAATAACGATTTTACAGGGGTGGTAAGTAAGTTTATGGCATTTTTGTATTTCCGTTAATTGTAACTCACACTGTATAAAATCGATCTTAATTTAATTGATAAACATAATCAAGTCCCATTAACAAATAATATATCATATAAAAATACGAATCATTGCCATCGAGTTCAGAGTAGGAATAAATATTTCTTCAACTATTTCTTTTATAATGAAAGTATGTATGTAGATGATCTACTATTTTTCTGATGAAGGTATGCGAATTTATTTCTAACATACAGTAATGCTATACAGAATTAGGAGAAATTTTGAAGTCACGTTGTACTTTCGAAGAATAGAGGTTCTATTCCTTCTGGAATATGTGGGATTGATCTGGTGTGGTTTGGTAACAGGTGTTGAATTCGACTGCTATTCAACGCAAATTCTAGTCACGATTATCACATTTCCGCCATGTTCTTTGGGAAAGGCATTTGTACAGTGTGTCAAATTCAAAAGTTGCCAGTTATTCATGGGTTTAGCCATTGTCGATCTAAATGTACACCTAGTAGAAGGTATAATATTGTCTGTTCACTCAAGCCCCAAACGTCTGCCAAGTTGAGGTAGCTACTTTATAGAAGTCGTTCGATGCTCATTTGTTTCAGTTTTTTCTCTGTCAGCGACCCAATTATAGGTTGAGGTTATGGTCTTCTTTTTTTGACTTCAGCACATATTGTATGTAACTATCATAATCTGACATAATTTTACTTTTTATACGAATTTCTACTCGAAAAGGTCCAATAACAGATTTTAGAAACAATAATAAGGCATATTCCAAGGAAAATTTTTGGAGGTACTCACGTATTTTGGCCTCCCAGAACAAGAATCCGAAACGCTTGCTTCATAAATACACACCCACCATTTGACATCTTAAAATTCTTCTACTAAAAACACAAAATTCGTCCTTCTTTTAGTTAAAACACCACACACGCTCACATTAACTTATCTTCAACACTTTTCAGCGAAAGAATTCAATATTTTTCAAAAAATGTACCGTTCTTCGGAAACACTAGACTTTGATCTGTCAACTTGAGACTGTCACAAAGTTCCGCTCCCGTCATGCTTCTAGATGGGTTTGGTAAATTTTTTTGAATCTTTTCAAATATACTAGTGTTTTCTGCTGAAAATTGTTGAAAATAAGTGAATGTAAGTGTGTGTGTTGTGTTAGTTTAAAGAAGGATTAATTTTTGTGTGCTTTCTTCAGAGGGTATGAATTATGCGTGGAGCAAATATACAACTCAACGTAAGTGATTAAAATACTATCAACTTGTACATTCGATATGCCAATACATTCACTTGCCTCGCATTTGAGTTTCTCAAGATGTTTTTTCTGCTTCCTGATTCCCTGATCAATAATATCAAACAATTCTGTGCTTGAAACAGGAGATTCTCTGTGCTAAAAAGAGCGAGTAATTCAAAATGTAAATAAAAACGTTAGGTTATGCCCAGTATGACACTTCAAGTTCAAAATAGTTCACGGTTATTATGAGAAGATGTCTCTACCTTACAGAAGAAGATGCGTAATTGTTTCCAGTGAACAGACAATATTATAGTTCTAGCCTACTAGGTTTCCATTTAGATCGACAATGGTTTAGCCATGATATCCTTTCAACTCGCCTTTTTCATGTCCGAGATATTTCACTTCACGGCAACTTTTTAATTTGACACACTATATACATCTACAACCTAACCTCTTGACACACAATATAAAAGACAGATGAATCACGTTTTTGGATGTAGTCCGTGGCTTCGCCATTATTTTTGCATGCATGTCCAGTTTCTTGTTCCGTTGTTTCTTGTCACTTGTAAATATTACAAAAATAAATTTCCGGGCAAAGGAAGCTAGGGCTTCGTTGCCTTCACACTGTGGTTCAGGAAAGAGTGGCGAGAGTTAATATGGAACAACAATCCAGGCACTGTGAAAAAACCTCAGAAAAAACACTTTCGAGTATAATAGAAACGGTTCAGGATTTGTGTCACTTCAAGCGAATGAAAATATTTCATCGACTAATCATGCTATTCGATATTTCTTCTCAAAGATGAAATGCAAAAGGTCGTAGGAGCTGCGAATTGAATAATCTACGGTTTATCCCAAAATCATTGAATCTGAATATGGAAATCATCTACTTCAAATTGATTGCATTGCACTGGGCCAGGATCATTAGGAAATATTAAATGTTATGCCGCCAAATGTTACCTATTCCACACGACCATTATATTTTCAATATATTGAATACGAAACTTCTGGAAATGTTATCGCATATCGGAGCAGTAATCTTTCGGGAAATTTCCATTTCGTGTTACGAAGTTTTTCCTTTCTTCACAACTTCAATGTATGAAATCTCCACTTCCAGTATATGTCTATATTTATTGTGGTACATTCTTATTCGATCGAAAGCTTTCATCGGATATGCTGAAGTATTCTTTACGGCCTTTCTCTGTAGCATCGAAAATCTCATCAAAGACCTTTTAGTCGTATTTGGATGCCATTCGCTTCCTTCATCTGTTCTGTTTTGTTTTGGGATGAGAATCTTTATTGTAATTATGTTTTACCATATATTTATCTTACTGAAATTCAACTAGTCCTTCGTCAGATGAATGAAGAGACCTTCGACTATCTATGTATAAAGTTCAAAATGACATACTGTTGTGAAAAACAACACTTCATCTCTCTTTCCGAAGTCATAACGTTACAAATAATTGGACACCTGTCAAAACGGTTTATTGTACGATCGATAATATCGTAACATCATTAATGTTTGAAGGAAGTTGGTCCAGTACACCATTATAGACAAGGTGAACATTGGACCATCAATAATAACCAACCCATGAGTTAGATATCGATATATTGCGGTGAAACAAAATGTTTACAATGTTGTAGAGGATTCCAGAGGTTTCAAATATCGAGAAAACTAACCTCGACGCGATTGATGATTTTTTTTTGAATTATCAATATATTTCCTTCCAGAAAACGAGGTATGTCAAATATCGTGTTTCTCAAATTTCTGTGACCCAGAAGTAAATATTATTATTATTATTGGAATGTTCCACTCACAAAATTACGGAAGGGTGCTGGAGTTATATCGCGGTGATTAATTGTTTATTTTCCTGACCAACAGACAGATTCAATTTTTTTGTTTTCAAGTACCTAATTGATATTTTCATTCCATTCGATAATTAATAATGATTCCTGAAATGTCGGCATCACGATTCCCCATCATCGATTATTTGTTTTCAAAAATGCAAACAATAACGGCGAACGAGAAGTTATTTACTTTCAATCAACAGCAAACCAATCTGGAAGGATTTCTCATAATAGGTCCAATTTTTATGCAAATAAAATGATGAAACATAACACTTTATTCGTAAATCCTTATATAGAGGGATCAAATCCACTGAGAATTGATTATGAAATATAATTTCATGACACTCTAATATCGCATCTTGTGGAAAAGAATTCTAAAAATCTTTATATATGAATGGAATGTAGATGCCAGCTCAGATTGTACCAACTCCATCAAATTGATTTTATGGATTCCAACCTCATAAGCTCACATCAATTATCGCTTTTCAGGGTGATCATATTTCTTCAATATCTTTTTTATCGGAAACAACACATGTCTTCTGAATATTTTTGTAATACTTTGTGAAGAACCATGAACAGGTAAATCCGAAACAGCCTGTATATTCCACTTCAAATTCCATATTGTATGTTTATGCTGCTTCACCATGTTCATCATAGTTATTATTCCCTTTCGATTAATTTTCCCATGCATATAAAAGGAACTATATACCAATCGATCCATGAATATTTTTGACATCACCAGGCAATTATAGTGTATCTGTTTTTCGAGTATGGATACATCATCAATAAAATACATGTGGCCTTTTAAATTGTTGATGACTTCCCACAATAATACATCCACATTATGATGAAATAGCGGAAACAGCAAATGCATGGTTCAAAAAATCTAGTGATTTATGATTTGGAGGATATAAAGTCTCTTTCATTAGATGGCACGCGACATAATTATTTGATTCCAGAAGATATGGTTGGTTGAATGTTTTATTTATTATCTACTTATCGGTATTGTCGTATCTGAACTTCAATCGTAAATAAGTCTATAATATAGTAACATCCATAAAGATGATATCTACTTCTGAATAAATGAGTAGGTAACTTCGATATGGTGATATGCGAGGAAATGTTCAATTACTTTCATGTTTGGAATTGATGTTGTTATTCCAAAATCAATCGAAGATAGACATTTTCTATGAATAGGTTGGTTTGTCCTCGGGTTTGTCCCACATGATCTCGCACATGACGCTATTCGTTACGAAAAGTTAACACAATTTTTGAAAGAAAAATCGACACCCTGTGGAAACAACATTGATGACTCATAAACTCGCCAAAGAAATATTTCGGTGTTCAGCTGAGAGAGCAAGACATTTTTGACAATCATTCGACGGTGCCAAATGTACCCAAAAAAGACATCAGTGATATGTCTTATCGTTTACTACAACAAGAAATATATATTCATTCAGACTACGAGATGAATGATAGCGAACGAACCTTAATTTACTTCAATAATAGTTATAAATAGTATAATGTCATAATATCACAAAACACAAACTGTTCAATGAACATGACACAGATCTTCGTGATAAGGGTTGAGATGAAACCCTGAAACAATAAATGGCCGCATAACCCTAAAGACAAAAGTCATTTTGAAGACGACATAAGTCATATTTTCGCTCCAGTCTGAAATGACGAACCTGACAGATATGGAAATAGATGCGTTTTACGTCATGGCAAAAAAAGCATATGATTTCGCGTGTGATTAGTCGTCACGGGTTAGTATGTGGAGGTCAATCAAACATTTTACCGCGTTTTTGTGATTGGAGATATAATGAATTTTAATATTTTATTATTTTTATCCACGGAGACCTGAGGAAAAAATAGTCTGAAGCAGATTTGGTTAGTGTTTTCAAATTATGAAATATTTTTTTTTAATAAGAAACTGGTGTTTTCTGAGATTGCATGATTCTGACAATTTTGAGCTGCAGTAGTATAGCAGCACCTGCTGTAGTTTTGTCACTATTGAAAGAAAGTAATAGATTAATAAAAGTAACAGATTAATGAAAAAGCGTTGTGCATAAATGGTAAAATCCGAGGTAAAATCCCAAACCCAATATGAAACAAGAATGTTTCAACTAATATAGCTGGTGCCACTTACATAATAATACAGCACGAAATACCATTAAGTAATTGTTCACTTGTTACCAATGGCCACTAGTATTATTTATTGATTATATTATTCGTCCATATTCAACCAGTGAAATTCACTTTCATCCTGGCACTCACTAGGTACTGTTTTTTTTTTCTTTGCGTGTAGGAATCCCGTAGAAATTGCAAGTAACTTATTTCAACTATAATTCGGTGCTAGATGTCTTGATAGCATCTCGCAGTGATAACAATAAGGGCCTCACATGAATGTTCTGAGTAATTGTTACAAGTTCCCGTGGTTCACAGACCGGTAATACCTCTGAGAGATGCCTTTCCTGAATTCCAAATGAAATTAATTTATGCAATAAGACCTGGCCGTATTCTTGTCCTAAGTAGACTAGGGGCTGCTAGACAGTGTCGTTTAAACCTTCCTCTGGATATTTGCATGTTGCAGAATATGTTTTGATTCCATCATTCGGAAGTACCAAAATGATATAGGTCACTGCGACATGAGCTTTCATAATTACATGTTTATCAAGTAGGTAACAAGACAAAAATGGTACGTAATTTTTCCGAATTTTTCCCAGATAAGATGATGCATTTTTGAAGTGTTAAAATGTCCTCCTCACCAAACCACCGACATTCCAGATGATGGAGGATGTTGGCTCACACATTTTTCAACTCTAGACGAATCGAGAAATATAAAATTACGCAGCAATAGATTAAGACAAGGCTTTGGCAACATAGTTGTCGTTTCTATGGATGCTTACAAATAATTCGTTTCTATAACAAATTCATGATTACGCGAAGGGAAAAACTGAAACCGTTCCCCAAACTAAATCGATTTATGTTCCACGTATAATCTACCTTAATTTGAATTCTCTTCATCTTCAGACGACTCGAGATCACTGAAAACAACACTAAAACTAATTTTGCGAGAATATCAATGGTAAATATATAGTTATTGGGCTCCTCCCTGTAGAGACACGCGGTTTTGAGGATCTTAAGTAGTTTGGCCTCCTGAACAAAAAATTCAAATGACATTTTTGGAGTTCTTAACTAGTTTCGGAGATACGGCCCCTCAAAGACGGGTTTCGGGCATATGTTCTGCCCGCTTGTTCTCCACCAATTACC
The DNA here is from genome assembly GCA_029955515.1 of Chrysomela aeneicollis. Classification (NCBI taxonomy): domain Eukaryota; kingdom Metazoa; phylum Arthropoda; class Insecta; order Coleoptera; family Chrysomelidae; genus Chrysomela; species Chrysomela aeneicollis. The sequence continues at coordinate 15,578,161 of JARUHQ010000015.1, read as the reverse complement.
GCTCAGAATTGCTCCTTCTTTTTACCAGCACAATTTAAACACTCCAACTGAACAATATCAACACATTTTCTTAAATAATTCACTTTGAAATTAAAAAAAAATCGCCCTTCTTTCATGCACGAAAAAAATTATTAATCTTGACATTTCAACGATTTCAAATTTTTCACTAAATCAATGCAAAATCTTTCTTATTGAATTCACCGCCTAATTTTCGTTTCCTTAATTTCAATGTTAGAGTGTGGATACCTCGGTAGATACATTATTTGAAAAAAATGTTGATGAAGTAGGCGGTGAATTATTATTCTTATTAAATTAATGAATATCATCATTTATATTTCTAAATACAATAGTGTGTGAAACTATAATACATATGCATGATAAAGATTAGATTTCATTGATGTACCTTATAAGATTGCATTTGAATGAACTCGATGTTGCACTATCCCTGATATCAATTGGTAGATAATTATATCGAATCAATCCTTTGTGAAATAAATAATTCATGGTTTTTTTTGTAATTGGTTCTATTTAGGTACATGAAAATTTGAACTTCCTCTGGTCTGGTAATTGTGAACATGGTTATTGAATGTGATAAATTGATTGAAATAAGAAGATAACTGTCCTTTCTATAAATAAAAATCATTATTGAAAGATAAAATAGTCGGGTTTTTGATGGATACCAGTTCAGTACAACTAACATCGTATCAATGGGAGTAGACTTCTTGCATTGGAGAATGATTCGCATTGCTCTATTCTAGTACTTAACGAAGTAAACTTGGGCAATTTTCGAAGTGAGGTTGGATTGTAGTTTTATAGAGCGTTATATATGAAGAGAACGACAATTGTTGGCGTATACGTGAAAGAAAGCATAGTTTTTTACTTATTTTGCTATAAACGTAATTGAAATGACTTTTTAAAGTGATGATGTTTTGCAATTTGTAGCCAAGATTCTTGCACTATTTCAATGTTTTCATTATATATTTATTGATATGTTTATGTTATTTACCTTGATTTGGCTATATTTATATTTAGAAGTTATCAGTTTCGAGTGTATTTAATTTGAGCTTATTGTTATTCAAAAATATAGTAAGTAGTGTTCCAAACATCTGTTCATTTTCTCTATGGCCTCATCTAGGTTCAGACTGTTAATAGCTATATGAGAGTATCATCAGCAAACAAATTAATGAACTCACAGTCTTGAACAACATTGAATCATTCAAATAAAGAATGAATATCAAGAGTCCTAGCAAGGTTGGTACCTATTGATTTAGTAACGAAATGAAAATCGCTCGAATGTCAGAATCAATAATTTTTTTCATGCAAGAAAGAAAGACGATTTTTTTTATTTCACAAGTGAATTACCTATTTGTGAAAATGTGTAGGAGTGTGTCCTGTATTTGGGGCGCCGTATCTCCGAAACTAGTTGAGAGTGCCAAAAATGTCATTCGAATTTTTTGTTCAGGATGCCAAACTACGTAAGTTCCACAGGGGGGAGCTCGATAACTTTATATTCACCATATCAATAATCGAAACACCGAAACTCCATATCATCCAGCTAATCACCAATTTTTCAATTCGCGGTCAATCAAGAAATAGAAAATCTCTCCTCTCTTCGGCACCTCATGAAGAATCCTGGCCCTGTTCCCTTACGCATATACTGGGCTGACAATGACAAGACAACTTGCATCCATATCAACCTACCTTGGCTGATGATGATCGCGACATAAACGATGCCGATTGCCAGACACCGGTTGTGCGGTCTTCTTTTCATCGCGACCGATCGCTGCCGCCACGTGCCGCTTGCCGGCGAAATGCGAGCTTTGGCGCGCCGGAGAGCTTTCGCAAAGCTCGGATCGTCCTCCGCGTCCGGTTGAACTGAACTGCAACTGTTCGCCGAACTCCGTGCGGAACTGAGCGTGTATCGCGAGCTTTGCGCCGCGCGTTCTTTTTCGCGGCACACCGACAGGGCCCTCGCTACCAGGGCCGGATTATCCATAAGGCGGATTAGGCAACTGCCTAGGGGCCCCGCACCGACTAGGGGCCCACGGGGGCATAATTGATGTTGAACGCACCAAGAAAAAAACGTTTCATTCGGTTTCATTCGTGACATTCCCGATTATTAACATCCGGTAATATCACCATAGAAAAAATGATGGATGCGGGGACAGATAACATCGTTTGGATTGATTTTTGATGATATCAAACGCCACAGGTGAACGAAATTTTTCATAATAAAATTTTTCTAAACATATTGATTTTCTATGCAAAAAAATTGGCAAAAAAGTTGGGTATTTTTATAGAGTTTGTAGAAATCTTTCATTATGGTGCAGAAAAATTGTGTACAATACAATTATATTTCCGCATTTCAATTATTGTATGTCAATATTCATTTCCTGTTCAGATGAACACATTTATCGGCTGCAATTACTTCAAAATAAAGCAATGAGAGTTATTCTTAAATGCAACAGATATAATCCAATAATCTCCATGTTAAAAACTCTAAATTTCTTGAATGTCCGTCAACTTATTACCGAGTCATACTTAGTTTTAATATATAAGATTGTTAATAAACAAGCTCCTGTATATTTAAGAGATTACCTTGTTAAAAGATCAGAGTTGGTAAATTATAATTTGAGATCAACAGAGCATTTCCATATACAGAGGTTCAACACTAGGGCTATGGAGAAAACACTCTTCATCGAAGGTTTGAAAGGGTATAATAACTTACCATTAATAGTGAAAACTTCACCAAATGTTGTAGTTTTCAAATCTAGATTAAGGCAAACGTACTTGAATATTCAATAACACTGTTTATGTTTCTTGATATAATATCAATTGTTAAGGTTATGAAATGTAATGTAATAGCTATTGAGCTAAATAAACATATATTCTATTCTATTCTATTCTATAATAAAAAACTATCTTCGTTCAACAATATCACAGAACCGTTAAAATTCATTGTCGATAATGGCGATTGTACGAAAGCGTATAAGGGCCACCAAGATTTTTTTATATTTTTTCCGACTTTGAACTCGGAATTATTTTTTTTCGACTTCAAACTCGGAATTTCCGACTTTAAACTCGGAATTTCCGACTTTAAACTCGGAATTTCCGACTTTAAACTCGGAATTTCCGACTTTGAACTGGGAATTATTTTTTCCCGAATTCAAACTCTGAATTATTTTTTTCCGACTTCAAACTCGGAATTATTTTTTTCCGACTTCAAACTCGGAATTTCCTACTTTGAACTCGGAATGATGGAATAACTATCAACACCGGTTTTCCACAAGGATCTGCTTTGGCACCAACTTTGTTTATACTTCACATCAATGACCTGATAGAAGTGTCCAAAGAAGCTAGAGGTGCAAGGCGAAGACAGGTTGACACTATGATGATACCAGCAGTCATGATTGTTCTTATAACATCCTCAATATTCATCATTTTTCATTCATACTCATCATTTTTCGAGAAATATCTATATCTCGAAAAAAAATTCAATATATAGATATTTTTCCCAGGTCTGGTTAGATATAGACACCAGGAAAATACTAGATAATGTCACACAACTGTTCCGTTTGAGGTAAAATAGAATCCTGATAGAGGGAAGTTCTGCGGGGCTCGAGCCTGGCAATGAAAGGGTGGCCATAATCTCAGTCTGTCTGGTCTGTCTGCTCGGAATCGCTCATAATGATATAAATGATTTTGATAAGCATCTACCACAACAATATATCTACAAAAAAGGGGATATCGACCACTTTTATGCGGTCAACAAACTCGTAAATGCAAGGTCACCAACCAGACGTATAGTTTTAATGGATATTGAATTCTGGAGCTGAACTCTAAACATGTGAACTAAACTCCATGACAGGTCAAATTTGTGCTTTGTTAATTATGAGATTTTTTAAGGTGTGAAGTAGGTGTGAAGTAGGGTACTGTTGATAATGGTAATACCAAGCATGGTCAGCATGGTCAGCATCACATCATCATAAGTATAAGGCATTATGAGGTCCACCTTCTTATGAAAAAAAATACAAGCTTGAGTTTGGTAGCAATTGTAGCATCGAATTCTACTAGATTATCAGATCTCTATTGATAGCTATCCATCGTAAAACAAAATTCCGACTTTGAACTCGGAAATACCGAGTTTGAAGTCGGAATAAAAAAATCCGAGTTTGAAGTCGGAAATTCCGAGTTTAAAGTCGGAAATTTCGAGTTTAAAGTCGGAAATTCCGAGTTCAAGGTAGGAAAAGATATGAAAAAATCTCGGTGGCCCTTATACGCTTTCGTCCGATTGAAAATGATGTTTTGAAAAAGGTCAACTTCCAAGATGATTTCAACGATTTTGTATCTACAAAGTTACAAGAATTGCTATTTGAAATTATATTGTACCTATTTCACAAAAATATTTTCCTTGGTTGTGCAAATATTTTTATGATCGAAAACATTCCATTCAATGAAAGCAAAAAGCAGGATCCGATCTGATCAACTCGACTCTTGTAATAGAAAAAATATATTTTGGAAAGTAAGAAAATGGTAAAGGAAAGGGGCACCGAGAATTGCATTGCCAAGGGGCCCCAATAGGGTTAATTCGGCCCTGCCCGCTACCATATGTGCAAAGTGTGCAATGCACACGGGCGCCATCATTCTTTAGGAGCGCCAAAACCCAGGGTCAAAAATTGAAGAAAAAAAAATTGCAAAAACAAGGAAAAACTCCTTGACTATGAACACCGAGATGAGACCTCTCATGATCCAAAAACCGCCTTTAAAATTTGTTTTTTCTTAAAAATTATTGGTCAAACTTTGAGCTCTCTAAAAAACCGATTCGGACTATGAGACGATAGGACTTGTTTTTCTCATCTCAAAGAGCAAAATGCCCATTGAAGTTAGGCAGAAACAAACTGAAACACCAATAAAGACATTTGGCAATATTTCTGTTATTTGTTTCTAAAAAAGATGTGATTTTTAGTTTTTGGTTATTTTCCAGTATTTATAAACAACTTGCCTGTACCCCACTATTTAAGTAAATGCTTCGAAATGGGTGTGAACAAGAATTCATTTCAATTTAATTTGTTATGATTTTATTCTGTTTGTTTCATTTTGATATTTTAATCTACAAATATGACTTCTGAAGTTCAGTTTCTTGCTTTATTTCAAGCACCTACCTTTCAAAAAAATAAATAAAAAAACATGATCCAAAATGCCTCAAGGGGTGCCAAAATCCTTTTTTGCACACAGGCGCCAGTAGCCCTTACGGGGGCCCTGCACACCGCTAACTTTCAACGTCAATCGTTTGTCATCGATCCCGGGCTATTTGCTTTTGACACTGGGGCCGTCACGGCGTCGGCACCGCGGCCTGTCATTTATCAAAGTTTTCCGATTCGATTGAAGAATGTCTTTACGGTAGGATCGCGCGTTCAACTGGATCGCCAAATAATTCAAGGAGTTTTGATTTCTGGTGCATAGTGTAGGGTCAAGTGTCAAAAACAACATATTCATTTTGAGAAATCTCTGTGTGTAATATATGATGTTATAGTTTACTGATGATAGCAGGGTCAATTGTTTGGGCCACTCTATAAACATCATAAATGGCATTTTTTGTGATACACAAATAAACACTACAAAAACAGGGTTCAATATATTGTTATCCGACTGGGAAATAGGATATCAATTGATAAAGGTGTAAGGGAATTGATGTATGGTTTTATTAGAGTGTAACAAAGCCTTCAAATTGAGGTTAAATATGTTACACAGTGGAAATTTAAAAAAATCGCATTTTGTTGAAAAAATTGATTTTTTGCGAAATATTTCGATTCTCGTGCGTTTTTGAAAAATATTCACCCGTTCAAAAATTAAGGGGACGAAATTCTCTTAAATTTATGCCCCATTCGTTTTTCCTGTAAAGTTGATAGTTTTGATAATAATATTAATAATGACCTCAGAAGTCGATGCCTTAAAGAACAAAAAAAATATATATATATAATAATTTTATTTCTCTTGTTAAAAAGTATGGAGTTGAAACAATTTCAATATATACAATAACAAGGAAAGCATCAAGACATACTTAAAAATATGGGTAATTTTAGTGAAATATAATGACAAAACATAAATAAGAAACAACAAGAAAATAGATAAAAATGTATGAAAAACAGAATGAACAAAACACATAAGTATAATAAAAATCTACAATAAAATATAAACTCTGTCCAAGATAAGGATGTCTATCATGGATATCTCGGATGATGGTTTTTCTGAAACGAAACGTCGTACGGAAAATCTCTCAATGCTGTTTTGTAGAGATTATAAAGTGGCAATGAGAAAGTGCCTCATGTTTTTCTATACCTCTTTAAATAGAGTCAGAAAATAATGAAAACGAAATCGGCAAATTTCGATTTTAAGGCATATCTCCGGAACTACTCGAAATTTTCAAACTTCCTGAACGGCATATTGTTAGGCTTGAAAATGCACAAATTTCCCCAATTTAACCATCTCCGTATCTCTTATGGTTTCGGAGATCTCCATGATAGACACCCTTATCTTGGACACATTGTATATATCTGTAAAAAAACAGATCGTTCTTAAAAGGCGAGAGCTAAAATTAGAATTCCTCGAGAGTGTAACAATTTTTTTCGACGAGGGCAGTTTTTAGTAGTGACTTAAACACATCGATGTTTGGCGCAGTTTTGATGGAATCATCAAGCTATTTGGGTAAAAATTACCTGACGACTGGGCTATCGCGGAATTTGGTTGGTGGTGGGTTGTTCGGATTTCGGTATTCTGATATCAATTTTGGGAAAACTTCAGAATACAACAAATTGGAGAAATTTTCACTTGTAATACTACCAGAGCTCCAATTATTACTGGAAATTCATCACTAGAACACGAATATTTTGAAAGTTTTCTGAATGATGGAAAGGTTTCGGAAACTTTTGTAGTTTCAATAGTAAAGGTCAGCTATTCGTTTGGTCAACTGTGAAATCGATTAAATCAAAATCATGGGAATTGTTGATTTGCTCCAAAATTTCAATTTTAATTAAATTGATTGAACTAGAATCTCAAAACTGAAAGGAAGCTGAGCTGATTGCAATCATCGAAACAGCAGGTATTCCCCTACCCTACGTTCTCATTCCACAGCAGGTCTCGAGTCTGATTGACAACCCAACTCAGAGAAACTCGAAATATCAAACGATAGAGCAAGCACCACTTGCCTGATATCAACTCACAATTGGATCAAAGACAACGTAGAAGTGAATGGCATCATACAAGAAGGGCCTTACACCTGTTTTTTGGGCTCCGAACTGTTCTGTGTGAACAATTTGAAGAAAAGAATTCTGATCTTATTTTCTGTTTTCATCATCCCATATCGATCTCGCTGATATTATATTGTGCCTTTCCACCCCATGAGTTAATTTCTTTCATCTTTATATTGTAAATTTGCGACAGCAGCTTTGAATTCAATAATATACAATGAAATGTCTTCACGGAAAACGGAACAATTCCCATTTCATCGGATAATTAGAGCTTTACTGCCCCATTTTGGGCAATGGAGAGTGGCATATTGTTAATTCGAGTGAAAGTTATCATGCGGGCATAATTTCACACAATTCGTTTTTATCTGGTGTAAAACCTAGCATACGTCAAGATAAGCTCTTTATGTCTTGCCATATTCTGTTGGACCCAGCCTTGACAAAATGGCCAGTTCTACATCCAGAATGTTAATACGTTCATAGGGGATTCGAAGTGAATACTCTGAGAAAAATATAGAGGACTAACGTACGTGAAGGTAAAACGGTTTTCGCATAATTATCATGCAACTTTGAATACCTCAGATGAATCCTGAATACGTACATAATACCCCTACCATCTATTCTTTCATCAACACGTCCACTCTAGTTTTATTTTCGGCGAATACATTCTCGACAATTTCGAGAAATCATACTTGTTGAATAAACTATTCCTCTATTTCAATCTTGGATGAAATACAGCTTCGCACTCCACTCGCTAGGATGTGATTTTCAGTTCTCCTTCTATAGCTGTTGATGTCATCATATCCGTCATAGTTAATGTCACAATACTCTCCCATCTCTTCCGAACATAGTTTAGTAGCGTTGATGCTTCTCTTCGAGTCAATGCAAATACAAATAGTGGTAGATTAAATAGCTTTCAACGCCGGTGTTCCCCAGGGATCTGTTTTGGCACCAACTCTGTTCCTGTCCACAGCTTTGCAGATGATAGTACACTTCATACAGCCTCCTCCCTCCTGCTCTAGAGCTCCTGCATCATCCAAATTACCCTGAGGAGGCGGAAACAGGTTGTGACTGTGAATGAAGAACTAGATAGAAAATTTTAAATGATGGAGATCTGATAAGACCTCAATATCCACGTTATCTATTCCCCCCATATCACTCCTCGAATTCAGATCAGGGTGTTTGAGTAAACATTGCATCCAGCAATTTTCCTACAGGCCAGACACTAGACCATTGCGCGCGCGCGTTATAGACGTACGAGAGAAAAGTCGCATTCCCTTCCCTATAGGCTCTAGTTTCAGCGCGACCCGCCTGAATTTTTGATAGCACATCGACTGTGCCACTGGTGCGGATTGCTGGCTCCCATCTTGAACATGTCTTATGCAAGTAGCAACATGCATAATCCAGAAAGCTATCGCGCGGTTTCAACTGGGAATTCGGGGTGTTTCGTTGCCATCGTTGGCTCGCACACGTTTTGTTGGGTTTTATCTGGAAGGGATGCTATAGGTTTATCAACAGGTGAAATAGGATACGTATCATGAGCAGGTAATCTCGTGGCTTCCGAAGGCGCGCGATGACGTAGTCAACGGCCCTGAATTCAAAATTATTAATGCTGAATATCACTAAATGGGCATTAAAAGTAATTTTACTGTGATGTACCTTTTTATAAACGATACATATTGATTATTGATGGTTATTGGTATCATATGGCTTCAAATATTAGTAATTTTTGTGAGCAAAAACTCCTCGATTCACAAAAATTCCAGGTAAGTACCTAATACCTACCTTGAAAACAATTTCATATTGAAAATAGAGAAATTTCAATGAAGAATTCATAGGTACCTACTGATGAATGATGCATGTAATGTATTAGTGTGCATATATGTTATTCAATGCACAGGTTATTGAAAGTTCATATTTCGAACCTATTTTATCAAGTTTAACAATTATCAGTGAATGGTGAAAATAAAATACATTCTCTAATTTGAATTATGGGTACCTTACATTATATATAATAGGTATATAAATATATTGACATCAATTTCGATGTTCTCATTAGCTGACTATTCTCTTCATTTATACATTGGACTCTACTATAGATGCAATCCAGGTTGTTCCCTTTATTTGCAGGTTTGTATATCCTCATTATAGCTCGAAGTATACAAAATTCCTGAATCTGATTACATGGAACATCATAAAATAATGAGAATAGGTACTCCTTTTTCATAACACATAAATTTGGTTGGACAAATCACAGCTCTGATGTATGCGACTTGTATCAGGATTCACAACATCTGTATGTTCACAACTCATCCACCTTTTCAAATAAGTATCTCAAACAAAATCAGTGCCTTTTGGAAATGTGTGGTAAATAATACTGGAATCCTCTTGGTTTTTGTCCAAAAATAGCAAATCTGCTTCCTGGCATACTGGTTATCAGATGGTATATGAAATTGAAATGATTTCATAAACACTACACACTTTTCAATGGAGGTGATGTAATAATTTATTAATATTTATCCACACCACTAAATCTTCTTACTGAATAATTTGATTATACCCACAATTATTGAAGAACTCTATTTAAAAAAAACAATTTGTACAGCCACAATCCACAGTATGAATATCGAAACATAAACGTAAACAAATCTTGTGGGCCGCCAGTGACGTCACGATCGCGTCGTTCGATGTGCCAACATTGCGTCTTATGGCAATGAACCATCCTTCTCTAGTTTACCATCCTTGGGTAACTATGACCTCGTGTCCTGGTGATCAAAGACCCAAGCCGAGAAAAAGCAACATAGTGTTCAACCATCAATTACATCTTGAATGGTTTCGTGCCTTGTTCTTTATTCTTGTTCAACAGTTCGAAGTTGATGATTTTCATCGAAACAGGCTGGAATGCTATTGGAAATTTGATTGAATGTTCACGAGCAGAGAAATTCTGATTTTCTGGAGTGAACGTGAGTCCAATATATATTCAATTTAAAAATCTCATTATGCTTCAATCGAATAGAAATCAGTTAAGTTTTCGGGGCTGCTAGCCCTACGTTGAGGAATTTCACATATTTCAAGAATGTATTGATAAAAGTATTAACGATCATTATTAGGATAATTATGCAACAAAATTGACGTGAGATATTCCATCAACAACATCTGATGCAGGATACGACTATCTTAATGGAATTCTTGTTAGAGGTTGAATATTCGAGGCAAGTAACAAGTATGAAAAATAGTCGTACTAATCCTGGACATAATAGGAGAAGAATTCTTAGTTTGTTTAGCAATTAAGCACATGAACTCACCAGCCTTTGTATAGAACATTTTGCGTTCCGGACTCTAGACTTTATCGGAATTCTTCTTTATCGAGGTTGTGAAACTTCAGTAAAATCAGTAAAATCCTGGTCAAACCTCAATCCAATATAGCTTCTCTTTTCATATATGGGAGATATATTTATATTTTATTAGACAACGGATTGTGCTGATAAATAGATGAGTGAAATTAATTACAAATTCTGATGATTCTCCATCACGGACCTCAAACCTATACAGTAAATGTCAAATTTTCTGTTTCCAAATATCTTCAGAAGAAAAGGAAAATTAAGATAGAGAGTCTTCCTTGAATAAGTTGTGATACCAGATTATTTCTGTCAATATACAGTAAGTATTGGTGAGCACGCTGCAAAATCGATTGGAAACCTACATTCGAAATTCAGATTACTTTAAGTGGGTTATTCACTTGATTGAACAGCATTTGATTCACGGTATGAAACATTAATTTGAATTAGTGTTGATGGATACGAATGTCTGAGCATCGAACGCTGTTTTACCTTGCGTTTTCTTCCAAGTCTATCCAGATGGCATATTATTCGTTTTTCGATTCTTTGCTGAGCAGGTAATGTATAATAAAATAAGATGGGTTATTTTTCTGAAGTGTACCTAAGTATGGAATACAGTAAATATATTTTTGTGATTCAACCATCTAACTGATCTTTTTTTTCAATAATAATTTCCTGCAAGCGAGTTTTCTATTCATTACTAATGTGGAGTTGAGTAAACGAGTCGCCAGAGGGCAGCATATGCAGGAAACCGATATTCATCGGACAGCAAACTGCACGAAACTGTATTGATCCGCTGAAGAATCGTTTATCGTTTTCTATTCCTGCTCTTTTGAGCAACTTTATTGACTGATTGGCTGAACAGTATATACAGTGTGTCTCGCATACGATCGACAACATAGATATCTCGTAATCATTTGTATTATCAAAATTTCGATAAAAGAATCTGGAGCACCCTGTATTTACTAAGTTTAATATTTATTTTACTTCAGTTGAATGTCTCCATGGAATCCATATCAATAAATCCTGTTTATATCGTCGCATTCATAGTTTTCATAGATAACCCCCTTGACCTGTGACTAACAAGTTCTTCCATTCATTAGTTCATGGTAGTGTGACATTTTCAACTGAGATGTGATCGAAAATGGGGTTGTTCAATATCTTGATAACTGCTACATTATTTTTCCTGAGTAGTTCTTCTTCTCCTATCACCATACGAATCGATGATCCAAATTCTAAAACTGAAGTTACTACAAGAAATGTCACAGCAACAGGAAGAAGTACTGCCACCATTGTTTATGTGGTGATTTCATTGTACGTTTCCATGTTTCAGTTGAGATGACAATTGTGAAGAAACCACACCACCTTTTCATTGGCAGATGTGATCGAAAACACCCAGTGCTACACCAAGAAAATATAGTTTTGACCAACGATGGAAAAAGTCACGTTTCTGCTCATATTAGGGTGAGTGAATCATGACATGGGGAGGAGCACAAAACAAATACTCAACTTAGCTCAGAAATAATGGGGATTACTGAAAATAATGTATACAGATTCTTCAAGATGTGGTTCTACCATTATAATTTTGGAAACTCAAAGAATGGAAGTTCGGCAATTATTATGATTGAACATAATAAACAACATAATGAGAAACATGAACTAGTCGTATAGTACTGGATTCAATATTTATGTGCCAAAGCTGAAATGTTTCTCATGGAGAAGTTTATCTAGGCACTAAACTTCACAATTTGATTTCTATTAAAATGATAAATAAAAAAAAACATATTCTAAGAAGAAAACCTGCAATAGTTAAATGAGTTAAGCCGCAGGCAAATCTGTGAATGAGATAATATCATTGTGAATATCGTGGTTGATATTCTATCTGAATTTATTACACACATTATTATTATTATTATTATAAATCCATATCACTCACCATGAAGATGATTTATGAATGTTGCATCTACAAGAAATCGTACCCTATATTGTAAAAAAAAAAGATTTAGTCTACGTGCAGACTTTGCCTGAGTCTTCTCAATTTATTCACCCTTACTTCCAGTTTGGTTTATTGATATTATTTGAGCTCTAGAAGTGTGTTATTGTTCATTCTTTATATGCTGTTTCGTTTAACGAAAAGTGAACAAATATAAAGTGTCGTTTGTTCCGAGCGAAACTTAATAATTATAAGGGATGTCGATAAATAAGCTATAATAATAATAATAATAATAATATAGCAGGTAGAAATAGTGCCCCTGTTCTTAGCCACCACTGATGTTGTACACATAAATTGTGATTTATGTATAATGAGATTGCATAACAGCGCATCATAAAACTGGGTCGAATCATATTATGTGGTAAACCAAATCATGAGGTCACAACACTTGGCATCACATTGACCTTTTACCTTTTACTGCTCAAGTGATTCATATAACATAAATGGGAAATTCGGATGACCTCTCCTCAGGATTATTTTAGGTCTATTTCTTGTTCCAGATGAATGTCGATGGTCCATTTTACATAAGCTGCGTGAACATTTATGACCAAACACCGGACGGAGAAGGTGGATACCCAAGTTTTGCTGCTGGAGGAGTAGCCCATAACTTCGTCGAGTTCGATGTTATGACCAATTATGGCAAAGGTTTCCATTTCTTCGTACGAATACGTGGTTATACGAAAAAAAGTTGAATTTACAAAAAATTAACCAACATCAGGTAATGTTCTGACCAATACAAAGAAACAGATATGGTCAATCTTGTTTCGGTTAATCTGTAAAAGTATGTATATCTGCATGACTCAATACATTGCTATTATGTGCTCGTTACTATATAAATGTCTAAATGAATAAAGATTTATTTACATTTAATGCATTGTCTACGTCCTGTCCTGTATATCCGTCCTGTCCTGTATATCCGTCCTATGTAATAATTGGTCTATAATATATAGATGAATGACAAATGCCCTGACTGAATCTTTGGTTCGAAAAACTGGAATAAAGCGTCTGGCACCAAGACAATCACTTTCAAAATCTATGCTTCACTGGTAGTGAACCATATATACCTAAATGGAAGTGAGTAGAAATGAAGGAATTGTATCTAGCCAATGGTATGGAAATGATTATAGATTCAGCCATATAGGCTTGTGCAAATAGCTAGGTCAGTCTAGAATTACTTAAAACTTCAAATATTTGTCGAATTTTTGGTTGATTCTCAACTGGAACTTTTTCCATATGCTTCAGAAAATTTAAAAAAAGGATCATTCATCTTGTACTTGTTATAGATAACAAATTTTGACATAACTTGCATATTTCATTTCAAGCCTGAGTTGCAATAGAATATTTATGTATACGATTTTATTTGTTTTCAAAAATCCGGTTTACAACATCATGGCAATTTATATGTTAATGGATATAGAGTTGGCTTAACGTAGGTAATTGATTCGTTTTCTGGTATGCCTGAATAATGAATGATACTATTTATTATGTATGCAACAATGTATATAGAATTTATAAAATGCAAAAAAGTATATTTATGTATTTATATATACTATACTTTCGAAAGTACAGTACGGTAGAGTAATTTTTAGAAGTACCAGATGTGTTATATAATTAATTGAGACATACCTACTTAGTTTATATCTACCTCTTCTCATTGAAAATTTTATTCGCTTTCAATCATTATAGAATCAACTTCATGTACCCGGCTTCTGTTGTAGCAGAATGTTTTATGTTGAGCATTTATACCAGCATCCTATACGGGGTCATACACGTTGAGCTTCAATTAGTAGAAGCAACTGCATTTGAATCATTTTAATTGACGTAGATTTACCATTTTGCGATGATATAGTACCTATACTCAAAATAACTTATTCACCTATTTACAATAACTGCTGCCTACATTTCTTTCATTTCCCATGATGAAACGTGAATGAAGAATATCAGTGATATTATTACACCATATGGAATTCATTGAGGTTCCATAAACCTTGCTAGGTTTTTTTGTTTGAAGAAAAAACATTTTGTACTTATTCCAATCTTGAACACATTTAAAATGAAGTATACTTACCATGGGTTCCCATTTCAGAGGAGGTGTTAACAGCATCAAAGGATGAAATTTATATAGCACTCGCTAACATAATACGGCAGTAAACGGTATTTCATTTGATCGGTTTTCTAGTTATTCCTAATAGCTCATCTTGGTTGACCCTGTATATCAACAACAATAAATCGAAGTGTTCAAATATCTACCTTGACAATATATACAAGGTTTTTGGGCGAGCAAAGTGAAGGGATTTCATCTTAAAAATTTTCTTCGTTCTCAGGACTGCGGGTTACTGATATAACTGGTAGGTATATACTGTCTCACTCGATTGGATTTATAAAGTACAGAACCGTAATTCTAGTCATTTTCTTCAATCATTATGTTATTCCACTATTACTGAAATTAATCCTGACCTAATTGCCGTACGGGATATTCAATGATAGGTATACAGATTCGAGAGAGAACTAAAGAAAAAAAAACAGGAAAGTTTAGGTTGGTATATAGGTACCTACCTATTCGCAACAAAACATTTTCTACTGAGTAACCTCAGCAGCTGTGATTGTAATTCATATTTTTTATCACTGAGTTCTGTTGCGGAAACTATATAATATGTATTTGACATCCATAACCCAAATAATATACTGAAGAAAAATCATCACCAATGCTTAACTGGTCATATCATTTGTGCATGAAAGTGAAATAATTCGTCCCACTTTTATAAATGATTGCCCTTATATTTGGAAACATTGTTAACAATATTTCAAGCGAAATGGTCAAATATAAAATAACTATTCCGTGTGCTTTTTCCCTGACTCCAGCACTGCAGAGAAAGCTAAGCATGGATATAAGATCTGTGTTTCTATCAAGGTAATTATTTATCGTAGTAACGGGAAAGACTGTATACAAGGTAAACAATAGACGCGCGAAATTTAGTTGTGTCGACTTCCAGTGATGTGATTTGTTGTCAATGACGATAGTTCAGGATTATACACTTGGACACGATGGATTCTTCTCGAAATAAGAGGTTTGGACGACAATAAAAATATACTATATTATTGATATTACCATCTCATCAAATAAATGATTGTTCAATTAGAAAATATCTTCAATTGTTCTTCATTTATACGGTATTTTTCTCAATATCAATGCAATAAATCTTTTGAAAATTAATAAACAAGCTCCTACTTTTTTGTCTTATTAGAGATAATAATGAAAACTATTGGAAATCGATTGATCTGGACAAAAGGCCATGCCATTTTGACGAGTTCCAACGTGACAATATAGTAAAAGCTGCTCCTATATTCCACTAAATCAAAACACCAATTCAATCAAAATCGAAATACTTTGCAAATGCGCAGTTAATGCAAGGCATGAGGGAACTTGGGTAAGAAGTAACATTAATGGATTTCTTTTCTGGATTCATCATCTCCGTTATTCTTCACAGGAAAATTAAATATACCTATATACATCCCAGAGCAACTCAAAACGACTCAAATTTACTTGATTAATTGATTAGTGATTAGTCAACAGTAAGATCATGTTTTTCTATGATAGCTCGATATGGAATAATTCGCATAAATAATAATTGGTATACGCAGTACTTTATTATTATGTATCTAATCAGTATGCAGACAGGTACCAATTATTAACTCAACAATTCAACGGAAGAACCTACTCTCAGATACAAAGCAATCAATATGATATTGTGGCATTATCAAAATATTAATTTTATCTTGACAGGATGTGTGATACGTTTTCTTATGCGTACCTATATAAAAATCATAACTCAAATTTGATTGATATATACCTACTTAATACACATTTTGATACGTATGCAATTGAAAAAATATTTGTTGATTACCGATATAGGATAATTTCATTCAGGCTTCAACAACTGAAATGAAACTTGCATAAGAGTTTATATTTTGATAAAATACCTCGTAGTGTATCATTAGTATTTGATTGCTTCGTTAATCGTTGCCTATAACTAGCTAGAAAATTCAATTACTATACATCGGCATTGAGATTAATTTGTTTTGGTTTTATGAACCGCACGTTCAATTACAAAATCTGTCATTCTAAGATTGGCCTCCATAGTTTATAATCATCATGAAACAACTTCATGCGTTGATATTTATAATAATAAATTATTCGATCAGGTTTATGCCAATAAGATTACCTTTGACATGCTATTTTTGCCTTTAAACTCTGGTTTTCAATAAACTTGGAGAAGTCGCAACGATCAAGATGATGATGATAATGTAATTTCGAATACTACCTATATAATTACCTATTATATCAAATCTCAACACGCCACAGTAATAACTTCGTGGTAAAATACTGTCACAATCAATTTGAAAGCATTAATTTTGAATAAATTCGAATAATTTCACTGAGGCATCTACCAATGTGATGTATGTACTTGAACAGAACGATTTTCGTGTTTGCAGGACCTTGTTTATGGCAATATTCACTGCTCTACTACATGGTTGCGTCAGTGATCCAAGAACTCCTAAAATATACAATGTACTCATAAGCTCCAAGAAAAACCTAGCCCCTAGTCAAGCATTACCAGTTTACGAACCTGTACTTAGGACCACCTCACTGGGGCTAGCCTTTCCTACTCTGTATTATACATCTCTGAACCCAGGACAAGACCATATAACAGGATACGTGAGTTTATTATATATCAATATATCTAGGTCATGTGGTGGCTGTAATAGTTTTGCCATGTAGGTATATTCTGTGTACAATTTAGATTCATTGAACATATATTTTTTTTAGACACAGAGCCCGCCACCACCTCATCAAAACAACCAGAGAGGAACAGAAACTGCGGAAAACCAGCAACAACACAACATACCATTAACAAATGATAATGGATTTGTGAGTATTACAATTATTAAAAAGGCAATTAGAAGTAAAGTGGTTAGCCCTGATTGAAAGCATTGCAGCACGGGGATAAATTCCATAAAGTTAATAATCCTAGCCCCTTAACTATAATCATCTAGGCCTTTATACATTCGTACATATAAGATTCAATTTCGATTTGGATTTGACTCTCATTTGAATCAAAAGGGCTCCCCGAAAAACATATTTATATATTTTTTGTTCCAGCAAAATAATATACCAACACCAAATACAAAAGACTTACCAAGTAATGTGATACCACTGCAGCAGTATATTCCCTACTACCCAACGAATTTCAACTATCAACCATTTTACCCAAGACCTGAACACCAAAAGATAGAAACGGCAAATACAGGGGAAGAGGATTTGCCAGGAAATTTCGAAAAAATATACGATAACAACAATCCTAAACAAATTGTTGCTAATTTAAAGAGGAATCCTGAAATACCTGATGTTCCCCCACCACCCTTACCTGTTAGAACTAACTTGAGTAGTTGAAATTTTGATCAATAGAAAATATATGCTGAATAATATTTACTCGACTCAGAATTATAGTCAAAATAAGTGGAAATGAAAATATACCCCTTGGTAAAATATATTCCTCTGTTCTCAAATTGCCCACTTGCGAAGCATGTTCTTTCGTCTTTGGAATCGTTCCTAAGGATTAAAATAAAGTAAAAATATTATCAATGCAATATATGGAAGAATTCGTCAATTCGTCATGAAGATCAACTGCGCAACATCAGCCAAAGACTGCTGCATGTACCTAATCATCTGATGAGTGGGTGATGGTCATTTTATCCGAGTAGATTACTTTACTTTATCCACAACTCCTGTGACAAATCTACTCAATATATTTAATAATTCAAGAATCAATGAAAATGCGGCATCCTTTTTGTTTGTTGGACATCAAATTATACCTTATTATTCGGCCTTCGCACGGTCGTGTTCCGTCGTATTAATTTTCAGTACAATTCAGTACAGTTCAATCTGTTTTCGATTCATACTTTCTGGTCATTGAGAAAATACAGTCTGATACTCGTTTAGAATGAATGATGAATCGATACCCGTGGTTACTGCCACTCGATTTTTTTCATTCTAACCTTGTCACAGAATCACTAATCTTATCTCAATGTTTTACCCGTTTATTCAAAAAAATTATATCACAGTGGAAACACCATCATGATCTAAGCATATCCTTTGTGCGCATCTCAGTGATACAATCTTGACACTATTTAAAATTACTTGAATGTATGCAACACGTTTTACACCGTTTAGTATTACTGGTATTAAAGCTCATTACTTCAATGTCATCATTAACCATCTCAAATCATTTAATCTGCCTCAAAAGCATTTTACTGTTCTAGAATACTATATAATCAATTTTCAGCATTAAGATTTTGTAGTCAAACCAGGTTTTGAAAATATGTAAAATATTGTACTCCATAATATATATTTTCATATGAAATGGGTAATGGAAATGAGAGGAATCCCAGAATTAACAGGTAATGCATTTGTATATTATATTCAAGTTTAAGTTTTCAAAAGAAATTAGACTAGAAATCTCAAATCAATATTTGTGTGAATATAATTATTGTGTAATAAGGACCAAATTGCAATGACATCCTAAGGTTGGAGAATCATCAACTATAGGTTATTCAGGGGATTTTCTGGAGATTTTTGCCACTCTTTGAATATAATTTGCTTCAACTGGGATAAACGTAATGTTGGGTTCTCTATCTTCAGCTCCTTGAGTCTTCTTTCCTCATAGGCATTGTAAGCAGCCTTCATCCTTTTCTCAGGGTGTTTGTCATTATCTTCTTTATTGCTATAATAATAATCAAATTATAAACAGCTATTTGCTGCTCATGGGGCATTTAATTGAAAAGATGAAAATCAAATATTGGTGATTTGAAAATATGGGAAATATCTGAAGTGGTGATGAAGTAATTACATACCCAAGTATGGAAATGGCTTCATCAACAGTTCTAGCTTCTTCTCCATCAATTTGAAGTCTATTGATATTTTCTTCCAGAGGAATATCCAAGTGAGTTTCAATCTTATTTTCTGTTTTTATTGGCTTCTGTACTGTTGAAGCAACTTTGGTGTCAATCTGAGCCCTTGTTAACTTCACAGGAGGAGGAAGTTTTGAAACTTTCTTATTGACTTCACTAGCTTCCTTTTCTAAGAGAGCTCTTGCGTCTGCTTTCCTTTGGAGGGCATCAAGTTTTTTTTTCTCTTCAGCTTCCTAAAAACGTGAAAATGTGAGGTAACTGATATCTCCCAATAACAAACATTTAATCACCTTTTTTTGTTGTTTCTTCTGTACTTGTTTATTGTTGTCTTGCCAGTAAGCATCTTCAAGATCTTTTTGTTTTTTAGCCGAAGTTTCGTCCTTAACTTGCTGTTTTCGTTCACGAGCTGCAACAGCTTTTGTATTCTCACTGGCAAATTTCTTCGGCATATTCAATGTCACATCAATTTACTTTGAACAGGTTGACTGGTTGAATATAAAATTTACTGTAACTCTGTGTCAGTATGACAGCAAATGACAGTAAAGGAAGGAGTGAATGACATCAATGTCATCTGTCATCCCACTATTTCAATCAGTGTGAAATGCTCGTGAAATGAAATGGTAACATGGGACACGGGTGACAGCTGGTGACAGCATAAATCTTACTGCTTACGCTAGATCCGGCATACTGTAGTAATTTTAGGTACTACATGATCACATGGTACAACACATAATGAAAACTACAGTAAAGTCACTGTAATGAAAACGACCAATCAATGGCTTACGGCCGTATTCGCCGAATACTTTTAAGCTAAGCTTGACTCAAGGTCGCTTTGAAAGGATACAATTTCTTATTGTTGGCGATCTTAAATCCTAAGCTCAGCTTAAAAGTATACGGCGAATACTTTCAACCCCCCCGGACCTAATAAACAAGTAACCTGGATACCGGATCTAGCGACTCTAGCGTAAGCCACAAAATCATATTCATGCATGAGGATGACGATGAGTCGAAAGTATTTACTGATGAAAGTCAACAATTTCGGAACGAATTCAGGTTTCAGTGGTATAACCCAGTAATTTAAGAACGATTAAAAGCACTGAACAGTACTGGTTGGGAAATTCGGATCTCGACCATAATTTCAACACGAGGACCAGCTAGTGTTTTTGCTCATTATCCGTTGAATAAAAGCTTAACTGATAGTGATTGGTAATATTGGTATTCGCGATAGAGTGGCTCTACACTCTATAGCTATCTCTGCACACGAATAATCTGCGAAGAATAACGAATAGTCTGCGAAGAATAACCAAAGAGTATACCTATTACTTTGTGGAATAACCAAAGATTAGTGGTTACTCTCAGCCTGTCTCAGCTTAGAGAACGATTGTAGCGCATCTTCTGGGTGTCCTTCGAACTAAGAACTTAAATTGTCGCCACGTTTTTACTAACGAAGCACGAAATTTTCCTTGACATGGAACACATGGAACATGAAACACTATTATACTAGTATGAAGTCGTGCAAGGAGATGCACGCGCAAGCGTATTTATTCTCATCATAATCATAATAATTCATTGACAAATTTTTGTTTGTGTGTGTCAATTAGGGTTAGAATTATTTTTTTTGAAGTTATGGTTTATTATAAATTATGACAATGGAAAGAAAAATAAAACTGAAAACATTGAATAGTCACATAACATGTAAAATATGCAGAGGTTATCTTATTGATGCAACAACTGTTACAGAATGCTTGCATACTTGTAAGTATTACTTGGACATTTTTGTGGATTAACTCAATATGGAACTGTCTTTTTAGTCTGCAAGAGCTGTTTAGTGAAACACTTGGAAGAAAACAACACTTGTCCAACATGCGATATTGTTATCCACCAGTCACATCCATTACAATACATAAGTTTTGACAGGACAATGCAAGACATTGTTTACAAACTTGTGCCTGAACTACAGAAAAGTAAGGTCTTTCGGATATTTGTATGCTCTCTTGACCTAGAATAATTATTTACAGATGAAATAAATCGTGAAAAAGAATTTTATCGCCAAAGGGGACTACCCAATCCCAAAGATATTCCACTCACCAATGGGGAAGTGCATGGTGATGAAAATCATGGAGATAATGCACATGCTGAGAGTGATTACCATAGACAAGATGAGCAAGTGAATGTTTGCTTGGAGTGCATTAGTTCAAATTTGAAGACATTGAAGCGTAGATTTATCAGGTGTTCAGCACAAGCAACTATACTACATTTGAAGAAGTTTGTTGCCAAGAAAGTGTTGAATGGGATGGAGAAATACCGTGATGTAAGTAGTTTCCCATAGTGTATCATAATATATGCTCTGTGATTATTGGTAGATGGCAGTATTCTTATATACCTTTCAGATTGACATTCTCTGTAATGATGAGCTGTTGGGAAAAGACCACACATTGAAATTTGTGTATGTGACCCGTTGGAGGTTTCAGAATCCACCACTAACCTTACAGTATAGGCCTAGGGTTGATATCTGAGTTCTCTGTTGATTAATCATAACTAGCAATTACTTCACTTCATGTTGATATTGTATCACTTGAATTATGTAATCTGCTCATTGTTATTTATTTTTATTTTAAATTTGGTGTCTATTTTGTGTTGAATGAGTATTGTATTTAAAATGTATATAACTATATCATAATTGTATATATATATGATATATTTCCTAATTTTTACAAAGCTACATATTTTTACCAACAGTGCTGAGTAAATATAATTTAATCATCTAATTTTTCTACCCCATGAGTTGAGGGTTCATGTGCAATAATTGAAATGCTTAGCTGCCTCAGTTTATCTTAATATGAGTTCTGTAGGTGCAATCTCATATAATAAATATTATTTTAGACATCTCAAGAACAGATCCATTTATTCATCAGGTGGCGATGTCGATTTATTTTCAAAATTTTCGGCTGCACCTACTTATTTTGGCCTCCTGAACTCGAATCTGAATTAAAAACGCGGCGGTCTTAAGTGTTTTGGAATATATGGGCACATTTTGTTTCTGAAGTACATCATCTGACACTATTTGACATCTCAAATTTCTGCTTTTTAAGACATAAAATTCGTTTTTTTAAATGATGCATCACACGCGCTTACATTTACTTGTTTACATAAATTGTTAAACGAAAAAAATTATTATTTAAAAAATACACCCTTCTTCAAAATGGAAATCGACTGGAGCCATACAATCAGGTTGGCTGTGGTGACTGGTGTCATTGGTGTTGAAAGATAAAACTGTCATGTTTTGTCTACGTTTTAAAGAAGGATGAATATTTGGCACAATTTTAGTTTTTTTCGGTGAAAATTATTGAAAACAATTAGATGTACACATGTGTGGTGTTTTTGTTGAAAGAAGAACGCATCTTGTGTTTATTGAATATCAAACGTTCGATACTGCTTTGACTGAGGATTCGAGTTCAGGAGATCAAAATGCGTAAGTACAGCCAAACATTTTGAAAGAATTCGACCTTGCCACCTAACGGAAAAATTACCCACCGATGAATAAACTATAAGCTTTAAGTGAAATTTCGTGAAATGATTATATCAAAATTGTCAACATGGGCCATTTTTGTGGAAATTGTGGATAGAAGCAATATGATGAAATTTTGTTTGGCAAACTATGGTGTCAGCATCTATATCTACTAACTTTTTTGAAAATGAAAATTGTTTCACAATCAATGAGTTTTTCATCTACAGATCTCATGTTGATAATTATTTCAAAAATATGATGAAATTTTGTTTGGCAAACTATGGTATCAGCAACTATATCTACTGACTTTTTTGAAAATACATTTCACAGAAAATTGTTTCACAATCAATGAGTTTTTCATCTACAGACCTCATGTTGATAATGATTTCAAATAATATGTCCAGCAATATGTGGTCACCCATACACATAGTACAAATTTTCAGAGCACCATAATGTTAGAATAACTTATCACAAGAAATCTGTATACTGATTCTCCTTCAAACCAGTAGCTCACTGTATTTATTTTTTTGTTCGCCTGTAATAGAAAAACTATTACAATTTTGGGATTAATTAAGCATGATGAATCAAGTCTTCAGTAAAAATATAAAATATTAATGGGGTCTTATGCTTAGCATATCAAATATTCATTAAAACTCAGGAGAGATAATATCTTTCTTATTTGTTTTCCTTCACATATTACTGCTTATGCAACCAATATGAGCAATTGATTTCTTTCCATTTCAACTTTTTACTCTCCATGAACATCCAAAATTAGAATCCTTCAATGGAATGAGCAACATATTTGGTTGTATCATTGTGTATATCTTTGTATTATAGCCAAACTTGTATAAATAAATTTGTAGGTATACTAAAGTACATTTCGAAGTTTTACCTTCGATTTTTAGGTGTATTTTTTACCAGTTCATAAAAGTTTTGTTGAACTTACTTTACTTCGTTATTTTGCAGCCTAGGGCATTCAGTAGGTGATCATTATATATGTATTTTCTCCATTTTCGGGCCTGTTCATTTTTTTTATGAACCTTGTGATTTGTGAACTGATGTAATGGCCCGGTTTTGTATTGCAATAAGATATCCAGTGATCTTAAAAAAGAATCGCTGAAATAATCTAATTTTGACTTTTTTGTACGATTTTTAGCTGTATGTGTGTGAATTAGGTCATATAGGTACTAATTATGTTAGTTGAGTACCCACATTAGCCACATTACCAACCGAAAAATTATTGAAAATGGTATTTAAAATTCTATTTTGGACAATTTGAAATGTTCCATTTCAGGATAATTTGAACTTCAGACTATGCATTGAATGACCTTTCACAATTTCATTTTCTGAATCATTAATTGGGGATGTCTAGATTCTGTGTATATTTATGGCAAATTCATTATCTTACATTGTAATTATAAGGATTCTACATGATTTTATGATAGATTTATCCAGAGTGTACCTAATTCAAGTTGTAAACTTGTCCCCACTGGTATTTATATATTTTGTGATTCACCTATATAATTAATTTGTATACAATACTGGGCTAATCACTTTTCTAAAGAAAATATAAGAAAGTCAGAAAACTTTATTCGGCTGATCATTTCATCAGACTCAAAAAAGTAAAAATCAGTTATTTATTCTTTATTATATTATCCGGAATATTTTATTTGGTGTAGTATTTTTCACTACTGATTATTTATGATCAATTGTCTTATATCATATAATTATTCGATACGAATCATTCTTTTTTAGATCGGTAAATAACGATACATTATACATATTGATAGTATGTTGATTAGTGAAAATTTTGTATGAACTACTAATATCTGTATATAGGTAATTAGATTATGTAAAGAATTCTATTTCAACAGTACCTGAGATCTTGCAACTACATTTTGTACTGGATGACTTACTCACTTGGGAAACAAGCCAAGTTCCAACTTCAAATTGTATTGTATTCAATTGTATCTTTTATTCTTCTAATTGTTTATCACTATAAGTTGATTGTATTTCTAGAAACAAATAAGAAAATATCTTCAAATTATTAAAAATATCGATCCTTCTTTACAATATGCCAATTGAGTTGTGATTTTTTCCTGAAATAAGAATCACAGGGTATTAAGTTTGAGCTAGAAGGTACCAATAACTGCAAAAATATAGTAACTTTCTTTCCTGGAATTGAATTGTTTCTAGACACAAGCATGAGCAACTATAGTTAATTCCATATATTTTGAACTGGACACTCTGTATACCTACCTTATCATTGGGGTATTATGGATAAAATATTTCCCTATAATAAGTATTTATTTCCTTCATTCGATTGAAAAATTGTCATTCAATCGGTTTTGACATTTTTGTATAAATTGTATAATGAAAAAGTTAATGTTGTTTTATTCCACCTATACGGCATTATCGTTGTTAATAATAAAAGTCAAAATAAATACAGTGTCCCATATAAGAATGCACAATGAAAATTCGTGATGGAACAGCGCGTGCTGGATTTTTCCATAATAGCAAAAAAGTATTTTTCAAATAAAATACCATTTGCATTTTCAGTTTTCCTGAAGATTGATCCATCACTCTTGGGGTCTAACCTGAATGTTTGGAGATATTGAAAATCGAGATTTCTTTAAACTTTGGGAATATGTTGTGTCGAAATTTTTATCATTATTCGTCAAAACGTCCTAGATGTCCCTATCGTAACTTTCTATATACTATCAAAATTGAGACTCAATTGATAGTAAATTCGATATTGTTGATTATTGAATATAATCTAAACAAAAGCAATCGAGGACGAGAACTTGGCATTTCTAGTTTTATACAAGTATTAGTTGGCCTCACTCTTCACCCGTTGGAATCGAAAACGTATTCCGCTAGGTGGCAATGCCAGTTCGCCTGATGAAATAAATCCTAACTCCACCTTATTTGGAGCCGTACGACTGTTCGAGAGACCGTCATACTATGCAGGACCGGATCTGATGAATTCGGTGCTCGTTAATTGTTCTTGAAAATTATAAACGATTAAGTTTGGCGATATGGAATTTTTTATGAACATTTCAGATTACTTATTGTGCATTGGATATCAACCACATAAACAAAATACCAGAAATTCAATTATTATTCAAAAGAAATGGTGGTTATTGGGGTCACAAATTTGTATCTCTGACATAAGGAACGCCTTGGAAAATACGATGACAGATTTAGATTCCTTGTTAGAAAGTGCCTCAAGAACGTCCTAGTAAGAAACGTCCAGTATTTATGGTTTTCGCTAGAAAAAATAAAAACGAAAATTACAAATTTCAGTTTTTTTTCATTAATTCAAAAACTGAAATTGTTACATAGAATTTTCTTTCAAATAATTGTTCAGCATTAAAATACTCAACTTTGCCCCAATTTTACCGACCTCGTATCTCTTATAATAACTGAGCTCCCCATGCATGGTTAAGCTCGAAAAACGAGCAGCCTGTATTTCGGTAAACATTTCGAAAATGCAACATCATTAGAAAATATATATTTTTCAAGAAGTCTATCATATTTTAGGTTGGGCGGTTTTTGCTCGGCAGTGATGAATCATTCAGTCATCACATGCTATTTTATACAGTATCTGATATAAATATTGCAGCAAATGAAAAAAATTCATATTATTGATTTCATAGGAAAATATTGATGCAGATATTTGCATTCGTGTAGGTTTGTCAAAAAATGTAAATTTTGCTCAAGAGTAAAGTATAGTTGGTACTTTACATTATTCACTGATAAAACGTAATTTCAATTGAAAACGGTCAGATATCCAATGTTATAAAAAATATAAAGTATTGCAGGGCATGTTGACTGGGACCGTGGGACGTCACTGATGGAGATGTGATGAACCTTATTGGTCTTGGAAAAATGTCTTTTTATGATGAGAACTATGCATGTACCAAGTTAAGAAATCAATTGTTCTTGAAATAATCCTGGCATTTATCAGTATTAAATTATGAATCCAACTCGCTATTTTCTGTCTCCTACAATATTTCTGTGAACTTATCATTTTATCAACAAAACCTCGAATCATATAGTGCCACAAAATTAGGGGGTTTGGTTGTAATATTCAGGAATATCGATCAAATTTATAATAAAAATTCCATGATATCTGATATTGATTTCCCAGTAAACATTTTCGAAAAATCAAAAAGCCATTTCGTAATAAATAATTTGTAAATTTTGCATATCGAAATATAATATATTCAACATTTTCGGTATATCGCATAACAGCAATAATAAATTAAACCTCGCATTTGCATGGATTGCTGAATAAACTTGACGGCGCTACAGCAGAGAAGTGAAATATGAAATATATCTATCTATTAGCCCTCTCGATTAGGTAGGTACGCGAAGTTTCCGAAAATCGAATTGAAGCCGAAGAATATTTTAATCACGGATGATGACCCAATATAATAATTCAGTGAGAATGTTAAATTTCAGATCAGTTCTCTTGAAACTTACTTATATATCCCAGAAAAAAATGCAAATACCTATTATATCCGTCAACATAATTCAATAACCCGTCTCTGGTGGTGGTGTGGGTGGAGCAACCTGAGGGGCGTGTCATTTAAAAAACAATCGGACCTAATTCAAAATCTAGAATGGGTAAACAAATTGTTTTTCACCAACGCAAAGTCAAAACAAACATACATGTTATGTCTTCGGTGAAATTGGTTTTTTCCAATTGTGAACTGATTAATATTAGAGAATCTGTTTCGCGAAAACAACACTTAGAAAAAAATAGAATTTATGACAATGAATATCATTGAGAAAGAAATGGATAAAGACATTAAATTAGCAACATAGTGAACTTCAGAGCTGAAAAGGAACGACTCAAAAATATTCACCCATTTCGACGAATGCGTTGTTTCAAAATGCCCAAAAATCAGATAAATAATCCTTATAAATGCTTTAAAATTCAAAAAAACAATTTTTTGATAATTTTTCCTATATACCGTCATGCTTGCCTTCGTCGATAACATTGAAAAAAATGTTCCCGACTTCCTCATTTTTATGGATGTAGACCTTATCCGCAATCAAATATAACTTTATTTTTCATTAAGTAGGTACTTTTATCAATAATCAAATAGCCAGCGGAAATCATAATACCTATTTAATTTGGTGAATGATTGAATGGAGTAGTATTTGATAGATCTGCAGTTTGATAAGATGATATAGAGGTTGATATAGGTAACTATATAACATAATGATCATCATACCAGTATAGTTATATAGTTATACCAGTCATGTTCAAAGTGAAGATTGCTTTATTTCTATCATTTTGTGGGCTGGTGATCTCTGGAAACGACTTGCTGGTAATTATACTATTCATAATCTGGCAAGTCGAGAAAGATATCATATTATTTATCTGTAGTGTGATCACAGTTTGGTAATCTTTTATAGCTCAAAATATTTTTTGTTTGAGAAATAATGAAAATTTGGCAATCCCGATGAGTAAATTCCCAAAATGTCAAAATATCCAGGGTTTTTCATTCCGAAAGTCGGACATTTATTTGACCGTATACACGTTAATGAATTGAAAATTTTGTCTTGATCGTAGTTCCGATATTTCAAAATCAATCGGTTAAAGTCACTGTTCGTTTTGCCTGAATATAAGTAGGTAGGTATATCTGTGAATTAAATGAAACATTGTTTCAGCCATTTTGAGACCAATATGTTTTCTTTTCAGCGCCCACACACCATAAGATTTTACGTCTTTGAAGGAACATGCCCCGATCACCCTAATATACCCATCATCAGCACCGTGAAAATAACAACTGTACGCCGTACATTTTACGTTAACATGAAGATCAATATTACAGAAGATATAAAATCGGAAGATATGCAGGTAATCATACCATATAGGTACTACTTTCAAATCAAGTTTCGTAGGTACGTGTACGTGTCTAATTTTCGAAATTTATGCGATATTATTACTTTCCTTTCTCGTATTTTTCTATTATGTAAATATTTATTTATTCACCCATCATTTATAATAATAAGTATCTACACTTTTCAGATGATTTTATACATGGAACGATGTCAAAACCGAGATTCTTTAGACTCATGTGAACCTTATAAAACAATAAAAATGAATTATTGCAAACTTGTCAATAATGAAAACATGCCTTGGTCAAAATTTCTGAACAGTATTGAGCCTTTTTCGCCACACTGCCCTTTGAAGAAAGTAAGTATTGGTACAATGAGTCATATATGTGACAGCAAAAATAATAACCGCTGATAAAATTGAAGTTATATTGTTGTGACTATCGTGTAGTGAGTATTTCGTGTGTCACTGTCGTTGGTTCACATTCATCACAATAGTAATTGTGATGTGATATACAGTACGATGCAAATGTATGGAATAAATTCATTATCTCTAAAGTATATCAATTTTAAGGAAAATCCTGAAACAGGTCGATTTTTATTTTCAAATTGACATCTCTTGATATACATACGGAGTTTGTGACGTCATCCGCGTAGTTGTGGTGACGTCATCGATTATTTTTTTAAATAGGAAGACACCCTGTTCAATTTTTTTTCTGGAAGGTATATTCATTGTCGATCTGACCGTATACTAATATTAGGAGTTTAAAGTAATATAGGGTGAGAAAAAGTTATTCATTATTTTATATTTACAACGGAAACCGTTATAATAAATAATCAAATTTGTGACCTTCTGCAAAAATACAATGTGATAGACAGAAAACAAATCATTCTTGAACTTTGCTATCGTTTCTGAATATATTTGTGAAATATTCACTCGTATTCGTTCTTTCAAATTATCTGATCTTTCCGGCTTCCTACATAAACTGCTCTACAGATAACCTCAGAAGAAAAAATCGAGAGGAGTTGAATCAGGAGATATAGTTGGCCATTCGATTGACCCTCTAAAAACCTATTAAGGTAATTGCGTACATTGATAGCATAATGATGTTGTAAATATAAAATAATGTTTTCACACTCTGTATCACTTTATTGTCCTGATATTAGTATATGGTCAGATAGACAATGAATATACCATCCAGAAAAAAAAATAAACAGGGTGTCTTCCTATTTAAAAAAATAATCGATGACGTCACCACAACTACGCGGATGACGTCACAAACTCCGTATGTATATCAAGAGATGTCAATCTGAAAATAAAAATCGACCTGTCTCGGGATTTTCCTTAAAATTCATAAACGTTAGAGATAATGAATTTATTCCATACATTTGCATCGTACTGTATATAATTGCATAGTTGTTGCAGAGTTCAATTTTGAAACTGTTGCTCGATCCAAAAGCATTCTTCATTAGGGTTTCATCGTCTCGAAGGCACATTCTCGTCTCGTCTCGATCATCGAGATCAAGATCTGTAAGTTATTGCTGCACATATTTTTTCGAGATTGAGAAATCTCGAAATAATTTCTCGATCTCGTCTCGAAAAATAAGAATTAGTCGCGTCTCGATCTCGTCTCGAAATCGAGACGTGACGAGCCTAGAAATCTCGAATTTCGATAGTCTCGTGAGATCCTACTCTTCATATATAATCATCAGTATAGGGTCTAGGGCACAAACCCTGCTGCTTATTGATTATTGATTGAAGTTATTGATCCTTCTACTGAAAGAGAAGATGTAAGA
This sequence comes from Chrysomela aeneicollis, assembly GCA_029955515.1. Taxonomy (NCBI): domain Eukaryota; kingdom Metazoa; phylum Arthropoda; class Insecta; order Coleoptera; family Chrysomelidae; genus Chrysomela; species Chrysomela aeneicollis. Next base: position 15,547,459 of record JARUHQ010000015.1, on the reverse strand, counting down.
GATCGTTGATAAGTTGTACCTAATATTCACGCCCATATAACATGTGAAATTTCTTATTTATATATAAGTACCTATATCTTTGTTTTTCTCTACATATTCATCACAGTAATTAAAGATAAAGATTTGTGGGAGCTAAAACGCTTCGAATTTAGAATGAACGAATGCAACTGATGCAAACATTCAACCGGAAGGGACGCAAAAAAGGAAGGTATTTAATCAAAAAATATGAATTAGAGGTGACAGCTGTATGAGGAAAGATAATAGGGATGAAGCAGAAATTCGTATATTTTCTGTTGGACGGAAAACCGCTATTATTTTGGATACAGTCACGAACCACTGGCCACTAGCGCATCTAGGATTCAGTTCTGGGGGGGGTAAATGTCCAATGATCAGATATATATATATATACAGTGTCCGCCATAATGAAAATAAAAACTAAAAATAAAAATCTATTAAAAAAATCAACAACAAAAATGGTCATCAACATTCGAACAAAGAATGAAAACAAAGAATAAATTACAAAAAAGTGATTTGAAAAATAACTCTTTGGAGAAAGGAAACCATTGAATGAAAAAGCGACGACAAAATAAAATCTAGTATGATTTTTTTATTGGCACATCGGTAATAACATCCTCGACATCTACCTGTATGATTCTGTGTTAACGTGTGAAATGAAATGAGACGATCACATAATATGATCAACTCGACAAATAAACCATACCTTTTGATAGAAGCACTTTCTGAATGAATTTGTATACTTATACCAACGTAAAAAATCAAGAATTTTCACCACAGCGCGTTCTCAGTAAAGACAACCGTTTGAGTTGAGCTTAGAGCCACTCTGCCGCTTGCCGCCTACCTACTGTGGGTGAGGGTAAGGGCACAGATGTTAGGAAAAGTAGGTAAGTAACTAAACAAAAATGAATGATGCACATTCAGATGGCCGCTGTTAGTCTTTAAAAAAATGTTGCCAGAAATGCCAAATTTTCATTGCCAATACTAGCGTCAAGTATGAGAATTTCAACTTCATTTTTTTTAACCTTCATCCCGTGTTCTGGGGAAGGGTAATTACCCCCTCTACCCCCCGTTGTATGCGCGCCTGCCACTGGCATCCCTTTTAAAAAAAGTACGACTTCGTACTAAAAGACTCAAATATATAGGTAATCAAGATCGATTAGTTATTCAGCACACTTTTTCATTACAGGGGGTTTATGAAGTTAGAAATGGAACTTTCAATTTATCGGAATATACTCGTTTTCCGATATCAGATATTTACTGGAGAATAAAGGTTATTATCAAGTCCAATCCTGGAGACAAAATAGTGCAGTGCTATCGAATCGAAGGACAAATAGCACCAGTTTGAAGAACAACTTGAATGCCTACCATAATATTTTTTTTTCTTTTCATTTGCTAACTTTTAATATTATGTATTTGTTGCATCGTTTTCATCATTATTTGAAGTCAATATATCAATGTATTGAAATATTACGTTCTATTTCGATCATTCATTCATGAAAGTTAAATCAACTCAAGTGATACCATGTAATGCTCTTGATAATTGAGTATGTGAAAAAAGGTCTTCCTGTCTATCCAAAACATAGCATTCCCTAGCACAAATATTGATTTAACTAATTTTTGAAAGGCATTTTGTGATGCATTTGAATTTTCTCTTCGAAAAATCACAAGAAGATCGTTTCAAGATTTACACTATATAGAGATTCATGCAATTCATTGTATTTGTGAAATTTCAACTAATGAATTATTATAAAATGTCGAAATGCAAGCAATTGTTTTTCTTAGGATCATCATCATTAATAAAAGGTGATTCACAGTAATCCATCTTTTCTATGACATAGATGTTGAGATTTATTTCACAAGGAATTCAAAATGTCAGAATATACAGGATGTGATGGAATAAGTTTCAAAGGATAGGTATACCCCGGAAGTTATATGGTAATTTGAAAAATCGAAAAAGTTCCCCTACTTTTTTCCATGATGAAAACCTTTTTTTTTTCGATCTCGGTGTTTTCGATTGGAGAAATGGATTCTACGAATGATATCCCCGAACGGAAGAATCGGTCCATCCGTTCTGAAGCTATGGCGATTTTTTTTCTGTATAAAAATACTTTTTGGGTTTCGGTTTTTTTAAGAGTTATGCATTTTCCAGTTGAGAAAAATAAACAGTGGGAGATTAGGGAAGGAATCAATTATCATAAAATAATTTCAATATCGACGGGATATTTAAAATGCATGGTAATTTTTCAGTAAGTCTTAATTGACTTGAGAAGACCTATGTGTCAAGTGAAAGCTACAAAGGTTTTAATAATAAATTGTTTGCTAGTGAGGTTAAGACACAGTAGTTGGTATAGGGCTTCCATAATTAAATAATCTCGACCATTTCTGGATTGAAAACAAGTCAATGCATAGGAATCCCTCCAGTGGACAATTTGATTCGAAACAATAGGTACAGAAATAGCTAGTGACCCTCAAAATGGTTCATATGTTATACGAAGTGAAAACCTCTGCAAAATATTTGTCTCTTTCAATGAATACTGAATAGTTCACATCATCAAAATGTGTTGTGATGCTAGATTTTCTGTCTTGGAATTTGGTATGCTGATACCAAATCAAAAAATGTGGATACAAAAGACACTCTTTCTCCTCACAACTCCTGGTACATTATCGAATATCTGAGTGCTAACATAGTAACATACCTTCCTAGAACATCTTGAATTTCAACAATGACTTTCACCGAAATCAAGGAAACTTCAGTAACTATCCATATATCTGAATGAACATGGATGATATATATCTCTTTGTATCATTTCTTGACGAGTAAGATCATCTGGATGGCTTGCACAATTAAAAGAGAGAAAAATACTTTCCATTTGAAATATAAAAATGTGCTGCGCTTCTAATCAAACCGGAAGTTTCATATATGGTTTGACAAGTTCAGCCAGCTTTGAGAGAGAGAAAATATGTCTACCCTAGTTTCAAGATTACAACATGGAAATGTTATGATTGGAACGAAAAAAATTAAGAATACTATAACCTGTATATGTATAATTGGTTTGTTTTATTTTAATAGAATTGTTAGCTTATAATCATTGTTGAATGATTGCAAATACATTATAAATGTGCTGTTAGTTAGATTTATTCTCTTTTTTTCACCTCACAATCATAACATTTTCGTTATTTCGAGTTGCAATCTCGATGACAAAGACAATACTAAGGCAGACATATTTTTTCTCTCTTAAAGCCGGCTGAACTTGTCAATTGTACATTCATAGCATCAAATCCAAGTACCAAATTTGAAACATCCACATAAAATAACAACGAAGATACAGTGGGGTAAAAAGAATTTTAAACCGACTTTGTCACCGTCTTCACCTGAAGACCTTTAGACAATGAAAGTCCGAAACTGTACATCACAAAGTATTTGGTTATACTTGAACTGATTGTTACCAGTCTCTATTTTTATATTCTTTTGGTAAAACTTTTCTTTTCTCGTTATTTGATTTATTATTTTGATGGACATTTTCATGCAAGATAACTGTTTTCTTCGAGTGATCCACTCACAGAATGACAATTTTGGAGTTGGAAATTCCATGCGAGAACCTCAGAAGAATTAAGAACAATGAATTACATCAAGTTACAATCTCATTCTGAAATGTATTCTTCAATTCTTCGGACAATCCTTGAAATGTCTTTTGTTGAGCATGAGTAGTGTCTCTTACATGTTTCGTCTTTTGTAAGAAAAATTGAAAACTTCCTGCTGTTGATGGCTTGACTCCGAAATCGTTCGAGAATTTGCTTGTGATAATTAAAAAATGTTGGGGTACTTCAGTTATCATGACAGATGATCAGGGTAGGTATGGAAATAATTGAAATATCTGTTGTCGAATCGATGAATGCTAATAAAACTGATATCATCAGCTATTTGTGAGGTTGTTTGTCACAATGGGTTTTAGTGACAAAGAAAAATATGATATACTATCAAAATTTTACATACAAATATTCATACATCATTGGATGAGACTAATTCCTTCAAACGAAGAAAACGAAGATCGATTCAAAATGACGAGGACGAACTTGAAGTTTCATTTCGAGGAACATAAAACAATTTTTTTGCCGGTGTTGCAGATTGAACAAAACAAACTATATAGTTTTTGTGTCATTTTGTAAATTGTCGAAATCGCTTGCGCATATCTTCAGTCAGCACTGAGGGGCAATTGCGTCTGAGATGCGTGCCAATAGAGCCGGTGTGAAAGTGCTGCGATATATACTGTTTACGCTTAATTTTCACTTTGTTGAATAAGTACAATTATTGAAATACCGCCCTCAACATTCATGTGACTAATCACACAATTGCATAAGTGTGTGCGGTTACTACCCCAAGTTAGATCCAGACCTTGATCCAGACAGTTCCTAGTAGAGTGAAAAGATCCCTTCCAGAAGCTCGATCGGGAACCAGGACTCCAACGAAATCGGTGAGTCCCTTTAGTGCTGATCGTTGTCGGAACCTTCTATAAACTTTATTTTATTTCTTTTTTTTACGAAATTCGCATCCTGAAAAGACCGGGATTAAAGGTCCATTTTTCTCTTATATAATCGAGCTTTTCGATCTGCAACAGCCGGAAAAATACGCAGAATCATGCAGAAGTACAATATTTCGAAATCTTTGACAACAAATATTTTTTAATTTCTCCTAACTTGGGAGAGAATACTGATAAAATTTGGATTTCAACGTCAAACATCTCGAAATTCATTAGAGATATATTTATATATACTTGAAATCAGAAAAATATACTCTATCCAAAAATATAAGGGTGTAGGTACTATTTGAAAAAATACTTTTGGTATCCATAACTTTTTTTTTAGATCTTCAACTGTTTTTCTGTATACATATAAGTAAGTGGTTATAAAATAATATCTCTTGATAAGTTGAGGATCGTTCAAATTTGGTTGTCTTATGTCTTGGTAGGTACAAAAGATTAGCATTATTCAACTAGGAATGGTAATCCCCAACCTATCAAGGGATATTATTTTATAACCACTTACCAGAAACAATTAAATCACTGAATAGGAGTATGTTCAAAAATCGAATAAGGTCATTATTAACTTCTAAAAGCTACTATGGTATAGAACAATTCATGCACGATAACGAACTGCTCTAACCTGATCAATCTTTATTTTTATGTTCTTTACGACTATAGTTTGTCCACTTTCGTTGTTACTTTTTCTTGTATGTTGTATACAAACCGACATATCCTATACATTGTAAAATGTCAAAATGGATCAATAAATTATTGTATTGTATTATTGTTGGTGCAGGACCCAGGGATACCTGTAGACATATATTCACAGAATTAAATATTATGACATTACTGGCTCTATATATATTTCACTCTCTTTTGGAGATTCATCGTAACATGCACTCATTCATCAAACATAATAATATACACAGCTATCATACAAGAAATAACAATTTACCTATCAACCCTAGATTGCGACTGGAAACGTCATCCAGAAACTCTTTAAATAAACTACCCGATAGTTATAAAAGCCAGAACACCATCAAATTTAAAACTTCTATCAAACAGATGTTACTGAGATACAGTTTTTATTCTCTAAGAGAATACCTATGTGCTGAAATACCCACCTGTCCTGTTATACAGTATCAGTACAGTATCAGTAGCAAGCGGAAACAGACTAAAAAAAAATGAAAGATGATGATTTTCAAATGACATTGCTGATCAATAATAATAAAATTGAAACTGTGAAAACCTTTAAATACTTAGGAATAATGATACATGAGGAATTAAATATGAATGCACACTGTGATTATATAAAAAAAAAAGATTGCAAAAAAAGTCAATTTCTTGTACAGGCTCAACGGTAAAGTTTCATTTTTTTCCAAGTTGACTATCTACAAATCTATAATAGCACCCCACTTTGATTATTGTGGAACACTTTTATTCTTTCTTAAAAATAACCAATTAAGTTTGATTCAAAAAACACAAAATCGAGCAATGAGAGCTATTCTTATGTGTAACAAACGTACTCCTATAAAAATCATGCTAGATACATTGTCACTAATGTCCGTAAAACAAAGAATACATTATAATATGTTGGTCTTTGTTTTCAAGCTAAAAAATGATATGTTGCCGACCTACCTCAGTGATGAGCTCACCTACATAGATAATGTACACACTCATAACACTAGAACGCGAACTGTAAATGACTTTTATACAAAAACAGATGATATTATATGTGAAACAGTATTCAATAAGGGTTTAATTCTTTTCAATAATTTACCTTCTGAAACCAAAAACACATTATTGTTGAGCCTATTCAAGAAACAATGCAGAGGCTATGTATTCAACCAATTTTAATATCTGTATAAGTGTAAATAATTGTAGTAAGTAGATTTTGATCTGATGTAGTATTTTTAACCTTTTGACTTTTGGGGACTCTCACAACTGTATTTTAAATGTGTGCCTACTGAAGGCGTATTTTAACTTTGTATTAATTGTTTTTTGTTTTATTTCAATAATATATGTACATTCTTCCTGTGAAGAGCAAATTATGTGCTAATAAAGAGTTATATATATATCTTTCAATCTCTTGACTGCCGAAAACTTGTCACTCGAACATGTTGTTTGTCTTAACTTATTTTAAATGTTTGTTAGTGTCATCTGTTTGTATTATACAACTATACTCAAATGGCCCTTTGTACTACTGACGTGTGTAATTGAAATTATTTCAAATCATCAAATATCTATCTATCTATCTATCTTTTGTATTGTATACAAAATCTACAAGAAAAATACATAAGATCGTTTATTGAAAAAATAATTGAACCTGTTCAACCGTCGACCGTGAGTAACCCTGTATATTTGCAATGCTATCATTACATTCAGATAAGTTGATTGACCATTTTATCGAAAATCAATCCAAACGATGTTATCTGTGAAAGATTTGATGAGCTGTGTGCATGTATCAATAATTCAAAAAATCCAATTTTGTATTGAGTGCAAATTTATATTTTCAAAAATTGTAGCAGAGCGGTTTCGACTGTCAAGTCATCATCAGTGCGTACTCGTCAGGTATTACAAGATTTTCCATAAAAAGACATTGTACATTAACATTGATTAGGATAAACCGCTTAAATTCAAATTTCAACGAATTTCACATGTTGAATATTTCTCTCCGGACAGCCAAATGAATTTAAAATATCCTATGATGGGAATGAGAAAAACATGATTTCAGATGAATATATAAAAATACTAAATATGTAAGAATGAATCATGTTTTCATAGTTAATCTCCCGCAAAATGTCCATTGCAGCTGTTATCAGATAAAACAAAAATGTATGTTTCTCAGCAAGGGGAGAGGAATAAAATAACAAGTTTTATAAGACGCTAAGACGTGTCTTAAAAAACGTGTGTCATATACAATTGTTTCTATTTTATTGAAAGAAATTGGTTTAAAATCGATAAATAACAGAAACATCTTCGATTGGTGATAATGATGACATTGAAATATTTGAAATCTGACGCACAAGCCCAGTTTACTGTTGAGCTATTTTGATTTTTGATGCGATACTAGCTGAGAAAAATGCAATGAGGTTAACGTTTTCATTGGTGAAATCAAATCACACTGAATCAAAATTTACCAATGAAAACTTTGAGTTTTTCACTGCTAGTATCACCAAATCCGAAAGTTCGATTGTACCAACCTCCCAATAATAAAAATAGCCGAATAATTGAAATAGCCTCTATTTCGATACGCATCTGCGTTTCATAATGACTTCATTATAGAACCAAAATAAAAAAAATTGTATTTTTGAATTTTTTTCAAGCTGGTTCAAAATTGATGTATGGTCCTCGTTTGATATCTTGTCAACGTAACCCACTTTTTGGCATCACTGACACCTTTTTTCAAATTCCCGCCAAATCTGAGGATATAAGTCGTAAGAACAGATGGACAAGTTAAGGGGGGATTCAAATTATAAGTGATGACCATATACCTCGCCCTGTACAGACAACCCCCCTTTTCTGTTATTCTGTTCAAAACATTACAAACTTAATGTTTTCTGCGAACGAGTCGCGCGATTCCGGACAGCCTCGGCAATTGGAAGGATCTCACGAAGTGGAGAAGCGCGAACTCCGGACTGGAACTCCAGAGTTACGATAACTCCGGTGGTGGCTGCTCGTTCCGACCGACGATGATGTGAGTTTGGGCCGTACGCGCGGTCGACGAAGTTTTGGACCAAAGGAACTTTTGCGGAACCAACTCCAGGTCGGTGTGGCATTTTGGCTTATCGTTCAACGCCCTTTCCCGTGAAATATGGCCCCTAGATGAGATTTATGTGCACGTGAGTTCTCACACATTCGGCTCGGGTACCTTCTGGGGAATTTCCGACTGGTCAATTTCGAGACTGTTTCGCATACGGTCGGTTATCGAGTAGCCGAACTTTTTATATTTTCCGACTGAAATGCAGTTTGCGGAATATGAAACTTCATTAAAACTTTTATAACTAACGAAGATTTACTAACTTCGCGACAGTGGGGAAAAAAGTTATTTTAGAAACAGCGCTGTTTTTTACCAAGTACAGCGATTTCGTGGTGAATAATAAGAATTCGCGGCTTCTGATGATATTATGTTCTGATCAAAGTCGGTTGGGAAGTTAATGTCAGTATTTCTGTCAGAATCGAAAACATTTCTGGCAACGAACGTTCCTGAACAATCTAAACTAACAGTGTATATATGAGTAGGTAGATAGGTAAATATATAGTGGTTTATCCATCGATAAATTACTAAACTAATACAATTAATATTGATTATACATACATACATGATGAATAAACACAATACTCACGAAACGAGTCTCTGTACGTAAAGTTCAGAAAACTGTTGGTGTGTGAGAAAATATAAAATATAGAGATAAGATTAATGTATAATGAATGAACAAAACTATTATATAAATAAAGTAAATTAAAATCACATAAAAATATAAATATAATGAACACGTACATAATGAACACGGTGATTTTAAAATTATTATTTATTTATTTATTCATTAACGGACAAGCCAATTTAACGATTACAAAAAAAATAGTGAATATACATGTGTACCAGCATGGTGTGGAAAATAATGATATTAAAGTTTTTTTACAGCCATTCTAAAGGATGTTAAAGTTGAATCGAACAGTTCTAGTTTATTGTTGTGAGGGTTTGCTGATCTCGTTATTCTATTGAGGGTCTCATTCTGACCATAATTTGTTCTGCAAAATGGAATCTTGAAGATGTCACTATTTCTATTGTATAACTTACACATAAATCAAAGTAGGAAAAAAGCTCCAAGTCATCTCCACATCATTTAATTAGAACAAGGTTATAGGGAACATGTTTCGAGTACATATTTACTCATCATCAGCCCGAATAAAATATGATTGCTACAAGAGAACATGGGGTAAAAAATTATGGTCTAGTAAGAAGTATAACTAGTACTTACTTGAAGATGAAAAAATTACATGACAAATTGGAAAATTATTAAAGGAAAATTTTTATACGGGGCCCTGTACCCACAAATTAGGGATATCAGGATGGTAACATAGTGAAAATAGTTTTGTGCAATACTACAGAATAAATTATCAATGGCATCGACCACGACATTTTGCACTACAAAATCTTTGCCTCCTATTTTCTTCAATTTCCAATGTTTTCATACCAATGCAATTTTTGATTGTTTTCCAGAGAAAAGTGTTTTGTGCCATATGTCATTGTATTTTGTGTCAACACCTTTCATCATAATTACTTGATTGAACTTATTGTCGTTTCATGTTTTATGTCGATCACTTGTCACATAAGTCATTATAATGTCATTGTCACATTCAATAACCATATTTCCGGTTCTATTACAGCCATTTTGTAGTGCAAAATGTCGTGGTCGATGCCATTGATAATTTATTCTGTAGTATTGCGCAAAACTATTTTCACTATGTTACCATCCTGATATCCCTAATTTGTGGGTACAGGGCTCCGTATAAAAATTTTCCTGTAATAATTTTTCAATTTGTCATGTAATTTTTTCATCTTCAAGTAAGTACTAGATATATTTCTTACTAGACCATAATTTTTTACCCCATGTTCTCTTGTAGCAATCATATTTTATTCGGGCTGATGATGAGTACATATGTGCTCGAAACATGTTCCCTATAACCTTGTTCTAATTAAATGATGTGGAGATGACTTGGAGCTTTTTTCCTACTTTGATATCTACCACTCCACTTTGAGATGCCATGGACTTCTTCCTGAGATTACACATAAATATTTATTATCTGATGGGAGTATAAACAAGGCATTCAGGTACAGTTCGCAGTCCTCCGAAAATTACTGTAATCATTGAAAATATTTTCTCTATATTTTTGATCTTCAGTGAATGTAGATAATAAACAAATTAGTTCACATGCTGAAAGGATTGAATGAAGATACCTAGAGAAAGGTCGCACCATCAATTCAATATTAAGAGAGTTTAATAAATAATCCGAATATTTGATTATTTCAGAAACGTATCCACCTTGGCCTTAAATTTTTTGTATTTATTATACCAGTTGAAGCAGTTACGAAATATGAAGAATAACTTGATGATTGTGAGAATTATGAATTACGTGACCTGACTGGGTCTCTTTCACGAATCATTGTGCGGATTGAAGAAAACATCATCACCAGAATGATAGCGGCTGATTTAATGATCTCCAAAATGTTCTACCTTTCCTGAAAAAAGCGGAGGGTACTGCCATGTTCGTGAGTTGAACTGTGTAAACGCTCATTAAACAGTGGAAAGATACCCCAAGGGAAACAATGTGATATATAATCAACTGGAGCATTTTCTCGAGCATTTATACTTGTCTTCACACTCTTCTGAAAGGCGTTAATAAATGCCTATCAAGTTGTGAAAACTTCCTGAGAAACACCTTATGGAATTGATTTCCGCTCGTCACAAAAATAATGGGAAGCCCTTGTCTCAGCGTTTCATTGTTATAGCTACTTTTCCATGGAATTGTTCGAAAGTATTGAGGCTACTACATTCCCTATGGAAGAAGATTCACTGATAAATCTGATGATAAATCAGTAATATTTTTTTTGAAAACTCGCTAATAATTTAGTATTAGTGTAGCTAGCACGTATAGCTGTTATCAGTACAAACTTGTTATTTTTTACGATCTTTATCGTAGAACAACATTTTTTATAATCCAGAAAAAATATAAAAAAAACTGTTATCAGCATTTTTCGAAGGTCAAGGGCAGTTAGAAAATTCGTTATGTTATGATGCATGTCTGTCCAATTTTCGATATGTCTTGTACAACAAAAATGTCGATGTTACTGGTAACATACATTTCTGTATATAGATTCTAGTTTATTTTATGAAACCTCATGCAGAGAACTTCGTAATGAAAAAACAGCCAGAATGAGTTAAATACTTCTACACTCCGGGGCTACTTTTTTTTTACCTATAACCATAGCTGGAAAATAAATTGTATGCATGAAAATGCACTTTCCGAAAAAAAAATCAACGGATGAAATCTTTTGAACGTTAACAATATGAGCGACAATTAAGAACATATAGAACGTATAGACATAGGACATAGCGAATTTATTATCAGAAAAATGTTGAGCTGTTTTTCTGCAAGTATAGATAGGCCCAAAACTCCATCGCTGCGAAACCTGATTTACTCAGAGAATTTCTTGTGGAAACAGTTCATGAAAATATATTTGTCTTTTCGAGCTATGATATATTTCCTTTCAGTGCCAGCAGTGCCGGTAATTACGTATCAATAGCTGATATTGATATAATCCGGAACTGATGAAGTGTTCGGTATTGATCGCCAAACCATTAAAACATATTGTGAGTGACTTATTAGTCAAATTTTAACTTCACGGGCCGAGCAAGGCTGGATTAATAAAAACACTGAAGGCTAGAAGTACACTGCATGATTAATTAAAAGTTAAATTAAGACACGGAGTTTGCTGACGAATATAAGTTTTTCTGCTGTTATAATTTTCATCGGGTGAAATGTCAGTTAGTCACTGAATTATTGAAAAAATGAAATTATCAACTATAACTAAGTGAGCGAGTGAGCGAGTATGTAAGCGAGGCATCACCGAAAAGACGAATTGCCCTTTTTTGGACAGAATCCAATAGTTTCAGGATATGTTTAGGTGCCGCACTCCAAATATGGGAACAGTATTCCAGGACAGGTCGGATCTGTGCCTTATAGATCAAAAGCAGCTGACTGGGAGTGAAATAGCTCTTGGCTCGAAACAGAAAACCAAGTTTTTGGGATGCACTTTTGGCAATGGACCTTACGTGATTTTCCCAAGAAAGGTTATTGCTGATAGTAACGCCAAGCATCGAAATGGATGACTTCAATGTTATGGTTACTCCTGACTGAATTATGTTGGGCATATTTATATTGTCGTAGTAGTAGCAGATATATTTCAATGTTCTGCGTGGTATTTGCCAGGAAAGTAGTTATTTTCTGCTCGTGGTCTACCAGTCATTGAAACTGTGTTTTGTTTGACTATTAATTGGACAAGGCGAGATAAGTATTTCTTTCAATTTTGATGCTTCGTCCAATTTTATGGCTTTTTCATTTTGTTTTGTAAGTATTTCAAAAAATGTATTTTCAAATGTATACGTCAGAAAGTTCCGTGAGCATATTCAATGTTCCAAAGTTCATAAATATAGCTAGAGAAACAAAGTAGAATAAGGGATGTACTATATGAATGTGTCACACGGTATATTATATTGACGATAAAATTCTATTTATAATCACAAAACTAAGATATATAAGGGATGAGAAAACAGGAGAATCTCTGAGACATGTTAAGATAACAAGTCACATGTTACATCAATCACCCTTGCGATGTACCAAAATAACAAGAGGAATTATCTCTAACTCAAATAGCTTTTTTCAGGTCCATGTCCAGACGTATACATGTGATCGATGTTTCTATATCAATAATTATCAAAACTTCACTATATCGCATATGATGAGTTAATGTTGCGATAGAGTATAGGGTATATCCTGCCTCTTTTTTCATTTTCCAGGGAGTGCGAATTCTTCTCCTTCAGGCAAAGATATGCATATATATTTTGAAATATTCTCAGAGGGGTTGGCAATGATCCGTTTTTTATTCATTTAAGATTACATCATGAGATAATAGAGATATTCATGAGCACATTGTTGAGTAATATGATTTGGATAACGTCATGAAATTGAAATTACTTATCATGTGAATTCGAGAATTGATCTATTGTTAGTTGGAAACCCTTCTCCTTGTGTTTCTACAAACGCTAGCTGCTAACAGGACTGAAATTTTATTACGAAATATATTCACTCCAAATATTCACGTTCACGTTTTTTTTTTCAGGATCATGCATTTCGGGATAATACTTTTATGGCTTTTCACAAATCGGATAAAGGGTAAGGTAAGTTTTCATTATTTAACTGTTCACTCAATAGTTACTGAGTCGCCATCTTCAGTGGATCAGAATAGAATATGAAATTGAATGATTTTCCCAATTTCTTGTACCTGAAAGTTCCGAAGGTGACTCGGTATATTTTGGGACTTGACCATTTTTCAATATGCTGAAACTTTATATGTACAGTGTGTCACACTTTTCATGGAAGCACCGCTGTTCCGTATTTTTTATCAAATTAGAATCATGAATCTCTGAGGACTGGTAGAAATGCTGAATATGCCTACCAGCTTGTTGGTGCTGGCTCAAAAGTGATATACACTGCCCGCCAGTTCCGATGGAACTATCTATTTCTACAGTTAAATCATAAAACTATGCAATATAGGTTCAATCGTATACAACCGATACACTGTTTCTGTTTTGTTTTGAAAAATACGAATTTGTCTCACTTTTTATGAAAGAAACATGGTAATTTTCGAGATTAAATGATGAAACTCTAAGGACTGACTCACGATTCTACCTCGGAAAGTACGGAAGATACAGGGGTGTTTCCATCCAAAGTGGGAGAAATTCGGATTTTCTGGATTGAAATTTGGTCAGGAAAAAGATTTATCGGTAGTGAGTTGAGTCTCCTGATCACGAATCCGAATTAATTTTGAGCCTATTTCACCCCTTAATATGATTTCCCGTGAAAAAGATTTTGCTTTTTCAAATAAATTTTCATCACCAGTTATATCGCTTCATTAAAAAAACATCGCAATTTACGTCATCGATCAGATACGTATTCATCCAATTTCTTGGTTCACACTTCACCCTGTGAGAGGAAAATAAACAATGTTCTCAAATCGAGAAAACTTGAATTCGAAGCGAGGATTACTTATATAATGAAAGCTCGAGCTTCCGTTATCTCTTATGAATCTTGCATGAATTCTAGCAAAAGGATATTCCGAATCATTAGCGAAAGTCATATAACAATACCGACTGCCTTTTCCAATATTTCACAACCAAAAAAGGCCTGTATTAAATCGATGATTTTCACTTATAATACCACCAGAGCTTCAATTATTGCTGGAAATATTTTCGAGATCACGCATATTTAGAAAATCATCCCGAGTCGGGAGACGTTAACGCATAAAAAACACATATTATATTAAATTAACACCAAGTTACACCGTGTCATATCACGATGGAATCGTGGCGGTGTATGAGTTATCTATTTTGGTGGCAATAATTGCATCATGAAAACACCAGATTTGATATAAATTAATAAAAATAGTTCATGTAGGCATCTGAATGGTGTGAATTTCATGCGCTCATCTGTTCGATCTTAAAACCTTAAAAGTTTTGTCAATAGGTGGCACTGACGTCCTTCCTACCGTATGGTCAGGATAAATAAGCCGAAACAGTTTGTCATCATCCGAATTGTCATCATATGAATTATATTTCAATTGGTAATCCAACTTAATGAATAACAACGGAGGTGGTGAAAAAAAGCACTGATTCGCATGATTTGGTGTTCCTTCACACCAGTAAAGTATTCGCATGTATCTGCTCAGTGCTTAAACGCACTGAAAATAATTTCATAGAGGTAGGATTCAGCATCAAGAAAATCACAGAATGTGCATCACACCACTGCGGTGTCAAATCGCACTTTCGGAAATGCATAAGGAACACCACCAAAGTGTTCATTCTGCTAAATTCAGCACTAACACTAGTGTTACTGATAACTGGGTTCGATTTTGAAAAACATCTATGGGAAAGGTCCCATAAAACCTACAATGAGAATAATATGCCAGTGTTTTCTGATACTAAAACAATCAGGACCTCAGGGGACACCAGATGGTGCTAGCTGGTGTAATTTATTTTTCACTGTGTATATAAAAAAAAAAACTGTGTTGACGCTGTGCTCCACGATCCATTTCATTCTGTAGCAGCAATTCGCAAAAACCCAGGGCAATACTTTAGAAACCGATAATGCAATTTGGGTCGTCCTCCATAATCAAGAACTGTTTCGCGCTGAATACGTCGTTCGACTCGCCTGGAAGATTCTGTGATAGTGATTCCCCTTTGCGATTTAGCGTTCCCAGATATCGTAAAAAATTCATATCTCTGGGTGTAAAGGATAGAGCCTTGGGCGGCTGTAAAAAGCTCTCATAACGCTTGGCCAAATGGCGTGGACACGGATTAGGTCGAAAGAACCAACCATCGCCGCAAATCCTCTTACCCTGCCCTTCTGAGGTCGGCAGCATTCAGATATGATATTCTCTTCAAGACGGGCTTCATTATCAAAAGGGGAAGGAACCCCATACTGTGGGGCCCCTTTCACATGACATTTATCCATTCTCCATGTCTGGCTCACAACAGAATGTTTCACTGAATAACATTTCGAGTGATGAATTCAGGTTTATTATACACATTCCTCGATTCTACTGTATCCTTGAATTAATGAGGAGGAATTCCGAATAGGCTTCATCAGCTTACTATGTTGAAGGAAATTCAATGTGGGAGTTCAGGTCAAGGAACTCCTGGGATAACATGAATATTGGGCATGGTCCAACTTTTCTTATCAGGTTTAGTGTAGTTTTTGGTTGACTTCCACTTTCTTGTTACCGACCTATCTCCTATCTTGATGACGTCATTACTGATGGTATGATTACATTTATTTATAAAAACCTTCACATCATCACTGTATAATGTGCGAACTTCTGGAAATTGAAAAATTGACAAATAAACATGAGGTTCTCTCATCAGGGTGAATCGAATATGTTTCTTCTCTAATGAAAGCACTCCCGTGTTCATTCTGAAATTTCACATTTGGATAGCTATACTGCCGAATTACTATAGGAACAATATGATGCGAACAGAAGCGAATATTGTTAGGGGAATGAGCCCTGCTCTGTTGGTGCTATAATTATTGCTAAAGGCAATCCTAACATTTCATCCCAACTTTGTGATGTTCCCTTTATTGCCGAAAATGTTGGGAATCTAATAATGCACGGATATCAGTTCCCCCATGACATTTATATATCTAGTGATTTGTATGAGATCGGGATATCTAATATTTTGCCAAATTCAATTAAATATACGTTCATCTTCATCCTCAAAATGAAGACATATTCCAACTTCAATCGTCAAAATACCTTGAATAATCTTAAGTTAACTGGACTTGCCACACGGCGCGTTCAACATGATATGACATTCATTTACAAACTACTGTCAGGTGAAGTCGACTGTCCTTATCTTTTAGAAATTATCAACTTCAATGTAAATTCTCACAATACAAGATATCCACTACTTTTTTGCATAAAAAATCATAACACTAACTATGGTTACAACACACCAATGTCCAGATGCATGAGATGGTTTAATAAGTACAATGTCGATAATCTTGTAAACTCATTAAGTGAATTGAAAAAATCTATTAGTGATATACGGTTAGACTAATATTATTGTTGTCTTATATTATGTTCAATATGTAACTTCTTAGAATAGTAGTTTCTCTGTTATAATTTGTCATCTATATTGTTTCTAATGGTGAATCCGTAAATAATTAAATAAATTATTTACTTTCACTTGTCCTGAATGGATATTTTCCTACAGTCGCTCCACAGTGTTTTTTTTAAGTGTTTTTTTAATAAGTACCTAGATACTTTCAAATCTCAACACAAAGTTGGTGTTTTCCAAGAAATGTCACTCGTGTACGGAGATATTGAAAAAACGCTTGTACCTCCACCATTCCTACATTGTTGAAAACGAATTTATTATTCCCTTGCATGATGAAAAATAGTGACAGTGAATTATGTTACACACGCCCTGATGTAGCAGAAAGTGCGAGAATTTCCACTTTGAATCTCCTACCAAGAGAAAACGAGTAAAAATACGAATTACATGATAGATTCATAACCTTATGCCAATCGAGAAGGGCGAATGTGAACATTGTCACGTGTAAAGTAGTAGTAAGTAATGAAATCAGGTACAGTTTATAATTCAAAAAAAATGCCACAAACCAAGTATCACTCACCCTCTTATTAACACTTACCTCAATATTATATTTTCCTTTGAATAATAAATTCTCGTGATAAACACATTACAGCGTACATAAATTTTTTGAAGCGGTAAATTGAAAATGCAATAAGCAAAATCCATGATTTTCATTGGCGTATCCCACATAAAACGTGTAATAATGTTTTCGATGTATGAGCGTCGTATATCTCCACATTGAATGATATTGTTAATATCCATCTGAAATTTCATCAGTTTGGTTTTATTCATGAACATAACTTTAGTGTATCAACGTCATCTGACACCACAATTTTGCGGGTAGTTATTATCATCAATGAAACGATGTGTATCCCCAATATATACACCCTTTCAACATAAGATGAGGAAGAGCTCGTAGAACGAGTACTAACCAGATTCATAAGATGAAAATAAAACAAATCTTTCTTCTCATTCTCATTACTTATCAACCCTACATGAGCAAAGTTAGTAGCCTTCATAATGTTTCTCTTCAATCGAATACTAGGCGCATCTTTTCAGGTGATGTTTTCCATTTAATATTATAGAGGGAAAATGCAGATTATGCTCATTATACTGGGTTTATCACGTAACCCGATAGTTGAAAGTTTTAAATGTTCCCGTTCGAATATAATTCTGAAAATTGTAGGAACTAATTGAAGCATCTTGGTAGATACATAAAATATACAGATTTCTATAATTCTAACAGAATATCGATAATATACCCCAGTGTCTGGCATGCTGTATAGTTTATACTAGGAGATGATGAATAGAATAAGCAGAATCTCATGAGAGATACATAATATGCAAATCAGTTGATAAGTGAGCATGATCAATGATACATCTGATACAAGGAATACACGATGGTGCAGACTGATAAATAATCACAATTGCATGCATCAGGAATACAGATTCCCAGCATCAGGCAATTTTTATATATCGAGCATTCCTATACATATTCAACAGATCCATTTCAATGTTCCTTTTTACATCTTCAAGTGTAGGATATGGTAGGATATGCATCCACCCCGTATACGCTGACTTAGTGGCTCAATCGGGTGACTCAGTGATACGATGAATCAAGGGATGTTACGTGAAGAAGTTAGGCTGAGAGTCAGTCACCGTTTAGAAGTTGTATTAGAAGGATGAGAGAATAAAAGTGTGTATATAATTATTGTTTCGAAGTATGTATTTCTAACACAAGTATCTCTCCTTTGTAAAGTATATTTCACATCAGCAATCGTTCCGAATATATTCTCTGTTGGAAATTCTCTGAAATATAGACATCCAAGTAATTTAATTTACTTCCAGTTGGATTATATCGAAAAAGTGGTGAATGAAATCGATGAACTTTTAATGATTCATATGTCCGATAATAAGGTCAGTCATCCGGGATAGCATCCAGGCAAAAACATTTTGTTTTGCTGGATAGCAGTGCACACCAGATCTGATTAGGTCACGTGAAAAACTCAATCGGGTCGCTAGTTCCAGACCAATCAGAACCGATGTTTAGTCGAAAATGCCACATCACAAGAGGTAAGTTCGGATTGAGCCTGATTCAATGACTGTTTCAAACTTACAGGGTTCACTGTATATCATGCTATTATATTGTATATTGAAGGTGATAAAACTTGATTGAAACTCGGCATTACTAAATACCATGTTCAAAACAACCGAAGTGATTGTGTGGTCCAAAGGTGCTGGGTCTGGAAACCTGTCCGACTATACGAAATCGGTCTATGAATTCACATCAAATAAGTTCTTAGCTGTTTAGTATGTTATTCTATGTTTCCTAGAATGGCCATTCGGTTCATTCAAATCCATTCCATTTTTAAAATACACCAATTCATATAATTTATATGTATATATTTATATTATAAATAGGTATCTTACGATCCCTTACCCCAAGGATGATACCCAACCAATAAACTACAGAGTCAGATGTCAACATATCATACTTGCGCTGTTGCCAAATATACCTTTCTGTTATCTCGAAAATAAATTCAAAGCCATTGTGTAAGTTCAATCGGGATAAGTAGAATATTCATTTCACTCCAAGAACGACAAGTGGTATATTTGATATTGAGCCATGGTATTTGATTATTTTATTGCAGACATAAATTTTTCACATGTCATGGAAATTCATGAGATGGTATCGCAGAATCCATTATATATAAAATCAAGATATCTTCGGTTTTTCCGGAGCATGGCAAAATTGTTTTGTCCGCACGCTAAATAGCAATTTGTTTCTGTGTGGATGCAGTTTTCCACTTGCTGCGTCATCATCAGAATGGTGGAGGAGTAACAACTAGTTTTTCAATGTTCTATTATGTAGTAAAATTTGATCGCACAGAAAAATAAAAAATGACAAGATTTCAATAAATTCACGTTTTTTTTTTCGGAGGTGGTTGAAATCCTTTATGGACACCATATGGGTCTAATCCCCCAAATGATAGTGTGGGAATCCCTGATCTCAGTCAGGTTTACCCACTAAACACTCCACCCCCTACGTAGGCTCGTCTGACCGAAGTCTCCGATGACACTTAGGCCTTATGGCCCATTGTATATTGCCTAGCTATCGTCATTGTACCCACTTTAGTATCTCAGTGCCTCGTATAGGTTTGCACGAGTCCTTCACTGGATATGAGTTGTTTATTTCTGGTTCGCCTATGGGTTGCCCAAAAATCGTCTGCCTTCTGCGATTCAATGCCTCGCATTTGCATAATATATGTGATACTGTTTTTGGTTCCTTTCCGCATACTCTGCAATTTGGCTGGCCATTTTACAGTCCCATCCTGGTAAGGTGCTCCTTGACTGGCGCGTGGCCGGTCATGAGTCCTATAACAGTTTTTATCTGCTCTCTGTTCATGTTTAGGAGATCTGCATTTCGTCTGAGGCATGGTTCCTTGATGTATTGTTTTCCATGTATATTCCCTGGAATGTCTTTCCAGTGATTCTTATGTTTTTCCCGAATCCAGTCTCTTACAGACGCTCGGGCTGTATGCTTTGGTACTTCTAGAATCTGTCCTGGATCTGGATCATTAACTGACCCTCTTCTTGCAAGTTCGTCAGCTTTCTCATTGCCAGCAATCCCCTGATGTCCGGGCACCCAGGTAAGCTTGACGCTGTTCCGGTCTGCCAGGGGTTTTCAGTTCTTTCTTGCAATCAAATACCAGTCGTCATGTCACTTCCTTGCTTATGTGACATTATTTGGATCTGCTCATGTTCTATGGCTCTCAAGTTATTCACTTGGTCAACGTAATACCGGTTCATATTCAGAGGTGTTCAACACTCTCTGAATGCCGAACATCCAGTGGATATTATCTGGTGTGGTTATAACAAATAATTTTTCAGTGAAGAATAGAATTATACCTATTAAGGCCCTCTTTCGAGTGAACCATGAAGTTGGAAAACAGCTTTATGCAAAGCTGGAAACGCAATAGGAAGCGCGAATTCTGGCTCGAAAGTAATTTGAGGCTATTTTCCATTATGACTGGGAGAATAAAAGTTTTTTCCGAGTCGAGGATTCTTATTGAGAAAATAGATTCCTCACTTTTTCCCACAAAAGGATAATTAAAATCCACGGGCTGCGAGGAATCAGAATAGAAAAACCGGTGGGAAGTTACAGAGCATTGACTCCTAAATTTCCTTATTTTCTATCGACTATTCCATAGATCATCTGTTGCTTCTGAAGGAACATCGAGTTCGGTGAAGCTTTCTTTTTTTGTCTGTTGCTTGAGCTGATGATGAAACCGTAGTTGTTTACCAATTCAAATATGTATAATTGACAAGATAAACAACGAGCAGAAAAAAAACACTTTCCTGGCTAATGCCTCGAAGAACATTCATTATCCGAACTGTGAAGTTGTTTGATATATTTTTTAACAAACGTCCATCTGAGTATAATACCCCGATTATTTCTGTTTTGCTGTATAGGATCCGGAGTCGTAAACAAACGAATGTTTGATGGAGGGCGTATTTCGATTCACCTGATTGAGTTCGAGTTTAGAGGATGCGCGTATTCCCGCACGGTATTGAGCCGATCGCTCTAATTACTCATTGATCCAGAAAATATGTGGCTGCCAATCTTGCACCGAGGCTAGACATATAGCAAGAATAAGCGAATTGGAAAGTGTTTTTCCCAGATGGAACAGGTTATGGTTCGACATTATTTCAGTCTGGTCAAACTTAGTTTGAAATGAATGTCTGTTAGACTACGAGCAGAAAACAACTACTTTCCTGGTAAATACCACGCAGAACATTGAATTATATCTGCTCGTAGTCCGTGCAACGATTCACACTGTGAATTTAGATCTCAAATGTTTTTCTTCGTGACGTGACGTGACATATTCACATCAGGACAGGCACGCTTAACAACCTACAGACCGGTTTTGAGCTTATTGGCCCTCATCAGTACAGGAAAGTTATCCGAGTAGAGACCGTAAGATCTCCACTCGAAGCGTTGCCTGTCCCAATGCACCTTCGTCGCGTCTATTTGACCGCACTGAGCCGCGTTCCAAGAGACAATTGGAAGTGGCGACACCATGCGGCAGAAGAAAGAAACACTCAAAAAAGTCCAATTTATGGCTTTTCTATTTTTCGAGTACAAGGGTCTCGTTTCGATAAAAGATTGACAATTGAAATGGTGAATATCAACAAAGAATATTCACCAATTTTTTTCTATGAAGGAGGACCGTTGCCTGCTAATTTTCTGTGTTTGGGGAACTCTGTGTAGATGTTTTTTCCGAGTGATATAATAATTTATTAGTATATCTCTCGAATTTTATTCGAAAATTCTGGAAGAGTCCCATAATTGTCCGCAAATAGCAAGATTGTAATATACGGAGTTGGGAAAACAATTTCAATAATGGATATTGAGATAACCATCGTATAACAACGAATCTAGTTGAGTTGAGAATGAGTTTGTGAAACTCTTGAACCCCTCGCGAAACATCTCAAATTATAATTTTCAAAGTAACTGATGGAGATGCTTCAAACTGCGCTGATGAGGATATTCCAATTGTTCAGGAGTAATCCTTGGCAACCTGGAGATAAGATACTTCAATGCAACGAAGAGAAGAACGAAGAGACTGAAAACGAGATGATTTCAAGGCGATGGAAATATATTAACTCCGAAGTGGCTAATATCGAATCGCAAAAAGATTAAACTTCCAACTCTCATCGTTGAATTGATGACGATAAATATGGCATATCCCAATGATTAGGTATGAGTGTCTTTAGTTTCTTGAGAATATATAGAAGACTGGCTTCATCCTTCAAGGAATTACATTTTTTTCTGGCCCTGATATGGAAATTCGGATTGGCAATAACATTCTACATTACCAATTCATAGTCTTTTCTGGTCAATTTCGAATATATTAACATTGATATATGGCTTTCTCTTTTTTCGGCCATTTCCTAACATGATATATTCGTCTGATTTACATTAATTCATTAAGGGAGCCAAACAAAAGAACATGTGGATATTTGCCGAATGACTGGCAATTTCCTGGTTCTAATTGTCGTTTTATCAATGATCGATAATGCCTTCATTAAGTGTGTCCACATTCATCAATGATTTTTATAGTAGGTACCTGAGATGAAAGCAGTGATGAGTATATGTTTTAAATGTGAGCCAATGTCGTTCTGGATATTCGAACAAGTAAAGAAGTGTTAACAATTCATGAAATATGAACAGCTTTGTGATGTGATGGCGTCATGTATCATTCAATCAAAAATATTGAATTGCCATTGCTGGTTTTCTACTCCTCGTCGATGGAAACGATATATCGCGAAATTATTTCATGACTGACGTTATCGTTAACTGAATGTGAACTGATTCAAGTGAACTATTGCCATTATCTGCCTAGGCATGGAGTCAAATAAACGAGTAATGGTGTGATTACATTATTCACTCCACTACTAGCGGCACGCCATGTAGAATTTATGAGTGACCCTTGTAGTTTATGATGGGCCAAACGGCTTCGTTAATTAAACTTTCAGCCGTCCATGGTTCCCATTTTGGGGTCCCTCATAGTGAGCATTCGATTTTAAATAAATTTCCTGGATTAAAGTAGTTCCCAGCGTCGACAGACTCCCATAAATTGAAAAGGGTTCGAATATGTAAAATCCTTCTGCTTCAATAAATATCTTCTCAGGGAAATAGAGGAATCACTAAGTCAACAATGAAATTGTACGGAGCAAATCAAAATTCAAAACAATGATTGTGCAGTTGAGTATAAAGTAACCATATTGGGAGACGTTTATTGAATTTTGGTGCACCTTCAGAACCGCTAATTGATTTATTATTTCTCTTTTTTTCGAAAACAGTAAGAAAGCCTCCACATGATTTACAACTTTAATAGCCCAAATGATTCATCATCTGCTGTGAAATACCTGCTGGACTTTTCTCATCGTGGGTAGAGGTCAGTTGATATATTTATAACTGCTACCTGGAGAGCCATAAAGGACTAGTTTAATCGCTCAATCATTAAATCGATTTCCCCAATTGCATCAGCTCCAATTTCGATTCCGAGCATTAAAGAAATGATATCAAATCCTTTGCAATGGCAGTGTCGATTCTTTTTCGAATTGCTTTACATTCGAGTGGAATATAAATATTAATTTTCAACAATAGAAAAAATATTGACGTTGTCTCAAAACTTAGGTACGTCATATCGCATATATTATTGTGATACATTTGTATATAGTTAGTTGAGCAATTTCAACTTCAATGAATTAGGAGAAACTATGCATGGTACACAAACACTTTTTTCATTAAACTGATGATCAAGACTGCCTTAACAATTATCATTCCTTCGGATGTGAAGACCATGAAATTTACTTCGAATCTTGAGATTACAGTCACTAAATAACTTACCTGAATAGGAAATGCACCGATGCCACTGGAGAACTCGAATATTCAAAATTATTCATGATTGAATCGATTGCTTCCTTCGCTCTAAATAAAAATGAGAGTCGCAGAGATTATTTGGTTCACATTGCTCCCGATTTTCTCGACCTATATCCTCGGCAATGAGTGGAAGAACAATTGCAAGAAAGGCTGACCAAATTACTCTCTGACCAGAGTTCTACATTCTGGAGAGTTGAAACAGTAATATATCAAAAAGTTACTTTCCGGTTGTCGCGAGATGAAAAATATCATTAGGTCACCGTTGGGTTTGTAGTAGAACGTTAAGTTACGGCGATATTTTATAATCGCACTGTCAGAATATATTGGCAAAAGTTCTGGAGTACATTTTTCAATTATCGACATTTTCTGTCTCTAAGTAGTGGAATGAAGGATGGATGAATTGAAATTGAATTCGTTGTTATATTCTAATGAAATGATTGGGGAATGTAAAATCGGTAAAATTTTGCTGTAATTCTGAAAAAAAACATGAGTAATCAAGTTACGATATTGAATGAAAAAACACTACCTACATCAGAAACATCAATGCTGAAAGTAATAAAATATTCTGAGAGTGCATCATAACATAGGTACGTTAATATCGGGTTATAATTTAAAGAAATATAATATATTTGAACCTTTTTCCAAATCTATAATGATACTTGTAATGAATTAAACCACAATTTGGTGAAATAAAACACTATTTCCTGAACTAACGATTCAGGTTTATTTCCCAAAAACAACTAACTGCTCCGTAAACAACATCGTCGAATATCAACCAAAAATCGCGCTCATGCGCATTTATTTATACTATAAACTATAGACTATGAACAGGATGTCTCGTAAAAAATGAACAAATCTTCAAACTTAGGACTGGATGACAATCCTTCATGAAACTACCTTCATCCACAGTTTTTATTTCCGGCTTGTAATCCTCTTCTCTGGCCACTAGAGATACCGTACTCCATTTTCAGAATGAAGAATCCAACATTTTAAACCTCCTCATTTGTTCCTTTGCAAAGTTCTGGCTCGTTACCACTTAGTATGATGATGTGAGGAAAACATTGGCGTAGTTTGAACTGATTTGAAGCAAATTGCATCCACATAAACGAGTCTTCAATATTGACGCTTTTGTTTTTAGTCTTTCATTTCGTTTCTATGATTCATGTCAAACATAAAATGACACAAAAGGCAGTTTCTAATATGGAGATTTTTTTTTTCAACAAAACTTATACAAATAAGCATATAGGCGGATGATAATTCTAAACAGCCAGCTAAGGATTTATGTGTTTCTACTTTAAGGCACCCACATCATAAACTTTGATAACTTGATTCGCCAGATTTGCAAACTAGATTTCACCTGTGGAAATAGTGGATAATTTCCGTATTAAGAATCTAATCTTGTCTGAATCGAAAATTCTGGTGTAGGTTTCAAACGATCATCAGGATCAGTTGAAATGTAAATTAAGTATCGAACCACACTCTAACTGCTATCAGAAACTGCTCCAGATTTTGCTGCATCTTGTATCTGTCTACCGAAATGTTTCGAAGACGAATTCGCGACATTCTGGAATGTTTCCAGATATGTTTCTGTATCCCCTCGGGAGTATTTTGCATGCCCGCTCATGCAGAAAGATACTTGTACGCATAATTAAGTTTATCGGGTTTTTGCTATTTTGCTTTCTTTTGATCGTTTCGGTAGCTATTACTGGAGAACGTAGAACGTTCCCCATTAGGATATCATTATGAACTATGGAAACCGTTCACTTCTCGGCAGTCTTCCTTTCGCTAGATATAATGTGATTTATGACGCAAGAACATTTTGGGTTTTCGTAGGAAGAAGTGTTTTCGCTGGTGAATCGTACTAGCCAAACGTATACTCGAGCTGATTTTAGTGCTAAAATACACGTTTTTGATTGGTTGAAATGATTGTGTTGATAAAAAATAACACCATGTTTTCGATTTTGTATTTCGGCTCCTGATTGGCTATTGGATACCTACATGCTGTGTTTTCGTTGCTGTATTTCGCTTTCTGATTCGTAGGCAGTAGGGTAGTTTAATTAAACAACGACTTACTAATTGCAATCTGTCATAGTATTTTCCGATTCCCTGGTAAATAAATGAATGCCACTACACCAAATTTTCGTCTGAACCATGATAAACACACACTATTAATATGTATCCACTTCATTTTCCACAAATTATGGATAATTTCAGCAAGAATTAATCTAATGTAACCTAACCACACAAATTGTGACAACAATCAAAATGAATTTAGCTCAGTAGTACCTAGTGCATAGGTAATCTTGCCTACATCATACAATGGCATAAATGTATATTGTTGGTTGCATAACGAATCTTCTTGTGTCAAACTACAATGCATAATCAAAATAACTTATTCCATATACTGTACGTTTAATATTAATTTAAACAATGAATAGGAAATCATCAGAATGGCTTGATTTTATTCATGAAATAATCTGAACAAATACAACTCGTGGTGCGCTCGTGTAGTTTTCAAGCAACATGATTTGTTTCTCAAAATCGAAGGAATTCCTGTTTCGATAATCATCAATACACTTGTTGTATTACATGCGATAACTAGTCATGTGATCATCATAAATGACGCCGCAGTCTCAGTTACGTTGGAGATATATCTTCAAAGTGCTTTAGGTCGTCCTTGTCAGAGTTTACTCAAAAAGTAACACTTGCTAGCAATATGTAACATCCGCAGAGCTTAACTGGTGGGGTTTCACAAGGATCCATCCTTGAGCCAATTCTATTCTTTTTTAATATCACACAAGTTGCAATACTAAAATGTTGTCATAGGTACAATTATAATGATCTCTATTGTACGAGAGCTATGAAGGGATGTAGATATTTCTTTTATCTCATTATTATGAGATAGCTAACTCATTATGAAGAGATGAATTATCTTGTAATAATGAGATAGTAAAGAAATATCAATAAGTTGCTTGACATCCACATCATTTCAAGCGGATCAAGCCAAGTTTAACAGAAAGAAGTAATATTTTGTGCACCTCTCTCTTGAAACAAATGAAAGGATCTTATGTATGTATACTAAAATAATTATCATTATTATCATCGACTTCTGAGATTCTTTAGTCAACTGCTGAAACTTCTACTTCTACTATTGATGAAACATGAGAAAAGTGCACAAAAACTATGGCAACTCAGCAGTAGCAAAAATATTATCTATTTTTTGCTATCTCATTATAATCTTTTGATAATGAATGAGTATCTCATTATAATGAGATAGCTAACTCATTAGAATGAGATGAAATAAATATCTACAATGTCCCTCCAGAGCTTCCGTACTATTGCCATCCTCACTCGAACAATTTTCTGGTAAACTTCTAGGAGTTGGATAACTAAGATAATAATAATACTAATGCTAATTGCGTTTGACATCATAGGAGTTAATTAAAAGTATGAAGTTGAGTGTCGATCTAGATATATAATCAACTCCAGAAAACTTTTTCCTCTGAATCACAGTATGAAAGCCAACGTATAAATTTCACGTATATATTCATTATTCGATGGTTGCCAGGGTGAACTGCATTTCTGTTCCCCGAGTTCGAACAATTCTTGATTCATGCCCTTTAGCGCGAATACTGCCGACATTCCAGCATCGACCTTACTTGGAATAGAAAATGTGTATATTAATACTCCCATTGATGTTCGGGTCAGTTAACAAGATCTACCAATCCGATAGACTCAGAACGATCACGCAATACTATATCCCCCGTTCGTAAACTCATGATTCCTTTGAAAACGGCGTAGCTGTCTGTCTTTTCAATGATAACAATGAGAATTCCTATCTTGTTCGAGTTGTTATAGAAGCGTGCATGAATATTACCCTTTCATGATTATCATAATAATTATTCCTGCGATTATCATGGTGCTATATGCGTATGGCTCATGCAGTGAAGACCATACACAGGGTGTCCTGATATATCCGACGAAGAGGCACATTCTGAAAATATCCTTTTTTATATATATGATGTTTCAAAATGATGCACACAACTAGATTCTGATCGATTGATATTAATTGAAGTATTTTCTGTGAGCTTTCACTCATTCAGTGATCCGAATGAATATAATATATTTCAATGACTTGCCCTCAGATCTGGACCAGAAAGTTACATCAATTTTTTATGCTGATGATACAACCTATATATCTATAGTGAATCCCATGAAATAACGCAGCACGAATTTTCAACCATGCAGATGCAGATGAATTATCAAAAAACTGGTTTAATTGTAATTATTTATTCCTCAGTGAATCTAAAGCACAAAGTTTTGTTATGAGCACGACTTCCCCATCTGAAGACCGCGTCACAGATACACAATATTCACTGCGCAAAAAAAGTCATCCCAATAAGAGCATCCAGTAAATATGATGATCACTGTAAACCATTGAGCATCCTGTTTTTACCATGTTGCATTCTTTATATAAAAAATAACATAATACGTTAAAGGCTTCAGCATCACAAATATATTCACTCTTATAATACTATAGGAAAAAAGCGATATCTTTAGTGTATGGTCTAAGCTGTTCTCCATTATTCAGACTTACAAAAACACATAATTTCTACATATATCTGGCCATAAAATTGTATAATGCTTTGTCACAACAATTCAAAGATGACAATATGTCTTGTACCTAAAATATTTAACACAGCACTGCGTTTACTCAGTAGATGATTATCTGGATCATGTAGTTACATGTGCATGTGAGTAGATTATCCTATTCTCATTGATATCACCATTTTGAATTGATATGTACCTTGTCACTTGTTGTTTGTTAAGGTGGGAATAGACCAAGCAAATATTGTTGTGCAACAGTTGCGCAACAGTTGCGCAACAGTTGCGCAACAGTTGCGCAGCTGTTGGCTAACTTGTTTCCGTGGGGGGAAAACATTGTCGACAAACTGTTGGTCATCATCGACCAACCTGCTTTATCTGGTGTTTGTTCGGTATTCGTTCAATCGGTGCCATAAGCGACGCGTCTACACTGGCGCCGCTGTGTGCGCACTGTTGGGCAACATCTTCTTTGAAGTACCGCCCGGTATCGAACACCGGGCATCAGTTCGGCAACAGCTGCGCAACTGTTGCGCAACTGTTGCGCAACGTACACACTGTGTAAACTCGTGTGTTTTTCGACTGTTGTTCAACTGTTGCACAAGAATGTTTGCTTGGTTTATTCCCACCTTAATGTCCTTATGTGAAGCGTATTTAACTCTATTTTATCTTATGCGATCTATATATTTTTCTGGACGAATGTCTGCATTTCTAATATTTCACATGAAATAAATATTTCTATTTCTATATTCCCCGCCTACTAACTACATATATTATTTTGTTTTCATCAGTATATTTTTGAGTACCTACATTTGGCACCGTGGTATTGTTTTCAAAAAATGCTTCTGAATATAGATTCGATATTCGTAGGTTCTAGGCATAGTTGAACAAAAGATGACTACGGTATCAAAGAAACAAGCAGCATCGATTAATAGCGAATTTCAATGTGAATTCGAGAAATTTTACTTCGCGTAAATCTTTCTCTCTATGCTTTGTTATTATCTGTCAACATTTAAAATGTCGGTAACATCGTTCCCCGGGGATTTTATTCCACGTACGTCATGTGATTCCTTGGGGAATTCGAAATATGTAGTTGAACGTGATGGGGAAAACATTGTCCTGGGAAATTCCGGTGGAAGGTCCGGTGACTCGGTTTGGATAGAGAAACGAGCCTAGAATATTTCAAAAACGCAATCTGGAGAAAATAAAAGAGCTGTGCTCGTTACATGTATGTTGTGTAAATATCCATTGCGTGCTGTGAATTTAATTTGGATTGAATTACCAGACGGCACTCTTTTGACGACATTACGTGACCTTGAAGGGAAAGATAAAAGAAGTTTTGCCATCTCGGAGGGTTTGCAGTCGACCAATAACGAAGATGGAGTAGAAGATAAGGAGTGAATTAATTAAAGAACAACAATGAAATTTTCTATATTTTCTTAACTCGAGAGTCGTATGGATCTGCTCGGAAACTCTTCCAAGATTGAGTACTAGTAAGATAATCTCTACCTCCATAAACCGTTTCTATAAAATATTTGAATTAAAAAAGCCCTGTTGTAAAATCATAATATCTGATCCCGAAAACCTTTTTTCTGAATAATAATAACAAACATAGTAGTTTGATTATCTTTCGTTCTATAAATACATATCACATTCGAATCAAATGAGTTGAATAATGAGATAATAAATTTGAATAACAAATAGTCCGATGATGAAATCATATATTTAGATCAGATTGAAGCAAAAACTATTCTGGGAATAGCATAAGGATATATATTAGAATTTGAGTTGGGGATAACTGCATTATCAAAACTGGATGGGAAACGTTGGCCGACATCAAATTAAGGGATGAATTGGAAATTGGTCAATGTACATGAAATTGTCGAAAGGAATATTCACCTCTTATCAATGGCTCAATCACGAGTCTTGCTTGTCTGTCATTAAATCATCGATTTCACGACATATTATCGTCTTTGTCATTCTTGAAATTTTCAGTGCGAAAGAGAAACTGAGCGTTACTGAATTCTTAATGATCACCATACTTTCAAAAACTTCATCATTCGATTCCGTCAGAATATTTCGAGAGGAAACTTCTGTATGAGCGTAGGTAATAGAGTTACGAAAAGTGAACGGAAATTCATGAGAATCATACTTTCCGAGGATTTCATAAATAAATAGCCGTCAGGTTGAATTGCCAAATATAAATGAATGCATATTTATTCTGCTGATTCGATTCGATATTGAAACGCTGCATCACGATTATGTTAAAGTTCCATAATAAACTCTCCGAGAAATTATCCAGGATTACTCCTAGAGGCTGCAAGTTTGTAAGGGATCGATGGAATGTTAGGTTATATCGAGGGGTTGACCACTAGGAGTAAATGTGTACACTGGAACAAATCGCCATAACTTTCGAAAGGATGGATTTTTTCTATGATGAAAGAAAGTTTTTTTTGATTTCGAATTTTTCGATTGGAGAAACGGATTCTATGGAAAAAAATGAGCAGATTGGTATGAGCGAAGTTGAAAATTGGTCCATCCGTTCGAAAGCGATTTGCTACATTTTTTCTATGATGAAAAAAAGTTTTTTTTGATTTCGATTTTTTCGATTGGAGAAACGGATTCTATGGAAAATAATGAGCAGATTGGTATGAGCGAAGTTGAAAATTGGTCCATCCGTTCGAAAGCGATTTGCTACATTTTTTCTAAAATGAAAAAAAGTTTTTTTGATTTCGATTTTTTCGATTGGAGAAACGGATTCTATGGAGAAAAATAAGCAGATTGGTATGAGCGGAGTTGAAAATTGGTCCATCCTTTCGAAAGTTATGGCGATTTGCTTCATTTTTTCTATGATGAAAAAAAGATTTTTTGAATTCGAATTTTTCGATTGGAGAAACGGATTCCATGGAAAAAAATGAGCAGATTGGTACGAGCGAAGTTGAAAATTGGTCCATCCGTTCGAAAGTTATGACGATCTGCTTCATTTTTTCTATGATGAAAAAAAGTTTTTTTTGATTTCAATTTTTTCGATTGGAGAAACGGATTCTATGGAAAAAAATAAGCAGATTGGTATGAGCGAAGTTGAAAATTGGTCCATCCGTTCGAAAGCGATTTGCTACATTTTTTCTATGATGAAAAAAAGTTATTTTCTGATTTCGATTTTTTCGATTGGAGAAACGGATTCTATGGAAAAAAATGAGCAGATTGGTATGAGCGAAGTTGAAAATTGGTCCATCCGTTCGAAAGTTATGGCGATCTGCTTCATTTTTTCTATGATGAAAAAAAGTTTTTTTTGATTTCAATTTTTTCGATTGGAGAAACGGATTCTATGGAAAAAAATAAGCAGATTGGTATGAGCGAAGTTGAAAATTGGTCCATCCGTTCGAAAGCGATTTGCTACATTTTTTCTATGATGAAAAAAAGTTATTTTCTGATTTCGATTTTTTCGATTGGAGAAACGGATTCTATGGAAAAAAATGAGCAGATTGGTATGAGCGAAGTTGAAAATTGGTCCATCCGTTCGAAAGTTATGGCGATCTGCTTCATTTTTTCTATGATGAAAAAAAGTTTTTTTTCGATTTCGATTTTTTCGATTGGAGAAACGGATTCTATAGAAAAAAATAAGCAGATTGGTATGAGCGAAGTTGAAAATTGGTCCATCCGTTCGAAAGCGATTTGCTTCACTTTTTCTATGATGAAAAAAAGTTTTTTTTATTTCGATTTTTTCGATTGTTCGATTGGAGAAACGGATTCTATGGAAAAAAATAAGCAGATTGGTATGAGCGAAGTTGTAGATTGGTCCATCCGTTCGAAAGCGATTTGCTATATTTTTTCTATGATGAAAGAAAGGTTTTTTTTGATTTCGATTTTTTCGATTGGAGAAACGGATTCTATGGAGAAAAATAAGCAGATTGGTATGAGCGGAGTTGAAAATTGGTCCATCTTTTCGAAAGTTATGGCGATTTGCTTCACTTTTTCTATGATGAAAAAAAGTTTTTATTTTATTTCGATTTTTTCGATTGGAGAAATGGATTCTATGGAAAAAAATGAGCAGATTGGTATGAGCGAAGTTGAAAATTGGTTCATCCGTTCGAAAGCGATTTGCTTCACTTTTTCTATGATGAAAAAAAGTTTTTTTTTGATATCGATTTTTTCGATTGAAGAAACGGATTCTATGGAAAAAAATAAGCAGATTGGTATGAGCGAAGTTGAAAATTGGTCCATCCGTTCGAAAGCGATTTGCTACATTTTTTCAATGATGAAAAAAAGTTTTTTTTGATTTCGATTTTTTCGATTGGAGAAACGGATTCTATGGAAAAAAATAAGCAGATTGGTATGAGCGAAGTTGAAAATTGGTCCATCCGTTCGAAAGCGATTTGCTACATTTTTTCAATGATGAAAAAAAGTTTTTTTTGATTTCGATTTTTTCGATTGGAGAAACGGATTCTATGGAAAAAAATAAGCAGATTGGTATGAGCGAAGTTGAAAATTGGTCCATCCGTTCGAAAGCGATTTGCTACATTTTTTCAATGATGAAAAAAAGTTTTTTTCGATTTCGATTTTTTTGATTGGAGAAACGGATTCTATGGAATAAAATAAGCAGATTGGTATGAGAGAAGTTGAAAATTGGTCCATCCGTTCGAAGGTTATGGCGATCTGCTTCATTTTTTCTATGATGAAAAAAAGTTTTTTTTATTTCGATTTTTTCGATTGGAGAAACGGATTCTATGGAATAAAATAAGCAGATTGGTATGAGCGAAGTTGAAAATTGGTCCATCCGTTCGAAAGCGATTTGCTACATTTTTTCTATGATGAAAGAAAGTTTTTTTTGATTTCGAATTTTTCGATTGGAGAAACGGATTCTATGGAAAAAAATGAGCAGATTGGTATGAGCGAAGTTGAAAATTGGTCCATCCGTTCGAAAGCAATTTGCTACATTTTTTCTATGATGAAAAAAAGTTTTTTTTTTGATTTCGATTTTTTCGATTGGAGAAACGGATTCCATGGAAACAAATGAGCAGATTGGTATGAGCGAAGTTGAAAATTGGTCCATCCGTTCGAAAGTTATGGCGATCTGCTTCATTTTTTCTATGATGAAAAAAAAAAGTTTTTTTTGATTTCGATTTTTTTGATTGGAGAAACGGATTCTATAGAAAAAAATAAGCAGATTGGTATGAGCGAAGTTGAAAATTGGTCCATCCGTTCGAAAGCGATTTGCTTCACTTTTTCTATGATGAAAAACAGTTTTTTTTTGATTTCGATTCTTCCGATTGGAGAAACGGATTCTATAGAGAAAAATAAGCAGATTGATATGAGCGAAGTTGAAAATTGGTCCATCCGTTCTAAAGCGATTTCCTTCACTTTTTCTATGATGAAAAAAAGTGTTTTTTTTATTTCGATTTTTTCGATTGGAGAAACGGATTCTATGGAAATAAATAAGCAGATTGGTATGAGCGAAGTTGAAAATTGGTCCATCCTTTCGAAAGTTATGGCGATTTTCTTCATTTTTTCTATGATGAAAGAAAGTTTTTCTTGATTTCGAATTTTTCGATTGGAGAAACGGATTCTATGGAAAAAAATGAGAAGATTGGTATGAGCGAAGTTGAAAATTGGTCCATCCTTTCGAAAGTTATGGCGATTTGCTTCATTTTTTCTATGATGAAAGAAAGTTTTTTTTGATTTCGAATTTTCCGATTGGAGAAACGGATTCTATGGAAAAAATAAGCAGATTGGTATGAGCGAAGTTGAAAATCGGTCCATCCGTTCGAAAATTAAGGCGATTTTTCTTCTTACGGATTCAGATCTTGTAAAAAGGAGGGGATAAAATATTCCTATTTCCCCGTAATTCCCTCGGAATTCCGAGTATTATCTACATAAAGTTTCAAAATTCCATCGTTATTTGTTCAAATCTCGGTTCAAATTGGCATATTTCTTCCGGAGGAATTCCGGGGAATTCCAGGGGAATTCCGGGGAAATCCGGTGAAATATGAAATATTTAGGAA
The DNA here is from genome assembly GCA_029955515.1 of Chrysomela aeneicollis. Taxonomy (NCBI): domain Eukaryota; kingdom Metazoa; phylum Arthropoda; class Insecta; order Coleoptera; family Chrysomelidae; genus Chrysomela; species Chrysomela aeneicollis. The sequence continues at coordinate 15,512,433 of JARUHQ010000015.1, read as the reverse complement.
CATAACACACAAAATCATTCGGGATTCCCGAGGGGATTTCTGAGTTCAAGATAAACTTCAGACCTAGCTCCAGAGTGATGTCACTAAATATTACAGAATCTAAATAATACCGAATTATATTGATATCAAAATTTCTAAATCTGTGAGGCTATAGGCTGTATTGTATTAGGTATAGCGAAATCCTCGTTGGAAACAGAATATATCATCTGATGGTATTTTTTTATTTTATTCCCTCCTTTTTCCAAGATCTGAATCCGTAAGAAGGAAAATCCAAGAAAAACATTTTTATTCAGAAAAAAATCAGCAAATCTAGGATGTAAACTGTAAATCATCATATCTATCGAAGACATAATTCAATTTACATAGGAACATACAGGGTGGTTCACTACTACCGCGACAGAGATTTAAACCGAATCTGCACAACTTTCAAAGTTTTTCTCATTTCAGTAGTTCGTACGTTGATAAAGGGTAAATTTTGAACGTATTTCGTAATATACAGGATTTCCCAAAAATTGTGGCATATAAAAGTTATATTATTTCTTATGGAATTCCATGTATTTGGTTGCATTTTTATATTCCCCCTGAAAAGCTTATTTCATCGATTTATATCACACTTGGGGTCTAGGGAGAAGATACATGGTTTGGAAAATCAAGATTCTTCAGCTTTATAGATTTTTTGTGTCAATTATTCATTAATGGTCAAAACCTCGGTGAAAACGGCTTACATGTCCCTATCCTAACTCTTGACCTACTATCTAATGATATTAACTGAATCACATATGGAGACGTTCAGAATTATGAACCACCCTGTATTTTTTTCATTCGAATATAAATAATTGATAGCGAATAAAAAGTCAAGATAGGGACATGTTAGCCGTTTTGATCAATAATGTACGACACAAAATATTCCTCAAGTTGAAAAATCTCAATTTTTCACACCCTATATTTCTGTAATCGTTCCAGCTAGACCCCAAGTATGATAATTAAATCAGATTTTCAGACAGAATCTGAAGAAGCAATAAAATATAGTGTGTTCCAAAAGAAACAAGATAATTAACATTGATATTCCACAATTTTTTGGAACATCCTTCCTGTAGATTTCAAAATAATTTTAAAATATAGCCTTCATATACAAACTACTGAAGTTACAAAATCACAATCAGCAGAAATTGTTTAAAAAAAAAATACGGGAATGAACTTGATGAGAATTTATCAGATTTTCTTGAACATTTCGTATTTTTTCTGGTGCAAAAAAAGAAAGGAATTCCCCGGAATTCCTATCAATTGTACACCGGAATTCCCATGTGGTTAACTCCTCGGGTTATATGCTGTAAATAAACTGGTGAAAAACTAACATGAGTTGATTTTTTTATTGAGATCCGTGTGTCGCTTTCATTTTCAATTGCAACAAAAATTAATCGAAGAAAATCATGAATAATACTAGCTAGCAGATGAATTTCGGATAATACTATTCCATCAATATCAGATAATATATCTTGATTGAATATTGCATTTTTTATCAGGTTTGTTTTTCTGGGCATACTTACTGAAGAAATGAATATGAGGACTTCACTTTGAAGTCGTAATGAAATGAATATTATACTCTTACGCGCTTTGAACCATTAAATTTCCTATCTGAAATAACTGAGAATGCATTCTAAACTTCAACGATAGAAAGAATCATTTGAAGTAAGTTTATATTGATTAAAAAATTCGAAATTGTGTATTCTGTAGACATTTGGAGCACACTTTCATGGTCAATGAAGTTTTGAATGAAGTTTTGAATGTAGTCGGCTATAAAAGTAGCCCTCGCCAAGGTAACAACTATCGATTTCAAATGAAATTATACGAATTTTTTGTTCAATTTATGGATTTTCTATTTTTTTTCCATGAAATTATGAAATTATGAAATTGTCGCAGCTTTCGAAATTCGTTTCCGCTGGTGATTTTGCCCCAATAAAAAGATCTAAACTAGAATTGTTTTCGTATATGAGTATATGTCACAGTTACCGATTCATTCCATACAAACATCGAAATTAGCCCACCCTGTACAGACAAATAGTCATTCACTGAAATATCTAGAGGAGAGATGTATTGTATCTCAGTTTGTCCCGATATCAAATTTGACGTTATTATTGTGCTCGCAAAATTTATGATTTTATCCGATGCGAGAAACTTCCCAAAAATGTCTTTATGATATCATCAAGGCAAACCTTCTCTTTTCTCCACATAGTTTCATCAATTGAACGAATGCTCCAGTTATTTGGGAATTGTTCGTGAGTTGGTAACTATTAGATTTATTATTATAGTTTCTGGTTCCGTATCCCTGATTCCTCCTGAATGGGCTAACATTGACGTTGCGACGGCTAAAATTAATAGTGGGGTGGGGAGAATAATGTTCACACTTTGAGAATAGTAAACAGGGATTTGAGAAGTTGTACGTGTGTCGTGTCTATATCATAAAACAATCCGCACTGTATGCGTGTAATTTGATAGAAGCCCCTCAATATGTTTGAAACACTAAGAGTTTTTCAATCACATAAAAAAATTATGGAATCAGAAAATTAAAATCAATCAGTCATAAATATAGGTCAACAAGTTTTGAATACAAAAACGCATCAAGACACTTAAAAAACACATTAAAACCAATTCAGTTCAAGAATGATCCACAAAACAAAATCAAGCCATGAGTTAGTGAGATAACACAACATGTACTATTTTTTATTTCATTTGGCAATTCATTGTATTCATTCAAACCTTTGAAAAATACATTTTTCTGGGTGGATTTTTTTTTAAATTGCGGAATATGGAAATTTTGCCGTCCTCGAGTATTATATTCATGTATGTTTGTGTTGTAGAGTATCTTATCCTGCAAATATCTAGGAGTAAGACCATGTTTCACTTTATGAATGAAGATCATAGTAAACATTTTCACATAATTTTCTACTGTAAGCCATCCTAATACCACTAGCATTTCTTTGATTGGTGTGAGTCTGGAACATTACAAAATAATTCTCATACTCCTGTTTTGTAGTTTTTGTAGACTATTCTTTTCATTCTGGTTCGGGAGATATATAACTGTTGAACAGTAGGTAATTAAAATGAGGTAGTATGCATGTGTTATGAATTGTGGGCTTTGCCCATTGACTGATACATTTACATCTACTTACATAATTCACTTTATATGCTATATTCTTTGATATTTGATTACAATGATCTTTAAATTATAATTTTATGTTTATAATGACTCCTAAAATATCTATATTTTGTGACTTCTTCTATGATTTCCTCGCCAACACTTATTTTATTAGAGACACGCCTTTTTGTGTTTGTACATTTCCAATAAGCATCCACTTGGTTTTTTTCACATTAACTTTCAACAAGTTAGCACGATTTCTAAATTATTATTATTATTATTTATGAAGCAGTCGTTAATAGATAGATAGATTTAGGTAGTAATACATAATCGGTATATATATATTGTATATACATACAGGAAGACGCCTAAGCATTGCTTGTGTTAATATTTGGGCTTTCATAGTATATTAGAGTATCATCAGCAGATAAATGAATCTTACAATTATGATGTCATTTATATATACCAAGAATAACAACGGACCCAAAATAATTCCTTGTGGGACACCCATTTCATTATGTATTTCTGTAGGTATGATATTATTAATTTCAAGTTTTTGCGTTCTATTATCTGGGTAATCTGTCAGCCATTGCAAAGCCATCCTCTGAATCCCTATTTGACGTAGTTTCTTCAGCAATCTTGACCTATCAACAGTTTCAAATGCCCTCTGTGAAACTATAAAAGACAGATATAGCTATATGATTTTGCTGAAGATTTGATTTCCATTCTGCCAGCACACACTGAATTGAATGCAAATAATCTATAAATTTCAAATACTGTATTGTATTGACACAAGAACTATTTATAATTTTTTTTTCGTCATGGTTTCTAAAGTGAATTAAAACTCCGAAGCACAAGCAGCAGACCTTCAAGTTCTGATTTATTTTCCCTAGGAAATAACTTTTTTTTCTTCAGAAAATCGATGTTTGATAGTGAAATGTTTCGTTGATATATAGAAGTATCTGCTATGAACAATTGACGTATTTGAACGTAATTGATCTCATTTAGATATTCATGATGGTTTCAATATGAAGATTGATATTCCTACCACAAATAACAACATGTTGAAAATTGAATTTGTCAGCCAATTGAATAACTGATTCAATAATTTTTATAGTCGATGTTTATAGGTTTTCCTTTCGTGTATTCAAAAGATAAAAAAGTAGTATAGCAGGTAAGATTTAAATCTTCTGCTTTAGTCCCACCCAGGGGCGGTGAGTGCATAGGGGCATCGGGGCCAATGCACCCATGTAGGCAATGGGTGAAAGTGCAATGCACCCACAGGGCTAAACGTAAGAAGCAAAGTGTCTAAGTAAATAAAAATAGAAACGGGCGTTTTTAGCACTAAACTTGTGAACATTGTTACATTGCTGGACAAGTAGACAACCATGCGAGCAATCGATGATAGGGAGGGTTGAGGGTTGGACAGAACGAATCAGTCTTTTTCTCATTTATTGATACTCTCCAATTCATGTTGCCATCGATGTTGCCTTTTCATTTTACAAAAACGACTTATTAACAATGTGGCAATGTTACATTACTGTGAACGGTAAATTCATTGGCATAAAAATAAGATCTTTATTTTTTCTCACCTTTGTCTAAATAATAGCAATATTGAACTATAGACTTTTGGAATCCGATTAAAAAAAGGTTATATTTTGGTCGAGGTACTTTACACCTAATGCAGAATAGATATGACTTCTATCTACCTTCTGCTCATCCATCTATGGAATACGATAGCGATTGACTAGCTCTCAAATTCAACAATCTTCAATTTTGACTATCTTTTTCTTTTATCAGGCGTACCTACCTGATATGATTTCATTCTATTCTGACACAAGATAATCACTGCTAGAGCGCATTACTCCTTTCATGCGAGGTGCAGTGCCTTGTTATTACTCAAGAGTTTTTCAGATGGTAATTTCCTACACGGAAAATACGTAATAGCTTTATTTTATTCAGGTGAAGGCGTATATGAGCATGATTCTTTCACGTGTTTCACGTTCTGAACGCAATTTCCTATACGAATTCCTTGAAACTGCCTGGAATTGTATGAAGAGGTTGATTCTTAAGTAGATATCGGTGAATATTATTTTAGCATGACATGTTTCCACAGAAACTCAACTGTAACTATATTTATGTATGAAACCTGCTTTGCTTGGTACACGAAAACAAGAATTTGTCCACCGTATTTTTGAGTCTCTATAGGAAGATTCTTCAATCAGCGCCAAGGGTGAGTTTGATCTGATGATTTCACAAGATATCGTCATTTCATTTCCTACTAATACTAATGGTAATATTCCATTCAACAATTATTTGTCAGTATAACATCTATATCGGAGAATGCTATGCAATTTCATGACAAAAACCTATCAATGCTTCCCTTCGTGTCTTGTAAAAATGCAATTTCCAAATTAGGATTCAGGACATGCGATTCACAGTTCAAGACATGAAAATAATATAAATTCTGGAAGAATTACTCAAAATTACTCATTTGTCGGTTGCGTGAAATAGATTGATCGAATGAAAACATCAATACCTATACGAGAAACAATATTCATCCTTAATGTTTGCAGTGCCAAAAAAAATTAAAAATTGAGATACACAGTACCTCGAGAAAATTAATATGAAATTTTTGTTTCAGCTTCTGGTTCCACTAGCAGACCAGGTGAGTCAATTTCTTTCCACAGCTTTTATGGAAAGACGAGCATGTAGACTGCTCCCAGTACTAAACAAATATTCAGTGCATGAATGAAATGTGTAATATATAATGGTATGTATATATATGTTATATCACTTGAAGCACGAACGACTTTTTAAAAAACAATTTTATTAATTAACTGAAAAGTTTACAATATAGAATGGTTGATTAATGTTACTAGATTAATAATTGACAATGAAGTGTGTCTCGGCTGGGTTGCCGCGAGAATAAGTAGGCTCGGTCTGCTGAATCAGCAGACACGTGTAGCATCCTCAGGAAGCAGCCTCGTGCAGCTTTGGTTACTGCTTGACCTTGGATTCAGCAGTAACCTGAGATCTGTGAGATGATGACTTCAGCGAGAATCTTGATATAACAGCTCCCATCCTTTTGAAAAAGATGTTGCTATGTCAACAGCTTTTGGAAATGGGTCCCTAGGCGTCGGGGTTGATGATGGAGACTTCAGGTTCTTATTCTGGCTGTGTAGGGGTTGTTACGTCAGGTCGTCTTCTTGGAAACATCGCTCGAATGCTTCTCATGGTGTGGCTTCCTCTGGGTGGAGGCGTCGGTGGTTCGGATGGACCACCAATAACTCGGCTTCTTATTCTTCTAAACTTATTGGATAGGTATAGAAGAATCAGGACCACGATGAGGGCTATGGTGAAATATGTGAACCAAGATATATTTTTATTCACAAACGGTTGATGAATTAGGTCGTCCAACGTCTTGGAATATGAGTCTAACTTCTGTTTGGCAATGTCCAAATCATCGACATTTAAATCGCTTAATTCGATTGGCTTCAACTTTGGTAGATCTATTCGTTTTGGCAGATCATTGCAACACTCATACGGAATTTCGATTGGGTATGTTCCGTATAAAACATTAAGTGTCTTCGTCGAACTAGACTGGACTTTCGTATCTCCAATGAAAGCGTTGCATTCATTTTGAAGGTTGATTACAGAATTCTTAAACAGGGTTGCAGTTTCTGTTCTCTTCTTTGGGCAATTTATTGATATTTGCAGTGGTTCGGAAACGATCACCAACCATTGGTTTTCGGTTAGTTCCTGTACTTTATATCCTTGACTCAGTATGAGGACACTTTGACAGTTGTCTGGCATTTTATGTGTTCTCAGGATACGAACTTCGCATAGAGCATTATTGTCTATTGGGTATGCAAATGCATTGGAACACATCTTAGTCCCAGGAGATATATTTTTACAGTTCTTCAAATCGTTAATTGGTACAAACATCAAAGAATCATCATTTTTCGCGATATATTTTTGTGAAATTGAGAGGACATGGTGTAATCCAGTTCTGTTGTCAAGTATAGGAATTGGGTATAATCGGTAAAGGTGGTATTTTTGGGAATCAATGAGTGGAATTTTCAATATAAAAACAATGTCATTATTTGTTTCGAATGCTTGTAGTTCGATGATATCCAGATATTGGGCAACCTTAGCTATTTTTGCAGGAAGAGGTAAATGACTGTTATGCAAATTTTGTGAAATTTCTAATAGAGCGTCCACTAAATGATCTGGTGTTATTAATGAGGGATGTATAATATTCAGGCGAGCAAAAGTTATTGCATTTATAATATCGTCTATACTTGCCTCAAGGTACACAAAACTTTCCATGAGTTTTTCACAAATATCGTAGAATTTGAGTTTGGCATCAATTAATTCTAAGGCATTGTTCATTTCGTTAATAGTGGCATATATTTTTCGAATATCCTCGTTAAATGTTTGTTCGTCTATTTGAAGTTTTCGAATAGTCGTATTGAAATTTTTGATTACAGACATGGTGACTGATATTTGGTCTTTAAGAAGGTTTTCTAATTGGTTTTGATCATTATGTAATTTATTGATACAATTTGAATAATATTCGCCATCAGAAGCGTCGAGATTACCGGTGATAGATTTGAAAATGCTACCTATTCCGTCAATAAGTCCACGTTTGTATCTTTTCGTGTCTATGGATATTTCATCGAGTTTTAATTTTATTGATTTTGAAATTTGTGTAAGTAAGTCGATGTGCGTTCTTACTTCAGATCGAAAAATACTGAAAATAGTGGCTGTCTCAGGTACAGGTTTTGTTTGTACTGTTTCCAAAATAATGTCTAGTATTCTAGCATTTCGTTCGTAAACTGTTCGAAGCATTGATATGTTTCTATGAACGAGTAAGGTCCAGTGGTCATTTGTTAATACGATGTCGTCATCTTCGTGGTAGTATACGCCAAGAGTATTATTGATTGGTGTTATTTTGAATTGACAAACTGCTGATCCGAACAGCAGGGTGAACCTGAAAATAAATCAATCTTCAGAATATGGTATCATTCTATCGAAATTGACTTTGGTTCTTTGATTAGTACTTGGATTTAGTAGTATTGCGGAATTTTGAAAAACTTGTTTGATTTCAAACGGACCATTGAATTTGTTTTGTAGTTTGTCCTTGATTTGTGATTCTTTTATGTATACTTTTTGTCCAACTTCGTATTCTGTCTGACTTGATACATTTTTGTCAAAACGTTCTTTCGCTTTTTCTTTCTTCAGGTTTGTCTTTTCTCTAGCTACTTTGTAGTAATAAGAGATTCTGTTGTTCAGGTCTCTTACGTATTTTGAAATTAGAGCTTGTTGATTGTAAAGAGTTTCGGGGGGTCTACTTGCCGTATGTCCGAAAACTAACTCATGCGGGGTAAAACCGTGAGTTTTATTCGTCGAATTATTGTAGCATATAATTGCATAAGGCAGAATGTTGAATGGATGTTCATTAGGATTTTCTGCCATATTGACACGAATCATTTCTAAAAGTGTGGCATGGAATCGTTCAATTGAACCATTGGATTGCGGGTGGTTTACGCTAGAAAAGGAAATTTTGATATCGTACAACGAACATAAATCTTTTAACAGGGTATTGTCAAACTCTCGTCCGTAGTCGCAGTGAATTCGGAGAGGGGTTCCAAAGTGTTGGAAATACAAAAGCAAAGTATTCACGACAGATTTTGCACATTTATCAGGTAATGCGTATGCTTGTGTAAATTTCGTAAGTTCATCTCGGATAGTCAATGCGTAATTTCTATTTGGAACTTCAACAATGTCTATATTTATTCTTTCGAAAGCGGTATGTGGTGTTTCTGTTATGACTAGTGGGTTACTCAGGTTTTTTCTACAGACTTTGGTTTTATGACATATCTGACAATTTTTTATTAGATTCTCAACGTCTTTAGTAATACCGTCCCAATTATATTTTTGTCGTATTCGTCTTAAAGTCTCATTAATACCACGATGTAGGTTAGTCTTTCCTTTATGGTATTGATCCAAAATAATGGGTATTTGTTCTTGATCTGGGGTAGTCACTACGTTTTGGCAAACTTTAAATCTTATATTCTCTTCTTCAGCAAATATAAAACAAAGCATTTCCAGTAGCGGCAATTCGGGGTTGTCTTCAATACAATACCAGTTCAAGGGGCTTAACTCATTTTGGTTTTTATACAAAGTCAAAAAGAGTTGTTCAATCACCGATTCAGGGTCGTATGTCAAGGGTATCAGGTAGTATTTACGGTTTTTCACTGTTTTACTAGAAAGAATATTGATTTTGAGATTTTGGAAATCGTAATGTTCTTCAAATAGGTCGTCAATTACATTATAGTGAAATTGTGTCAGATTTTTCTGTTGCATAGGAATAATAATGTGTCTGTTAGATTTGTCAAGTATATTACATTGAGAGTATTTCACTTTAGAATAGTCGATTAGGGATTTTGTCCTATAAAGATCTGTAAATGTGTTAAATTCGTCTTGTATTTTCTCGATTGTTATTTCGGTTTCGTTCAAAGATTCTTCATTTAGTTTTGGAATTTCGGGTATTTCAAGAAGGGGTTTCTCGATAGGATCTTCGATTATTTCGATGTCGGAGTGTTCTTCGTTTGAAGGCAGACATAATGTTTTTGAATGAAAAGAGACACATTCTTGGATGTGGTTAATTTTTATGCGAGATAGAGCGTCAGCGTTTTTGTTGATTTTTCCTGGTTTGTATATGACTTCATAGTCGTATTCCTCGAGTTTGAGGCGCCATCTAGCTAAACGACTGCCAGGATCTTTGATCGAGAATAACCATGTTAGAGGACGATGATCGGTTATTAATTTAAACTTTCGACCAAATAGGTAGGGCCGAAAATGTTTGACAGCCCACACAATTGCAAGCAGCTCGCGCTCGATCGTCGAGTACTTAGATTCTGCTGAGCAAAGGGTGCGAGATGCGTATGCAATAGGTAGGTCTTTCCCAATGGGACCTTGTGATAGTACAGCGCCGATAGCGAATGCACTAGCGTCCGTGGTAAGCAGGAAAGTGTCATCAAAATTTGGGTAGATGAGTATCGGAGTTGAAATGAGCGTTTGTTTTAGATTATCGAATGAATTTTTGCAATCTGAATCGAAATTAAAAGGAATATCTTTCTGTAACAATTTAGTGAGAGGTTTTGAAATTTTGGCAAAGTTAGAAATGAATCTACGGTAGTATCCGGCAAGACCAAGAAATGACTTGATTTCTTTTTGGTTCTTGGGTTCTGGGAAATTTATTATACAGTCAACTTTTGAGGGATTCGGTTTGACTCCGTCACTGGTGATCAAGTGACCAAGATATGCTACTTCCTTTCTTAGGAATTCGCATTTATCTGGCTGTATTTTTAGGTTAGCATTTCGAAGACGTTTAAACACTTCAGTGAGTCGAGAAATATGGTCGTGTATAGTGGGGGAGTAAACTATGATGTCGTCCATGTAAACCAGACATCTTTCGTTCTGAATACCGAGGAGAATGTTGTCCATCACTCTCTGGAAAGTGGAGGGGGCATTCTTTAATCCAAAAGGCATGCGAACGAATTCATAGTGACCGTTCTCCACTGTGAAAGCAGTTTTTGAAATATCATTCGGATCGATTTCGATCTGATGGAATCCGGAAGCTAGATCAAGGGTCGTGAAGTATTGGCATTTGCCAAGTTGGTCAAGTAAATCCGAAATCATAGGAAGAGGGTATTTGTCATCTACAGTAAGCTCGTTTAACTTTCTGTAATCCACAACAACACGCCACTTCTGTTTACCAGAAGCGTCGAGTTTTTTGGGTACTACCCAAACTGGGGATGACCATGGTGAAATCGAAGGACGTATGATGCCTTGTTCGAGCATTTTAGACATCTGGTTCTTCACTTCATCCTTGTGGATTTGTGGATATCTGTAGGATCGGGTGAACACGGGTTTTGAATCTTTGGTATCGATGGAGTGCTTAACTTCGTTTGTAAATGTCAAATTGTCACCTTCTAGGTAAAATATGTCCGAGAAGTCTAAACAGAGGTTGGTAACTAGTTCCACTTCTTCTTCGTTCAAATGTTCTAAACGTAATTGGTTTAATATGTCATTTGTTCTGTCTGACGGTATATTTTTCTCAGAAACGTTAAAATTGTTGAGGCTGAAATTTTGAATCGGTTCTAACTGAAGATCATTGAAATCTATCGATATTGACATCGGATTGGCGTTCAATACTGAAGTAAAAAATTCGCCATTTTCATTGATTTTGACCAGAGCATTTGGAAGTCTAACTTTTTGCTTTTCCTGAGCTACTAGTATAGCGTCAGTATTACATAAATTGCATTTAAGTTTAACAATTTGTTCGGTTCGCGGTTCAAGTGAAATTTTGTTTGCAAATTCGTGATTCTGATGTGAAATTCTGTTTTCGGGTTCCAAGTCGTTCACTTTGAAAAGTGGTACTGTCTTGAAATTAGTTATGAGTTGTTTATTTTTCAAATCAACAATACATTTGTAGTGTTCAAGAAAATCGGAACCTAAAAGTCCGTCAAAGTCAATGTCTATGTTGTGTACGTATACTTTATGGGGGTCATCATCGGTGAATGGAATCAATACGGATTCGTTAATCAATATTTTTTGATCAGTTATACCCTGAATCACAACATTTTCTGAAAATCTTCGAGAATAGTTTTCGCAAGTTTTGGGCTTGAAAATTGAGAGTCCGGCACCTGTATCTATTAAAATTTTGAATTTATTCGTTGCGTCTTTGATGTAATAAAGGTTTTTCGAGTTAACTGTAAATGAAGGATTTACAAAAATTTGTGTTCTGGGAAGTTCAGGTTTGGATTGAAATCTTCCAAATTCATTGTTTGAATTTGCGTTGTGACTTGATTCATCATAGGATCTGAATTCTGTTCGATAGGAGGGACATTCGGTGTAGCGTTCAACTGAAAATCCTGATCGTATTGGTTTTGGCCATCATTTTGGTCAGGATAGTAATCATTCATTCCATCGAATTGATTTTGGTATTGGTTTTGATATTCATTGTCGAAACTATAGTTTTGGTAGTCTTGATGGTTAACAGTATAACCATCTGCTTCAAAACTTTCTGGTTCTTGATAATTAGCTGTATAATTATCATATTCGTAGTTTGTGTGGTCGTAATTCACACAATGGGTTCTTTGTGGGTTAGGTCTCTGGTAATTTGGATTTGGTTGAATAGCTGAAGGCCTTTGTTGATTGAAATTTGAATTTGGCCTAAATATTGATGGTCTTGATTGCGAATTATTATGATTTTGAAATTGCGGTGGTCTTTGAGGCAAATTAGGTCTGAAATTTTGTTGAGAATTTGATTGGAAATTAGATTGGAAATTTGGTCGGAAATTTTGTTGTGAATTGGTTTGGAAAGGAGGTCTAGGACTGAAATTTTGAGCAGTGTTTTGTTGTTGACGTTGTCTGCATTCGTTAATTGTATGGCCTTGGCGTTTACAATAATTGCAAACTTTTTGTGGCGGCATATTTTTACGAGTTTGGTTTTGATTCGTATTTGGATTATTTCTTGAATTAGGAAACTTTTGAATCTGGAAATAATTTAACTGAAGTTCGCGTTTTACTCTTTGCGTTGCCGTATATAAATCAGTCGGGTTTCCTGATCTAACAATGCGTCCTATTTCCGGATCTAGTCCAGTGAGCAAGGTGTTCATAGTCATAGACTCTATTAATTTTGATTGCGATTGTTTTTCCATAGGAGTGAGCACTTGTTTCTGAATAGCGGCATGCATTTTCGCGTTATGTGTTTGAAGTCTATTAATAAAAACTAGTGGTGACTCTCCAGGCATCTGATGGATACGTTGAAGATCTTGTATTAGGGAAGCTAAATCACGACTATCACCAAAATATTGTTTCAATAAAAGTTTTATTTCGTCCCACGTTTGAGGATTTCGAGAACTTATTAGTTCTGCGGCTTTGCCTCTTAATTTATTTTTTTATATGGAGGGTTGTGAGTACCTTTTGGTCACGTACGGCCATGCGGTAAGCAGTATTACACGCATGCATAAATGTTGACAAGAAAATTTGATCGCCATCGTATTCTGGTATAAGAGAGAAAATTTCGCTTAATTTATACGGTTCGATATCTTGATTATCATTGTTGGGAGGAGTTGGTGGAGTATGTGGAGGAGTTTCAGTCATGATTGGTTTGAGAGTATGGAATTGACAATAGAACTTTTATAAATGAGAAATTGAAATTGTGAAAAATAACGAGATGATTCTATTTTGTTCTCACCAGTAAATTATCTTCATTCGGAGGATGAAATCCGGCTTCACAAGCGTTGCTCCAGCGAAGTTAGCGTGCGCGTGTTCTTCGGCTGTTGAAGAGACCGTCCTTCCGAGTTGGTTGCTTCTTGAAGTCGATACAGTTGATTTCTCGAGTAGAGATGGAGTTGCAGGTTTTCTTCCTTTGAAGGATTAGGATCCAACACCCTCGGTTAGGCTGTCCTTGTTCCGTGGATGTGAAGGAATCCTACCGACTGCGCCAATTTGTTATATCACTTGAAGCACGAACGACTTTTTAAAAAACAATTTTATTAATTAACTGAAAAGTTTACAATATAGAATGGTTGATTAATGTTACTAGATTAATAATTGACAATGAAGTGTGTCTCGGCTGGGTTGCCGCGAGAATAAGTAGGCTCGGTCTGCTGAATCAGCAGACACGTGTAGCATCCTCAGGAAGCAGCCTCGTGCAGCTTTGGTTACTGCTTGACCTTGGATTCAGCAGTAACCTGAGATCTGTGAGATGATGACTTCAGCGAGAATCTTGATATAACATATATAATGGTATATAATGCGTTAAAATCACTTTCCTATGTCGGAGGTCATTCGTAGAATCGCAAATCCATCCACAACTGTCACATTAAATACATTGGCGGATGAAAAAATGGATTAGCCATAAATTGGAAAAAAAAATTTGAGAGAAAAATAGTCTATCCAATTAAAAATATCAAACATAGTTTGAAATGAATGTCTGGTAGACTACGAGCAGAAAACAACTACTTTCCTGGTAAATACCACGCAGAACATTGAATTATATCTGTTCGTAGTCCATGCAACGATTCACACTGTGAATGCAGATCGCAAATGTTTCTTTCTTCCTAAGACGTGACAAATTCACATCGAGACAGGCACGCCTAACAACCTACAGACCGGTTTCGGGCTTATTGGCCCTCATCAGTGCAGGGTAGTTATCCGAGTAGAGACCGTAAGATCTCAACTCGAAGCGTTGCCTGTCCCAATGCATTTTTGTCGCGTCTATTTGACCGCACCGAGCCGCGTTCCAACAGACAATTGAAAGTGGCGACATCATGCGGCAGAAGAAAGAAACACTCCAGAACCGAATCTCCCAAGTTTTACAGAACTTGGAAGTGGCTGAGAGCTCGACTAAGCTCAATAAATGAAAAAATGGATTAGCCATAAATTGGAAAAAAAATTTTGAGAGAAAAATAGTCTATCCAATTAAAAATATCAAACATAGTTTGAAATGAATGTCTGGTAGACTACGAGCAGAAAACAACAACTTTCCTGGTAAATACCACGCAGTGTGAATCGTTGCATGGACTACGAACAGATATAATTCAATGTTCTGCGTGGTATTTACCAGGAAAGTAGTTGTTTTCTGCTCGTAGTCTACCAGACATTCATTTCAAACTATGTTTGATATTTTTAATTGGATAGACTATTTTTCTCTCAAAAACATTGGCGGATGTTTCACTCATTGCTCTTCAATTATTTCCTCATCCAAATTCAATCACGAAACGATTAGAGAAAAGAAGTGTATACTGAGAACAGAAAATTATTGAACTCAATTTATATCATGGAAGACACCACGAATATCTCCGCATCCGTAGCAATTTTCATAATTACCAATTATTCTAGCACTCCTGAAATAGTCAGAAAAAAAAACGAAAATGTCATGATCACGATGATGCGGATTTCGAGTTAAATTTTATTTGCCAGCAATTAGATTGGGCAATGAAGTTTCAGAAAGTTTCCAGCATGAAATTATCTCTTGAGATCTGCAGTGTTTGGAAACAGCGTGGTTTTTTGGTAAACTGATAGTAATTAACAAGCACAGTTTCGTCTGTTTGTTTTGATGATTTCATTTCGTAATGTTCATCCAACATCTTCTGTGGAAATACTACAACCACAAGGAAGAAGTGATGTGAACAGCTGAACGCTAAATCATAATCATTTCGTTAGAATAATGTTTGCATTAGTACCTGCCCAAGTCCTCCACGAGTGAGCACTGACCCCATAAAATCTGCATTATAACGGCTGGAGCATGATGAAAACACTATTGATCAGTGGAGAGTTTGATTCATCTACTGAAACTTGAAATATTATATTTCCCTTCGAGCACGAGCCTCACTGCCTCAGCTACGAGCTTATACACAAATCCATTTGCTGATGGATAATATTATATACAGCAAGATGAAGATAGAACAGTTGAGTATATAGTTCTGGGTCACATGATTTTCTTCCAAAAAGAGTGTGCTGTGCACGAAACTCGTGGTGTTCTGTTTGCCTACGTTGGTTGTTTTTGTTTTGGTTTATAATGATTATCGTATATTATCGTGAGTGTTCATTGTAGATAAGTTCTGAATTCGTTTGTAAAAATGGTTCAATATATGCATTTTCAATACATATACCTACAAATTCATTCTGACCAAATATCCAATTGCAAGACGCGAAAGAGGAGTTTATTGCAACTAGTGCTCGTACTTTCGTTACAATGAAATAAATTTAGTTTTCTCAACCTGTTCGTTATTTTTTGAAACCTAAATGAAACAATAAGGTGATCGAATTTTGATATCAGATGCCTAAAGTACACGTATTTTCCTGTTCAATTTCAGTTCTTTCCAATCCAAGAGATGGAGCTTTGATGTCTTCCGAGAAGACATTACAGTGTCCTATCTATTCCTGCTGATGTGTATATTATCTATGGAGACATTATTACCGTCATCAAGGTTGGAAAAGGGAAAATAGGACGTCCTCCTTTATGACACGTATTCTGAATTACGCTGTCTCGGGGCGTATGCGGTTATGATAAAATGTGAAATTCAATTCTATCCATTACTTCCAGAAGTACACAGGATAAACAAGACCGCAATATATGGCTTGCCATTTGGAGAATCTGAGGTACAACGATAAAATATCGCTCGCGAGACAACTCGCCAGGCTAACAGGACAGAAGTGTATTAGCAGAATACGTTCTCAGTAAATTGGAAACATTTCCGACTAATACAGACATATTCGTATTGCTTATTGTCTGGGCAGAATGAGTTCCACGTGTTTCATCCATATCATGAATTATTCTTCTTTCTACAACCTTCACTCGAGGAACTATGTCAAAGAGCTCTTACACACGAGAATACTGTATGCGAGATACGCGTATCCGAGACAGGTTTACCATACATTCAAATGGACCTATTCACGAAAAGGGATATCCTGTGATGTTCAGAGAACATCGTGAGAACCAAGGGAAAGAAGGTAGGAGTTGGTGTTCTTCTTAAATTTCTGGTGATCGTATGCCTCGGGGAACACCTCCCTAGGCAATGAATTCCAAAGTCTCGATGTTCGTTTGATGAACGAGTCTTTGGAAAGGGACGTTCTGCTGGTCTCTAGAGTGACCACGAAGGGGTGTGAAGACTGAACTTGAGGGGTTAATCTCGAAGAGACTGCTAATAGAGGGACGATTGTTGATTTTTCAGAAGAGCATCGCCCATGAAAATATCTATAAAATAGAGATGAATCGCCAACTTTTCTACGGTGTTCCAGAGAAGTGAACGAGTTTGTAAGCGAGGCATCACCGACAAGACGAATTGCCCTTTTTTGGACAGAATCCAATAGTTTCAGGATATGTTTAGGTGCCGCACTCCAAAAATGGGAACAGTATTTCAGGACAGGTCGGATATGTGCCTTATAGATCATTAGCAGCTGACTGGGAGTGAAATAGCTCTTGGCTCGAAACAGAAAACCAAGTTTTCAAGATGAACTTGTGGCAATGGACCTCACGTGATTTTCCCAAGAAAGGTTATTGCTGATAGTAACGCCAAGCATCGAAATGGACTTCAATGGTATGGTTACTCCTGACTGAATTATGTTGGGCACAGTGAGATCGGCTTTTAGAGAAAAGACATGCTTGTGTTTTGTTTGCATTGAATTCTACCAGGTTATTAGATCCTCACTCGAAAATTGTTGCTAAGTCCATATTTGTTTTGTTAACATTTCTTCGTCGTTCATTTCTGGTTTGACGGGCCGATATAGGTGCCTTGGAAGAGAAAGCGGTATGGAGGGTACTATCATCCGCGAAGCTGTGTATAGGACATGAAGTTGCTTCCAACAAATCGTTGATGTGAAGTAGAAATAGTGTTTAAATTGATCCCTGCGGAACACCAGCATTTATGAGTAGAGTATCAGATGAAACTCCATCGACCACTACATGAAGAGACCTGTTTGAGAGACAACTAGCAAGCAGAGAACACAGCTGAGGGGGCAAACCATGAGATGGAAGTTTGGCGAGGAGTCCCTGGTGCCAAACTCGATCAATTGCCTAGGAAATATCTAATGCCACGGCTAAAGTTTCTCCATATCACATAAATGTGAGACGTATATAAGCGATCATGTCACCAGTTGATCTCTGTGGCAGCCATAAAAAAGTTGATTCTTCCATAAAATTTCTCATTATATCTTGTGTGTTGTTTATCTTAGTTGTTATATTTTGAATATTTAATGTTCCTATCAATCCTTATCTATAATTGGATGTATATCTGTTGAGTAGTGTAAAAAAAATGGAACGTTTGAAATTGGTGATGTCATATATATTAAAATGCATCAGAAGTTGCTGTGAAGATGTTTCTATACAGATTTTCAACTCCACTCGATAGTCAAAATGACTCAAAAACGAATTTAGTTCTTTTATGTATGTATATATATTCAAGCAACAGTTACTCTCCGATTATCAACTCTACTCTTTCACATCTTCATATCACACAAATCACACCAACAATGGTATTGTAATATGAATAAAAAAATGTTTTTATCAACTACCAACTGATCAACGATAACCATTCTCCATTATTATTTTGCGACTGTATTCGAGTGTGAGTTGCGGGACTCTCGCGATCAATTTTTATTTTTCGTGATATTTTTCATGATGGATGTCATGTCGCATGTACAGAATAGAAAAATTCAATAACAGCAGTTGATTGACATAGATAAATGAATCATCTATACCTGTTATTAATATCAGCATTGCACTCTTTTATTCAGTTGGTATGATTGAACGTGATACATTTGATTTATAGCATCCAGCATTTGTCCTGTGAAGTCACTGTAGCAAGAGATGAAAGGAACTTTCAGAATTGTATCGTATGATTCATTATTGATTACCCAGTCGAGGATTTCATACTACTGAACTCTTTTATAATAATATTTGTTATCATGTTGTTGATCGCTGGATGATGATATGTTTTTCATAGTTTCCCGAAACGAAAGAAAAACCCGATGATTTCTTGATTCGAGAAACAGAAACCAAATTGAAATTTTCCCGTCACCCACTTCTGGCGTCAAACAGCCTTTTCCATCACCATCGACAACTCCGTTATTTTCATCCCAAACTCAAGGATTCTGAGAGGAAACTTGTTGAAGTTCAATTCCCACAACACAAACAGAGTGTACGGTCCAACAGCTGTCACTTCCTGGGTTTGATGAACTGTCCTCTCGACTTACTCTCTGAGCATATCCTTCCTTTGCCAATAATTTTCTAAGGCTCTTATACAGGGTGTCCCATTGGGAAACGGAAATACTTCAACAGTGGATAGAGGTCACCGAGGCGAGTCCGAATATACCATATTTGTTGGGTCTTACGAGTTTCATAATCGAGATATAGAGTGTTTTATCAATATTGCTCATTTCTTTGTGTGGTCATAACTAACGAAGCACTTGGTATATTTTTTTGATATTTAGTACATACGTTCTCCTACTTCTACCCAAGTGACATGCCTATCAGTCATATGGAAAATCCAGGTCCGTAGTAACAAAAATTCAACATTATTTGGGGTCCCTCAAAAAACACTCTGTGATTTTGAATTCACAAAATCCGCTTACATATTTGAAAAGGGCACAAAAAACTGAATCGAACTGTGTACTTTTCATTTTCCCGCAGATCGTTTAACAACTTGATTTCTGAATTTGAATTCGAAGTTTTATGCAATTGGATAGTGGAAATTGGAATATTCAGAATTTTCCCAATGCATATAATGTTTGTTCAATCTATCCATTCAACCTTATGTTCGACTCGGTTGCTCGTATGTATATCGGGAGCACTGGTACCTGGTGAGTATATCTATATAAACATAATCGAATACAACTCAGATACGATGATTGTTCAATCTATCCATTTAACCTTCTGCTCGATTCGGTCGCTTGTATGTAAAACGGAAGGACAGTTACCTGGTGAGTATTGCTATATAAACATCATCACGATATCATCGAATACAACTCAGATACAATTTTCGTTTCGTCTAACCATTCAACATTCTGTTCGATTCAGTCGCTAGTATGTGTAACGGAAGTATTGAGGGGCCAGGTAGCGTAGTGGTTAGAGCGTCAATCTCTCAATCTCTGCCCTGCCCGTCGTGAGTTCGATTCTCACCGACGGCGGAATTTTTCCGATGGCCCAAGAAAGTGGTATGGTAAGATACAAAAGGCCTCTCGGCTTAAGTGTCGTCTCAAGGTCCTGATTTGCAGGGGCGAGCCATACCACGCGAGGTGGAGTGTTTAGTGGGTATGTCTGAGGATGTTCAGGACTCAGAAGACTCCCACACTACCCTGTGAGAATAGGGTGCCCATAAAGGGTTTCAACCACCTCGTCAACCAATAAAAAAAAAAAACGGAAGTATCGTCACCTGGTAAGTATCACTATATATACAGTATTGCGATATAATCGGATACCACCCAGATACATTGATTGTTCAGTCTATCCATTCAACTTTTTTTTCGTTTCGGTCGCTCGTATGTAAAACGGGAATACCGTCTCCTAGTGTGTATAACTATATACACAGCATAACATCATAATCGAATACAACCCATATACTATCCATTCAACCTTCTGTTCAATTCAGTCGCTCGTATGTATAACGGAAGAACAGTTACCTGGTGAGTATAACTATATAAACATAATCGAATACAACCCAGATACGATGATTGTTCAATCTATACTGAATTCAACCTTCTGCTCGATTCGGTCGCTTGTATGTAAAACGGAAGAACAGTTACCTGGTGAGTATTGCTATATAAACATCATCACGATATCATCGAATACAACTCAGATACAATTATCGTTTCGTCTAACCATTAAACCTTCTGTTCGATTCAGTCGCTAGTATGTGTAACGGAAGTACCGTCACCTGGTAAGTATCACTATATATACAGTATTGCGATATAATCGGATACCACCCAGATACATTGATTGTTCAGTCTATCCATTCAACTTTCTGTTCGTTTCGGTCGCTCGTATGTGAAACGGGAATACCGTCACCTTATGTGTATAACTATATACACAGCATAACATCATAATCGAATACAACCCAGATACTATCCATTCAACCTTCTGTTCGATTCGGTTGCTCGTATGTATAACTAAAGAACAGTAACCTGGTGAGTATTTCTATATGAACGTCATCACGATATAATCGAATACAACTTAGTTACAATTATCGTTCCGTCTAACCATCCAACCTTATGTTCGATTCAGACGCTCGTATGTGTAACGAAAGAACCGTTACATGGTAGGTGTAGTTAAATATACAACATAACGATATAATCAGAGACAACCCAGATACAATGATTGTTCAATCTATCCATTCAACCTTATGTTCGATTCGGTTGCTAGTATGTATAACGAAAGAACAGTTACCTGGTTAGACATAATATATAATAATCATCACGAAATAATCGAATACAACCCAGATACGATGATTGTTCAGTCTATCCATTCAACCTTCTGTTCAGTTCAGTCGCTCTTATGTATAACTGGAGAACAGTTACCTGGTGAGTATAACTATATGAACATCATCACGATATAATCGAATACAACCCCAGATACGATCATTGTTTAGTCTATCCATTCAACCTTCAGTTCAATTCAGTCGCTCGTATGAATAACGGAAGAACAGTTACCTGGTGAGTATAACTATATAAACATAATCGAATACAACTCAGATACGATGATTGTTCAATCTATCCATTCAACCTTATGTTCGATTCGGTTGCTCGTATGTATATCGGAAGAACAGGTACCTAGTGCATTGTTCTTCATCATCCTATTGAACAATCAGGGTGTGATTCGTAAATCGGTTAAAAATATTTTGAAAAGAGCAAGAGAGTTGAGTTGGTTGATTTTTTGTTTATTTGGGAAAATAAATTCATTATTATATCGATTGATATTTTCAAGATGATATTGGAATAAGTGAGCGTTTGGAATTATTTTAAATAAGTGATAGAACGGTCCAGTGAAAAAACACTGGCGTATTTTTCAGGTTCAGGAATGTATAAATAATGAATGTTCAATAGGATGATAAAGAACAATGTGAAACCTGTATGACCTCGGTGACCTCTATCCACTGTTTAAGTATTTCCGTTTCCCAATGAGACACCCTGTATATGTTTGTATGTATATAATAAACCCGAAAGTGGGATTATCTGCGGACATTATTTTTCTTCTGATGCAAGAGGTGGTGGAAAATCTACAAATTAACGATATTGATGACATTTCAGAAATTCTTGTTTGAGTTCGAGTTTCAAATGTGGGTTATCTTTATGTCACGTTTGCATGACCTGTTCATTTCATTGATTTATGATTTATCCTTTTTCATTCAAGTTATCTATGAATCTAATTTGGAATCATGTTGAACAAATCATGTCGTGGTATAATATTGTGTGTCATGAGTAGGTATATATGGAGTTTTTTATCCAAACTTGTACAATAACATAATTTTATATACGCACACATTTCTTGTTTCAATATGCAGTGTTTTCAAGTATTTGAAATATTAATGAAATGAATAGTGGATAGCGTATGGACTATACCATTTCGAGTTATAAATTTTGTAGTGTATTTGGATTGAATCAATTCGTGTACATAACCATGCCATCCTTACGCAATTATAAATTGATTTCATTCTGAACTCACAGAGTGATCAAGATTCCCCAACAATTATTATTATTATATTATGTATATATATCAAATTCAAAAGTTGCCAACAGAGATATCTCGGAAATGTGAAATATAAAAATCACTTTTCGTGACATGGGAGATTTGTTTCTGGAGTGTTTCTTTCTTTCGCCGCATGGTGTTCTGCGTGGTATTTGCCAGGAAAGTAGTTTTTCTTCAATTTTTCGTCTAATTCATGTCTTTCCATTTTACAGAAGAGGAAATATCACAACGAAAAATACTTACTCAGAATAATATACTGAAAATAGAACATCTGTTCAACTAGTATACCTACTTGATGCACGAATTCTTGTATGTCAATGAATTGAATATATTATTGCGTTTCAGTGATTGTATTGTATATTTACAATGTATCTTCTGAAATATTGATATTCACGAAATAACTTATTATTATATTTCGGGACACAGAGGTTGAGAATATCTCAAAAATGGTTTTGGTTTTTTTTATTTCCACACTGTATGTATAAGCACAAAATCTTTGATAGTAGATTGGGTTCTATCCCAGTTGGAGCAATATTTGGATAGGTCAACTCGTTCTTTACTTGCGAAATGGAAAATTCAACATGATAAGTATGTCGCATTTCCCAATTCCCATTTCCGAACCCATCCTTGCTGCATTATATTTGAACATCTCTTCCATATTTTTCAAACCTCATGGATTTTTCAGATATCTAGCCCCACCTTTATCACCTCCCATATAATCTGTGGATTTACCGGAGTGGGATGAAACAAGCGGAAAAGGAAGGCAAACCTATTGAAATATTTACTTCGGGAATGTGTAACAAAGTACAAAGGCAAACTAATAGATATAAACTGGCCTACAATCAAAATAGATCGACATACTGCAACTAGTAGGGTAGAAATGTATTATCTAATCGATGTTGGTGGTCGAGATTCCGTTGAATAGTGTTAATGAATAGTGAATTGATCACATATACCTTTGATAAGATCCTGAATGACCTTCGAACGACCCTTCAGACAAAAACTTCATGTGAGATGTTTTCGATAACAATAATATTCGTCCTTCCATCACTCATTATCACGTTCAACATTTTGCCCATGCGGCAAGTTTTGATAAACTTTTTCGTGTGATATTCTGTCTAGGTCCTCTAGCAAGAGATATATACCTTCTCTTCACCTATAGTGAGGACAAAAGCAAATAACATTGTTAACCTTCTCATTATCCTCCATCCTGTTGAGATTTAATACTATCATACACAGTCAGTTTTTGATTCCTCTCAGTCCGAGCCAAGAGCTGCTTGGCTGTATATTTTTATAGCTAGTTTGGTTTGACCGTTTGATATTCCTCTGCGGCATATTATTATATAAAAGCCACTTGATTGGGGTTTATATGTATAGCGATATTTATTTGTGGATCACACTATTTCCCATGATCCTTTATACGTCAATTTTTATTGATTTTTTCTACATATGAATATGAATTATTGGGGTATTGACTACCAAAATGGTTCCCTAAAATAATCCAGTTTTGTTTGGATTGAAATTCGTTAGGAATTCGAATACATCCTAAATCTTACACACCTATACCTACTTCAGTTACGAAGTTTTCTTAAATTTTATAAAGACATCTGAATATCTGCATCAGATATAGGTATTGAATGAGCTCGATGATGATTGATTTCTCCATTACTTTAGATAGGACGCCTTGCTTTTAGAAATGGTTGAACTCTAGCTGTACTTATTCCAGTTTGAAACACACGTACAAGTTTTGATAGCAATATCGAAATTCCCATTCTGATTTACTCTTTGCAGGGATTATTTCAGAAAATAAGCAAAATAGAGAGCCCATCATCGTGAACATTCACTTCATTTCTTTTGGGATATCTGTTCAAGATAACCATCGTGTGAACCAAACATCGATAACCTGATGATCTTCATTAATCTTCATATACTCCACTTCATAACTTCATAACGAGTTCAGTATTATTGCTAATATTCAGGATTGTAGTTTGCCAGCTGTGCACACCTACCCGAGTTTGATATATTTCTGGAAATCTGTCTTTCTAATGAAATTTCATGATGAGTTTCTTTGGTTATGTTGGTAGGTTGTTCACTCTGAAATAACGTTGCCAGCATTGTATGAAACCTCATTACCTTGCCTCTACGCTCATCTAAGCGACCTTATTCTAACACGAGGCTGTAAATCATTCTCGTATTCTCTCTGTATTTTATTTCCGATATATCCCTTCGAGCGAAATAGAGATGATTTCTTATCAAAATACTGGAAACGAATCCGAATGAATAACCTTTTCAATGTTTTTCATTTCGTTTAATTTTCACTGGCTAAGGGTTTGAGAATAAATGTAATGGAATCATAAGTAAATATGTATTTGTGAAGTTGAATTACCTTCAATTTGATGTACGATTTTTCTCTTCAAATGTTTCAAGTGCTTATTATAATACTTGAGTTGAGAATAGAGATAAGGGAAGAGAGAGAGAGAGACCATCAAGGTTTTCAAAGTGAATAACCGGTAGGTTTGATTGTGACTTCACTAAGTCCGTAATTGAAGAAGCAGCAGAAGGAATATTCATCAATGCAAAGCAGTTTCACATGAGTGATTAGATGTGAATTCAAACTACTGATGTTCCATGAGGAGTTACTTTTCATTAACATAGGAACTATTACCAAACATGGTAAAGTACTGATTGGTCGGTACAACTGTACTGTTCTGTATGTGGTGAAGTATTAACAAACTTCAAAATCAGCCTCTATTACATCGATTAAATGTTTTCAAACTCTGTCATTGAGAATGCCCGAATCACATTTATGATAATAATTATCTTTATATGAAATAGGTAGTCCAATTTACATTTACAAATAATGAATATAATAATAACTATACAGTAGTCATATTACAAGTTATATGTAGCAACTTCTTCACATTATTTACAAGTTCAAATAAGATATCTATAACATCAAATAATTGTTTTCCAATAATGATTCGAAACATTTTAGTCAATGCTATGCTACTGAAAGAAAAATGCGGATAAAAATAACTATTTAAGTACAGCCAAAAACCCAAAGTAATTGTGACATTGAACATAATCCATATGTATGTATCTAACATGACATATATTTACAATTAATACTATCATTATAAGCTCCAATTATTTCAAAGATAGTAGCTTGAATGGTGAGAGTTGACACATTCAGTTCGAGGGATGAGATTAATTATGATCGTATACTGTATACATAGATACTCTTTGAATTCAGACATATTCAGATAACACCAATTACATACTGGTTTTGCAATCGAAACTGTTCGACAGGAACAGAAATTAGATTGCTGAAAAATTCTGGAAGCCATTGTGGACAAATGGTCGAACGATAGAAGATATGACAATAAATCTGTCTAACTGTCACTCATATATCACTAGGGAAACATGAAAGCCAATGATAAAGAAGCTCTTTTGGGGATGCTCTGACAAATCATTGGATTTATATTGGTTTTATTATTAGAAAAAAAGTTAACCTCTGGGATGGGAGAATATATTCGATTCCGTTTATATCAGGGGGTGTGATCACCAGAATTTATTGATGCAGGATAGTCGCCTAGATTTTGATTTTTTTTTTCTGTCTCATATTTTGAGAGAATGTGCAAAGCTGATCATGGGCTGACTGAATTCTTCCCATAAATCACATGCAAAAAAATTCGAGAAAATCAAATCATTATTTCATCACATACAAAATCCAAGTATTCCCTATCCATTCCTTCCATTACACGTTTACTTGTATAACCCATCCTAATATTACGTACCCAATAACATTTATATAACACTTCCAAGTTGGATTGGATTCCAGTTTTGTCACTTGAACCTTCCATTACATTCAATAACTTGAGAGCATGCAAATCTTGCGAAGTTCAATCTCTCAAACAGGATGTATCACCAATAGGTTGGGAATGTTGGCAAGCCTCCGTCGTATTGACTTATCACTAGATGAATAATTTTAAAGAAATCGCGTCAGCTGTTTCGCGAAAATATTCCGGTGTATCCAAACTTCTCTCAGAAAAACGCTGGTAGATATGGAAATTTACAGTATATTATTCGTTTTCGAATGAGGAATCGAATGCAGTAAAAATATACGGGCTGTTCTATTCGAAAATCAGAGTTGTACAATCTACAGAAAAACTAAATCGATCGTCGGTTTGAAGAACCACTAGGTAAACAATTTCAATGAAAAATCGTTCAGGAGTTATTCAGGTGTTTCCAGATTTGCTCGCCTCCCTGTATATATTCCCCTGACCTTGTTTCCAAATGCGTTCAGGCAAGTTTTAAATATCTTGTATGGGGTATCATAAGATAATGGTCTGCATTGGGGACATAAAAGTTGGTCCCAATATATCTGCTATGATATATGCGGGATTTGTCATTTTGCAAGATTGCTTTTTGTGTACATTTTATGTTTATTTCATCCTCCATCAGGTTCTTCTCATCAGATTCTTTTCTCGTATCAATTTCTTATCACACATCACGACGTCTTGGGAATTGGAACATCAGGATTTATCAGACAGAGTGTCCCAATGAATTGTAGATCAGTTTTGATATGTCGTCGACTAGACTATCTTCAATCATAATTTTATCATATTCAACGTACAATCGAAATTAGATTCAGTATTCAGAAGTTGAAACCTGGCAGAGCAAATGATTGAGCAGAATATGAAATGGCATTTGGCACTTTTCCTTATTCGGTAGGTTGCCTTTCTAGATCTGGAATTTCATATCATCTCTCTCAAAGTGAATGTCTTGAGCTGTAAGTATCAACTCTCAGTACTTGTTCCTTTCAGCAAACAAAAAGTTGTTTCTCTTTCGGAATTGTACTTCGCTATAAACAAGACACTTTATTTCAAAGCGGACGTAGATATGTTGTTCCTAATCTTCCTCGAATATTAATCTTCGCTTTCAGAGACAGCTCGAGATTTGCGTACAAAATTTCGCAACTTTTGCCCTTCCCTGGATGCAGTTTCAATATTAGGATAATACGCGAGTCTCCGTCAATATTTCCTGGTTATATTCAGCAAGTTTGTCGTAGATGTGCATGCACCTTTGTTACTCACCTCGCATGATGAAAGGGGAGAAATTTACTGCTATCGATCTTCTGGTGCATGTAGCTGAATGGATGTCACCATGTAATAATCTATAAATCATGTTCTAGGCACGTTTTCGCAAAGTCGCCGAGAATGCTTCCCACGCTCGTGGAAATCTTTCTGTTTTGATTTTCGACATGAAATATTATTGAGATCAGTCATCTCGGGAAATAAAACGGAGAATATCAGTACCTAGAGAATATTTCACTTTGCCTCGTCATATCATAGTTATTTGTATATTTAGGCCGCGAAATACCTTTTTAACGTACCGAAAGAACAGTTATCGCCGAGCCCGCTTGCGGCCGAGGCAAGATAATCTTGAGGTCGTTAAAAAGTTTCGCGGCCATGGCCATGGTTTCAATATATACAAAATATTTTGACAGTTCTTGACAAATCGCAAAATGTCTGATACTGATAGCGATATTTCAGTACCTTCCACTCCTCCTGAACTCAAAAGCGTCGTAAATTCGGCGCTTTCCGTTTTAATACCTGAAAAATCTAAACGGCAGTACGAGAAATGTTAAGGCGAGTTTAAAGATTGGTGTGACAAACAGAATGTTAAGACGATGTCTGAAAACATTTTATTGGCTTATTTGATGCAGAAATCAAATGTTGTAAAAAATTCAACTCTAAGTTCTTACGCGTGAGCAAATTGATACGTTCCTGAAAGAAGCTAATGATGAAAAATACTTATTGTTGAAGGTAAGTGTTAAGAGATATCATTTACAATTTTCTCATTTATTGTACTGATTTTTGTAGGTAGTTTTGATAATGGGAATATCTGGTGCCTTGCGACGAGATGAGTTAGTAAAAATGGCCATTGAAGATATTCAGGAAGAGAATGTTGTATTGATAGTAACCGTTCCCGATACCAAGACGGATAAGAAGCGTGTTTTCACTGTTACTAATATTGATTTCATAAAAATTTATCGTAAATATGCAGCTCTTCGACCAAAACATATTGTTAATAATCGTCGTATATTCTTGAGATACGTAAACGGAAAGTGCACCGCACAAGTTGTTGGAGTGCATACCATTGGGAAAATGCCTAGTATGATTACTAAGTATCTCAGATTACCAAATCCTGAAACATATACGGGTCACTGTTTTCGGAGAAGTTCTGCCACGCTGCTTGCCAATACTGGGGCTGATATGTCAATTCTTAAACGTCACGGTGGATGGAAGTCCACGACAGTAGCGGAAGGATATGTAGAAGACTATCGAAAATAAGAAGCAAATTTCCAACTCAATTTCTGGCGATATAGTATCTGGTTTGAATGTAGGCAATAACCATTATTCAGAAACAATAGATGTAGTTGCTTCAACTTCTGGAGTGAATATAAGTAATAATGCAAACTGTACAATTAATGTTAATATTCATCCTAAATAATACAAGTACTTAATCATTTGTTGGTATTCAATAAAAAATAATCTTTGTCTTTGTAGTATTTTAGAAATGTCAAATTTGTAAGTGATATTCAAATTTGGAAGTGAAGTTTAGTTTCGCGGCCGTTGCTATGGGTAACGGCCGCGAAATTGAATTTCGCGGACTGTGGAACGCGAAATAGTGACTTCGCGTGCGATTGCACGAAAAAGTTTTTTTTTTTCGTTAACGCTGTTTCCATTTTAAGAAAGATCAATTGAAGCATGGTCCATAAACAAAAATGATGCCAACAGGAATAATGGAGGTTTGGTTTTGTGGCACCTCCTCTGTCCCACTTCTCGCAACGACCAGCCGAATGGAAGAATAATAAGTTCCAGTTCCGAGCAAATATCGCTGAAGCCGAAACATCCAATTAAACTATCCCAATTTTCTGACTGAACAACAACTGAGCCAATAAAGACATCGGCATTGTTCGCTGCATATAATATGTCGCTGGTGCAGATTTATAGCTGGAGATAAGTTGGGCGCCGAAGAACTTGTGTATTCGATATTGCCCCCGCAGGATGTCAGCTGGAGTCGCAGGATTCTTCAACTTATAGCTACTGGAGTATCTAACCGTAACGAAGGTAAATGACTTGATTCCTGCAGTGCGGCTGCCACAACCCAAGAATACTATAAACAACCAGACCGGACACTGAAATGGAATCGACGTCGAATTTATTTTTCATGTGGATTAGTTTCGAATCTCGTCGCATTCAAAAAGTACAAAGCACGTGTAATCGGCTTATTCATAGAATCACACATCATAGATTAATTGCTGAATTGAAAGTTTCATCCAATAACCTAAATGGAAAGCGAAAAACATTGGTTACACTCAAGGTGGATATAGGATGGTGAAACAGCTTCCTATTAACAAGCACTAGTATAAACTGTAGACCTTTGCCTACTTGATTTCATACCGTAGTAATATTTCCTGAAATTAACAGAGATGGCGACATACCTTGTGTCGGTAAAACAGAAACTGTGCTTCTGTCATCTTTTTATCAGTTTCATCTGTTCTAGATGAAAAATGACTGATAAGAGTCAAAATATCAATATTCATTCCAGATTAATAGAAAATATATTGTTTAATGCCGTTTCAAGTCACGTATGGAAGATGCGAACCACAGAAATACTTAAGCAACAGAAATCTTCTTCGATAATCGATCTTACCGCCATCTTCATTCAAGTAGCTGAAATATTACTACCTTCTCAAACGGTCTACAAGTTTTTCGCAGAAACAATTGAAGAGCTGTTTCACCATTCTATATCCACCTTGGTTACACTTGAATATATCAAAATATTCCCAAGATATGAGAGCTTAAACCAACATAGCCATGATTAAATTCTAACTATAAGCAGATAAAAGCATCTCTGAATGCACGATCTCAATAGTCAATTTCTGAAGCCTGGTAATTACCTATTTAAACACCAATTTGCTGATGTCTTGATCGAATCAATAATACGCTAATGCTTATCACGGCTCGTGCATTGTCAACGGTTGCATGAAGCTCTGAATCAGCAAATATGCTGATATGCAACACAGGTAGTGGATCTCCAGCTTCAAGCACCGATGGTGGCGCTAATTGTTAATTACTCAAGAGGACCTCAATTATGCGATTAACGCGTCCTCTAATCCAGTGGATTTTTTAATCCATCGCTAGCAGGATTATCGGGAGTATGAAACAGAGGAATACGTCCAAAAAAATGTGTTATAGTTCATGAGGTGGTTTGACATCGCTGCTTGACAGGGATATTCACAGGACAATCATGTTCTTCTCATTCAGATGATTTTGTATGGTATTATATTGGATTTTGTTGTCTTGGGTAGCAGAAAACAATGGTTTTCCACCAGAGAACGTGAAACAATCCATCTGTCGATCAAGAAGCACTCCGATCACCAATATATGATTGATGAGGTTATAAATCCAGATACATTTCTTTGATCAAAACATTAACTTCAATGGATTTGGAGGAGGGTTCATCATATCACAAAATAAATGTTCTTATAGCACTGTCCCCTGTTCCTTCTCATCACGCATCGAAATAGAATCTCATAATAGCAGTGAAATGTGAGGATTCTGTTCGAGCTTGAATAGGTTCTGCATGTGCAGAATTTCATTTAGCTGGTTGAAGCCTTCAGGGTGTTACATTATGAAGACTCATTTCAGTTCCGTACCACTCAAAGTGTAAACATTCGTTTTTAAATTGGGTAAACTGAGCGATGGAAATGTTTGGTCTGACTAATTTAAAGAAAATATCATTTTATGTGCCCGAACATTTGTTTTTCCTCATGTGAATTATACCACACAAGAAATAATTTCCACATACATTGGTTCGTGTCAAGCAGATGTGTCATTTATTTTCCGACCTTCATTTACTCTAAGCTCTTCTGCGATTTGTCATTCAAAAATATATATTAATTTTTTTAATCAACTCCTACATTCCGATAATGACAAAAATACAGCGGGTACTTAGTATTTCTATATCATCTCCCCAAGTTTTTGCTTTAAAACAAGAAGACATTATCCGTTTGACAGAATCGCGTCTGCGCAAATCACATGTTTACTTTATTTGTCGTTGAAAGATGAGAGTTGGTTA
This sequence comes from Chrysomela aeneicollis, assembly GCA_029955515.1. Lineage (NCBI taxonomy): Eukaryota > Metazoa > Arthropoda > Insecta > Coleoptera > Chrysomelidae > Chrysomela > Chrysomela aeneicollis. Next base: position 15,480,883 of record JARUHQ010000015.1, on the reverse strand, counting down.
TCTTTTTAAGAATGGTTAATTCAATAGGAAAGTTAATTTGTGTACATAAATGGTGAAATGTAAATCATTTATTCTAACTATGCTATTAGGTCCCCGTCTTCCTTACTCATACAAGTCTCAATGAGACTTCGAGGGTTGCTCTGCAACTAAGTTGGCGTTTAAAAGCACTTTTCAAACATCTTCTAACGAAAACGATAGTGATTGAGAAATGACAGAAAAATGAAAAAGCGATGTGCATCCGCCTTAATTTAATACCAATAAAACCGTGAAAATACCTTAGCTGAAGGACTATAATTGAGCAGTTCATCATTTTGCTCTTAAGTACGTACACAGCTGACAGCTGTTAAGATATAAGCCCTGTATATTTATCATTTTATTCGGAGGATGCACGACGAATGCCGAGTTGAAATATGCAGATATTTCGTATACGCTACGAGAATAACATTGTCACTTCACAAAGTAATTGCCTGGGGTTGCACAACAATGCGGCTTGGGTTGAGATATATGTGGCCTCTTCCGAAATCGCTTTGATGCTGAACCTCTCACATATACATGGACCCCCGTAACATTTGCGAACGATAACATGGGAGGTTTACTCATTTCGATAGACCAGAACATGCTGGATATCTTCTGTTCTGCTTGTTCTTAAACCGGATGAGCATCTGATCCTTAATACTGACCTGTCAGACGAGGTAGGATAACTACAGACTACAGTTTATACAGATATATATATATATATAGGTTTTTCACTGAAGGTTAGAATAAAGCCTGGTTCATGCTTATACGAATTTCGCAAAAATAATGCTAATCGGATAATAACAAATATCACATTGGTATTATTTCTACTCTACAAAACTATTGATTTGTGCATGCTGTAGTATCATATCATGATAAGATGAAAAATCCGGAAAAAGTCCAAATATTCGTATGAGCATGAAGCAGTTTAGGAGTCACTATTGACTTGCAGTAATTTCACTATCTCATTAAATTTTTCCGAATGCAAAAGAAATCATTGAAGCTTGATTGAACACAGTGTTACCACATTATCCACTTCATTATAGGAGCATATCCAATATAGGGTTCTGAGATATGGAGTCTATATACCAAATCTGAGAGTGATGTGATTTTCTTCTAATACCATCCCGTTTTTGTGACAGTGTGAATATTTTGGAAACATTAAACAATCAAGCATTGATACATGCTTGGATAATAATTAATGCTAGCCAGAAAATCAGGTGAAGTTGAAACATTCAGATGGATTTATACTAAGGCTACTATGTAGATATAGTTAAATCAACAAATGACATGTACCAAACATTCTACTGACTAACAAGACATTTCAACATTTCGTGCATCTATAAATTCCGACGACATCAACCTACTTTTATCACAAGAAAAAATCAATTCTGGTATCATTGCTAATATATATATCTGTTACTCTACTAATTTTAGCACCAACACTATTTCTACTTCACATCAACGATTTGTTGGAAGCAACTTCATGTCCTATACACAGCTTCGCGGATGATAGTACCCTCCATACCTCTTTCTCTTCCAGGGCTCATATATCGGCAGGGAAGAAATGTTAACAAAATAAATATGGACTTGGCAACAATTCTCGATTGGGGATCTAATAACCTGGTAGAATTCAATGCAAACAAAACACAAGCATGTCTTTTCTCTAGAAAAGTTAATCTCACTGTGCCCAACATAATTCAGTCAGGAGTAACCATACCATTGAAGTCATCCATTTCGATGCTTGGCGTTACCAAAATTCTGTAAACCTTGGCGTTACTATCAGCAATAACATTTCTTTGGAAAATCACGTGAGGTCCATTGCCAAAAGTGCATCCCAAAAACTTGGTTTTCTGTTTCGAGCCAAGAGCTACTTCACACCCAGTCAGCTGCTTATGATCTATAAGGCACAGATCCGACCTGTCCTGGAATACTGTTCCCATATTTGGAGTGCGGCACCTAAACATATCCTGAAACTATTTGATTCTGTCCAAAAAATGGCAATTCGTCTTGTCGGTGATGCCTCGCTTACAAACTCGCTCACTTATCTGGAACACCGTAGAAAAGCGATTTGTCTCTATTTTATAGATATTTTCATGGGCGATGCTCTTGTGAAATATCAACAATCGTTCCTCCATTAGTAGTCTCTTAGAGATTAACCCATCAAGTTCAGTCGTCACACCCTTTCGTGGTCACTTTAGAGACCTTCCAAAGAATCGTTCATCCAACGAACGTCCTTTGGAACTCATTGCCTAGGGAGGTGTTCCCTGAGGCATACCATCTCCAAAAATTCAAGGAGAACTCCTACCTTGATTCTCACGATGTTCTCTGAACATTACAGGATATCTCTTTTCGTGAGAACCATCAGAACATAAGAAAAACGTAATGTTCTCCTATAGTTTCTCACATGAAACATGATACCCGCCCGGAATTTCACGAAAATTCACGTTAGATGGAACGTTTCATTCATTACTGTTTTACACTCATGGTGTTAATTAAATGCATTGATAGACTTTGAGGGAAGATTTTTTCAAAAATCTCGGAACATGAAGTGTATTCAAAAATATATTCCAATTTTCATTTGAGAATTTGAAATGAGATACCTCAAGGGATCAAAAATATTTGAAATTGTGGCGCCACCTCTGACAACTTCTGGAAATATCACTACGCTTCGAAAGTTGAGAATAATCAAGAAGGCGAAAATCGAATGTCTTTCTACCATACTTTACCCACCTTGGTTGGCAGCAACCGGGCCGGTCACTAGATTTCCAGCTTATCCATCGCAGGTGATCCACGGCTTAATCCACGGCGGCTTTTTATTCGCTGCTCGAATCCCAGGCTGTAACGCATCTCCACATTGTGTTTTGCTCGGAGGGCTCAAAACAGGTCGATTTGAAGTTTTACGAGCGGCAGGGGAACGTGGCAAGATTTCATTAAGGATGCTGATGTAATTTCAAGTTCGTTTCGACTCGAGTTTCACGGAGATTGGAGATGCAAGTCCGCAAAAAAAATATTGTGACGCGTTGGCACATCTGAAATTATACAGAGGTTGTTCGCGATCAGAATGGGGTGGGTTCTAGGGCACACGCCATGTATTTTTCGTCAAATTACATGTGTGACATTCAAGCACATTTGAATTTTGCCCGCGTATAGTGGCGCTATCTTATTGGATGTTACGTCACGGCCCCCCCTCGTAGCTCAATAAATAAAGAAGAAACCCATGGAAGCCTTTCAGGACCTTCACCTGGGTATGCTGAATAATTCACCTCTACCTGTGCTTTCGTTGCTATGAGAAAATTCACATCAAAAAGTAAAAGGTCAAAAAGTTAACGCTAAAGTTCCCGGATTAATATTCAGCTGATATTAAAGTTGCATTCTGTTTAATTCTGAGTATATACTTTTCTTATCCAAATATTGATCGTAAAGCACTATGCTCAAGTAGGTTCATATATTTCTCTTTATGTAAGTTATGTATATTACTTACGGGTGCAGGTGTTTTCTTGATGTGTTGAAGATTCTTTCTCCAATAGCTTCTTGAATTCCATTTTGATTAGGCCAATTCCTAATTCTTTCTGGTATGTAAAGTATGCCAAACTTGGTCAAATGCACCAGAATATAGATAAAAACTAAGCCTCTCCGACATACACAGAATGCGACATTTTTCTGCTGAAATCACTCAAATATTATTGATATATCAGCTGATATACTATGGGTACCTACAGAGAGAATTCCCTTTGTTATTCAAAGCGGAAATAAATATATTCTTTTAGTCTCAGAAGCGGTATAATATCTGAGACCTTCATTTCCGTAGTGAATTCAACAGCTAGAATGTTTTCCTATCTAGATATCGAATGGAAAAGGAAAATGTGGAATTGCAGTACGGAATCCAGATTCAATCACCATAATGCACTAGAAATCAGTACGTATCCATATATAATATTCTTTCATCTGAGAAAATGTACAAAAAAAATGGTTTTACGTAGACTCAATCATGTGATTGACTGACTTGTGTATTTTTATAATGTCAAATACAAATAAAATTTGTCAAAACATTTTGCAAAAATGAAAGGTGAAACAGAATGTTTCTTTTTATCAATGGAATTTTCATTTTATCCAGACATCTTTTCTAAAAATGCCATTATCTACCTCAATAAAACTAATTAATGAAAATCGAAAACAGGTAATGTCTACAAAGAACATCGTTAATTTTACGTAATTCACCATTTTCACTGGCTCAAGCAAATGACAACATAGGAATATAAGGTACCTAATGAGTACATCATTTATACCAAATTGCGGAATTAATACATTTTGTTTTGGAACCTAACCAAACTTTTTTCGTGAAATAGCTGAAACAGAAGACTGAAATCTGGAATATCTATAGAACTGACGAGAAGGTATAGCCTCAGCTCACTTAGATATCGACAATGTATCAACAGAAATATTGAATGGAGACAAACCAGTCGGATGTTTCTCTGGTGCTGGAGACTTTCATAGAGAGACTGAAAATCGTTAAAACAAAACGGGAGTTCATCCTGAAGATCTGCTTTAGTTGAATCAGGCTCCATCATTAGCCTCATGAATTATGGATGTGCCAACGGTAGGTATTTTTATTGCTTTTCAAGTTTTCCCCTTCACTCCATTTTGTTCCATATTCCAGTTCTTCCATAATATTTATATGATATTGAAAAACGCATAAGCGGTATATTATGAAGAATATTTGAAAGGATACTAATCCGGGTATAAGGAGTTTAGAAGTTCAGATAGAATTCGATCAACTAGCTGAAAGCTTGTTGAATTCTAAAAAAGAATTCTTCGTCATTCGATTAAGCCAGTTAAATCTTATCAGAGGATGATACAAATTGATCAATTATAACTTCGAGTAGCTATTGGTAAAATACGAGCATAAAAGACTGACGTTTTGAGAATTGCACATATAATTTGACATGACATGAATGAGAATCTTGCCAATGCGATATCGACACACTGTATATACTGTTTTTATATCTAGATGATTAGAAATGGGTGAGCTTTTCATGGAATAATTCGATGTATATTTGGAATTTATGTATACCATTTAGATATCATATGCATCGTTCGGAATCTATTGAGCATAATATGGAAATAATAGGCCAAATTAATCATGCTCGCAAAAGTAATTTATTTCCGAAAACTGCTGAAGGCTCGTGCGTTTGTTTGTTTGTTTTTCGGATGACAAAATCCAGAAGAATTCATTTCACGAGAGATTATTGATCAATGTAATTTGTTTCGAATGTTCAAATGGGTTTCGTTACCAGAGATCAACAGGAGATTTGCTTGCTTACGTAACATACATATGGCAGACGTACATCTAAAAACATTAGAGTTCCCTGACTGCAGCATCGAAAAGCTTTAAAATAGTTCATTGCATGTACAAGTTGATGGCTTCCCATATCTGATACATATCAACGCTTGGTATTACACAGGGATCTTTTCTGGCACCAACTTTGTTTATGCTACACATCATATTATTTTCATTGCAATGGTATAGGGTCAACATCTCTTATTCATCAATATCGATCGATCTGATATTGATTTCGTCAAAATAATTGGATCAAATTCGAAAATATAACAGGAATGTTTTTTTACAGAGTGGTATAAAGAAGATTATGTTATTGATGGTATTTCGGTTTATAGCTTGCTTCATCAGAATATCTGAGTACAGTTTTGGAAGTATTTCTGAAAAGGGACATCACGGTTTAAGGCCAGATCATAGTCATCAAATTGCCTGAAGAGTATAGTTGATTGAGTCATATATTATACATCGAATTCCATTGATATCCATAGAATTAGAATCTTGTAAATTCGGAAGCTGCTGTCAATAGGAATTCTTCTGAAAGCGAAAAGACTTCATAATTTTTATTGAATTAAAAAAATGAGCGCAATTCATCATACATTAACAATTATACATTGCGTCTAGGATAAGTACTGAATGTTTATTGTTATTCGAAGATATGATAGCAGTTCTGAAACGTTGAAATATTCCTTTTTACTTTTTGACTACCTCTTTTTTCCAACCAACTTCCAAGCCTTCCTCGGGGCTTCAAGATGTCCTTTCGTTAATAAAAACCCGAATGCCCTGGATGAAGCTGTCGCAGGAAACAAATGTGGATAATGAAATGCTCAATTTTCCCCAGCATTCCTGAAAAAACTCCATATCAAATGTTCCTGCTCTTCCAGAAAGAAATAAAACTTATATTTCACAAATATCCAGATTCGTTGCCTCCTCCTACGCTCCGAGAAGCAATCTATCCGAGATAAAAAAACATATCTCCGATAAAACTCAAGGAATGCACCCCATCAAATGCTTAAATTGTCGAAAGGGTCCTTCTAATCCAGTACAGTAGGTTCGGTTTTCTTTTTTCTCCCTCTCACTGAATGAAAACGCTCAGAAACCAGAATTACCCCTCGCGCTTTATTATTCTTCCAGCTAAGGTCTTGATAGGCAACGATATGCATGTGAATATTTAATTATCATTGTGGTTACCTCTTTGAATTGATATCCACATCAGATTCCACGAGAAAACATTCAAATTCCCTATTAGACTGACACCCTGGGAAGCGTCTGATTCTATCTGTATGAGGACTCTCAATAGGGTAGGTTCCTACGCCACCTTCAAAATAATTGAGCTTTTGATAGCCCAGAGTTTTCTTTCATCGTTGTCTTCCGGGAGACTTAAACAACCAACAACCCAGTCTAGAGATGGACTGAAGTTTATAGGATTATATTGTTTAACAAGTTTCCCCATACCTACCTCTTCTGAATACGAAATTGGAAGGATCAATAACCGAATCACTTTCAGATACCTGCAGGGTAATTCATCCAGGAACCCAATACGTCGGATTTATAATGGTATCATATCCGATTCTCAACAAATTTACATTCAAAATGGCCATCTCCCCGATTCATTGGTGATGGTGGGAAAATATCAGAGACATTTTCCAAATGAGATATTAATCTAGCGCTTTCATCTACATAACGAATGCCGAACGTTTATCTATTCATTACTCAACGTTTAATAGCGAGATTTTCTAGCGCCAACATAAGGATGTAATATGTAATAAGAGTTTCATCAGCCACGTTCATGTGCCTTCCGAATAACTGATCATTATTTATAATACAATAATGTTCATTGCAGTGTGGAGAACGAGCCACAACCGAGCGTAAGTGGTCTTGGAAATATATTAGCGTTTCGTCTTATCTGAGAAGCTAGCTAGGAGAACTCCACTTTGCGTTTTTCTCGCCCAAGGAAATCCGAATCATAAACGCCATGAGTCTGCTCGGAGTCTCCTGCAAACATATAGTAGCAGGACGAACGTATTAAGATATATTGTCCGCCTCCTTTGAGGATCTCAGGATTTGGTCCCGAGAGTCCTTCTCGAAATCAGGCAGATGGGCACTAATGCAAGAGCTGACCAGGGAAAGCTCACAGGACAGGGAATGGAATCTCGAAAAGGTGTCTGGAGAATATCAATCACAACTAACGTAGAGATTGTATATTCGGAGGAAGATCAAGAGCTGCGTCGAAATAGGCAAGTCTTTATTTTCCATCTGATTCGGAAGAAGGAACAATTGTTGGTATCATCTCCGACTGCGAGATGTGGGCTTGTCAGATGCCATAAAGTCAAGTAGAAGAGTTCAAAGAACAAGCTCTTGAAGAGAAGAAATATATTTCAATATCAGTAATGAGCCACTTTATCCCGAGACCCATTATGAGATAGGTATTAGTTTTATTCGCCCCATCTGTTGTGCAGAAAACCTTCAAACTTGATGAATTCATTAGCAGAAATGAAACTCTGGATCGTGTATATATTCGAATCATATATAATCTTGGAGTGCTGCATCATTAGTTAAGTAATGAGCAGACATTTCTGATCAAGGCATTCAGAAATTTATATTCCATTTATCATAAATTAACAAGAAAATAAACAGTTTCCGCTCCAAGTGGTTTCCATCACCAACAACGAGTATGGAAAATCGCAAAACCTAATCAGACATGTAATGGATGTGTGCGGAAATAATAATGTTATATTTTCCTCTCGTTCGGTTCTTAATAAAATGTTTTCACTTGGGAAATTCAATTACCTCATAGAACGAGAGTAGAAATCCGGTGGGAAAAGAATGCCCGTGATAGGTCTTAATGGGTGAATTAAAAGGGACAACCCTGATCCTTCTTCAAGATCAGCGACGTGAGGCTGTTGCCAGTGAAATAACCTTTACTTCATAAATAATGGGCTTTTATGTTTCAGTTACCATCACTGTTGGAGCTATAAAAACCGCACGGGTAGCGAGAAATATTTCAAGAATGAGATTAATTTTCTGATGATGTGTGGTTCTCTAGAAGATGAAGCTGCATTTTGTTGTATACAGGCTGTATTTTACAGAACGAACTATTGCCCAATAAAAACAGTTGATTAAAATCAATTTGCGTACTTCATTAGGTTAGGTCAGGTTATCTGGAATATCTCAAAATAAGAAATATCACAAACCGTCTCACTGATGGGTTGCTCTACTTATTTTCTGAGTTACTCCTGTTTTATGTGGAATTCCTCATCAATCGATTTTTGTTGAAAGCATCAAGAGATATTTTTCATAAATAACAATAAATTCAAAATACCATGTAGATATGGTAGATCCTATACAGGGTAATGCGAACTTCATGGTACACTATTGTCAAATCGGAAACGGAGAGAGATACGAACTAGGTTAAATAACGAAAAAGATGCGCAATTTTATGGTTATCTCGAATATCAAAAGAAATCGAGGATATCTTGGGTAGTTTCTAAAATATCCTGAAAAAACTGAAAATTGACTATTCCTATAATCATCGATAACATTTCAAATATTGCTACTAGGATTTTGATATTTAGTAAAGTTACCAAAGTTAGCATGCTGGATTCAACGGTGATAGGAAAAAAATCCAGGCACACTAGATTCGAAGATATCGAAGTCAACTATGACATTTCTAAACGTAGCCATATTGGATTCTCACTCCATCGGATAGATCATGAAATTGCCAATTCATCGATGCATCACACTTGTGTGTTTATTGGTAGAAAAGTTGAAATAATAGGAAAAATAGATAATATCGAGTCGATTCGAGATCTGTCACGCTTATAATTCCAGATATGTTCACTAAAAGTTACAAAAATTATGTGAAACTCAATAACAAAGGTGCTAGAGGGCCACTCTATACTGCAAAATAAAAGTCATTGCTGCTCTCCGTTGGGTCGCCTTAGGTATTGAATTGATTGTACGTTTTTTTTTCAACTCATGCAGCGTCACTGATTGTTCTGAAAAGAGTTGTATTTTTCAAATGGTAGTCTTCTCACTGTGAAATTGGCAGTTCTCATTTCCTCATATTATAATATCAAGCACTGAGAACTGGACATTGTGACAGCCGCTTCCCTCACTTGGCTGGCACGTGTCAAATTTCGAAAGCAACAATGTAAACATTGTAGGTGCATATCAATCACTCTTTTCTTCGACATCAGATGAGATCAAAATAACAGTTGAACTAAACATTTCATTATATCAAATAATAAGTGGTTTTCTGACAGCGGCCTACTTGACTGATGAATTTTCCACAATAAAATCGGAATTACACATCAGCTCGCGAATTTAATGTGCAGATAGACTTACGTCTGTCTATTATGATATAGAAACAATGAATAATCTAGAAGCATTGATGCTACATCATAGATTTTACTTCACATTTTCCATTTTTTTTTTTTGTTATTTCGACTTCTTCTTCTTAAAACATACAAGTGTGATATATCAATGAATTGATAATTTCATGATCTATCCAATATATAGCTACCATTAGAAATATCAAAGTTGACTTCGATATCTTCGATTCTAGTGTGCCTAGATTATTTTTCATTTCACCGTTGGATTCAGCATGCAAACTTTAGTAACTATACCAAATTTCAAAATCCTAGCAGCAATATTTGAAAAGTTATCGATGACCATAAGAATCGACAATTTTCAGTTTTTCTCCAGGATATTTCAGGAACTGCGTAAGATATCCTTGATTCCTTTTGATACTCGAAATAGCCATGAAATTGCGCATATTTTTCGTAATTTAACCTAGTTCGTATCTCTCTCCGTTTCCGATTTGACAATAGTGTACCATGAAATTTGCATTACCCTGTATATCATTAGACATTCCTGATTCATTCATTTTCCTTCTACTAATTCCTGAAGATTCATAACATATTCTAGGAAGACCTGTTTATGTATATAGCATGCATTATGTATTCACTATCAATTATTTCTCATAGATTAACGTGTGGTGTTCAATCCCCGGTTCCCAATGAGGCTTTCAGTCAACCTCTTGGCAAGTTGTGCACGCCAGTTGTTGGAATTAAACAACAGCCTGGGCACTCTAGATTTATGAGAATTCAGCTAATGGTCTGCCTTAATGTCTGCTGTATCCGCACAAACGTATACTTTTTTGTTACAGATCGTGCGGAGGGCGTTACGGAACACAATAGCCCCTACTGGGATCTACCGCCATATTTTGACAATTCGACGAAGAAGGAATATGTCACGACAGTCGGGCAAACTGCTCATTTGCATTGCCGAGTCAGGAACCTAGGAGACAGGGCCGTGAGTTCAACTTTAATTCCTAACAAATTCGAATTGTCAGACGAAATGGTCGAATAAAACTGGAGTTCTTGGATTTTATAGTGCATGCTCCTCAAATGCTGGCTGAATTTTGCTAGGTTTCAGAATACCTTCAGTGAGATACATTCGCATGGCCTCACCGTTTCTGTGCACATTGTGTCAAATTTATGATGCGTTTGTGAGTATTCTCTATTTTGCCATGTATCGAGGATATCTTGAGTAGTTCCTGAAATATCCTGAAAAAACTGAATAACTTTTCAACTATCGCTACTAGGATTTACCAAAGTTCGCATGCTGAATTCAACGGTGATAGGAAAAAAATCCAGGCATACTAGATTCGAAGATATCGAAGTCATATTTCATATTTCTAATGGTAGCCATACTCTATCGGATAGATTATGAAATTGCCAATTCATCGATGTATCACACTTGTGTATTCAATGATAGAAAAGTTGAAATAATAGGAAAAATAGAAAATATCGAGTTAATTCGAGATCTGTCACGCTTATAATTCCAGATATTTTCACTAAAAATGACGAAAATAATGTGAAACTTAATAAAAAAAGGTGCTAGAGGGCCACTCTACTGCAAAATAAAAGTCATTGCTACTCTCCGTTGGGTTGCCTTATGTATTGAATTGATAGTACGATTTTTTTTGCAACTCATGCAGCATCACTGATTGTTCTGAAATGAACTGTATTTTTCAAGCAGTAGTCTTCTTACTGTGAAATTGGCAGTTCTGATTTTCTCATATTATATCAAGCACTGAGAACTGGACATTGTGACAGTCGCTTCCCTTACTTGGCTGGCACCTGTCGAATTTCGAAAGCAACGATGTAAACATCGTAGGTGCATATCAATCACTCTTTTCTTCGACATTAGATGAGATCAAAATAACAGTTGAACTTAACATTTCATTTAATCAAATAATAAGTGATAATTCTGACAGCAGCCTACTTGACCCTGGTGATGAATTTTACACAAAAATATCGGAATTACACATCAGCTCGCGAATTCAATGTGCAGATAGATTCACGTCCATACTATGACATGAAAACAATGAATAATCTAGAAGCATTGATACAACATCATAGATTTTACTTCATATTTTTTATATTTTTTGTTATTTCGACTTCTCCATCATTAAACATACAAGTGTGATATATCAATGGATTGGTAATTTCATGATCAATCCCATGGCGTGAAATTCCGAAATAGTTGCCCATTGAAAATATCAAAGTTGGCTTCGATATCTTCGAATCCACTGTGCCTAGATTTTTTTTCATATCACCGTTGGATTCAGCATGCGAATTTTAGTAACTATACCAAATTTCAAAATCATATAGTAGCAATAGTTATCGATGACTATAAAAAGCGAAGATTTTCAGTTTCTCCAGGATATTTTAGGAACTACGTAAGATATCTTCGATTCCTTATGATATTCGAAATGGCCATGAAATTGTGCATATTTTTCTTAATTCAACCCCGTTCCAATTTGACAATAGTGTACCATGAAATTTGTATTACCCTGTATATGCGCATTTGATTGATGGACAAACTAAATAGATGGGTTCTTCGGACATCAAATTCTAAATTGGCGTTTTACTCTAAAACCGTTATTCTGACCAGAAAACTCTTATCATGTGAAAATATAATAATAATAATTGATTTTATTGATAATAATGCATACAATGAAATATACAGAGAGTAACATTATATAGACAACATGAGAAATGAAATTCTAGTGCCAAAAATTGGCTCTATTGGAAGGCAAGAAATATTTGCGCATGTTTATTGGAGTGAATTGGATATTACTTGTTCTTGGTATCACTGAAAGATTCATAACAACATCAAGCAAAAAAATCTTGAGCTTTCAGCGTCAATATTGTCGGAACTACATTTGGATCCCCAGCTTCGAAATTTCCTTTTCTTGATTTTTTCAAATGTTAAATCAACTCCCAGAGTATGAATTTGAGTCGAACAATTGTATTATCTTTGTTCATACTGGTAGTTATAATGTTTTTTGAATAGACTCGTTGATGTGATGATTGATATTTACGGAACACTGAAATACTGAAACCTCTTTCAAAATAACAGATTTATAATTTGAAAATATCGCATCAATGATGCTATAAAATTATTCTAGATAAATGCAATAATCATCGAACCACCAATCGCATTCCGATTCACTTGTTTCTACAGAGTCCCTATTCAGTATCAGATCGTTAAAATACTCAACATTCATATGACCATCGATTCACTCCGATATTTCAACAGATCAGTTTCCGAATTATTTTATAGCGGTTTTATAACTCCGATGTCAATGAAAACAAATGACTGCTATAACCACACCAGATATAAACTCAAGCCTTTTGCAACCATCCAGGATTTTAGTCCCTGTGAACTGATTGAAGTCCATTTCAATACAATGATATTTGGCTCTCTGGAAAGTTCAATACCTACAGCATTCATGATTGATTGTGAATTAGAGGCAAAAAAACTTCAAGCTGTTGATAATAATAAATTAATATGGTAAAGGTAGGGAATATGGGTCCAAGCCCGATTTTGACGAAACTTTCACAGATGCTTCATAACATGATAAAAATACTATATCCATCAAAAAAATTCCGCGGAAAGACCTTTTTCCATATTTTTATGACAAATTTATGTCGTGGTACTCACTATCAAAACTCAAATACAATCTATATGACAGCTCCCTTCAAACTCCAAACAGCGAAACTGCTATTGCGATGTTGCCGTTTCGATTTCAAAAACATTCGATTTAGGTAAAATAAATAAAATATTTCGGAGCAGAGAGGACCAGAATTTCAAAATTTCAGAAGCAAGGATAAAAGAATTTTTATTGGATGATCATTTTTAATGTTTCAACTTGAAAAAAAACATCACATTCAATCTGAGAATTCTATAGAAAAATAGTTATGGTCCTGAGAAGGACCGTTTAATTTTTAGCAGTTAGGTTAGGTGGTTTTTCCGAGGGTTTTTCCTTCTTTCATCTTGGGTTATCAGGCACCATGTACTCGAATTATCAATAAAAAGCTGCTTATTTTCAAAAATCTGATGTAGACGGAAGATTCGTTATCGATTCGATGAATGACATTCATACTGATTACTTTTTTCCATGAAAAATGTGATTTTATTTCAGAAAGGAATAAGGGAATAACTTTCATGTGAAAGTACCATTTTCAAAAAATTCATCAATTATTTAAAAAATTCTATTTGATTAGAATTGAATAGAATATTTCTGAAATCAAACCGGCAACGTTGCAAAAATATCTGCTCTAACAAGCTGTCATTAGTGTCATTCGCCAATCAAAATGTTTTTGTATTCAAACTTCATTGATAACAAGTTTTAAACTTTTTTCAATTCTTGTTATTACTTCCAAAGAATCAGTTGATTTATATAGATTGTGCATGTAATTATTGTTGGTTCAACACAGTGCCTACCAATCGAAAAGATACATTGGACAACTCCTTACAACGAATTGTGTGCGTATTTTGAAAGCCAGTGGGGGAATGTATGTTTTTCAAAAAAAAACATGGAAAAAGGTCTTTCCGCGGAAAAATTTTGATGGGTATAGTATTTTTATCATGTTTTAAAGCATCTGTGAAAGTTTCGTCGAAATCGGGCTTCCCTACTTTTTCCCTAAAGGAGATAGGTGACCAACCGAACATTTTTGGTACCTAGATATAAATCCTTCGGATGGCACTGAAAAAGCTAAGATTGTCGTCTTCCGACTCATATACAAGTTCTAGACTTACAAGGGTTGCTGTGCAACTAAGCTGTCGGTTAAAAACACTTTTAAAACCCTTTCCAAACACTTTCACTTTTCAATATTAACACTTTGCCCGAGAACATTTTGAAAAATTCAATAATCACCTCGAACTCCGAATGATGTTATAAGTAAATGAAGAATAATGCCACTCACTGAAGAAAGAATATGAGGCCCCAAACAATTTCATAGTTTGAGAGACGAAAAAAATATGACAGAGAAACATAAAAAGATTTATGAGGTTTGCCATGTCTTTTTTAATCACCAAATGGTGTATATAACGTAAAAATCTAGGAATTTCATTGTTCTTGTAATAAAGTTTTATGTTTCTTCCAAACATGCGATGCATATATAATATGACAAATGAACCGTAATAAATTCGCCAACTCGGATGAACTTGATAAATGCCGTGTGAAATTTCTTCTTAGTCCTACCATACAAATAAAACAGTATTTAGCATTCAAACTATTAAACAATTCTCCTCTTTAGATGACAATACAAGCAGTTACTCAGTAAAACATCAATGTCCACTGATTTTTCAGCTTCGTTTCATACGGCCAGTATTCATGAGCACGCAGGGCCTTAAAGAAGATGGCAATATTATGTCCTCTGAGACTGGGAATTCATTTCTGGATGAACAGACCAACCATCTCTACAATCTGAAATGAAATTTCTTCCTAAACCTCTCAACCCTCATTCCCCCTAAAATAAGTAAGGCTTATCACATGGAATCATTCGAATCAATGAGACGTTTACCAATTTGATATCCATTTCCAATTTTCAGTTTCATTCACATCATCAGATATTCAATAGAATAAAATGAAATATTCACCTCTTTCACATGTGTTTCGGAACTAGTAAATCAACCTATCTAATTTGGAAATTGAAATCAATGAGTAGACAATTTTACTGTTCTAAGACATAGTGTTTCACGAAATTCAGTTGTCATGTTATGTGAAATATGAGAATTGGCCTTCAAATTCGAAGATATTACTATTTTTTATTATTATATTATATTATTTGATAGCGAAAATAATTTTCATGACTATTATTTGTAATAAGAGGATATTTCTTATGATTGAACCAAGATTCAACGTCGCTGCATTAAGTCTTCGGAATCTTTATCATTCTGGCTATTCTGGAGGATTTACAGCTTAGGGTGGAAATCATTAGAAGACTGAGGGAAGCAGGGATGTCTCATACTGGATTATAAAGTGAATTTAATCAACAGTTCTATTTGGGAATCTCGAAGTTACCATTTCTTATGATAATTTTGGACAAGAACAAAAAGGGAGATGCGAGACTTAGTATTCATAGCTATAGAGAGCGATTAGTATGATATTCCGGAGGATAATATATTTTAAAGGGAACTGGTGTTTATAATTGAAATATTATTATAGAATTGTTCTCGATGAGTTTTATCAAATTTAATCATTCACCCACACCTCACAGTTAATGCATTTTATCCATAGTTGAGGACTTTCCAAATCTTCTCTCTCTACATATTATATATCCTGAAGTGATTTCTTATTGTGGAAAATTTGTTGCAACATATTTCACGATTCATGTACTTCAGATTAAATTTCATCAATCTTATTTATGTACCTATGTAAAAAAAATCCCAGAATAGATAAACCGAGAGATGAACTCAATATAACCAAATACTAAGATTGAAACAACTGAGAAACATGCATTTAATGTTTGGAAAAAGTTCATTTCCTCCCATATAAACTGTTCGAAATGTTCTGGGTTCTCTATTATATTGAATGCATTGCATGACTGGAACTTGAATCGTAAATATAGAGCCTTTCTAACAAAACTACAGCCGTATAAAAATTGATACGTTTACACTGGTTTGACCTCGATACTGAAATATATCAACTAAGTAACAAACTGCAGCGGATTTTATAGTCGAAGAAATATAGTGAATTATTAGGGTAGGACCGTTTAGGTATAGTCCTGTAAAAATTATTTACCACACTCTTAAATTTGTATTCAATTAAGAGTGATGAATGATCAAATGAATTTCATAAGCTAGTTTTCAGTATAAATTCATTTTTAGTATTTCCGAGAGTATTTCACATTAACTATTTGTTGGTTTGCTCATCAAGTTGAATGGAAGATTGTTTACTGATGGTACTAGCGATCGAATAATTCAAAATTAGCTTCAATTTTGATTAGCAATTAGCAATAGTTCAAAATTAGATTCATAATACAAAAAATCTGCCTTGTCATCGGTATGATGGATAAGAATCGAGATTCCTTTTACAACAAATATTTCGTGGATTCACTTGATTCTGCCTTCTCTAGGAACAAAATTTAGATATTTTCATATATCCCATGTCACAACGGATGTATATTGAATATATTTCGCTTTTATATACAATGCAGAATTCCATTCTGCTTGGACTGCAAACTTCACTGCGCACATGTTTGCGGCATCAGGATCTCGAAAATTGGTAAAAAGATACTACGATTTTGCGTCTTTTGCATAAAAATTAATGAAGCCAACAGAATTTGCGTCGCATGATGACGGCGATCCATAATTCAGGGGTTATCAAATTCTGAAATTCTACTCATCATTGTGGCAGTTCAATATGCATAATATATTTAATCCTTTTTTTTTCGTTTGGCTCTTGCAACTTCAGAAAGAACTCAATTACTTCAGAACGAAATACTTTTGAAGGCTATCGTGTGATAAATTGGACGTAAAATCGATAAATCATGTCAACAATTTTGAATTAAAAAGAAAAGCTCCCAAAGGTGGAAAATCACGATGTTTCTGGTGTTCCTAGCCACAGTTCCTGACACCTTGTCGAAAACGACAAGACAAGTATTGTGAAAAGTATCTATTGCAGTTATGATCCCATAGAAGTGGGGCAATCACAATTGATTATGAAATATGATACCTACCTGGAGATCTTTTACATAAAAAGGTATTCCCAGTTCATATCGATGAGGCTAGTACTTTTTGAGAAAATTGCAACTTTCTACATCGATGCCTATTATTTACCCTCGAATATTTCCATCGTATGTTAAAAATCCCATGTGAAGCGGGACATTTTCGATCAATTACAGCGATAAATTCCCGGCGGGACATTTTCGGGCTGGTAAATGCCCGGTAGGTATCGAAAAATACCCGCTCGGTCCGTATATCTATAGTGACGATTGTTAAAATGTACATTTGTCATCTTGACAGGCATAAATACTGAATTAACTCCGGAAATATTCTACCGAATTACACTCGTGCATCAAAATAAACCTGATAATTTTCTATTCAAGCATGTTGTCAGTGAAAAAAGTGCATTCGGTTATTATCATATTTTGCTAAAAGAGCCCGACTCCGAAGGACAAAATATGAAAAAAAACTCATGCAGTTTTTAGACAACATGCTTTCATGGAAAATTACCGGTAATTTTGAAGCACTTGTGTAATTACTCCCGATAAATTATTTCAATAATGCATATAGGCAGTATGTATTCTGCCCTTTGTTGGTAATTTAAGCCGTTAGATGCGAAAAAGGCGTTGACAATGTTTTTCAACATTTTATTATAGCGTTTAAAGGGATAAACAACGGGCATCGATGTAGAAAATTGTCATTTTCTCGAACTTCTACCTCTATCGATAAATTTATATATACAACAAATGGAAATATAACCCAAAAACCACAAAATATTTGAGAAAAACCAAATACATATTTCGAAAACTAAGTTGTAATCTTCAGTGGAAATATCAATGAAACTGATTAGTCCGTAACTGATGGCCTTATTTATACCTGGATTTCCCGCTTCACTGACGTGGAACGTCGATGAAGTGGAACGTCAATAATGTCGAACAATATGGAAGAGGAGATAGTGCCGCCATCTTGGTTCATCAATGGGCTTCTACTACGATTAATGTAAATGCTTTCTAAACTATCCAACTCCTTATTTTTCGTGACATGTCTAACTAATTTTGAGTTGTTTACAGTGATGGGGTGACAAGTTTCAAGAATATGTTGAGCAACACTCGATTTTTCGAAATGATTATGTTTAGAATGAGCAATGTGTTCTTTCATGTTCTTTGAAGCGAGTTTCTATGTTTCGTCGTGTTTGTCCGATATATTTCATGTCACAGCCACTACATTTTATTTCATAAATTCCTGACTTTTCCTTATCATCGATTTTGTCTTTTGGATTACCCAGAAGGTTTCGGAATGTTTATGTTGAATACAACGTTGGGATTCATTTGGTATAAACCTATATGAGTAGATGTACTCTTTCTATAAATGTCAAATTCCAATTCATTTTTATAGTTCCTGATCACGAGGGTATCCAAGAAAGGTAATTCACCATTGTTTTATTTTTCGATGGTGAATTTAATCGAATTAAATCGTGAATTTAGATGACTCAAGAAATCGTGTAGATTGCCTTTCTTGGTATCAAAAATTGCAAATATATCGTCTACATAATATATAATAATACATACTATAATATAATACATAATATATCGTCTATAATCTCAACTTTATCCATCGATAAGTACTGAAAGTATATCTTTTTCACGTGAGAAACCTTCTGGTATCATATTTTATATTCAAAATGTTGAAGAAAAACACCATAACAAAAATGGGATTGTTGAATGTACCCGATTTCATGATTTTTGGATGGAGGATTTCGAAAATATTTATTCAAAGGGAGATAGAAGGCTAACCAAAAACTCAAACATTTATAATAATAATAATAATAATAATAACAATAAAGGTCTTTATTATTCACAAAAATTACAATTGTTTATGAAAAGTAATCGTTTAGGGCGAGGTTCAATTCATTCTGAAGTCCGAATGGAGTCCAGAATGTCTGTTCTTCCACCTAACCCTCAAGTATCGATAGATGTTTATACACATTGAGAAATAAATTTGAATATAATACTGGAGATAAATCTACATAGTCTAGCTAAAAATAAAGGTGAAATTTAAAAGAAACAGAGAAAAGTAAAAAAATATATATATATATATAATGTTATTGCCGATCCAGTAACCATTTTGTCATTTTGGATCTGAAAGCACCAGTATTGAGACATTTGAGATTTGCTGGAAATTCATTAATTAATTTCGTGATGCTGTATGAAAATGAACGCTGAAATTGAGCAGTAATATGGGCGGGAACCGATAAGGTAATGTTGACATTATGAACATCTGTACGAAATTTAATTTTTTCATAAAGGTATGGTGGAGTTTTATCTATTACGATTTTTTTTTTTGAGAGAGAAAAGTCCTGATGAGATGTTGCGAATGGTAAATCCCATCGGGCACACGGCTAGTAGTATCACATGATATCGTATCCCGTATTTGAGAAAGAGTCGGGTACATAAATCTTTGACTCCGATCTAAAATTCACTTTACATATTAATAGTCTGCTCAAAAAATCATTCAGCTCTTTGAAAATGATCTATCCATATAGGCACTACCTCAATCAACCCATACGGAAGTTACTCAGTGAATCACTGGTCCTGTCTAGGTTCAATTACGGTGATATTGTTTACGGTGATTTACTCACTAAATTTGATCAGAATCGTATTCAGAAAGTACAGAACTTTTGTTGTCGATTCATTTACTCCCTCAAAAAATACGATCATATTTCCAATAAAATAACGGAACTGAAGTGGCTTATAATGGCTAATCGTTCTAAATACAATTTTTGTGTCTTTCTATATAAAAAAATAAAGAACAGGATTCCTTTGTCACTCTATTGTAAATTAACTCCTAGGTCATCTTTTCATTCATTAGAAGTGAGAAATAAACATCACTTTAATGTTCCTCGTCACTGTTCAGTCATGTTTCAGAAATCCTTCACCTATCAGGCTGTAAAATTTTATAATTCACTCCTCATCAATCACCTTCATTTATATGAATTTAAAATCAAGAAATTTTTGAAAGCAACATTTTGTGAATTCCCAATATAAATTAAGAATTGAAACTCTATTATTCAGTTATATTTTGACAAATTACTTCTGTTTATTTGACTCACGATGATTATGTTCTTTATTACCTCATGAATGTCTTTATTACCCAAATTTTCTGTCAATTGTACAACTTAGGTTAAGTGTAAGAGTAGCAATAGCTAAACTTCGCCTACTTTGTACCAAAGAAAAAATAAAGACGATTTATTATTATTATTATTATAAATGGGAGCTGGGAACGAGCTTCAGCTTTTTGTTCGTTTTCAGGTTTCCTGGATACGCAAACGAGATTTGCACATACTGACTGTGGGAATTTTAACCTACACTAACGATCAGCGATTTCAGTCTTTGCACACTGACGGCTCAGACGAGTGGACCCTGAAGGTGACGTCACCCCAAGTTCGGGACAGTGGCATTTACGAATGCCAAGTCAGTACAGAGCCGAAAATCAGCCAGGCCTTCAAACTTGCCGTTGTCGGTGAGTGAAGTTTTCAGATATATATTCTTGTTCTCCTGCTCACGTCCCACACCATGAGCTTTTCCAACCTCCGAACCCCAATAAAAAAACTTCATCTCTATTCGAATTGTATATATTATAGTCATGAAACAATGGGGTGTGATGCAGGGGCATTGCCAAGGGCGTCGCTAGCCAATTGGCCAAGGGGGGGCAAGATGATGGATAATAGATATGAAATGTAGGTAAAATAAATACATTTTGTAGTTTTAATCGATTGCTACAAAATATCTTAATTGAAACATAATCTTCTTGGTTTTCTTGTGAATGTTTCTATTTCTTTATGTTCTCAATAATAATCTTTCGTTGAACACTCATCACTGCAAGGTCGATTAAGGCGACTTTCTGACATGGTACTTCTGAGCAGATGCGGCGAGTTTTGTTTCGTCCACAGTGGGGTGGAAAAATAGAGGGGCGTGGGCAAGGTAACTAAAAATGCGACGCAGGCGAAAAATTTTTATGGTTATAGGTCAAATCCCTTCAAATTTGAAGATAGATAGGAGTAATACTATATATTTTGCATTATCTGTAAATTACCTCGACCAAAATATAATATTTTGTGACTAATAGGGTTTCAAATCTATAGGTAGTTGATATTGATAGTTGTGGACAAAGATGAGGAAAAAATATATTTTTATTTAAACTTTTTTGGCCAATGAAATCATCAGCCACTGTTTTAATATGTTTAATTCATTCATTCGTTCTCTATAACATTGCCACATTATTAGGTCGCTTTTGTAAAATGAAATGAACTGGATTCCTAATTCCTAATACAAACTCAGTTTGAATGACTGGTAGACGAGTAGAAAACAACCACTTTACTGGCTCATACCACGCATTATATCTACTCGGAGTCTATATGCAACGATTCACACAGTGGATACAGAATTCAAAACAAGAAAGAGACATATGAAGTGTTTATATGACACCTGCACACTAATAATAGATACCTATCAACTCCCATATCAATTCCACCGATGGATAGAATAAAGATTGATCCGCTTCGTTCAATCCTCCCTATCACCGATTGTTCGCTAACAGAATGTGTGGTACGGATGGTTATCTACTTGTCCAGGAGTATTTAATCTATGCAAGTGCTAAATACGCCCGTTTCTATCTTGATTTTCTTACACCCACACCCATTGCCTACATGGGTTCCTTTTTCCCCGATGCTCCCATTCACTCGCCGCCCCTGCTTCAAAGCCAGGTGATCATAGAGACTGCTGAAGGATCGCTCTACTACACACGTTGTGCATGGTAGAGCGATACGAAGTGTTGTTTTTGAGAAATAAAGACTTTTTCAAAAAGAAATTGATTTTTTTCTCTGATAGTAGAGCTATAGAGTTACTTGAATCAAGCAAGTTTTTAATTTTGGTAGAGTCTCTAGAGGGGGGCAGCTGCCCCCCCCTGCCCCTCCTTGGCGACGCCCTTGGGCATAGCTACCCAACATGCGTCAACAAAAATCAATAAAAACTTCCCTTTTTTTGTTTTTCATAAATGACTGAAGTCGCAAAAAAGTGCAGGATTTCCTCGTTGTCATTCATTTCAACGGGGGAGTCCCACAAAAATCGATCTCAAGGAGAGTGTATATTCAATTTCGAATTGTTTTTAGAAAATCTGGAAAAAGTGACAAATAGATAATTATGATGATTAAATATTTCTTTTAATTGTATGCAAACATTTTTTTTGTTTTGTGAAAAATCTTCACCGTTCATAAGGGCCCCCAAACAAATTTTTATACGGGGCCCCGCCAAGGCACGCCACTGGTGTGATCATTATATAGATCACTATATATATACAGTATACAGTGCCCGCCATGAATTTGGCTACATGAGGAAAAATATGTGTCATTGATATTTCTGAAAAAATCTAATGGCGTTTCGTTTTTGCATGTCTCACAACGAAAAAATCCGGTACGACTTATATCACGTGATCTCAGATTTTATGTCAATTTTGAACCAAATTGATATTATATTTATAGCTCATGTGCATCAATATACAGGGCGTGACTACACCTAGTGACAAGAATAAATCGTGTTTTCATAATTAAGCACCCAAGAAATGTCTATTCCACGAATATTCGATTAGTTTTGACCCAACCTCATGTTATTTAGGTTGGTAAAGCTGTTTTCAGATTAAACAAAAATTAAGCAGAAATGAATAGTTTCAACAAAAAAAATTCCTAAAGTTGGAAAATCTCGATTTTTCACACTATATATCTCTGTAATCTTTCTCGCTATACCCCAAGTATAACGTATCGACGAAAACAGCTCTTCATGAAGAATCTAAAAATGAAATAAAATACAGGGTGTTCCATTTGAAATAACAAAGTTGTTGCTACTTTTCGATAGAAGCGGCAACACTGTATTGATGAAAATATTTTGGAAGGATAGAGCAAGTTTGATTATCCACGTCTCCAGATACTTCTAATGTTCCATCCACTGTGAAACACCCGGTATATAGGAAATACGAAAATAACATTGTCACTAGAGTAACGAGTTGAATTCATCTGGAATGAACTAATAAGAAATATAGTATCAGCTTATTAACTGAGGTTCGCTCATGTTATTTTGATTCAAATGTGGGGATGAAATCCACACGTATTTCTATTCGCGAGTTCGTTTCGACTGTCGTTGGAGTGTGACATGATTTTTGTCAGAGTTGGCCATGATATCAGGCTAACATGCTCAAGCTTCGTTAATTCGTTCGAAACGTTCGGTAACTTTGGGATATAACTCTCAGTGGATGCGTAAATTTGGATGAACTCTCTTGAAGTGTTCGAGTGGAAAGCATGATGAGACATATATACTTTCTTAGGGTTCTCCGGAGATATATTCGATCTGACTCCTCCATCTCATTTATTACGGGTTCTAGACGAGAACTGGGGGTGATATCAGGAGTAACATTGTGTTTTCATTGAAGCCGGAAAGTAGGTAACCATCATATTCTATTCCGATTGAATATCGAATCAGTTCGAAAGTCATTACTGTAATCACAACAATAACAGTTTTCAGTTTCAGTTTGATTTTGGCACTCCCTTTGTTACAACTGAGTTGATATAACCGACGACTTACTTGCGAATTGCATCCAAAGCATGAATTGAATTGTAAAGACTAATGCTTCAGCCAATTAAGAGAATCAAGCTCTATACTAATTAGAGTCCAATTAGTTAAATAGCCTTGACGAGCGTGCTGATCTATTGGAAGCTATCTATAAATGAACATTCCAATGTTTGATGACTCATGACAGTCGAAATGACTACATTGTGATCACTGATACAGTATACTTGAAAAAATAAAACAGTTGAATTGAAACAGCACTGCAGCACTGATAACCGAGAAGAGCGAAGCTGGGGCTTGACGAAGGATTTATGATTATAAATGAGTGTTTCCACACCGCTCTGTGAGCGATCACTTTCTCTCAGAAAATCTTAGTGGATACTGGATATTTCTCCACTAGAATCCATAAGAAATAATCGACGTATTTTAGTTCTGATGGATTCACCGGAAGTAGGTGATTTTTCAAGTGGATATCAGCCCCGCTATCATCGTGTTGACATCTCAGATCCTTTCGCAACAAGAAGTATAGGCGACTAAACAAAATGTGTTTGGGACAAAAGATTCTTCCCTTGTACAGTCTGCTGCCAACCCATTAACATGTTAATAATAGAGATTCAGTAGACAACACTTTGATAATTATATCGAGGATATTCGAATAAATTGGAAACATCTTTCTGTGTCCCAACTTTCGAATGACGCTCATAAATAAAGTCAGTCACAAAGCATATCAAGTGGAATTGAAATTGCCCTTGGAATTCGATCCTACCCGCCGATATCAGTGAACATCATCAGTTCTGAAATGACGTAAGAGGAATGTAAGACTATTGTTACCGATCAACATAGGTATTGATGGTATCACTGTTGCGCTGGTAAAAGATAAGTCGTATCCATTCAGCAAACTCCATCGGTTTGTTTGGATGCAGAGCAAATACACATTCTGACTTCAAAGCGATTTATACTCCTTCGGGGTGTTTCCGCATTTCTGACATTTTTCACAATTCTTTTCTCCTGGATTTGAGTGGAGAGTGCAGCACGTTTCCATAAGGCTGTTTAGGTAATGAGAAATCAGGAACAGTTCGTTGGATGACATCCTTAAAAACTACATCCTTCCGGAACTGTAGCATAGCGAAGGAAGTTCAGTGCATTAAAATCAACGACAAGCAAATGCGAACAAAAGGCGCTTGATCTGCAGCAGGTATTACATTTACAAACAGATCTCTCGAGATTGGTTGTGCAAAAATAAATATTTCAATTTTTTTTTTCATCAAAGTTCTTATTTCATTATGATCCTTAACTCATTTTCAATGCACTATATATGTCAAAAAACGTTTACCACTGCACTAGTTTTAGCTATAACGAGAAACTGTTCTGGACCATTCAGAGCTTTTTGGCTTCTTTCCTCTTTATTGTAACATAACACATCATGTCCAGCTCTTCTAGCGCTTCTATATAAGCAGTCCCATGCCAGTTTCGAGTTAACTTGCATCGAGCTCACTGCTTTCTTTGCGGCTTGGCTTCGGCAATGGTTTCTCTTTCAAACTCTTGTCCAATTAACTCCACTGGTGTGTACTAACAATTTCTACTTGCAACGGTATTGCATATTTGTCTTCTTGGTTTTGTTCCATATAGTCATCGGGTATAGGTCACAGTCAAATAAAAATCGAAAGTTATGTTTATAATCGTTTGTTAGGAAGTTTTGAATGCTCAGTTTCGCATTAATAGGTTTTTCACATGCGGTATATTACCTCAACCGAGTCCTGAAATTTCGTTTTCTTTCTGGACGAAAACAGCTCAACCAGCAAAACAGTTAATTAAACTCGGACGAGATAATTCTAATGTATCACATGGATTAATTGTATTTTCCCATATAGAAGGAATCCTAATTTGCTTTTGAATTAATCTGTGGGGGAATAACATATTTTTCATTCCATTGTCCCGGTGGTTATTCCAATCTCACATACTCGTTTTGAAGAATTCCAAATGGCTCTGATTTCATTGGCTCGAGTTGATATGAGATATAAGAAACATATTTCTGGTATAACCTTGTATGTATACCAATATCCTGCGGTGGGATCCCACTCAAATCCTTCTTGACAGAGATTTTTTCGACTAAAGCATATTGGATATAACCGGGCAGAAATGGATTCTAACTTGCTATCTGAGTGAAAACTTATCCATTGAATAACTTGAAAATAACATTAGCGTTTTGTGGAAACTTATTCTCCCATAATCCGATTCCGCTGCGGTCTTCCATAAGTTGTATACTGTATATTTTTGACAATCTTTTGCCGAATATGTAATGAGATCATCATCATTAGATGCGAGAAAGAACATGAAATCATCCACGTCTCGCGTCCAAGTGAAAGTGTGAAGGAATCCAAGATCCACACGATCACTTCTTTCCCGAAACCAAGAAACCTTTTTGAAAATAGCTCATAAATTAATTCACTATAAAGAGGAAATGTATCTATTTCATTGTTCAATCTAGTTTATTACTTAGTATGTAAACCTTGCTGCGGATACAAAATAGGTAACTTTTCCATTTTATAAAATAGTGCATTTATATAAGATATTGTCTTCAGAAATGTACTTTCCCAATTCTAATTCTTAACTTTTAAATCGAAACAGGTGGAACTGAAAAGAAACTCTGACCTCAAAAAACTCCTACATACCAATTTTGAATAGAATCAGGCCAGAATCACACAATAAAGCATCCGCCATTTTGGAGTCGCCATTTTGCTTTTTTGCATGTCATCGGAGTGCCTGCCAAATTTCAAATGAACAGGAAGTGTGTCAAATTCAACTCGCAAGATTTGATTCTAACTAAAATAAAAGGTTGTACTTAGCATTTGAGCTTCGACCCTCATTTATAATGTGACCCTTCCCATAACATTTCACGTAGATTCGAAAGACTTTCATCCAACGAAGTGAAAACCATTATACCTACTGAACTTTCGCTGAAGTCATGGGAGTACCGAACATTATTTGAAGTATCCCTACGTTGGCTGAATTCCAAAAATGTCATTTCGCATTTATGAGGATGATGAAGTAGAGAAATGTTGAAGCTGCCTATATCATGCAGAACAATAATTTAGCATTCGCCAAGATTGTTATTGGTAATTGAGACTGATCACTGGGGCTCAAGAAATGGAATACTTTAATAACACTTGGGAATACATCTGACATATTAACCTCCGGAGTCAGAAAATCATTCGCTTGAGGAGATAGTATGCACAATGTTGTATATCGCAGAAATATTCTAGTGGGGGCAGCATCAACACATATTCCAGTGCATGTGGTGTCTACTTAAGTTCTAAGACACACTGAAGCCCATCAATTCTGAGAATGTGACTTTTCACTCGTTGCTCTGTTCTTTTATAATATCGTCAATGAATTCACGGTAACCGGTCATAATAAGAATTGATCACAATCACGTCTTGATTCACACTCCAACAACGAACAACCATATTTCACCATCATAAATGTTTCAAAGTAAAATCATTTACGCTATATATAACAGGGTATCCATGGAACATGGTGTTGAATTTAGCTGCATATTAGTTTCAAGAAAATTATAATATATTTATATTGACCATATTTATGTATATAATATGTATATAATATGATATTAGGTTATGTAGCGAATATTTATGAACAATATATACCTAGTAACTAAACACATGCCGATAAAAATTATTCAATTGGTATGTGTGAGAAAACTGTTCGGTTTCTAGAACATCCTGTATCTCACTCTGAGTTCTATCAGTGTTATAATAATTATTGATGTGAACATAGTGTGAGCATCTTGATTCAATGCATGATAAATTTCAGATTTCAGCAAATCAGTCATAATAGTTGAGCGTTCCAAGAATGTCAATATTTACGCAATTCCCGTACCATGTGCATATACTGTTCAACTTTGGAGATGTTGATGAACATAAATCGGAACGGTGAAGCGTCGATTATATGAATATCACCTACATAAAATCCTACTCCACAATAAAACTCAGAACACAATAATAGTATATTCTTCAACGAGCGTATAATAGCCATTATACGCGAGTAGAAGACTATACTTTCTCCACGACTATAGCAGAAAAACTTCTAGTCAAGACTAGTACAGCCTTTATTTTATGAAAAACATCAAAGTATGTACCAAATAGTCATAACTCAACGATATAACTAATGCACAATACAAATAATAGGAAAAGAAAAGGAATCCAACATCTGACAGGATTCAAATCTACGACGCAAAACAGAAAAATACAGGTTTAATATATGGATCAGGGCAAACTTTCAATCTAGCGCTGAACAAATTTCATCGTGTTCACTATCAGTCCTCATATTCCTCATATCATTATCACAATCAACATTAGGTACTCATTTCATCAATATTATATGTCACAAATCGTGTGACAGTTAATCAGATTGAAAATGACGCGACAGTCGAGTCAGGGGAGCAGAGCCCACTTTCGAAAAATGTGTTCCGATGCAGCTTCGTTATTGGCTTCAGCCTGTTGGATTCTGAAATTCAAAGTTTGTGATTGGTTGTCAGCAGTTGAAGAATGTTCAGAATCCAACACGTTAAGAGGAATCATCTACATTTGTCAATCGATAGCTCATATGTAATTGATGTAGTATCCAATAGTCGTGGAGAAAGATACCTTATTACAGTATATTGAGAAGTTAAGTGTGTTATATTATTCAGCGAAAACCGGTGAAAAACTGAAATTCATTACTTTTTCATTTGCTATATATATATAGTTAGGTATATTCAATTCCAACTTCGCTACCGAAGCAATTCTCGCCACAATTTTTGTGAAACTCAAAGTGTTGTATAGCGATGTTTGTGCAGAAAAATGAATAGACCTCTAGCTGAAGTAGCAGAATGTTTCTGCTTTCGACTAGTTTAGGATAATTTTAACGAGCCTGTCGTAATCGAAATATGCGGCTTAGAGTATGGAGTAGCTTTCTAGAGGAGCTTTTGTTAATGCATCCGAATTAATCAGTTTCCCGTCATTTGCTCTAGATACCACATTAAGTTTCCTATGGAGTAAACATAGGGTAGGTGTGTGCGAATTTCGGAGCAATTTATTTCAGATTACAAGCTTAGGCTTTAGGGGCTGTCGTATTATAAGGCCATAACCCTCGGAGGAGATGCAGAAAGGGCATAATTACGGAGAAGTGTTGAAAATCATCGGGACAGTGGTTACCATTAATGAAGGGGAAGAAGTGATTAGATTAAAAATAGGAATCTCTTTGGACTGGTGCTTTGTTACGGTAGTGGCTGTTAACAGATAATCATCGCTGATTACATCGTGTTGAGAAGAGATTTCGTAGATCCAGACGATTCATTATAGGGTATAATTATCTCGATGAGTCTATTCGAAAATGAAATAATCAGATTTGCAGCTTTTTCAATCATCATATCAGTAATTTCGATTAGGTACTTATCAAGCAACTTGCTACATATCGACATGCAAAATGTATCAGTCACTTAAATTTTGAAATTTCATTGATGGAACCCTCTACCGTAAATAAATGTTTGAATTTAATCAATTCCGCATTTTGTCTACAACTCTGATTACACCATCAGTAACAGTAAATTCGTTTAAATCCTAATACAAAAGCTAGAATAAACATAATCAATTATCGATTTGATGAAATCCATCATCATATACCTATATACTTGAAACAAAACCGAACAAAAAGAATCTATAGTAATCAAAACACAATTAATCCTTATATATACCTACCTCTACTAATACTACATCTCTAAACTCCTAGATTCATAGCAGAAAAATCTTGGTTGTGTATTAGGTTTTGGGTGCGGGTAGCATATTTCTGCTTGTTTCTTACAAATAATAATAATGAAGACACACTTTACCTATATATACTGATGACGACTGACGTGTTAATTGAGAATATCTCCACAATTAGGAAAATATAATAGTAAAACATGGATAATTGGCAAAAGGTATTCAAGGATAACATTAGTTAGCCTGTTCATTTTAGAGACTGTATGTCTTATACATAAAGTCAACTTAAATGCAGTTTTTCCTGACCCTGGTTATAGTACTAGGCAAAATAGGAATATTCCGCTTTCAATCCCCAGGTCATCCCTGACGAAACATTCAGTTTTTTTGAGAGCAAAAAAATATTCAATCATTTACCTACTCGAATAAAAACGATCAAACCCTTAGCTTCTTTTCGGAATAAAGTTAAATCCTTGCTGCTGGAGAAGGCCTACTATAATTTACAAGAATATTATTCGACTGTTGTGTTCATGATTCATGTATGTTTTTTTTTCAACATTTAAATAGTTACAAAGTCTCGATGTTCGTTGGATGAACGAGTCTTTGGAAAGGGACGTTCTGCAGGTCTCTAAAGTGACCACGAAGGGGTGTGAAGACTGAACTTGACGGGTTAATCTCGAAGAGACTGCTAATGGAGGAACGATTGTTGATATTTCAGAAAAGCATCGCCCATGAAAATACTATGGAGAATATTGTAGTTAGTATAGGTAATAGTGTTGATTCGTACCTATAATGAAGATATATCTGATAGAGGTGTATCATAGTATTGAAATGATGAACATTTTTGTAAATGCGGAATAGGGTGTAATCAAGTTTTCATATTTTCAGTCGAATGTCATATCGCGACAGCTATAAAATAGCACGTTAAATTTGTGCAAAAATCTTTCTTGACATAGGTACGTATACCTATATTCCTTGAATGAAATCCATTCAGACATAAAGCGTTCGGGTGAAATGTCACTGGAAATGTTTGGTGTTTGCTCGGCGACCAAATGAGGCATAAAAATGTAGAGTTTGAAACCTAGAATACATTTACATTTCCTACGACTCGACGCATTCTCCAAGAATTTCACTAGATGAAGGAAAATATTCGAATGGAGACATAGACTATATCGGTTTCCAGAACATAAAAGATGTTGGAGAGAATTCTATCAGTCTGAAATACTGATGTAAACTGTTTCTGCGTCATAACAAAGGTAGTCCTCATTAGGATCAAAATTTTTATTGCATAAATCAAAATCATGATGAATGGTGGAGTATTCAAAAAAGAAACTTTTATTTTCACTTATACATATTTAGAAAAAAAGGATCAGTAACCAAGCGACTGCCTACAAACCATTAAAAATCGAATTTATCCTGAAGGGTATAAGTGTGATCGCATGTAACAAAATGACTCGAAAATATCACTTCAATGTGAAGTGTCCGGTTCGCACATGAATTTGGAATCAGCGACAGAGGGACAGAGCGGTCCAATTATTAGCTCACCTTCATTCCATCTAATGGAAACTGGTTCGAGGCGATTAGGGATAGAACGTGACAAATATCGACCCGTATAAACGCGTTTTCAGAATAGCAATTGAGGATGATCCTTTCTCACGATTTATGAGGCCATCGAGGTTTTTATCTCGTCAGATATTATGAGGGCGACTTTTTTTCTAGTTCATCACGATCTGTTAGTACACTTCAATATGATTTTTGCCACTCGGTATAGATTTTTAGGACGCTCAAATCAAACTAACCACGTATACCCGAAGTTTGTCAGTTCTCACATGAAGACACATTGTAGATACACACAATTATCGAATCGTCGTGGCAAAACTCAGTTTGAAATCCTCTTAATTCATTTTCATTTCAATTTCAATAGTTCCCATTTCAACCAAAATACAGTCAGGAACTATATCGAACAGTTGTGAATCGGATCTCAAGAAGTAGATTCTGCTTTCTAATTATTCCCAATCGTTTTAATTAGCATAGTAATTCTGTAGAAAGTTGTAACAAAAACAATAGATCATTATAAAAATGTCACTATTCATATTCCACGTACTAACTCTGGAGGCGACAATGAATAACAAAAGCCAAGTTCAACCAAGGGGGTAATATACCAACTTCAGGAACAATGCCTTCCCCCGTCTGTTCTAATTATTTATGACCATCTTAATTATTTTCGAATTGCTTAACAGGATGCGATACTTTTTAGAGATGTCTATGTGGGTCTGGTGCAAATGAGTAATTTGCTCTCAAATGCATCGTAGATAGTTAAACAAAATCTCATTCATATCACTCCTTCTGACTATCCATAATATGAAAGTATCTAAAACATTCCAGTTATGAGTTTATCAGTTTTCGAAATTTATTCATATATTTCGAGAACGGTTTCAGATAAACATTGTGAATTATCAAGGAAAGTTGAAAATGCAATGATATATCGTGCGTTCTATTAGAAAAATTAGACTACTATATAGTCACCTTTCTAAATCACAAAAATGTTGATTGTTCAACCACCTTGTGTATTGAAATGAAGATTCGGCTGAACGATCTAGAGCTTCCGGACTTGTTCTGTTTTACCCATATTTTTTAGGTGATACCTCAGAAGGCCGTGCATCAGAGGTCATTGTCCAGTGGGGAGTTACCAGGTGGTGTGATGTGGTGTAATGTGGTGTGATGTGGTGTGATGTGGTGTGATGTGATGTGATGTGGTGTGATGTGATGTGGTGTGGTGTGATGTGATGTGATGTGGTGTGATGTGATGTGGTGTGGTGTGGTGTGGTGTGATGTGTGATGTGTGATGTGTGATGTGTGATGTGTGATGTGTGATGTGTGATGTGTGATGTGTGATGTGATGTGATGTAAGATGTGCATCAGGAAAATAATGAACAAACTTGATTTGTAGATTCAGGAAATTACGAAATTGAAATAATGGAAGGTCGCACGCGCTTATACAAGCGACAACAAAGTATTGATGAAAATATTTCAGAAGTATACCAATTTTTCAGAATTACCTGCCTTTCTAATATCCAGATATTTCTCTGATATGCCATACTCCATGAATCACCCTGTGTGACCGCAATTTATCAACTAAATCGTATAATGCAGAATATGTTGATTTATCGGTTTGTTAAGCTTTCTAGTGGATATATATCATATATAGTAGGGGAATCTATTAACTGATGCATGGGCGTAGATATATAAATTCGTTCGATATAGTTTACGTAATGTCAGGGTAAATATGATAGAATCTGAATTCTCTCAACAAATCCATTACTGCGTTATCAAAATAAGGCGAGGATATGACAATAATTTTCTTCCTTGAATTACTTCCGTTTCCGTTCAAATAGAATTCGTACCTATTTCATTTCTTCAGGAAAATATTTCAGAAAGATTTCATACACTGAGTAGAATCCTGACGTCAAAGTATGACGATTGGCCAAATATTATCTACCTCAGTAAAATTTTGATAGTTACAGGGGGGTAGAGATGAATATATTTTGTTTATTATTTTGGGATATTTATTAAGTACCCGCTTCACTGATATCGATGGAATGTTGATGGTAATTGTGGTTTTTCGGGGTGACAAATGTCACCATTCTGAATTTTAAATGAACACATCAAGTGCAATCTGGAGAAACTATTTTCTGGATCACGTAAAAATATTACAGGAAGGTTTCTCTTTAGCAGTTTCAAAATAACATAAACTTTCATAAAATCACCTTATGCGTTATGACAATGAATAAGTTTTTCGGTGATTCAAATGAATAAATAAAACTCATTCTTTGGTATATGGTGATTAACATTGTGTTTTGCTACATCAATATTGAGAAACAACTCCCCAACTTCTGAGTTGTATTATTTTTTAAGCATTTTGTGCACTAGAGAAATCGAATTGCGACTGCACTCACTGGTAGATACTGCATAGTTCCCAAAATAATCAAATGAAAAGTTTTCGAGAATTTTATTTTGACATATACCTACTTATTTGATATTGATATAATTTTCCTTCCTAACTCTCATGATCTCTGATTTTTCGCGGTCTGGTGGAAACTGTTCGAGAATGTAATCAAAAATACTACGAATACTTCGCTTATTATATTTGCCTGCTTGTCTCACGTTGTTTTAATCTGAACGTTATTAAACTCCGAGAAAGTCCTTTGGAGTCAGCCGATGGCAAAAGGTATCATGGGTAATTTTCGGAACTCATAGTGATTTTCAGTAAATTCAATTCACTAAACACGTTTACTTTATCTTCCTGGATAGGATACTCTGAAGTCTAACCTATAACACTCTGAATAAGTTTAACGTCTCGCAGCATATCGGTCGAATGAGAGAGTTGATGGCAAGTTTCAGTAATATTTAATCTTCAACTGCAAACTAAAACAGAAGTAGGACTTCAAATTGGATGTCTGGTACAGAAATCGACATTGCTTTGCACATGCAACTTGTAATTTGGGTTATATAAAATACGATAGTTTCATACCTGTCCATGGTAGGTACAGGATGTTCCAGTTTTCAACGTAAAAATAGTAATAGATAACTAAGTAACCTCATATCATCATATACAAGTACCAAAGTTTACAGAATAGTATTTGCAAGAACTTATCATCGATTGAGTGATAGTAACAGCGAACAAAAGTTGAAACCTGACACCTGGAAATTCAGTTCGGATCCATACTACTAAGGTAGGGTTTAAGTTTATACCAATTAACAAGGTAATAAATGATTCATATGATTTCCACTCACAATCCAACTGTGCATATATCACATCCAATTGAATCCAGAACGTTGTTGAATGGTCACATATAGGTAATTTTGTCCTCAAATTGGACATGACGGCAGGTGATGATAATAACATTGTGGCGTCGGACTATAATCCCATCATATGTTTTATTGGAACGCCCTTATCATCCTGGAAATGCTGGCACCCATTTCCGTCATTTCGTATTACTCGTATTAGGTACACACCACAATTTTAATAAATAACGACACTGATCATTATGTTGGAACAGTATTTCTATCAAAAGAAAAGAGATTCCAATCCAAATAAAAATATCAAATATAGCTTGATTTCAATGCCTGGTAGACCACGAGCAGGAAACGACTACTTTCCTGACAAACACCACGCAGAACATTGAATTATATCGGCTCGTAGTCCATGCAACGGTTCACACTTCCATATTTTTGGTGACATGGGAGATTTGTTTTTGGAGTGTTTCTTTCTCCCGCCGCATGGTGTCGCTAATTCCAAGTGTCTCTTGGTACACGGCTCACTGCGGTTAAATAGGCGAGCGGAGATTGCATTGGGACAGGCTCCGCTTCGAGTGGAGGTGTCCGCAGGTCTCTATACTAGTTGTTTTCTGCTCGTGGTTGTAGTCTAGGCATTCAAATTCAAACTATTCATTCATTCAATTATTTGAATTTTGAATTATTGCAGTTGCGAAGATGTTTGAAAAATAACAGGTTTCTGCCTTACTTCAATGAGGCATAGTGCTCATTGAGACGAGAAAAAAGTCCCATAAACATAGGTCCGAAAACGCTCAGTTTCCGCTATACAAGGTCGTGTTGAAGTTTCGAAAACTAATTACTTCATCTTCAATAATAACTCGAAGATATCAAAACACGATTTTTTTTTAACTTTGTAAGTAGAGTTATTCGTATCACTGGAACACATTTCCGAGTATAATTAAATTGGCAATGTATAGTCCAGTGGCGTCACGGAAGAGGTTGCAGTTGACATTTCTATTGAAAAAGTACGCGCCACTGCTTTTTTCGATGTTTCATTATATTTTCAAGTTTTGCAATCAAAAATAAACTTCTCATTTTTTGAGTTTTTGACGTATCTCGCTTTGTTATCGAACAAAAAAATGATTATTCGTCTGTACGATCCTGAAATCTGTGTGACATAAAAAGTGGATGAAGAGAAAGAAATTGAGAATTTTAATTTTAATAGAAACACCATGTAGGCAAAAAATTCAGAAATCAAAAAAAAAACTAGAGACAAAAGGGTGCACCGCACGGAAGACTGGATTTTTTCCATTCAGCTGACTTCGTTTTCATAAATGTGCCATTCCCGCCAGTGTTGTTCCTGGTTGCACAATTGTGCACTTTGACGCACTGCGGCACCACTTTCCTTATTTCCTTCAAAAAGTGCACCTTTTCATTTTCATTGAAATTTGCTACAATGGTTACCAACTATTGCTTAAAATCTGTTGAATACAATGATCTATTAATAATATTGGTTGAATGTCATTGATGAGAACTGAGAAGTAGAAGAAATTCAAATAATTTCAATTGTCGGATGTCAGCTTGATAACAATGACCATTGGACAGTTTTGTTGTGAATTTCAACTCGTATAAGATTTTTTCATCTCTATCCTTCGAGAGTCCAAGGAACCTATACTCTTGGTCCAAGGATTCTACATCAACTAAATTCTACATTGATCTTGTTATATAAGATAGTAGGGAGTCACTAGAATGGAATTTTACCCGAAATTTCTTACAAACCATCATAAATTCTGAAAAAGATTGATATTTGTTTTAATATGCTCTCGAATATGCTTGTGTAAATCCAGTTTCTTGTTGAGTTCTGTTTGAGTTTTTTTTTCCGCAAAAATGTTCGGTCAAGTTCTGATTTCTGGAAATCGTTGGTGCATAATGTATTTATCTATTATATGGAACACTAGTGAGTAATTACACCCTTTCGTTCGGTTCCAGTATCCAAAGCGAAGATAATAGGGAACCCCGAGCTGTACATCAGGAGCGGCAGCGACATCAACCTGACGTGCACAGTACTACAGACACCGGACCCACCCAGCTTCATCTACTGGTACCGCGGCGGCAGCGTGGTCAACTACTCCCAGCGCGGCGGCATCAGCGTGGTCACCGAGAAGCAGACGCGCACCAGCCGGCTGCTGATATCGCGCGCTCTACCGGAGGACAGCGGAAACTACACGTGCTCGCCGTCGACCAGCGACGCTGCCAGCGTGTTGGTGCACGTTCTGCAGGGCGAGCAGCCAGCCGCGATGCAGCACGGCGGCGCATGCGCCTTCGGGCTGGATGGCTCAGTAGGGTGGTTCACGTGCCTGACTGTGGTGGTGGGCGTTTTGGGGGGTAGGTAATTGTTTCGCCGGGCACGCGACTGGGATTCCTACCGGTCGTAATGTGTGAGCAGGGATAGTCATATCGTCCCCCTTATCACGTATGGGCGTAGGGCGTAACTAACAACATGAGTGAAAATTGACTTACGCCGGTACTATCCTTCTTTTGAGTGCTCTTTTCACCTCACGATGTGGCGTAACTGTATCTCTTACAGTTGCATGTCAATGAATATTGATCATCAAGGCGTATTTGGTGGATTCGATACAAAATTTATCACGTATGGGCGTAATGCTGAGTTACGAGTACTGCATCTTCGATTTTGCTGCTGTTAGGTTGGGTGAGAGGTTACCAAATGTTATAAACAGCGTTGGAACGTCGCGCAGTTGCTGTTCAAAGTTGAAATTCAGTTAACTTTCGCGCTTTCTAATTTGACGTCGTATGGAGACTTAAGGCAGATTTAGCGGATGCATAAGCACAATTATATTCATAAACATAACTTTAATGTACAATTCATAAAAGTTGAACTCTATAGTTGCAAATGGAATGGTTTATCCAACTCATAGGGTTAGTCAGAGTTCACAATGCGTGACGCATAACCTTGAAGTTCCCAACTTTCAACTTTTATGAATATCGATATGTCGAAATAGATTGTGCGCCTGCGCAAATCGAGATTTTAATGGCGGCATCATATTAACTCCCAACTGTCACTGTCATAACTTAGTATTTTTTATTTCACCATTGTATATTTGTGTATTATCCAGTGTTGAAATGAGTTTTGAAGAAGGTTTTTTCATTGAGGCCTCACACCCCAACGTATTTTTTGATTTATAGCTGTTAATGTGTCACTTGCTTCTCACACACTTTATGATTATGTTTATGAATTTAGAAACCAATAAATGACCCGAAAGTTTTGCATTATGCATTAGAGAAGTTGCAATAGTTATGATTAGGCATTGATGAAAAAGATATGCTTGTAGGTACATTCGCTAAATCCGCCTTTACAATAAAGCGCAGATACGCCTGTTTGTGAGAAAATATTTGCTTTTTCCGATGAACTCGAAGGGCGTAAATGATATCAACTCAGAACTACAGACGCGTATTCTTGTGTCTTATAGATATATTGTGAAATGTGGAAGTGTTTTTAATCTTGTATTATGCCTATTGTAGCTTTTCACCTCTTGATTTTTAAAATAAATTGAATAATAATCATTACTCCACTATTTCTACTGCAGACGTATCTGACAGAATGGCAAAATTGATTTTTTCATAATGGCATTTTTAGAAAAAGTACAATTATTTACATCCTTCATTTCAACTCCAGCGTAAAATACATGATCGATGAGTTGTTATCACGAGATATGATAATTACATTTTATAAAATAGCAATTATAGAACCATTCAATTGTCACCCAATTTTGATTTTTCTCTCTCCTGTAAAGTTTGCAGATTTCAGTAACGCCCATACGTGATAAAAGGGGGACGATATTCGCGGGATTGAATCGACCATGTTAGTTTCGACTTCAATGAACTACACCACAAATACAGGGTGTTCACCCCCCTCCTCTCAATTTTTTTTATCTATTAAATTTTTTATCAAAAAAAAATCAGTAAATATATTTTTTCAAATGGATTACCCTATATATTTTGTTACTATTGGATATATATTTTTCTGATTTCAAGTATATACAGTGCGTCCACCTTAAGGACACCACCCCTGTAAAATCGTGTAACCAGAATGTATAGGCTGTTCTATTTGAAAAAATATGTTTGGTGTTCATATTTTTTTTCAGATCTTCAACCGATTTTTTGTTAACATATTTGGAATCTACAAGAAAAATAACATATGATGTTTTGAAAGTGAAAATGGAATAGATGAAAAAATTAAGGGGGGGTTCAAAATATGCATGAAGACCCTGTACATAGGTTGATTGTGGAACTCACGATCTGTCGTCAACACTTTGAATGGACCATAATCGATTCGTATGAATAGTTCTGAAGGAACAAAAGTTGTTACCGACAAAAACATGAGATGAAGGAAATTATCACGAATTGACATTATTCCCGTGATTTGGCTAAAACATTTGGTATGCCTTTGGAAACACAACACTACTATTATGACCCAAAATAGTACCTATTTAGTTCACCAAGGTCATCAATCATCATGAAGTTACCTACTCAAAAAAGTTTATCTTGGCGTTGTTCACCATAACTTTCTGATCTAATCATTCTAATTACACTATTTCATTATGATGGTCCATTCAAAGTGTTCAGACTGATTTTCATCTACAACATAACAGATTCACTGAATTCTGCAATAAACCAAAATCCCATGTATTTTGTGCGAGGTTCTTGTACAAAAATAATAAGCTGCTTCAACTGTCAGGGTTTGCTTTTTGGGCTAAATGAAACGTGATATAATCAATTCTTCATCCTAACTATCTGATATTTATTTTCAATAGCAGTGTAAGTTAAGAAAAACTCTTGCATGAATAACTTACATTGCCTATTATATTTTTATTGAATCCATCAATTGATTGAAACCCACTCGAGTGACAATAAAATTGGCAGTTCATTGATGGTGAACTTACAGAAGATGAGTTTGAATCCAAGGAAAATATTTCTCATAATCATTTCTATACTTTCAAACCGAATCACAAGTAAATTGGCTGGTGTTCATATACATTTCTCTACTATCGACAAAAAACTGATAGTAACCCCTCAACATAATTATGAACTGATAACTGATATTCAAAGTGACTGGATGATGATTGAGTGCATGTAAAAAACAAAATGTTTGTGCAAAGCAGTTTATAGTGGTATTTACATGACTACATATGCTTCTCTCATTTCGAAACAAGGATTTTGTAGAACCCAATTACAAAAACTCCTTTCCTCTTCTTGAATTTTGTTTGTAGAACATATATTTAGGAATCTTAAGGGCAAACAATGTAAATCATATCAAATAATCCTTGGCAGAAGTTTATTACCTATAGAAAATGTCAATATTATAACTTTCTATGGGGTTATACTTACCTGAATGATCACACTATGGAACCCTATCAAAATCGAAATCAGGTCATATGCATCTCGTTCAAAATTGGGATGTTTGAAATATTATAACTTGATATCCCTTCTGAAAAAGAATCAATAAGTTATGAATTTTCAAACGCAGGTTACGTTTCATGATTCATCAGCAGGAAAATACATATCATTTTAGTCATGAATGTTTCAAAAAATATAGCTCCCAGCATGAGCAGAGTTTTCAACGCCTATTCCCATGTTTCCCACACGTACACATATTTCGCACGTCAACTACTGATTTAAACGGAGTTATGATCACCCTGTATGTATACCGGTTTGCATAGTGAAATGAACTACAGGAGAGGAAGAAGTTAATGTAGTAAAAAAATCCTTGTAAAACGAATGCAAAAGCTTCATAACTTGAGTTACATATGTATATAAGAAAAACCATTGACTTGTCCACATGTAGACTTTTAAGTGCAATAGTAATAATAAATAATATGATGTAACAGGTATGCAATTGATGTATAATGTAGGTAATTACCTGCAATTTTGTCAGACCCATACAATAAAAAACCCTATAAAAATGTATATACGTATGAAATTCACGTAGATATCATGTAGGTGTGATAATAGAAAATAGAAGGTAAATTAATAGCATATAAGTTATAGGTTTCAACATGAACATTATACATAGATATAAGTATGGTGTAATATAATTTTATGTGAATAAATGGTATTTGTAATTGTTTTTGATGTTCTATTGCTGATACCCCTGACCATTCAGAAATCTCAGAAATATGCCAGTCCCGTACTTACTATCTAAATAGGGAAAGAGTGTATTCCTGATGATCATCATTAATAATCAATATGAACAACTGGGTACCGTGGAAAATAAGGATCAGAAAAGAAAAAAGAAACAAGTATCTCAATTTATTTTAATCTACTCGTCAAAAATGATGAGAAGCTTTAATCAGTGTTTACAAGTTGGTTATTATAGTAATTTTTATTAAGAAGAATCATCATCGGCTCTGACATTATTTTCGACAGAGGAAAATGTGAAAATTTTACCAGTGTGTAAAAGGCTTGGTAATCAGAACATGTCTCTCATATGAACCAGTATCTAGAAGATTTCTTCTACTAAAGTCGCTAACAAATAATGAAACAATAATAATACAATTAATCATCGACCTATAACAAAAAGTACCCTTGCTCAAACGCAGCTAGAGTATGTACTAAAATATCTATATCTATTCCAGATATATCCCAATCGAGGAATTGTGAGAATAGCACCTACTTACTTATACTAGATATTACAGCCTCAAGTTATTACAGGGGTAGAGCCATGTCATCAAATTAAATATAGCTATATGATACATTGCTTTTTATAATTTAAAATAATGATATATCACTAGACACCAAATATGATGGATATCTGTAGGATATTTTGCTTAAATTTATTGTGAACATGAAAATTCCATAGGGCTGTGAGATGTTAAAAAGTTTTTGTAGTGAAATTTTTCTGTACACCTATTCGGGAAATGAATCTCACCATCAACTCTAGTGATGTAACTTTATAGCCATTCATAAAATGAAATCACATGAATCAGTTTCAACGTTGGTGCCCACATGGTGTATCATTGAAAACATAAGTAACCCCACCTTTGATAATTTCTTCACCTCACAATCATTTGATACATGGTAAGTACTAGGTACAGCCGAAGAAGCCGATATAAAATTCCCATTTAAAGAACGAGCGGTTTTCTAATAATAGGGATACTTCGCAATTTTGCTCCTCAATAGAAATTTTGATTGTCGAATTATGTAATGAATACCTATACTAAATGAATCGAGCTCGAGCTGACTTCACCATGAACTATCATTTGGATTTATCAATAATTGCACTGATTTCCATTTTGGCTCCTCAGAGGAAATTGATAATGTTCAAACCGTCTCAGGTGAAATTTGGATGATATTGAAGAAGCTTTCAGTGGAAATCTTCTTTTGGCTTATGGTTACATTTTCCAATGTTGAGAAATGCTCAAATGTTGTTTGATTGAAGTTGCATTATTTACCCAATCTTCATGGATCTGTACTTGAATATAAATCCAGTTTGCATACAGTATACGATGTTTTTTATTATTGGTATTGCTCATCTGAAACAATGGAACTCTGGAGTGCACAAATGAGTCAAAGAGAAAATTTAAAAGATTTTGATTTCACTCGCAGAATTTTCATTGTTCGCGTCAAGAATATAAAATACAGATATGAATGAATTATTATTCCCCAGTCATTAACTTTTATAGTGGGATCACTGGTGTAAAAAAATGTGGAATATGAGGTAACCAAGTAATCAGGTGATGAAAGGTGAGAACTTATAGTCTGTCTGACTCAACCAACATAAAACCGTTTTCTCATTTCATGTAATGGTGATGACGTAGACGTCATGAACCAGTATCCTCATGTTTTTGACAGATGTTCACAGTAGAGGTGGGCGAATTCATCGATAATATTGATAACTTCTTATTATCGATAATCGATATTTCCAAATCATTATCGCCCACCCCTAGTTCACAGACTACCGAAAACCGGTAAATAATAGAATCATGAATATTCAGCTTCGACATTCGATAATTTCAGATAGTAGTCAGACTATAACCCAATTGGCCCTCCATTTGTTTCCAGTGAAAGCGTTCCGAACACCGAACTCCAACCTCCAAAATCAGTTACAAAAATAGTGTAGTAAAACAGACAGTCAGTCATATCACCCAGAACAGCTGGAAAGCGCCCATAGCGACGGGACATCTCGGAAATCAATTGAGAAAGGAGCTGTTGGTTACATACCGACTCGGGTCGACATCGACCAGAGAACTGTGCGCCGCAGTGTCCGGAATGGGCAGCGGCTTGGCTACCCCGATCCTCACTATCCCCTTGGGGGCCCCCTTCAGCGCCTGCACGGCCTGGTCGAGCGACGAGTTCTCCAACACAGTGTCGTTGACGAACAGCAGCCTGTCCCCCGGTATCAGTCGCCCGTCCATCTGCGCAACTCCGCCAGGCACCAGGCTACGGATGACGATCACGGTGTCGTTGGGGTCAGCGGGGTCCTGATAGTCCAAGATGGAGAAGCCCAGGCCGCGCTCCCCCTTGGCCAGCTCGATCACCTGCGGTTCGGAGCTCCACATGGCCAGGCCGGTCAGAGGTTCTAGGGAGCGTGACTTGGTCTTCGAAAGAGCCGCGTCTGAAGGACCAGTGCTGCTGGCCAACGAGCCGTCCGACTTAGCCTTCACGAGCCTGTCAGAAGCCGGCAGGAGGTTGTGCAGGCTGCGGGTCAGAGATGCCCTCTCCGCGAAGGAATCTTCCCGCTGGGTGAACATATTCAGGGGGCTGCGGCCGCACACCATGCACACGTTCATCGGCAGCTCTTTGAGTATGCTCACAACCTCGTGGTGGTTCATGCCGAGCAGCTTGTGGCCGTTGACCTCGAGGAGTTCGT
Organism: Chrysomela aeneicollis; assembly: GCA_029955515.1. Classification (NCBI taxonomy): domain Eukaryota; kingdom Metazoa; phylum Arthropoda; class Insecta; order Coleoptera; family Chrysomelidae; genus Chrysomela; species Chrysomela aeneicollis. The sequence continues at coordinate 15,437,476 of JARUHQ010000015.1, read as the reverse complement.
CGCCCGACTTGAGGGTGCCGTTCTGTCCGACAGGCCCCTCGGGCAGTATCGACCTAATGTAGTGGTGGGGCCTGACCTCTTGCCCGTCCTCCACATCGACGGTGCCTTCCAGGCTTATGCCCAAGCCGCCCTTCTCGCCGAACTTGGTGAGCTGCGCGATGATGATTTCGGTGTCCGGTCCCATTATCTTTTCCCACTTTTGCTCGAGCAACTCCTCGTCCACCAGGGCAACGGGCTCGATGTTCTTTATGAGGCTGTCGAACATGTCATTGTGGACGTGAGATTCGCGGCTCGACTCGCCATTTAGATTTAAACTTCCTTCTTCCTTGAGATATCTGAAATTCATATAAAATAGGGTATGTTTAGGCGAAATGGGGGAATGCTAAGTCCAGACACCCTGGTTAGTACATTTGGATTCGAGTGATTTACAACTAGGGTTAATTTGGTGGGGCCTAGATATGGGGAAGGTGTACGAATTCAAAAAGCAACTAATAAAGGGGTAAACAGCTTCTCTATTACCGTGGCACATCTGGTGGCGAGGCCGGTTTTATCTCACTTGCGGCAATAGCTTGTTGAAGTTGCTCGTATTTGGGACCGTGCAAGTATCTTTCCAAACATAACTTTACGATGTTTCCACAGTTTCGTAATACTTCTACGGCTTGCAGGTTACTATAACCTTGCAGGGATATTCCATCCACTTCCACTATTCTGTCATTCACTTTGATTTTCCCACTCACATCTGCGGCACTGCCCTTACTGACACTCTTCACGAATATTCCCGAGAGCTCCTCCTTTTCACAAACGTAACCGGCGATCGTGATGCCCAAACCGTTAGCGTCCTTCTTCAGTTCCACCACGAACTTCTCCATTTCCGGCATCTTTACCACCAAATCTAAATTGAGCAAAGGCAAAGAAGGTGAAGCAGGCACTCTAGACAAACCGGATATTCCGAAAGGTATCGATAAATCCGATTGAAAAATGTCCGGGTCAACAGATTTCTGGAATATTGGAGAATACTTATGTTGAACGAGGTATTTGTCTAACTCTATACAGTCGTGCAGAAGCCTTGTTGGCACCAAGGGAGCAGAACTTCCCAAATACTTGTACTCTGTTGAAGTAATGTCTACCGGTCTAGCAACAACTAGTCTGACATGTGTTCCAGATTGCCGCAGAACAGTGGCCACTTGCTCAGAGTTCATTTCATGCAAGTTAACATCCCCAATCTGAAATATCAAAAATCATTTGGACCAGATTCATTGTATTATACAATGAATTGGGCTTGTGAGTTCAAAAACGGACTGACAGATTTCAGACAATGGCCTTTTCAATTTGCAATAAATGCTACCAGAGCCAACACTGTACCAATTATTTACCACATTTTTTTTCATCGTGTTGAATATAATATACCTATTACTTTTATAGTTATTGTAAATGGTAAATAATAAATGATTATTATTATTATAAATGAATTTACACATGAAAAGATGGTGGTTCGTGGACCGACTGGAAGTGTCCGTTTCAAGAAGGGTGACCTCCCAGAATAGAAGAAAAAAATCTGTTTTTTGATCAAAATATAATGGGATATTCAAAACATATATGTATATAAATGTGTCGAGATCATCGAAATATATGGATAAAGTACCTTACAAAATATGTATGAAGTGCCCATCTAAAATCCGTCCCCCCTCACTAATTTTCAAACTACCTGGTATATCGCAACAAAATTTAAAGAAACTTGAATAGATGAAAACCTACAATACATCATGGAAAAATGCAGCTGAGCGCTATCTTGTCTTTTTTCCAAATAAAAAATTGAGTGCATCAATTATTTTTTCAAAAGTATCCAGGAATCTTATTCCATCCCATCTTCTATCTTTTTTATAGATATTTTTTCAATTTGGAAAGAGGCTGTGCTCTTGAAGATTGAAGTCGGTGAATCCCCGCCACTCCTTTGGCTGTGGCTGCTGACGAGAGAGCATGCGCCAACTTGTTACTCCAGTCTTATAGCTGTCTGATATTTTTTCATTCTAATTTTTCTTTCTCCAAAATTTACTGATAATAGTATTATAGGCCTCATAACAAAAATAGTGATTTATGCCTTCACTGAGAGTTTAGGTTTAGGTTAGGTTAGGTTAGGTACGTTCAGGTCAGGCTTGAGGTTAGGTAAGTGGTAGTCTCAAAAAATGCACACAAAGTTTGGCGCATGCTCAATCGTCAGGAGCAACAGCGTTGTGAAAATGCAGCAAATGAAACAAGGAGTTTATTTTATTGCCCACATTTATTGAGTCCAATTCAAAAATAAAAAATCGATCACCTCCATCAAAACCAGATTATATTTCTATGTCCCACAAATTCTGTACAATTGTCAAGAGCACACCTGTTGATCTTCAATATTATGTATGTTTGAATTAAATTTTACTTATTCATTTAAAAACTACAAACAATCATCTAGAGATGCTACATTAATTCTCACCTATAAGGTAACTATTACTTGATAGAAGATCTCTCAGATTTTTCCAAGTGGACAAACTTGGAATATACTGAGCACAGAGCTAAAATGAGATAGATATTAAATAATTTCCACCAACCTGTAGTATATGATCTCCACTTTGCAATCTTCCATCTCTATCTGCAACACCACCTGGCAGAATGGTTTTGACAACCACACCCATATTTCTCATCCCTAGTATGCCAAATCCTAAACCTGTACCATCATTGATGAGATCTATACTCTCTACCTGTGACCATTCACTACTCATCAAATTATCAGACTCTGTTTTTGAGGCATCACTACCTACTGAAGGTGACCTATGAATTATATCTTCATCATGGGTGCCAAAGGTTGAGTTGTTTTGAAGAAGATGTATAGTCTGAAATGTAGTGCATATATACAATGTACAAAATAAGTTAAATCATATTACATCTGGTAATGTGCTGTTCAGTTTCTGACCATTCAGTAATAACATTTTATTGTCACAATTATTGAAGTTTGTAACCTGGGGTGAACTAGGTGATATAGGAGCAGATGGTACTCTTTGTTCATCAAAATCCCTGTTGGGTGGATAATTATCTGCATAATCAGGGTCATACAGTTCACCTGCTGGTGGTACATTCAGAACCAATTCACCTGCAGCTGTTATATCAAAATCTACAGGTAATATAGAGGGATGCTGACCTAGTTGCTCATTGAGTTCACTTAAAGAATCCTGGACAGTAACAATGCTTCTGAAAACTGGATTCTCTAGGACTGAGATCAGGAGATTCAAATCTTGGAAGGTGTTGATTTGTAACTTTGGGTCAGCCAAATCGTCTACCGTTTGCTTTATATCTTCAAGAAGCTGAAGGGCACTTGAGATGTCTGCATTGAGATGCATCTTAAAATCAATATCACTTCCTGATAGCAAAATGTTTTTGATATATAACACTATAGTTGTTTGGTTCACTAGGAAGATTCCAGTTGATTTTTCATTTTTTTCTATGTACAACACCAACAATCGTTAAACAAAAATAAAAATTAAAAATTTCATCCACCATAAAAATATTAATAAAAATCATAATTTAGAACTGACAAGTGACAATTGACTTGACTTAATAAAATTACTCCTTAGACCCTAAAGCCCAACTTATAAACTCCGCTGCCGTTGCTACAGTTGACGCTGCCGTTCCAAAATGTATAGAGAAGATATCCGACGACACTTGCCTCAGCTGCAGCAGTTTATGAACAGATGTTTATTTTTACCACATTTCATCTACATACAGTAACTGCAGCGTCAACTGTAGCTACGGCAGCGGAGTTTATAAATTGAGCTTTATGGCCGTTTTCGCCGTATACTTTTAATCTTAGCTTAGGATTTGAGTTCGCTGTACTACGCTGGTACTATCAAACGACAAAACTTTCAACCACCCGGACCTTCAAAACAAATAACCTGGATACCGGATCTAGCGCTATTAGATCTATGACTTTGGCCTTGAACCCTTTCCCATCGTTTCTTTCCAAGCGGTAGCCGCATGCGTTGGCACCTCGTTGGCACTGTTGGCAGTATGTTGCGACTTGCGACTGCCGTTCACGGCCGCATGGAAACGGAGCTTCATGACGGCGCGTGTGAGGTGGTCTGTGCTCAAGGAGAGACTCTCCTTGGTCTGTGCTGGCTTTTCGCGTTTTGTCTTATGGCGTATTATGTTGGCTGATCTTTGAGAGCGCGTATCAAGGTCATCTGCCAGAAAGTCGATTACGTTTCGTTTTCACTTCGTTTTACAAGCTCAGATTTTCACCATCATGTTTTATACAAGTTTTCCGAAAGCTCAGGAAAGCTAGGAAAGCTGTCATATGAACGCGCTGAGGTGTCACACAGTACTCTGTGACACAGCTGACAGCTGCTCCCTCCCTCCTGAGTCCTGACCTGATATTTATCAGCTTTTTATCAGTCTTTATTTAGTATTTAATTTTTAGGTTAAAAAATTCGAATAAGTAAATATTAGCTGAAATATGTGTAAAGCTGAAGCATAATATCTACCATTATATAGCCCCCGCATATTTGAACGTGGAAATAAATTCTGCTATGTTCGCGAAGTTTCCTAGCAGGGTAGCTGGACACAATGCAAGATATCTCGGTGTACTCTCTACAAACCCGTTATTCTCCCCTAACTTGCCCACACAAGCCCAAATTGTGATTGCAGGAGCAGGAGTAGTAGCTAACTCTGTAGCATATCACCTTGTACAAAATGGATGGAATGACATCGTGGTTTTAGAACAGAATAAAATCGGTAGTGGTACATCTACTTTCGGATCAGGAACCCTAGGCTTATTGAAACCAACAGCACATAGAAACTTGATCTGGTATAGTATCAAATTGTACCATGAGTTACAGGAAAGGGGCTATGATTTGCAGTTGAATCAATGTGGAAGTATAAATTTGGCTCAAACAAAAGACCGGCTAATAGCACTTAAAAGACGAATTGCATACAATATTCCTACAGGTTTGAACTGTGAACTTGTAAGTGGGCAGAAGTTGCAGGACCTTCATCCATATATTCGAATTGATGACTTGGAGGGTGCTGTTTGGGTACCTGAAGATGCTGTTATCAATCCCAGATTAATTTGTGAAGTTCTTGCAACTTTGGCTCAACAAGGAGGAGTACAGTACTTGGAAAACACTTCTGTCAATAGAATTTTAACTAAGAATAAAACTGTCTATGCTGTGGAAACTGAACAAGGGAATATATTCTGTGATTATTTTGTGAATTGTGCAGGAATGTGGGCAAGAGAATTGGGTTTGCAATGCCATCCTCAAGTAAACATACCAGCTTATCCTGCACAACACTTTTATGCTACTACTGGAAGATTAGCTCAAGGTTGGTTTAGATTTAATCAAATAGATTGAAAGTTGATTACCAATATTGGACCATTATCAGGTATTGATGATACTATACCTATTGTGAGAGATTTTGATGCACATACTTATGCAAGGCAATATGAGGATGGATTCATGGTTGGATGGTTTGAACAGGAGGCAAAACCAGCTTTTGAAGATACTAAAGTTCCTAGAGATTGGAACAAGCATGTTACAACTGATAACAATCATCTTGGTAAGTCAGCCAATAAAACCATTTCAATATGTCATGTTTCACGAATTATTTCAGAACCCTTGTGGGAAAAAGGAGTACATCGTATACCAATGTTGAAAACATGTAATAACCCTGACTTCACAAATTCACCTGATAATTTTACACCAGATGGTCGTTGGATTCTGGGTGAATCATCTGAGGTCAAGAACTATTTTGTTGCCTGTGGAATGAATGGCAATTCATTACAGGCAGGTAATATATCATCTATAAACACCTAAAAAACTGATGACATAATTTTTAAGGGGGCAGGTGGGATAGGCAAAGCAGTGGCAGATTGGATAATTGAAGGAAAACCAAAACAAGACCTGTTGCCCTTCAATGTCCAAAGATTCCTGAATGTACATAATAGTAGACTATATTTGCAACAAAGGACAAAAGAAGTTGTGGGAAGGTGATTTTTTACAAGTTAACATACATATGTAAATGTATTGAAATTTTGTATTCTAGGCATTATTCAGTATTATATCCATTTCAGTGTGAATACAAATATGCTAGAAAACTACGTTGCTCACCCTTATACAGTGTATTGGAAACAAAAGGAGCTGTATTTGGCATCAAAATGGCATATGAGAGGGCTTTGTATTTTGATTCTACTTACAAAAGTGAGTTGTTAGAGAGACTAAAAAAATATACAACTTTTTTTTTGTAGAGGGCGATAGGAAGCCAGAAATGCCCTCGGGCACTTTCTTCAAGCCAAAATTCTTTGATTTCATGAAAGAGGAATATCTAGCTTGTCGTGAGGGCGTGGGTATAATAGATATGTCATCTTTTTCAAAAATTGAATTGAAGGTACACATTCACATTTATTTTCAATCAGCAGAATATGATCCATCTTCCAGAATCATTTTCTTAAAAAATTCGAAAGGGCTAATCAATTGAATCTGATTGTATGTATCTATCATTTTCTAGTCAGGAGGATCAGAAGTCGTGAGATACCTTCAGAAATTGTGTTCAAATGATATTGACATCCCTGTAGGGGGGATAGTTCACACGGGGATGCAGAACGAAAGGGGAGGTTATGAAAATGACTGCATGTTGGTTAGACAACTTGATAACTGGTAAGCAAGATGCGAGATTGCTCCATTGAATCATTTTCGGTCTATGGGACTGTCATTTGCGGAAATTTACTCCGACTACACCTAACGAGAAGCAAGTTTCAAATAAAAGTGAGCTGATCAGGAGTCACTGATATGTACTTGTAGCTATTTCATGGTGTCCCCAACTAGCCAACAGACGCGAATATTCGACTGGGTCTCCCGTAATCTACCAGCGAACTCCACCATAGATCTCAACGACGTCACCTCCATGTATACAGTAATAAACGTGGTCGGCCCCAAGGCTAGCGCCTTGCTCAGCGAATTATCCAACAACGATATGAAGTTCGCCCCGTTCTCGTACAGAAAGTTCAACGTCGGGTATGCCTCCGACGTCATGGTTATGTCTTTCACTCACACCGGGGAGCCAGGCTACTGTCTTTATGTGCCATCCGAGTACGCTCTCCATGTTTACTACAAACTTATGAGGGTAACAGGTTTTGCGAGCGCTCAATTCGTTTGATTTATTGAATTTTCGTTCAGGTCGGTAGGGATTATGGAGTTCGAGATGTGGGAACCATGACGCAAAGGTTCATGAGGATCGAGAGGTTCATCCCGTTTTGGGCCGAAGAACTCAACAGCTTTACAACGCCATTTGAGTCGGGAAATGGTTACAATGTTAGACTCGACAAGGTAGGATGTTTGGGGGATCTGTATATTTCATGATATTTTCTGTTTTGCAACTATTCTTTTAGAAAGAGAATTTCATTGGTAAATCAGCATTACAAAAGCAGAAAGATGAAGGGATCACGAAGCAATTGATATTCTTGCATTTGAACGATTTCGATCCAGACGTGGACGTTTGGCCATGGGGGGGAGAACCCCTGTACAGGAATAACGAGTTTGTGGGAACGGTGACATCTACAGGGTAATATGAAGTAGTATTCTTGCCAAACTTGATGATCGCTGATCCAAAATGAAAAAGCCATAAATTGGACGAAGTATCAAGATTATCTTATCCAATCAAAAAATATCAACAATGTCTGATATGCCAGGAAAGTAATATGCTCGTGATATGCCAGACATTCCAATTCAACCTGTGTTTGATATCCTAATTGGATAATTTATCAGTTTGCATTTATTAGCTTAGTCGAGCTATCAGCCACTCCAATGTTTTATGACATGGGAGCTTTAAGGCATTTTTCAAATCAAAATCAAATCAGTTTATTCATTCGAAAGACCCATTAGGGGTATAGAACATGTCAAGATACAATGTCTGAGTACATGCATATAAATATAATATAATGAAGACTACATACGTAAAACGACTAAACATCAACAGTATAAAAGAACAGCAATAAAATATGTGATTAAAAAGTTACATTAAAAATTCGTCAATGTCATAAAATAAATTTTCTTGCAGAAAACTTTTTATAGATTTTCGAAATTTGAAGTGTGTAGGCTGATTCTTAATGCCAGTAGGTAGTTGATTGTAAACTCTTACACCTGTTGAGAGTGGTCCATTTGATGTTATTTGAAGATTGTTATGATTTCGATAGATCAGCTGATTGTTTCTGGTTTGGTAAACATGCATATCCAAATGCCTAGGAAGAGTGTTTTTCATTTTATGAATGTAGCAAGCAACCTCCATTATGTAAAGACAGGCCAGAGGAAGAATATTCAATTCGGCGAAAAGTGGTCTACAAGAATTCCTGGATGATACATTTTTTATTGTTCTTACTGCCTTTTTCTGAATAAGAAATAGATGCCGTGCAGCTGGAGAGTTTCCCCATAGTAAAATGCCATAAAGTAAAATAGATTGCATTTCAGCAAAGTAGAAATTTCTCAGACTGCAGATATCAATCACATTCCGCATACATCGAATTTGGTATATTTTTGTATTCAATTTTTTTATAGTTGCTGTAATTTGCGACAAAACAGTTTCGATGACCGTTTTGAAACAGTTTATTCCTCTACGCAAGGTGAAATAGCTGTTCAATTGTTTCTGCGAAAAACTTGTAGACCGTTTGAGAAGGTAGTAATATTTCCACGACTTAAATGAAAATGGCGGTAACATCGATTTTCAAGGAAGATTTCTTTGCTTATGTATTTCTGTGGTTCCAATCTGACAGGCGTGAATTGAAACGACATTGAAACACTATTCGCGATAGAAAATAACACGTAGCACTATCTCATGGTAACAACTCCAACTTCTCGAAGTGGTATCGTTTTTGTTTTGTTATCATATTTTTGATATTTGTGTCATTGTGACATAGGTGTCTTTGCCACCAAACAATACCTGAAACGAGAAAAACCATAAGATTTCACATGTATTTCACCAGAACATCTCTCGAAAAACTGCTGGAAGTACACCCTTAACATCAGAAGCAAACATAAACAGAACAGAGGTTAAGTTTACCTGTGGGTTAACCCCCAGAGAGTTCAGTGGTTATCCCACTTCGAGTGGTTCACGAGTTACCGATAGGTAGCGTATCGCTTAGCACCTATCGCAAATATTTTCAGAAAATCTGGAATAATTATCAATATTTTTACTCTTATCGCCATTTTTTCTCCTAGAACAGATGACACTGACAGAAGCACAGTTTCTGTTTAACCGACACAAAGCATAAATTAAGCATATATAATTGAATGTTCTGCCAGGAAAGTAGTTGTTTCCCGCTCGTGGTCTAACATTTGTTATTTTATAATTGGATAAAACTCTTTTACTTTCAATTTCACAAATTGATATTGAAATGCGCCGGTGATGTTCTTAATTCCCTCCTTTTCGAAGGTATGGATTTGCCGCAGAAAAAATGATCTGCCTAGGTTACATAAGAAGACCAGAGTCGTCGAAGAACAAGATAGTGAATGCTGAATACGTTCTCTCGAAAGACGCCAAATATGAGATAGATATTGCTGGACACAGATTCTCAGCTGTTCCGTATTTCCACGCACCGGTCACTGGAGGCACCAACATGGAGACAAGAACATACCGACCGACTGCTGTGCAATACAGCAATATTTCTGGATAGTTCCACCTGTTTGCATGGAAGGCTATAGTTGTTTTTTATTTATATTATTTATTGATCGGTTCAGTACTTACAGTAAGTAGTTTTCGACTTATTTATTTCAAGTATTCATGACAATTTCGAAATGTGCCAATATTTCAAATACCATTCTGGTGTTTTCTTGCATCTGCAGTGACTTGATCTTTGCAGTGAAATTTTTAAAAATCGTAGTCGATCCTTGGGAAAGAGGGCACTCAATCCAGTGTTGCATTCAGAATTCTTATGAATAAGACAAAACATTATCTCGAATTTTTGTTCATGAAAGTGAAGATCACACGAATTCTAGAAAAGTTGCTTGGTTTCACTTAATATATAACAAAAATCTGCCGCATCCTTTCATTTTCTTGAATATTATCCTAACTGATATTCGTGATCTAATAAACAATGTGATATGCCATTTGGATTCTTAAAGTTTAGTAATTTATTAAATGACAGATGATTGTATTTTTTTTCGTCGTTTTTCATTAAAGTAGTGAAACATCAACAGGAAAATATTGATTTTCCTACCTTTCGAAGCTTCATGAGGATCACATTAATATGCCGATTTGTTCATGATTATTTATTTGGCATTTTCAATTATATTCAACAAAAAATATTTAATCTATAATAAGCAAATGTTTTGTCTTTTATGATACATTTTTAAAGAGTGAAAACTATTAGTCGCCTCTACAATAAAGAAAATAATAATTCAGGGGACAATAATCTAAAAAAATAATCTAAAAAAATAGCAGTGTGAACAATTTGTAATTCGAGTACCTTAAGAAAATAGGACTGCTATTAAGTACAATTTTCATCGTCCTATGTTCTGTAGATGTGATGCGAAAATAATAACACAGTACTTTACTTCAGTTATTATAATGAACTCTGATTCAAGCCTGTTATAATATAAACATGTTGCAAATTTCAATACATGAATTTCACACTTGACTACAAACTTGAGAAGTTTTCGACAATATTTTGATTTTTAGATATATTTTCATAGCATGATAATGAAGGTTCAGAAGAAAATAATGGCGGTTTGAGAACTCAAAATACACAGGTGAAGCATTCACGCATGTTCCCAAAAAAAAGTTGATTTGAAAATGCTGCCCGAAATATAAAGTTGGCGTTTTCGAGTTTGAAATCACAAATCAATATAATTTACTGCACCCATCACTTTTCAGGAACATGTTTTTATAAACAGAAAAAAAAATCAGTTCTGTAATTGAACAATTAAAACATCACAAACAATATTAAAAGAAGGTCTCTTATTCAACAAGTATTGATCCACTTTGTTTTCTCACATGTCAGGTGAAGCTCGAAAATTAAAAAAAAAACGTCGGAAAATTAAGCTATATACATATGTATATCACTTGCCATCACTTTTCCAACAGCCCTGCTGATCCAATCACTCAGTGAAATAAATTTTCCATATGACAAATGAGAGGCATTTGAACTCTCGTCCTGATTTATGATGAGGACAATACAATTTTTTTCTGAAATATAAACTTTACTGGACTGGTCCTCTGCGTCGTCAGGTATCAAAAGTAATTTATTTTCTCATCACACAAACAACAGTTCCCAAGTAACAGACTGGTCAATTTAACATTTTTTTTAATTCACATTAGCGTGGAATTGCATAACACAATCTAATTTAGTCTCATCATATTCCACAGACCGAAGGAGAAGAAATAAAAAACAATGACCATTCATTAGACAAACTAATAATGTTTCACAGGTAATACGACCAAAATATTCGTAAAACTCTAATGAATGGTATGGACAATTCCATACTTTTGATCAACTCAGCATAGATATTTGTCCAGTTTCATTCAATGGTGAAAAAAATCAAACTTTTTGCAATAGGAGTATTGCCTGCATTTGTTGTAAATGATAGCACAGCCAAATGTTCGAAACGAAAATAAGATCCACATAAAAAAAAAAATGCGGGCAATGACATGATGTTTCCATTCAGGAATGTCATTCCGTTAGTTTATAAAAAGCGTAATGTTACGGCCGTCATACGTTTTATCAGGGGCCAGTATAATTTGATAATTGCAAATATAAATATTTTTTATGCTCGCAACTATTTATTCTGTTAAATAAATGAATAACTGCAGGGATAAAAAATTTTTTTAAAGTTCATTAAAAATGTTTTAGTACACAAAAATCGACCAGCGTTGATATTCTAACGATTTCAAAGAAGGCATTTCTTCAAACGTCACAAGTTCTTAAATTACACTTGAAAGTCCAGCTACAAAACTATTAAGAACAATTGCAATAAATAAACTCATCAGAATATCCGCACTGACAATGCAATGACGTAATCATCAACAAAGAATGGTCATTATCATTGAAGATCAACTGAATAATTACTTTCGTTTAGTGGTTTTGCGGCTTAGTTGTTCTTCAGCTGCCAGCTTCGACTTGTAATCTTCAACAATTTCTTTAGCACGTACTAGAAATGCCAGGGAATTGTCTATCAACTCTTCCCAACTTCTGCAGTAGGCTATAAAAATGATAATTTTTTTCTAGTGTTTTACACAATCATATCAATGCAACATTTTCTACCACTAAACAATTTCGAAAATAATGTTTCAATGAATTTCAAGTGCAAATGTTTGGTTTTGAAAGAAAAATGTCTAGGAAACAGTTGAATTATTCACAAAATGTAACTTCAGGATATGTGACTAATAAACTCACCTTCTTGGTCGTAATCGACAGTATCAGACATTCCTAAAAGTTCGACAGCTTTCTGATGGGCAATTTGCATTTCTTCTATGGTCTCCTTCTGGTTATCCAGCATATTTTCTTCGGCGATCTCTAATTCGGAAATAAACTGATGCAGGTTGAGCATTTCAGGGGTGATATCATTTTCCTGAAACAACATGTTTCATTACATGGGAGGAAGATAGTATTTTGATCCATTTTAGTTGCAAGTAATTGTGTTTTAATTCTTAAATAATTATGCCTATTTTTCAGTTTGAAATTGCAATTAATCTTAATCGAAGATTTATATTGAAAGTTGTCACAGCAGGCGTGAATTGAAACGACATTGAAACACTATATTATCAGTAAATCTGGAATAATTATCAATATTTTTACTATCAGTATTTTTTCTACTAGAACAGATGACACTAAGAGAAGCACAGTTTCTGTTTTACCGACACAAGGTATGGCGCCATCTCTGGTAATTTCAGGAAATATTACTACGGTGCGAAATCAAGTAAGCAAAAGTCTATATTTTATCCTAGTGCTTGTTAATACGAAGCTGTTTCACCATCCTATATCCACCTTGGGCGAGTCTTACGGCACTAACGGCCGTATTCGCCGTATATTAAGCTACGCTTAAGGCTTAAGCTCGCTTATAGTTACAAATTTGTGTGCACCGTATCTACAAAATCATTTAAGCTCGCTCAATTCTAAGAGGCCACAATCGTCGGCTTTATATTTTAAGACAGAATTATGTAGACATCATAACCCCGTTTTTTTATTTCTACTGAATGTTTCAATATTTTTGAATTAAAACCATGGAAGTCAATAATGGAGGATGAACGAAGATGAAAGATGAAGGAAGAAATAATATTTTTGAATAAAAACCATGGAAGTCATAATGGAGGATGAAGGAATTCACAGTCTATAAAAATGTGAAATTACTTGTTGCAATTACGTCAGTTTTCAAACCGAGAATCAATGAAATCATAACACATATATGAAAAAAAAAGGATGTAATATTTTTTTCAATAATCAAATGTAGCATAATAATAACCATCACTAATATCTATAATCGCACTCTCTTTAATATGAATACTCCATACGAAAGATTTATATTTCACTCACTATTTTTTCGAAATCTTTTGAAAACCATAGTGTCCTCAAATAAGGACGCTGGGCTTATAGCCGTATTTAATTTTTTCATTCCTGAAGAAAAAAATTCCTTTTGAGAACTGTCCAACATAACATTTCAAAACACTGAAAGAAGCTGCTAAATATGAGTATTCCAACTAAATTGAGGCTAATTTGTTAGCTTTCTCATCAGAAGTTGACGAATTCTTTGATGAAGAGGTCCTAAATGATGATGACTCAGACGTACCAGTTGTATTTGACAAAAAAATGAAAAAACCAACTGCGTGCTATATGACGATTCTAATGATGATATTCCTGTCAGAGAAGCACCGTCAACGTCGCGTCAACAGTCATCGCATTTGTCAGATGATAAAAATGAAATTGCTAAAAGACGAAAAACTATCAGAAAACGAAAAACTGCCAGAACACGAAAAACTGCCTCAAGAAATAAGAATTAAATTCCAGATTAGGAGAAACCTGATCCATGATTCCATTTCTTGAGCAGTAAGATTTTGAATTATGATGTAAAATTTGATTAAAGAAACCATGAAATGAACTAAAGGAAATTCTCGCCAACGTCAGTTTATCTCATGTGAAGAAAAACCATGTATATCCTTACCTGCCAAATGAATTTTGTTTGTTTATTTCATATCAAATCATATAATATTTGTAATTTCGCAGTGTTTGGTGAAGTATTCGGAATAAAATACTTTCTAATTCTCGCACAATCACAAATAATTTTGTTTTGGTACAAATTGATCCAAATGCATGAAACGCCCAGCGTCCTCATATGAGGACGGCCCTTAAAATCATAATTATGATTTGGAAAAAAAAATTATATTCAACTAGACATCCACTATAAAGCCATTAAAGTAACCTCTGTGAATATTTTGAAATTTGGATGAAAAAATATCGCCTATAAATAAGCCTGGTTCATCAAATTAGGCATCATGCCGCTGTCCACGTTGTTCATATACTGCGTATTACAGGAGGTACACAAACAAACCGTGAATATCACCAAGCAGGGTGACATTCATCATTATAATACAAGGAAACCAACATACATCAGACTAGATAGATCAAAAAAGAACTCACTAAATTTCAATACATGTAACATTCTACCAGACGAAATGAAAAACCTCAATTTCTATAGCTTTAAGAAAACGATTAAAAAACATCTTTTGACACAAAGCTTCTATTCGGTAGAAGAATCCCTGGGCGCTGATCATAGTAACATTTGGCATCGGTCAGTGAGTTGCCCTCATCCATGATTTTATTTTATTTTTTCATTTTCTATATATTTTTATCTCAGACATCCTTGATGTTACCATTATATGTTTATGTTATATGCTGTATACACTATACTACTATTTCTGTACCATTGTAAAGAGTTTTAAAATGTTTTACGTGTGTAATGAGTTTCTTCAGTTTTATTTGTATTCACCCTATACACAACATATTCTGAATTATACACCAACGATTTCCAGAAATATTTGATATATTGGATTATGAATTTATTTCTGCAATCGTGATTGTATTTTTAGTTTTAGTTTTATTTCAAGATTCTCTGTGTCAGTGCTGACCTTAGCCAAAGATTAGTGGTTCCTCAGTTTACTGTCTAATTTCAGAACTTGACAGAACATTTTGGCGGGAATGGCAAATTTATGAAAACAAAGTCAGCTAAATGGAAAAAATTGTCTTCGATACAGTGCACCCTTTTGTCTCTTTTTCTTTTAGATTTCTGAATGTTTTGCATACATGGCAAAATTCTCAACTTCTTTCTTTTTATCTACTTCCTTATAATTTTCATCCTATATATTTTTTTATAAATGCGTCCAAAGTTCATCTACTTATGAAACTCACTGATATGATATTGGTATTAGTACTTGTACTAGTACCAGCATAACTATTCATTTTTAACCATGCCTCCATATTTTTATTTGACCTGAAAATTGAAATCTTTATTTTTTAAAATTTAAATAGGTAGGTATTTTATTTTATTGCCAGTAATGAGCACTGAACTCAAACAAGAAATGGAACGATAATGCAATTCAGCAGTTTTACGCTAAATTGAATTCGCGCATACCACATGATCATATAGCAAAATTGAATGTGGAACATGCGCAGAAACCTTTTGCACAGGACCGGCACTACCAAAGATGACAAACTCAATAACACAGCTTTTCAAACAACAGATAATTCAACAAGAACACAAAAACACAATATGAAGCCGAAAACAGCTTGCTGTAAATCGAAATGGACAAGATTCGAGAACAAAGAGCAATCAAATACAATGTAAACAAACCTTATAGGCTGACGAGTGGGCTGACGCCAACTCTTGGTTCTGTGGCTGAAATATGTAATTTCAGACACACGTTCACATAACACATCAAAAACGTAATCTCAGACGTGCCCAGCTAACCCTGGCACATATTGCGCATGTGCTCGATTCAAGGTTTATGATTCGCCTGTTGGCCGTAAATAATCCTCGCGCATCCTGCTATATTGTCGTTCCATTTCTTGTTTGAGTTCAGTGGTAATGAGAAACCTTGAATGGAATGAGTGACTCTGACTATTGTTGCCACTTGTCATTACTACGAGTTCTGTGACAGCAGTCGAAAAACTCGAACACAGAACTCAAGAGACAAGAACACACACCCTACAGTGTTGCCTGTTGCCTTGTTGCCCCGTCTTGGACGTTGCCAACCAACCTAGCCATTTTTGTTGCGAAAATTTGACCAGATTGGTCATTATACACAAAAATGAAAGATACACATTATTATACACGGGCCATTGAATTATGCACAATGTGTATAATTATACACCAAACGGCAACGCTGTACGGCCGTGTCATAGCGAATCCCATTGGTAAAACTAGTGCGCACTGAGTGCAAATCGCGCGTCCCATTGGTATAATCAGTTGTAGTTCTTGTGTCCCATTGAAAAACTGGTGCGGCTAGTTTTGCACTCAGTGCAAGAATTTTCGCACCTGCTTTAGGAGGTCGTGCGCGATTCAGTGCACTGGAAAAATGGCGGGTCCAATGATTTCGAAAAAGTCAATAATATAATTTGATGAGTACAACATTATCTGTGAATGAAAAACATATATAATTAAAGGAAGCATAAGCAGATTGACAACCGCCAATAATTTTCAGAGTGGGTAATTGTCAGCTGAATATATCATGAGTATAAAGTGGTAAAGTACTTACAGGTTGATGTACAAGCTTCTACTGGAATTGTTCGAATGATCCATTTTTATTATATTGAAAACAGAATTGATGAATTGAATAATATTAAAATCGAAATTCGAAAACCTAACCTAACTAATCTGAAATTTTAAACGGTCGGAGATCGTCCCATTGAGATTGCACCAGTTCAAAACGAAGGCAGTGTCAGTGCAAAACTAGTTCAAAATTAGAGCAACACTGGTTTTACCAATGGGATTCGCTATCAGTCTGAGCGGTGTACTCACGTTGAACGACCGCAGCTGCATCAGATCCCCGTCATCGTCGTGGTCACCGCCCTCGGTACCGGCGGCGGGCGGCAAATCGCCGCCGCCCAGCTCTTTGACGCGGTCAGCGTACCTGAGCGTGTTAAGGCTGTGCTCGCACGAGTTCACGCCCGGCGATATCATCGCGATCATGCAGGTGCGCGACGTAGTGCCGACGAACGAGTCGCGCAACACCTGCGTCAACTTGCTCACGCGGAACGGCAGGTGCGCGCCCTTGCGGCCCAATGCGCGGATGCACTCCTTCAGGGCGAGCAGGGACTTGTTGATCTCGGCGCCCTCCATTCCTGAATGGGGAATATACCTCAAGAATGCGAGTGTGAACTTGTTGATTGTGAGTTTCATTCATGAATTTTTCGAATTCGTTGCGGAAACTATCGGAAGGCGGATTTAGCGGATGCATAAGCATAATTATTTTCATAAACGTAACATTAATGTACCGGGTGTACCACTAAGAAAGGACGCCGGCTGTATCTCGGAAACTATTTGCCGCATAGGTTTCGGAAAAAAATATTTATGATGAAAGTGGCCAGGAGAAATCTCTGGAAATTATTTTCAAGTTTCCAGGACGACCGCTAGAGGGCGTAATTCCATTGGTCACTTCAAAAACGGGTTTTTATGACAATTTGGTATATCAAGACGAATCAAAAACACTTTTTTAATAATATCGTGTTGATATCCAATCATTTCGATCTGGAAAAAATTGCGCTAGCTCTTTGAATAAAAGAGGGAGGGGGAGGATGAATAGCACTATGGAAGAACTCTTATAACTACAGTTTGGCGTAACGGACTTGGTCTCATTTTGAAAAGTTTTTCAGTTCTTCCAGATAAATCACGAATCGAGTCGATTTAAATCCCGTGGTGACCGCTAGATGGCACCATTTGAAAAATCAGACAATTTTCAATTTTTTTTTCGAGAATTTCAAATGAAACCATATATTTTTCATGCTCTAATATGAAAGTAGAACAAACGAGTAGAAAAATGGTGAAAACCGGGAGTTGATACCTCCTGAGGAACCGGAGAAATAATCGAAATAATATTATGAAAACATTCACCACAGGAATCTGAATTATTAATTTCAATGATCGTAATCCTATATCTATGAAATTATGATTTCAATAATTCATGCCCGGCACATTTTGTTCTCAATTGTGTGCAATTATTTAGATTTAAGATATCCTGGCAAGTGGATATAGGGAGGGGTAGCATGTTTGGGTGGCCAGCTTGGTCTCCAGATCTGACTTGTTTAGATTTTCATTTATGAGGGAGATGGAAAGATATGGTATTTCAAATCCGACCAAGAACTAGGAACGATATGATCAATAGGATCAGAACTGCAGTCGAAAGCATACCAATGGCCGAATAAGTGGAAGCTGCAGTTTTATCCACTCGACGGAGACTCAATTCATGTATAGAAAATGATCGCAGACAATTTGAGCATCTAGGAAGACACTAGTACTATACTAATCATTTCAATCAAATTTATATTTTCAAATATTATTATTATTACTCCGGTTAGTAATCAACTCGCGATTTCCGCCATTTTTCTTCTCGTTTGCTCTACTTTCATTTTAGAGTATAAAAAATACATGGTTCCATTTGTTATTCTCGAAAAAAAATAAAAAAATTGTCTGATTTCTCAAATGGTGCCATCTAGCGGTCACCGCGGACTCGATTCGTGATTTATCTGGAAGAACTGAAAAAACTCTTCAAAATGAGACCAAGTTCGTTGAATTCCGTTACGCCAAACTGTAGTTATAAGAGTTCTTCCATAGTGCTATTCATCCTCTCCCTCCCTCTTTTATTCAAGGAGCTAGCGCAATTTTTTTCAGATCGAAATGATTGGATATCAACACGATATTATTAAAAAAAGTGTTTTTGATTCGTCTTGATATACCAAATTGTCATAAAAACCCGTTTTTTGAAGTGACCAATGCAATTACGCCCTCTAGCAGTCGTCCTGGAAACTTGAAAATAATATTCAGAGATTTCTCCTGGCAAATTTCATCATAAATATTTTTTTCCGAAACCTATACGGCAAATAGTTTCCGAGATACAGCCGGCGTCCTTTCTTAGTGGTACACCCGGTACAATTCATAAAAGTTGAACTCTGTAGTTGCAAATGAAATGGTTTATCCAACACATAAGGATAAAGTCTACGGTATCCGACGATGCGATGATCAGAAAATGCTACTATTGGTTGATTTTTTTGAATAATTTTTGGCGGCTTTTTTTTACGAAACTTTCAACTTAGTCCGACGTCGGAGAAGTTGAATTTGTTTCCACTTTTTTACGGCGATCGTGTAGTTTTTAACTCAAAAATTAACGAATACTAATGTAAACAATGGTATAATAAACAGTATGTTATTATTGAGTCTTTTTGCACTCCGACTCAAGAGAAAAAAGATATTCTCCCTACTACAACAAAATAAATTTGTAACAATTCTTGAAAGTGTATTAATTATTTATTTACCTTATAACCTTCACCATCACATTGTTCTTCGAAGTCGTGCTCAAAATATTTCGTTCCAATATTTTGATCAGATTGATGATGCATACTGTTTATTATTTTTCAATATTCTTTACGAAAAATATAATCTCAATCTGGATACTGTCAATACACTAAAGTTCCTGGTTTCAAAGAAATATCCCTAACTTTATAACTATAGACTTCAGGACACTACAAAAAAATCTATGCAGGATAGAAAACGTCAGTATATCTATCGTATGCCGGATATCGTTACTATGAACAGTAAGCTTAAGTCATAGTGCACAATGCATAACGCATAACCTTGAAGTTCCCAACTTTTAACTTTTATAAATATCGATATGTCGAAATAGAATGTGCGCCTGCGCGAATCGAGATTTTAATGGCGGCATCATAGTTTTACTCCCAACTGTCACTGTCATAACTTAGTATTTTTTATTTCACCATTACGCATTCGTGTATTATCCAGTGTTAAAATGAGTTCAAGGTTTTTTCATTGAGGCCTCACACCCCAACGTCTTCTTTCATTTATAGCTGTTGATGTGTCACTTGCTACTCAAACACTTTATGATTATGTTTATGAATTAAGAAGCCGATAAATGACCCAAAAGTTATGCATTATGCTTAAACATCCGCTAAATCCACCTTCAATTAATGTTTCAAATATGGGGTTTTGAATTTCAAATTGCTTTGTTTCTAGTTTACAAATTGGCAACAGCGGCTAGAAGAACAACTCACATTTGGTTACACTTGATGTCAATGTATAATTCAGGAATCAAACTGCTAATATTGAAAAATAATCAGTCAAAAAGTCAAATGTAAACATAACCTCCAAAAATGAGTAGCATATCTTTTGGGGACATTGAACAGAAATTAGCAGAATGGCACCTAACCCACAGAACTTATTGGTGGTACGAGTTCTGTGTCCTAACCTGATCAAAACATGATGTCAAAGATACAACACTTAACTTTGGTTTTTCTTAGTTTGTTTTTCCTGAATACAATGAGGTATTACACAATATGTTTGAATCTTATCGTATTTGCATAGTGATTTGGAAAGAACGCCAAATGTAACTTTAATAGTTGAATTGAATTTGGAAGCTTATCTACTTGAAAATTAAGATTTTGAATTAGAATTGACATGATAAGCAAGAAAGTTTTTCCTTAGAAAAACGAAACAAAGTTATAAGAGATGCTCGACTAATTCACCATTCACCTCTAAACATAAATCTACTCTTTTCCTCAAGTTCTGAATAGCTCGATCGATGCGTACACCTTCGTATCTCTTACATCGAACTTTCAGAAGGACATGTAGGTAGAAATACTAAGAGCTAACAATACGAGAATGACTGAAATTCATCCATGAAGTACAGGCGTCTTCAGCAGGCAAGGCAAGACACGCCCAGATACGCCCCTAGGGTACGTCACAAACAAGTGACAAACAAACAACAAGTCTCACCAGTGACCTATTGCCTACTTTGCCTTCCGAAAACGCGCGCACTACATTCGTCGAATGTCACAGTTACAAACTTTCCACTTACTGGTTTGTCTGTTGGCTGAAGAAGTATCTGCCCCTCGCTCGTTACCCGCCAGATCGATCAAGGAAAATTTCCCATAGACCTTGGACATGTTGCTGTCCGTCCTAAGGACAATCTGGAAAACGGCGTGTGACCGCGACGAATTCGAGTTGGCGAAGGTCTGCCCGGACGTGCGCGCCTGGTTGCCCTTCTGTATCAGCCGAAGAACCTCTTCGGTGTTGTTGACCACTATCTCGGTGAGGCCCACCACCTGGACCTGCTGCTTGCCGTCCTCGAGTATCCTCAGTTTGGTCTTGTTGTTCAGCAGGTCGAAGACCTTCCCGGAGTATATCTCGAAGAAGCTGGACGATATCACCAGGTTCATCTGTCGATATTTCGGCGAGTTCGCCAGTCTGAACACGTCGCTCGCCGCCATCGCGTATATGCCCTTCTGGCAATCCTGGATCTTTCCGTTGAAGTCACCGCCCATGGTGTGGGTCTTGCCGGAGCCGGTTTGCCCGTAGGCGAAGCAGGTGGCGAAGCCACCTTCGAATATGGTTTTTATCAGTGGTTGTGCCGTGTACCTACGAAAACATTGATTGAATTTTCAGCTATTACCAAGCCGTGGTTGAATTTACCTGTAAACTAAGGCATTCGAACAAGTCTCATCGAAGGCATAGTCGAATCGGAACAGTTGGTTCTCCAGGTATCTCGTCAGATCAACTTTATTTTTTGGTTCATGTACGATTAATTGGTTCTTACTGGGTATTGATATCACATCTACTTCCTTCCTGGCAATTTCTTTCTTATTCAGAGGCCTCTTTCTTACGCACACCGTGATCAAGTGGTCTTCTATAGCATCGTTCTCGGACAGCGGTTTAATATCTAAACCACGCCGATAATCCCTGAAAAATTCATCCATTTTCATCATAGGTCATGAAATTTTCGTGTCTCAGTATTTCAGGGTACTCACATTATCATGTTTAGCAGCTCCCAATGGGGGTTACCAGGAGCCATTTGAAGGAAAGCTTCTTTCTCGGCCTTCTCTTCTGCTTGTCTTTGTCTTCTTTCCTCTCTATTTTTCTTTAGCTTCTCTACTTCATTCACTACTTTACTCCGTCGCGAGTTCTGAAATCGGCCAGTGTAATAAAACTTAGTCAACTTGTAGTTCAATCACTAACCGCTACAACTGCTGCTGTGGCTGCCGCTGCTGCTGCAGCTGCTTTGTCTCTATTTGTCGGCAGATTAGATTCTTTTGACTGTATGGAATCATTGGTGGTCAATGTGAGACCGTTATTAGGAATGAGTGTTAACCGAGACTGATGGGCAGACTTTGATACTCCTGCAAAATTAAAATGAGTATAAACAATATGGAGGAAGACAAGGAGAACGGAAAAGTGAAGGGCAAGAATAGTAACACCGTTGATTGATGTATCAATCAACGGTAACACCTTCAAACACCAATAGAAGCAAAGAAGTTATTTTCCTATTGAGGTTATGAACTAATGTTCGTTACATATACTCACCATTATTTACTTTTTGACTCGGAATTGACTGTCGTGTGGGATTCTGTAATAAATACTTGCATTATTATATGATTTCATGAAGATAACCATCATACTGCGGCACAAATAACAAACAATACAATAATCCAATACAATGAAAAGGCTGCTCATAATTTTTCATCATTACAGTGTCGTCCATCTAAGTTTTAATGATTCAACGAAAATTAATGTCTATGGGTGTTATATTTGATCAAACTTTGACAAATAAGATATGTGATTTTGAAAAAATGTATACATGTTCGATTTTAGTAATTTGATAAGTAGGAAATTAATAATAAATACAATCTCAACTATACATTGTTCAACAGAAAATTCAAGCTCAATTTTGTCATTGACATCATTATTAATTGAAATTACACTAGTTTCCTCTCCAAGTTGAAAATCAGCCAGCATTAACATAAAGAACAAAGTATATCAGTAATTTCACTGCTTTGCTCCATAACTGCTGTGATAATCTGATTTAGTGTTCACATATTTTTCGTTCATAAATAAAATATGGACCACACTGTTCACATGATCAAAATTATTTTAAATTATCGATATGTATGAGTTTCCGTTATTGAATATGACAACTTCTATTTCAAATTATTATGATTTCGATAACATGTGTAAAGTGTAACGTTATCGTCGCAGATTCCCCACTAGCAAAATCTCTCTCATTTGTATTTCATTTAGAGATCCATGCCTGTAGCATAAATAAAAAATAATTCATAATCTCGATCTACAAAGACTTCATAAATCACCGATATCGATCCGTCATATAAAATTAATTTTGTATAATTATACAACTTCCAAACACAGCTTCCAGATTATTGCTAGTGAAGAGTCAACGATTTGTATTTTTTGAATGCAGAAAACAGAAATCTACGTTTCATGAAGATGAAATTCATTTAGTACAATTATTCCGTATAGGTGAATGAAATGTGAAATGCCTTTCCATGAAATGTACAAATTTCATCTTCTTGGTTCGGTGTATACAATTGCGGCATCAAATGAAATAAGCAGGCAAATCGAGTACACAAATTAGCGAGAAAATTAGTTCCTCACTGGCGAAAAAAAATCGGAAACATTACGATTTTGAAAGAAATTATATGTGCAAAAATAGGTTTGAGAAATGGATTGATTGTGATTCTACAGTGTCCATCAAAAAGGATGCTACATATGGGTTTCTTTATAACTACTGTTTTTTGAATTCTGTATTTGTAGAGAATAAGATACGGATAGAAATAGCTGATGCTAGTTAGTTTCGGTTGTTAATCACCAACAACCGAATGAAAACTATTACATACATTCAAAAAAACTTCATAGTAATTCATAATATGCATGCATTTTCGAAGAACTAATGTTTGGCTGCCGGATGAAAAACCGCAGGTTATTATACTTAAGTCACATCCAAATCATCTTCGAATTCATAGAATCCATAAATGAACAAATTTTTGAAAGTTGTTCCCCCAGAAAAGATAATGACAATATCCACCAACAAAATTATTTTACATACTTTTTCAATTATTCTACTTTCTTATTTCGTCTGATTTGAGTGTTTTTTTTTACACCGTATTTAAATTGCCTTAAGTAATGCAAATCCCATACGCCTACATCAATTTTGGAAGACACTGTACTTTGAAAGCTACTCTCAAATCAGCTAGTGCAATAACTAAGTACAATACCGATGAGGTGGTTGTTTCCGCCGAAAACTGATTACTATTAAAATCATCATCGCTCTCATCAATTTTTTGATTAAAACGTGTGGACTGGGCCATGTGAGCGCTGGTATCTTCTTCTGATGAGGCCGAAGATTCCTTTTTTGGCAGCATCACAAAAAAATATTTTTTCAAATAATTTTCTAGGACCCCCATATTTTGGAAATGGAAGTATATTCCAAATAACGAGTCAATCATGGTTAATTCAACAGATTTCCTAGGTCAATACAAATCATGTTTTCATGGAAGAGGTTTAAAACAGTTTTCTTCGATGCCAATTAAGCCAGCTTTTACGGACTCTCGACATATTGTGTAGAAAGGGAAGTACATTTTTCAAAAAATTACCTCCAAAATAGATCGGTAAGGAACTCCGGTAAAGTACTTTGAAGTACATTCGTGGCTTCAATCAATGTAAGCAAAGAACAAAAAGTTTCAATTCTGATTGTTTGATACACAGTGCTTCAAACATAAGTACTGAACTTATTAAAACGATGAAGCACCGAGTGTATATTCGATACTTACATTAGACACACTATCGAGCATGAAATACTTTCGACCCTTAGAAAACAGACTTTCCGATATCGGAAATTTCGAAACAATGCCACTAGCCGATTTAACCGTCCCCCACAAATTCAACGGGGAAACTACGTGAAAGGCAATATTTCCATATAGCAGAGACTAAGACAACAATGGTATTGAGATCAATAGCACTTTTCAAAAACACAAAAAACTATTCTTATTTTCGCGCCTGGTACGAAACATACAAAGAACCTTGAGGTTATTGTCACTTGCCGAAAAATATATTGGATATTTTATTATTCTCAGGATATTATTTTCAAGTAGAAGGGAGTACATTACATATTTCTATAGAGCCTTATTCCAATGGATTATCTTGTAGCAGTTTATTCCATCAATTTTATGACTTCATACTGACCTACACATAACCCTGATTATTTTTTATTGTTTATATGAATCGGTTTTCACTATGTTTGAAATTCCGTTAATCTAAACAAGCATAATAGCTCTTGATGACTATTGAAGAACAATGGTCAATAACGAATTGTCGAAATGATCACAGGAAATCTGTTTGTCAACAAACTAGATTGGTTATTTTTTACCAATGACTCACGTTACATTGAAGGAGTGATAGTTCATCTTGGCATTTTAGTAACTCAGGCATGAGGCAACACCGATATGAATTTAATGGATATTACAAAACTTATACATTATTCATGAAAATGTTCTAACAATTTTTATACCCGAAATAGGAAAAAGATGAATTTTATTAAGAATGAGGAGTTTACTGCTGTTAGAACCTGAAGATAATTTTTGCAATGGAGTTTCATGATAATAGGTTATTGCAATATCACAGAAATTGTGAATTCATCATTAGTATACATCCGGATTTGTAAGTGAAAATCGATACGACTAGCAACCAATACTTCAGAGCCATAAAATATTAACTTTTGTGGTTGTTACTAAAACAGGAAGGTATATATATAACATTTTTAAAGTAGGTTTTCCTGTAGATCAATTTTACATCCCAACAATTCCATATAGCATGTCATCATGCAAGCACTTGCAATTACCAAATCGATAAAAAAAGAATCGACGGTAGAAAAAATCGATGGTTATACACGTTGATTAACTCTCAAACTGTTGAAATGATTATGAAATCATTATATTCACTTCTCCCAATCGTAGTTTTGAACGGAAAGTTTGAGTATTAGGGCTATGGTTATTTAATGGAACGTGAAAATATACATTGAAAATATAATTGAATTGTAACACATTTACTGTTGGGCATGATATGAAATGAACTTTTTCTAGACCGTGTCGGTAGGTAGGTATATTATCGTATATGCGAAATCTAGCAAAATCTGAAAAAAGAGATATGCGTCAAATGTTTATATTCCATAAATAATTTAAAACTACCTACTTTCAACCACATAGAAAACATACGTAGGATACCAAAACGATAATTTCGAGTGTTTTTTTCGCATCAGAATGTTTATCATTCATTGAAATGTAGATTATTATCGCTGCTGGAATTGATGAAAACAAAAGCATACATCTCGAAATCAAGCATAGAACATATACAGTATTGGTAAATGAGTCTGAAAGTTTTTAGGGGGAAATTTACTCGTCGATAATTAGGACAAAAATCGTTATTTTTATTTCTTGGAATTGATGGAGATATAAAGAAATTGCATTTCGAGGGCGTGTTATACCAAGAAAAAGGCTACCTATGCATATTTTAATTTTGTTGTGACGTTTTGAAATTCTGAAACATGCAAACCCTATTCACTCAACAATTTTCTTTAATAAAAAGGCGTTCCCCTTGAAACTTGGCTATGTACTTCAATAACAACAAGTATAAAATAAAAACTATATTATTTATCATTAGTGTTTCCTAATATTCATACCCTATTCCCATACAATAACAAATGATACAAAACTATTACACTTTCAAGGGTACTGATATCAATAAGGAATGATATGAATATAAGGGGTATAAAGTACTCACAAAAATGCCTCACCCTGTATATAAAGCACAAAAGCAGACTTGATTAAGTAAATCAAATCACCAATTCAGAAAAGTAGTAAAAAGACAATACTACAAAACTCAAAAAATATCTTCTGATAATCACAGACATGCGCACATTAACAAACTAACAATGAATAATTCAACTTTCTGGTTATAGGTACCTGAATTCCTGGTCTAGATGTGAGGCCCCAATCAGGATTCTCTTTATCCTTTAAATATACCAAAATTTTCTAAGCATCTTGATCAATACTCGGTGAATAAAAAATATCCACTTTCTTATTTTTTATTAGTACTCTGATTTCGACTACTTGTATGTATATCATGAACTACTCAAGAAAATGGGAATCAAGAACTTATTTTTCATTTATTTCAATATCTCTCCACATATTGTGTCATGTCAGAATAATCGGAGTACTAAAGGAAAACGAAATGAAAACGACTTGTACAGAGTGGACCACAATCAATGATATTTCCGGATATGTTTAAATAAATCAAGGTCTCACCACCGACTTTTCCAATCGTCAAATTTGATCCACCTTGTGAAGAGTGTATTTGTTTATGACAACTGATCCGATTAAAGAAAGGCTGATGAGATGTTTCATCACTACATGTACGCAAGTTGTTTGCAACCTGCTATGCACTTACCCTTCGTAATTGGTTGAATTCTGTTTGGGGAGTGATCGTTTTATCAGTCGTGAATTTTTCACCAGGTTTCAAAATTATCAAGTCTGGGTTCAGAGATTCTATGGCGGCCATGTCGATTTCTTTTCCCTTAGTTTCACCCTGTTCAAACCATTCCACCGTTGCACAACGGGTCTCATCGTTGATTGCCGCCACAATCGCGGAATGTACCCGCCCTAAGAAAAACATTTTTAGTTTTCTATAAAATTCGGATTATCGTCATCAATTTTTTCAATACCCGGCTAAGACCTATCTATTCAAAGTAACCTATCAAATTTTCAGCTTTCAACTGTAAATTGCTAATTTCCCACTCATGAAAACCTTCATATAAATATTACTTCAAGTATTTCACAGGGTGTTCGCCCGCAAACGCATCACTTTCGAGATAAGGGGTGTTGAAGTTTGCTAAAAAATACTGTTTTTTTACCATCAATTGATCAGTGGAGATAAGGAAAAATAAGTAATAACACCCTGTATGTATACAGATGCTACCGTTAAGACATATTTTTTAATATTTAGGACACGGGTTATCCTTATTTGCTCCACAAATTGCAGGGCTTGATACTGCTTTATTTCAAGGACACCTGTACTGATAATAGAAAAAAAACAGTTAATTCTTGGAAATTTCAACATATAGACTATATACAGAATGAAAAGTTTACGGATATGAACAGTAAGTGTAAGTTCGAGTGTAAGTGTCAAGGTACTATTGAGGAAACAAGTTCTGGAACCACACCTTTTCTTTTGTCATGGTTCTCAATTACTAAGTAACAAGAAGAACGTTTTACCTGATATATTATTATCGACATAGTGAATAATTAGAGAATCAATCGATAATCTCTTATTTCAAATAATGCACAAATTTGTTACAGCAGTTGTCTATTTCCATAAGCTCAATTGTCATAATCACTGAAACAACGCTGATTCTAATTTACAAATCTGCTTTTTTTCTGTAGAATATGCTGGCCTAGTTGAGGTTAACAATTTCTTTATCATCGATCCGGAAGTAGGATGCATATATCAATTTACTGTACCTATATCAGTATATTCATTGGATACAAACAAAAAATATATAGTTATTTATAGTTTAAAATATTCCTCTTCCTAGTTACGTACCGGTGGCTCTAAAATTATCTATTTGGTAAAAAAAATCAAGAGCTGGAACTCCGACACGGGAAAAGATATTGACTCCAGAAAAAACATAATCTTAACATGCCATGCTTCCTTCCATTTATGACAAATGTCGAAATATACCACCAAAATGTATACTCCTGTTTTACATATTTATCAATTTTCATTTCTACAACATGATACAGGGTGATCTTCAATAACACACCTTTGTTCATAAAAAAAACTATTTCAACAAAACAAAAAAATTGTTATACTCAAGAAAAAGCTGCATATTTTCTTTCAAGGTTTTCTGAATGAACTGGATTTTTAGCTTTTACCATGTAAAAAATACTGAAATAAAGAGTAACTCTAGACAGACAGAAGTCAATAATTAAATAAATCTGTAATATTTTGTCACTTTCACTCCTGTTTCCTGCAAATGCTATTTTTTCGAAATATACCTAACTGCAGTGGTAGGTACTACAATAAAAATAATTTAAAATGAAAAATTTCAGGAGAAATTATTCGAATTTCAGTGATTTCAAAATTTAAGTAGCCAAGTATACATGTGGGAACAAGTATTAGAATTGCATTGCTGTACTAAAGGAAACATATCAGAGTTGATTTTTTATCACTAATGACTGCCTAATATGGTTGGGGGCATTAATAAAAGAAGACACACCCTGTACAATGTATTAAATTAATCTCGAAACTCGAGATATCTACAAAAAAAATAAAATATATAATTGTCATTGGCCCTGTGTGAAGCTGTTGAATCAGGTAGACTGACCTTGCCTTAACAGAGTACTGACCATATAAGGTACCATCGTACCCACGTTTACGTCACTGTGTCCTTGCTAAAAAACCGATTTGGTCAAAAAATATCAAGAATTAAAATTTAGGTGACAATCCTTTCTTTCAAAACATACCCCTAATTTGACTATGGATACCATATGAATGGGTAAGTAAGAGTGGTGAAAGTCACTATATTATTTGGAATCAATTATTTAGTATTCCACAAATTTTGATGTCACATTAAACATTAATATCGTGGGTGGTTGCTAGCGTTTCAACAATAGGTTCCATTCCACACACTTTATCATCAATATTTACTTTTTTACACAGGTGTGACTCAGTGACTTGAAATCAACATAGGTATCTACCATGCAAGCAATCACTGAATACAGATTAAACCTTCAAGCCCTGTGAGGAATGTTCCAAGGAAAGTCTAAAAACTGTAGTTTATCTTGTAAAAAATCTTGCAATATTGTGAAAACAAGCTGTTTGAAATATCTTCTTACATGTGAAGGATTTTGAAGGGATGTTCAAACACTCTATCGTCCTTATCCTGAACGATTGAACCATCAAAATCTCAAAGATCAGAAGTATATAGTATATATACATATCTAAATTACTGTGAAAACATACTGTGTAATCTATTCATAGATGAAATGACATTTTGTTGCAACAGAATATAGATAGGTAGCTACCTAATATAAAAGCATTTTTAAATTACATGGTTTGAACAGTCAATTTTGAATCCGAGAACCCCAGGACCCCCACATGAGAGAAAAGCATGTGAATATTTACGTTTCATGTTACTAGGCTAAAAAACTACTAAAAGATATCA
This sequence comes from Chrysomela aeneicollis, assembly GCA_029955515.1. Taxonomy (NCBI): domain Eukaryota; kingdom Metazoa; phylum Arthropoda; class Insecta; order Coleoptera; family Chrysomelidae; genus Chrysomela; species Chrysomela aeneicollis. Next base: position 15,407,176 of record JARUHQ010000015.1, on the reverse strand, counting down.
AGATTTCTGTAAATATGATATCCAAAAAAGATTTGTGTATGCCTACGTACCGTTAGAAACAGATATATCACTGTTTTCCACATAAAAACATTACAAAAACCGATCCAATGTTTTTTCTCTCGACACTTCATGGAATATAACTGAAAATAATCTGCAGTTACTCACCATCGGTCCTTTTTATGTTGATACTGGAACCTATCTGAAGAATATCGGATCTATCCATCATAACTAATAATTGTAAATGTAAAGGGAACTATGTATAACTAGGAAAAATAAATTAGATATAAATAAAACGTATGTACAATAGTTTTAAAATCATTAACTTGTCTCTCAGCCGCGACTGACACATTACAACGTACGCTAGTTGATAGAAAGACACCTCGAAATGCGCAAGCTCTGATCGATTCGGCGTGGCGGGAAGTATGAATTCAAAATTCTCACAGATCAGTCTAATTTCCCGACCAATTTTATGAAATGTACATTATGAAAATATTATTTCACGCTTTCAGAACTGGTACCTATCAATGCAGCAACTTATCAGTATTTTACCCATACCACTGTTCCTGTTAATGATAATATATGATACGCAATCATCTTACCTGTTAGGAACTTCACTTTGAATTAATTTCATCAAAATTATGATTCATCGATCAATTTAATGCTCATATAATATATTCCACAGAATATGTGTATCAGGCATCAGGAGTGTAAGATTTTTGTGGTTGTAAGAATGTATTTTATTGGACTCATGGACTCAGAAAGGCCTTCTGACCATGGTAGTTGGTAGAGGAGTCAACGTTGTAAATGTCTACTGAAAAGTGTAATTTGATGAAAATTTAATTGTAAATGTGAAGCTCAGTGAATATTCTTGAAAATCATCAGGTTATTTTGTCTCTACGCCTGTAACCAGGCCGGATGACAACGGATTTGTTGGATAAAAGGGCCATACTTAAATTATACAGGGTCGTGTGTGTAAGATGGTAAGAGCTTATGTCAAGAAATGTAACTTGTTTAATGTTTTTTCTTGAACTCCGTTAGTACCTATGCCTAAGAAAATGGGAGGATTATGAAAATAAAATTCGATGGAAGTTCGATCATATTCTTGTCTATAATAGGTATTTCTATAACGTGATTTTGTGCATTCATCTTCAAAATTATCCATTAATTCAGAACCTGTTTTGGATATGGCGAATTTTGAGTCAGGAGAGTAATAAAAATATGAAAAGGGATACCAATAATGGAAATTGGGAAATTGGAAAAATAATACTTATTCAACTTTTCGTAGATTTATTTGAAAAGACCATCAACAACATTCTTTTGATCTTGTACATAATCAATACACAACATTCAAATTCAATTACTAAAGTACAAATAAATATTCAAGCAGAGCTTTAACGCTAAATTAATAATCTTAAGCACAAAGGAAAACGTATTGATGGTGGAAAATCGTTTCATATAGTCCTACCACTATGTACATATATATATATATATATATATATATATATATATATTTGCATGTCCAGAACGGTAAATCGAAGGGAGTTGGTTGAATTGGACAACATTTGTCTACCTAATTGTTGTAGATGTTTCTAAATCGGAAATATCATGAAAACCGTTTTCAAAATATACGGGGAAAACCAAAATTTGCTTTGAATTGCTTTTCTTCAATATGATGTTTTGTTCTTTGAAGGTCATCCTCAACTCTACTTTAAGAACCGAGATATTCCTGATTTGAAAACATGTTTCATTAAGTATTTATTCAAAAAACAGGCAACACTAAGTTAACCAACTTATCATTTACTGTTTTTGAGGTAACAAAGGTGGTGCATGACATAAAAAATAGAAGTAATGACTTCCTACATACATATAATTCAAATATACATATTTTATCTCTGCAATTTGATAGATAGTCAGTCAAAATAAATACTTGAATATAGGTTATACAATAGGTAAACTATGTAGTTGTGTTTGTTAATATCTAACTATACTGAGTGGACAAAAACAACAAATTATTCAACAATACTGAATTTTAAAAATACCCTCCAGGTATATTATAACATGATTATAATACTTTACATAATAATTGATATAACAAATTATTGAAGTTATTGATAGGAATATCAAGTCAAAAAAATTCATAATCTGATCCACTTATTTCAAACATAGAAAACCAGTATTTTTCATTCAGATTTTTGAATTCCAAATGGAAGTACTTATTGCTATATATGTTCAAATATAACACTAGGGAAATTCATGACTTTTATAATTATTTTATAGAAATATTTACAAAGAGAGATGAATATTAGAGAGGAATAACTCAAAGGAACTGCACCTGGGAACTTTTTTAGAAATTGTAGATGGTGTTGTAATAGATAGATTAATGTGAAAAAATGTGTAAATTCGAGTAGGCACACAATTGTGCAAAACCTCTATGATGTTTTGTAAGCAAAATATAAAAATATCAAATACCGATATAAAATATGATGCATAATGAAGTTCTTGTGATAGAAGGCCTAGGTACAATTTGATGAAAATATAAGCCATAATTATCCATAAACCAGATAACAGCAAGATATTTTGAAAATCTCAATGAAATATCAGAATTGTTAATTTGGTTCATGACATACAAATCTCTATCATAAGTAAGAATGCCCTTATAGTGAATACAGTGTTGAAAATTATAGTAAATATGCACTAGAGGCTTCTCTCATTTTAGTTTTTTTTCTTGTTTTCTCTATCTAAGTGACACTTTTTGATAATGTTTTGGAAAGAAATAATGTAGAAAGCAGACACCAATCTCAATGGACCCAATAACAGAGCTTGAATAATAACTTCTAGAAAAGAAGCAAATGGACTCATTCCAACACAAAGAGTTGTTAATATGTAGGATTCGAAGCCAACATAGCTGAAGAACTTTCCACTCTGAAATAATAAAGAAAATATTGTATACATAGCTGAACCTTTATCTTCATTGAAACAAACAAGATGAGAAGTTAGTAATCTGAATAGTGGTTGTTAATTTTATGTGGAGATCTGGATTAACACTTAAAGACAATAACAGTCAAAGCTTGTACAAATATCATGTCATGAAAACAAATTATCAGAAAAAATCTCACCAGTGAGTCATCAAGAAGTTTTTTGGCAACCTCTTCTGGTTTGACAAGACCACCTGTTTCAGATATAAGTTTAGTTTCAACAGGTTTTGTCTTGTTTTCAATTTCAAACCCAGGTGTGTCAGTGTCTGGAGGTAAAGCCAGAGTAACTGAAATGTTAAAATTTTTCACTTCCATATAAAGGGATTCAGCAAACCCTCTCAAGGCAAATTTACAAGCAGAGTAAACTGAATATCCAAACATGCCTGTCAAGGCTACTTGTGATGCTGTCAACACAATGATTCCTTCTTTCCTTTGCTTGAACTTAGATACAATTGCTTTAACTGGATAAAAGCTTCCTAAAAAGTTAACATCAACAAGTTGTTTTACTTGTTGCTTAGTGAAGTCCTCAACTCTTCCACAAATTGCCATGCCTGCACAGTTCACCAACATATATATGGGACCAACAATTTCTTCTAATTCACATAGGTTGTTCTCAATGTCTTCATAGTTAGCCACATCTACTGACACTTTTGTGAACATTTGTTCTTCATAAACACAGTGATTTTTAATTTCTGCTAGGGATTCTTCTAACTTCTCAACATTTCTTGCAATTATTGTAACATGAGCACCCCTTTGAGCTGCAAGAATTGCAACTGATTTGCCTATTCCACTAGAGCCACCGGTGACAACAATGTGTTTTCCTTTTATTGACTTCATTGGTTTGGAATAAATGTATTTTTTCCAAGCAAGAAACAGTAAAAGTGCCGGCAAGATGAAAAGTATTAACATTTTGAGACTTTTATCGATGAAAATTACAACAAAAGTTGATGATAGCAAACATAAATGTAAATAACGAACATAACCAAACTTTTAGAGCACTGAGCGAGAGTGACAGATACATCAGAACCGGATTTAAGTAAGGGCACCAAAGCTGCAGCCTTGGGAGGCCCATTGAAATCATATACTATCAGTGCTATATAGTATATGATTTCTATGGAGGGGGGGGGCCACAATAGAAATTTTTACACACTTTCATACATTGGGCTAGAAAAATACGATTCTTTCGAAATCCTTCATTACAAACATATGTGGTCAGGTGGTCTCAAAATCAGCTAATTTTGCTGTTGATATATCGTATCTCATGGGTCTGCAAGAAAGTAGGTACTATATATGGTCACGTGGGACATTTGTATGGTCAACAACTAAAACGACCAATCAATACCTTAGTACTTTCAACCCTCCCGGACCTACAAAACAAGTAACCTGGATAACGGATCTAACGTAAGCAATAAGATCTATGGTATTGATAGTTCATTCACTGAGTGCCACTGAACTCAAAAGTTCAGTGAGTAAGGCAGTGCGCAACTCACGATGATAATTCAAAAATTCCAATACTGGGACTCCATTATCTTAATTTTTGCTCATTTCTCGTGAATTTGGCGATGCTGTGACCTTGAAATAATACGATAGTTCCTACCTCTGGTTCCTACTAAATAAAGGGAAATATCCTGATAGAACCGCTGTTAACCGAAGAAACCGTTTTGATTTTTAGGGGTTCCGTTTCCAAACCATTGAATAATAAAAGTTTTAATATGGGTTCGGTCACGGTTTCTGGTCCAAGGTTTCGGTTCACAAAATATTGTAGGATAGGTTCCGTTCCGGTTTTCGGTTCATAGCGGTTCCGGTCCGGATCCCTTCTTGCACCATGGCTATGTTCCGTTTCCAAAGTTGATTAACCGAGCGGTTCTGGTAAAGAAGTCGGTGGTCGGTTCACGAAATTGCTTATGCTAGATCCGGTATCCAGGTTATTCGTTTTGTAGGTCCGGTGGGGGGGTTGAAAGTGTGGTACTAAGCCATTGATTGGTCGTTTGTTGTTGACCATACAAATGTGTTGTCCCACGTGACCATAGTACTTACTTTCTTGCAGACCCCTCTAGACCAAAAAAATACTACGGGATGCCGGATCTAGCGTAAGCAATAAGATCTAAGGGTAAATCAGTGGTTGACAGATATGCCGGTTTATATACGAAACGCAGCGCAGGTCAGTCGTCACTTGTCAAAGACAAAAACAATTTTCGAATTTTCAATGTTTCATAATCTGAAAAAGATTACAATAAATATTTAACTACTGTAAATATGGCTTTCAAATATACATTATGTACTTATAAGAATATTAATTATTCATAATAAGATCCATATTAATATTTATTTACACACATACATAAATTATGAAATTATTGTCACTTGTCACATTCACCGAGAAACCGATGATTTTCGACCGGTTGCTCTATATAAGTAAGGATTTTTTCAGGAATCGTTTTCTGTAATTAACCAGGTTCCAGTTTTCAGTCGGTAAATGAGGTGACCACTGACCAGTATTAAGCCTAGTTCATGTTAGAACGAGGTGACCACTGACCAGTATTAAGCCTAAGAACGATTGCGATTATTTTATATTATTTTATTAGTACTTTCAACGTTTCAACCTCCTCGGACCTACAAAATAAATAACCTGTATACCGGATCTAGCATTATAAGATCTATGATATTATGAAAACATCACGTGGCGCCATCACGCATTTTTTCTCTAAAGTTATGATTCGTTAATCGTTATATTCTTGTATGGTTAAAGGTTAAAGTAAATAAATATTAGAATTATGCTAATATTTGAATTATAAAGCCTACACATATCCTCGAAATGGATTTTGATAGTCCTGATGTTATGAAAGATTTTCCTGGCTTATACGCATCAGAATTGAGTAAAAAGTGTAGCAATGATAGTGATTGTAAGATGTCAATAGCATATCATAACAATTTCTATTGGTGTTGTACTTGTAATTACAGATAGCGACGAAACTGAAAAAGGAGTTAAAAAGGATACATTGATTGGAAAAAAAAAGGACAAGAAGGATAAAAAAGATAAAGAGCTTGGGTATGCTGCTCTGGAAGGAGAAAGTTCTGATGAAGGAAGCAAATCGAGGTAGGTGTTTGGGGATAATTTCGGCTCTCAATATATTGTTTGAATTGTTTGTAGAAGCCCTGCAAAGTCGAAAAAATCTAAATCATTTAAGTTCACTACAAAGTCCAAAGAGAAACGTGACAAATCAAGAGATAAAGATGTTCCAGACAAGAAAAAAGACAAAGAAAAGAAAGTGGATAAAAAATATGAAAAGGACAAAGGAAAGAAAGTGAAACAATGCATGGAAGAAACAATTGATATAGCTGGTAAAGACCTCCAATTACCACTTTTTTTTTTATTCATGATTTGTGATTACAGAAGTACTACCAGTATTTGGGGTGAGCTTAGAGCTATCTGTTGAGAGAAGCAGATGCCATGATGGTGTAGATATTCCTCTACCCATTAGAGAAAGTATTGATTATGTAGAAACAATAGGCATAGTATTTGAAGGAGTGTACAAAATAAGTGGTACAAAAACTAAAGTTTCACAAATAAGAAGAATGTATAACCACAGGCAAACTGTTAAACTATGTGATTATGATGTCCCCACAGCTACTAGTTTACTCAAAATGTTCTTGAGGTAGGAACTCCCATGGCATTGAAAATTGATTTGTTTAACTAGATTTTTTCAAGGGATCTTCCTGAACCAATTTTCACCAATGACCTATTGATACGTTTTGAAGAAGCTGGTGCCATTCTCAATTCAAATACAAGAGAGAAGCATTTGAAGATTCTTGTGGAACATTTACCTACTTTGAACAGACTTCTTTTATCATGGCTGATAGTGCATTTACACAATGTTTCTCTGAATGTATGTGGATTTTTGTAAAGATTATAGCCATAATTTATTATCAGACAAATTATTTCAGGAAAAGATTAACAAAATGAACATACATAGCCTTTCTGCTGCTCTGAATCACACTTTTCATGTTTCATCAAGATTGCTGCAAGCCCTTTTACTTCATAGCCAGGCATTGTTCTCTGATGTTGCCATATTCAAGTACATACCACCCCTCAATTCTGGAGCCCAACTTCCAGACAAACCCAGCATGTTAGAAGGAGAGCTCAAGAAGCAGGAATCATTATTGTCTCAGATCCATAAAGAGATGAATGTTGGTTGCATATCCAAGGAAAGAGAAGAGAAATTGTGGGAAGTACAAAGGATTATAACACAATTGAAGGTGATGGTGTTTTTCAAATGATTAAATGATAAAATAAATTCTGATTTTTTGTAGAGGAAATTGAAGATAGTACAAAAAGTCCAAGAAACACTTGAGAAGAGTGATGAAAAAATCAGTTTAGAGGATGAAAAGGAAGTTGGACATGAACAGAATGTCAAACAAGAAAGGGCTGATATCACAGAATTGAATAATAAAGAGAGTGAAGATAGTATATCAGTGAAATCTGTTCATTCCATAGCAGCATCTGATTCTGTAGAACCAGAATCAAGTCCCCAGAAAAGGGAAATTCTAGAAATCCAAGCATCAAAGGAATCTGCCTGCTCAGAGGAGGAATTAAAAAATGATTTCCTCTTTGATGATGATATTGTATTGCTAACTTACAAAAGGAATGGTTTAACACACTTGAAAGAAAAACTCATGAGAGAAATGAACTCTGAGAGGAAGGAAATTGAGAGTTTGAAAGCTTTAATCAATGAGACATGTACTGCAGGTGTAAGTGCTTCAAAACAAGTCATACCTAAAAAAGAATGCTTAGATGAAGTGATGGCACTTTTGCACAAAGAGAATCAAATTTTACAGATCAAAAAGATCAATTTAGTCAGAGAGATTATTGAACAGAAAGAATTGTGTATAGAATTGAGTGCTCAACTAAGGTTAGCAGCAAATGACAAATATTCCAACTTTTGAAAACAATTGTTGTTCAGAGATATACATTTTTACAGATTGTGGTATTTCCTGTATCTTCAACTTCATTGATTTATTGCTGATCAATCAGGTATTTTGAATTCATAAAAATTCATTCACATCCAAACCCACAAATGAGACCATACCATATTGATAAAAAAAATCATTCTTGAGTTTTTCTTCAGTCTTGAAGTGAAATGCAGAATGAGCTAGGCCTAATAATTTTGTTCTAGGAATATTGCTGGAATGTATTAGTGGTAGATTATTTTCATTCTCAGGCTGATTCATGAATTGGAATAAAATAGATTCCATCAGAATCTGCAATTCGAAAATCAACCTTTCAAATACAATTTTGATGTCATTCAGGGTACAGGGTCTTCACATATATTTTGAACCCCCTCTTATCCATAGCTACTTTGACCATCTGTCTGAAAAAATACCTAAAAAATCTAAATTTGTACGTCATTTATCTCAAAATCGTACATATATATCTGAAATCAGAAAAATATACTGCATCCAATAGTAGCAGAATATAAAGGGTGTTCCATTTAAATTAATACTTATGGTGCCCATACCTTTTTTTTCAGATCTTCAACTGTTTTTCCATTCACACATATGAAAATTACATAAAAAAATACATCAGATTATTTTTGGGAAAAAAATTAACAATAGATAAAAAAGTTTAGAGGGGGTTCAAAATATACTTGAAGACCCTGTACTCGAAGAGTGAAAGATTGATCAGAAAACTTTTTTCACAGAGCACTATCAAGATTTTGTCACTAGTTTATCTTTGCTAGTTTTGTAATGATACAAATTTTTGATTTTTGTCGTTCTGGGATTATCAATGGAATCATAGAGGTAGCTCATTTTCAAGTTCCATGCATAACATGTTATGCCGACTAGATATTCTTTAATTTTATGATATTATCCACTCATTTTTTGAGATGCAAAGTCGCTCATGAATTTGTTATACTATTTTATATGTTTTTATGTTATTGTGCTGATGAATTTGTTGATGTTTGTATCGTATCTGACACTGAGGTGAGGGTCAGTAATGAGATATTTATTATTTATATTGAGCTAAATTTTTATACTGATTATGTTGCATGATTCAATTCACCAGTTACAATACTGAAGGCATAAGATTCGATATATCCAATGATTTGTTTCTTGATTTCTTTTAGTATCTGCATTATATGCAGTTTCGACATTTTTTAGTCTTTCAGTGATTCAATGTTTTCATGTCTTATACCTATATTTTTTGTTTTTCATTCAACGGAACGGTATTTGAGCAAAATATGTGTACATATTTTTAATATCTCACATTTTATGGTTCATTCAATGATAGATTGTTTCATGTGCCATCTTTAATCTCATTTGAATAAAAATATTTTTCTAATTTCATATTCAACAGTGACACGTTTTATAGACGTTCACGTTGAATATTGTGTTATTTGTTGCTGCATGAATATGTTTCAATTTAAATGTAAATGTAAAAATTAGTAACTGATACTATGATAATTTATTAGAGACAGTCCTAAGTAGATGTAATATATATCTTGATCTTTTTGTAATTCTGGTGCCAAACTTGTTCGTTATTGACAACAAAGACACAACATTTATATCTTCATTTTTTTAAACGGATCAATTCTAATATACAGTGTAATATTTTTTAATTTAACCGTACCTACCTTATACTTCTGATATATGTTATAAAAAGAATATTTTCTTGAATCAAAACATTGATGGTAAATGGTAAATGTCGTGAGTGCATATTCTATCTACCTACTTAAATTTCTAGTCGTTTAAAAACTCAATCCGAAATGAGTTGACAAACATTTCGAATTCAGATGCTGATTTCATCTCTGTATGTTTGAGATGTATAAACACAAGATGTGTCATTTCTCCGTATCAGTTAATGTATCTTGTTAAGTATTATCATTTCAGTAGGCAAATAATTGTGATATTTTCATGTGTATAAAGAATCTTACCAGTAATTTAACAGTATTTGCTTTTCTTACCCAGAATATCCTAATATTCAGACTTCACTAATTCCAAAGATTTTTGAAATCGCGTTATATACTTTCAGTAATATTTATTATCTAAATTATCCAACGTTTTATTCAATTATACCCTTGATTAATACTCAAGAATTATACTGAATCCAGTAAAAGTGGAAAACTGATTGCAGTACAATATTTTTTGAGGAAATAAAGTTGACATCTGGCTTCGCTAGTGGCATAGATTCAGGATTTGAGAATGTAAAGAAAATATTTTCATATTTAGTGCATAAACTTACGTAAAAATAAATAAATAAGGTGAATTTAATGATGTCCGTTTTTCGAGCTAAACCATGGGAATCTCAGTTATTATAAGAGATACGAGGTCGGTTAAATTGGGACAAAGTTGAGCCTGTTTATGCTGAAAAATTATGTGAAAAAAAATTTCAACTATGATTTTTAGTTTTTGAATTAATAAAAAAAACTGAAATTTGAAATTTTTTCAAGCGAAATCCAAAAGAACTGGACCTTTCTAACTAGGACGTTTTTGAGGCACTTTGTTACAAGGAATCTAAATTTGTCATCGTATTTTCCAAGGCGTTCTTGATGTCCGAGATACAACAGTCGACTTTGGTTTTTGTTATGGGCGCCATATTGGATTTTTACATTTTTGAATAGTCTTTCCTTCTCTTTTTCGAAACAAATCATGTTGCTTGGAAACTACACGAGCGCACAGCGCGAGTGTGGCTTCCCAAAATCTGTCACTTTCGAAATACAATGATGTGACACACAAAATATGTTTGAATCTTACATGCTAATCAAGATTGAAAAAAAAGATGTTTTCACGAAGAGTGCTTTGAAAATAACGACCACAAAAACTAAATTTTGATAGTTCAATTGAGGATAAGGAACGTTCACAATTCTGTCAAGTTAATCATTTAAAAACTGAGGTTTTGAGTTAGGAACAAACTTGACAGGCAAGCTAGAAGTTTTTCCTCCGAAAAACGAAGCAAAATTATTAAATGCATAAGATGTTTGAATACTCCACCATTCACTTCTAATTTTACTCGTTCTCAGCTAAGCAATATCATTGATGGGTACAATTTTAAGAAATCGTTCTTCATTCCCATAAACAATAATCCAGTATTATTTCTTGTAAGATCTGATTCTTGGAATCGTATGTATCCATCGATTGAGCTATCAGAATTCGGGGTGAAGTGTTCAGAAGTGAATGGTGGAATATTCGAACATCTTTAATGACTTTGTTTTGCGAAGAAAAAACTTTTATGACTTTAAATGTCGTTCCTAATCTTGGTTTTCATGTAAGTAAGCTTCCAAGTGCAATCAAATTATCAGAATTCAATTTGTTAAACAAAATTTTTGGCATTCCTTCCAAAGCACTCTACGCAAAAACGATTTTTTGCCATTTCTGAGCAGCATGTATGATTTGATTATATATATTGATACGTCATTGTAATCAGAAAAAAATAGACTTTGCAAAAATGCACAAATCCAATATGGCGCTCGAAGGAAAAACCAAAATTGAGTGTTTCTATCTCTGACATCAAGCACGCAACGGAAAATACGATGACAGATTCAGATTCCTTGTGAAGAAGTGCCTGAAGAACGTCCAAGTCAAAAACGTCTAGTTCACTTCGTTTTCGCTAGAAAAAATAAAAACGAAAACTGCAAATTTCCGTTTTTCCCAATATTTCAAAAATGAAAAATAAAAAATGAAATTTTCTTTCAGCATAAAATTGCGCAGCTTTGCCCTAATTTAACCGACCTCGTATTTCTTATAATAATTTAGATCCCCATGGTTAATATCGAAAAACGGGCACCCGGTATAGTTTGACTTGGAAGGAACGACAGCGTCGAAACTAATAAAAAAGATGAACAAATTTATTGTCTCATTTTCCATGGGACACACTGTGTATTCTCTCCCAATATCACCCAGCTGGCTTGCACGATGTTCTACGAACTTAAAAAGTCACGATTAACATGTATTTCAATCTGATATCAATCTCGTAGTACCCAAAACGGGACAATCCCATTTATGAAAAAAAAAAAATCGTGCACCACGATAAAAGATATTCTATTTCAATCGACAATCTCTTGTTGGTTTCATATATTATGACTAACTTGTTTATTGATCATCAAAACTACTATATTCATTATTTACATATGTTCCATCACCATTCCTACACACTGAGAAAACTCGGCCAAGTAAATCGTTTACTCGAAAAAATTCGATTGTGACGGGTACATTTTTACTTACTGTAGAAATATGAGGTACCAACCGTAGAAAAAAACGTTTTTTTGAAAGTTTTTTTTTTGCAGTAATCGATCATTGAATTATGTTCCTGAAACAAAATCACTTGCTCTTAGCGAACTCATCGATAACGACAATCGATCAAGTCGAATGGGGTAGTCTACAACTCACCAATGGCTATTAACCATTATTTTGTTCGGGCATATTCGACGTTGTTCGGGTGCAAGTTTTGTTGGTGAAAGGGTTATACGGTATACCCACAGATGGTTATACATAACTTGCCAAATTAGTCGATAGCACAAATCGATCACGGCCGTAGCGTTATTGAGTATGTTCGCGTTGAGAGGTGTTCTGACGTTCGAGATATAGCGGCTCATGTATCACAGTTGCACCAATTGACCATATTCAATAGATATCGGTGGCAGCTTCTTAGCGTTCTAGGCTTGGTACTAATCTGTCATAAATGTCGACTGTCATCAATGTCAACTATCATTAATGTCAACTGTCATTTAATTTGATCGTTTTGATATCCTGGTTTTATATTATATTTCATTATAAATATGAAATAACCAAACATGTATATGAATAGAAAAATATTGATGACTTGATGGGCTTATCTGAACTCATTCACAACTGACATTTATGACTATTGACGTTGATGACAGATTATTTATTGCCAACTTAAGAATGCTCCAAAAGCTGCCACCGAAAGCTGTTGAATATGGTCAATTATGATTAATTCTTGCGTTGTTGATGGTTCATGAAGTTTTGAAAGTATATATCTATACCTCATTGTTTCCACAGACAATCATTCGATTGGACGCAGTTCAGCAATAAGAAGAGATCGATCCACAATCCCAATATAGATTCGAATTACTTTTCGAATTCGTCAATAAAGGTTATATGCCCTTCCATGACTTACATATTATTTCGAATGAGATATTTGTTGGTATATTTCTACAAAATTTGAATAAGTTCGAGAAATAATATATATAACTAAAACACTTGTATTGTTGCTTGGTTTCTTTCCGCGAACCTTATTAGGTTTTCCTCTCATACATTCAAAAGACAAAAAAAATAGAAATGGATCATGGATGACGAGTAAATGAATCGCTGATGTTGAGTGAATAACACTTGGGGCTATTCATCAGTTTAATTCTGGCAATTTACTTGCATTATACTGATAGGAAAACAGTTCACTTGCTATAAGTGAGTTAGATGATACTCAGCAAGTGATGTGTTCAATAATGATTATCGATATATTATATAATAAAACAGAAAAATAGTGGTAAGTGTTCGTTTTCGAGAACACACATTTTCTTAAGGTTATAAACTTGCTTTCTTGTCCCATATAGTATTCGAGTTTTTACCAGCCTTTATTGAATTTTCACCTATGGTTAGAGAATTTTTTTCTCCGTGTAGCTATATCCTATTACAATCAGCAAAGCGTGATCATCAGTCGGGCTCTGGCGGTTACGAATCGCATCGCATTTCGCATTATAGTGAATTAGTTTCTTCTTCACTGAAGTCTACAATGACGAATTTTACGTGTGAGTAAAAATATATGTTCATAAAATACAAATACCTTTTGGTATTAGTTGACATATATACATCTTCATTACTTTAGTCTTCTGGTTCATCAACGTACCTCTGTATTTTGTGAATGATGATATTGTTTGCCTTGAACTAAAATTTTCAAATTATGGTTGTTTACAATAAATATTTATGATATGCCTACATATATACAGGGTGACAATTTCGCTTGTCACTTTGAGAAATGTTAGAGATTAGAAAATGGTTGAATGATGGCAGAAGTGCGCTATTTTGAATCTTCGATGAACATGACTTAAGATCGTGTTGTTGACCTTCATTCATCTTCTGGTTGTACTCATTAATGATTGATAACTATAGAGATAGGTCTTCTGGGGCAGACTGGGAGGCCGGGCGATCGGGAATCGCCCGCGATGGGCCGGTGCCTCTTGGGGCCGGTACATTCAGTAAAGATTTTCAATAATTACGAAAAGATCGAGGAAAAGATGCATATACAATATGAATTATATGAAAACGAATTGGTTTGAACAATTGTGAGAAAATGTGCGACTCAACGGATGTGAGGGACCAAACACTGAAACACTATATAGTTGAGGTGACAAAAAGGACATTTTAGCGTGAGTGGTAAAACTGTGATTCTTTACATTTTCCTGATCCACCTGATCATCCATAATTAACAGAAAACGCAATAAGGACGGTTGATGTTTCAAAATGGAACTGACTGTTTTTACTCCGAAGTAGGAAAGCTTGTAACTTACTCCATAAGAAGTGTCTTTTGGGTGATAAGAATTATGGACGCAAAATCATTAGTTTTTCATGAAATGTATATGTTGTTTCCATATTTAGCATAAATATAATTTGTACGCTGAGGCCTATTCAAGTTTAAAGAAAATTTATAAACACAGGAAGCCCGCTTTTCGAGCTTATAACCATGAGTATCTCGGTTATTATACAAAGTTGAGCATTTTCATGCTGAACAATTTATGTGAAAGAAAATTGTATGTATTTACTTATCTTTTCAGTTTTTGAATTAATGAAAAAAAAACTGAAATTTGATATTTTAGTTTTTATTTATTCTAGCTGAAACCATAAGAACTGGACGTTTCTAACTATGACGTTCTTAAGGCACTTTCTTACAAGAAAACTACATCTGTCATCGTATTCTACAAGGCGTTTTTGATGTCAGAAATACAACAGTCGACTTAGGATTTTCTTATGGGCGCCATATTGGATTTTTGCACTTTTGAAAAGTCTGTCACTTTCTGAATACAATGATGTGGCACTCGATATGTTTGAATCTTGCATGCTAATCAAATGAGAAAACACCGTTTTTACGAAGAGTGCTTCGAAAATAATGCCAGCAATTTTGTTTAACAAGAACTAAATTTTGATACTTCAATTGAGGATAAGGAACGTTCACATTTCTGTCAAGCTTATACCTTCTTGAAAACGAAGGTTCAAAGTTTGGAACGAACGACTTGACAAGAAAGCTCCGTAAAATTATTAAATATAGGTACATGACAATATAAAGTTATAAATGATGCTCGAATACTCCACCATTCTCATCTAGACATAAATAATTCAGTAGTACTTCTTCCCAGCTCAGCAATATCATCGATGGGTACAATTTTAAGAAATCTTTCGTCATTCCCCATAAACAATAATCCAGTATTCTTTCTTTTGAGATTGAGCTATTCAGAACTTATAGGTTGAAGAATAAAATTGTGTTTAGAAGTGGATGGTAGAATATTCGAGAATGTCGTTCCTAATTCAAAATAACCATTTTTTTGTGTATGTAAGCACCCAAGTTCAATTAAACTATCAGATTTTTTTGTCATTTTTTCCAAAGCACTATTGGCAAAAACGATTTTCTGCCAATTTTGACCATCAGCATGTAAGATTCGAACATATCGAGTATAGGTAATATTAATAAAAAAAAAAACTTTTTAAAAATGTGAGAATCCAAATATGGCGACCATAAGAAAAACCAAAGTTGAGTGTTGTATCTCTGACATGAAGAAAGCAATGAAAAATACGATGACAGATTTAGATTCCTTGTGAAGAAGTGCCTCAGAACGTCCTAGTTAAATACGTACAGTTTGCTTAGTTTTCGATTGAAAAAATAAAAACGAAAACTACAAATTTCCGTTTTTTTTTCAATATTTCAAATACGAAAAATGATACATTGCGCACTTTTGCCCCAATTTAACAGACCTCGTATATTTTATAATAACCGTATATTTTGACGCTCTCAAGTTCACAAAAGTTCTTTCTGAATTGAAATTTATTCTGAATAGTGTAAAGAAACATTTGGAGACTTTCATGTTAATGACTAATGAGCTACGAAAATGACTTGTTAATGCTTTCAATCGAGGGTGTTGATGTTATCATTGACATAGTTGCGAAATTTCAAATTCATGAGGAATTTTGTTTGTTGCTATATGTTTATTTTGTTTTCTTAATATTAACCAAAGTTTGTTTTTTTTTTTCATAGAAATTTTGCCTACTTTCATTTTTGTGACAATATGCTTTTTCTTTAATACATTCGATATACCTCCCAAAAACCTATATATAGTTGGGCCGGTAAGGTTAAAATCGCCCGGGCCGATTCAATGGTCCAGTCCGCCTCTGTAGGTCTTTCAACCTCATCAAAGTTCAGCCAGTATACAGGGTTATTCAAATTTGACGCTCATTAATGGGATATATAGAGAACTGTGAGAGATATGATCGAAGAGCAAGATTGGGGCGAAGTTAAGTAATTTTATCTCTTTTAGTTTTCTTATATTTGAACAGAATTTTGGAATTATAATTTTCATTCTTTTCTTGCTTTATCAATGAAGATTCACCAAAATTTACATTTTCAGAGTTCGAATTCGACTTTTCTAATTCCCGTGACTATCTTCTTTTTTTAAATAGGGAGATGCATCCTTTTCCTCAACAAATAGTTCTCAATCATGCCGAAACCACATTTGGGGATAATTGTGATGCTTAACACTGTAGGACAATTATTATTTTTTTAGATGTTGATTTATACATTTTCGTAATTAAAGATCAGTTCAAATGGCCAAAAGGATGGTTATCGTCGATATTAATATTTGTAATATTGATTACAATTGAAACAAAATAATTCATTAGGTTATGTACTGAAATATGTCTGGCGAATAAATATTATAATCATTATAGGCCATCAATAAGATTAGACACCGCAAGATTTTTTCAGTTGGGTTTGAAACGAGATATAGCATTATTATACTGTGTATTTATTATAAATAAAGATTGTTATTATTTATTTTTCAGGTTTCTTTATAGTTCTGTTTTTGATAGCATCAACATATTCACAGTCAATAAATATCGGAGATTCTGTGAATTCTTTCGGGATCAACCTACTAGGAGTGAGTAAAGAAAACGTTTCCTTAACAATTAATACTTCCGAGGTGAAATTCGGCAACTAAAGAATTGATGGCAACTTGGCTTTTCGATTTAATATAGGTACTATTATATTTTCATTGAACATTTATGTTGAATAATTATTTTCAGGAAACTCTGAACCAGGCTGGCGATTTGATAAATATAGCTGTCTCGCCATATACAGTATGGACATTGATGACTATTATATCGGAAGGATCGATGGAAAACACTGCCCGACAATTAGAAACCACTTTAAAATTACCTACGAACAAAACTACCCTCAGAAAGTCATTCCTGCAACATTCCAATATTTTGCAGGTAAAAGCACAGTTGATTATCTAACAAAATGTTATTTGAACTTGTTTTGTGCCATCTCTGATGATGAATAATCAGAATAATGATGATTACCGATATTCTAGATGCAATCCGATGGCATCACTCTGGAAATCGACAATGCAATCTTCACGAACGATGAATTTCCCGTGAAAAGGCCTTTCCAAGATATATCTCAAACATATTATGGAGTTAAAACTCATTCTGCGAATTTCAAAAACTCAGACCAAGCAGCAAGTGTCATCAATAAGTATGTTGCAAGAGCTACAAGAAATAGGTTGCCGACATTTGTGAACTCAGGTATTTATCCTTATATCATGTTTATAGGGAAATATGCAACATTCAACTCATTAAGCTCAGAATATTCTGAAGGCAGGACAAAAAAAAAATCTGCCAAAATGTAGCTTAACTAGTTCAATGAAATACTACTTTATAAAGGCTTGAATCAATTCAATAAGTTACCTCAAGATATAAAAAATAGCAAAAGTTTATATATATTCAAATCCAAACTGAATGATTATATAAAAATAAATAATATGGTATAAATGAAATGATTATACTTGAATGTTTTTATGATGAGAAATGATTTTTTTTCTCCTTATTTTGAACTATTATTTCTATATGCATTCATCTATGTTTTCATGATTTTCAATTATATTTTCAAAATATCACTATTATATTTGGGTCTGAATAAGTGTTACATTTAATTTTAAGCACATTTTTTTTGTATATGTATTACCTGATATTAATGTAATGTTTGTATATTACTCATTCATTCATTCATCAAATGAGCCATTGTTCTTTCAGATGATGTGGCATATGCCCAGGTCATCATGACAAGTATACTGTATTTCAAAGGCGTGTGGAACATCCCATTCGACAGAAATGCTACGCGTACGGAATCATTCTATGACGATAAGAACAACAAAATCGGGGATGTCGAGATGATGTACCAATTCGGAGCATTCGCCTATGCCCGAATAGAAAAATTGAATTCCTTCGCTGTAGAACTACCCTATGGAAAGGTGAGTATCGACATAGGTTTGTTCTAGCAACGATTTCGAATAGTTTGTAATCGTCCGGAGCATGCGCATACTGATTTATGCGTCTATTAAATCAGTATGCGCATGCTCCGGACCTTATAATTCCAAACAGACCTTGACCAATCAGATCCTGCTTTGCTGCAGAAGTAGTGATTTTTTTGGACTTCTAAGACATGTCTGCGAATCGTCTCATGCTTCTAATTTTTCTTAGGATAGAAAGATGTCCATGATTGTTATACTTCCGTTCAAAGGTGCAAGTCTATCAGGAGTACTGAACTCGATGACCAACATGGAGTTTTCTTCAATTTTGTCTACATTGGATACGTCATTTCAACGATTTTATGATGATAAAATGTATGTGTATATACCACGGTTCAAAGTAGACTCCAATTTCAACATGAATACTGTTCTTAAAAAGGTGAGAAAGTCACTTACAAAATTTTCAGCACAAATAATCCGCAAGGGTTTTCTTCTGACATGGAATTATGCAATATATAGATCATTCGACTATTCCATGCTCTATATGTTGTGTTTCTCCTTAATCTGGATCAAAACTTCAAAAATCAATAGGTACCTAACATATATAACTGCTCTCGAATAAATATTTTACTATATTTCCAGATTGGTATCAAGGACGTCTTCGATATATCCAAAGCAAATCTTTTGAACATGTTCGACCAATATCTGTACTTATCAAGGTTGATTCAAAGGGCCGAGATAGAAGTTAATGAAGAAGGTACAGTAGCTACAAGTGCAGCAGGTACGTTGTATATAATCACTTATAAACTTTTGTTTTTTCTACCACAACACTAAACATGACCTCATATTCAACCGCAGCTGAGATCTTTGCAAGTACGAACACTCTGAACTGAATTTCTGAATGAATGTATAACGACGAAATAATTCGAAACCGTATGATTTCAGCGCTGTTTGATTGTATAATTTTTTTGTATCCTTGTCTTCTTTTTTGAATAATACTCATAACTTTCATACGACTACCTCACTTGAATAAATATAAGAAACCGCCAAAAGCGATCTTGATGATATTATTTTCGACCCGGCTATGATGATATATTAAAAATGAGAAAAATTTTTCCAACCAAACAAACTTTCGTTTATATCTCAAAAACAAAAGATTATAGCAAATTTTTGGTTTCGCCAATCAATTTGTCTCGAAAATAGAGAATGCGACCTGCATTTTCTGTATGTCCTATAGTTATGTACTGATGAGTCACCCTATACAATTTGTCCACCCTGTCCGACTGAACCAGAATGCCACAATTATTCTATTCACCCATCGCCTTGAGAAATTCAAAATGCTCGAATAATTCGCTTTTTCTTCCAGGTGCTGCTTTCGAAAATAAATCACGCCCTCCGAGATTCATTGCTAATAGACCTTTCCTTTATTTCATCGTGGATAAACCAACGGGAACGATGATTTTTGCAGGAAAAATCAGTAATCCGAATACTATCAAGAACGCTTGAGGAAATTTGCGAACAACTCATTTTTATTTGGATTGTGCACAATAAAACTTTTCATTTAAAAAAAGGATTATTCTTTTAGTGTGGATTCATGCAGCACCAAGCAACAAGTATCAATTAAAGATTATCAATTAACAATTAAGTATAAGTCATGCAGACAGGTAACATTTATAAATTAACGAGTAACAAGTGGAAGTTAGCCAACTTTTGACATTGACATTACAATTAAGAATTGAGAAATTTTGTGGATAGAACGCTCAAAACGATTAGATTCGTTAGGATGCCATCATTTGTCATTGTTTCTAATAGTGTAATGGTTTGCAGAATCAGGAGTATTTGGTTTATTCGTTTTTTTTGCTCATTTCATTGATAATATCATTTATTTCATCACTTTGAAATGACATTGAGCTTTCAATCATGTAACATTCAACATCTGATTTTTAATTATTAATTGTATTGTATATATACAACTTTATAATTGTTAATTTAGTTGAATCTATAAACCCAGCATCAGTCCAATGGTGGAATTTGACCTCTCATTATATATTTTTCCTTATTTCATTCATTTTGCCTTAAATTGATGATGTTATTTTGTTTGAGGGGACATCCTTGTATATGAAAAATATGCACCTTGGTCTTGCAAGACCATATCTATTTTATGAGATTATCAAAAACCAATTTTTTTTGTCTGCACGTATTTATGGGATTGACGGATCATCTCCCTTTATTACTAATCTTCAACATGGAAAAAAACTTGGCCGTGATGGCCAATTCCATTTCAGTAAACATCCTGAATTAAAGAAAAAAAATCATATTTTGATTTTAGAAAAAAAAAGCTATTAAAACTAAAAATATTCCAAGAAAAATTATTTTGTTCTCATGATTACTTTTTCCATTATTAGTTGATAATTGTTAATTGATAACTTTTACTTGATAATTGTTACTTGGTGCTGCAGGAATCCACACTGTTACGCTTTTGATCATGATGAGTTCTATCCATAGATCTTGTATGCTTACACTAGATCCAGCATCATGTAGTATTTAATTTTGTTTGGTATTAGAGGGGTCTGCAAGAAAGTAGGTACTATGATCACGTGGTACAACACATATGTATGGTCAAAAATTGAAACTACCATCAATCAATGGCTTAGTTCTTTCAACCTCCCCGGACCTACCAAACAAATAACCTGGATACCGTATCTAGCGTAAGCATATAAGATCTATGGTTCTATCAGTCGATTGTTTCAATTGTTTCGAATGGGTTTTTTACAGCATATACCATTTAATAGAGCGAAAACGAAACAAAGGCATTTCTTGTCATGATTTCATAAAACGGTTGAAAGTTAGTTATTGAATATGCCTTCCTTCCTTCCTTCCTACTTCAATATGGGCTCAACCGTTTGGAATAGTGCCTGAACTTTCGTGAAAAAATTGAATAGGATTAATTCATTGGGACACATGGTTGAGACATGGTTGGAGAAACGAAAGCGTCTGAATGCATTATTAGGTTTTCTTGGGGAGCGTCCATTGATTGATTACGTCAGGCGTTTTTGACGATTTTTTTACCCTTCTTTCCCCCCTAGTGAGATATCGTGAGATTTAGCTCAACCTCCACCCCCATCCTCCTCGAAATATTCATTCATTATAAATAAAAAAAAAACAATAATTTGCGAGTTGAGACTAGTATTTGAGGTAGCTCGAAAAGTAGGCTATAGAATAACAGCGATAATTGAACAATGAAAAATTGAATAATATTACGTCCACATTCCAGTGAAGAAACTTGTTTTACTCAATTCAACCCAATTTCCTCGCAATTTTATCCTGTTTTCTTGAGGGAAAAAATCACGTGATATTCGTTGGGACTCCCCCTCTCCCCAAAGTTAGATTAGATGAAATTTGGCTTCACCCTTTCCTCCCTTAAACGCCTTAGGTAATTAATGGACGCCCTCTTGGAACTTTTATTATTTAGTATATAGCC
Source organism: Chrysomela aeneicollis (assembly GCA_029955515.1). Taxonomy (NCBI): domain Eukaryota; kingdom Metazoa; phylum Arthropoda; class Insecta; order Coleoptera; family Chrysomelidae; genus Chrysomela; species Chrysomela aeneicollis. The sequence goes on along the minus strand of JARUHQ010000015.1, from coordinate 15,385,193 downwards.
ATTTCGGCGTTTTTCAACATTTTTTTGACCCTCATTTCTTTTTCAGGGAAAGTGAATGTTGAACAAATTACGTACTGAATAATACAGAGTGCCTAAGCATGTTGGTCAAATCTGTTATTGCTAATTGATAATTTTTGTCACCAGCTTCTGAATATTTCAATTGTAAATGGTACTTAAATGTTTATTCATTCTAGAAATTCGCATAGATATCCCAATCTTCCTCAGCTGCTATGCTGTTTGATATCACATGAAATGGTAATAGCACTCTTTAATCAAACAACAACAGAGCATTACTCACAGATCTTTCCAGATAAGTAAGTCAGCCTCCACTCCATTTTCTTGATCTTAATTGTCTCAATTGACGGGAGGTCAGAGGGCATCGCCGACTTTATTTTCTGCTAACTCTACAGAAATGCGGATGCTCTCAGAATTTGGGAATGCAAAGGATTATCTAATTGAACTAATTAGGAGCAAGTTTAGTAAATAATCTATTAATGTGTTGTTAATGATAACCGTCGATAAGTGAGTACAAAGGCGATTTCTCATTCTGGAGTATCAATAAACCATACACATCATTATCTTGTTAACCTTTAGCTTTCCTGGCTGAAGATCGCTTTTCAGAATGTACTCTTCTAGTCTATTGGCTGCGATTTCAGAATGGCTTTGTTGATGTGTAGAGCGATCGAAGCCCAATCAAACGTTCCTCTTTTTATCGTCTCCATCATGTCAGTTAAATTCATCAGGCAATTTAGCTTAGTTAAGTTTATTATTACTGTTCCAGCGGTGCGGTGTGGGTGAATTAGATTTCACAGTGGAGTTATGTGTGATTTTTTGATATATTTCATTTTCGAAATGGTGAGTGAATTCATACTTATTATCATTTGAATGAAAACAAAAACGACAGTATACATATCGACTATATTTAGCACTAAGATTTACTTGAAGGAAGGAATTGAGTGAATCGAATTCGTGAGGTGAACTTATAACAATCTCCTGCCTTATTTTTTATGTGCGCTTTTTTCTAATAATGGTATCGATTAATTGATTTCGATTCAAAAAGACAATTTGTATTCAGTATTGATGGTTATGATAAATTGGAATAGGTCGACGAATTTCTTCATTGGATAATTGAAGAGTTATTCGAAATATACTTTCAATGGTTTGTGCACTTCAAATTGATTGAAAAGAACCGACTATAAAAGTCCACTATCAACAATACCTTGATATTTTCATATTTCCCAAATCTATTTTATTGATATTTGTTTCAAGATATTTTTCAACTAACATGCCTATACAGGATGTCCGAGAAATATCAGATCAAAATGAAGTGGAAGCTAAGTTGGTATTTAAAGTTACTGGGCGTCAAATTCTTACTTGTTCATTTTAGCTTCAAATTCAGTAAATTCTTCTGTTTTTCAATTAATTCGACGCTCAATACAGCTAGAACTAATTCCAATTGTGTTCAATTTACTAAAGTTCTATATGGCCCTTTGGTTTTGATGTATTTACGCCAAATTATGAGGAAGGGAAACCAATCGGTGAACCAGCGATTTGTTTTATTGAAATCTTTTTAGTTTCGTGAAATTTTCACAGAAGAAACTTAATGTTTTTTATCAAGTTACCATACATATTAAATAATGTAAAAAGCGCTGAGTTGGAACTTTCAATATTTTTTATCAATAAGTATTTTCTGATAGGTAAGTATATATAGGTATAATTGATTTCAAAACGTATCACCTGGGCACACCTGATCGATAATAATCCGAGACAAGCTATTGTTTTTATGCCAGTATGATAGTAAATAAGATTAAAATCGTAAAGTGGCTTTTGGAAAAACTTGTTTCCTCTGTAGTATGCTTTTCTACGTAGAAAATTACATTATCGTTATCAGATTGACATAAAAGAAATATACAAGGTAGTCTAGTTTTTAATGTTCCAATGAAAAATTTAAGGGAATTCGCTAAAATAGTTGTGGTTGGAGTTAAATATAAATATGATTGAATGGGACGACCCAGTAACCGCAAGTTCACCAAAATTCATTTCTGATTAGGATGATGCACAATCTTTTGTTTAAGCTCAATGTTGGTACACTATAATAATGATTTATCTGTGAATAGAATAGTTGTGAATTGGTGACAACGTACTTATACTTTGTTTACTGTTAAGATTTCGAATCGGATTAAAGAAGGCTGTATAATTCTTATCAAAATTTCGTCATTTAGGTGCTCACTTGAACAATATATGTTGTATATAGAAGTTATTTTTGATGCATTTCCACTGTCTATACACAATTCTTAATTTTTTTTCCAGCTATGAGTCACCATGGAGATTATGATATTCAGGACCTTACTGGTATACCTCATAATCGGCCATTACAATGTTAAAACTAGTTATGTTTGCAAAGCTGAACCTAAGTGTACAATTACCAGAGCACATAAAATGAAAGCTGCCGATTGCTATGACCGACAGTTCAAGAGTTTCCCGAAATGTCTGGACACTGATGTAGAAGTGAGTAGAATGTAAATGTAGAATTCAACATCACCCTTCTCAGTTCAAACTGATTTTCCAACCACTGCGACATCAATAGTCCAGCTTGAAATCGATTTCATTGAAATTTAAAATGATATTTCAAAAATTCTTATGTAAAAATGAAAAATGCAATGATAAACACGTAGTTTCGTTAGACACTTCTGTATAGATTACCCTGTATATTGGCAAATATAAAAGTTAGTGTTTATAATCAAGAATCTTACTGTATATTTGAAATCACAATAATTACTATATACAATAGTAGCAAAATATATTATTATAAAAATAATAAAGGATCATTTATTGACAAAAAAAACGATGAAAACATTTTAAAGGAGAGTTCAAAATTTCTGTGCCTATATAAACTCAACGTTGTAATAGAGAACCATGATTATTCTTTCATACTAAATGATATGAGAATGCAAAGTTTGAGAAATCGACGAACAACAAATGATATATGCTTCATTTTCAAATTGATAAAGGGAATGATTGTGTGTCCTAATTTGTTAGAGTTGATCGATTTCAATATACCAAACAGAACATTGAGAAATAATAACCTCTTTCGAATATCACATCATTCTACAAATTATGGCCAACACACACCACTTGAGAGAACATTATAAATTATAAATGAAAGCGAGTTAGACATTTTCCATGGATCAATTGATAGTTTCAAAAAACTTGTTAAATCTATGGTTTGATGATTATTCATTAGAATTTATTATACGTATATTTATTTTATTAATAGAATTTCATTAGTTTTTATAATATTCACCACATATTTGGATTGTGTATAGTTTTTTTGTAATGGGGTTTCCCGTAATAAATAAATAAATAAATAAAATATATGTACCTATATCGATAAGGTGATTCGAAAAACGGTTATATCCTCGTGAGATTCAATATAATGCCAGGTTTTTCATCTCACGTAATTGAAATTGAAATCAAATTGATCGTCCAGTAAATGGCCGTTTCCGTTTTCCGGTTGAACCTATTGCTCTCATTTCGAATGGAGTGAACTTGTTTGATGTGTTTATTGATGTGATTCATCCAGAGAAAAAAATTGCTACGCACTACGCAGTATAGAAAAAGGGTACATCAATATTTGTCCATGTGAACATCAGAAATAATTTTTTGTTATCAACATTTCAAGGGAAATACATTTATACTCACAGGGTGATGTGAACAATATGAAACGTTATTTCCAAATCTGATCCGAGATTTTGTTTTCAGGTGATCGACCTATCTTTCAACAGAATCAGAAAAGTGAGCAGATCCGACCTGGGCCAGTTCAAGTATTTAAAATTCCTGTACTTATCGGACAATCTGATTTACAACCTTGACGAAGACACTTTCCGTGATTGCGAAGACTTAACCACCCTCGACTTATCCCTGAATGCCTTGACGAAGTTGCCCGTGATGGTTTTTCAGTTGCCATCCCTGAAAACGCTCTACCTCAGCCAGAACCTGAACATGAACATAGTAGATTTGGCGGATCAGAATGAGCCCGCCCTGAGTCCATTGGTGCAAATGGACATCAGCTACACAACGGACGAGGACAATATTGCGAAATTTCCGAATTTCGGGACACTACCGTTTCTGGTCCAGCTCAATATCAGCGGGAACCAGTACTTCACGATGACACCAAGGGACTTCATGGGATTTTGTAATCTGCAGAAGTTGGTCAACAATAATGTGACCACTGATTTCGACGATGCTTGTGATTGCTGGAAGATCAACCATTGGCTGTCGGAAAAGAAAGTGAAGTTTTCAATGTTTTCATGTACAGTTGAGAAAACAGGTGAGTACCTCTCATTCTATGCCATATTCATCAGCTATACCAAACATATGCGCTGAGGCTCCTGGATTCTTTCCAAAGGAGAGCTGCTTGTTTGGTTGGTCCCCTTGCATCACTAATGGACTCATTTACCTCTTTTGAACATATATTTTCATAGGCGATGCTCATCGGAAATCATGCTTATTATTCCATAGTAGCCCTTCCATTGTCAAACTCGAACAACAAATAGTATATTATGATACAAGTTTTATGAAGTCCGTGTCTCACGGTCAAACTATTTGATCAAACTATGAAAGTGTGATGTCATCAATGACGTCACATCAAACAGCAGCTGAAATTAGAATATGTTCTAAATATTTTACCTGTTTGATGAAAAATTAAGATTAAAGTTCTTTGTAGACATCGAAAATCGAAACGTCAGAATACTAATAGACTTGAGTTTTGGACTGTTGGAAATGTCTGCTGCTTGAAATTGGACCGAGGAGCAAGTAAAGTTCCTAATAGATATCCATAGAAGCAATAAATAACTTTTGTATAACATCAGACAAAAAGATTACCACAAGAGTGATAAGATATCAGATGCACCGAATGATATTGCTAGTTATTCTCACGGCCAAATAACTGGTAGGTGTTCTGAATCACTCGTCATCCTTTCAATTGATAATAAGTACTAATATATTTCATAGAATCAGGAGTTCAATAGGGAACTGAGGTAGTTTCGTTTCTACTTCACTAACTCTGAAGGGACGGGCAACTTATCATGAAATACATATTTAGATTTTTTTGTGTATTATTCCTATTCATATAAATTGTTGAAAAAGCGAGACTCCACCTTGAATGTAGATTTCTCTTCCGTTATGATCAATCAACTTTAGAACTTTTTGAACAAACTTCTTCAAATCGTGTGAACATGATTTCTGCACATTTCAAACATTTCAATCAAATAGACAGAAATGACGTCACTTCAAACAAATTTTATCAAATAGTTTGACCGTGAGACACGGACTTAAGAGTGCTCCAAGTGAACAAGTGCGACAAAGTGTCTTATAAAACGTGTGTCATATGTAATTTTTTCTATTTTGAATTAATTTGAAAAAAAAAGGATTTAATATCGAAAAATTACAGAAACATCTTCGATTGGTAACAATGATGACATTGAAATAATTGAAATCTGACGCACGAGCGTACACGAGCAGTTTACAGTTGAGCGATTTTGATTTCTGCAATACCAGCGGTGACAAATTCAATGTTGTTGTTTTTACTGGTCAATTTAAATCAAATCACACTCTGAATTAAAATTTATCAATTAAAACATTGAGTTTTTCCCTGCTTATATCACCAAATCCAAATCGCTCAGAAGTAAGCTGGGCCTAACTCTTCAGACTTTCATTTGACAGTTCGATTGTACCAATCTCCGAATAATAAAAAATGCGCATCGAAATAGAGGCTATTTCGACACGCATTTGCGTTGCACAATGACTTGATTATACAACCAAAATAGAAAAACAACTTTTTCAGAAGACGCATTCCGACGTTTGACTGCATCATGAATCATTTGAGGGTAATTTTAGGTTTTCCACTCGTGCAGTCAAGAGATAGAAAAAGTTACTTATTTGATCAATGCCGCAATGACAGTAAATCATTATCTTAACAATCTTCACTCACTCTTTGACAGGTTTTACAAAGAAGCAGTGTAATCCGTCGTAATATCGTTTTTATTTCTATTAAAACCATTGGTTTGGCTAGGTTTCCATTATATGGAATGATGTGACAGTGGAAAAATCATGCATTATCACATATCTTTGAAGTGTTATTGCACAATTATTGATGATAAACATAATTGTATCTAATTTTACTATCTTACCATGTTACATGTTTCATTAGATGACATTATTGTTGGATAATCTATATAGAATATAAGATGATGTCATGATGGTAATCTCGAGTACAATTAAATTATACAGGGTGAAACCGAATAAGACCGAAAACCTCGTTTTACCTTACTCCATTTTGAGACAAGTTCCCATCAACCTCTGTCGAAAGTGTTGTAGATTGTAGATTGTAGGGGGGATCGTTAAGGCTGTGCAGCCTCTCAAGCACCTAGACCCATTAGATATTTTGTGCATAACCCTTAATTTATTCGAGGCTTCTTGCGAAGTTTATTAGTTTTCTGGGAACTAGGTGCCTGACATCGGAGGGCTCTAAGAAGGCCCCTTCCAGGAACTTGAGCCTCTTGCAGAAGAGTGCTGGGCATTCGCAAAGCAAATGTTCTGCAGTTTCAGCGTAGTTCTCGCAGTAGCGGCAACTATCACTCTCTGTTTTATCCATCTTTTTGAGGTGATACCTTAGAGGGCAGTGTCCAGTGAGGAGTCCCGTTACCAGTTTCAAGTCTTTTTTGTCCAACTCGAGAAGCTGTTAAGCTTTCCTTGGCGAAAGGCTCACTAGCCTTTTCGCTTGTCTTTGTCCTGGCACTTTATTCCAGTGAGATTTCATTTCATATGCTTCCCAGCGTCGGAACTCTTCTGTCGAAAGTGTTACGTTGATAGGCATTTTTTACCTCAAATTAAAGTTAGGATTATGTAAACGAAGTTGTCGTTTCTTTAATGACTCGCCCTGTATGATAAAAATTTTACACCACCTATGGCATTTCAAAAAAAGTTGCTACCTATAATAGATAAATGAGGATGACGAGAAGCTTAAATCATATTCCTTTATAATGGACTGAATTCGATATTGATAAACCATTTTTTTTTTCAGAATGTCTCTTTTCTGATTTCAAAGAAGAGGATTTAGCAGTACATGACCAGTGTAAAGTTCTTTATGAGGATATATTGAGGCAGTACAAAATTTGGAAGGTCTCCATAGGCGTAGGAATCACAGCAGTAATTCTAATTATACTCATCATCTTGTATTGTGTGGCCTACAAGAAAAAATGTATTCGTAAGAAGTCACCAACAGAGTCCCAAAAATCTGCTACACCTGATCATATGGGACTCATCCTCAATAACCAAAGAAGTGTTCCAAATGAATACCAGATGTGATATTTATTTCCGAACGATGAAAATTGTTCAATGCGTTCTAGAGGTTTTTCAGAGGTTGAATAAAATTTTGCAGATACAATCAATTGTCTTGTACTGCATGTTTTGTACCTGTGTGAAAGATACTAATAACGTGTTGTTTGTGATAAGATATTTATGATTTCTACTTTACTTACCTTATGTTATATTTTTCAATAAAGTGCTTCTTATGGAAAATGTTGGTATTATACAGTAATCTCCATATACCCATAGCAAACATATTTTGTTTCGTTTCACAATATAGTATATATTGTCTAACGATCTCATTTCTAACGAGTATATGATGTTTGTTGCATGAGCCGTAGGCTGAGAAAGAGAAGGTAGTTTCCAAATATTTTATTCGACAAGGAAGAATGTTCTGTCATTTCATTTTGGCTTGTATCTGCTCGTTTCTTGAATTCAAATGGAACAAAAAAGGAAGATTTGAAATATTCAAATTATGAAGGCAACGACATTTTGAGCCTTCGAGGCAGGTGGATGAATAAGGATTGATTCGTTCCCTATATTTTCGAAAATTTGCTAATGTTTACACACGAAATATAATTTATAAGACATGCGATCTCCACCCCTTATGAACAAGGTTCGTTATTTCGAATCATAAACTAATGAGGTTTTTTCTGTTACGTGCTCGTAGCAAATTGTGCGGTGAACTACCCCCTTTGGCATGAGTCCGACCGCGGAAAACTGTAGAGCAGAAGTTTCAGTTCCTCCACGCGGCATATCTCTTTAAATAAATAATTGGTGTCGGCGCTACACACGCCATCATCACTCCGCATTTGCCTATGATCTGTGGTGCACCTCAATGTAGAAAATACCACATGAGGCGCTCATTCTAGCTTTTCGAAAGCCTCGATTCGGAATATGAGCTGGTGTTCAATAGTAATAGTGGTGTGCTGTGTAGTTGATTTTTCGAGTAAGTTTCATATATGGTTGCTAGTTCGTAGATTGTCCCATCGATTTGCTCATTGTTGATTCTTCCTGCATTATTGCAATACATTGCATCCAATCTGATTTCGAGTATTGGTTGCCGCATAATCAGCTTGTTCATTGACATGAAATAGCAGTATGGGTATATGATTACGATGGAAATTATAATATCACACAGTTTTCTGCTTGAATATCCGACCACTGGTTCCACTTTCGTCACAAGAAAAGAATAATAATAAGAACTCATTGATGTGAATTGGGCACCTACGTGATATTTTAACAGGTCCTGAAATAATTGGTCATAATCAACATTTTTCCTAATTTTTTGTTAATAACGACATCCAGCATTGAAAACGCTGCTGCTGCTGCTGCTCAAACAAATAAACTGCGATTATTTTCAATTGATTTACAACCAATAACTGCTGCATTATTGTTTCATCGCAGCATAAGCTCATCTTAAGAGTGTAAAATATGGATATAATATATACGCAGTAAACTATATTCTGGATGAAACAAATGGTTAATTTCACTCGGAAAAATACAAGCCAGTTCGTTCTCTCGTAAAGGATGATCCAATAAATATTTTTCAGTTGCGATTGAAGAGGACTGCACAGACTTCCAGGGCCGAACAATAGAACATGGACTCTTGTATGTACCGGGCCCTGCTGTATGTACTATGTGTGTGTGTTACCACAGTGAACCTATGTGGTGCCAAGCAATATATTGCGACCCCCCTTATGTGAGTTTATATCACGGAAACCCCAATAATAAGAACGGATTGTATGAATTCCAGAGAACGTTCCTTTCCTTGCCATTTCATAAACATCCTTCGCAATGACATTAAATTTTGAAATTGTGTATACACTGGAACGCAGAGTATTATCATGGAGACCATCAGTAGATAAATTCGGAACATCCTACTCTTTATGCAACATTTAATTTCACGAAAACATTCATTTCAAACTGAAGTCTAACAAAAAAGAGCCACGTATGTATGCCTCAACCTCAACAACTTGTTATCTTGGCGCCAAGTAGTTATTTTTGTTCTGGTTCTCACGAAAAGGGATATCCTGTAATGTTCAGAGAACATCGTGAGAACCAAGGGAAAGAAGGTAGGAGTTGGCGTTCTTCTTAAATTTCTGGTGATCGTATGCCTCGGGGAACACCTTCCTAGGCAATGAGTTCCAAAGTCTCGATGTTCGTTGGGTGAACGAGTCTTTGGAAAGGGACGTTCTGCAACGTGATGCAAATTTCACCCAGTTTACAGAATACTGCATACCACTGAATAATTATTTCAACTCCCTCATAGACAATATCGTATAGCATATGTAGTATGTCTGATAGATGATATATATTAGGTGCATCCGATTTTCTTCACAATTTTTTTTGTATTCCACAGTTCTGCAATAAATTCCGAGTAGGGGAAAGATGTTGTGAGTTCGAATGTTTGGACCCACCAGGAGATGCTGCTTCGAAATTATTAGAAGAATACCGAAGAAATCGATTCAAGCCCAGTGGTGCTGCACGAAAAAATGAAAATGTATCTGTTTGCTTTATGATAGTCGTGCTAATTTTTCTCATTTTGTGATAATACTTATATGCACGCATATAGAAGATGCTATTGTGATACCACGTTTTCCAAATCGAATATATACCTTCGCATGGTTTCATTCTTTTTACAGTTCAAGTCAGCTTATTTAATCGAAAAACGACTGCCCATTCATTCAAGACACCCATTATCTAATTGAAAGCTATTTTCGTCGCGAATATTGAAGGTCCATACTGGATAGAGAACAGCCAACAATGCATGATATATATAATTTTGAATAATAAATGTCATGCTTTGTAAGTGCGTATTCAAGGATTGAGTCCTCGTATAGTCAAATTCATATTGATGTAATCAAACACTAGAGTTGAATAGAAAAAAAATGCTATCCCAATCCAATTCGATTTTGATAAACTCTGCTGAGGAATATAGGGTTACTTTGAAGAAGAAAAAGCGAATATAGGAAACTAATAGTTTATTCGTTGGTAACATGAGTAGGGTAACATGAAAATGCATTTCTGAAATAAACAATGCTAAGGAATTTGCTGATATATTATGTACTGTATATTACGGGGGCACAATATAGGTAGGTACATATTTATTAAACGATATATGCTTATAAAACTTGTGAAATTGCAGAAAACTCTAATAGTTTAACAAGTTGGACCTCTGAATATATATTTATTTATATATATATAATGCCTAAGGTGCACCATACACTATCACGCCAGTATATAAACTGATTTAATCATTATGTACCTAAAGCTTTCTGTATTTCATACACTTTTTATATCTCTTATCCAGGAAATATCACATTCAATTTGAAAATCAGGACGAATTTTATTTGACATTTCATCAATAATATAGCTACTACTATAAAGACGTCAGTAACAAAATAGGTCATGAGAAAATGAGGAACACATCTCTAATGGAGTATAATATAGCTAATAAAACTAATCAACGTGCAGCTATAGTGGGAGTTACATTCATAAAAACTCAGGGGCTGAAGCTGAGAACACTAATACTATTATTCCGTGATTCAAATCCTATTTTAGGCTAAACGATAACACTATCAAAACTCATAGCCCGTTGGTGAATACGTTTTAGTTGACGGAATTTGGATTCGAATCACAAGTAGGTATCTAAACGGCTGTCACCTGTCACTAATATGAGCCGCAATAAATTGACTTGAAATTCTTATCAATCCAAAGAAAAATTAATCCCGTAAAACCGAAGAAGAAATTGTCATAGGCTCTCAATTATTGGAAGCGAGTCTCCAGTAACGTCAGCAACTCTTATTAGACATAAAAAAACTGTTTTATTATTGAATAGCTATTTCTTGACCAGAATCTACACGTAGTACGATTTAGCTAATTGCCTTGAAATTATGGAAATAATATGGATATGAAGTCTGGTACAAGATTCTCTGGATAAGAAAGAAGCACACCATTTGATTCGATTCATTTTTGTGGAAATTGTCTGCTTCATACGACGCAGATTTAATTTGAAAAAAAATATCTCCAAAACTAGTGGATATAGAGATATGAGAAAATGTCATGTACGCTTGGACAAAATAGGTAGGTATATTGGTATTGAGAAATGAATGAAAGAAAAATGTATGGGTAACTGAAAAATACTGAAAAATCATGTTGTTATTATGAAACATATTTATTGTAAATATTTAGAACCCTGCGGCATGAAAGCATGTGATTATGATATCCACTAGTTTTCGAGAATAATCAATTGTTGTCAATAAGAAAAGTTGATTCTTCAAGCTCTCAAAGCTTCTCAACCTTATATTTATTTAAGAATAAAATTATGTAATATGTTCAGTTCAAACTCACCCACATACTGCCAATTAGGTATAAAGCAATGCCAGAACCTAATAATTGGACTATTGGACAATCTGGAAGAATTATTAGCAATCCGTTGATTCTCGGAAATTTTCGTTTAGCAGTATTCAGGCAATAAGATTTTTTATCCCGACGAACCAAAAACATCTTCTCAATACTTTGTGTATAAACATATATGTGTGCTTTTTTATTTATTCGTTGATTTCGACTAGTATGGCAGAATACTATGATCATAAATGTTTGAAATAATGAAACTTCCAGAAATGATCATGAATTTAATGATGCCTTTTTTGTGAGATGAATCTTCCCAAGCTATTGGCACTTTTAGTCGTATAAAAATACTAAAGGATATAATATCGTGAACTGTATTTCTCGTCAAACACGTCTGGTAGGTATGTGAAATTCAGCATGAAAATAGTGAATATAATATGATAATAGTATTCTATGGATGAATCTCAAACTTCATTTATCACCTAAAGTCTAGAAATATGTTCTTTTAACTCTTCTAATACTGTATAATGTTAAGGCTCTATACAGTGCGGTCCCCAAATGTGGAAACGTTCAGATAGTTGTTTTAAATGTCACATATCAATTGCACTATAAAATCTCAGACAATTATATTTGCCCAATTCCAATGAGGGTGTCTGTATTCAAGAGGAAAATTTGAAATATGGGTATCTTTCTCTATTATACAGTTACATAATGATTAATGTATCGATGGATTTGATATGGATCTACTTTGTAATTGACAGGTGATATCTATATTTGAATCTTTCCATATTCAACAACCGCGATGCATATATTAAGTATGCAACATTTTCATTGGTTATCTGGATGGTAGGAAATATAAGAATAGATCTAGAGAATTGAGAAACCAGAAACAGAAAAACGTATATGAATTTGAAACAACTTCTAATTCTACTCAATTTTATACTCAATAGTTTCCAGATAAGAGGGTTATTCTTTTTAGATCATTATTCGTTTTGCTCCATTTACGAAATTTTTCTGAATCCAGTTTCGTTTTATGCTGCCATCTATTCAACCTTCAATAGTAAAGAAAATACTCCATTTGAAACGTTTCAGAAGTGACATAACCTGACCTACGTCATTTATGGTCTCAGAAATGTCCCATCAATGTCTCCGAGCATACAGGTGAAATGTTTCATATCTCATATTCCAAAAACGTTTTGCAGACGTGGAATGGTTTACTGGGTGATATTTGGCATGCAATGTATGCTGTAAGTCTCTGTACCTATTCCTTGAGATATTCCTTCGTACAAAACTTCAGTTGCTACAATGCCCTTATTCCTGAGACCCTTCCACAGTCGCCATCCAGGCTACCCAATGAAAAAGGCGCGTTTTTATTCTGATCTAAACACTGCATCAGTCAGTTATTCATTCAATCCAATCAACTTGGCCCAACCGACGGTGGAATGCAGGATTTGCCCAAAGGTGGCAGTGCTGCAGGGCCGGGCCAAGGGCATCCGGGAGGGACGCTACGGGCCTGTTGGAGGCCCGCTGCCGACTCTGGATGGAGGAAGTTCCTACGCTGTTCGATTTTTTCTTGCTGTAATAAATGATGGGATGTTATTTTTCTTGGTTTGCATGATATGTTAACCAAAACATGTTTTTTATTAAATGTTATCACCTCCAATTCTGAAAACAGGTGTCGAGGGGAGAGTAGTTAGTATCATCTATTTTTTTTCTAAAGTCGTGTGTTGGAAGATCAAAATGGGATTCGTGATTCTACCAAATTCACGCTCAGTTGAGAACCAGAGAAATATATATATATATATACACAATTCAAATAGCAAAGAAACCCTCAATTTTTGATATTCTATACTAAATCAGTCACTAAAGGTGGATTCACACAACATCACTTAACTTAATTTGATTCAATTCAATAGTTTTTTTTTGAAAGAGAAAAATAGTCTATCCAATTAAAAATATCAAACATAGTTTGAAATGAATGTCTGGTAGACTATTTTTCTGTTTCAAAAAATTTTTTTGTCCAATTAATGGCTAATCAATTTTTCATTTATTAAGTTTAGTCGAGCTCTTAGCCACTTCAAAGTTCTGTAAAACTTGGGAGATTTGTTTCTGGAGTGTTTCTTTCTTCTGCCGTATGATGTCGCCACTTCCAATTGTCTGTTGGAACGCGGCTCGGTGCGGTCAAATAGACGCGACGAAAATCCATTGGGACAGGCAACGCTTCGAGTGGAGATCTTACGGTCTCTACTCGGATAACTACCCTGCACTGATGAGGGCCAATAAGCCCGAAACCGGTCTGTAGGTTGTTTGTTAGGCGTGCCTGTCTCGATGTGAATTCGTCACGTCTTAGGAAGAAGGAAACATTTGCGATCTGCATTCACAAAGTGAATCGTTGCATGGACTACGAGCAGATGTAATTCAATGTTCTGCGTGGTATTTGCCAAGAAAGTAGTTGTTTTCTGCTCGTACTACCAGACATTCATTTCAAACTATGTTTGATATTTTTAATTGGATAGACTATTTTTCTCTTTCAAAAAATTTTTTTGTCCAATTTATGGCTAATCCATTTTTTCATTTTTTTTCAATTCAATAGGTTGAAGTATACATAAATAATACAAGCGTTCGGGCAAAAACCTTGAGGAGTTCAACTGATTTTTCTTTTTAAGTGAAATAAGTTGAATCAAGTGATGTTGCATGAATCCACAATAAATAACGCTTAACAAACAAGAAAAATATCAGTATGAGTTTTAAAATTTTTCAATTCATGGAACTAAAATGTTCACTATACTCACTTGAGACTGTATTCTGGTAGCTATCAGGTCAGGTAATAAGTCTATTTGTTCTTGTAGAGTGGATAATTTGTCCTCCATTGTGGTGAGCCTATCTTCTAAAGTATCTTGCCTTGTGCTCATATCTGATACTATTTCATAAACAGTATTTTGTGTCTGTAAAAAAACACCAAGTTAGTAGTGGAGAGTCTAGAAAACAGATAGATACTACTGAAATAATGAGCATGTTATCATAAATATGGATATAATGCACCTAACATTCTCGAAAAATTGAAAGCCTATTTGTTTGTATCGTTACCATAGCAAGTACAAAAATGTTCATAAATTGTTCTCTACTTGGGGTAATAAGAAGCATGAAATCACACCAAATTTTTTTTTATGTTTATAGGTAAAATTACATCACATTTCAGATACTGAGTACCACTTCGAGTTTCTGGTAAGAAAAAATATTTTCATCAACTTTAGTGCCTTATTATTTTGCTCAACTACAGTATTTTGTATTTTATTCAGCGTAATCTTGACTAGAGAAGAAAAAGTCTTTGTACTAAAAACATTACCTTTTGTTTACAAATTATGCGATTTATACTAATATTAAGACTATAAAATCATGTGAAATAACATAACTTAATGAACTTAATATGTATTACCAATGAACGAATATGTGTGGGCAGGTGATTGAACATTTTTTTGGCATTGTAAATGATTTTTGTGTGACTGTACTTCTGGGAATTGGTAGGGAAACCGTGAAGTTGTCATTCCTTGTGTTGTATACCGACAACGAATGGATGTTGGTACTATATTTTTTGTGGATCATACATACACTCTCTAAAATGGAGATGCTAGTCAATGTCAGTATTTTCTGCTTGATAAATGAGGGTTGACACGATTCTCTAACAAACTCCATATCTCAATAGTGAATCAATAAGAGCAAAATAGACTGCCCTTGCTGCAGATATATTCAGTCCTGCTGCATGATATGACTCTTATTGCGAAATAATTTTCTGCATAAATAAGTGTATTGCTTGGTCCAAAATTTTCTCTCAGATAACAAGTCACATTTAGGTGTGAAATTTTTTTAACGACTACCTATCTATAGCTTCAACTGAAAACAGATGATTTTCTTTCGAACACGATTATATTTAGAAAATTCAAAATTTTCCAAATATTCGTGTTCTCGAAGAAACTATCCGTTATATTTGAAGCTTCAGTGATATTATAAGTGAAAATAGGAAGCTGTAGTTTTCGGTGTACAAAATACCCTATCTGGAATATTTATTGAGGTATTTTGAGAAAGTTATACAATGTATTCTATGAGATGATGTGAATTTTTCGATCCCTATTGAAATCGATACAAAAATAAGCCTGATGGACATTTGAATTCAATAGCACATGGTATATAAAAAGTGAGTTTTCTGAGAACATTCAATCATCCCAGCCTATCCTACACCTCTGATGTATTCTCCACATCCACAGCAATTACTTGGGTCGGAGGAATAAAAAAAATTTGCTGCAGGACGTTACTTCTCTGAATGACCTCAACCGTCTCCAGGATCGAACACTTAAACTTTATTTTCCCCCATCCATCAGCAATTTTACTCCGTCTATTTCGCCTAGAAGCCGGAGTTTCTTCCTCGATATTCGCTGAACTGTTTTCCACAAATTTTTCAATTACCAAATGGAAATGAATGACCTAATTTTTCACGGTACATTAATTCGAATCTGAGAACCGAAATTGAGTGCGAAGTGCTCCCCACTAGAAGAGATGGAGATGCTAGGAGATGAACCAGAACTCGTGGGATGTTCGCGATGATTTGCATCACTTCCCGATTCAACTGAGACAGCAATAATGAAAATATTGTTCGAAATTCAATGGGGATTACTGACCTTGGCCATATCAGTTATGGTATTGGCATTGTCCATTAGTTTACGTTGGTCCATTTTAACTTTTCTTAACCTGAAAAAAATAGAAATTAAATTCATTTTTCCGAAAAAGCTATTCGTCATCTTTCATTTAACCGAAAAAAAAATCAAGCTCCTATGATAATCGTAGGAAAACTTAGTTACCTATACATTGAAGAATGAAGTTGATAAGAGGTATACTCACGCATAAATTGCAAGTAAAAATTTTCTTTGGTGAGTTCGAACTCTTCCTGGGTTGACTCTTTTCACTAGCCTTGTATGTTTATATATCAACCAGGTCTCCCTCAGTACATTAGCAGCTGCATTTTTTAACTGAAAGCAAATTTCACAGTATTATACAAGCTGTTTCAATAATTATGGAAATGAGGTCAAATTAATAATCAGTTCGGCAAACGAATATCACAGAGATTCTCAAGGGGTAAATCACTTCATTATATCATGCAATAATTGGAGAAATATTGAAATTGCACAGAATGACCGAGGAAAATATATCATTCTCGATAAGCAATAATAAACTGTATAGGTACTCTTACAAATATTTTCAAGATGATGAGAAACCTTTTCAGAAATCGACTCACCCTTTTTGTTAGCTGCGTGTCCATCATGAAATTATGTACATGTTTTTCCGCTCTTGTTAATTCTAATTTTCTTGATACTACTGCTACTAATAAGGCTGTACACCCAGCTCCCTGAAAAAATAAATATTCAGTTAATTTTTTTATCATTTGACGATATATTTAAGTGCAGATAAAACTTCTGATCTTGGAGAGAATGCGAAATAAATATTTTTAATTGACGTAGCGAAAGATGCCCTCAGAGAATGTTGATCGTGATTATCGATATAACTAATCTGTTATTGTTGTTCATCAATTACTTCTCGGTCGTAACACGAAAAAATGTATGTTCCTTCCTAGACAATAGAGTGCTGGTATATGTAAATCTTGGTGAGTTGAATGACTGGGGTATTGTATCGTATCTTTCCGAATTATTTAACTGAGTATCGCGAAAATGCTGTTCTTGAAAGACTACAAGAACCTTCAACGTTCGACAGAATGGTCACCGACAGTCGACAGATCACCCTAATCGCGTGTAATGATCTATAGCCAACAGCTACTTGAAGGACCAGATATATTGTTGGAGAACCGTTCCAGTAGACAATAACCCAGTAACGAGGGGGCCAGGTAGCGTAGTGGTTAGAGCGTCAATCTCTCAATCTCTGCCCTGCCCGTCGTGAGTTCGATTCTCACTGACGGCGGAATGTTTCCGATGGCTCAAGAATGTGGTATGGAAAGATACAAAAGGCCTTTCGGCTTAAGTGTCGTCGCAAGGTCCTGATTTGCAGGGGCGAGCCATACCACGCGAGTTGGAGTGTTTAGTGGGTATGTCTGAGGATGTTCAGGACTCAGAAGACTCCCACACTACCCTGTGAGAATAGGGTGCCCATAAAGGGTTTCAACCACCTCGTCAACTGATCAAAAAAAAAACCAGTAACGACGATGGATTTCTTACCATAATACCCGTGCTAACAGCGATGCCTCTCCCACAGTACGTGTTAGGAACGATGTCTCCAAAACCGACGCTGAGGAACGTGATTGCAATCAGCCACATTGCATTGAGTAGGTTCGCATGTTCCTCGTCGTGGAACCTGAAACAGAATCCCACTTGGAATACTCTATCTATGAGGTCGTGGACATTTATTCCATCACATAAAACTGCTAAATTTGAAGGGTGCCCTACTTATCAAGGAATGATGTTTTACAATCATTTACCAGAAGGCATCCAGCAGCTTGACGTGAATTCATTCAAGAATAAAGTTAAATCTTTACTAACGTCCAAATGCTACTACAGCATAGGAGATTTTATGACAGATAGGGAACTAGGTTAAAGCTAGCATACCACATTTTGGTAAATTGTGTTTTCTGTTCCATTATCTGTGAATTTTAATATTTTGTTTTCTCTCTATATTATTTGTTGTTACTGTCGTACCTATTTATCGACTTGTCCTATACATTCATTGTCTAAAAGGATTAGTAAAGATTATTATTATTATTATTTGTCTCCCGCTCCTCCTGAGGAGTGATTTGAGTGGATGCAAAGAAATACTTTTATTCATAATATGCATTTCTGGAGGGCACATTCAGGTATAACAACAGATAGGTACACATACATATCTAGAAAGTTTGGATATTCCTTTATCAACTATTATCTTTGGCGGAGATCCCAACAACAACAATGATTACCTTGAGAGAAGAGTTCCGACGCTGGGAAGCAGATGAAATGAAATCTCACTGGAATAAAGTGCCAGGACAACGACAAGCGAAAAGGCTACTGAGCCTTTCGCCAAGAAAAGCTAAACAGCTTCTCGAGTTGGACAAAAAAGACTTGAAACTGGTAACGGGACTCCTCACTGGACACTGCCCTCTGAGGTATCACCTCAAAAAAATGGATAAAACAGAGAGTGTTAGTTGCCGCTACTGCGAGAACTACGCTGAAACTGCAGAACATTTGCTTTGCGAATGACCAGCACTCTTCTGCAAAAGGCTGGTAGGGGCGGCCTTCTTAGAGCCCTCCGATTTCAGGAACCTAGCACCCAGGAAACTGATAAACTTCGCAAGATGCCTCGGAATCCCAGGGGGGGGGGAGTGGGACATTTTGAAAAATGCATGAAATTCATTAGTTATATAATGGGAACATATGACTATGCAGAATACAACAGTGTGCCAAATATAATAGACATGCTTGAAGCTGTGATAAATAGATCTTCGGATGGGGAAAGTTTAAGGTTCAGGATACCGATGAAAGGATGTAGACAGTAAGGCAGAATTATCGAAGCTTGACATCAATCATTATTCCATCAAGAAAGATTATTTCCACCCAGTAATTCTCTTTGATCCCATCACACGGAAGATGTTGTTCAAAATGAACCCAAATGACTGGAAGCCAAACATTGCAACATTTTTTGAGTCAGCTCTCTCGAATTGGTTAATTATGGAATCCCCATGACAACATGCATTTCTTGTGTATAATAATCTCATCATCATCTCTGTTGTCTGCATCTTCCAATTTATATTCATTGTGAGTATACATGCATCAATGATGCTATTAGGTTCAACTGATTGCAGAATATGAATGCCAATTCTCACCCTCATCTCACATTCCGTTGAACCAATTGTATGAATGGAACACAGACGAATGTGTTTATACGTCCATGGAGAATTCCGACTCCGCAATCAGGCATGGGAATGTTCGCATTTTTGCATCCAACACATCATCAGGGATCACAGTTTATAGAGAGACGGTTGTCTGGTAACTGCTGCAGGGTAGGGGGTAATACGTCATCAGCTACGTCACAAGAATGCTGTAAATGGCATTCTACCATTTCTACCATATAGTGTTTTTGTTTACTTGTGCAATATTTTTAATGATTTTGACTGCTTTGAGGACTGATTTTGTACTGTTATACTAACTATCATGACCTGGATATTATTCAAGTCATTCTGATTTTTGATCCTCTCTGGCTCTGTGACAGGTAAATAGTGAACAAGTAGGATGGAGTATAATGTAAACAACAATAGATGACTGGAACTACGCAAAGTGTTGTTACAAAGAGAATATGGGTTGTTATACTTGCAGAAGGAATCGGATAAAGCAAAGCAGGACAGAAATGATTTTCTCAAAAATGATAAAATAAGAGAATATTAGGTAAGGTTTCCAAAACGAAAGGCGAGTTCTCCTTATAATAAGAATGTTTCAATTCTGTTTTGCTTTTAGCTGTTTCTATATTATATTTACCTCGATTCTCACCTATGGAACCTGACAAAATAACTGGAAGAAGTTTGAAGAACAAAAATGGAAGGATCTTATAGTTTAAAAGTTGATATTTCATCACTCAAGGAAGATTTATGAGCATCAGCTATAACAGACTTCAAGGATTACCAGGACACAGACAGAGGCCCCTTTTCAACTTTTTTCGTATTAGTATATAAAATTTTGTTACATATATTCTTATGTTCATATACCTAAGTACCTATTAAATTCTGATGTACCATATACTCTATCATGTGCACAACTATTAAAAAAATATTGTGGAGATGACAAATACTTATTTTCCTTGTAGAAAATGCCACAATCCGATAGGTAGGTAAATTGAATTGATCTTTGTTTCTTTCCATTCCACTGTTCAAATATTGATTTTCCAATGTTTCATTCCATCTGCCCAAATGAATGGCATTCTTACCCACAATTTTTTGATTATATTCATCATATTTGATGGTACCTCTCTTGTATAAACGACTTGTTTATAAAACATCACATGCCCTTATTGAAGAGTTAACACACTTGAAGCCTTTCTAACAGATAACTGAATGCATCAGATGGGCATTGATCTTGTATAATTTGATGAAAATAGGCTTGCAGACAATTCTTTGTCACTGGACATGATGATTTTCATCTAAAAACAAACCTAAGACCGAAATAATATGAATAATTGGAAAAGCGCGCTATTTTAGTATGTCGCGCTCTTTCTTAACAACGCTATGAACGATGCATTCATCCTTGTCAGTAGCATGGACAAAAGTCTCATACATGCCAGCATTCTTGTGATGTAATCAGCTGCTCAGCGCTCATTGGCCAGGAGTTACCAGACAACCGTCTCTCTATAAACCGTGATCAGTGATATGTATCGGTAAACATTCAGCTATAGATCACACATTTTATTAATGGTCCATTGCTAATCTGTTGACATGATTTATTCAGTAAGATGTGTGAAATCATATAATGTTCATGAAAATTGAGTTTCTCTTGATTTGCGAATTGTTTATTTCATGTTTCATTTCTTATAAGTATAGGAAATATGGGCACGTTTGGATCACAATTTTATTATGTAATATTATATTCAAAATATTCTTGCCAAATTATTATAGTATTTTGCGGAATATGAAGTGCATCATGTATTTAAATTTATTTGTTGACACAGTCGCACTGGGTATTTCATCGCAATTCGACTCGTTGAAAAACTCAATTCCATGCTTCAATTTGTAACCGTCATAGTATAACATGCCTATATCACGGGATCGAATGGATATGCAAATTTTGATGTTATATCCAATCTGACCAGATATGTAAACGAAATCTCTACGCTTTTGACAAACGGTGCGGACGGAATATTTTTCGCGAATCATGAGGGTCGTGAATAGATGAGCAGATTTCCTCACTTTGGTAGATTCTTTCTAGGAAATAAGGCTAATATTTGGGTTCGTGAGTAATTTCAGTTTTTTGTTTGCAAAAAACTGATCGTTCGAAAGAATTATTGATTAGGTAGAAAAATAGGACGATATAGAAAACTGCCTGAAACTTCCACATTTGACCCCTTCTCCATATCGTATCTTATTCAACGCGAAAAGCAGGACTGGAACACTACTGTGTTGTGGAATAATATAGTAACCAAATTGCAGATTTCCCAGTGGACAATCCTTATTTGCAATTCAGCGCATGAAAAAAGGAGAAGGGTGCAGCGCATCTGTTTTTTATTATACGGGTGATAATTTGCAGGGGTCGCTTTTCTAGTGTCGCTTCTGGAGATTAATAATAACAATAATATATATTTATTCATCATTCAACAACAAATAGCTAGGAAGCTGCTTTTGAACCCAACCGTTAAAATATTATTTTTTTATGTTCTGGTTCTCACGAAAAGGGATATCCTGTAACGTTGAGAGAACATATCGTGGGAACCAAGGGAAAGAAAGTAGGAGTTGGTGTTCTTGTTAAATTTCTGGGGATGGTATGCCTCGGAGACAATGAGTTCCAAAGTCTCGATGTTCGTTGGATGAACGAGTCTATGGAGAGGGACGTTCTGCAGGTCTCTAAAGTGACCACGAAGGGGTGTGAAGACTGAGCTTGACGAGTTAATCTCGAAGAGACTGCTAATGGAGGAACGATTGTTGATATTTCAGAAGAGCATCGCCCATGAAAATATCTATAAAATAGACATAAATCGCCAACTTTTCTACGGTGTTCCAGAAAAGTGAGCGAGTTTGTGAGCGAGGCATCACCGACAAGACGAATTACCCTTTTTTGGACAGAATCCAATAGTTTCATGATATGTTTAGGTGCCGCACTCCAAATATGGGAACAGTATTCCCAGACAGGACGGATCTGTGCCTTATAGATCATAAGCAGCTGACTGGGAGTGAAATAGCTCTTGCTCGAAACAACACTTTCAACCATTTCTTGAAATTATTTAGAGTAAATTCCTTGAATTCCACAGGGATGGTATTGTAGACTTTGACAGCATTTTAAGAAAAGCTTCGGGTGAAAATTGATTTAGTATGCCTCGGAATAAGTAGCAAGTGCTTGTTACGCGAAGACTTTTTAAGTGATAGTTAAGAATGTTTATTGCGTATATATTGCGGCGAACCAGATGTCAAAATTTTGTGGGTGAAAGTGAGTAGATGTATTGCTCTCGTGTTTTTCAGTTTCAGCCATCCAGAGTCGTGAAAGGCAGCACTAATGTGATCATATTTTTGGATACCATACGAAAATCGAACACAACTATTTAGAATTTTTTGCACCACACGTATAGAATCAGTTTGTAAAGGAGCAGGTCCGTAAATACAGTCACAGTATGCCAGTCTAGAGAAAATGAGGGATTCGCAAAGATTCTATTTAGTTCTTTTCGATAATACATCCCTACTCGGATAAAGTTGTCTAAGTACATTGAAGGATGATTTGCATAAATAATTGATGTGGTTAGAGAATCTCATGTCAGTATCTAGCCATAACCTCAAATTCTTACATTAATTCACGAAGGGAATTACGTCATCGTTCATTTGGATTGAAAGAGAATCGGATAGTTCTTTTCTCATACTTTCAGAACCAAAAAGCATGACTTGGGATTGTTTCGAATTCAGCTTTAAATTGTGGGCACAGGATACATCGAACAATAACTGCAAGTTTTTATTTATATATCTTCTTCGGCGAGCATAGCATCATTGAAAATTAAAGAGCTGAAAAGTTGTGTATCATCAGCATGGTTATCAAATCTGTTTCGTCAGCAAAATTTGTGATCTGTTCTTTAAGAACCATTTCGAAAGCCTTTAAAAGTGGGGAAAATTCTGATTGGCCCTATATCAGAACATTCTTCAGGCTCATTACATTTTTAAAGTGGGAGGACTAGAGCGAGCTTGAAGAGGAAATAAAAAAATTCGTACGATTTTGGGATGGTCTTCATTCTCCCAATGATTTCCATCCATATCGATTGAGAGCAGTGAAAATCTCATTTTAGTTTTATAAATGCCAGTTATAAGAGCAAATACCTACTTGGGAATCAGTCGGAAAATTCCACCCCCGGATACTTTCACTTCAGTGAAAGCTGCTTCCATCTCTCATTTTAACATATTCATAAGGTTCCAGAATGTTCAACGGATCGAGAGACCAAAAATAATCATCAGGGTTATTCAAATTCATAGTTCATTCATAGTACCTCATACAGGTGTATGAGGTACGAATAATCGAGTTGATACGTTTGAATTGGAGCAATGCCGTAGGTATTAATTATTATACCGTATTTCTTAAACGGATTTTGATAATAGGGACAGTGCATGTGATCGTATTCCAAAGAAAATAATGGAACTATCAATCTCGACCAACCAAGTTATAGATGCGATGAGCAGAGGTGGTTTCAGGACCGCCGATCCATTTTGTGCGGACCGCGATCTACTGTTGCATAATAATGTGAGATGGTTAAGCAAAGGCTGCGTTTAAGAAAGATTTTTCAGCAAATGCCTACTCTTTTTAATCTTTTTAATCTTTTTAATCTTTTTAGTCTTTTTAATCTTTTTAATCTTTTTAATCTTTTTAATCTTTTTAATCTTTTTAATCTTTTTAATCTTTTTAATCTTTTTAATCTTTTTAATCTTTTTAATCTTTTTAATCTTTTTAATCTTTTTAATCTTTTTAATCTTTTTAATCTTTTTAGTCTTTTTAATCTTTTTAATCTTTTTAATCTTTTTAATCTTTTTAATCTTTTTAATCTTTTTAATCTTTTTAATCTTTTTAATCTTTTTAATCTTTTTAATCTTTTTAATCTTTTTAATCTTTTTAATCTTTTTAATCTTTTTAATCTTTTTAATCTTTTTAATCTTTTTAATCTTTTTAATCTTTTTAATCTTTTTAATCTTTTTAATCTTTTTAATCTTTTTAATCTTTTTAATCTTTTTAATCTTTTTAATCTTTTTAATCTTTTTAATCTTTTTAATCTTTTTAATATTTTTGATCTTTTTAATATTTTTGATCTTTCCGATCTTTCTGATCTTTCCGATCTTTCTGATCTTTTTGATCTTTTTGATCTTTTTGATCTTTTTGATCTTTTTGATCTTTTTGATCTTTTTGATCTTTTTGATCTTTTTGATCTTTCTGATCTTTCTGATCTTTCTGATCTTTCTGATCTTTCTGATCTTTTTGATCTTTTTGATCTTTCTGATCTTTTTGATCTTTCTGATCTTTCTGATCTTTCTGATCTTTCTGATCTTTCTGATCTTTCTGATCTTTCTGATCTTTCTGATCTTTCTGATCTTTCTGATCTTTCTGATCTTTCTGATCTTTCTGATCTTTCTGATCTTTCTGATCTTTCTGATCTTTCTGATCTTTCTGATATTTCATCCTTCATCCTTATTTATCCTCATTTATGCACAGCCATACTGTCAACTAACAACTTGTATGCTTGCCTGGCGTCTAGACCAATGAGAAGTGAGGTCAGACCTTTCCTATCTCTTCAACGCACCGTTGATTGATGTATCTATAGTCTCGATTATTTTTTCTTTACCAAACAACTTCACTCGAGAAGTGATGATAATAAAACAGATTATTCCTAATGACTACCGACAAGAAACTTTCCATAAACGGATATGCATGTTCTCGCTGTACTCCTATTGTTCTCTCTAAAGGGCATACAAATCGACTTATTCAAACGATCGGATTATTATGCGGTTGCGAAGTTCCAACTGGAAATGTGATAGCTGTGAGTTTTTCCTCTCTGAGAAAGAGAAAGGAATCGATAGGTCAGATCAGCAAGTTATGCATTTGTTTCTGAACTTGAACGTAGTAATTCTCTCTGGATTTGAAAGTGTCAGAAGAACTTCACGTTTATCAGAGGGTTTTATCCAAAAGTTTGGTGGGGGGATACTGGGATCTGAACTATGTGAAAAAAGTCTTGAATCCTCTCTAACTGCTGAATATATTTCATCCAGAATCCGGATAGGGCTTGAGCCTTTTCTGGGTTATTCCAAATTATTGTCGTACACATATTATTTTTCGAAGCTTTCTGGAAATGTGAATTTCCTCATGAATTGAAAAGTAGCACGGATCAACTGCTTTCATGTCATATTTCACCAATAATCGATAAAATCTGACTCATAAAGGAAATAATGATACATCATCGTTTGAAATGGCGTATTGTAGGAAATCAAAGAATGCTGTGACACTTGACATGTTCTATAGTGCTGAAACTAAATCACCAGCGCTCACAATTATTGATCTATATTTATCACAATTTTGGGTTTGGAATCAGACGAGGCTCCTATCTGAAATTAGATGTGAATTGATTCCAATAGAATGTGACAACCACATCAGACTTCGAATTTCTTCGTTGGAGTCCGATTTATGGTGTCTGAACCTATTGATCTTCATGATGTCAGAATTTGAAAGTGATTGCTCGTTCGAGTCTAATTCAATTTTTGCTTTATTTTTATGCTGCTCTTTAACAAGCTAGAGATTGAGAGTCATAATAAATTCAATCCACCGCGAATGGCATGATAAATAGCGGTTGATCAGAACACGTATTCACCATTTCACATGACTGGAGAACATAATTTATTTGTGAATACAGGGAGAAAGTATCTCCCTTTCAATTGTACGGAATATATATGCTAGAAGTGGTAGTATGGTATAATATTTCATTCCACTAAGCATCGGATTAGGTATCCTAGTAAGAAAAAATGAAAGGAATATGGAGAAGGGCGAGTCACTATATCCATTCATCATCAACAGTGGAATCTGTTGAATTGCTCCCTATTTTATTTATCATCAGAGCAAGAAATTCATCTCGCTCTACTAGAAGTAGTGGAAACATGAATTAATCAGACACAACAACTCATCTCTTTATTTTATCACAAGAAAAGAATCAAAATCCCAGGAATAAGAACATCAGAAATTCTCAATCATCAATTATTAATTTCTCAATTATTTCTGAGCAGGGTGGCTCGTTTCCATGCATCAATATATTATGTTCCGCCTGGATCCTTGTCAGAACTTTAATGTTTCCAGAATGACCTATGACTTTCAGATGGCAATTCGTGTGGCACTAAACGGTTCATAATTCATGGTCCATCACGTGCTTGTAGATAATGAACACATCCACCAGCTGCTGCCTACCGTGTATATTACCGAACTTTGGCCCACACGCATTGATTGATCTGTTCAAATGGCGGAGGATTGAACTAAATCCGAACTCCACACATGAAGAATGCGATTTGACACCGCAGTGGTGTGATGCACATTCTGTGATTTACCTGATGATGAATCCTACCTCCACAAATATATCTCCGGTGCGTTTAATCACTGAGTAGTACATGCGAATACTTTTCTGGTGTGAAGGAACACCATATCATGAGTGTGTTCATGCGAATCAGTGACATTTTTCATTACTTAGATCGGAATCAACACCACTTAACACTCAATTGTGAAATGTACAATGAAAATGACACAACTTTGATATTCAGGTGTTGTATTCGTCGGAGTTTGCTCTGAAATCCATTTGACAGTTTTTTTACTGTGTATCGCTCTTCCATGAACTTCTAATTGGAAAACGAGACCCAATTAGCAGATCTCGGACAAATGAGATATTGGAGATACTTCAAGGAAAAGCTCTTCGATGAAAGTACGAGATCGGCTTCACCGCTGTAACTTCACAAGAGGGCGTTTCTGGACCCACAACCAACCCACATTTGAAAAAAACCGCCAACTTAGTTGCGAAGCAACCCTCGAAGTCTCATTGAGACTTGTATGAGTAAGGAAGACGGGGACCTTAGCTTTTTGAGTGTCATCCGAAGCACTACTCGGCTGGTTATCGTTGAGAGTCCGGAGGATTGATATCTAGGTACCAAGGATGTTCGGTTGGTCACCTATCTCCTCCCGCTAAACGATGCTACAGAAATAAATAAAATTTCTAGTAGCTCCGCCAGGATTCGAAACCGGAACCTCTAGACTATAAGCCAGCTTGCTTTGCTTTTAAACTGTTTATTACATTAACTATATAAATTGTATGATATGTAAATACATCCTATTCTATTCTCCTCTTGCGAGGAGGAACATACCACTTGATGGTCACCCCATCAGGGGCGGCCTGAAGACCGACAGAATGTGATACACACCATGAGTCAGAGACAGAGTTCCAGACACCAATTCCTAGGGCTGAGCCTGGCTCGAAGCCATATGAAACCTGAATGGAGTTTTTCATTTTTTGTATTGCCTGTTGTCGAAGGAAAATGTCTAAAAAACCTTCTGTGTCATGTCTTTGTCTGGGGAAAGGATGTGAGGGGGAGGTGGTGAGAACTAGGATGGGGTAGGGTAGGGGCCTAGATCCAGATTGTAGCTTAAATGAAGCAAATTTGACCTATTAGTAGGTGAAATTTGTGGTTAATTTCATAATGTGGATTTTCTCTGACGAAAATCCATATACTTCGTGATCCCACGATGTAGGACAGTAAAATTGGCATATGCCGTGCCCGGCGATCGAGTGCTACAAGTTCGGCCGCCTGCAAGAATTCAAATCCACATGAATACAAGAATAGCTATTAAAATCCTACAATAACAACCATTTACGTTTTGGCGGTAGGTTCGAAATAGTTGGTATCGATAAGGGCGGTATTGACGAAGGTTTATTGACATCAGTGAATAAGGCAGGGATCATTATTACTATTAGTGAATTTTTGAAGAAAGATAATTTGACTAACCTATCAGTAGATTATTATTTTCAGTAGATTTTTGAGGAAGGGAAAGTTGAACGAAAAAATTCGAATTTGATTGCGCTATCGCGCTATATTAATTCAATGAGACTTACCTGACCTGAACGTACTAACCTATCAGTAGATCACTATTTTTCGGGACCTTTTAGAAAGGAAAATTTGATTAAAAAATATGATTTCTAACTACTGGGTGCCCGGTCAGATATATTTGAAACTTTTGACTAAAAAAAGAAAAACTTTTATGGGAATCGAACCCTGGGCTCCAGCTTTTAAAGCTGGAATGTTACCCTTTGGCCATCTTGCTTATTGTTATTAATATGCTAGCTTCGTTTTTCATCGGACTGTTGTCTCAAATCCTTCGTAATACGCAGGCGCAAATATAATAGTTCTGATTGGTGGATTTTAATAGCTATGCTTGTATTCATGTGGATATGAATTCTTGCCGGCCGCCTGCCTTGCCAATAGTATCGGTAGGCGGGGCACTCGACCACCAGCCCAGTAAATTTCATTTTGGGCAGCAATGTTCGAACCCCTTGTAGAGTATCATGCGTAGCTGATTCAGTGTTGCCGCACCAGACCAAAAAATAGTAGTAGATTGGAGATTGACAGTGGAGTAGATTCGTACCAAAGCGGAGTAGTACCTACTTTCGTGTTCAGACACGCATGCCCCTTCAGAGTTTCATTTTCAAGGTCTTTCCATTAAAGTAAAAATTATGTATGCAACTAGATTCAAAACCGGAATGTGTCTTTTATTTTAATTCTTTATATAGGTTATATATTCATATGAGGTGTTGAAAAAAATACTATCCACATTATGAGACCAAAAATGTTAAATCAAAATTCTTTTCAGTACACGTTAAATTAAAATTTCTTCCAGTACCTCACAGAAATAACGTTTTTGGATACTACAAAACATGGAAGAATCCTATCCTGTAATGAATTGAAACTACTGTGGGAAAGCAAAGACTGCACTTATCTTATTACTTGCCTGAATGACCTGAATAATGAAATGAAAAAAAATGAATTTGTTCAGAATAATTTTTTATTGCTCGATCAATTTCGACATTCTTGACAAGTGACATTGTGACTGTGATGGTTGAATTGTTGAAACTTGACTTGGCGTCTAAGCTTTGTTTTGATATTCGTCAGAATCGTCATAGAACGGTTCTGCTCATGCGCTTTTTCTTCAAGTGAACAATTTGAAGACAATACGCATGAGCAGTATAGTTCTAGAACGGTTCTGAGAGGAAACAAAGTATCTTGACATGATCACATGAATTCATGCTGGTAGAATCACAGATTAACAATAACCAGTGGTTAACCTGTAATACAATATACTGGTGTCTACCTTTTTTCGATTAGTTACTTCTTAGTTTTTATTTCGGTACTATATATTCATTCGTACAATGTGCATTCAACCGGAGTAGAAATCATTTTTTTGGAGTAGAGGAGATCTACTCCGAATGGAGTAGCTTCGGCAACCCTGAGCTGAATCGTTTCTTACCTTTCGCACTGCCTCAATGTCCAGCTGGCGATAATCCAGAGGGACACCATAAATACTAGGAGCACCGTACCGGGGCAGATGGTCATGAGAGTTTTTAACACGAACCTCGTATTGAAATTGATCCGATTGAGCGCACCTATACTACGCGAGGACGCGTCCGTGAAGAGTTTACTATGCAGCAACATCACCCTGCATATCAGGTAGAGCCTGAGGAACATCGGCAAGGACAAGGGAACGTCGTAGGGCACGCACTTTCTACCGATACCGCCACTTTTGTTCGCCAATTTCGTTGTCCACACGAACAGGTAATGTCCCGGAATCGGATGCACCGCACATATTATCAGCTCCATGGAGATTTGGCTTATCCTTTGCCAGGTCATCGCGATCCGCCAGTCGTCCGCACAATTGTCTATCATGAAAAGCTGAAACAAAATAATCTGTGAAATTATAAGAAGATGTAGAAAACGGAAAGCATTCGTTTCGAGGCCGCCCAGACGCACACAAGATTTGTAATTAAGATAAGAGGCTTACGATTTTCGCCAGCTGGCTCTTATTTGCACATTTCCTGCTTTGGTTAGCCCCGAAAGTATATTTTGAGTGGTTCTTGATGAAGCGTGAGAGATTCAATCGGCTGTGTGCATGTATCAATGTAATTCAAACAACTCAGATTTGTATTTCCATGCAAAATATATTTTCTAAAATCGTAGCAAAGCGCTTTCGACTATTATGTCATCATCAGTGCATACCTGAAAGCAAGTATGATTTTGTGTAAGTTGAAAACATTCTCATCAAACTATATATAGAGATAAAAATATTGATAACATTTTTTGTATGGAGGTAAATCAATACTTACTTGTCAGGTATTACAAGAATTCCATGAAATCATAAAAGTACCTATAAAATATATTTGAATTTCCCAACAATGAGATAAACCCGTTGTAAAATTTGAAATTTTTGAAAATTTGAAAATTGCGAACGAATATTACATGTTGACTGTTCAAAAATCCACAGAAAACTAATGACGAGAGTGAAGCAGCATAGAAAGAGAAATTCTGTGATGTGACTTGACATAGACATGGAACAATAAATAGAAGATAATTCATTTTTTTTAAATGAAATGTTCGGAAAACGTCAATTTTGTGTTGAGATTTGAGACAGAGGCTACTTTGTTAACTGGTTCAGGTTGTACAACAAACTTTTTTTCTTTCTCTGGTATTTTGCGAGATTCCAACGCTCAACATCAATCTTGGGACACACTGCAAGCGTAATTCGATTACAGTTTCTTGATTCTTTTTCACCAGATTATCGCACCGAATTCCTGAAATACGTATGTTCCCAGTTCACTATCTTATCTACTCGAATCTCAATAATCCTGGAAGGCCTTGGTAATTTATCTTCCAGTAAGAAGTTTCGGAGTAGATAGGTACGCAATTAGTTGAACGTTATTGGGATTAGTCAAGGAAAACCGTGAATAAGAAGTATGAATTATAGCAAGAAACTGATTCTTGAATTTGCAGATTGTAAACCGTTCGAAACAGCAGCGACAAATTGAAGAAAATATATACCTATGCATGAGGAGGTAGATTCACCTAATCTTTCATCAGTGAATTTCGTGGTTTATGTGATTATGAGAAATTGACACATCTGTAGGAACAATGGTTGATGATCTAAATTGAGTTACCTATATAGTATTTTCGAACAATGATTAACAATACCCAGTTCACATTTCATACTGTATCGACAAATCCCTTCTTTAATGGAATATTATTTTTCTTTTCAATTGAAATCTCATATTGAGCTTCATGCATATTAAAGAAAAAAAATCCACAAGGGTCTGACGAGAAATTTTCTTTATGAAGAAAATAAAACAAGTTATCAGCACAAACTCGTTCCTCAAGAGAAGTGCTTCTATAACAAATAAAAACTTTCGTTTATTTTCGCCGACATTGAGGAATTCAATGTGGAAGCTATCTTGCGCAAAGTGTCGAGGGATATCGATTAGTAGTCAATCTACTGAAAGACCTTTTGATTATGAGTTCTAGAGAGCATTTCGAAATATTCTGCGTGACAGAAAACAGGATTTCAAAATACTCCCTTCCAGAAATGGTGCCAATAAATGCACTATTTTTGGTTTGCAAAGTTACAATATTTTATCAAGATGACAGATGATTCTAAAGTAATATCTCATAATCATTTCCAGCACTGTGTGTACAAGAAATTTTAAAAAGTTACTATGAATTATAGCATGAAGGAAATACTCTATCAGATTATCGATTATCCACGTTACATCTGAAAAGTTAATCTGAAAACCAACCGCTGAACAGTGAATGGGTTGAGAACAATCTGGAATAATTCATCTTTCCCTTATCTAATGGGATAATTTATCAATGAGGATTCACATGTTCGAGCAGGAAAGTTTTGACAGAATGACGTTTTCATGTTTGTTCTACGGACGAAGAGTATTGTAATTATTTTACTCTTGTAGTTACTCACTCTATTGTCCTAGAAAGTGATGTTGTTGACTCGTTGTCCCTAGGGTTTGGGAACATTCATATTTAATGAGAATTATACGTTCGTATAACGTCAGCTGACGTCGGACATTTCTAGTTCCACATTGAATTCAAATCCCAGGATAGTGCGAGTCACCATATTTCCAAGGTATGGAATGATGTTAGTACCCATGTCTTTAATAGTGAGGACAGCTTATCACAGGATATGGGATTTTCTCTGTCTACTTTTATCAACACAATTAACTCGCAAGAGATAGAATGAATAAATCATATGCTGTCAAAATCGACACACCCAACCTCGTGATGTTCATCAATCTTCACTATTGGACTCCACAGGCTAGCTATGAAATCTCCCATATACCTATAAGCTCTCCCAGTATAGTACTTATCTTCGTTGAATTTACAAAGGGGCGTATATCAAAAGATGGCGTAGTTTTTTTCTCGGGTAACAACTTGAGTAGAAGCTGAATCATTTGCTCTCAAAGTGGAGTTAGTACATCAATTCCTCATCTTTCATAAAATGGATCCATTTTTCTTCCCATAGTGACAACATGAAAGACTAGTAAACCTTAAGAAATTGTTCAAATCCATATACGCCCCTTTGTAAATTCAATGCCGTTATATTTGGGCAACATTAATGAAATATCACTTTTTGAAAACCGAGTTGTCTGATATACACAAACGATTACCAATGAAAAATCTAATTTTCCATGGATACTGATCAACATTTCTAACGATAAAGAAATTGATCTCACCTGTACTTCTAAAGCGTGGTAGGCCACAATGAGGCCAAGTAGAATCACAGTCGAAACAGATATCAGGGTTTTGAGCGCAATTGAGTAAAATTCGTCCTGAAACACAAATCAATATTTTGATAACATAGTAAAAAGGCTATATAATGTTTTGTAATGAATAATCCACAAAGGATAGGTATCAGTTCTTGAAAGATCGATTGTGAATATTAATACAAGAATAGCGTGCGATGAAATAATTGTGATTAGGTATAACTGATATTTTGATAGCTATCTAATCTACAATGAACCGGTTAACGAATCAATGGAAAATGCCTGTGCATCAAAACATTTCACTGAGAACAGAGTTAACAAAAATTTCACAATGTAACTTCTTCTGGCCAAGTTCCTGAACGCACACCACTGACAATCAACCTGTATAATCAATGTGTTCATTCCACCGAAGAGATTGGTCCACTAATACCACTAGATATTTTATTGTGTCCGTTTTATATAAAGGAACACATAGCAACAATTGTGAACATTCACTCAATTTGTTTTATGGATTCTTATAATGTTTTTATCCGGTTGGTCTCTAGTAGTTGAAGTTAACGCAATGAATTCAACAACTCAACCAGTTGAAAATCAATATCATGCCTATTTCTGCCTGAGTGTATTATACCTCTTCCTACGTTTTTCCAACATAAGTGATAGCGGTGTCATCAGCAAATGAAGTTATTTTATGTTGTTCATGTATATGAGAAACAAGATAGGACCCAACACAGTTCCTTGGGGAACGCCCCGGGTTACTAGTAGTGGGTCGCTGAGAGCGTCGTTTACCTTGACAATTTGTGTTCTATTTGTCACTTATCTTAGGCTCTGTATAGTGTATTTGTGCATAAACAGACTCATCAAACTGTGCAATTTGTTCGTTTGTATTCTATGTGAGCTGCTATTTTTTGTGCGAATCATTAAATTGTTTGATCCATGTGTCACAAATGGGAATATATTGTAGAAATTTTCATAATCTCGAAGCAATCCATAATCATAAGTCGGTCATGTCTTTGTTCATGCTTCAATCTAAATTCAATGAACTTTGAATTTTGGAAAAGTACATGAACATAAACACAGGCATGATGCCATTAACATTTGGTGACCTCAGATCACCGAACTTTTGCGGAACGCGACAGTTATGAATATGGTCCATGGGCCATTCTCAGTTTTCGTTTTAAACCATTTCATGGAAATGTGACCTACCTCCAGGCCCCCATATAGCATATAATTAGACGATTGGATTATGTTACAAGGTATGTTAGTATTTTCTTGTTTTTTGTTAACCCGAATTTATGTTCGTGTTGAATAAATGTGTAATGTATATTCGATTGGAACAAGTAGTTTCTTTTAGTTGTTCACTCTCTACAGATAGAACACGATTTTAGGCAACCCTCGCCCAAAGTTCGTGACATGAAATTATATGCTTGTTTCACTAGACTTGACTTTATTTCAATTATAGCAAATCATTGAAACTGAATAAATATTCAATATTCTAGATGGCTACATTATGGACTTGATTTAAAGATGAAAAAGATGTTTTTAAGATATCCAGAATTGGTTCTATTTTGGTCTTAAAGACGTCCTGAAGACGTATTCACGAAGTTAGAGTTGTCACGAATGGCTCTTGTAAATGTCTTGAAGATATCTTCAGGACGTCTTTGTGCTGTCTGGGTACTCGCACTTGAACAAGTACTTGACACGTATATTCGAAGTCTCAACCCAAAAAATATGGTCCAATGGGGGTAGCCAGATGCCAAGTATAAGGTGGAAGGGACTGCTGAGGATGAGGACCTTACTTTTCGGTACACGCCAGCGCTCGACAGCTCGTTCTCGATGACCATCACGATGATCCCGAACATTCCCATGACGAGGGCGTAGTCGCTGATGCGCTTGCGCTTCTCGAACAGCGCCTTGCGCCTGCCCAGTCGGTAGCCGACGTTGGGCTTGTGCTTGAGGCTGCCGGAAGAGGCCTTGTAGCCGGTGCCCAGGCCGCGCTCGTCCATGAAGCGCGGGTAGTCCAGGGTCGCCTGCTCTTCGGGCTGCATCCTGCCGCCGGAAGGGTCCCTCACAGCCCCCGGGATGGACAGCGTCGAAACGGGCTTCCGCAGCTGCGGAAGAAAGGCCGTTGAGGCGGAGCAGGCTCCGGGGACACGGGGACAGGCTCGCAGAACCTACCACGAACGTTTTCTTCGTTCCACGCGGGATGCGAACCAACAGTGGAAACGAAATGGGAGGACTAGCAGAGCCGGATTAACCCTATCGGGCCCCTAGGCAATGTAATTCTCGGGGCCCCTTTCCTTTACCGTTTTCTTACTTTTCAAAATATTTTTGTGAAGTAGGTACAATATAAGTTTAAATAGCAATTCTTGTAACTTTTTAGATACAAAATCGTTAAAATCATTATCGCCATTATCGGCAATGAATTCAAACGGTATTGTAAACAAACGAAAAACGATAAGATTTTCACGATAAATATATTTATATATATTTCTCACAACATGTTTCGCTAACACTGTAGCTTCATCAGATATAAGTACACTTTTCTGTACTTATACCTGATGAAGCTACAGTGTTAGCAAAACATGTTGTGAGAAATATATATATAAATATATTTATCGTGAAAATCTCATCGTTTTTCGTTTGTTTACAATAACTGTGGATTTTCATCAAGTAACGGCCAAGTCAATTGAAGAATTCAAACGGTTCTGTGATATTGTTGACATAAAGCAGTTTTTAATCAATTTTATTTTGAAAAAATTTCGTTCACCTGTGGCGTTTGATATCATCAGACTTCAATATATTTGCAATGCTATTACATTCGGAGAAGTTGATTGACCATATTATCGATAATCAATCCAAACGATGTTATTTGTCCCCGCATCCATCATTTTTTCCATAGATCTTTTTGATTATACGCTAGATCCGGCATCCTGTAGTAATTTTTTGGTCTAGAGGGGTCTGCAAGAAAGTAGGTACTATGGTCACGTGGGACAACACATTTGTATGCTCAACAAATAAAACGACCAATCAATGGCTTAGTAATTTCAACCCCCCGGACCTACAAAACAAATAACCTGGATACCGGATCTAGCTCAAGCAATAAGATCTATGATTTTTTCTATGGTGATATTACCGGATGTTAATAATCGGGAATGTCACGAATGAAACCTTTTTTTCTTGGTGCGTTCAACATCAATTATGCCCCCGTGGGCCCCTAGTCGGTGCGGGACCCCTAGGCAGTTGCCTAATCCGCCTTATGGATAATCCGGCCCTGCGAACTAGGCGTCATTATAATTCACCAATAAACATCTGGGATGTTTGAAAAAGGAAAACAGCTACATGCTGATTAAAGCCCAATTTATAAACTCCGCTGCCGTAGCTACAGTTGAGGCTGCCGTTCCAAAATGTAAAATGTATTGAGGAGATATCTGACGGCAACTGCGTCACCTGATGCGTAGTTTATGAACAGATGTTTATTTGCGTCAACTGTAGCTATACGGCAGCGGAGTTTATAAATTGAGCTTAACGTGTTGTTCGTTGATTTTATCATTATGTGTCTATATAAAAAAGGTCTGTTTGCTGTTTATGCATGAAATTTATATTGTACACTACACTTTTTAACACTTACTGCTCGTTGTAAATGAGTGTAGTGGAGTGGAGAGTACTTAGTTCAACATCTGTTCGATGCTTTTATTCTGCTTTCTGATAGGATTTTGATTTGGAGGTTAATTTTGTATTTATTTGTTGCTGGTGAATCTCTTTCAAATAAATTGAAAATGGACAGTGATGATGATCGATGACAAGATCATTTGAAAACTATCAATCAATGGGGTCAATTCTATTGGTGGTTTCGTCAATTGTGACAAAATATTCATACAAATTTTGTCGAAGAAGTTGTTTTTTGTACAAAATATATCATATTATCATATTATCCAATATCAAAATAACCGAAACCCACTCGAATCTTTTAAATAGAAGCGATTGTGGAACACCTCAAATAATAAATTCAAGGCTCAAAAAGCAAAATATTTCATTCATTATTTCAATGCAGAAAATCTCAATCTATTAACTGTGATAAAATTTATGCATATGGTATTCGAATCAATTTCTTATAATATTGAGGATGTTTTCCTGAACATTCCATTTGGAACATTACAAAACCAGTAAGGCAACAACAAATATTTGAGGGTGTTCAACCCTTTCAGATCCATCATAATGTAAATTCCATAACGTTGTTTTTATTAGATGTGCAAGAAGTTTTTCGAATAAATCTGTGTCCATATTTTTACATATATCTAATAGGAATTATTCGAAGTTTAGGGGTATTCAACCTTTTGGCGAATCAGATATTTATTGGTGAATCGTTATGACGTTCATTCTTCTCATTCTGTTTTGGAAAAATTACTTCAATCCTAACATTTGTGGCCTCATGAGATAAAGTTTGATCGTTCTGAGCTGTTCACCGTGTTGAAGGAGTTGAAAGAAGCTAGTGCGATTTCTTCTACGTTCCATTATCGATGAGAATAAAAATGTTTCCGGAATTGGAACTTGTCAAAACCCATCCTCTCTTAACTTCAGGCATAAAACGAGTTGCCAATCGAATATGGAGAGGAGTATAAATTTGATATGAAGTTTCATTCCATTGAAAAAGTAAAATCTCGTTTTTCGCCAAAAGCATTTTGACCTCTCGGACCAATTGCGGAAACCATGATTCTTGCATGGAATTGTTGAGAATTCCTATACGTTTCATTCGCAAAATTCACGAATCAAGGTGCCGTACTGATGAAGCGAGCTGATATGAGTTGGCATTGCTATTTTCTACCACTATCATACAGTAAAATATGTAACTTTTGATAACATCAGATTGAATGTTTATTGATGTCAAGTCTTGTCAGATGATAATATTTTTGAATAGGTAGATACCTAATCCCTATACAGATTCGACGAACAATAAAAAACACCACATTCAATCATTTAGAAAGGCCATCAGAAAGCCAGAATATCGATCGACGAAAGTAGCACCAGAATTGTCTCACATTCTACACAAAAAAGTGTTTTAGCCGATTTCATTTCAAAACACCCTAACCAACCATTTGGATTGGGAAGTAGGATCCATTTTTGTAGGAGACATCTGCAGAAAGATTTAATATAAAAGAACAACAAATTCACGAATATTTCATACTATGTTCGACTTCAATATCTAGCACCATATTCCATCAACTTTTCAATGAAATAACATTATCTACATCACCTACTCATCATAGACAACAAAACTATGGACATATCGTTTATGAAGCTTTATTATCAAACTACCTATGTTTGTATTGTGACTATTGTGAGTATTGTAATCCATCTTCTCCTCACAGAACAGAAGACGTAGTGTCTTCTGTTCTGTGAGGTATTGCATAAACAATACCTATCGAACTTTTGACCTCATCAATATAGGTCTACTATTATTTTTTTATTCATCGAAGATCGCATAAAACATTAGGAGGTCTACTAGTGATTCAATAATCTTGTTATAATGGATATGAACTTAGTGATGAAATTGTCTGCGAATGTAGATATCTCCGATATGAAGATCTTCAGGAAATATAACAAATAAAAAGAGTTAATTGATGAGATTGATTGCTACATTTACTGTCTGTTTTATTCCCTAGTTGATGTTTTCACATGACATAGCTGTTTGTGTTCTATCAAATATTAAAGATGGTCTGCATTGAAAATACGAAATTTTGAAACAAAAAATCTGTTTTGAGTGAGGTTATATTATTATACTTTTGTTCATCAAAGCAAGCATCAAAATAGAACTAATTCTTCTAAAAGTATATATACATATTTTACATGATGTGGACCGGAAACTCAACAATAAAAAACAAACTCCCAACTTTCATCACTCGACCGAATTCTATATCGAGATTCGAAAAGAATTCGTTTTATGCATTTTTATCATAATTCGATAACTGTCCCGATTCCTTTGTCTATTTATATAATTGGAGTCTGAATCAGACAAATGAAAATCTTTTGTGAAATAGTGATTCCACCTCGATCATCGACACATTTCCACATCGAAAATATTTTCTCTGTAAATCTCAGATTTTTTCATTTCTTCGATTGTTTGTGTTATCTATATTTTCTGAGGGACACCACGGGATTTTATGGCACCAGTTGAGGATGACTGAAAAACAGAGACAAGAGTTGTCCAAAAACTTTGGCGAGGGTGAATGAACGACACATCAGATGAAAGAACTCCAAGAGGATCAAGTCACTGTTTGCAATGGATAATTTCTTGTTGGGTATATTTCAAGTTTATACTC
The DNA here is from genome assembly GCA_029955515.1 of Chrysomela aeneicollis. NCBI lineage: Eukaryota > Metazoa > Arthropoda > Insecta > Coleoptera > Chrysomelidae > Chrysomela > Chrysomela aeneicollis. The sequence goes on along the minus strand of JARUHQ010000015.1, from coordinate 15,345,624 downwards.
GCTGAGTGATCCTTGTGGACTCTGATGCCGAAGAATAAACGGATAGAAATTACTTCGCTAAAAATACGAACTATTAGGTATCAGTTTCAAGAGGGCACTCAAAATAAAAATATTTTATCATTAAGGTTTTTTGTTTCGACAAGTCTTTGAGTCCCTTGTTCTTTTTCATATATCCTTTTTTTTTTAAATTTCATCTTGTACAAGAACGATCTAAAACCCAAAGCTGAATATTATAAATTACTATTACTTATTATACTATTTAGTATCAAAGTAGTATGGATATGACATGTTATGTATAGATGATGAATAATAGATGTGATTTTATTTTTTCATTTCAATTTCCGACGAATTGCTTTTTACTATCAGAGGAGCTTAAATAAGAAGCATCTAACCACAGACAGCTCAAAGAGCTTGAAGATTTCGCTGCTTCTGAAATTGTAATAACAAAGGAAATCTGTGGACCGCATCCTCTGGATATACTACAGGTAAACCTCCATTAATAATCGAAGGTTATCAAATATTAAACGGTAATTTTGTACCTCTGATGTTTCCAGGAATATAACAGTGGATACAAAGTTTGATAAACAAATTTCTTAAACGTTCGCATCAAATATGCGCACATTCTGTATAAAAAAAATACAAACTCATTAACACTGTTATTCTTGCATCCACTTCTATCTATTGAAGCATGTTATTGTTTTGGTGGAAGTGACATACGAAGTATTTGTTCGAACCTATGAATTAATAAAATTATATAAATTGCTTATGAGATAGACATCTGAGAGACAAGACTGTGTTCTGGGACACAAGAATGGACAATGCATAGAAACGGATTCCATCGAATTTTTCGGTCAACATTTTTGGTTAACGTTCAGAGATATGACCGATCACTAAGTATAAATTTTTATGAAGAATTAATCAGTCATTCTATTTTTCCGAGTAAATCGACGAAACTTACTGATAAGATTGCAGGGTAGTTTTTTATAGTGAAACGATGAAAACAACGTTTTGTGCCAAGTCTGATAATTTGTCTTAGTTCCATAAAGTCTGTTTTTATTTATATAGTTACGTTTAATAATGTCAATACAAATACCAATGCACTGCATGGTATTGTTATACTCATGATGAATTAATCAATAATACACCTAACAACGAAAAAGTTGTTGAAATTAACAGCCACCTTTTGAAACAAGATGACATTTTCCTCTATTGCTTCCTGTATTGAAACTTTAGAAATATTTCATCCTTTATCTTATTGATTGGCTTTCTACGGTTACTTCTTGTTTTATAATGGAAACAAAATCAGAACACAGTTGCGTGCTTCTTTACATGACCGATTCACTATGGATGAGGAAAACACACCCATAATCTCATTCAAAAATAGGTAGTTCCACATGTATATATATTCACACACCTCTTTTGTGGGGTAGTCGAACTGTCTCTAAAACGACAATTTAATCTTATCAAATATAGATATCTCGCTTACTCTTGAAAGTGCAGGAACAAATTTGAAGTAAAAGAAACACTGATAATGAGTGTATCTATCTACTTCTACGAAATTCATGGATCCAGAACACGAAAATAGATAACTTAGTTCATGGATCAATAATAGTCAAATCGTTGATTCATCCCCCTTCGAAGTTGCAACCCCTAAACTTTCACATGGAAATAAGTAGGGGCTTGTGATAAACCTATAATTATTTCCATCTGTTCAAAAATGCTATAGTTTTAATATAATATCTATTACAAAAATTAATGATTTTTCACCATTGAAGGTTGAGTTATTTTTAATCAAATCATGGTCTTCTTGAATCATAAATACCGCGATGAAAAGGAATAATATAAAAATAATGGAATTAAAATAACGTCGACTTCCGCAGAGAGCACGAGAAGTGATTATCATAATGAAAAAAGGGTTGGCCTACCCAAGGGGTGCTTCACACAAAATAAGGGTGAGTCAAGTATATAGAGGCGAGGATTTGAATTTTCTTCAAAGATCAAGGGCATATAGCACCGGTAAAGAAGCACGCAAAAGGAAGATTTTTGGAACGTGAGGTAACTTACATACTTAATCTTACAGTGATATTGTCATTTCTTGCAGGAAAGTATAGAGAATAGATTGGGAATATACATGTATTCGTACCAATAGCTGAGAGTTTGAGGAAGGCAAACTTGGAAATCTCATATATTACTTCAACTTACCACAATTTTAACATAAAATACTCACGATATTTTGACAGTGACAATGTAGGTGAAACCACCTGGTGAGCTACATCAATAATTCGTGATCTTATTGATAGGAAAAAATCACATAGATTTTCATCAAAAATAGAGATGGTGTCCCATTTGAATATACCAACCAATATGTATCCAGTCAAGTTTTTTAGATAGGTTTGACATTTTCGCAGACATGTTAACGCTCAACATCAAAAACTACACAGTTTCACCATCTACTAATCATTCGTACTGTTCAAGATAAGGGATTCAGCCCCTATTCATCGGAATGTACAGGGTGGCCAGATAAGAATGCAAAGTGCAGTATCTCGGAAACTATTCGTCTAAGAGACTTGCGGTTAAAAATGTTATGACTAAAGTTACCACAAGAAAATCCTGGAAATTATTTTCATGTTTCCAAGATGGCCGCCAGGGGGCGTAACCGCGATCTAAAACTTTCGAAATGAATTTTTGACGAAATTCGCCTTGTTAACGTACCAATAAAATATATACCTTTTAAAGTTGAGCTTCATTCGAGTAACTTTTGCTCGACATTTTTTGACGTATCTATTAAAATGAAGTGGTCGGGGGTGGTTCAACGTTTTTTTCAAATAAACAGCTGTCTATCAAATTCAACTTATTTGTAATGTGTCTGATTTTAAGTGATGCCACTAGAGCGCGTTTTTTGACATAAAAACAAAAATTTGCAAAATTGTCTGAAAAATAAAATGCAGTTATATGACTTTTTTTTCATGAAAATGTAGTGGAATGATACCTTAATAGGCTAGTGAAAACCGTATCTCGATATATACATTTTTCACCGCAAATCTCTTAGACGAATAGTTTCCGAGATACTGCACTCTGCATTCTTATCTGGCCACCCTGTACAATGAAATTTCAATCATCTTCCATATTCCACATTGGCCATAGTAAAGAATGCTGTGATATCTTAATCACAGATTCACAGCTGTGCACTAACTGCTGAATCATTTTTTATCATAATTTTGTTTCAGATGAAAAAATGGATTAGCCATAAATTGGAAAAAATTTTTGAGAGAAAAATAGTCTATCCAATTAAAAATATCAAACATAGTTTGAAATGAATGTCTGGTAGACTACGAGCAGAAAACAACTACTTTCCTGGTAAATACCACGCAGAACATTGAATTATATCTGTTCGTAGTCCATGCAACGATTCACACTGTGAATGCAGATCGCAAATGTTTCTTTCTTCCTAAGACGTGACAAATTCACATCTGCCGCATGATGTCGCCACTTTCAATTGTCTGTTGGAACGCGGCTCGGTGCGGTCAAATAGACGCGACAAAAATGCATTGGGACAGGCAACGCTTCGAGTTGAGATCTTACGGTCTCTACTCGGATAACTACCCTGCACTGATGAGGGCCAATAAGCCCGAAACCGGTCTGTAGGTTGTTAGGCGTGCCTGTCTCGATGTGAATTTGTCACGTCTTAGGAAGAAAGAAACATTTGCGATCTGCATTCACAGTGTGAATCGTTGCATGGACTACGAACAGATATAATTCAATGTTCTGCGTGGTATTTACCAGGAAAGTAGTTGTTTTCTGCTCGTAGTCTACCAGACATTCATTTCAAACTATGTTTGATATTTGTTTCAGATGGTTATATCTACCGGCAAGGATGCAATGGTGAGTTTCATCACGTACTTTATAAACTACACCTCTTATTCCATCATTGTTTCCAATGATTGCTATGAGATGGCATCGATTGGATAGGATTGAAATGCATCCCGAATAAAACATACAGTCTAGTATCCATTTGTATATAAGCATAGGCAATAACGTTCGAGCATTTTATTGACCTGGGATTTTCCGAACGAACGTGGAATAAATATTTTATTGTCGTTAGATGAAATCAGAAAATTGGTTTGATGAAAATATACAGGAGAAAATAGATGAAGGAATAATGTATAATTGTATCATTGCATGAAAAGAATATAATTCGTCTTGATATTTGCCTGTGTATTTCTTTGTGTTTTTTTCTGATTAATATTTTTAGGAGAAGTATTTGGAGAAAATAATGATGAAAAAATCATAGCAGATTTCCATATTGCTTTTCTTTGGGATCATCTCATCCTGGGAAAATCGAAAACAGTATCATTTTCATACGATTGCACTTTTGAATTTAATTGCAGCTGTTCTTTCGGATTGATGACACAATCTAATTACAACTCGTCAAAGTGGAGTGGTAAAAGAAATTCAATTAACTGATGGGGAGCCAGAAAATTTCTAGCACAGCGTGATCATTCTGTTCTTAGAGGGATTTTATGTTTCGATTATGTATAATATTTCTTCAATGATTCTGCAGTGGGAATTCTTGTTCTAGGATTCTCTGGCATGCCGTGTTTTCTTCTTAACAAATCGTACCTACTGGGAGGAATATAAAAACAGAAACTGATATTCCTGACACAATATCAATTATTATAGAATATCGCGGAGAATATTGAAACATAATCCGAATCAGCATTCATTTCATATAATTGTGTACTAAATATCGATACAAATACAATGACACACATCAGCTTATCATGTTATGAAACTCCTTTCTATCAGCATATTTATGTTGCGTAGTCTTACCGTGAACCCATTGAATACCAACCTTGCAGGAAAACCTTTAAATATATATTATGCATAAAGAATATTCACGATATAAATGGATTGAAGAAGCTGAAGCTCAATGATGATAGATGGAAAGCTACAAACTAGGATCAACTACGTATAATGGCGAAAATGACAATATCACTATGATCATAATCTCATGCTCCATTTGGTGCGTGTGCTCTACAGGTTTCCAATTAAGGTTTTGTTTTCTCAAAAAGCAACAAAGGCTTTTATCTCATTTCAGAAAACACCTCCTTAACGATTTTGCTGAAAACTAGTGGGTACTTAACCTCAAACACATTCTGTTTGTAGAGAAGAATATAGAGTAGAATTTACCTACCGGGCTGACTCTCAATAATATGCATTTTATGAGAATGTTCTACACCGGACCAGATTGTTATCTAACTTTAGTCAAAATCTTGAAACAAGTCCATCGCTCAATGATTCTGGAGCCTTCCAGATCAAGACATTTTGCCCAGAATACATTCAGAATCGTTTTATCAGATTTTCCTCATTTCGCAAATCTGCTTTTCACTTTTTTCGAGTAGGTACTTTTTTTTTGGTGAAATTAGTTTCATCGTTTATATTTTCTACATTAGTATGGTACACAAAACCTGATTTGATTTGATCATTATTTTAATATGCATGTACAGGGTGGACCAAATTCGAGGCGTAACATGGGGATCTCGTGAACCGTAAAAGATACAGGGTCGGTAAAATTGTGGCAAAGTTGCGTAATTTTGTGCTCAATGATATGCTGTCGAGAAAATCGGAAATTTCCATTACTTACGAGATCCCCATGTTACGCCTCGAATTGGGTCCATCCTGTACATTTGGGTTAGGTCCTCCGAATTTTTCGAAATTTCAATTCTCCTAGAGGCTGATAGGATTCGCAATTAATGGAATATTATATTATCTGAGATTAGACGTTAATCTCAACATTTTTACAGATTTTTATGAATTATAATTTCATCAGAATTTCAACCAGATGAATATTCTTTTTTTCACCAAAGTGAAACTCTGAAAGTGAATAATGATGAGTAGACAAAATTATGTAATATTTTTAAGTAATAGCTATACTATTTTGAGTTCCTATAGACACTTCGACTGGAGAGACTAGAAATTTTTTTTCATTTCGAACCATATTATGAGCCCCTGGTTGCATAAAAATTCATGAATTTTCAAAACGAGGATTCACCTTAAAGCTCTATCCATTCGAAAACCACCGCATTCATGCCTAACGAATAGGTCCTATTAAATAAATTTCGGATATACGTATAAATTGTACAATGGGCATGTTGCATTGGACGAAAACAATATTCAATTCGTTCTACATTCATGCGATGTATCATACAAATTACACGCTTGATTGAATTTTCAGGGAAATTACCTACGAATGGCTGTTGACTATTTAACTTGACTATCAGAGTGGGAAATTATTCACTATCAAAATAAATGAAGTGGATGAGCAAATCAAATTGTTCACCGTCAACGTTCGAAACCTATTTGAAGAGTAGAAGAAAAACAATGATTGGACAGATATCTTTAATTTCGGAATGGGATGTGTGTGGGTATTTGGAAAATAATGGGCCAGATCGCATGTTCTCCTGCTCCCTTTTCTTTTTCTTCTTCTGTTTTCCAATGTCATGTGAAAAAAAAGTTAATAGTACAACAGCAATAAACTGAATTAAATATATAACAACAAATGAAGATTGCTGTCCCTTACCCATTCCCAAATCTAGTCTGACCGAAAATTCAATTATTATATATGAAAGCAAAAAAATCAATTATCATCTGCCAAATAGTTATGGAATCATAATTTCTCCAAAAAAAATACTGTGGAAAAGATTCTATTACATACTATTTTTACAAATGTTTTCAGTTATTATACAAGAGTATTGTTAAACTTTGTGATATCGCATCTATCAATCAACTCCCCAGACAATAAAGTATATGATATATCAATTTTATAATTTATCTATCAACTGGATGCCTGGTTGGATGCTCGGCTAATACTAGCCTGACCTACTGAGCCAGATAATTATTCAAATATTTTTGGGTTTCAGAAACGCAATTATCCTTAAGAAATTGATTTTGAAAAGCCTCGCACATGAATGGACATCGTTCCTCAATATTATTATTTCATTATATACATTCCTAAGCAAAGAAAATACGAGATCCAAATTGCATCCTATATAGAATTTGCCTGAGGCATTTATTCGGATTCCTATATTTCAAGATTCTCCTTAAATTTCCTGTCAGTTTATTCAGGAAGCTCCATTACGTTCATATTTCATAGCATGATGGTTATTAGATTTTTCTTCTCACTATTGGCCTAAAATAAAAAATTTCTCACCGCACGACTTTATTCCTGAATCATTATATAAACAATAACCTTCTCACAATTGTTCTTGTTGATTTCACAATGTTGTTATCCTCAATATTTTATAGTAAACAATGAAGGTCGATATCGAATCTGAAATCGCGTAATTTTTGGATATCTGCACACATAAATGTTGGCGGAGCCCGCGAATAAAATTCTCTGGATTATCATAAAAAACAGCTCTGACTCAGTTATCTAATATAGATGAGATATGTGAATGTGTTATCCGAATGTGTTCACTGGACCGGATGAAATTTACTCCCCTGAACTCCATTTTATTCACTGCTGTACGCGATCATCGAGCCGAATTTTCATTTTTCTCCAAAAAGAAACCAGACTGAATTGGTTTAGATTTTTAGATTAGTGAAATTTTCCCATAATCAAAAATTTTTGATTGTATTATATTCAGATCTCTTGCTCATACCATCAAATAACACTTTGGAGAACTTTGGAAGATTGAAAAACAAAGAAAACAGAAATAAATGCCAGGGGGGATCTTATATTTTTGCGTCAAAATTCAAATCAAAAGAAGAGATGATCTTAAGAAAATTGCAATATTCTATCTGATGTATATGAAGTAGGTGATCTTCGAAGAATCACCATGTATATACAAACACACTAGGACAAGTTATAAATACCATGCATTGCAGTATTCTGAGTTGATTGCCAAAAGTTTCCAATAAATTTTCATGAAGTTGGTTTCGATGGAGATAAAATGAAGTAGCTATATTGGAAGTTATCAGAGAAGTTTTCCAATCAAAAACTTATGAAACGTTTTCAACAGTTCGATAGTTCAACCTCCCGAAGTTTCCATTGCACTCAAAATAGTGAATGATACATGTGAATTTAATGTGATCATGTATATATGTACAAAATTATTTCAACCGTATCTCCTACCTGTTGATAATGAATTTAAAAAGCGCACTAGTCCCCTGATATTCAGTTCGAAATATTTCATATCGGAAGCATTTTAAAGAAATACGTAATCCTATATAATGTTTTATGGATAATACGATATCTGGATTCTACTGATGAGCGCATGAGAATTTGAAAGATATGCTGTTGGTACCTATATATACGATGATACATCTTCTCATATAGGAATAACGAATCTTCATGAAATCCGACTAAAAAAAACTGTCAGAATAGTATTCCAAAAGTGGAAGTAACAACAAACAGTCAAGTAATGCAGCCATTCGGAGGAAATATGAATAAAGGTGAGTTCCCAATGCAGCGTTTTTGCTTCTCGCGTCGCGCGTCATGCACTCTGATTGGTGAAGCGGAATTCGAAATTGCTGTGCTGCTTTTCTTTTATTCTGATTGTTCCCAATGAAAGAATTAAGAGCGGTTGAATAAATGAAATAATGGAGGCCATAATTAAACAAAAGCGAAGAAAATTATTTCCTCGGAAAACGTAGAAGACAGGGTAAAATACGTTCATGCTGGGTTATATGCTGCCTAATCCACAATAATACTGCGATTATTTGAAAACCTCAATAATATGATTCAGGATATCAGCAATCATTTTACTCACTCTCAAGATATCCTCATGCTCTTGTTCCTCCATTTCATTTGAATAAATAACCTAACCAATGCAAGCAGCGATCAGCGACGCAAGAAAGTTGAAAATATTGAACTTTTTCGCTTCAATATTCTCTGAATTTCGCGACGCGAGAAGCAAAACCGCTGCAGTGTGAACTCACCTTAAACCTGCGGAGCGATTCGCGCAAAATTCAAATGTTTACCTGTTCATTTCACACTTTCATGTAAAAAGTTGATCCCGAAGATGCATACGAAGCGGTACAACGTCCCGACAGATTTACAACACATGGTTTCTCGAATAATCAGAACTCGCTACACCAGAATAGTTTTGAGGTTAAGTGTGAAAGCGTCAAACTTTCAGGCTAGGAAGTCAAAAGGATTCTAAATGATTATCCAACCGTTTTCACATAGGACACTGTATCGCTGGTGACTTCTGTGAGAGCGCGCTTGAGCTGTACTCTGCGAGTCTGCGCCATAGTCTGTGAAGAAGACAGCAAGCCAGAACCCTATACAGGATCATACGATTCATCTTGCGGAATATACAACGTCTACATGGATGAGTTCAGAGCAAGGGTCGTACACTAAAATGGCGTGAAATATTTCCACGCCGAATTCATCTCGACAAAGTGTCAGAATTCGAATGGATTCGAGCATATTTCATGCATGATGCTGACAGAGACCTGTGGCAGAGATCTACGAAAGCGCTGAAAGGACATCAGCAAAAAAAAATACAATTGCCAGTTTGAACTGACATTTATACATAATTGCCTGTTAGAACTGACAATTATACATAATTGCCAGTTTGAACTGACAATTATACATAATTGTCAGATAGAACTGGCATTTATAGATAATTGCCAGCTCTATCTGTCAATTATCTATAAATGCCAGTTCTATCTGGCAATTATGTATAATTGTCAGTTCTATCTGTCAATTATCTATAAATGCCAGTTCTATCTGGCAATTATGTATAATTGTCAGTTCTATCTGTCAATTATCTATAAATGCCAGTTCTATCTGGCAATTATGTATAAATGCCAGTTCTATCTGGCAATTATGTATAAATGCCAGTTCAAACTGGCAATCATGTATAATTGTCAGTTCTATCTGGCAATTATGTATAATTGTTAGTTCAAACTGGCAATTATAGTATTATAGTTTTATTATGCTGTACCTATGTCCGTTCAGCGCTTTCGTAGAGATCTGCACCAGGGTGTTTCAAAACATGAGTCGAGAAAAAAGAGTGGAATGTTATGGATAATTCTAAGAAAAAAGTTCCTATCAACATGGTTCCGCGAACGCATCTTCTTGTAGAGATACAGGGTGTCGACAAATTATTTTTTCATCAAGGACCGTTTGGGATACAGCTATCGTACAAATCTAATTCTACCATTTTTATCATATGCCGTGAATTTTGAAAGTTTATTTGAAAACGCCAATATTTTGTACACAAGGTAATTCTAGTCGAAGGCTCCAACAAGAACAATTTAGGGAGGAACGACATTTCGAAATATGAAACAGTGCGTTTGTGGATCCATATCAATAGAAATTTTTTTTCAGGATTAGTCAAGGAATCCCACGCTTTAATTACCGTCAGATATCCCGACTCACCCTGTATTTGAAATATTTGCACTTATTTGGGAATGTTGTTTTCAATTTCAGATGTATTTTTATTATGAAATTGGATAATGGAATTTATAAACATTCGAGAGATATATGTATCTGATTATTCGAAAGCTTTTTCCAGAGTAAAAAAATCTCTATGTTCAGTATACCTTCTCAGGAATTTACATTTTCACAGCATCATAACAAAAAATAATTGTGAAATTCCACAATGTTTTTTATTCGATGATAGCAACATAATTCAGCTGAAAAATAGAAATAAGATAATGTAACAGTGGCTGTAATCGAAGTTTGAAAGTATTTACCACATTTATTTTTCATAAAACTTTTTGTATCATGGTATCTGTGGAAGTAATTCTCCGACGATATCAAATGTTTTCAACCCTTGGAATGAACTCAACATTCTTATTCTATATCCAACCCACAATATCAGTTGATCATGTTTCGTGTGAGTTCAGGATTCTAAATTATCTCAAACTGTTATACATACCCTAAGGCAAATACTCTGAAGGAAACAAGGTAAAGAGTTCGTATATCTGCTGTTCATAATCTGGAATGTACACGATATTTCATTGCAGTGGCCTTTGATACCAGAAATAACAGGTTATTTGAACACTCCAAAGAGCGAGATACGGCATAAATTCTGAAATGAATGATATGAGGATACAGTGTCCGAAACCTCTAGTAGGCTAAACAGGAACTATACTTTCAAGAAGAACTTCCAATACCCATAATATGAGCCTTTCATCTTCCGATATATGGATGAGAAATATGATTTACAAATGAAATAAAATTGAAATAATTTCAGATCCAACCAATGTGTTTTTCGCATCGATTGTAATGTACAATATAAAAAGATTGACCGTTTCTTGAATAATTGTATTCAATTCAATTTTAGAATCATATCGTTCTTATTGCAAAACTCCTCACACATAATTCAATAATTGAAAAGCAAGTTTTGTCAAAATCATATTTTTATATTAGCAGTATTTTTTATCCCAAACAGACCAGGTGGGAGCACAGTTTCACTTTCCATGTACGAGACCAATATTCACGCGAGGAATGTAAATGGATCAAAGAGAGTTGAAGCAACATTGTGAATATAAGATGAGATAAAATCATTATCAAGTAGAACGCAAATATGCAGCAGTGCACCAAAAATATTTCGCTTGCCTTTATGTTACGATATGATGGAACGATGTCTCAAAAATGTGGACAAATCGGGAGTTACAGTATGTTTTGAATCTTGTGGACCACAATTCAATCTCGTATCTATTGAGAAACTCATTGAAATTATAGATTTAATAGAAAATTTCATAAAATTATTTTCAACCAATTAGAAAACTCCTTTTTGTGTATCCACGTATGAAACAGAGTACCTATAAGTAAAACATCATCATTAGGAGTGGTCTAATTAGTGAAACGACTGAGCAGATGACCAAGCTGGGTAATCTTAAAAGACAATATTTCCGAACTCTTGAATGAACTGGAAGAGTGGATGAAAACAAAGATATTAAACCTCGACGATATCAAAACTTCCGAGCTGTTCGTAGACTATACCCTACGTATATATTTTCCTGAATAAGACACCTTGATCCATTAAGTTCATGAAATATGGGCTATAATTGAACTATAGGTAGCTACTTGGAGTCTATATATCAAAAAATATAATCATGAATTCGAAGGTCGATATTTCTAGATGGTGTTATCAAGTTCATGAGCAATTTATCGGCTTATTTTGAAGATTGACCGGATTGACTATCCGGGCTGATATATGACTCCCGGAATGGAAGTAAACAGCTTATTATAACTTTTGTTACGACTCTTCATGCATTGGCAGATCTCCAAATGTTTCCAGTTTCTAGTCTTGGAACATGGGACATTATATGCCTTTGTTGAAATGGAAATGAAAGTTGGCGCGAGATATACAATATTCCAGAAATGCAAAAAGAATAGGTTAACAAAACATGATGAGAAAGCTATGCATATATATACTGCACGTTCATTTGGAATTCATTCATATCTAACGACTATATAACTGGTTTCCTCCATTATTCCATTTATTTTTCCGAATAACCAATCTGAATTTTCCCCACAGTTCATTTTCTCGGTTATGTAAAAAAACTGATGCTAATTATATGTCACACGTCACGCATATAAAGCACGGAATAAGTAATCGACAAGGAGTATATGTACATTATAATAATTAATTTAACAATGAAAATGTGTTCAGAACTTTTATAGTCCATAGCGACATGCTTTCTGAACCAAAATATTCGATGAAACTCAGATAATGGAGGCCAATTTGGGCAATACTAACAATTATTATGAAATGTTTCAGTAGGGCATAGCTTATGTTTTCGTATCCATAGAGGAAACGCTTTATTTCGTTTAGTCAGTCTTTTCCATTTTTCTTTCAAAACTCATTTATTTTCATTCCAATTTCTCTTCTTTCTCAGATTTGTGGGCATCATTCTCGTTATATTTATTTTTCAATACGCTCTCATTCAAGTAAATCGTTTCAGGCACAATTCCTGGAAATTAATATTGTATCACACATGGAAAGTCTATTGCCGTGTGCAACATCTGATCTAGTTGGAATGTTTCTTATTGAAATATCTTCTAGTGAGAGTTTCACAAAACAAGGCTGTTATAGAAAATATCAAGTTCCCTCCTGTTCAACTTCTCAGATTTGGAGAAATACCAACATAGTACGATGAAATAATACAGACTACAGACGTTTGGGTCTAATATGAACTACTGCATATCTGCTACGTCTGTTGAACTATTCCAATATAATTCCGTAGTTTGCTTCTATCACCTTCAGTGTTATATATCAAGCTCTAATATTATGAAATTGATCGACTTACTGGAACATAATCCGAATTTTCAGAACTTGTTTGTAGTTATGATTGATACGCGCGGACATAGGATCCTGGATCATTATGAAAGACAAGGTCTTGAGAAGACGCAGGCATGAAAAAAACAATATTTATCTTCTTAGTTCAATCATTTATTGTTCAACAAAAACGGTATTATTTCCAACTTCATCATGGTTGAAATAAATATTGAAATTCGAAATACCTTTTGTTTTTCATTTCATGGTATCTAATGTTACTCGGTCAAGTAGAATGGACGGACCCACCACTCTTATTGGAACGGACCACTTCGTTAAATGTAACTGTAGACAGGCTATAAAACACTCCATCGATTTTTCGTGTTTGGGAAATGGAAATAAATCAGTTTCCCGAAAGTGACTTTCCCTGTGGCCTAGACATCAGTTGAAAAAGTATCGTTTTCGTTTGGAAAAACATGTGGATAATAAGGGTGAGCTTGAGTTTCACAGTTATTGACAGTGTAAGGATTTCATATCAGGTGATTAGCTGTCTTGACCCATAGAAATGAAAAAAAAAATAGTATGGCTATTGGCTGGTATCTGGAATTATTTACTTATCTGCTCTTGCTGATTATTAATGAATATCTCGAAACCAAATTATTCAAAATTCATTTTCATTGTTGGGTTTTCCATCAGATTATTAACTCGTCCACTTGCGTGGAAGAATGTTTATTCAATTAAAATATAGGTAACAAAGATGTTTACTACTAGGTATTATCCAAAACAGAGACTATATTGCCTCTTTATTTCATTCCATGTTAATTAAAATCCCCTGACGCAGCATCATGATGTGGGATTAAAATAGAGTGAAGGGTTAATTTAGTGACAGTGTTTATCTTGGCGTGGCACTATGTAACATCAAATTGTACCTGCTTGAACCTGTTTCCTATATACGAGGCAAATCTAGGAATATTAGACCATTTCAGGCGTTGTTATTCCTACTTTAGGCGATATTCGTACTACATTCCAATTGTTTGGAACAGCAGATAAAAACTAATTGTCCATGAACGATCCTCATTTACCTTGTGTCTATTCAATGACGAAACATTAGTCGTCAATCAGATTCGTCGTTTCGACATTCAAGTCGAAAATCCGACTTTTATCTCGAAATTCTAACTTATATCTCAGAATTTCGACTTTTTAGTCGTGATTTCGTGATATAAAATCAACATAGTTTCAGAAGATTCACAGGGAGTTTTTTTTAATAATCAAGTTACTATATATGTTTCTGATGCAAGCGGCGATACTACGTATGTATAACAATTTCCAGAATGATCTGTTTGTCCGTTCTCCAGATACTTCTTTCCACCGTGTATAGAACCTCTTGTCCAGTTCACAGCAGAATTTCAACTTGAAAAACGGAAATCCGAGATATAAGTCGAACTTTCGAGAATTCCGAGATAAAAGTGGATATTTTGACTTTGAAGTCGGAATTCAAAAGTCGTAATTCGACTTGAGAGTCAAAAATCCGATTAAAAAGTCGGAATTCCTATATTAAAGTTGGAATTTCGATTCAAAAGCCGGAATTCCGAGAGAAAAGTAGGAGTTTCGACTTGAAAGTGAGAATTTCGACTTAAATGTCTGAATTGCGAGATAAAAGTCGTTTTTTCGACTTGAAAGTCAGAATTCAAAAGTCGAAATTGTACTTGAGAGTCGAAAATCCGAGATAAAATTTGGAATTTCATGATAAAAGTCGCGATTCCGAGATAAAAGTTGTAATTCCGAGATAAAAGTAGGAATTTCGATGCGAAAGTCCGAATTTTGATTTAAAAGCAGGAATTCCGAGATAAAAGTCGAACTTTCGAGAATTCCGAGATCAAAGTTGGAATTTCGACTTGAAAGTCTGAATTCAAAAGTCGAAATTCAACTTAAGAGTCGAAATTCAGAGATAAAAGTTGGAGTTCGATTAAAAAATTCGGAATTCCGAGAAAAAAGTAGGAATTCCAAGATAAAAGTCGGAATTTAGTTCCGAGATAAAAGTTGGAATTCCGAGATGAGAGTTTGAATTTCGACTCGAAAGTCTGATTCCAAAAGTCGAAATTTGACTTGAGAGTCGAAATTTCGAGATAAAATTTGGAATTCCGAAATAAGTCAGAATTTCAACTTTTAGGTGGTGATTCCGTTATAAAAGTCGGAATTCTGAGATTAGAGTCGGAATTCGACTTGAGAGTCGAAATTCCGAGATATAATTCGGAATTCCGAGACAAAAGTCGGAATTCGATTCCGTGATTGAATTTGCAATTCCGAGATGAATTTTGGAATTTTGACTTGAGAAAGTCGGAATCCATGAGTCAAAATTTTACTTGAGAGTCGAAATTGAAAGTCGTAATTCGGAATTCCAAGATAAAAGTCGGAATTTCGACCTAAAAGTCGAAAGTCTGAGATAAAAGTCGAAAGTTCGACAGAAAAGTGGAAATTTCGAGTCAAAAGTAAGAATTCCGGGATAATTCGGAATTCAGAGATATAACTGGATATTTCGAGATAATTGTCAGAATTTCAGTCCAGTTGTTCAGTAGGTGAACAAATAATACGTGGCCCCTTCTACGCTTCCACAACAGAATCACAGCGCACACCTTTACCGACCTGTCACGCTCGCATTTCTCATACCTGCCGGAAGTTCCGCATCGCGCCGTTGATGCGCAGCGAGTCGGCGGCGATGCCGGCTATCCCCTCCCCGTGGTCCTTGAGCTGCCTCAGCGAGGTGGAGGGGGCAGAGCCGTGCACGCAGCCGGAGCCGCAGCACGGCGCAGACGCCTCAGGCTGCGAGCTCTGCCGGATTATCCTGGAACCCGGCAGAGCGGTGACGACCGAAGGCGCTGTCATCGGGCAGGAGCTGCAGGACACCTGCAAAGCACACCGGTCGAGGGTGGTAAGGGCTGGCCGTTGGTCTGGGTTCCACAGCACCTAATTCGTCGCTCGGAATTGGTGGAGGAGTGTGAGTAAGATAGACGGCAAAAAGTGCAAGTACACATACTTAGGGTGAAGGTGGCCACTAAGAAGATACCAGTAGTAGGGAGCTAGGATACACTGCAACTGTGAGTTCACACACTTCATAGCACACATAGAGGTGGTGAGAGAACGTCTCGTTATTCAATGCGGGTTTTACAGAATACGTCAGTAGAGCAATCCTGAACTATTATACTTGATATTCATCTAAATTATAGCATACTATTAGGTTTTGGTTGATTATAGAGCAAAACTTCTATACTTCACGAACTGGTTCAATCTAGCTGATGCTGATCAAGTTATTCCAGAAACTGTCTCAACTATGCATTCATCGATTATCCACGATGGATGCTTACAATAACTGGAGTGATTCACGTATGATCCAAAGAAGAATATTTCTAGTTCCTCCTGTGAATGTCTACTATATGATAATCGCCATTCGCAGGAAAAAAAAATGGTCACTGGCCAAATTGAGTGATTGGTAATTGTAGCATTTCAGTTGCATGATCTTCTGTTTCACGTTGACTAGTTGACTGTACGTACAATGTCGTGGTGACTTTAGATGCAGGAATAACTGATAATCCTGGTTAACAACAGACTGTAGAGATCAAAAGATCTCATTTGGTACCTATAGGTACACAGATGAATAGGAAATTATATTGGTGAGACCACAACCAGTATCTTGTATAAAAGAATGACGAGAACAACTAAGATTGTCAATCGGTCTGATATATCGAGCCATTAAAGATGTCTTGCTACAATAAATCAACATATACATGAGGAGCACTATCATTTATTGTGCCTTACTCGATGATAAACATATTCCACGAAGTGTGAACCATTGTTATTTATAAACCATTGACACTGTTAACGAAAAATAGCATCACAGTTTACGGTTTCTCATGAGTATCGGAACGGAGGGATCTATAATAAAACGTTCATCCATAATTCATGCATTGCATCCACAAAACTGAATGATCCATAACGTTTCGTGAGTCCTTCAAGTCGTGGATCCACATAACATCTGCACAGTGCATGGAAACCAATTGGATTTTCTTGTGTTCATGAGTTTATAGTGAAGTTGATGATTACACTTGACATCATCCCATTCAATGCAATAAACGGCAAAACCGAACGGAATTTCGAGTCTGAAATTCGTGGTGGAAAATACATCCCCTATTCATCAGGAGGAAATGTATTGCGAAAGCATCTCAGAGATTCTTGGATATCAGGAAACCGATGAAATTTCTCGAAAACTCCTGAATCATATACGGAGAGTAAGATATACTTTGACGCAAAATATCAGTCAGATTCCTTATATTTTGTGGCATTCACATCTCATTATTGAATTATGATTGGAAACAATTTGAGCCTCGCAGCCAAAATCGAATAACATTTCCAGCGGTCTCGATAGAATTATCCTCGAAGAACTTTGCTGGCAACTAAAAAGATGCCTCGATAATGACGATAATACCGATATACCAATCAGTAGACGTAAAACCTTGATCCAATGTTGAACCAACACATCTAACCGCTAAAAAAATGTTCGACATCATAATTTTTTCATCATAAATCGCTTGAAACCCAGGCGATGTAGACTCTGATTTAGACAAATATTTGGACAAAGACTGCCAACAAAATATAACTTGAACAGGCTGGTTGAAAATATTCTACCGACTGTGTCAGATTTATTTTTGAAAACTCGAAATAAATTTTTGAAAATATCTTCTTTAGAATCATATGAGTTGCAGTGGATTATGCGGGATACAGAATTATGCAAATTCACATTAATTTATAATGTCGGCCTCAGACCAGGAGTCTTCTGCTGCTCCTGCTGATAAGGGTATACATAATTTGAAGAATAGGTTGTTAGAGCACTCGAAATAACGAAGCGAATATTGCTTAGACTTCATTTTCCGAACAATTTCTAATTGCCTGCGGGCTTAAGCAGCCATCCAAAACGAGGCGAATTGAAATGTTTCATAACCAATAAACTGGGATGTAATGGAATTCTGTTCGCGAACTGCTTTAGTAATCTATTTACGTTGAATATTCGATATAAAACTCGTTATGGTCTCGTAGTGACACCAACAAAATGCGGTGTTGCTACTATAATCATAGTTGAAATAAACTTTAAAATTGAATTTGTCCTTATTGGTGGGAAGTTCTCTACACTGTTTTTTTAGTGACGACTTTCTTCATTTAGGATTTGAATATAAGAACCTATTCATATACTTTTCACTACAACAGATTAGGTTTGATCAAATATTCGTTCAAAAAGTTCAAGCACTAATCGAATGCCTATCTGAATGTTTGATTGTTGAGACGTATATAAGGTACTTATATCATATACATTGGGTCATTTTAAATTTTTTTTGTGAATAAATGGTTGATGAGCCATTTCGTACTTTTATTTACTGAACAAAATACGATTTGAATTCGAAAATCTCGAGATGACAAGATCCCTATTCCCTATATAGAGGAATAAAACGGTGTCTCCTCCAGACTTATCTTGAGGGGCAACATAATTTCCTAGGAGTTATTGAGGATGAACAATTTTGAGTCCAGGACCACTCGGTATAGAAAGCTTTTAATACACGAAGAATAAAAACATCGAATCGGAATAAGACATAAAATGGCCCCGGTCATAACTTCCATACTGCCACTTCGTCATTTCTACATTTTTATCCGTAGCAATGCATAACTTTACTGAACCCCAACATCCTATGGAATTAGTGAAGTAATTTGAAGGTGAATTCCAGTTTTTGCATTCTTGGATATTCCCCAGATCGTCATTCAATGTAAGTATTATCAATATCTACTATCGCGAATAATTCGAGCTTTTTGATGGTACATTAATAAAACAATTGCGATTTATAAAATCTGCATACTGCTGAGTGTTGGACCGGGCCTTATAACCATCACAAAATTTCATTATTTTCTGACGGACATGCCCTCTGGATGAATTTAAATTATTTATTAACTCCCGAAAATTTCATCACAATTTTCGCGACACAGCAAGGCAACTGAAGGCTCATTTTGTACCTTGCATATATATATAGACATGAAAATTTGAATCTCAGAGGAGAGAATAAATTACTAGAACTTTCAATCTCGTAAAATATTCTCGTTTCTGATGCCATCGTTCTCCTGTTGGTTTGCTTCAAGTAAATGAACACAATGATATCATGTTCCAAAAAATATACCGGATCCTGTGACAAATCATATTACATATGTTTTTCATTGAAGGAACAGTAAATGCGTCACATTTTATGGAAAAAATAATTCTCCCCATCCAGTATATTAGTATAGAACGAAAATTATATCCTTGGAGTGTTTATAATATTTGGTTTTCTCAACTCGGTCACACGGGTATAATTCAAGTATTCCCTAACAATGTTAATCGGAGAAGATTTCCATATCGATTGACCTCAGGTTGAATTACAACGCAACTAAGCAAGTATATACGACTTCCAATTTGAAAAAGGCAGATAAACTGTGTTCTCTTTCGAATAATATCATTAGGATAAACTTGATTTGTCCGCAAAAGAAACAAGCCGGAGGTTCCAATTCCATTTTCTCTTCTATTTTTCCCTTTCTCACGGAACAATCAGGTCAATCGAATCCCTTAATAAGGAGATGATTCCACGTGAAACAAACTACTTATACTTAGAACACAGAAGTAATAAATATAAATCATCGAGGCACAAAAATAAGATCAGTAACTCACAGTAAAAAAACGCCCCTATTTTCATTGTTTCCAACAAATCTGATGAATTCCTACTCGTCCTCTATGTATACGATGTTTACTTTCATTAAAAGCAGTCATTCTTCACCCATTGAGTTTTATTGATTTGAAGAAACGGTACGTATGTGTGCAATTTTACTTTCATGCTCAATATTGCATCGTCAAAAAACATTCAATGGCAAAAAGGAATCGGCTTTATATCAGAATTACGATTCATGAAAGGTGTTTTTACAGAGAACTAACACTGAAGCTGATAGAACAATGTTAGTTAGGTCTTGTTAGAGGTTAGGTTAAGCAGGAAAATATGGTGGGAATATAGATGATTATTTGTATTTATACATTCTGAAAAATAAAACGAACGTCATCGATGTTGTCAGAACTGTTTTGAATGATCTAGAAAAGAAATATGTACTCATGTAGGCCACTTCCTGACGTGAGATTTTCACTAGACTGTTCAATATGAAGATTTCACACCTTACATTTTCGGCCAATCAAAAGCATATATATTTTGTTACGTTACCATAGGAACCAGAACGAGATATATCTCTCTTCCTTTGAGGAAGGAGCGTGGTATTCAGTGTTGCCAGTGTTGAAGAGATAGTTATGAAGAGATGCCTCCAACAAAAAAGCGCAATATTGGTATTACACTGGAAATTTTTTGACGTTTATAGATTGAGTGACACTCACATTTACCTAACTTCAAATACTAATAGCGTTTTCCATTGGTGAAACTGGTGCGCAATCAGTGTAAATATATTTTTCTACCAACTTTACCTCAGTGGTTCAGAGTTTTCTGTCATGATTATTCAATGTATCCAGACGGTATCGGTAAATAATGAAGAACTGAACTGTTGATTCACAATATACGATTATATTTCAAAATAGCCGTTACGGATTTGGTGGCTAGTGGACCGGTAGCGGCTGACTAAAAAAACTATCAAGTGTTAATGAGAATCAAATTCGCGTCCTGTTATTATTGTAAATGTACACCTTGAATAACGGAACTCACGGTAAATATAATAGAAATAAGACTTAAACAGTCAATCCCTTCAACTTTGTATTTTATTTTACTGTTTATACACAGCTGTACGGTCAACTAACTACTTCCATTTACATACCAATTAGAAGCGAGGTGGAACAACCTTCAACAATGTAGGTATTTCACATAACTTCTGGAACAGACTTGAATAATATTTCGTTGTGAAATTTTCTTACCGAATAGCTTCAATTAAAAACAGTGAATTTTTTCTCCAACACGAATATTTTGTATTAAATTCAATTTTCAAAATAAAAAATGTCCAGTCACAATTGAAGCTCTAGTGGTATTTTAAGTGAAAATCCATCAGCTTAATGCAGAAACTGTGAGCAAGGGAGCAAAGCTTGATGTTCACCCTTCTATAGTTTCCTCAAGACCTTGCACGCATTATAATTGGTGAATGGGATGTTTTGTATTCGCCTGATCCATGCACGTGGAACGCAAACAAATTGATCCTTCAACGGAAAATGTTCTACTACAAAGGGTGGCGATATGAAAGTTCCTTGCTCTGAGCTTGAATTAATTTCCTGCACCAGAGCCGAGCTAACTTGACGTTTGTTTGCGAAAATGTGCCTTCAGTTTTGATACCAAAATTATATTGAAGATCATACCATGTAGGACTCCCCAAACTCTATCGGATTAAATGGCCGTATCGTTCAGAAGCTTACTTCAGAATATCAATTCGTAATATCAATCGATATTGTCGCACATTCACCGAAATGAGTATAGAACTATTGATTGTTTGAATTGTTTATAATATCTTGAAATAAACTAGGGGTTAGTTAATTCTCCTTTCCCTTTCAGGTCACCTGAAGATGTGAACTTATATATACAGGGTAATTTTTTTTGCCCGTCTATTAGAAGTATCTCTAGAACGAAGAGAGATAATTCTTTGAAAACTTGGCAACAGGCACATGATGAGGAGTGCTATTCGATGAAAATATTTTCAGCGTTGCGGCGTTGACGTTTCTACCAAAAAGTAGCAACAACTTTGTTATTTCGAATGGAACACCCTATATTTTGTTACATTTTTGAATTCTTCCTGAAGAGCTTATTCCGTCAATGTATCATACTTGGGGTGGTCTAGGGTGAATAATAACAGAGATATAGGGTGTGAAAAATCGAGATTTTTCATCTTTAGGAATTTTTCGTGTCGAAACTATTAATTTTTGCTCAAAACGGCTCACATGTCCCTATCTTAACTTTTTATTTACTATCTACTGACATTTGATAGAAACAAATAGAGGGTGATGCAAAACTCAAAATTTTGAACCACCCGTATTTGTTTCAATTAAATATCAATCTATCTATAAAAGTCACTAGTCCAATGAAGCGGAAAGAATCAGTGTAGGTATCAAATTATAAAGAAAATATAATTGTAGGAAGCATCCATCATATTTTATATTGGTCGTTTTCCAGGATGGAAAGCAACTTCTATAGTTATAGTTATTCATACCTATTGGGTGACAACGGTAATATTTTGTATTGTGCGAAGAATATTACAACTTTTATGATTCCTTCGATATTACAGAATATTATAGTTCTCCAGGATTTTCACGATATCTGATATTCCGGGACAAAAGAAAGCTTGTAGAATTCGACTATAAAAACCACATTGATGCAATATGAAGTCTATAGAAACAATGCTATCAATCCTAAATTCTATCAAGTTATATCAGAATGCGAACTATACTCGGATTAATGGATGATGATTGATGCATTCGTTGTGGAGTCGTGTCAATATCTGCCTCTGCATAATAGAAATGAAGCAATAACTCATACTGGAAAAGGTTCAAGAACTTCTAACTGGCCTTAGTTTAGTCCGGATTGAAGAACATTTGGGAGCATGCCTGAATGAATATTGCTTCTGAACACGTAGTAATTTTTTAAACTAGATTATTTGAATGGAATTTTCTTGGGTATTAGGAATAAAAGAAGGTTACATTTTTTATGTATCAAAATTCGTATATTATTCATTTCCGATGGTTAGATTTCATTATTTGGAGATTCTGAGAAGATACATTGTTTATTGCAATATATATAGTTAGTTCAATTCAGTGAATATTTGTTCAACAATCTATGCAAAACGAGTAGGTATATCCACACCTCTAAAGCTGAATACGTGCGAGCAAGCTAGAAAGAAGAAGTAGGAACTGTTTGATGCTGAAACGATATATCATGCAATAGCGAGAAAACATCTCAGTAATCATGTGACAAGAACAATAATACAAATACCTCCTTAGAAATGAATGCAGAATGAAAATAAAATATGGTATCGAGCCAACATCATTATTTCTGAAAGAAAAAAATATTGCCTGAGGAAATGAAGTTATAATATCCATTATATTTGCAATACCATCTGTCATTCTCCATACACTTCCAATTGGAACTCTCATATATAAACAATGCCAACTTGATTACCTCCATGTATTCTTGTTATACGTATCTATATAGAAACGAGGAATGCACTACTATCCACCCTGACTTGAACTACCGCAAATATAACCAATACAACCTCTCGCAGGTATGTCATTGCAGGAGTTCAAGTAATGGAGATTGCACCTATCTTATCTCTAGTTTACCATCCTTGATCTTACCGGTGCATTGAGACAGGGACATGTACAATGATGGATGGAGCGGACGCTCTCTCTGGACACTGAGCGAACTATTTTCAAGGTCGACGCCAGAGTCTGCGAAGTGCGTCGCTCTGCAACTCCCTTCGACGATGGTGCAATGAAGGGCGCAATCTGAAAGGCATTAGACGAGCTCCTGTTTCTTGTAGGGATGTTCGAGGATAGGTTCTGTTTGCACCCTTTCACGTCTAACCTGAAACCAAATGAATGAGTGAGGAAGGAGTTGATGGAACGCCATTGTACTGCATGAGGGCCATCTTCCATCAATAATTCAGGTGTGGTCTGAGGACGGGATGGGTATTGAACCTTTGGACAGCATCTTGTAGATAGGGTGGGGTGGGAGGATTCCCGCAAGTTTAGACATGAGAGAAAATAAACGTCCTACTGGGTATCTGAGCCAAGAGTGAAATGAAGCATCAACTCCATTTTTAAAATTGGTTTTCACATCACGTGAAAAGTATTACCCATTTTGAGAGTCGACAACAGATTATCCAACTCACAACTCAGAGACATCGACAACACTATGTATAATGAAATAGAAATATAATTTATTTTTAATTTCGAAGCAGTGCAATTATTTTGAAGGAGATCGCGCATTTACGATCTCAAAAAGATATGTATCACATATCCAATTCTATTCAAAAAGGTGACAATGTATAGGGTAATGTGTTTTATTCTTGTTTCGTCATCTGTAATGATGAAATTCCACTTGTTAAGTTAATAGTATAATTTTTAGTATAACCACATATTTGACGGTGGTAACGTTGCATCTATTCGGGAGTAGTAATAAGATGAGCTTGTTTGGAGCATGTTCTGGAATGTAATGAAATTGTCATGTAATACCCACGTCTAATCTACATGCCTTGACTATAATACGTGTATGAAGGCGTATGTTGAGTAGGCATATGTCATAAGATTCCCTCGAGATTATGGTGAATCTATTTACTAGAGAAGTCTTTGTTGGATATAAATGAACCATAACCTGGTGCCTCATATTGCGACATCAAAGAATGTTTCAATTTATTAGTTTTGAGAATTGATTGGGATAGTACACACGATCCTTGTTGCCTTACATAATGTTTTGTTGAAAGATTCGTATTGAAATAATTTCTTAAGCTATAAAGGTTATCCTGAATCATAGTTAACCTCTCTGGCTGAAAAAGAAATCTCAGAAATGAAAAGATTCACTTTAGAACCTAATAGTAGACATTCAATGCAGATAATTTTCCTATTTTGGACGTTCTGTACAGAACATCGAAATTGAAATATTAATAGGAGTTCATCAGGAACATGAAGAACATCCAGTAAACATGTTAGCTGAGGATTGAATGAATCCTTTGATACTGAAGATATTAAATTTCTAGGACAAACTCGGAATTACAATCGTGACTGGAATGTAATCCTGGATACACATGTGATTCATGATATCCCAAAGAAAATAGATCTTGTTGGTATAGCGGATTAAGCTTGGCTTTATCCTACGTGTCATATGAAGATCTGAGCCAATTAAAATCAGAATCTCCTCCCAGTCCATGTAATGAATTTGAGTTCTCTTTACCTTCGTTTGGCATTCCATGCTTTCACAGAAACCGATGTATCTACAAATTACAGATAAATCATCCATTTAACCGAAGTTTAGGCAACTTATTTAACAATTAGCGGTCAATGAGCAATTTCAGTTATTTCAAATCGACATTGGGGATCTACATTATCTGTAGAACCTCGGGGATATTTGAACATCACCACTTCTTCAGGAGAATATCTTATTATGCTGGGGAAAACTCATAGCATTTCGACAATCTGAGCCCTCCATATTCTAGAGACAAACTCGAATCTCATATCGATTCTCTTTGAACATCTGGGTCAAATACCATGATGCTAATGATGTCAAAATAAAATGAATTTTTTCAACGAAATCTGCTTCAGCATAGACATTCTTTTTGAATGACAACTTACTGATTTCATCAGGAGTGTAATGCGATTTGAACGGCCCGATTTTTCCAGTTTCCAGCAAACCTAGCAAGCTTGCAGAATATAAGTATCTTGAGCTTTATGACATTTTGAATTCTCTATCTGATTGCATCATTCCGAGAGGGTGAACGGGACCCACTAAGTAACTAATAGGTCCCATTATATAGCATAAAGTTTGGTTCAAAGATGAAGTTGCCCTCTAATACACCTCTATTGCATCATTAGTTCAAATTTCGTCTGCTTTTGCCAACGGGATCATCGATCATACAATAACCAAGAAGAATATATATACAGTTCTCAAGACAGTGAATTTCCAGTTGAATAATGTTTTCTCCTATGAATTGTTTGTCTACTAAACATTTTCTAAGTTATTGCTTTGTTAATATGAATAATATTTTATAATAAAACGATATATTCGTTCAACGTCCAATTCTTGTTTTGAGAAAGCGCATTCTTCTTCTGAAATAATTTATTTGAAACGAATTTATTGAATATGCCAATTGTAGAAAATTATTTCATTTAGCATAACAAAATGTTCTCAATTGAAAAAATTCAGTATCCAGATGAAAGAATGAAATTCTTGAAAAATATATCATGGAAGAAAAACTGAGGTCTTGGAGGATATCGGAGGATATAATTACCACTTTCAGAGGTAAGTTACATGCCTATAACCTCAATCACGTTTATTTTTGGTAGGTATTATTATGTATCCAATCAATAAACGTAGCTCTATCATCTCGAAAACTGATAATTCGTGAAAAACTTGAATGACCAGGATCGGCATAGTGAGTGAAAATTGGGGTTAGGTATACCAAACACTGATTGAACGGTGTAAAAGGGCTCCTTGAAGTTGTAAACATCTTATATATTTTGATACTGCATATCATACCTAAAATATATTTACATTTTTTCACCGAATTTCTATCCATGGAAAATGATATCAGTACTAAGAATGTGAAACGAGATTTGAACAAATATAATAACGATGCATTGTGCTTAGTCAGATTATCTGTCACATTGTACCTACATGGGGTTGTGAATGATAAATATTTCATATTTTTCAGTCGTTTGAAACCAGAGGACTACAACTTTAATGCGAGGTAAACTGGTGGACAAGTTCAGAAATAATATCTACGAATCAGGGGAAAGGTTATTAAGAAGGTCTGCAAGTGATGATGATGTGATTGATGAGAGCCCCAATAAGAGAACGGAAGTTGAGGATGATTCTCATTTCAAGAAATCGATATAATACAAAACAATCTACAGCTAAAACTGAAAATATGATTCTTTTTGTTCAAGAAAAATGCGAGTCATTGAGAGATTATAATTGTCTTGATTTGAATATATTGTGTTCCCAATCTGAAATATTGTATTATTCTCACGTAGAACTCCATTCATTTACTATTCAAGAAATCTATAACATTGGTATGAGTGTATTTAGTTGGGAACATAATAATCTTGAATTGAGCAGACATTTATTCCAGTATATATAAACAAGCCATACTCTTGAATCAAAGCATATTAAATCAAATGAAGTAATTTTTTTATGTGTGTATGACTGCATTTTTGAATCCAGATTATATATCTCGTTATATCTGGTGGATTCAGTTTGAGAGCTTTTGTGTCATCTATACCTGATATTAACTCGTAAGCTCCCTGTGGGATCACCAGGAAATGAGGTCCAGTTATATAAGTTGAGTCTCAGCTGGCCTTGTACCAGATTTATTTAATTCTCTTTGTTCCGGTCAGTATTATACCCTTATCTTCCTCATTGTTCGTCTCGGTCACGGCATTGTCAGAAGAGGCTTAGGACGTTACACATCCTTATTTTCATTTCATGAAAACTTCTGAAACTTCAAGTTTATAGATCGCAAAGGAACAATAGCCTGCTTTAGTGATTCGATATAATGGCAACTTCATTGGCGATAAATGCTGTACTTGAGTTTGTTGGGGAGATTTCTGTATAATTCTCGAAATGAATACTCTCGACCATAAATTTGACACAAGAGTCAATTGAATGTTCAAATGAGATACTTCATGTTTTGCTTCGTGAATCTGAATTCAGTGTTATCACATATTGAATGAATATTTTTCGATACAGGTATATAACTGCTTTGACCAGAATCGGCAGTCATCCATACATATTATTGGAAGGAGGTTTCCATGAGGACTTATTTGTATTTTAAGTCGCATTTTTAATTCTCTACACCTTGAAAATTTTGTTTTTCTTCGAGTATAGAAGGCTTCTCTCAAATTGCCGTAACAATATAAACATCCCTATTTTCCTTCGTTGTGTAATCTGTGATTCAAAGAGCATAAATCGAGTAACTGGCGTGAAGGAATCTCTGTTCCCATGTGACAGTTCTTGGCATAAATTCTGAACTTCTAATCTAATGTTTAGCTTCCAATTTGATTAGGTTTTCTAATTTGAGGCGAGGAATTCCAGTCCATTGGTATAAATTTTCCTCAGCTCCCAAATAGTGCAATTTGTTGGCATAGTCCACAAGCTGGTATCGAATTGGAGAACAAATTCTTGACTGCCTTTAAAAATGTTCCTGACATGTTTCATGCATATAACATCAGGCTAACTACAAAATTGCATCAGAGCGATATCTATATCATTTTATACAGAGATTTCAAGGACACTCTGTATATATACAGGTTATCGAGTTACATTAGGAAGACCGATTGGATTGAATTGCCCCCCCCCCCTTGAAAAATATTTGTGAAGTTGGCACCATTAGCGAAATGAAGAAGGAATTACCCGAGGTAATACCAATTCGAAGAGCAGATATCATAATGAATTTTGATTTGATTCAATTTGATGGATGAATAATATGTTATTCCGATTCAGAAAGAAATGGAAAATAGGTATGTAGGTACCATCATAGTTATCTTGAATAATTCAAAGTTTCAACTGGAATACTCTATGATCTCGTGCATCTGAAATAATTAATATCAGGAACAACTCAATAACGTCGAAACGAGAACCACTCAACATGTCCGACCACAAAAACCTTTGAACAGAGCACAATAGTTCTTTAATTAACGAGCCCTCACGAATCATTGCTATTACGCTATTACATTGTAAGTTATACAGTAGACTATTATGTTCTATTATCCTAGTAGAATGAAATACCTTTCTCTACACAAATTGGTCTGCATGAATTGCATTTTCGCTCAATGTTACAGGTAGTTCTGGTATCAGCCTACTATAGACGGGTTGATTACCTTCCCAGACTTTCCATTCACTATAGCTGGTTGTGGAAGAGCCAAACTAGAGTGAAAAATCAATCGCCCAATGAGGATTTCTCCTCCTGAAAGTATCCAGTTTGTAATGAAGATAATAATAATATTCTTCATTTCTCAAATTGAAAAGTACAGCTGTTGCAATACTGTTACAATGTACAATAATTGGAGAAGAGCCGTCAAAAGCATATGTCGGTTATAAGTATAAATATAAAATTGTAAAGTCGGACAGAACTAACAAGTAATTAAGTATATATAAAATTAATTGAGTAATTTATCACCATAGCATAGAAGATGATAAGTCAATATTATGGATATGATTGAGCTTTTGCTCAGTATATAATTTATAGTTGTTCAATAAATTCCTGAAAGGTATAGCAGTTCATTTGAAGCAGCAGTTGCTTCAGCCTATATTTGAAAACATGAGAACTGGGAGAAACCTTGATATCTTCAGGAAGAATATTGTAGAATTTACAGCCATTGAAATCTAAACTTTTTTCATACAATGCTGTTCTATGAGCATTTGACACCAGAAGACCCTTGGAACGAGTATTGTGGTCTTGTTGATATGGTTGAAAGATTGGTTTATGTCTAAATACATATGCACAGGATTCTAATATATATGTGCTGGCGACTGTCAGAATATTCAGATCTTTGAATGCATTTCTGCATGACTCCCTGTATCCTAGTTGAGCAATTATTCTTATCACATATTATTGAATTGGGAATCCCCTTTGCACGGCTGCACCAGTACCCCAGTTCAGAATCCCATAATGAATGTGGGAATGAAAATTGGCGTGATATAATGTTTTCAATACATTGATACCACAGTGATTAGACATGAACCTAATGGAGAAGCAACATTTTTTTAATTTAGTACAAAGTGCATCGATCTGAGGGTGCCATGATAGTTTTCGGTCCAGAGTAATTCCCAGCATGTTTACTGTTTCCACTGTGGGCTTATCGTTTCATCATTTAAAGATAACTCCAAGTTGTTTAGGCTGCGATTAGAAAATAAGACGATGTTAGTTTTGCCTTTGTTGAGTCTTAAGTTATTCTTTTCCGACCAAAGATTTATTTTGCTGTATATATCTGCTGTGGTTTTCCTAAGGCTTTCCATATTTTCTTCTATTATTAGTATGTTGGTGTCATCTGCGTAACTGGTAACAAATGTTGTGGAGCTATTGCTAATGAATGTTATAAGATCGTTAGCAAACACCAAGAAGAATAATGGACCCAGATTAGATCCTTGAGGTACTCCCTGGCCAATTTCAGATTCACTGCTGATACATTTGCCAATTTTTACTCTTTGTCTTCTTTCCTAGATACCCACTAACCTGCAGTGTAGCTCGATGTCTGGCACAGACCTGGTGCTGTTTTCCTCCAAGCAAAGCGATCCGTCCTCCTCACTGTCAGAGAACACCGACAGTTGGGGATGATGCGACGACACCAAGAATGTTGTGCATTCTTGACGCATCAGCACAGGTTTTGAACAGTTAGCTGGGGAAGAGGCACTGGTCAATGATGGTTGGCCCACCAAAAGGCTTGCTGTCTCATCCTGACTACTCATCCTTGAGCCCTTGGGCCTGTCGAAGTCTCACTCCTGGAATCAAAGAAAATACTATTGTAGACTAGCTATTGTCCATTAGTGAAAATATTTGTATTCTGTATGAAGTGTATAAAATGTCGCTGGGAAATAACTTCGAAATATTTTTTGAAATATCGAATCGGTCCAGAAATAACTACACTGAATTCTATCCAGTGAATAAGTGGTGTTAATATACCTTTTCTAAAGTTATCTTCGTTTGCAAGGCAACATTTTTATGCTAGCGAATCTATTTATTTTACCCTGGAGGATACAATCTGAAAGTTTCTCTGAGGAGTTTTCCAGCTCTTTTTTGTTCTCAAAAAGGTGTGGAAGTGATGAACTGTGTTGAACAGAACTGAAAAGGTTATAGCTTCCTCCTCGAATAGTCAGAGCAATAAAGTTTTATGAGGATAGACAATCAGCTCCAGACCTCACTGTTATAGGCACTAATCACAATATGCCTGCGAATTTCATGAATCGCCTGAACACTTTTTTAATTCAGTTATCTTTGAGGTAAGATGGGAAACTGGGAATAAATACAACGCAATCTACGAGGGGTTGAAAGTACTAAGCCATTGATTGGTCATTTCAATTTTTGACCATACATTATATGTGTTGTACCACTTGTACCACGTGATCATAGTACCCACTTTCTTGCAGACCCCTCTAATACCAAACAAATACTACATGAGGCCGGATCTAGCATAAGCATATAAGATCCATGGAAGCCAACATGAAATTCATATTCATATGTTTTTCCCCCCACAGAGGTTGCCACATCGTAACATTTGAAAGTGATAATCATCCAATTACCACATTTTTTATGATTCCCAAATATTATATATCCTTCAGCAGGTACTTATGTGAATCATGTAAGTGCATCAAAAGCTATTTATTCAATCTTCGTAATATAAGACAGTGCCTTATCTGAATAAAGTGGTTAATAAATACCGAACACTGACAGTGACAGCGCGAAACGTCTCGATTTCAAATCAAATTTTGTTTGATGGTTCATTAAACGGCATATTTCCAGTTTCGTGTGAAAATTTGAATGATATCCTACTTAAAAACTTTGTTTATTCTGTTCAATTCGAATTTAAAGGATGGCGGAACGCTGTGAATTGTGTAAAAGACAATTCAAGAAGTGCTGACCAGAATACAACATCTCACCGGTGAGGTATTCAGAGTCGTATCATTCGTTGTATAAACATTATTTACCCATCCTAATATGCAAAATAATTTGTGGTAATTTAAGAACATTCTCGGGTTTCTCCGAGATGAAAAGTTAGTGTATATATAGAAAAATATTATCAGGAAAGAGAATATTTCTATAGAGACGCTATAGAGTATCATTTTACTACAAGTGATAAAATGGTTCGCCCAAGTAGTAAGGAAATGCTCAGAGTAGTAGATAAGCCTTTATTCAGTGGAATTGAAAGGTTATTAAATGTTTGATTTTTTGAGTTCGAAACTTGGAAATTCTATATTACCAGAAAATAAACAATATAGTTTGACAGTGAATTGAATCTATTATCATTCGAATAATAAATATGAGAAGTATATTCTCAGAAAACGTTGTTTTTGGATTGTCTCCAATAACTTTTAGGAAGAATGGATATGATAAGTGTGTTATTAAGACAATGGTACGGGGGGATTCTGTACTTGCTATCTTTGTTAAAGACTGAGGTAACCGTAGTACCTAATTGAGATGTTGGCTTCAAACAACTACTATGGCAAGGATTGTGCTTCACTCATCTAGTTAGTCTGTTATATGATCGAAGTCAGGAATCCACATCAGAATGCTCAGGAATACAGATCTAGTTAGATAATAATAATAATAATAATAATAATAATGTTTATTTACCAATAAGTACATAAATATGATGAACTTTACAAAAATATAATATATAGCAAACAAACGTGAAACCCATAGAACACGAGGTTGTGCATGGGAATCTGGTAAGTATATATATAATATCGTGGAAATGGTATGTATTTGGTAGTTAAATATAAATATAATTATTCCTAATATACAAAATATAAGTACCTAAATTATTTTCTAACATTATAAACGGAATTGTAGTAATATAAATATAAATAGTTTCAAAATTTGAACGTAAATTTTGCTGGCTATACTATATGCTAAATTGTTAAATTATTTGCAAACATTATTAACTGAAATGTAATATTCTAAATATAAATAGTTTCAAAATTTGAACACAGTTTTAACTTACTATGCTAATTGCAATTCAGAAGAACATGAATATCATATCTCTGTATATTAAGGATATATGATTTTATTCTTTTTTTTATGAAATTGATAGAATTTATCATGATTATTTCTTTTTTTGGGTCTATACTGGTAAATGGTTGAAAACTCTTTGGCATAAGTAATAGTGATTTCTCTGGCCAAGATTTCTTTTTGTGGTTGTTGTTTTTGAATACAGGTTTGTTTTTTGTCTAGTTTGGTGAGTGTGATCTAATGTTTGTAGAATGCTTGTTTTGTTCTTGTAAGTATGTATCATTATGGTGAAAAGGTAGATGAATAAAGAGTTCGAGTAGATGAATAAAGAGTTCGAGTAATTACTAGGATCATGGGAGTAATTCACTCTGAAGTTGGCTATTGTACACGTACATGGGACATTATTTTTTTGCATCCACCCGCATTTTCTTCACCCAAGCAATTTCACGTTTTGAGTCATGGTGAATTGAGTTTAACAACTCTATACCGGAAATAATAATATGAGACGTAATATACATACGGTGAAGATAGAAATCGATTAAGTCGCGAATAATGAATTATCTTATGTATCGGTCCTTTTCATGAAACAATCTGTATTCACTCCGGAAAGTGACAGTACTAATGACAAATGACACAAATCTCATATAAACAAAAATCTAATTTGCATTGGCGTACAATTGCAGTTTTAGATTTTTGTTAACATGTTATTTGTGTCATTTGTCTTTCAATGCTCGGTTGCTTTGTCTCAATTATCATTAGTACTGTTACCTTAGTCATTTCCGTTTCCACTTCAGCCATTTTGTTGTGCAAAATTAAGATATGTATTATGCCACGTTGTTATTATTTATGGATTTTCAAAATGTTTACGTCCTGACGACACTATTTCTGTGGGCACAGGGTCCCCATATATATAACCTTTTTAAATATTTCTAATAATTTAGTTATGTAAACATTTTTTCATCTTCATGTAAGTACTGTACTTCTTGTCAAGATTGTTAACTTTACCCCATATGTTCTTTGTAGCAACTTATCATTATTTGGGCTGATGATGAATGCATATGCATTCGAAACATGTCCCCTATAACACTTTTTTCCAAATAAATGTTGTAGAGATGACTTCGAGCTTCATTCCTGCTTCAAAATCTACCACTCCACTTTCAGATTCCATGGACTACTTCCTGAGATTATTCAGGAAAGTTTATTCCGTACAATACGATTAAGTGAATCAAACTTTGTCATTTCCACAAATAATCTATCACCTGCTTCCGATTTGAGAGTAGTTACCTGTTACTCCAGTGCCAGATAGTTTACTTACTCACTATTACGGCATAATGGTAACACATTGTTCCCAAAGTTTGGTGATATCAAAGCGATTGAGTGGAAGATACCGACATAGCATACGAAACCAGACATTTTTTGATTTTCGACATTTAACGGTGAATTAGGTAACCGTGAACGTGATTCACTAGACAATCTTCTTCAAAGTGTGTTTTCCTCTTGTTTCATTTCTAATAAAAAAAGACCTGAGTTTATTCGAGATTCAAAAAATGTTCAAGACAAAGTGTCTCCATATATGATTATTTTTCGGAATCTCTAGCCACAAAATAATTGAACGAGCAAAATGTGGAAGTGAAACTGTAATGAAAACTGTCTAAGTTAATGATTATATGACGGTCAGGGATCGATATACAGCTGCTGCAAATTTGACCAAATTCATTTTTTCAAGGAAACCACATCAAATCTGTTCATTCAGTTCTGGAGGCAGTAGGCACTACATACACGAAATTAAAAATAGCTGAGCAATATTATTTTCTGATGAAGCTAGTGGCTTATGTACAGTCCATCGTCACTCATTTATTTATAAAACGGTTTAATTGCCGTGCACATGTAAATAAACTTTCATTGTAGATAACTATTAGTGTTATCTACTTGAATTTTATTACGATGTCGGAGGTTAACTCGAATGTATCTTCGATATTATTGGCTCTCAATATTTACCTGAAGTCAGAACAAATTATGAGTATCAATAAAGTTGACTAAGCTAAACATTTTTGTACTGTAGGTATTAACCATAGACTCATTATGTATTAACAATTATCAAAACATTATAATCATTGTATCTAAAGTTTATTCTTCTTCAACTTCATAAAATCATCGGAAAGTATAATTTCGCTAGTAGAAAGATATTGGGAAAACAGAAAATAGGCATTTGAAACTCAAATGCCTGCATCTGAAAAATATAGCAACAAAAATACTTTGTGTACAATGAAACGACTTGTAGTTGCTTTGGTATAAAATTTTCCCCGGTCTTCGATCTCATATTATATATTTTTATGCATGAAAGAATTGATGAGAAGAAGTGACAATGCAATAATTTCTCACAGATAAAAAAAATTATGTGAAATTCAAGTTTCAAAATGTGGTAAACTTTCATGATCAATCCACTAGGAAACTATATACGTATATATAAATGCTATTCGGAATCGCTCCATGGGGCAATTCTGATGACGTCAAAGAGATATATATTGTTCCACCAATTCCCTATGCTAAACAAATTTCCCAGTCATGTTTCCCCTCCAAAAACTGACGTGAACATAGTACACGCAGAAGGGATATTTTTAAATCATCGAATGTATTTATGTTCGTTTATCAACGGTCCATAAGGGAATGATAGACTGAGTGTGGAAAGCTTTAATTGGACAAGTTGTATAGCAATGAAAGTGATCAAATTGAAGAATTGAATGACAAGAAGTTTATTATTTTATTATTATATTAGGCATCACTTTTGAATCTACGAAAATAGATAGATGTATAATCATTTACCAAAACATTAACCAATCAATTAACAGAAACAAATTAGAAAATTGGTGAGTAGATATCTCGATATGAAAGTGCTTCTGCAGATTATTATGCATATAATTTCTATAGTATTTCATATAATATTACGACTTAGATCAAAACATTCTGAAGTTGTTTTGTTGTTAAATAATTATTTAATTTATACACATGACACCTTAATGTTTCAATTAAATCTATAACATTTTGATAAATGAAGCTCATTCTCTATCTACCTAATATAGCACCTATAAATTGAGATATTTGCCAGTTACCTCAGTGGATGTGGAACAGTCTTTTTCCACCTATAAATATTTGCATGCATATCCATGTTGCATTTTATCCGTTCTCTATTAATGAACATCCTTGTTATTACTTTCAACATTTTTACTGCTGGAATTGTAGGACTTATAGATTTATATTTCACCGGTGAATTGATGAGAGTCATGAAACATTTGAACTCTGCGAAGTTAGATCGAGCGGTAAAAATGAAAAATTGCTGCCTGAATTTGAGAAAACTTTATACATAGGTACAAGTATTCGCCCACGTCATAGGTCAGCAAATGTTTGAGCCTGAAGAACCATCCACAATAAAAATATTTCCGCATTCACAATATTTCAAATGAATCAGATAACACCGGTAAAAAAACTGAAATACGATTTTAATAATTTCCATCTATTAGTGATATTCGTAATTCGAAATATGATGGCATGCTAGTAAAACTAAATAATTGAATTTCATTCAGAAAACCAATGTGAATAACAATATTGCATGTGTCTAGAGTTCAGAGCAGTATAGGATAGATACCTACTTATTATACAAAGGACAGATATTTCCGAATTCTGCTCCACTATAGCTTTTTTACGGAAGCGTAGAAGGGCCACGTATTATTTGTTAATTGATCAAATGACTTTTATCTCGTAAATCCGACTTATAAGTAGAAATTCCAACATTTTTCTCGGAATTCCGAATTTTATCTGGGAATTCCGACTTTTATCTCGGAAATCCTACTTTTATGTCGAAATTCAAACTCAAAAGTTGGAATATTGATTGATCAATAAACAAATAATACGTATTGTATTGCGCTGTTACCTTATTTCCGGTTATGCATCGGTCCATCCGTTTGGAAGTTTATTTCAAATGAGGAAAAAAACTATTCTACGATCTCGTATATTTTGTATGTAGAAATGAACTCTATGAGGAAAAAGAAGCAACAGGATACCCCAGAAGTTGAAAATCGGTCCATTCGTTCAGAAGTTGAGGCGATATGAAAAATTCGAAAAAAGTTACAGGGGTCAGTTCATTTGTCAAGCCAAAATCACTGGGCGACAAACGAAATATTCCTGAGGATTTATGGAGATGAGTTTTGAAATAAATAATAATGTGTTTTTCAGATACATCAATTCGTTTTGAATTGTCTCACTTGCGAGAGGCAAACTGTTTTGTATTCGCTATTGTTTCGTTTTCAATTTTAATCACAAGAAACTTTCAAATAGCTATTCACATGTCGATAATGTATCTCGGAATTTTTCGTGAATATGCATAATGTATAGGCTCTGTGAAAATGTTGAGAATTAATACCATCATCTTCAGGTATTCATTGCCAAAAGTGCATCCCAAAAACTTGAATTTCTGTTGATTTATGATCTATAAGGTACAGATCCGACCTGTCCTGGAATACTCTTCCCATATTTGGAGTGCATGCGGCACCTAAACATATCCTGAATCTATTGGATTCTGTCCAAAAAAGGGCAATTCGTCTTGTCGGTGATGCCTCGCTTACAAACTCGCTCACTTCTCTGGAACACCATAGAAAAGTTGGCGATTTGTCTCCATTTTATAGATATTTCCATGAGCGATGCTCTTCTGAAATATCAACAATCGTACCTCCATTAGCAGTCTCTTCGAGATTAACCCGTCGAGTTCATTCTTCACAACCCTTCGTGGTCACTTCAGAGACCTGCAGAACGTCCCTTTCCAAAGACTCGTTCATCCAAGGAACATCGAGACTTTGGAACTCATTGCCTATGGAGGTGTTTCCCGAGGCATACCATCCCCAGAAATTTGAAGAGAACACAACTCCTACCTTATTTCCCTTGGTTCTCATGAAGTTCTGAAAATTACAGGATATCCTTTTTCGTGAGAACCAGAACATAAAAAAAACTCGCTGAATAAAAATCTGGGTTAATTATTCATTTTCGACATCAAACGTATGGGACGTTTGTATAAAATTATTGGCACAACTCATGTGAAATATGTATCAAAAACATTTCTTTCAGCAATGTTCGACTAATAAAACACTTTCACAAAATAAACTTACGTGTAGAGAGATTGGTAGGCTGGGTGTTTACTGTAACATACACGAATAATTGATTGAATTTCAAAACAATACTGGGTTTAACTTTTGACCTCTTATCATAATACCTGAATAATAATAATGATCTGAACTTCTGAAAAAGCATTGCTGATTTGACTAATGATATCTTATGTCAAGAAAATTCATTTCGAAATTAAATTTTTAATAAAAAATCATCAAAGGGAATATACTATTGAGTTGGTTCATTTCAAGGAAAATGTATTTCGGTAACAATGGATTATTCATTATTCATTATTATTCATTATTCCTCGGAGAAATGTCAGACAAAAAAATTTGAAAACTCGTTTCATCACTTTTATCCTATGAATGAAAAATTCGAGAATGGGGCAATATAAATCGTGATGCAAATTGAAATTTCCTTTGTGTCGCACTTTTTCATTCCAACCATTTCTACGTTCATCCTGTAAAGTCGCCTCATCAAATTATATATTTGATGCCATAAAAATGTATCAATTCCGTTCACTTCCATCGGGAACCTATTAGAAAGCCAATCAAGTCCATTTGTGGTAGAAGTCTAGACAAAAATAAAGGAAAACTCCTAGCAATAAATCAACTATAGAAATATCCGAGGAAATATCCTATATCCCAGATGGTCTGATATATCATTGGACTTTGCGTTTCACGTAAATAAATCAAATTAGAAAGTATTGTTTCAATGAATTAATCATCATGTGGATAAGAAAGCACATTCTTTTTGAAATTCCGTATTTACGTAAGTGGAGGAAATGGTTATATTGACATATTCATATTTCCTGGGGAATAAAATTATTCAGTTTTGATCTATGCCTGACCTTCAGGAGTGGAATTAATCGATACGTCATGAACTTCTGAATATGATGTCGGCAAAGGTCAAATCGTCCTCTCAACAGTTCCCTCGGGACGTTTCAATATTGTATTTTAATATGCACAGGATGTCCTCTTATATTTTGACCCCCTACCTGAAGCTTCAATTATACGAGGTGCTGGACATAAACATTGGATATAAGAGTTGTAGGGTTCCATCGGTACTATTTTTTAATTTGTCAGTTTTTGAATTCTCCGATTCGTATTTTGTTTGATTTGGATGTGACAAAAGAAATTACCGATGAAAACGTTCATTTTTTATATTCAATGTATTTTCCACTCATAAAGGGTCATCAGAACGGGTTTTGTCGAAATTCAAACAATCAACTTTGATGCAATCATGGTACGCAATTCTTTCTCTGATGTTATGTGAAAATAAAAATGTTATTATAATACCTAGGAGTAGCAATAAATGGATCGTGCAGAAGTATAATTACTTAATTCTGAATGTTGAGAGAAATCATAACAAACACCAAACATGAAGTCAATGAATCACTATGTTGTTTTATGAGTGAACATAAATTCATCATTCATTATGGAAATATGGGATTTGTGAATGTTCAGAACCCATTCACCGATACTTACTGAGATTTATTCACAGCATTCAGAATCGAATAATTTTGATGGCAGTTAGTAAAGTAAAAATATTGACAAAATCTCACTTTGTATCAATTTTCACCATATATACTAATCCTAGACCAACGAGGGTTGCTTTGCAACTAAGTTGCCGGTGAAAACACTTTCCAAAACACACTTTTCAATTGAAGATGGTCTCCATCATATTAATTGCAAATTGAGATCTCTTTCAGAGCTGTGTCGGGAACGTTTACTATGACAAAATACCATAAAAAGTTCTTTCATTATTTATATACTTAGTCGAAAAAAAACCAGAGCCTTTGGAATGAAGTAATATCTCTTGAATATAGTTGTTCACACAAAACGGATTTTCACCAGTGAACGTCATATTTCATCATTGGAATTTTGAGTTACTTTACTTGGAATTGGACTGGAAACACAAAATTTAACAAAATATCACCTCAAATATCTCATTTCTTGACACGAGCGCTGTCTTATTTCTCATATTTGGGCTTGTATGAAGTACCTACATCAGGTTGATGAAAATTTGTTAATTTTTTTCAAGAAAATCACTCACAAAATCAATGTCCTATTCGTCACAGGTATCAAGAAAAATCGAACACTCTGGCTTATTGAAATTCCAATGTAAATTCAATTTTTGTCAGCAGTGACAATGCTACACGAAGCCATGATATGCTCCAACTGGTCAAACTAATTGCTGGAAAAATCTAAGCGTCAACGCATAAATACTAAAAAAAAACACCCATGGATTTGCCAGATGGCCCACCGAATGAAAATAGCCCTAAGGAAATGTGATACAGAGTCACGTAAATGCAAAGTGGTTTTAGAAGAGTTAACTAGTGACCATGCACAAATTTTCATTTATTTGTTTTCACACTCGTTAAGTTATATACACGTCGTAAAAAGGTATATTTGCCTTCTAATAATACTTGAACATTATGCTCTAGCCGCTGTAGATTATTGTGGCATTAACATTTTTAACGGCCGCCAACAATTTCGAATTAATTACTATAGAAACATTAAAATCGAAATGAAATAAAAACCGAATCGAAACTGCGGTTTATTGGCCAATAAACTTCTGAAATGAAAGTCACTCATTTTCAATTCAAAAGTAATAAATGCAAAATACTTCCGAAATATTAAATCTGAATATTAAATCTGAATCATGAATAGTGTCATGATGATGACAATCTTCGAAAACAGAAACGTTTATGATTCACCTTCGTTTGTGTACATCAGATGTTCAAAATAATTCTTCATTTATTATCACAGTGAATATGCTGTTTTTTTTACAACCATCCCTCAGGTGAATAGTTTTCCATCGAATTTGTGAGAGAATGACGATAGTTTCATGATGACAATAGAAGGAGCCATAATTTACCGCACAAGGAGTCCTTCAAGGATGCTATAAAGGGTTTTCTCGTATTTTCCATAATCGATGATCTTGTTCTCAGGAGTACTATGACACTCTCGGAGATATATATAGGTGAGAATTCAATGCGAGAACATCTTCGATGAATGTTATATGTTTTAAATCCTCTCTGACTTTATCTACCAAATGTGGGTTCTAAAAGTGTTGTTTCTCAATGCAACTTGATGTAAAAGTTCACGACATTTAACCTTAATAGAACGATCATTCAGAACACCCAGTGCCGATGGAGTTATGGCTGGAACTAAGGAACCATGGAGCAATCAATATTTGGATAATGCGAAAAAAGCAGAATGTTCAATTGAAATAACTTTGTATATCTGAATATTTAAAACTATTCGATAATGAGAGCCTGATGAGATACTTTCGTTATTCAAAATGATCATCTAACGCCATTAATTAGCCACCCTGTATATAATTATGTTCAGCTGTTAACTTCGATGATGCTTTCTACTCACAGTTTTCAATAAACTCAGACCGTTTTTGTGATGAGGGTTGGGGTTCTGTAATTTACTTACCAGCTAGTAATTATGAAGTTTATGCTGTTCTGCTGAGTCATCACTAACAATGTCCTCGTTCTCATTCGTTGCAATGCATATAACTCCTGAATTCAAATATTTTCATTTTGGTGTTATCAAAACGAACACTGATATGGATGTTTTCAAACATTGACAGATATAGAACAACCTCGAGAACGACCGCACCCAGACTCACAAGATTCTCAGAAAAATCATATATCCAACTACCAATTTACAGAAAGAGCCATACGCAGAGATTTGCTTTTTTCTCTGGTCCCAAGCTATATAACATCCTCCCAACAAGCTTGAAGAATATCAACAACATTAAAAATACAAAACCAC
This sequence comes from Chrysomela aeneicollis, assembly GCA_029955515.1. NCBI lineage: Eukaryota > Metazoa > Arthropoda > Insecta > Coleoptera > Chrysomelidae > Chrysomela > Chrysomela aeneicollis. Next base: position 15,303,971 of record JARUHQ010000015.1, on the reverse strand, counting down.
TCTCAAATACTCTTCACCACCTCCGGTATTTTTCACTAAGTTGGATTACCTATTGAAATGTAATTCATATGATGATAAACTATACTCAGAAGAATCTAGGGACAATTCGGATGATGACGATCTGTTTCGTCTCATCTAACCTGATCAGTGGCAGTAAGGCCTAGGCCAATTCATACTGATCTATTTCAAAATCATCTAACATGCCCAATATTGAAATCAGGTACGGTGGGAAGGACGTCAGTGCCACCTATTGGCAAATGTTATAAGGTTCTAAGATCGAACCAAATCGAACAGATGAGCGTATGAAATTCACACCATTCAGATGCCTACATACAATAGTTTCATTAATTTATATCAAATCTGGTGTTTTCAGGATATTATTGCCACCAAATTAGACGATTCATGCACCGCCTCGATTCCATCGTGATATGACACGGTGTAACTTGGTGTTAATTTTATATTATAGGTGATTTTTATGCGTTAACGTCAATGATAGCTTCTTACATTTCAGCCATTTGATGTTCCTTATATGATTTTATATTTCATCTTTCATTGTTTTACTTCATCACATTCGAGGCATTTTCTACTACTAAGATCGGAATTAACACCACTCAACATTCAATTATTGTGAAATTTATAATAAAAAGGACACAACTTTGATATTCAGGTGTTGTATTCGTCGGAGTTTGCTCTGAAATCCATTTTATTGAAATTACACCCAAGTTTTCTTTAATATGTACTGGATTTCACCATGTTCCTTCACAAACATCATAGGTTTTCCTCTCGTGCAGTAAAAATTAAAGAGGTAATTTGGCCCAGAAATTTAGATCACAAAAATGAAAAATCTCGAGGTAAATTGATTGAATGTTCAATTAGTTTTAACATATTTGTATGTGATCCAGATATGTATGAGTGTTCCAAATTTTTACAGACTCCTACTTAAATAATAATAATAATATCATATAAATTTAAAATGTTTTGAATAAACGAAGGTGGATCACAGAAGTAGAATTGACCACTTGTGTATACCAAAATGTATATAAGCACTAATAAATTATTAAACTTATCTTATCTATACAGATAAGTGGCCGTACCGCCACCTATATATACCTTAACAGTTATGAAAAAGCATCCGAATCGATTGAGAACGAACACAGGTATATCCATGTTATATCCAGATAAAATCCATATTCTATGAAATGATTGTTTGCGATGAATGTTTTGGGGAGTGAAAAAGTGGGTCAGCTATCAACCGAACAAGTCTCAACGGGATCAACATGCCCCAGAGATAGTAATCAGTAGGTATGAATTCGAGTACCTATGTGTACACTGATGTCCGAGGAAATTGGGTCATGCATGTGAATCTTTTCAAAAAAACTAATAACATCTTAGTATTCTCCTCTGACACTGACAGTTTTGAAGTACACGGCAATCCACGTCGTTTAGTTCGATTAAGGACTCATCAAGAGTGAGAAAGTTTACAGTCTATTATTTGAAATGATTTCGGAATCATTACATTCAGTATCAATAAGGCATCAGCTGGAGTATCTGAATACCAATATCCCCAGTTCTGAAGTTCCTGCGCTCTTAAAATTTTTCTCTTAATTACTTCCTCTCGCTTTCTTCTCCTGTCGTTTCTCATGTTACCATCGAAATTATGTCCCAGAATTATCTAACTGTTCAAGTCGTGTAATGTAATGATCTTAAATCAAGTTACAGGAAGTCCATTATCCACCCTGGTAATTTGGTTCGTGCCAATCCTATATTTTCACATTTCCATTTGAAAAGATGGTACTATAAGGGCATGTTTTCCATGTACACATTTGAATGATTTGGTCGCTATATCTTCTTATGAATATCAGTATGTTTGCCGATGAAATGTCAAGTGCATGTGTATACCGTTATATTCATCTCAAGTGGAAGCACTCTTGAATGAAAAAATTGCTGAACACGAACAGAGAACATATTATAATCTAGATAATTCGTCCATTATCGACAAGACATTAGAAGCACATCAGGCGTAGTTACTTCGCTTCTGTGTAATTAATATTTTTTTTAGATTTCAGTTGATAACATTATTTTGGGGTGAAATAATTCTTCAAGCCTTGACACAAATATATGAAATCGATCTCAAAGTAATCATCACCTATTTTTAGGACGATGTCTGTTAATATTTCATCGATGTAGTTCCGAAGCAGTTGAATGTATAAAAATCGCCAGTTTTATTACATCACAAATACCCGAAATAACAAAATTTACAGTATTTTCTATTGTGATATTTCATTAGATGTTCTTGTTCATTTCTAATCCGTATTCCTTCACAATAAATATAATAAACCCTTTGTATAGGTATAGAACTGTTTATTATAATTTTATGAATATCCCCTCTGCTAAGAATTATTGCGGATTTATAATTAATGTAGCTTTAAAGTTGAAATTATTCTAGTCTTGCCTTCTCCACATCTTAAATTGTCTACAAAACACTATGCATTCATACTTTGTTGATTTCGAATTGAATCAATTTTTAGCGGAATGATTGTTTTTTCGATTCTAATGCTTGAAAACGGCATCATATTTCGATATATAAGCAGTTGAGTTTCAGTGAGCAAAGTGCTGCTAAATTGTCGTTCATAAAATTTTACTCCCTCTGAAATTATTTCCCATAATAAATGACGTATGTTTTTGTTGGATTCTAGTTGGAAATTTTATTGATTTGCCAATGAGCTTCATCTACATTTATTGATTCATGAACCTCAAGCCAATTTTCATTTCAATGAAATAAAAAACACTACGGACATTACAATATTAAAGTCACTTATAGAAACCCTGTTTAACGTATGCTGCTGATTTATGTACCACAGTGGTGTAGTGTTATGTGTGCTAGATTGAATCTACTTGATAATTTTCTTATCGACACGAATGGGAAATAAACAGGCTTTATTGTGTATTAGACGGCAAAGGGTAGAGTGTCCAGCCTCATATACCCTCAGATCAGGTCATGTTGTCATCATGGATTCAGGAAGGCTGACTTTATTCGAGATTGGTCACGTGAAGGATAATGTAGTATTTCTTTATCCTTCACATTTTGTGTATTTTGTATTGTTTACATTCATGAAGTGTGCTACCCTGCGTGATACCTTGTATAGTTCAGGAAGTGTATTCTTGATCGACAAGTAAAATAATAATGATTATTGCAAAACTTCAATAACCAAATTTGAGGTTGATATTGGATATTGGAGTTAGAAGAATTGGCGCTGTAGAAGATCATGTTTCTCATCATATTTTCGTTTGTTTAAATAGATAGATAGATAAAAAAATGAGTTTTTATTACTGTCAATTGTGAAATAATTTAATAATAGGCACACATTGTATTCAAAATTATTGTATTCAAAATCAATATACAGTCCACAAATATAATCAAATGCATTCAGCGTCGAAACAGTTGATGAGAAATTTGTAACTGGGAATTTTTGAGGTACTGATGTGAATGATTCACCTGTACCACATTTTTGTATTTTGCCCCTCTCAATAATTATAACTTCTAGACGTCTTTCATGTGAGTAATTTCCATTTCACATATCCAATAGAACAAGTATCGAAGATAGAATATATTAATATCTGTCTAGTTCATTGTAATATCGGCATAGGTTAGGTTGATTCCGTTATGGAACTGTGAATATAATTCGTAATCGGTTTGAAGCATGAATTCAGAGAAAGCGCTTTGCTACAAATTTTGAAATATAATTTGCATGGAATACAAATCTGGTTTTTTTTTAATTACATCGATTCATGCACACAGCCTTGTAAATCTTTCACTTGTTTCCAATTGTCCCTTGAAATCCCTTTCCACGTTTCAGTCTATCATCTCCCATAACCATCCACATTCTTCTAAATAAAAATGAAATAAGGAACCTAAATGAAGTTATCGGAAATGGAGCTCCTGCTCCCCTCACGTTCAATTTTTCATAACGCTTATGTATTCTCGGAGGGAAAATGGTGCGGTGGGTTGATTGGATTCATAACAAACATGTGACTGCAAGAGATACCAGTATCGATTAAAAGCGAAACTATCCAATCGATAGCCCCCCCGAAATCGATCATTTCCTCGAAAAATAGTTATCGAAATTATCGATAAAAAACATGCACGTACTCCAGTTCCACCCACTCCCGAGGGGGTGGGTACCCACCTAGCACGTGGAATTCCCCCTTCCATGTGGTGGGAGGGCAGCAGCCGGGGAGGGTGTCGTGGTGACTGAAGAGCGCACCTGTTTCGAAAACGGCCGTTGGCTAATCATCTTCAGGCGTGCTGCGATCTTACTGACGGCTCGACATGGCGATGGCGGTTACCGACTTCCGACGGACTTCTCGTGGTGTTTGGACGTGCAAAACGTGGTCCGACACGTTGCCCGACGTTCATCGAGGATAACTGCATGTTGCCAGACGCCGACGTCCGAATGCGCTACGTCGACGTACGACGCGCGCCGCCTCACATCCAGCGTTGCCAATTGGCGGGAAATTTCCCGCGTTTCCGAAAATTTGATCCCCTGCATGGTGGATTTTTGACGGGGAATATGCGGGAAATCATGAAGTTTCACGAAAAGGGATATCCTGGTAATGTTCAGAGAACATCGTGAGAACCAAGGGAAAGAAGGTAGAGGAGTTGGTGTTCTTCTTAAATTTCTGGAGATCATATGCCTCGGGGAACACCTCCCTAGGCAATGAGTTCCAAAGTCTCGATGTTCGTTGGATGAACGAATCTTTGGAAAGGGACGTTCTGCAAGTCTCTAAAGTGACCACGAAGGACGGTGATGCCCTGCTCAGGGGTGACGACGTCTTTGTTATAACTATGCTGAATTCAGGCATCTTTGTCAGAACACAGATTGGAACTTCATACATGGAGCAGAAGATCCAGTAAATAAATTTAATGAACTTGTTGTGGAAATATTCAACCAAACATTTCCACTACGGCGTATGAAGAACAAATTGAAATCAAACCCCTGGTCATGTAATTCACGTTGCCTACATAATATTAGGAAATTCCATAGCGGTAATAACTTTTTCATGACATATTTCAATAGATATCGTAATATCTACAATTATACCATATAAAATCAAAGACTCGTACAATAGTGAGAGATTAAATCAAGCAGACAACAAATCGAAGGAGATGTGGAGGTTAATACAACAAAGTACAACCAGAATTGGATCTAGATCTCAATTTAGTAAACGAATTTTATTGCTCAATAGCCGATGAAATAACGCAGAATATCCTTCCAAGTGATCCGCTTGATAATTTACAGAATTTATTTTCTTCGGGTATTTCTCTGTACGAGACAGATTCAACTGAGCTGAAGTCGGTAATCAACGACATAAAAAAAATTTCTTTGGTGAAGATCACTTGTCAGCAAAATTGATATTACAATTACCTGACGAAGCCCTTGAAGCTTAAAGTCTGCAATAGTGACTATCTCTTTTCTCGGACTATTGACTATCTATACTTTTTGTCTTGAATTAAAATTCAAGACAAAAAGAAATCGAAATAGGTTAGTAATAGTATATATATAAATATATATACTATTACTAACCAAAAAGAAATCGAAATAGGTTAGTAATAGTATATATATTTATATAGGTATAGGTTAGTAATAGTATATATATTTATATATATACTATCACTAACCTATTTCGATTTCTTTTTCAGATTATTGAAATTCGAATCATTTCAACCATTTTTGACTATTTTTCATTATTTACTTTGTTTTTCAGCATCACTCATTTTCTTCTTAGGATTCAAATCTTCATACCTCTAGACAATGGAAGTCCGAAACTCTATACTTATACTCTATAATATTAACTGAAAAAGGTAAATTTCAATTATACTTCATCGGTTGGTATCGGTGATGATACCTTTTAACTCTTGGTTTTTCATCATTGTGAAAGGTTCAGACCCCGCCTGAAGGCAAAGTTATCGGAAAAAGTTTGATCAAATAATTTCATATTTTCCTGCGAATTATCATAATTTTCAGTCGAAAATGGGAAATTATTCTGGTGAATGTAAAATGTTGGCATGTTTTTTATATTCAGATACGAAACCCTATCTCATATTCGAAAATGTCATCTATTTCAGCAGTCCATATAGGTACTCATTGTGAGGAAAAACCTTCTTTTAATTGGTCAACATCCTTTTGACAACTGAGTAGGTACACGATGTTGATTGAAGTTTGAAACTCGGCTCGAAATGAATGTGTTCTGGTAAATGGCAATTCGATCACAGTTTCATGACTTCACTCCGAACCCTTTTTTTACGTCGCTTCTGATGCTATAGCGAGTCATCAGTTGCATGTTTCGAATTCATTAATCTTTAACAAAATTGATAGCATCGTATTATTTCACCTTGAATTGAATAACTAACACAGGAAAGACATAATAATATTGAATGAAATGGGTGTATTTTTCATATTTCTGGAATCTCGTATATATAAGTTGATATAAGTATATATTTTATTACTTGGGCCATCCAAAAAAATACACTTATTCACAGTCTTATAAACTTTCTCTATCAGATACAATCAACTATACATGGTGATCAAATGTTCTGTAATACTCCAAACATCCATCAAATGGAACACCCAATATTTTGTCAGTTTTTCTGGAAGATCACGAATATCCCGGTCCGAACTTATCCACATTTTTCTATGGAAAATAGTCAAACTTCGAAGCCCTGTAGAAACTTTGCTGATTATCTCTTCCCTGCTCAGTTTTTATTGTATATTCACAAAGCCAGTCTAGTATCTTTATCTTCATAGTAGAAAAATTGAGGAATTTCGAATTGGGTCTCACTTTGCAAGGGTCCCCGAAACTGTAATTCAGATTTACAGCTCAGTAGGAATATTTGAAATAACGAAAAAATAAAACAGTATACAAAATAATAATATCCAGTTGATGAAACAATACAGAATTTTCAATTGGAATATTCGAGGTATAATCATCAAGTAATATTATCACATATTTGCTATTTTGGGCATTACACGCAGCATATCTCATCGCATCATGTATTATTTTATTCGCTTCTGCACGTGATTCATTCGAATTTGATATCGCAACTCTGTTTTCATCGCTTCAAAATATGTATACCTTTTTATTCAAAGCATCCATGAAAAGAAATCTAAGGCGGTTTCACAGAGAAATTGATCACCCTGTTTAGATGATGGTACCTGGATGAGGAAGTTCATAAGGCTGTGAATGAGTTGAGAACTGAAACTTTTTTGTAATCTCATTTCCTGAACAGAAGGATGGCCCAAGTTATGTTGGATTTGTGGGAAACCCCACAAAAGATATAAGAACTATTCAGTCTTGTCTTGTCACTGTTCATCATCCCATGTTACGAAGTTAAACTTTCTGAAGGAACCGAGAAGAAATTCTGTCCGAATATCGTGCAACGTTCGTGAATAATGAAATTTTATTACCCTTTACGTTTTCTGATTGAATACTCACGAACAATCACGATGTTCTCTGAACATTACAGGATATCCCTTCTCGTGAGAACCAGAACATAAGAAAAACAGGAATGATCGACTGGTAAATTCACAAATACCTGTTCATGAACCTGATTGGGGTACTTCGAACTTGATAATTCCGCAATCATCAAAGAACTCCTAATTTGAATACCTTCACACCCGATAGGACATTCCGAAACAAATAATCATCAGTAGAATATGCGAAATCTGCGAATGCGGTATTATAGCCACCAACGTAAATGGACACTTGAGCTCCATTTATTGGGGTTGCTCACGTTCCCCTAATTCTGCTTTGAGCCACAGCGGTTTTACCTACTTTTTATCTATCTAAACACTTGATCCGAGTGTTTTTGTGATGTGAAAGATGAATGGGGATGAAAAAAATTTGTATTTACTTCCGGAAGCAGATTGTATATACGATGTAGCAGAATTGCGAACCTTGTGGCGTACCTACTGAAGAAAAGAATGTGGTAGGTAATACATGTTTGAGTTTTGTTTTGTGCTATTCTATAAATGTCCATAGTCTTGCTAGGTACCTCCCAAAATTCATTCATATCTTTGATACTCTATTCATTTTATCTATTCCTGCATCTTTTTTTCGAAATTCCATCTAACAAAAGAGCAATATTTTCATCCCGAACTTGATCTGTTGGAAGAATGAGTCTGATGGTAGCAAAATTACAGCAATATCTTCACAATCCCTGAAACAAATTCAATTATACGATATAAAAAACTCGATGAAATGAAAACAAGTTCAGGGAAATCGACAAGAATTCCGTGAATTCAAAACAATAGGTATGAAATTAATTGGGATTCAACTCCTGGAAAATGAAATATAATTCACTCGGGCGAAGCATAGAGCATTTATCATGAGTTTCAACATTTAAACACGGGATTTTTCATATTTACCCGCAATACCACGAATCCCCAACGTCAAGCGTATTCAAAACGATAAGCCCCTTGGAATTTCACCGGCTTTTTGAACTGGAGTATACTATATCCCGATTTCGAACACGCGTTAGCTACTTAGTGGTTATACAGCTTTCCAAATTCAATCACTATAAAAGTGTCATATCGAAAACTGAGAAACTCAAATACATTTTTATGTGAAAGGCGAAGGAAAACATAGAGAAGTGATGGACGACAATAATTCATTACAATAATTTTTATTTTCATTGGCGAAATTGTAAGCTAGGCTGAATTTGTCCTCATCACCTCTATATGTATACAAATGGAGTTCATAGTAAAATAAGCTGTTCGCGTGTTCAATCCCATTTGAAGCTTTCAGTCTTGAGGCATACGATATGCTGGACAATGATGGCATTTTCATGCCAACTACTTCACATTTCGATGTAAACGATTGCAGTTTTTCATCCACTGCGTATCTTCATCAGACCAATGTGTGCTTCAGATTCTACGAGGTTTTATAAGTCAAGATAATTTTATCCAAATCGTTTCAAATTATTTGAGTTTTTGAATCAGGTATACCAAAAAGCATTTATATATTGAATGTAGTCAAGATAAGAGTGAACTGGACATGCTTATTGGAGTTTCTTGAAGTTTCTCAGCTTTTCTGCATTGAATTTATACAGTGAGTACCAAAAGTCCCATGCCCACCCCCCCCCCCGTAACATCTTTATTTTGCATATTTTGTAGGATTAATTCGATCTCATTATTTTTCAAATATCATCCGTACTCTGTACGTCTGTCTATCTCAAGAAAAGCGCAGCAACTCAAGTATGATGGATGGTATCGTTTTACAAAAGTTGATAGTTCTGGGATTATTATTTTGACTTTTCGAGCTACTCCTGCGACAGTTCAGTGAGAAAACTGTGTCCATCAGCAGTTAGCAATATTCGGTCTGATTCTCTAAGGAAGTGGTTATATCAACAACTGTCATTTGGGTGGCAAATAGGAAGGTCAGTTGTTATTTGAATCACTTTCCGAATCTTCAATTCTCTAACGTCAGAATGAAAAAAACTTTAACAACTTGTCGTTGGTTTACCACTGATAAAGTGACTAATTTATCCACCAGATTTTACTGGTGGAAATGAAAAAATAATTCATCATATATATTCGAAGAGGCAGTTATGAAGGAAATTTGTTACAGTTTTTAGGATTTGAGTCACTCAGGAAATAATTATATGGTAGGATAATCGATATTATTGAGAACCTATAACTTCCTACTGAAAAAAATATAAAAATATCTACATATATATGCTTAAGAAACAGATAGCATCCAATTATATAGAGCCTTATGAAATTATGCAAACCAATTCAACATTATTGACCTAAAAATTCACCGAAGATATATCACATGCCAAGAATATTAATGTTAATGATGTCTCTGATAGAACTAATGATGTGTTCAACATGGAAGAATGTATTGCTACTGAAAAAATAAGTACCTAGCTGAATCAATGAGCAATGATCCTGTGTAATAATATGCATTCCAGGATATATTTATACCTACCTCACTGAGTTCATTGACAAAACATATAATTATTACTCCTGCAATTATTCACGAAAAACTTGACAGTCCCGGACACAGAAAACCAAAAAGTAATCTGTGTGCCGATATTTTGTATGTGCTAATACTAATACTTCATCGAAATCAAAAAATGAGGTTAGATTGACGTTGAAATTGCAGAAAAACAGCAAACTATGATAAAAAAGAAGAGGAGTTACTAACTTCTCCGCATTTATTTACCACTGAGTGGAAATGTAAGAAATTAGCAACCTTGATAAATTTCGTATTTGAAGAATACCACATATGAATAGTGGAAAATCTAAAGTGGTTAAAAAAGTAGTTGTTAACAACGTTACTAATTTATCCACTGTGTTAACCACTTTTTAAAGAATCGGACCGAATATCAGTTAACTTTCGAAAAGTTTGGATAGGAAAGTGGAATCCATTTATCTACAACTATCAAGTAAATCATTCATTGCTTACTCGATTTTCAACAGTTAATGACAGTCATTACCTTAGACCATTACTGTGATGACTCGAGTAATAATTATAGTACGATGGGATAATATTGTGACATCCCATCGTATTGTCAAATTCAAATAGAAGTTCTACCTACTATGCACAATACAATCGCGTTCGTGAAATACACGCAAATTCAACAGAGACTTACCCGACTTATGTTGTCATGGTTTCAATCGCTCTTGCACAAATAAGAAAATCGAGAATTCATTGTTTTTTATTCTCAACCGTATATAAAATGAGTTGTTTCTTTCTTGAAACGATGAAACTGAGGTTGACGATGCAAACACGGAAAAGAATGACAGAACGCTCAGGCCAATCAGAAAAACATACAATAAGTGTATATATATTGTTGGTTGCATGAGGCATCTAAATACCAATAGCATTGTTGAAGGCTTTATATTCTGAGAATGTACAATAACAGAACATATCGCGTAGATACTACTTTTCCAAAATTGATATTCTGCAATAATATGCATACTATTTTTATAAAACAATGGTTGATTGATAATGCGTGTGCACGACTTCTTTCGCTAAGGCTGTGAAACGAGTACTATACCATCACAAAAAATATTAACATGTCGGAGAATGCAATTCCAGGAATCAATTTCAACAGTAGTGTAAATAATGTTACTATCAATTATCATGTAAATAAAAGTTTAATATTTTTGAAATTTCAAAGTTGTTCGGATATTAAGATAGTTGTAGATAAAGCATAGTATTCTACTCGCGCATAATGGCCATATTATGCGCTCGTTGAATAATATACTATACTCATTCTTATATTGGCCACCGTCAGGGGCGGATCCAAGGGGGGAGCATAGGGGCCATGCCTCCCCCCCCTCCCTCGTGGACACAATAAATATAATAATTTTGTTACCCTGATTCACCAAAACGCATTGATTCATATAGACAGAGCCATTTGCGGCAGTCTGAATGTAGATGATATTATCCAAAGATACGCTAGCCAAATATTTGATTTTTTATTTTGTATTTTTTTTATATTTGGTCATGTTTTATATGTTTTTGAACAGAAATATTCGTTTATTTACTTTCTGATAAAATAGATGTATAAATATATAGAATAGTTTGAACTTGTTTTTTAGTACAGAAATGTTGACACTTGAAAATATGATATCCTGTTTAGTAAAATCAATCTTTCTATGAAAAAGCACTCGACTATGACTCAGTAGGCAGTAGGTACCAACAAAAAATCCGTTATTTTGCTAACCTTATAAGCCGTGACTTTCTATATGCCCCCCCCCCCTCAAACATCGCCTGGAACCGCCCCTGGCCACCGTACGATGATGATAAGACATAACAGAACCAATAAGCAACCAAATGGTTCATGGTGTTTTTTCATGTGAACATGATCTTTAAAATTGACCATTGCGTGTTGGTAGAATGAAAGAATGAGTTCTCCAACGTGAATTCAGCGTCCTTGTCCGCCACTCGAATCGATAGTTCGTTGCACTACGGCTACGGCGATTCGTTTCACGTGGATAATCGTATAAAAGTTCATCTTGTGTTGCGAAAGTGGCTGGATTATGCTCGGGGATAACGAACTCGACGGGAAAGGAAAATGCAAATGCAATTGACGAATTGATTGTCGTTCTTTCTCTCTAAAGAGCTTCGGAATATTCCTCGAGGAACAATACCAAATGAAGGTAGTCCAGACAGTTATTATACCTCGGTGACTGATCAACCAAAAGATAACTGTAAATTAGAGTCACCACTATGATATATGAGGCTCCTATTTCTACAATCTAACAACTTGGGTCAGAACTGTACCGGTTTCAGCACTACCAGCGCCCTGGACGGGATTTCTAAAGCGCCCCCTAACTGCAGTTCAAACCCATACGGAAAGAAGGCAAAAGAGTATAATGAAATAACCATTTATTGATAAGAGTGTTTTGAAAGTAGATAATAAAAGTATCTGATGAAATTTACTTCTTAGGCGAACTCTCTTATTGGGATTTCAAAGTCGATGTTTTCATCAATTTCATTGTAAATTGACAAAGTTGCCAAGTTTGTCAATTTAGATTGAGAAGTTGTCGATCTCTGATAGGTTTTTCTCAGGCAACCGTTAGGTATATAGTCAATTATATTTGCAACGATATCCACACACTTAGATGAGTTCTAGTGGGTTGCGATCTTATTTGATAACATTTGAAACAAAAACAGGACTAACCACATTCTGATAAGACAAGAAAAAATTTCAGATATTTAATTTCAATTGGAGATCACCACAGAGTTTGACAATGTCGGTTTATACAAAATCTGTTCTAAAAGGTGCAGCATTTTATTGATCTTGGATTTTCACTAACAACATTAATTTGAGATCTCTCAACTGTTCGGCTTAAGGAGTATCTTCATGGGATACTTGAACATAAGTTTTCTGAGTTTCAATAGCCAAAGTACCTGGGGCGCCCCTTTATATCCGGCGCCCAGGGCGGGCGCCCAACCGCGCCCCACCCTTACGCCGCTACTGGGTCAGAAGCGAGATGTTCAAGGTTAGAAGATGCATTTCTTAGGCTGCTGAATGATGGAATAATATATATGATTTCTGATGAGCAGCGATCATGAAAATATCTATGGAATAGGAAGATATCGCTCAATTTCACCTTGTTCTAAAGAAGTTATCGAGTTCGTAAGTGCAGAACAACTTTTATCCGGATGTGAACATGTGAACAGTACTCCAAGAAAGGTCGAATTTTTGATTTGTAAATTATGAGAAGCTGTTGGGGAGTAAAGTAAATCACTCTTGTACTGTATTGTTATTGAAGATTCATCAAAAAAAAATACTATTTGCCAATTTTCGGTTTTTTTCGGGGATGCTACCGAACAGAAAACGAAGGATTTCCCAAGATCTTCTGGCCGATTCGTGACTAACACAATTCCAGAATATCGATTCCCATCTCCCCTTGTTTGCTTCCCCGAACTCAACACTCAGCCAAAATAATGTTATGCATGACGTTGATTCAGGGTGACCCTGATTTTTGGAAGAAAAGAAAATCCCAATTACTTTATAGCGACAATGTTATTTCCATCTTGTTACCAGAAAAGCAAGTTGTTCTTCATCATGCAATAAGTTATCTAACTCAATTTTAATGAATGAGTGTTCATTCTGAGATACGATCATCCATAATGAATGTTATATATATATATATATATATTGTTACACTTCGTTTCGATTTCAAGCTACATTATTGTTAGGTCATTTTCAATATTGCACATCAGTTTACTATACTTATCTACACCTTATTATTTCCCCTTATCACTCATAGGTGTAATAACTAACAAAAAAAGTGGAAATTGACTTACGCCCGTACTATGCTTCTTTTGAGTGCTCTTTTCACACAAGTGATGTAACTGTATCTCTTAGTTGCATGTCAATGAATTTTCATCATTATGGCGTCTCTGCTGGAATCGATAAAAAATATATCACGTATGGGCGTAAAAGGCAGTTATGCCTGTTTGTGGGGAAATATTTGCTTTTTTCGAAACCCGAAGGGCCTAACTGATATTAACTCAGAACTATAGACGCGTATTCTTGTGTCTTATATATTGTAAAAAGTGAACTGTATTTAATCTTCTTTTTATACCTATTGTTGTTTCTTACTTCTTGATTTTTGAAATAAATCAAATAATAATCATTATTCCACTATTTCTACCGCAGACGTATCTGACAAAAAGACGAAATCAATATTTTCAATGGGCGTAAATGCAAATTTTGACATTTGAAAAAAGTACAATTATGTAGTTACATCAATCATATTGATTCCAGCGTAAAATACATGATCGATGAGTTTTTATCACGAGATATGATGATGACACTTTATGAAATAGCAATTTTCACCCAATTTTGTTTTTCCTTTCTCCTGTAAAGATTGCAGATTTCAGTAACGCCCATACGTGATAAGGGTGACGATATATCCACAATAATAGCTCTAATAAACATTGACAGATCTACAATAGTTGTTGTAAACACTTGTACATGGCAATATTATTTAAGAATATAAGGTAATCAAATACAGTGATAAAAATATTATGAAAATAATAATGAATATACTTATATACACAATATAATGACATTGTATTTATATTTTCTCTTTCTCATTCTCAAAGATTTCTAGCATTTTGAAAAAGCATTTTCTCGTCTTACAGGTATTCTCGTTTTTTCTCAATTATTCATTACTTTAATTGATATTTTATTTCGCAATTCACTCTAGCATAAATAGGGTTCTTTGTGAAATTACCTAACTGTGGATACTGTTTTGGGTCACTCCCCCCGTTTGTATTCCTTTTTGTAAATAAATAGATGAATAAATAGACAAATACAGAGATTAATCAATAAATGATTTGATAAATGAATAAATAAATGAATGAATGTGCATATTTGCAAAATTACCTATTAATTTTAATCTGCCATTTCACATTTCACAAGAAAACCTTTCTAGTCTGATTGTCAGAATAGTTCAATCCATTTCAATGATATATTATCAGACTAGGGACATCAAATTATTCTCGGCGTGTTGATGCAATGCGACACAAACAGATCCGTGCAATAACCTCTCTATTCTGTGTAAAGTTCGGTAGTAATTTCTCCTTCCCTTGTCAGTCTACCTCAACTTATATAGTAATAACATGCCAACTTGTAGTAGGGATAGACATGCAATGTCATATCCGTTGGGAAATTTTCAGAATGGGCTTCAATATGATCACGAGCTTGCAAAATTTTCGTTATAATTAGGAGCTAGATTGAATTTTCTCCTCTGAAGATATGCTTCAACCGATGGTTGGAATGAAAAATATAGAGATTAGGAAACTGTTATTGAATATACATGGTTCCTCTGAGAACCCTTATTAGCGAGTAGTGTCGAATTGTCAGGAAAATATATCGCTCTAGTGTAGTAATACTGCTAAATGATTGATAATTATGCATGCCGAACGATTTAGTTCCTCATATGACAATGTTCCTGAGTAAAGTAACACACACTGTATACACAACAATGTATTCCATGTAGAAATATCATAAATCATTATTTGGGTTATCGATCGCTAAAATGAAATATTCATTGGAGAACAGAAGAATCAAACCTGGCTCCATCTATCCATGGAAGGGCTAAAGTCTCACTCCATCGAGGAAAAAAATCAATACAGAAAATGAGTGACTGTACATTATATAATACAATGGTATCACTATGAAGTTTGACATTATCCTAAGCAACTATGGAACTTGAATCAGTTTGTGATAACAGCAATATCCTGAACATATTCAACGATCACATAAGCCATCTATTGTTGAATCCTGCCAACTGCTCTTGTCGCAGGATACCCGATGCCAACGTGGATGTGATGTATAGTGGTGCCCCCAGGTTGGCAACAATTTGTAGCGACATTGTGGTCGTATAAGCACGTATAAGTTCGGCAAATACTGCAGTCTGCAGGAGTTCGGGCTGGCCCCGTATCGGCCGTATCCAAGGCCCATGAATAATTGATTTTCACAATGCCATCTACGGATGAATTAGTAAATGGTAGATGTCAATGTTGAATTGAGAGAAGCGATTGAAGATTTCATTTATTCATAAAGAAACGATATTATTGAAGGAGTGAATATTCGTGGGCAATGTGGTCATAGATGTGAATGGGGAAGAGTGCTGAGCTCTTTCTCTCCAAAAGCAATACTGAGCTGCTTCTTCCCAAAAGCAATACTAAGAGCCTCTTCTTCTCAAAAGCATTACTAAGCATCTTCTTCCCAATAGCAATACTAAGCCTCTCCTTTCCAAATGCATTACTTAGCCCCTCATTCTTTCCAAAAACATTACTAAGCCCCGTCTTCCCAAAAGCGATACCTACTAAAACCATCTTCTTCCACTTCCCAAAGGCAATACAAAACCCCTTCTTCCCAAAAAGATTACTAAGCTTTCAAAAGTATGCTTTCCATATCCTATGAATGCATGAATTAATTTTCCACACTGTAATATGTTATGCAAAATATTAGTCCAATAACCTTGTACATCTAGTTCATAGTGCCCCAGATTGACTTTTGGGTAGGATTGGCGTATAGACTGTGCTGGATCGTGCCAGTGTCGAAATAACGTCGTAGGCACGCCTATTCAGCTTCCTATTGATCTGAAATGGTGGCCGACAGCAACTATAAACGGCAGTGGCAGTGTCGCTATGGAGACGCCATCCGCAACATTACTGACCGTGTGACGTCATCAGCGCCAGCACGTCTCCTAAGAAAGGGTTACGACGACCAAATGAAGAGCTTCGACTCGTTGGTGTCATTCACGATTCACGAGCTCGACGCAGCCGCCTATTGCGGAGCACGTGTTGCGTCGCGCATGCGCCGCACTGCCGCTTCCTTAACCTCGCACGGGCCTGTTCCTGAAGATATTCAATACTCAAGATTGGACAATCAGATTAGGGTTAACAGCAACTTTCTGGTTTAGTTTCAATTTACTGGATGTCCAGACGCACCGAAGATCAGTGGTATAAAAAACAAGAAAAAGGGGTTGGTTGGAAGTTGCATAGACTGAGGAATGGAAAATGGTGCGTAAAGTTATAGTGCTTCAGAAAACGAATACGGTTGTGACGTTCACCCAAAGCAAATATTACTTTTTCCACAAGGACATCAGCAAATAGCCCGTAGAGGTCTGGAAAGTGTAGTGGGGAGGTACGTGGGTACCTATCTAACACGCGACCGCCCTTTGCCACACCCAGTAAAATCGTTTATCACGGACAACATCAAGCAATAAATGAAGACTAAAATTCCTCATGGTCTTTCAAGGATATATGCTCATGATAAGCTGTTTTGATGTGAGTAATCTAGTATTTAGCCTAAATTTTCCTTTTTCTGGTTCAGTCTTGAGGCATATCGATCTGTTCTGTCGCATAAGGGTGTACAGTGTGAAAATCGTTCTCGAATCTAGGGAGAGGGGCCATAGGGCACATAATTGTAGTAGCGCTATATTTTGCCCACATAAGCCGTATATTTCTATAAAAGTCTTTGAACGTCAAGTGCTTCTGAACAATAATAGAAGGCAGTGTTGAACTCGTGTTCTTCGATGTTGGCATGTCAGACTTCAATGTGCCTCAATGCAGGTGGGTTGCAACCAACCAATTACTTTCCATTTCGCATGACAGCTGTTATTCGCCATTTTTGGGAAATATAGAATGTGTTTGCAACAATCCCGACTTTTTCGCACTTCTATCAGATTGTTGATGACTTTCATCGAATTGTTACCTCATTTCAAACCCAAAATGTACTTATATTGAACTAACTAAGTATTGAATGGCAGTTGTTTTCTTCTCTTATAGTACCACTCACTAGGTACGTAGCTAGCGTAGCTATTTTGATTCGACTGACATACCTACGTCGAATTTATTGAACATATATGGTTTTCTCCTCATTTATATGTAATGAATTGAACATGCCTGTGAATGACAAGAGTGATTTACCAGATATTGATGTTCGTGATTAAAAATAATTAGATCCTGAAGACACTGATCAGCCATCTATACTTCAAAAGCAAGGCGACTCGTCAATATTTCTTAGCAAAAGCAATTCTTTCGAGGTGACCAAAAATGCTACTATATAGATGAAGTGATGAATGAATTCAGGTTAGGAGTCAAAATTGGCATGGGTTACTTGCCACTCACGTGTTTTCTATTTGAAAATGGTTCATTGAGCAACATGGTATACGAATAATTTCAAGTGGACCATCAAAAATTGTAGACAATATCTTATATGAAATATGTCATTTCATTGAACAAATAAAGAGACAAGTATGAAGTGAATGTGTTGAGTGCATGTCCATCTAGTTGCAGCCTGCCCTGGTTTCAACATCCTATTAAACACGCAAACTTGTGAAATATGTGTCGATCTATTCAAAAATCAATACTAGATGTTATATATGCAGATATTTTCAACATGCCATACTTTCACTGCCCCTTATCCACTGCTGGAGGCATCATTAATAATTTCTCCACACTTTATTATCGAAAACGAATTCTTTGTGATATTACCTATCTCGAGAAAATTTCAGAAAATGCGTAACCCTTATTCATTCATACACGGAAAAATGAACCTCCCTATCTTCTCTATATATGGGGTATTACAGAAAGGACTTCTCTGATCTCGTATATTATGGCGCCCATCGATGAACAGGAATCTATGGTTATGAACTCTTGACTCTCGATATGTTTCTAACAAATATGTCATCACTTATTATTATCACAGAAACGTGCAAATCCGTTAAAAAATCGAATAATCTGCATGTCACGATTGATAATAAAAGGTAGCATCCGAATCGTCCATGGATTGATTCACTCAAAACCAACAATGATAATTCATTGAACATTGCAATACGATTATTCGTTGTCGGAACCCTGTGTCAAATAAACTGAAACTGGGACTCAATGACCTAGTTTTCAGCTATTGGTTGCGTCCTTCTGTGTAACCAAAATTTCCACGTGACATATTCATACTTGGAAGCTCCTGTTACTGAACAAGGCTAATCAAATAGCGCAGTCCGCACCTAATTGCTTGAATGCCTTGTTATTCAAAATAAACACTACTACAGTCTAACTACAATTCAGCTGTGCGTATTTTGTGATGATTATCGTAAGCAGTGAGCATTGATATTATTGTAAGGTTGAATTTCGGGAAATTTTATCCAATCTTTCATGTCTGTCGTAAACGTTCATAACCGATTGATCAATCATTCGGGTCACCGAGAGTGCTAAGTCAGAAAAAGAAATGAAATGAACTTTGTTGGACATCAGAGATGAAATGAATATAAGCCTGATGGTTAATGATCCAAGAATTTCTGCCTAATAGATCTGATAAATCGATCACTTCAACTTTGCCATATGAATACATCATCATTCAATGTTTCAATTGGGGGGTAGGCATAAGCGGAGTTAAGGACATTTTAATTAGCATGAGAGGTGATTGATAGGTTGTTCTGTAGGGTTATGTTTCCATGTCGATGGATAATTTGAACGTGAAGGTTAGGTTACTGTTACCTACTAAACATGAGTATAGGTTATAATCTCGTTAATAAGTGTTGACTTTCGCTTTTGCCTTCAGTTTGTAGTATTGGGAGTGCTATCTCGATTTTTCAGTATATTCTCATGTTCTCATAATGTATCATCAGCCATTTTTAAAGTTATTAGTTTTGGGTCGATGATAGTTTCAGAACGTATAGAGCGAAGTCTGAGCTGTCCCATACAAAATGAAGAAGTTAATGCAAACCAACCACCAATAATACATCACACCTTCGTCACGCATCCGTCACGCATTCAGTAAATACAGTGGATTGGTTGGTTTACCGGAGTGGTCCAGACAAGACGAAGGTTCAACAGGCATATTAACATTTCGATTTCCAACGAACAATGTCTTCAACAAATCGAATTGAATTTCATGAACTTTTTCTTCCATTGACTATTCGGCAGTACAGGTACCTGCTACTCAAGGCATTTTGTGTAGGTATTCATAAGTTGCTGTCTTCAAGAGTTCTAAACAAGAAATCAAAATGAATGTACGAGTAGGATTGTTCTACTATTGAATTGGACTTTGTTTTGTTGATGTTGTTGATCATGGATATACAAGGACGTGAATTGTTTCAGTTACCGCACTGAATTGAAAACCTTCACATTTCTATAACATATTCATGCTGCTTTCTGGTGACTCCGACACACCCACATTATGCTGAACTGGATACCCAGAAAATAGCAGACGGGAATTTTCAGATCTCGCCACCCATCACCCATCCAGGGGCTGTTCATTTAACTTTGTGGATGCTATCAAGCAAAAATATCGCACACCACTCGCAGGGTAAAAATAATATAGCAACAACGGCTTGTAGGACGGGCGCGCGCTTGCGCACAACCGTTCTGCTGGAAATTCACCTGAATGTCCTGGCAGTTCCACATTGTAAACTTGAGCTCGCAGCTGTGAGAGTGTTTCCCACTGCCCTGTCCGTTCCCTCTTCAATTATGCGGCAAAAATGTCGCTATTGGACTCGGCGGGGTTCCCCATCTGTTTTGTGATTCTGCGGGGGATGAGTGCGGTAGATTTGTTGCGTTTGAGGTCGTGCCGAAGACTGGGTTGAACTGTGACATGCTGGAATCCTGTAAGTAGAACGTCTCGAATGCCCGCTGCTGCAGAAGCAACTCGATACCAGCGGGTCGTGTGGACTGAAGCGTCGATTGTCTTTTGGCTTGATTTGAACTTGCTGTGCAGCTATCTCGGCGTTCGATTTCGGGTCACATGTTTCATAATAAATGATAGGCGGCTTTATCCGCACTACGAAGCCATTCACCGCTCGACCATGCCGAACGTAAACATTGATTTTTCACAGTTTTTCTATTCCTAATGGAATAGAATAAACCTTTCTTTCATCGATTCGGTCACTCGGATTTATACTAGTAGAATACTTTCTATTTAACGCATTATATTTTCGAAAACTTCACTATATTTTTCAATCACGTCAATGAACGACTATCAAAATCTTGATTCAATGAGTACAGTTTGAGTCTCCTATCGCTTTTGAATAATCATAAAGTTTGGCATTATATATTGCTGCTACTGCTTCTGCTGACTGCCTATTCTAGTCGCTTCATTTATTGTTCATTTTATATTTTATATCAGAGTCCACCCAAACATTATACACAAACATTTAGGTATATAAATTGCTAGCCAGTGTTAACGACTTCAATAATCGTTATCGAGAGAGCCTATTTGCATTTAACCAATTATCGTTAGCAGGAACCTCATAGCCATGGTTCATTTACGGAAGTAGTATTCAATCAAGAAAAGTGCAATTTTTCAGGCAGAAAATACACAACAGAAATTGACTAGCTCCAGGAGATGTTGCAATTTGATAATTGGTTGTAATTGACAGTGAAAAATAGCGCTACCAAAATTTCGATGACATAATTTTCATAATATGGAATGAGAAAATCTAGCTAATTGACTCGGAGAAGATAGAACCATCAATCGCTTGAAATCTCCATTAATAACAAAGGTGAATATCAGCTCATGGCGAAATAAAAAACGACCAGATATTGCCCATGGAATCATTTCCGTGAGACGCCCCTCAATTCAATTATCGGAAAATAATGTATGGGTTTCGTTAGTGCGCAGTTAGTCGTGATGGGGGTTAAAAATAATCATGTAATAGCTCATATATCCTTCTGAATCCGATTCCAAATGAACCAGCGCATGTTTCCATAATTTTCCAAGCCAAGAGACTGAGTACACCATGTATAAATATACCCCTACTCGGATGCCACTTTACTTTTTCCAAATGTTTCACAGATCAACATTCACATCAGCTACTCCTGCTATGTATATACTATTCGCTACTGATACTAATCATATTTTAAGGACCACCGCAAATGTCAGGAGTTGATGTTGATTACTGGGAAGCTGAAAGAGTAGGTACTCTCAGTCGACAATCTGTGACTATAGTAAATGCGGCAACAGTAACCCAAAGATGTGCATGATCTGAAAGAAATTATTCGTGTGAAGATATGCAAATTGAAGAGCAGTTCGCATTTTTCGTGCTACTTAGAAAGGAAGTTTCTCGGTCAATACAAACATTATGATATTTCCACCAAGGGGCTCGAATCGTTTACGATGTTCCAGTAGTGTTCCGGTAGATTTTCCAGAGGAATGGTAGCACACAGAAAGTATATTGCTTGCTCGATGTGAATACATGAGTGAACAGAATATCGTGCTATCACAAACACCAGTTGTCTAGGAAGGCCTCCTACGAAATCGATCACCATTCAGATGAAAAAACGTTGCTGACGTCGGTGAATATATAATCGATATTGAAGTGAATACTGTTATGGTATATACAGAACAAAACGCGATCGGAGTATAATTCTCTTTGGATCCCTTTCAATTTTGACGACCCCTTTATTTCCATCAGACCATTTCCTACTATCAACTTCCAGTTCATAGACTAATGTGAAGTCAATACTAACCCTTGTCATTGACCACGAAATATGAATCAACTTTACGTTGATATGCATAGCGTGAACGAAGATCCGTTGGTATTCGAGGGTATACACTGTGTCCAAGATAAGAATGAACAGCATGGGGATATCGGAAACGGTAAGTGATACAGGGTCGATTAAATTAGAGAAAAGTTGCGCATTAATGTGCCTAATAATATTACATTCAGAAAGTTTCGATATTCCGAGTAGTTTCGGAGATATCCGGGAAAAACCGAAATTAGAGAATTTCGTTTTTATTTTCTCCTAGCTTTATTTTCGAAGGAAATGTAAAACAAATAGCACTTCGTCATGGCCACTTTTCGAGGACTACACGATAACATAAGCAGAATTTTCGTGCGACGTTTCGCCTTTTAGAAAACATCATCAACTTTGTATTTTTATATGGGCCGAAACTAAAGTATACCCTGTATACGACTCCATTTTTCATTGTGAATACAGCAACGTATCACACAATATGGTTTCGGAACCTTTTCTCTCGCAAAATGTAATTTAGTGATTACTTAATCTGTTTTTCTTCAATTTTAGATAGTAGGCGCTGGAAAAAATGTCATATTTTGATACATGTAGTGAATTGAATAGTCCTATTTATAAAAGTATAAATTTAAACTAACCACTTGCCGGAATTATTGCGTTGTTGAATACAAAGATGAGTCGCAATATCAAAAGTTTAGTATATAAATGTAATTGTAATGTAATAAATAACAAGAAGCTAATATGTATTACAGGAAATGAACAGAAACTTATAACAAGTGTTCAAATAACCCGCCATTATTTTCTAAGCACGAGTACGCTCGTCTCACAGACGAATTTAAAACTTGATTTAACATATCCGGAAAAATATTGTTAAAGGATTCAGTAACCAATCTTAGCAAATCTTCTTCATTCTGAAAATCATGATTAGAGTACACTTGATTCTTGATATATCCCCAAAGGAAAAAGTCTAGTGGGGTTAAGTCGGGGGATCTTGCAGGCCAGGCTGTATCACTATGAGTACCAATCGACGGTTCAAATAATCACGAACAATTCTAGCGTTATGTGCTGGAGCACCATCTTGTTGAAACCAGCAGCTGTGAGTAACCGCTGAAGGCAAATTATCTAGAGCGTCTTCCAAATCATTCACTAACAAATTCATGTACCGCTCTCTTGTTAAATTGTTTCGGTAGATAAAAGGCCCAATTATATTCGTACCGAGAATCCCAACCCACATATTGAAACCGAAACGATGTTGATGTCTGGACACTTTGTGCACACGCGGATTTTGTTGTGACCAATAATGAACATTCCGCCTATTAAAAATGCCATTGTTGGTGATCATGCTTTCATCAGACCAAATTATTTTGAAAGGCAAATTTTCATGGTCTTGGCATTTTCTAGTGTACCATTCACAAAAGGTTCTTCGTCTTGCATCGTCACCTGGTCTGAGTCCATGACAAATCCTAAATTTATATGGATGATATTTATTTTTTCTTAAAATGAAGTGAGCGGTGGATCTGGCTACTCCGGTATTATCTTCAATGGTGCGAGTGGATATCTCAGGATTTTCAACAACGGCCTGTAACACATCACGCTGACTTTCTTCATTAGATTGCTTTTGCCGGGAAACCACAAGTTTTTTAAATGATCCGTATTCTTTTAAATTGAAAACTAGCCGTCTAAATATTGCTTCACCAGGTTGTCGCCTCTCTGGATACTTATTAAAGTACGCACGTTCAGCATCAATACAATTTCTATGGCACAAAATGTAACATGACAACATATCAAATTTTTCAGTATTCGAAAAGCTGCCGTTTTCCATTTTCGACACAAATTAGGTGGGTAAAGAGATGTAAAAGTAGGAACAGTAATATGTCAAATATTCTACCAAACTACACTATTATTATGACAACAGAACATTATGTTGTCATTTTTTCCAGCGCCTACTATCTAAAATTGAAGAAAAACAGATTAAGTAATCACTAAATTACATTTTGCGCGAGAAAAGGTTCCGAAACCATATTGTGTGATACGTTGCTGTATTCACAATTAAAAATGGAGTCGTATACAGGTTATACTTTAGTTTCGGCCCATATAAAAATACAAAGTTGATGATGTTTTCTAAAAGACGAAACGTCGCACGAAAATTCTGCTTATGTTATCGTGTAGTCCTCGAAAAGTGGCCATGACAAAGTGCTATTTTTTTACATTTCCTTCGAAAATAAAGCTAGGAGAAAATAAAAACGAAATTCTCAAATTTCGGTTTTTCCCGGATATCTCCGAAACTACTCGGAATATTGAAACTTTCTAAATGGCATATTATTAGGCACATAAATGCGCTACTTTTCTCTAATTTAATCGACCCTGTATCACTTACCGTTTCCGATATCCCCATGCTGTTCATTCTTATCTTGGACACAGTGTATAAACAGTAACAAATGTTCATTTCAACTAGATTTTTTTATCTTTCCACTATACGTAAGGAAAAATAATGTTCGTGGAACCACAGACATAGTGCGAGAAAGTATTGGAATAGGATGTAAGTTTTGGAACTCCTGAGCAAATCTTCATCGTACCTATCCTTATTAATTCATTGTCGGAAACTCTGATGTCATTGACTGGCTAATTTATTCGTATCAGTCTCTTTCATTTCATTATTAACATGGATTTTCAATTCGAGTAACTATTGGTTCAAAACCAATAATGCTTCATCTACGACCGTGAAATATAGATATTCGTATAGCTAGCGTGATGAGCTGATACGATTGGCAGTATGGTTTTAATGCCCATTGCCTGATGAATTTAGTTCGAATAAGAGTTTTTGAAGAATTCATTCAGATTCTGAATGAAATAAATTCTATAGTTTTCATGGAGATACATCGAATTGACTATAGGAATATCTACATTATTCCTTCATTATCCATTACCAGAAAACAACAGCTATTTATTGTAAAAGATATGGCAAAACTGAACTGAAAGTTGTATTAAACTACATATCACTATTATCACTTATAATTTCCTTCTGAAAAGGCGGATTTGAATATGAACAACAATACGATAATGTAATACTAAAAACAATTTTGCATTACATCGGTAAATTAGCGTTGATAATATGGATGCTAATCCGATTGGGCTGTTTCATGTGAATTCGATTTCCTTTTCGTACAGATATTAATGTGTCACCCAAATAATGCTCAATATGGTAAGCATATTGATCTAAGAGCTGAAAACCATGAATAAGTGTATATTTCAAAACATATTGTGTTGATCACAACACAATATCAAAACCTCCTTGATATACATAAACACCAAGAAAAGTACACGGCTCATAATGCCATACATCATTACAATACCAGAAATGAAAATCTCTTGATAAATCCTAGATATCGATTAGCAGTATCTGCACGGAACTCCCCCGATCTGCGACTTTACAATAAAATACCAGCTCATATTAAAAAAATCAAGTACGACCAATTCAAACCAGCCATAAAAAATCTGTTACTGAGACATGGTTTCTACACAGTCGAAGAATATCTCACTGCTGAATTTTGATTTTGATTTTGACTTTCATTTTATTTTGACTATGAAATCCCATGATTCATCTCACACTGTATCCTACTCATGTTAGTTTATTCAAGTGCCTCAATTTAAACTGTCTGTTGTATACAAATTTGTATGTTATATGTATGTATACTTACTGTGACCTGCTATAAATGTGCTATGTACATAAAATAGTTATCCGATTTTGGAAACAACTTCCAGAAAAACAATAACTACTTATAAATAACTTACCGCACAGGTGGTCATCAGTTGAGGGGACGACCTTGGAAAAGGCATAGAACCGGCTTGAACCTTCTACTACTATATTCAGAACACTTGGCAATGAAGAACGCGGTAATTCCATATAAGATGACACATACCAAACATATCCTCGCAAAAGCCTCAAAATATAAGACATAAATAACATCGATAATCCTGCAAACACTTAGCCTGTACCTGAACATTATACTTTTCAAAGTTGAATATTGTCAAATTGAAGATGGACTCTCTGTAGCTCTTTTATGTCATATTAATTCAATCAAATAAATGACACAATCTAAAAATTTTGACTGTTCGAACCTATAAAGTATTTCCCAGCCTTATAGGTATACATGCAACATGTTACTGTTCCATCCGGTTCAATCAGGTCATAAAATTTTTCTCAAGTCAAATATGTAGGAATATATTCATATCTTATTATATATTCGATGAATTTATATGCCAAGTCTGAATATGTAGCCAACATTTATTGAACAAACGGAACTGCTACCTCTCATCATTATTTCAAATAAACAGTTTATATTTCTTCAGTATAGTATAGAACAAAGCCAAATCACATTTCCAGCTACATATTTCAATTATTTTGACAGCGTTGAATATGAAAAGTTGCAGGGTTTCATTTGCTCAATTATTTTCCAAAGCCTTTCATACGATATTTAAGTATGTAGGTACATGTATATACGTCATAAAGCTACGCCTTTCCTTTATTTTTATTTGACTCCGGATATGGAGACCCTATAGGGATAAGGCATCTCAGAGGCATCCCTGTTACGTAGCGATTCAACGCTTCTCCCTGTAAATTCAATGAAAATCGATAGAAGCTTCGGACATATTGGCATGGCGAAGTTCGGTGGTTCAGACTTATAACGTACCATATTTTCACTAATAACTACGATTTAATTAATAACGAGAATATTTCACGCCTTATACTGAGTTTCACTGACTTAAGTTCACATAAACAATGAAAAATATTGATGATAATCAAGAATACTCATACACGAATGTTTTCTACAGACTAGAGAAGTAAAATACTTTATCATATAATGTTCATTGACCATGTGAGAATCTTGATGATAGGAATATTTGAAAAAAAAATACATACAGTTTCGAACAAACAAAATTTTAATTGTATAATTTATTGACGACGTCTTCAGACTTCAAATAATACCCTAAGTTCGTATTCATAATATCGAATGTGACGTCAGAGGTTGCTTTCTGTCGCAGCGAAACAGTGATTACGTCACACCGCGGTCCCATCGATTCAAACATTTAAAGGAAAATACAAGATACTCTGATAATGATCTGATTTCTTCTATGCAGTACTTGACAAAAATTAATGCATCTAGAATTCATGAAAAATTAATAGTTGTAGCCCTCTAAAAATACTTCCGATCGGATCGCATATTCTGTGAGCATTCAGTTTCTCACCGTTGATCGCTGAGATGTAGACGAAATTCCACGACTTCGAAATTCAAACGATGGTGATGTCCCGTTCTACATTTTTATTAGGGTGCGCAGTTACGTGAGTTTTTCGAGATTAAAAACAGGATATTGAAATATATGGGTACGTAGAACTGTAGAAGAGGGATATAATTTTACTGCGACGTAACTTTTCAGAAGTAGAAGCGGAATTTGAACATATACAAATTCACCCTCGCAATTCACTAAACCTACCACCGTCTTCCATACATGAGAAACCGCGTTTTCATATCGACATATTTTTACTCCAACTCCAGCGTCAATCAAACTAACTAGTGCCATCTACTCGACTTGAATTGGTCACATTTCCATGCACATAAAAATATGGAAAAGTGCCTGAACCTGAACCAAATTATTCTTACATCCAGCCGGAAATCAACTTCTTGCGTAGGTGCGAGATTCCTTGAAGTCGTTACCAAAGATTAGTGGTAGAACCCGTCAGTCACTCCACTGCAACCAAAACTGTGACATAATTCCGTCCAGAACGAATTTAACTATAATTACATCCGTCAGAAAAACGACTAATCAAGACAACTTAATGGAAAAGGTAATGACAGAAACCTGAGTTTGTGGCCCATATCACGTTGAGATGGATTAAATTGTTACTGCGGGTAATCGATTTTGATCCAACCAGAATACACAATTGTTTTTGATCTCCCTCATTATCGCAGAGCGGGACTTTAATAGTATATTAAGTATGGAGAACGGTAAGGGTTTTATATATATATCGGTTACCCTTAACGTTCGACATGCTTATAACGTTTTTTGCACGATTGATACCATTATAAATTATAAAATAAATTGAAATTAAGAGATTCTTTAACTCGACGGTAAGTGAATTACTTACCATCGAGTTGGAGTACTTACCGTCGAGTTGGATTACTTACCGTCGAGTTGCTAGTAAATGTCACCTACTGACGTAAAATCTGTCACGGTAAACAGTTAAAAATGATCAATCGTGCAAAAAAGATTAAATTATGATGAATCATTTTATGTGACTAGACTTTTCTCTTATTATTGAATTGAATTCAAATTGAGTATTGAAGCCACGACCCTTTCCATCAGATTTCACTACTGGAAAGTGTGTTAGTCTATTGATCGAAATTTCGGCAGAATAATCGTAATGGAAGGCCTAATTAGAAACCTTTTTAGCTAATAAATGCGGTTTCGCACGCTTTTAGGTGTACCTCTCCTTCAACGCTATATCTCCCTCAATAACATAAGCAACGCATCATTTTACCACGAAATTAAACTTGGTAAGATTGTTCACAGCTTATTTCAGTCTTGGGGACGGGTCATTTCAATTGTCCCTTTTATAGAGAGTAACGCACCATATCTTGAAATAAAGTTATTCAAATTAACAGGGAGGCCAATCTCTGTGAAATACTTTTACATGCTCTTTTTTCTACAGGTTAGTTATGATTTTGGTTCCCGAAACTATTCAATTTGATATTCAGTAAGTACTTATTTGTACTCTGCAACATTGTGACTGTTACTTACTGCACGCTCATCAACAGCTTCACAACCGTATAGCATATGTGTCCTTATTGGTAGATTTGTAGCCAGGTTCTAGCAGCACATCCTCAGACCAATAAAATACATAGACTGGCCTTTCCTATCTCTATAATGCATTACATTGTTTGAAAGCAAGATCTATAACTATCTCTCTTGGTGTCAGGAGATTGGACGGTAATGTTGACCCTTGTTAATAGTCGAGTGAAATGAAATGTATAGAGGCAAATATTCAGACGGATAAAACTACAGAAATATAATACGAATTGATTCTTTGAAACATATAAGATTCATCATTGTTCCACAAATATTCATGAAATGACACTATTGACACTTCAATCCCACAAATAAAACAATTTTTTACCATTTCAAGTGAAAGGCAGTATATTTAATACACGAATTAGTGAATGAATCGATGAAAAATGCACAAATCAACGCTTCGAGAATGATAATACGACATTACGAATGACCACGTCATGAATCGTAAACAATCTGAGAAACTCGTTTTGAAACACGAAAACGGCGAGTTGGTCCGACGAGGCCCGAACGATAGATTCCAATCGTGGAAACAAGAAACAAGACAGTCGTGTTGGCATCATGAAAAGGATGGAAAATACCAGTCTATGTTTTTCATTCGTCTGAGAGCACATCATTGTGGGCTCCATTTTGGACCCAATTAGAGTAACCAGGTCACGAGTACTAACTCACTAATTGAACACAAAACTCCATGGGCAAGAGACTTTGGGCTTCTAGGCTCGAGTGCAAGGGCGACACAACTTTTTTTATAGATAAATGGGCAAGAATAATTTTTTGTTTGAAATGTTGTTATTGCAGACCGCATGGTTTATTCTTAGTATTCGGGTGCGATTTCATTTTCCTGGTGTCAACACAATTCTATTGGGCTCCCAAGCTTCCACATTCCATGGATTAACACTCTGTGGTGACCCCTATAGGCACTCATAATGCCGTAATACTAAATTTCGTTTCTCTTTGAGCATAAATTTCCATTTTTATTGATAAGGCTGTGTATATATGTAGAGGAAAGCGTGCCTGGATTATAAATAAACAAAATTAATTCAGATGACTCCATCGCATGAACGCGTGAAGCGTAAGCCACTTTATCTGCACGTGAAACAGAATGAACTGGAAAATGTGAATCAGAGATTTCATCTGAATGAAGAATTGGAAATCTCCACGCATTTTCCACATACTTTTGGGCATCCAATAATGCGCATTCATTTCATTGTAAAGTAAAGTATCCAATTTGGTTTGATTTAGAGTGAAAAAGGCCCTCCTCCTTTGACATAGTCTGTTTTCGCCATTGCATGAAAGATATGAAAAGATATAGCAAAGTAACAAACAATGAACTATGCTATTAATGATTTTCACTAGATATTGAGCTACGGAAGAAAAATATAATTTTCAGGGTATACCCTCGTAAACAATGCCTATCCCTTTGAAAATACCCCATTATACAGAGATAAACAAGACGAAAATCCCATGTAGGTTGTTATTACATTTTTTGGATGCTTTTCCACATTCTTTTCCATATTGATGCTATATATTTGATGAGTTTTTTGTTGAAAACCAATACGGAATGGGGATATTAGATTCAACATTGTTTTTAATGGTGGTATGAATGGTGACTATTTTTTTATTTATCCGTTCAACCAGAGGTCACTACCAACTTGATAGCGATATTTATTATTGATAGTACCTATCGATTTATTCATATCTGATCACAGACAATTCATCAGGAATAGTTCTGAATCTGCCAATATCATCAATCATGCTGACGTAAATAGATCAGGATGCTTTAAGACTGATGAAATTCCATCCGTTATACTATAAAGCAATTGATGCATTATGTCATATTCGAACTTATTGACAAATATATTGTCTCTATCAGAGAGAAACATTTGCAATCAGTATTCACTTGGTGAATAAATGCATAGACAGATATAATTCAATGTGCTGCGTGGCATTAACCAGGAAAGTAGTTGTTTTCTGCTCGTTGTCTACCTCGTCATCCATTTTTTTTATTTCGGTTGTGTATGGCCAATTTGTCATTGGGAATAAGGGAAGTTTCTAATAGTCTACACTTGATAATTACAATGGAATGATGCATATAAGGATATCGCATATCGAGTCATTTTTTCAACAACTCTAGCACCAGATGATGATTGTGCCTTCGCCAGAATTAGAATATATATCATCAGGAGTCTTTCTTCACAGACGAGTTCATTTCCGAAAAATGTCGTTTGATAACATTTTGTTTGATTCGAGAAAAAATAAATAGTGTTTGGGTCAATGCAGATCACTTGAATGCACTTCCGTAACCAAAATCGTTCATATATGGCGAAGGCGTAGAAATATTTTATTCAGTTCATGTGGATAGTTATACCACCTACACAGACATTGAATGACATAAACTTTTCCGATGACCTACATGAAAAACATAGGTATGTACAGTAAACCAATTCAATTGCAAGAAAGAAACACTCCAAAAATAGCTTAGTCGAGCTCTCAGCCACTTCCAAGTTCTGTAACTTGGGAGATTTATTTTTGGAGTGTTTCTTTCTTTTGCCGCATGGTGTCGCCACTTCCAATTGTCTCTTGGTACGCGGCTCAGTGCGGTCAAATAGACGAAGGTGCATTGGGACAGGCAACGCTTCGAGTGGAGATCTTACGGTCTCAACTTGGATATCTACCCTGCACTGATGAGGGCCAATAAGCCCGAAACCGGTCTGTAGGTTGTTAAGCGTGCCTGTCTCGATGTGAATTTGTCACGTCTTAGGAAGAAAGAAACATTTTCGATCTGCATTCACAGTGTGAATCGTTGCATGGACTACAAGCAGATATAATTCAATGTTCTGCGTGGTATTTATCAGGAAAGTAGTTGTTTTCTGCTCGTAGTCTACCAGACATTCATTTCAAACTATGTTTGATATTCTAATTGGATAGACTATTTTATCTTTCTAAAAATTTTGTCCAATTTATGGCTTTTCCATTTTTCAAAAATATACATTTTGGTCGGTATTCATAAAATATTGGAAAAATAATTATTGATGGTAATATTTGAACAATTGTTCTAACGGAATTTTATTATTTTTTTTATCAAACCTCAATTGCATACTTCTGGGGGAGTAGAAACTACCATTTCATCGTCGGATGACATTGCAGCAAAGAAAACTGAACAAAATATACGATTCAGTACCTATCTACTTGGTTTGTAGATATGTCATTGTCACAGCTACCTATGAGTAAAAATCAGAGTATATATAGTTAACTATATTAGGAAATCGCATCAATCGCAGAGCGAGGAGATGAATATCTCATTTCGAACAAGTGCGAAATATCTTCTTTTGTGTACTAGTTTACAGTGCGAAACATCCGATGAGCCTGGCGGCATTTTTTATTTTGTGTCAGCGACGTTGGAGAATGGTTCATTAAATGCCAATTCTCACCCGATCCTTTGCAATACGAGCGACTGTCGCAAAAGCAATTCTGGGGGCATCAACAGTTCCGTTTATTCCTTCAGGGCTTGTCACGTTCATTCCAGATAAATCAATAACGCTGAAAATCGCTTGTCACTTCTGTCATTTGACCAGCATATACATTCATCAAGCGAAGATGCATGCGACATTTCAGATCATGTTTTTCCGCATCAAGTTTAGTATAACGTCAAGAGAAAACAAAGGTCTTTCAAAATGAACTGAATCTTGCTGGTACAGATCATAATATAGTCATCAAGAGAATATGATTATTTTTTCAACTATTCACGGTGTATTCGAATTTATTCAATACATGATAAAATATTGGAATATATTCCCAGCTATCTAAAAAAAATTCTGAATATAGTATTCATTAAATTCCGATATTTCAGAATTTTTTGCCAGAAAGGAATATTTGTCAAGCTGATTAAATCAATGAACATTGAATTTTACACGATTTTCACTATTGGCATATATTTATCAAATCATTTAGTTCTTCCAATATACAGTGACAATCAGAAAGTACACAACAGAATGAATAATCTTTGAAAATGATTTTTCAAAAAAATGAAAATTGTCATTGTCATCAACTTAGGCTCGTCTTGAAACCTACTTGGCCACTATCACATATACTGAGTGATATTCAGTTTCTTCAAAAATTGCATTTTGTACAATCAGAAAATCTCCGGAAATAATAAATCTTTGTTGGAACTCATCAGAAATTCGAATTTTTTATGACATTTTACTATAACGTTATTTCTAACTTTTTTAAGCAATTAAAAATAACGTGTATCAAGAATTGATTCAAAAACTCCGTTTATTTTTTAGGATGCGATGTAATTATTGGCGAAACAATTGAAAACTGTCAATTATTCCTTACATTTCATAGAATTCATTACAGAGTAAATTTTGTACAAAAATGTAGGGTTTTATCATAACTGACTGATTCCATAAAAATGGTGGCTTCTGAAAACTACCATCCATCTTTGCCAATGAATTACCATGCAAATGTTACTTATTTTTCGAAAGATATAGTTCCTGATATTTTACTGAATTTGAAAAATTCGTTTTTCGAAGAAACTGAAAATTACTCGATACATAGAGGGACAAAGTACCTAGGTTCCAAGATAATCCTAAGTCTTATTTTCCTTCGAAACATAAATAAAGTGTTTTTTCCATTTGTTGCGTAATTTTTTAATGTCTCTGATGATGTATGTAATTTTTTTTTTCCGTTATAGAATTTGTTTTTATAAAGACCACCTTTTCTATTGCATGGTACACCTAACAGTCGAAAAGTTTGTTTTAAGTTTGGAGAATGAAGTATTAGCTAAAATAGATATACTTTTGAGTGTAGGGCTCAAAATCTCAGTTTTCCATTTTTATATTGAAATTTTATTGTTGAAAATGGTGCACTCTAGGTAAAAATGAGGTATTTACTTGTCGTACAGCCAGAATGTTCTTCTCGAAGTAAATCTTCTTATGGTATGTGCAATTTTTATATTTTCCTGTTAATCTGAAGAAACTCAAATATGGCCTTCAGTGAAAGACAGCTACCGATAATTTCAATATGAGATAGTTACTTCAGAACTAACTTTCTCGTGCATATTCGCTATCTTTTGATTTTGGATTATCAACCATCATAACTTACATAATGATTTGCTTTACCCGGAGATCGATTAGCAAACAACGCGATACTTATTTACATAACTATTATTATTATTTATAATTATTTACATAACTATTATTTACATGAAACTATAACCATAACTAATCTTCTATTTTTCTTTTCCTTAGAACACATGGTTATCGTTGCCCCCCCTGGGAAACATTTGTATGGGCGCCCATGGTACAAGGTAAGTCAACATTGATCAATGATTTTTATGCAGTGCTTATGAGGGAATGAATACTTGAACATGTATTTTCAGAACTTCTTCCAACAACTTGTTTCTTTGTTGTTTTTTTCATTGGATTCGCGCTGCCAATATCCATCCTAAT
The DNA here is from genome assembly GCA_029955515.1 of Chrysomela aeneicollis. NCBI lineage: Eukaryota > Metazoa > Arthropoda > Insecta > Coleoptera > Chrysomelidae > Chrysomela > Chrysomela aeneicollis. Next base: position 15,269,154 of record JARUHQ010000015.1, on the reverse strand, counting down.
ATAACCAATTGTTCGACGGCTTGTTTCTTCTCCTTTGATGAGTTGGAAGAACGTGACTGTCTTCGCTTTCCAAACATCATCTAGCTTATATTGGTTCGAACATTCGGTCCCCTATGCACACTGAACAAGTGGGAAATCAACGAAATTGAAAGGAACCGAAACCAAAACTCATATTTCATCATTGAATTGACAGAAACTCAGAAACAATGTTTCTGGAACGTGATGTAATATACCTATAATTTATGCTAAAATATGAGGAAATTATATTCGTACAACGTCCAGTTTTTTTTCATTCTGGTGTTGTCCAGGTGTTTTAACATATAAATATGCTACAAAATATGTAGGTACATGTTTCAAGCTTCTATATGAGAGAACCGTTTCACTGAAAGCAATAAATTATTGAAAGATAGCTTTTGAAGTAGATAATAATAAATAATGATAGTGATAGTTCATAAACATGAAACGTCGATAAAAATGTTATGGCAGAAATAGTAGACCTACTGGTCATTTTATTATTGGAACTCAACTTTTTCCCGATCAGTTATGAATTATTCATTCGACCACTATCCAATAATAGACTAATTTCCCATGTTGAAAAGTATCAGGCCATAAACAGATGTTTTGAAATATACAGTTCAGTGCCCAAAGTTTTTTTTTGGATGAAATGTGTGTTTATTCTAATGTTATTCTAACGCAAAACTGGTTTTCTGACTATCAATCAATCAATCAATCAATCAAAATATACTTTATCGTCCAAGAGCATTTCTTATTGACAAAGCGTAGTGAGAAGGAATAATAACAATGAAATATAAATTATTACACATAAATATATACATACACATAATACAAACATTTATCACATAACACATAAAAATATATTCACTAAAATGTATGATTGTCATAACATGTAAAAAAATATGTATATCAAACAAATTTTACAATTACAAGCTATATAAAATACATCAACTAAGATAGTCAGTAAAAACATAATGAAACAAGTTGGTGTAGCAAGTCATGTATATTGAACTAACTGAGGTTGTCACCGTAGTATTCCTGAAGGTTATAATATGCCTTCTTGAGAAGCAGATTTTTAATTGATTTACGAAACAGTAGTCGATTTACAGTGTCTTTGTGGAGACTAGGTAGATGGTTAAAAATATTTCTGCTTTCGAATATAAGGCAATTTTTTGTCAAAGAAGTAGTTGGTCTAGGCAGACTGATATTATTATGTTGACGGGTAGTATAGGGTCTATTATTCAATTCTTTTGATTTTATGTCATGCATTGAGCACACTGTTTCGAGAATAAATATACAAGTTAGTGTTAAAATTCGATGTTCAATGAAAAGAGGCTTACAGTGAACCCATGACCGACATTTGCAAAAATACCTCACTGCTCTTTTTTGCAGAACAAATATTGAGTTCATCAATTGGTTGGTGCAATAACCCCAGAAGGAAATGCCATATCTTATATGAAATTCAATCAGCGAGAAGTATGAGTAATGACAAACGTTATTCTACGTCATCTAGATACGATTGTAGAGGATCCGCCATTTATTGAATTATTGAATACATTCGCGTCACTTACCGTCTCCATGACGATAGATTTTTCGTGACGTCATACATTCATAACAAGACCGCCGCATACATCAGAATCTTTACTCACCAAGGTAACATATGAATATTACAAAATAGCAAAATTATACCTAAATGATAACCCTGTTATGTTATTCATGAGTAAGCATAACAAACTATTTTCCAACCCACGTCCTTCAATCTATCTCTATATCTATTGACGTATGTCAATTATAGCTGACCTGAAACGATTTCTCCAACTTCGAAATCTGAAATGGAAGTTGCTGTTGAATGAAAACGATTCCCCGACAGTGAGACAGAGATATGGAGATAGAGAGAGAAAAAGGGGAGAAAAAGCGACGCTTGATTCATTTGAACCCAACTTACAGAGATACTCGTGGCTGTTGGAAAATCAATTATACCCAAATCTTTTCGAACCGCCTAATTTGTTTCTGGTGTAACTCAGAGATATATATAGGGTTTTATACCGGATTTCAGTACTTTGTTGAAATTTTTGTAACTCTCATTTGAAGGACGAATTTGAAACACCAACTTCGAGGGCGCTTTATTGTTCTTATTATTCCCATAATTGAGCGCCAATATTCCATGTCGTTCTCTTTATCCTGAAATCACGAGTAAGATCAATCAATTCCAAAGAATGAGGGGAAAATTATCATTCAATTGCGGCAACGCGTAGAATATGGAATCGATGCCTGATAATTCTCGAGAATCGTTGCACGGCAGATGCAACTGTGATACGATAGATCTGGATCACCCTGGATCACCTATATCGTACAGGTAATTGATTCCGACAATGCCACCGAAATACCTGGAAATGTAGGCATGTGCGGTAACATGCATGCCACATGCTCCAAATTAGAGAGCAACTCATCGATTTAGGTACTGAATGAAATTTGTTGTTGCCTACTCACCTCAGGCAGTCTACTAGTTTTTCTATTCGCATCTATGACAAGTGAGTCTTTATTTAGTCATGGTATAATATAAGTTGTCGACGCCTGAATTGACACTGTTAAGTATTCACTTAATCGGTTTATTCATCGTTTATTGAATTTTTCAAAGAGAAGCAATACTGGATTCATGATAAATATTCGCGATATAACCTCAAATAGCCCTATTGTTTTTCTGTTCTGGTTCTCACGAAAAGTGATATCCTGTAATGTTCAGAGAACATCGTGAGAACCAAGGGAAATAAGGTAGGAGTTGGTGTTGTTCTTAAATTTCTGGAGATGGTATGCCTCGGGGAACACCTCCCTGGGCAATGAATTCCAAAGTGTCGATGTTCGTTGGATGAACGAGTCTTTGGAAAGGGACGTTCTACAGGTCTCCAAAGTGACCACGAAGGGGTGTGAAGACTGAACTTGACGGGTTAATCTTGAAGAGACTGCTAATGGAGGAACGATTGTTGATATTTCAGAAGAGCATCGCCCATGAAAATATCTATAAAATAGAGATAAATCGCCAAGTTTTCTACGGTGTTCCAGAGAAGCGAGGCATCACCGACAAGACGAATTGCCATTTTTTGGACAGAATCAAATAGTTTCAGGATATGTTTAGGTGCCGCACTCCAAATATGGGAACAGTATTCCAGAACAGGGCGGATCTGTGCCTTATAGATCATAAGCAGCTGACTGGGAGTGAAATACCTCTTGGCTCGAAACAGAAATCCAAGTTTTTGGGATGCACTTTTTGCAATGAACCTCACATGATTTTCCCAAGAAAGGTTATTGCTGATAGTAACGCCAAGCATCGAAATGGATGACTTCAATAGTATGGTTACTCCTGACTGAATTATGTTGGGCACAGTGAGATTGGCTTTCCTGGAGAAAAGACATTCTTGTGTTTTGTTTGCATCAAATTCTACCAGGTTATCAGATCCCCACTCCTATACTAGTAAAAAACGATAGCACTTTTTTGATTTAAAAAATGATTTAAATCAAGGTATATATAGGTAAATAATATGGGTACACAGGAAGAGTTGCGTGATTACCACAAAAGTAGTACGAGCAAGTTTCTACATCATTAAGATAGAGAAAAGTGGGGAACATGAAAAGAATGAATAAACTGTGTTCTAATACCGTCACCACCGTCTTGATGAAACTGTGGAGTGGAGCGAAGTTTCCAACGCTACACCTGAAGTGGGGAGTACAATTTTTTTTTCTCAACCCCCCTACCCCTTGGCATCAAACCGAAGTTTATTTTGCCACAGAAATTTTATATTGAGACGAGACACTATGGGCTATTGATATTTTGGATTCAATTAAGAATGTTAGAATTACATTATATATTTTTTCATTTAAAGTAGCCAATAGGACTGTAATATTGGTTGGAAACGGAATATTCAAGGAAAGTAAATCATCTAAGAAATCGGTACGGTGTTGACTGAAGTTAGAGCATGCAAATAGGATGTGATTCGCTAAAGAAAAATTGTCACATGGGCATAATGGGTTAACATCAATGCCTATTTTTGCTAGATGTGCAGGAAACTTATAATGGTTCATTTTGATTCGTGTGATGGTGGTGGAGGAGAACCTTGAAATGTTGAAGTTGGCAATGTGGGGGATACTTTTAGGCAATGTGGGGTGGATTAGTGAGTAATGATTATTAGATTTAGATGAGAAATCTTTCCATAGTCTTTCCCAATTCAGTCGTGTTTCATATCTAACATCTGAGATTATATCTTGCGAGGAGCAGAATAGATATTAGTTATCATATCTAGAGAGGTGGCTTTTTCGTTTCCGACAATACCAGAATGACCATTGATCCAAATAAAAACGATGTCAATTTCATTACTGAAGAAGTACTCCAAAGTTATAATAATCTCAGAAATAAGTGCATTTTTATTGATATGACTTAATTAGTGATGAAAAGAAGTACAGATTTGGAATCGGATAAGATAACTGAGCTAGCTTCGCCGTTATGTTTAACCCATAAAAGAGCTTGGAGTACCTACAGCATAATCCTCAGCTGTATAAATTGAAGACTTATTGGGGAGCTGAAACTGAAAAACAATATTTTTGTTTTGTACATAGAATGCACCTGCATAGTCAGAAGTTCACACGTGGCTTCCAGCGAGTAATCACTGCAAATTTGCATTCGATCCTGCGAGAGCGGTCAACAGTATCTTTCCTCTGTGATCATCACTGGAATGTAATGATTGTGACGCGTATCCATTATTTCATAGTTTTTGTAACCTTTAAACCCTCATGAATTTATATATTTTTGTTTGACTTTTTGAAAAATGGGTCAATAAAATTGGTCGCAGTTGGCCACGATAGTAGCCAATATATATAATCACTCTATTGTTGGTTATACATTACGAATGCCTATCCAACAAAAAAAGTTTTTTCAAATCGATCAGACAATAATGATTTTACATTGGTGGTAAGGCCTTATGGTGGACACACTGTAAATATTATTAGATTATTGGTTATGTCCCAAAAATTATAAATCGTGGACAGAATTTCGAAAACCTGAGCTTATAATTGGTACAGATTTCAATGAGAGAATTAACTGACTTTCCAGGTTCCGGAAATGACGAGATCGGATTTGAGGCATTTTTTTGCGACGAAACAGTTTCAAAGACCGTTTTAAAACAGTTTATACGTCTACGTCATAATTTTATAATCCGAAAAAATGCAACGTTTCAAAACGTCACGTGTCATAGTTATTTAACCTCAGATGACAGTTCGCCATATTGAAACATGATTGAAACGGTCCAAAAGACGCTTTCAAAACGTTTTGAACCAGAATCAATTGTGACGTCACAAATGGTTCAAGAAAATGGAGTGTTTCAAAACAGTTTCTCGCAAAAAAATGCCTTTGATATAATCGAATAGTTGTTTGCCCACCCAACAACAAGTTGAGAGGCATGCTATATAGATTCAAATATTTGAAAGATTACCTTGATATGGAACACCTCACGATACTATACCATGCACTTGTTCAATCACATTTAACATACGGTATTGTGGGCTGGGGTGGTGTGAACGATACACACTTGGAAAACCTTAACGTAATTCAGAGATGGATCTTGAGAACCATATATGGTAAACCACGCAGATTCTCTAATGATACATTATACAATGAATCGGGAATATTTGATATCAGACAACTTTTCTGTGTGAATATATTACGAAACATAAAATAACCTCCCACCCTATCGCGCACTCCTACAGCACCAGAAATAAAACTCTCACGTTAAATGTACCTCGCTGCTACAAAACCACAGGGCAACGTCACTGTGATTTTCTTGCTCCAAAACTTTATAGTTTAATGCCTGACGATATGAGGAATATAAAAAACATTAATCAATTCAAGAAACGTACAAAAAACTGGATTTTGGCTTATGGAAGAAGGAAACTTCACGATTTTGTGAAAGTTGAAAAATCTCGATTTTTCACACCCTATATCTCTGTAATCTTTTTCGCTATACCCCAAGTATGATAGATCGACGAAATCAGCTCTTCAGGGAGAATTCAAAAATCTAACAAAATACAGGGTGTTCTATTTGAAATAACAAAGTAGCTACTACTTTCTGATACAAGCGGCAACACTGTATTGTTGAAAATATTTCAGGCGGATAGAGCAAGTTTGATTACCCACGTCCACAAATTTTCGACATGATCTGTCTTTCTGTTCTCCAGATACTTCTAATGTTCCATCCACTCTGAAACACCCGGTATAAATGTGAATATGTGTATTTGTTTTGGAATTTAATAAAATACAAAAAAAAAATCACGTACAAGCGACAGTTTCCTTGAAACTGAAGCTTCTGTGATATTTCCTGTTTATTTACTTCAACAACTCGATTATATATTCTTGTAAAAAATTTTATTGTATTGGTAAATAAACATTATTATTATTATTATATCGAGTTTAAGCTGTTTAAGCTTCGAGCAAATGTGAATATTGAACACGTGGAGACCAGATCAATATAGCTGCATTATTTTGTGTACAAATAATTATTGTACTGTACCGACGGAAAATTCACTGCGTACATTTCGTTTTCTAGAATCGTTAGCATTGTGTCAGCCACATATCGGACTAAATTTAGCGATTATGACAGCTCATTCACTATGCTAAAGTTCGAAATTTTACCTTCTTTTACTTGCAAGTTTTCGGAAAGTATTTTATCTTCTCAAATCGATGCGAATATCCATTGAACGTAATCGAAAAAAAAAATTTCAAATATATTTCGGCTGTAGCGCCTCTATCGTTATATTCGAGAACCCCACGTTGTGAGCTGAAATTCAATTGTTTCAAATTAAGGATTTGTCTACTGAAACAATTGAAGAGTATAGCGCCACCAGGACTTATTTTCATCATTATGGTAACGGTTATTAGACATTCACACAAAGGATTGTTGATAAGTTGTAGATGGTGAAGTAAAAAGAAAATTATTGAAAAATGCCATATTAGATACAATGCATAACTTACCAAGGTACATGAATGCATGAATTTAAACTTCTCTCACAAGACTTTCCGCCATCATTGGAAGCTCTCAACTGTCAGAGACGAATCACTAATTTCACTACTACCAATTGCATTACTTACTCGAATATGCGAAGGAGTTCCGAAGATCTATGGAACGGAATTTGAGAAACTACAGCTCTTCAAGCTGTCAAACTTTTTTTTTTGTTTCCATCATATTTTCTAAATGGTATTACTATATGTTTGTTTGTGTTCTGTCTAGTTTGATAGCAATGGTTCACAAAATCTTTGTTTGTAGATTTATAACAGAAGATGCAGTTACTAAGATAATATAAGCATCGGACATTCGAAATCGATTAATTATAGAGAGAATGTGTGGAATATAGTCGATTTTTGAATGATATTATTCTCAGTATATAATTTTGTACTACATTCAGTTGTGTTAATGCATTGTCATAGAGCCCTCCCCATACTATGATTCCATAATTTAGGAGTGATTCGACTAGGGACTTGTAGATTTGCAAAAGAAGTTTTTTCGTTAAGATTTTGCGTATTACATAAATTTTATGAATTAATCTTCTTATTTTATTAGTTAAGTCTTTGATATGATTTGTCCATTTTAGATTTTTGTCTAGAGTTATACCTAAATATTTTATGGAATTAGTCTCTTTTATTATGAGATTATTTATTGTTATAGAATTGAACTTTGGTCTCTTTGCATTTGTCATTGAAAAGGCAATATAGAATGTTTTATCAGAATTCAAAGTTAATTTATTTTTGTCAAGCCAACATTTTACCATGTGCAATCCATGAGACACTTTATTTTTAACATTTTCCCAATTTTCACCTTTGAAGAGTAGAACTGTGTCATCTGCATTTCACTTCTGCACTTCGAATGATATTTATATTTCTTTCGTTTCCCTCAGGGTATCGTGGGGGCCTAGGCGTGAGGAGACATGTCCGTCGCCTCTGAATCATTCTCTGAGGAGGAGCGCAGCCTATTCCGTCCATTCACACGTGAATCTCTTGCAGCTATCGAGGCCAGAATTGCAGAAGAACATGCCAAGCAGAAGGAACTTGAAAAGAAACGTGCGGAAGGAGAGGTATTTTCTTTAGATGTTAGATAGTCATTCGATTTGATCATGTTTCCTTCTTCACCACTTTCGATATCACATTCTTATCTCTTCAATTTGAGAAAATGCACTGAAATTTCCAAGAATATAAAAGAGGTTTACAATACAGACCTTACTTAATCTTGTGCTACCCACTGGCGAAATGAAGGCTGCAATAGGGTTCTGAGCTGTGCTAATCCAGCTTGGACAGGATGAGGAATCTCAGAATGAACCGATAGCAGCAAGAAATTGACCATATTCAACAGCTTTCGGTGGCAGCGTTTTGAGCATTCTTAAGTTGGCAATAATCTGTCATCAACGTCAATAGTCATAAATGTCAGTTGTGAATGAGTTCAGATAAGCCCATCAAGTCATCAATATTTTTCTATTCATATACATGTTTGGTTATTTCGTATTTATAATGAATTTATATGAAACCAGGATATGAAAACGATCAAATTAAATGACAGTTGACATTATTGATAGTTGACATTGATGACAGTCGACATTTATGACAGATTAGTACCAACTCTAGAACGCTAAGAAGCTGCCACCAATATCTATTGAATATGGTCAATTACAATAACCTGAAGTTTGCGCATCGTAGCTGTGGCTTCAAAAAGTAGAAAATATCACATTAAAGGACTCGAAAGTAGGTGTTCATCAAGCAATATAAAATCCTTTCAAGTAAACGTCGTGCGAGAACTGAAATGAAGTGAACATTTTTCCATCCAGGTGGCTTACAAAAACCAAAGCATAATGCGCTGTATTGCTGTGCATTCCGTTGTGGTTAACTCCATCATAGAAAATACTACATCTTTGAGTGGAGTATACACGAAAATACTTCGGTTTTTGTTTGAACAAGAAAAAGCTTCCTGTTGTCTTTCGAGGATATTCAAACATCCTGGCAAGGCAATATTTTCGTTATGATTTAGCCATATAACTTGAGATGAAGAACTATAAAAGGTTTATGAATACAGGGTGGGGCATGCCAATGGATTAACTCGGCATCAAGGATCCTTGAGAGTCCAACAAACGAAGTGAAGTGATTGACAAGCTATTTCGAAACTAAGCATTTTGTCCTTTTTGGCGAGAAATCGAATGTTCTATACTTTCATTTGACTTGTTGAAATTCTGGTGTATTTTTCAACAACTGCATACCTCTCACTCCATCCATCGTTTCAACCTTCTCATCCCTTGAAGAAAAAAATTCAATTCCGAAGTAACAAATGTGGTATACAATATCTTCTCTTATGCGCTATACTGCCTCTATACGTGTATATATTTTTGTATGACATTTTTTCTAGTAGATACAGGGTGATTATTTTCAATTGCGTATTCTTCAATTTTTTCAGTTCATTTGGGGTGATTGAGAAAATAGTTTTCAGGAAAACTCAGTAGAAAATATGATCGGTTTATCTAGGTAGCACCGAGCATAATTTTTTCTAGACATCTCCAAATGATTGGGAAGATGTGGGTACAACAATTGGAACAATCACCCTCAACATAATGTAATCTGTGCCTGGAAATTTGCATGCCTGCGTGTATTTATCTGTATATTCGCAACTTGTCAATTTCAGACGTACCACACAATACTATTTATACTCTGAAAAAATATAGTTAAGTACTCAGGAGTGAAGGTGATTAAATGGAAAAAGCTATGGCGCTTATTTATTGTGTATTAACGACCGCGATTTTTTTTTATTTTATTCACATCATCTTCAGAATGAATACGAACATCATCTGTCGTAACCATAAAACTCTTCCCGTCTGTTTTGTTCTTATCAGTGGATCTTTGTCACTTCAATATGAGATTTTGATATTCTCTAGCAGCACCCAGCATTTACGTTGTCTCAGGCACTGTCTAAGAAAATGTTTAGGCTTCTCTTTCACACTTGAAGTTTGCATCGACTGTGTCAAAATAAGTCATTTGTTTTCACTTGGGTAAATATTTATAATCAGCTTGAATATCTTATGAAAAAATTATTTCAGTTAGGTATAATAATTAATAGCCTACATCTAATAAGTCTGAGAAAATAAGCAGTGCGCTTTTTCGTATTGTGGTGATCGATGTATGCTCTTATTGTGAAAAATCATTTTAGAGTAGAAATGTTCTAAATAGGACACACAGTATGATAATTTCGGGATGAGAGTATTCCATATTTATAAAACATTTAATTCAATTATTGAGTTGAGGAATCTATTATTTGATTTCAAGAAGAAAATAAATGTCATCAGTTATACCTTTTTTTGGAGTTTCCGGATTGTCTATAATCTATCAAAAAAAATACTGGGTGGCCAATTTTATCACCATCCTGTATGTTATACTCATTCTCTCCATCAAGCTAAAATATATTTATTCACAAGATGATCAACAAACTCATCATATTTTTAATTTTTTTTCAGTTCGCTCACTCACATATTTCATTTTCATTTCTTTCCATTAATATAATGCCTCGTTTATATGAAAGTTAGTTTAACCAAGTTTCATTTCATTCGATAGTTACAAATTTCCACTGAAATGTGTGACGTAGTATAGTTGAAGTGAAGCGATGTTTGCTTATCAATGTTAAAACAAATAAACCTTTCTTGCAGACCGGTTTCGGACGCAGGAAAAAGAAAAAAGAAGTAAGATTTCTCCAATAAAAATGCTCAAACCAGAGTTGCTTTTTTAGCTGACTTAATGCCTCTGACGATTCGACAAAATTATCATAGGAGAAGCCACATAGCTGGAGATGGCAAATAACAGAATATACCATAATATATCTATTTTCTTGCGTTTCTTCCTTCCCCTTTTTCTATATCGTCAGTAGCATATTCTAAATGCTTTCCTTTGTTACTGCTTGAATAGACCATTAACTGCATTTACTGCATCTTTGCATTGCTTTACACCCTATAAGAGATTCCCACCATTTTCAAAGGTACGCTTTGCGTTGCTCAAGTTTACATAATTATTCAAGGAATGATTCAATAATTTTCCATTCTACTAGATAATTATGTTCTCTTAATTCATTAGATACCTAAACCCATGTCTAGATTGATTCTTGTCTGAGACCGTGAACGAAGTTATATATGTTACATTTGGTGATACGCTAATAATTAAAGAACATAATCTGATACAAATAAATTGACAACAGAAACTGAGTAGATATACTGGAATCAGTGACCTCCTTTTGTTATTGTGACAAAATTCAATCGCTGCAAGTGCTCACCACCTAAAATGTTTTCCTTAGAATAACATCATGCATATGTAAATCTTCGGATTTACTTATTTTAAATATATTCAGCTATTTCTCTTTCATGACAATGGCTTTCCTGTTCTCTGCATTCTTATCGTTTTCAGCAAGGCTGATCATTTCAGTGAATCCTCACGAATAACGTAACTGAACAAAAACAGTAAGTACCTATTCACAACTTGAGGATACGAAACAGATCTGCCTTGTTGGAAATATCATTGATCTTGATTTCAATGCCAGTTCGTGAATGAAAAGTTTCAATAATGTATTCTCGAATATGAGATGTAGGTGTTTTCTGACGTATTTGAAGGTAATCTTGCGTATTTGAGTAGTAGGGTATAAATGAGAGGGTATAGCGGCTGCACCCACTAGTAATGTGGTTGATTCCAAGGAACTGTCACATGAATTAGATTGATCCCGTGCATGTAAATATCCATTTGTGTATAATAACTCCCTTTATTGAAACGATCGATGAGATACCTACCACTTGGTAATCCTAAATTTGATCTTGTACACAATGGATTTTTGAAAGTTTATTGTCTTGCTCATAAAGCTGTAGGGGAGGCAGTGGTGGGGATGCTGCGTGCGGTCATACATAACCCATATTCATATTCATACCCTACTTTCAGCAAATGCGTGAAAAAAGTATTGTTTGGTTCCAAAAATTTTTGGAGTAGATTTAGAATAGCTATCGATGTTAGAAGTTATGGATTTTTTGAAGCTTTTACTCAACAAACTGCCACATTCCCTTTTACACTGAATGTAACACTGGTTTTTGGTCAATTAAAATTAAATTATCGCAGTTTTTGACTCAAACGGATACCAATATGAGAAAAAAATTTACGAAAAGTAGATCAAGGATTCCTGGATTTTTTACGTATCTATAGATCGAAAGTTCTACTCTCCTTTGCGAGACGAAAAACAATGTTCGATCATTTCTTATCCTGCTGATTAACTAGCAACCTTTTTTTATCTGCAATGCTCAAACGTAGGTACCCACTTGAATAACATAATTGGATATTAGAATTAAAATACGGCTGCTGGGTATTCAAACGACTCATCCAACAAGAGTACACTGAATAAATAGGTAGTAAGAAAAAGTAATCCACACTATAAAATGATGCATTCTCACAAATTATACAATTTAGTACACAATGCATGCTACATTAAGTAGACTTTTGAAAGCATCTTCATATGAATTTAAAAAAAAATCAATTTTAGTTGATAATATATATATATATATGACAGCAAAATCTTTGGAGATGCATCAAACTGTTCTCAACAAAGACACAAATATTGACACTAACCGAGCTATCTGTAGATACCTCTACCTATACATTATTAGGTAGGCATTTGTATACACAATTTCACACTTCCATTAAAACTTGAAAAGTACCTGTTGATGAGAAATAACATGTGCCTTATATTATTTGACATGAATGCAGAAGTACTGTAAGCCAACAAAAATATTAGAATTTCATGTTTCGAAGTTAGGTATAACCTTCCCCTATTATCTCATTAGTTCTGTAGCAATTATACTGAAAAGAAAGTGGTTTTATACTGCAGCTTTCCTAAAACGACCCCAATATAACATTAAATCACACGAGAAATGAAAGTTGGTCAATTTTTCACATACCCAAAACTCAAACGTCAACATTCCAATGAGGTATGAGATTTGGAAAAAAAATTGTTTGCTTGCTAGTCATTCTACTATATCTCACCGTATATATTGCCTCTCCCCAATACACATTGTTTGGCCTTGCCTTCCAGCTTAACCTATAACTTTCAATTTCAATGATGGCTCCGAGCTTTATAATCAGAAACTTCTTGCTGTATGCCAGCAACCAACTTCATGGGGAACGGTACTTCTGCCAATGCAAATAACATGTCGGAAATACGAGATACAAACGCGTATTGACCCACCCACTTTACCACAGATACGTTACGAGGACGAGGATGAAGATGAAGGCCCCCAACCGGATGCAACACTCGAGCAGGGTGTGCCATTACCGGTACGACTGCAGGGCAGCTTCCCTCCGGAACTTGCCAGCACACCTCTCGAGGACATCGATCCCTTTTATCACAACCAAACGGTAAGATCACCATCGCAACAGCGAATCGCTATCTCCCGCCCACCAAAAGTGTCGTCTCCGACCATAACAGAGTCCCCCCAGCAGCAACCAGATCTTCTTGGAAGCTGTACCGAACACTGGGATATTTATGTCGAACTAACCGGCACTTTCTAATTGAATTGAAACTTCATGTAGTTGATGAATACATACTTATATCCACCTTCAACTGATTTGCTGGAGGAGACGTCTCGTCTAGTTTCAGCAGATGAGACTGATTTTCCCCATCTGTCATTTTTGATGAGCTCGAATGTCATTACAGTACGCACATCCAGAGTCTGGTGTCGAATAGTACGTAATACCCGCTAAAATAGAATCCAATTGGTGTTCCTTATGCTTTCTATGTACAAACCGCCAATTGATTCTTGGTGTTTGATTATCCATATTTGTTTCAGACATTTGTAGTAATAAGTAAAGGCAAGGACATATTTCGGTTTAGTGCAACAAACGCCCTGTGGATACTCGACCCGTTCAATCCTATTCGACGAGTGGCTATTTACATCTTAGTACATTCCTGCTTTTCACTTTTCATCATCACCACCATCCTGGTCAACTGCATCCTCATGATTATGCCTACAACTCCCACCGTAGAATCAACCGAGTAAGTACACTAGAACTCACTTTCTTCAGTGAATGCAACTCCCAAAATAACTTCCTTTGAAAAAATCGAATGGATGAAGATTTTATTATCATTATGATATGAATCATTCATCAAGATTATTTTAACGCAAGAATAGTTTCATCTTATGGTGGCATCTCAACTGGGTCTTGCATTTTCTATACTTACGTCACAATCAAGCCTTAAAACCGCCAATTTGGGTCTGTTCCAAATGCTGAAGAAATCATAACTGAAGACAAACGCCTTGTGACTGGTGGTTTCATGATGGCTATAGAACATTCGATCGGAAAACAAGCTTACGCGATATCTCATAGTTCAATAACGTCAACGTTTGAACATAACCGAATTTCGGTGGTATTAACGTTTTATGGGTTATAAGCAAGGCATTGTGATTATTTCCAGAGTTATATTCACTGGAATTTACACGTTCGAGTCTGCTGTGAAGGTGATGGCTAGAGGTTTTATACTTCAACCGTTCACCTACCTTAGAGATGCATGGAACTGGCTCGACTTCGTAGTCATAGCTTTAGCGTGAGTAGCTTAGTTTTAGACCATAGATATATCAAATGAATAATATAGTGTAGATTTCACTTCATTATAGTTGATGACACAATAATTTTAATCAATTGTTTTCAAGTTCATGTATAATTTGAATGATTTTGAAAATTAATATAAAGTACCTTTTCGGCTATTGTGTAGCTTTCTGGGTTTTGGTCTGAAGGCTTCAGCGATGTCAGATATGTTCACACCTCCTGTGGATATACTATAATCATATCTAATAGTTCGATGGTACCCTTAAAATATGTGACACTAAATCGATATTGTGAATCTACACACATACTAGCTTCATCTACCAGTACAATTTCTATCGAACAAATAGAAATTACCTTCCTATATATTTCCATTTATTGTTTTTTATTTTGGAATTTACAAGTCTAATATTCAGAACATTATATTTGGTATCCTTTGAGGAATGAAGCACTTATGGTATAATTCATCAATTAGTATTCTTTCTCATCTTTTGATTCTCTTAGTACCATCCAGTTGGACCACTTTATACAGGGTGTTTACAAATTAATGATGAACTAGCGTAAAAAATATAAATTCAATCAATTTTATAATGTTTCCGATTTCAGAAGAAGTACAATAAGTTTTTCAGGAATAATGATCAACAAAACCTGGGTTGAGCATGATTTATTTGGTTAGCTGTTGAGTCATTCATGTAAACCTTCCTGGTGACTAAATTATGAAAAATGCGGTCTGGATAATTTTGTCATAGTCTTTATACAATGCTTTTGATCTTGTCATAGATACAGGGCCGGATTATCCATAAGGCGGATTAGGCAACTGCCAAGGGGCCCCGCACCGACTAGGGGCCCACGGGGGCATAGTCGATGTTAAACGCACCAAGAAAAAAAGGTTTCATTCGTGATATTTCCGATTATTAACATCCGGTAGTATCACCATAGAAAAAATGATGGGATGCGGGGACAGATAACATTGTTTGGATTGAGTTTTGATAATATGGTATAAAATCAACTTTTCCGAATGTAATATGCAAACATATAAAAGTCTGATGATATCAAACGCCACAGGTGAACAAAATTTTTCAAAATATAATTTTGTTCAACAATATCACAGAACCGTTTAAATTCATTGTCGATAATGGCGATTGAAAATGATGTGTTGAAATAGGTCAACTGTATCCAAAAAGTTACAAGAATTGCTATTTGAACTTATATTGTACCTACTTCACAAACATATTTTCTTTGGTTGTGAAAATATGTTTGTGATCAAAATCATTTCATTCAATGAACGCAAAAAGCAGGAGTCGATATGATCGACTCGACTTTTGTAATAGAAAAAAATATATATTTTGAAAAGTAAGAAAACGGTAAAGGAAAGGGGCCCCGAGAATTGCATTGCCTAGGGGCCCCGATAGGGTTATCCGGCCCTGCATAGATAAATAATAAATGGCTCCCAAAACTAATATGAATATATATATATATATATATTCTCTTCGGCATACACTATAATAAACTGGCGGTAATGGAGAGGTACCTTTGAAACCCAATCAAGTTTTTAATTTGATGCAATTAAAATGTAGGCTAATCAATTAAACTTTCCTCATGGATCGTATTTTCTTTTGTTGGTGTATTATTTATATTCAATATCATATATTCTATGTAGTTTGTAACTCCCTGTATAATGATGATATAAAATTCGATATTGGCTTCGAGCAGTTTGTTATTTTGGTCAAAGCTATTATAAAAATTCAAGTGAGTTTATTGTGGTTGTAACACTAATTGTTTTCATGAATAACAGTAGAAATGAGTTATGTAGAATCGTCGTAGAAAATTCTTATATCCGTAACAGAATATTAGTCAGCAAAGATGGTTAGATGATAGTTTAGAATTGTTATACTCATACAATTTAGAAAATTCAATAACTGATAGATTTTCAATAGAAACCAGTAGCTCCCTAGTACTGAAATACGTATTTGGCGAAATTCTATAATGCATTTATGAACGTACAGTATATGTTGTCCAGTAAGATGTGATGTGATCAAACAAATATTTTCGATGCTTCTTAGTGCGAGCGACTCTCAACTTATCCTTATGCAAAGTCAAGATTCATTGTTCTTCGTGATTTTAGTTATGTAACAATGGGTGTAGACCTTGGAAATCTTGCTGCCTTACGAACGTTTAGGGTACTTCGAGCCCTAAAAACTGTTGCCATTGTACCCGGTAAGTTACTACTATGATTAAGACTTGAAAGTCTAAGGAATACCACATGTGTTAACAATATTTCCTATTCTAGGTCTGAAGACTATCGTTGGAGCTGTAATAGAATCAGTGAAAAATCTCCGTGATGTGATAATTTTAACAATGTTTTCTCTCTCCGTTTTCGCACTAATGGGTTTACAAATTTACATGGGAGTTTTAACACAGAAATGCATTAAAAATTTTCCAATGGATGGCTCATGGGGAAATTTGACGGACGAGAACTGGGAGCGCTTCAACGATAATGAGAGTAAGTCTGATTACTCTATTCGACGCGTATGCGATCCTATGACTTTTGCAGCTAACTGGTATGTGGATGAAAGCGGAGCCATGCCATTATGTGGAAATTCATCGGGAGCAGGTCAATGCAAGCCAGGTTATCGCTGTCTGCAAGGTTATGGCGGTAACCCAAATTACGGGTACACAAGTTTTGATACTTTCGGTTGGGCATTCCTATCTGCCTTCAGACTAATGACTCAGGATTATTGGGAAAATTTGTACCAGCTGGTATGAAGCACCACCAAATATGTATCTTACACTATATACTGATATCCAATAATTCCAGGTGTTACGATCAGCAGGGCCATGGCATATGTTGTTTTTCATCGTCATAATATTTTTGGGATCGTTCTATTTAGTTAATCTCATCTTGGCTATCGTTGCGATGTCCTACGACGAATTACAAAAGAAAGCTGAGGAAGAAGAAGCTGCTGAAGAAGCAGCAATCAGGGTAAGATATATACGTACATATATGCTCTACATGTATCAGTTAATGATCCGTTATTATAATGCAAAAAGTACCTATCAAGTACATGTTATTATTATATATAAACCATCAGTCTAGCGTGTGCAATAGGGAAATCAGTATCAAAAGCAGGCACCTTATTTCCTGCGCGATTTTCATATAACGTTGCAAACCTCACATGCGCTAGGTAGGTAGGCAGGCATTCAGGTAAATTATTCAAACAACCCTTGCGCTATGGACCGAAAGCGACGAACCCATCATCCAGCTTTGTTTTGGTTTTCCTCAGAACCGTTCTAGAACGGTTCTGCTCATGCGCATTTTCTTCAAGTGAACAATTTGAAGACAATGCGCATGAGCAGTATAGTTCCAGAACGGTCCTGAGAAGAACCAAAACAAATCTGCATCTTGTAGGAAGCTGAAAAAGCAGCTCAGGCGAAACAGGACCGGGCTGACGCCAGAGCAGCAGCAGCCGAAGCCCGGGAAACCGAGGCGGCTGCGTTGGCTGCTGACGCTTACCAGAGTATCGTCAAGTCTTCATCCGATTTCTCCTGCCACAGCTTCGAGATGTTCATTGGCCAGGCCAAAGGGCACGACGACAACAACAAGGAGAAGATGAGCATACGTTCCGACGGATTAGATTCAGTGAGTGAGCAGCGAAGAATACCTACTAATCCCACCAAGATGCGGAAGGTCAGCGCTGTAAGTGTCCTGATATTTATTGAGCCCCAGTCGAAAATTAGATACCATCATCTAGGGTGACGATGTTTAGTTAACTTTGGATCGGATCAACTATCCTTCCGATTTGAAGACTTCCAGATCTATATCACTAGTATCGGTGAAATCATATAAGGCTTCAATTAGACTAAAAGTGTGATGATGAAAAAGCCAAAATTTCTGATTTTCAATACAAATTTTAGGTTTTATAACGTACACTGTCCTCAGACAGGGTTGAAGCAGAATTATTGTTGTTGATTTAGAGATCGATGATTATAACGATCGATGAACAAAAAATGACTAGTATTTTTGAGGACAAGCTTTACCAACATACAACATCACGGCCATCTTCTTCAACCCTAACCTGACACATTATATTGTGCTAGGCAGTCCGAAACACATGTTCTAAGAAGACTACAATACTAGTTGTTTCTATCACATACAGATGAGGGTTCTGCACAGAAAGTTGATAAAAAATTTCATGACGACAGTTATGCAGATAATAGTTTCATCAAGGCTCAGAAGTCGATGCCAAAAAAAAAAAGTTTCATTAGCCAAAATATTGATGAATACCATGCTCAACCACCATATCCGTGTATATTACTTCAATAAATCTCTCAACCGTCATAGCTGTATTTTTCTTGATCTATTCGTAATGGAGATATGAAGGTCATGAAAATTGAAACAACTGTATATCAACCTTATTTTGCGATCGTCGATCTGAAATGATATGTTGAATATATGTTCACATATTTCAAGATTCTAGGAAGAGAAAGATTTGTCACCATAGCTGAAATGCAAATACGTTAGTGGCTATCACGGATAAAGCCTTCGAGTCACCAGCATTGATGGTACATTAACAAATACAAAAGATTCATTCAAATCAAAAATAAAAATCATGACAATTATAGTGTTATGACTCCTTTGTTTAAACTTGATAATGAAATGTATCAATGTTGAACAATTGTTATGCACTTTAATTTTAGTTGAAGCTGTACAAATGAAAAGATTTTTTAGTTTTCTGCAACTTTTAATTAAGCTGAGGTTAGGTATATTTATTTTGCTCACACCACGTGCCACTTAGCAACATATAACACGATCAACACATTTTCAAGCCACGTTGAATGAATTGCCAGAAATGAAATAACAAATGCCTGACGAATATGTCAAATATTCCCCGATTCAGAGAGAAACTAGGCTTCAAGACTCATGTTTCGAATCAGAGATTGTTTCTGTGTTTGATTTCACTACGAGCATTCTATCTCTGGCAATTCCAAGTCAATCAATTAGTATACAGCTATGACCGGACCCGGACAAGAGCGAAGTCAACCTGGCAAATTCCTAGTATCATGCAGTAGCGATAGATGGTTCGGCAGTCCCACTACTTCGGTAGTTCTTCAAGTATCGCACACAATCGGGGGTGTGGGGTAGTCAAACGAATTTGCCCGGTAGCAAAATAATTGCCGGTCCGGGCCTGGATATGACACTCGTTTTTCACTTGAACCCAACCGCTTAGCCAACTCCTAACCTAACATTGTTATTTTCCAACCTCACTCATCATGCATGTACAGACAATATCCCGTGTTCAGGCGAGTCTCAGCCTACCCGGATCTCCTTTCAATCTTCGGCGAGGGTCGAGAGGTAGCCACCAGTTCACGTGTATGCGTAGTAACAGACGTATAGTGGCGCCGCCTGGCGATCGTAAACCACTGGTTTTGTCTACCTATCTAGACGCACAAGAGCATCTGCCATATGCTGATGATTCCACCGCAGTGACACCTATGAGCGAGGAAAATGGAGCAATGGTCCTCCCCATCTACTATGCCAACCTAGGTAGGTACTACTGTGATCAAATTGAGTCGTGTTTCCTTCGATGGCCAGCCTATCAGATATCGGATTCTAAAATTTTTTGTGTTCGATATCCCGTCACCTAATGAATTTTATCACTTACAGCATCGCAGCCTCAGAGATATTTCAGTAAAAAATTGAACTTTCAATCGAGGCAATGTTTTATCTACCGAAGCAAATGCAATCTGAATGACTCGTATCAAAAACCTATGAAACATAATGAAGGCCACTATTTGCAATCAAAAAAACTGTATTCGATCTCAAAAATTGCGGTGCTTTGAGTAACAGAGACCTTGCACAAGAATCCGGGTTGCATCATATAGCTTCATCATCATCTTCAATGTTTATTTCACGTATCGTAACAATATATTGAATGAAGATGAGTTTGGAAATTTTTGCTAGCTATATCTATCGAAAATTATACTGAATATGAAGGCAAAGGAACACTCACCAAATGCGAAAACATAACAGTAGGGGTAGTTGACTAGAATGTATATCGTGGTGTTCCGGCTGAAGGTCATTCAGATATTTTGTGAAAATGCACAAAATCAGGCTCAAATATATATCTGACACATTTGAAGTTGTTAGCCTTCATTTTGTCATGGGACTATTTAAGCGCCATTAAAGTCTCCCAGAATTTCTTATCGTTAGTTCGCATACCAGGTTGCAATAACAAGTGTTCGAATTTTTGGAAATATCCGTCCAGGTTCACGTCATTCCTCATACACCTCGCACGCTTCACGAATGTCCTACACCTCTCACGGAGATTTGTTAGGTGGTCTGGGAGGGAATGGGAAAGTCCTTACGAAGGAAAGCCAGTTGAGATCTCGCTCAATGAGGAACGGACCAGCAGCTCACAACACGAATCACACCGAATGTGCCACCAGGCCAACTCATCGTGGAGACTACGTAAGTCTGAATGTTGTTTCACAATCGTGCAGGAGACTCATACTGGACTAATCTGCCGCAGGATGGACCAACTGGACAAACATTCGAAGGGAAGCTGAAACATCTGGACAATCCATTTATTGATAGTAATCAGAGACAAACAGTTGTGGATATGAAAGGTGATGGAATGAACTTTTCTGTGGTACGGATGTTATGACAACTTTGTTTCAGATGTTATGGTTTTGAATGATATTATCGAGCAAGCAGCAGGAGGGCAAAGTGCTAGTGATCATGGCGGTAAGTTATCATTTGAACTAACTCCGGACTATGATATCCTTCACAATCCTCGAACACCATCGCAATTTGCTAAACTAGTACTGTTTACTATTGCTGACAGCTGCACCCTCTTATCTATCATGTGTTGCTAGGACAATAACTAATATATGTTTATTTACTACAATTTTTACTGAGTGGAGGAAAAATTAACAAGAAGTATTGAATTAGGTAAATAGAATATTGTTTATGAACAATTTGGCACAATCCCATTGTATTGGTGCACCAAATTTGGTAGGGTTATTGCTCAAAAACAAATAGAGATATGATGATTTTTCAATGAACATCTTCGACCATATTGACATGATTATTCATTATAGATTGAACACTTCTGTGTAAAATTAAGAAATCAGAAAAGCCGATTTCTCCAATAAATTGAAGTCAATTCGTGTATTGAGTGTATGAACAAGAATTTCAGTTTCCATTTAGCAAAAGTTTCCCCTTAGATTATAAAATTCAAATCATAACTCAACCTTGATAAAGTTATAAATATCTTCGTTTTCAGTCGATTTTTGCATGATGAACTGAACATATTTTGGCTCATGAGGAAATGTTGTCTGCGATTTATTTGCTTGATGGAGTTATTTTCACTATTGAAACGAATAATCCAATAATTATTCAATGCAATGGTCATTTCAATAATGTGCGAAGTACTCATATCAAGGTATCTGTTTGGTTTTAAGTTAATCAACCATCATCTAACATCAACAAGCAATGGACACGGATTTGTTAATAACTATATAGTATACCTACCAAAGTCATATTTAAAGCTGAGAGTCTTTCATTTGATTGAGATGAACACATTTAGTTTCATCTGGATAACATTATTGTGTCTATTTGCTCAACATATATCCCATAGGAACAAGTAATATTTGGTTCATCTAGTCATTAGTTATGGTGCAGGTGTTTTCGGAAGGCGAAGTTGGTGAAAATGCCTGGACTTCATTATAAAAACCCTTTTTATTCCAAGGCATTAGAATTACAACATGCTGAGTAGAGACTTGTTACGATCATCACATACGCAATTTTCCTCGGGCTGAAATGTTCCGTAGTTTGTAGCACTGGACTTCACAGTGATGCTTTAATGTTCCTAGCCGAAAGCAATTTTCGATGGTGTCAAACTATTTCCGCTTGTAACTCAAATAATAGCGTAATTATTTTGAGCATACCCTGAGACCATTTAGTGTGCTTGGAGAAACGAGTACAAGTCAAACTTAACCATCGGTTAAGACCTGCTGTCGCACCTTTGCATATCGCACAAAACCTCTTTCCCCAAAAAAGAGTGTGTCAACTTCACTTATACTAATTCTTCGTACAGTTTCTGTTTATTATTTCTCAGCCCAGAATAATGATGACGAGGAAGAACCGACAATGAAAGAAAGATTATTGGTTTTTATATTGAGGGTCATCGATATATTCTGTGTGTGGGACTGTTGCGAAACGTGGCTGGCTTTCCAAAAATTCGTAGCCCTTATTGTATTCGATCCGTTCGTCGAACTCTTCATCACCCTGTGTATCGTGGTCAACACTCTGTTCATGGCACTGGATCATCACAACATGGACAAGGATCTAGATAAGGCATTGAAGAGTGGAAACTATGTGAGTACGATATCAGCTGTAAGGATAAATGAATGATTGGTTCTGATAAATAAGAGTTATGAAATTATCTAATATCATTTCAGTTTTTCACGGCTACGTTTATGATTGAAGCCACTATGAAGCTGATAGCAATGAGTCCGAAATATTATTTCCAAGAGGGATGGAACATATTTGATTTCATCATAGTAGCTTTATCGTTACTTGAGTTGGGTCTTGAAGGTGTCCAAGGTTTATCTGTTTTGAGATCATTCCGATTGGTAAGTTAGTATTATTATTGGTGGAAACAGATGATGCACTGGATTCCTCTTTCAGCTAAGAGTGTTCAAATTGGCCAAGTCTTGGCCAACATTAAATTTACTCATTTCTATAATGGGTAGAACTATGGGTGCTTTAGGTAACCTGACATTTGTGCTGTGCATTATCATATTTATATTTGCCGTTATGGGTATGCAGTTATTTGGCAAAAATTATACAGGTAGATACTAAAATACAAAAAACCACTCATCGATAACCATGTTCTCTTCTTCCAGACAACGTTGATAGATTTCCAGATCACGAACTTCCAAGATGGAATTTTACAGACTTCATGCATTCGTTTATGATAGTTTTCAGAGTTCTTTGTGGAGAATGGATCGAGTCTATGTGGGATTGTATGCGCGTCGGTGATGTTTCATGTATTCCATTTTTCTTAGCTACAGTTGTTATTGGTAATCTTGTGGTAAGTACACCCATCCCCCATTCCTTCTCTGACACAGCTCTTCTTCACTGAATTTTTTCAGGTGCTGAATCTCTTCTTGGCCCTGCTTTTGAGCAACTTCGGTTCCTCAAGTTTGTCCGCTCCGGCAGCTGACAATGATACCAACAAAATTGCAGAAGCCTTCGACCGAATAGGGCGTTTCATAAAATGGATAAAGGCTAGTGTCGCTAACATCGCAAAACTGATTAGGTTCAAACTAACAAATCAAATATCCGACCAGCCGTCAGGTGAGGGACCCTCCAACAGTTGGAACCAAGGTTTTTATCCAGCAATCTGAATAGCTCGCTAATGGATTTGTGCTTGTAGCTCCAACTTAGTGCTTTCACTTCTACTTGCGCATGTTGATTAGTCAAAAATATCTGTAACTGCACATGGACACCAACCTCGACTAGAATACCAACCTCGACTTAAATATTTCGCCCAGAGCTATTCTCTCTTATCATGTATTCACGTAGAAGTCAAGTTTCATCCACAATTTGTGTTCAGGTAGATGAATAGCATTGAATTGAGAGCATGATTATTTTAGAAAAAAAACTGATTCCATTTCCATTTTGATTGCATAAAGCCGTTTGAAACGGACGGGAAAGTAATAGCAGTCATGTTGCAATAATCCAACAAAGTTATCCATTCTTCTGAATGTCGGTCTTTCCCAGGTAATGAAAAACAGTATATTCTTTCCCTCACAGTTCTCCACTACCGATTTTGTAGCTGCCAATTTCGGGATTTCGGATATTTTCAGCTTCTGCTCATCAGCCCTTCGGCGTTCATTTCAGAGTTCTTTATCGGATATTTCACCAACGATATAACATTTAAATCCGATCAGTATTGAGCTATGAGTTGATCATAAAACTTTTCAGATCCGAGAGATGGTGGCTTGGACTTGACAGATGAAATATTAGCAGATGGTATGATTTTCAAAGACAAAAAAAGTCCGAAAGATAGACTCGAAGTGACGATAGGAGATGGTATGGAGTTCACCATACACGGTGATTCCAAAACGAATTTGAAACGCGGCAAGAATCTGAATAACATCAATAAGAGCAAGACTATCGGAAATTCTATTCTGGACCACGGGGATTTTCTAGGGCATTTAGACGACGATGAAATCAGCAACAAATCTTACGGTAGTCACAAACACAGATTCAAAGATGAAAGTCACAAGGGTAGCGCCGATATTCTGGATGAGCAGGAAGAAAAAAGAGATGCCAGCAAAGAAGAATTAGGCATCGACGAAGGTAACCGAACGTAATTGTTTCGCATCAAGATCGTTAACTTTCAGTCGTCATGAAAAACTCAAACAGTTTAGAATGTCGTCCTGAAAAAGGTTTTTCCTCAACAGTATATAAATCAAATCAAACTATTTCAGAAATGGAAGATGACGAATGTGACTGTCAAGACCCACCAAATATAGTCCACGTCATAGATGCGGCAACTGAAGACATTATCATAGATGAATATTCTGCGGACTGCTTTCCAGAAAAGTGCTACAAGAAATTTCCATTCCTAGCGGGAGACGATGACTCCCCGTTTTGGCAAGGTTGGGCCAATCTGAGATTCAAAACATTTAGTCTCATAGAGAACAAGTATTTCGAAACGGCAGTCATAACAATGATTTTACTCAGCAGTTTAGCGTTAGCGTTAGAAGATGTCCATTTACAATCCAGGCCAATATTGCAAGATATCCTTTACTATATGGATAGAATATTTACGGTCATATTCTTCTTCGAGATGTTGATCAAATGGTTAGCGTTAGGCTTCCAAAAGTACTTCACTAATGCATGGTGCTGGTTAGATTTTATAATTGTTATGGTGTCACTGATCAATTTCGTCGCATCATTATGTGGCGCTGGTGGAATTCAGGCCTTCAAGACGATGAGAACGTTAAGAGCTCTGAGACCACTGCGTGCTATGTCCCGTATGCAAGGCATGAGGGTAAGTGGACGTCGGCGATTTGGACATTCATTACAAAACTGTTTATTCCATAGGTTGTAGTAAATGCCCTGGTACAAGCTATACCCTCTATCTTCAATGTATTGCTAGTGTGCTTAATATTTTGGTTGATATTTGCTATAATGGGCGTACAGTTATTTGCGGGCAAATATTACAAGGTAAACCGTTCGTACACAAATCGAGAGTTTGCAGTACTGAGTCTCCATGTTTTTTAGTGCGTAGATGGCAACAAGTCGACACTCAGCTATGAAATAATCCCAGATTACAATGCATGCATAGCCGAGAACTATTCATGGGATAATTCTCGAATGAATTTCGACCATGTTGGTAAAGCATATCTTTGCTTGTTTCAAGTAGCGACATTCAAAGGTTGGATACAGATCATGAATGACGCCATAGACTCCAGAGAGGTGAGGTTATGTGAAATCTGAAGTCGTTAGATTGACTTAAGATGCCTTTTTTTCAGATGAACAAGCAACCCATCAGAGAAACCAACATCTACATGTACCTTTACTTCGTATTCTTCATCATTTTCGGATCGTTCTTCACCCTGAATCTGTTTATAGGAGTAATTATCGACAACTTCAATGAACAAAAGAAGAAGATAAGTATACTTAAATAGTTTGTTCCCAACCTGAACTCATAATTAGTAATCATTTATCACATGAAATAGTCGATATATTCAAAAATAATAACCGAAAACCTATTATAAGCAGGAGGATCGCTAGAGATGTTCATGACCGAGGACCAGAAGAAATACTACAATGCCATGAAGAAGATGGGTTCGAAGAAGCCAATGAAAGCCATACCTAGGCCCAGGGTAAGATCCTGATGAACAACTGCCATCCACCATAATATTATATGCCCTTTTTTTTTCAGTGGAGACCACAAGCGATAGTATTCGAGATAGTGACTAATAAGAAGTTCGACATGATAATAATGTTGTTCATTGGTCTGAACATGTTGACGATGACGATGGATCACTATCAGCAGAAAGAGGCATTCACGAAAGTCCTGGACTACCTCAATATGATTTTTATAGTTATATTTAGTACAGAGTGCCTCATGAAAGTTTTCGCTTTGCGTTACCACTATTTTACGGAACCATGGAACCTATTCGACTTAGTGGTCGTCATACTGTCGATTTTGGGACTGGTGCTCAGTGATATAATCGAAAAGTACTTTGTGTCGCCTACTTTACTGAGAGTTGTCAGGGTAGCGAAAGTGGGCAGAGTTCTTCGATTGGTCAAAGGAGCCAAAGGGATCCGCACCTTGCTTTTCGCCCTAGCCATGTCACTGCCTGCGCTCTTCAACATCTGTCTACTACTCTTTCTCGTCATGTTCATTTTCGCTATATTTGGGATGTCATTCTTCATGCACGTCAAGGACAAGAGTGGTCTTGATGATGTCTACAATTTCAAAACCTTCGGACAGTCCATGATTCTTCTATTTCAGGTAAAAACATACGATTGATGCACGAAAATACTATCGAAGAAGAAATGTGCGATTATCACGTTGGCATACTAACGAAGACTGTTTGATTGCAGATGTCCACTTCTGCTGGTTGGGATGGAGTTCTGGATGGAATCATCAATGAGGAAGACTGCAAACAACCAGACAACGAAATAGGAGAGACGGGTAACTGCGGCAATTCCACGATAGGCATAGCTTTCCTGTTGAGCTACCTCGTTATCTCATTCCTCATAGTGATAAACATGTACATTGCCGTTATCCTGGAAAACTACTCTCAAGCGACGGAAGACGTGCAAGAAGGTCTCACAGATGACGACTACGACATGTACTACGAAATATGGCAGCAATTTGATCCCGACGGAACCCAGTACATCCGCTACGATCAACTGTCAGATTTCCTGGACGTGTTGGAGCCACCTCTGCAAATCCACAAGCCGAATAAATATAAAATAGTTTCGATGGACATTCCAATCTGCAAGGGTGACCTCATGTTTTGTGTAGATATTCTAGATGCCCTAACCAAAGACTTTTTCGCCCGAAAGGGCAACGCCATAGAGGAAACTGCCGAAATGGCAGAAGTCCAAGGACGACCGAATGAGGCCGGCTACGAGCCTGTGAGTTCGACCCTTTGGAGGCAGCGCGAGGAGTACTGTGCTCGGTTGATACAAAACGCTTGGCGGAAACACAAAAAGAATCGCGGAGGCGGTGGAACTGATCAGTCGGACGAAGGGGAAGGTGACGGTGAGCTGGAGGCTAGGCAGACGGCCGTCCTAGTAGAGAGGAATGGGCACAAAGTTGTGATACACAGCCGAACGCCCAGCATAAGCTCAAGAACTGCGGACGTATGAGACTGGCCCCGTCCCTCCCCACCAATGCCATAGTCTGGTCGCTATGCTCATATGGCCACATGACACGTCTTGTTTGTCTCGGATAAATTCAACTCGTTTAGTTGCTTACATACATCGAAAACCGTACGTTCTGCCACAATTGCGTTTTGAATTTTCTTTCGACATTAGATACGAATATGCCCGAGATGAATTCACACGTGGACGAGTTTGTGCAGTGTAGTTTGATGGAGAGAGTATCGTTTACCTTACTATGTGTCAACTGCTTTGCTGCTCATATCGCTATTCGAGTATTGATAGAACAACACCCAACTGTAATGTGCGAACAGTTACTAGTTGGAACAATATGGATTATAGTTGTATGATCAGTAACATTGTGGATGTAAACTGTTTAACAACAACAAGCTGGATTATTGATGTGGACTAGTGTCCCAGCACTAGTTCTATCAAATCATCTAACCAGTTATATATTTTAGCAATCGATAAGCACAAGACAGTTGATTCGAGTTGTTTTCATTGTATACCTACTCAAGTATCCTATCAATGAAAGAAGAAAGTCGTAACGTCATAAACGTCATTATTGTCGTCTCCGTTTGGAAACATTCGAATACAATGGTGTTTGTAGCGTCCAATGACGTCGGTCTTTTCTTTCATTCTAGTCACGTCATTTAAACAATCATTATTGTTTCGAGTGCAATTATGAATGTGAAATGGACATGGCACCTGTTCCTGGTCAATTTTTGAAAACATTCACCTTTCATCATTTACTTATTACTCTTGTGGACTATCAGATCACATAAGAATAAAAATTCTAATACGAGACAATAGGCTTTCAAGGATTTTCAAAATTTCCAATTAACCCATGACCTACAAGATAGTAGTTACAATGAGAAACTTCGAACAATGAATTATCTGGAATGGTTCAGCTCTAAGCATCCCAATACGACAATCGAGTGCCATGTCCTTTAAAGTTCTATTCATAGGTTTGATCACTTTCATATCATCACAAAGAATAAACTTTGTCTATTGTTGTTTATATGACAATTCAGATTATGTTCAGCTTGCAATGCATGGTAACATGAGCACTGAAGACTGAACTGAACCCCGAAAACCCTGAATAGATGAGCCTTATTGAGAAAATCGAATGATGTATAAATAGGTAATTGAGAGCAACACTTCCCAAGATGCTCCCAAATCGAATTGGTACCAAAATGAAATGCCTTTCTAGGGCTTCTTCATCGGGTTTGAATTAATGTCTTTGAAGGGTGCATATTTTTGAACGGAACGTTCCATTAATAGCACAATTTAAAAATCGAAAAAATGCATCTTTCTGAGTTTCACACATTCTAAATAGGGCTCGGTCATCAAACAATAATAAATGATAAAGGGAACTATTTTAAGAACACGACAAATTATATTCATGATGGTGCTTTCTTCAATTGCTAATATTCAAGCTATCTTCACATGCTACATGGAGCGCTAACGGGGAAGGGGCGAATGGGAAAAGTTTGCATGACTCACAAATTTTTGTATGCCTCATAAGATACGAATAACCATTGTGTATGTGTGACATTTCTCAACACTCAAATGTCGATGCCTACGAATCATTCTCTCTTTCATATCATTTGTTGTATACAGCTACTAAGTTTATGCTATTTGTCATATATTTTGTTCGACACTCGTCAATTTCCATTTGCCTATAAAATAAAAAATAGTCGATGGACTTGTGTTACGTTGTGTTGAAATTATATAATGCATCAGTATTCATGGATGTCTAATTTCTACTAAATCAAGTGAAAATGCATTTTACCCTCAAGTAGAAGGTATGACTTTGTCGTTTGTGATAGGTACTAATTCAACTTTAATAACATTTTTTTAAATATTGAAATAAATATAATTTCCATCATCAATTCATGTTTTTTATATATATATATATATATATATATATATATATATATATACAGTGTCCGCCATAAAGTTGACTTATGTAACCAACTTCATGGTGGACACTGCATATCTATATTTAGGAATTTCAAATACTTCCATCCCGTAGGTAATTTTTCATCTCAAAAGTGACGGAAATTCGGTTTATTCAACAATATCAATTGCCGAACAAAATATACAATATCTTTTCTGAGATAGTGAGATAGTTATGGATGTGAAATGTCAAACATACCTTAGCAAAATTAATGTATTCATACATTTCTATATAACAAGAAGTACTAGCAATGCTGTAGTTCTCTGTTATAAATGCTGTTATATTATTTCGTTAAATGAATTGATTAGTATATTATTGTTGAAATTTTATATAAATATTATGGTTGTGGGCAGTGTTTGCTTGGTATCTAGTTTTGCTTTGTTATGTTCGCACAATCTCAGTTATCTATACTGTCATTCCCAGGCAGTATACTGACATGAGAAAATTGGAAACCCTGCTTTTATAATATGTGCCCCAGATCTTCCTCCAAGAGTACTTTTTTGTCATATTAGGAATCCTATCCTATACAACAATTAAAAATGTCATTTGATGAATAATTATGAATACAAATAAATAAAGGCAATAAGAACATGGTTGTTATCGTTAACTATATTAGATTTAATTAAGTGTTTGTTATGAATGAATAGTTAAATATCTGAGGAATATTGTTGCCTTATTTCCTATTTTTCTGACTGGAAATGATACAAAAGCAAACACTTTCCATCTGCCAAGAAGCAAAGTGATAAATATATTTATACAGGCAATCGCTACTATACAAAATTTTGAAATTATCTTTGAATTTCATTACCAAGCTCCACAGCTCATCCTAGTTCATTATTGATTAACAATCGATTATTTTTCTAGAGTAGTCGTTCATTCATTCATCAAGGTGTTTGGTGGAAATAAGTTGCTTTAATATAGTGTACTGCATTTCTTGAAGAAGATATCTTTATCCGAAAATGGATCCACTGAAAACTATTTGCCATTTCATATTGTATGCATAAAGATATGATTGTTATTTTATGTTTATATATATATATTTATTATTATATATGTAAACATATAGCTTTTTTACATATAAAAATGCAGGATCACCCCAATATTTGGATCCATCAAACAGTGTGGAATGTAAATTACATCAAAGAGCAAAAATATATTTAGTTATTTAACGGCTCGAAATTTCTAATGTTATTTCAAATGGATGGAAAAATGAGCTATAAACACAAAAAAAATATAAATTTTGCACATGACTGTATACATGCTTTTTTATATTTTGCATATAATTTAAACAACAAACCATGTAGATACATGTAACACGCAGGTTAAACAAATCCTAAGTGTTTGGAACATAGTATCTACATTTCCAAATAACTAATTATGTAATATAATGAATAATCATAGTATTACAACATATATACATATAATTTTTCTAAGCAATCGTTGTTTTAGGGTAGCTATTGATATATTAAGATTTAGTTTGTAAGCTTTGCGAAAAATTAAAGCGATCTCGATTTGAATTTGAAATAGTTATTGTCCATCTACCATTTTGTTATAATTTTAATGTTTTGTTGTCAATTGATTCTTAATAAAAAAATCTTTATACATACCATTCAAATCAACTACATAAAATAATGCAATTCTCCACATAGCCTCCTGTCCATGGATGATCCAGCAGTGGAATTAGTTTTATTATACCTGGACGAAAAAAAAAACAAATATTGAAAAACAGTACCTTCAAATAAAGGGAATTATCAATAAATTGCCAATAGAATATTCGACCACCTGTCATTAAATGATCATTATTCTGAATTATTTTGGCCGACATAATACATAAAAATAGAATCTTACTCATTCTATAGTGCAGGAGTTTTCAGAAGGCGAAATTCTCTACCAAATCATTGATGAGACCCAACATAAGTCCTTTCCACTTTTGATGTACTCAAGCGTCTCATATAAGTACATCACAAACGAGTTGAGAGGAATACGCATATGTCGGGTCTCACCAACGTTTTAATGCATACTTCGCCTCCTAAAGACGCCTGGAAATCATTTATATGTACTCACCTAAACTAAAGATAGTTTTGGAAAGGATGTTTGTGGAAAGTGTACAATATAAATAATTTTATTATGAAAGAAATTTAATGATAACAAACGTAAAACTTTTCAATCAACTGAGTGGCCTAGTGATCTACATAACTGACAATTAGGGAGGTAAGTTAAGAGAATGTATCCAAAGTCCAAGACAAGTTGGCTATTTCTTCAGATGGTGGGGTGCAATATTTTTGATCTGAAAATGAAAAACATTTCAGGAGGATAGAATAACTATTACTATTCAAGATTTTACCTAAATCTTGCTTGTTTTGAATAATAGCCAATGTTGTGAAATCGCTGGAATCTGTATCTCTAGTAAAAACGTCTGGCCATATCTCAAGGGTTCTTTTTATCATCTTTTTCTGCAACTCTTTCAAATCATCATGTAATTTTCTAGACATTTCCATATTTGTGAATTCAGTTATCAGGCAAATGTCTCTTACTTCTTGACCATATTTGAAGGTTTCCATGAACAAAATATGTAATGCCCTGATGAGTGCTATGTCTTCATAAAAACCACCTTCTCGAAGATCAATTTTTTTCCTTTCCTCTTTACGACGATTTTTTGACGACGCCGTGGACCTTAAACCGAAACCAAATATAAAAGTGACAAAAAACAGAAAAGACAAATTTTCAACCAACCCTCGGGATCTGGAGGTAGCTCTTGATGAACCTGAGGATGATATAGTGCTCCCGGATTCTGAATACAGGTCATCGTCACCTTCATATATTCCTATGGAGGCGTTCTCCAACTTTAATTTCTTCTCTTGCCTGACCACCTCAAGGCGATCTGTGTATGTGGAGAATGTAGTGTTGAAACCACGTATTTTCTCTATCAACTCTGAGACATAGTACTCCAACTGGGGTATGATTTTATCAGCTGAAAGATTGCATTTCATTCTCAGAGTGTCTGTTAAGGCGCAGTACAGTAAATTGAGTAAATGTCACTTCGCAATGGTGGTGAATATGGCAAAGGTCGATTGATACTTTTGTGAATGAATGAAATATGTTCATTCTCTTTTTTTTTCAAGTTCTTTAATGATACGAATTTGAATATTTTGTAATCATTATTAATTTATAAACCAACAATTTCTAAATTTATGATGTGATTGTTTCAAATATTGACCAAACTATTCGAAAGAACAAAAAAAAGCATTTAAAAAATCGATGAATTAATATCTTAACTTACTTATTATTCCAATATCACCGTAAGTTTGTGCAACAGAAACGGCCTTCCTGAAAGATTTGTGTGCTATGAGAGTCAAAATAGCCCTCTCATAATCTTTGAGATAATGTTCTATGACTATTACAGCATTATCCACTTCATGTGCATTCAATAATCTCTCAGATAAATCATTTAGAATGATAATTTTCTTTTCCTCATTGTACTGCAATAATGTCATCAAACCCATTACTTCTCGCCAATCTAGAGCATATTTGTACTGGATAAGAGCATCTTCTAGTAACTTTGCACGCTTTAGTATCAATCCAGCTTCTATATATTTCTGTTGGAGTGAAAGTCTCTTTGCAAATAATCTAGTAACAAGCTTGCAGTGTTGATGAAAAGGCCTAACTGAATTATAAGCCTCCTCTTCTAGTTTGTTGTTTACAATGAAATCAGTTATATACTTCTCTGTGAATTTTGGACACCTCAAAGCATATTTAATGGATTTCTTCATATCATTACCTTTCAGACACATTTGGAATCTTTGTTCAATTGGAAGCATTTTTTGCAAATTTGTCAGTTCAGGTTCAAATATTTTTGGGTCTTCAGTACTATTATGGTATACCAGAGATAAAAAATCCAAATCAAAGAAACCAAAAGCTATATTCAAAACATCCTTGAAGTGTTCTTGAACAAGCAGTTGGTTGATAACCTTACTACAAACTGACTCATACTTTTCCGGATTAGTTACAAATATGTCCTTTATTGATTTCATGGCAGATTTTAAACATATATGTTTTTGTTGTATAGCTATTATGCAGGATAAATTACTCAAACAATCTGTGGAAACTAGATATTTCAAAATATTCTCAACAATTTCCCTCTTGTTGTATTTGGATACAGGTAATGTATTTGTGAAATAATTTTTATAGAATGTCTGGAAACAGTTCTCATCTAAATTCAAGTCAGTAACAATGGAGCTCAGAATTGCTGAAGTTCTGGCAGCTAACACAAAATCTTCAATGTGTTCACAAAATCTGCTGGGATTCAAATCTATCAGCACATTCCAGCTGACTTTCTCTCTCCTCAATATATCCAATGCACTATTCCAATTATTTTGCATCAACATATCCTCAACAACATCAATTGTCATTAATTTACATCCAATGATCTCCAAGTTACCTCTTGGAAGCTGAAGAATTATCTGCGGCGGCAATGCATTGTTACAAGTAACAATTCTACCACCTTGTTCTATTTCTCTTGAAAATATCTTGGAAAAATCCATGTTCAAAATTCTGGGACTGTCATTCAAACGTACACAATATAGTTTACAATTTGCATGAGTGAATATGAGATACTCTTTGAATATGAAAAAAGAAGTTACTCCAGTACACACTAATGCACCATTGATGAAGAATTCTCTATTTCTGCTAAGAGAAAATCCAAAATGAACTTCACAATCATTTATATGTAAGATTTTCTTTTTTTCAGCAAGAACATCATGGGAATCTATCATGTTGGTTTCAATATATTGCAATGATAATTTCTCAGACATTGTTTGAATGTTGATCAATTTCAACAATATGTTTTCTTCCAGTTCCACAATATCACTTGGGCTCCAAACAATGCTCAGAAGATTTCTGTTCATGTTGAAATCTTCATTATGAGTCATTGCTAATGCAACTACTTCATTTTCCTCAATTTTCAGGATTGAAAATTGGAATGCTGAATCAATAACAATACAAACTGGCTTATTTGGATGAAACAGTATTCTATTGATGGGTTTCACATGTTGGAAACTATTGGAACTCATTGGTGGAGGGGTTATTTTTTTGTCAAACATGGAGAACTCAACAGTTCTTCCATTTATCACTGCTACTATAGATGATAGTTGAGATCTATTAATAACAAATCTGAAAAGGCAATGTTCAATGCTCTTGTTGGTGAATACTACAATTTTGCAAGTAGTAAACAAATTTTCTTGTAAATTCATCCATTCAAAACCAAAAACTTTGCATTCAGATGAGTAAACTAGATGTTGTTTCAAGAACCATTTTGCATTTGAGTACAAGTATATACTTATGTAACTCTGGTATCCATCAGAACTTTGTATTGCTAGCAGATTCATCTGAGAATGGTACTGTAATTTTTCAACATCTCCCTGAAGAAAAGTAGCTAAATAGTGTGTCAATATTATGTTGTCATTCTCACCTTGATGTCAGGTAATTCAAAAACTGCTTTGACTTTACAGTTCTTCTCAAATATAATCAAATCATTGGTATTACCTCTAGAAGCACAACAAGCAATACATTGACCCTGTCCCATGAAAGCAACAGGTTGAAGTAAGTTGGGATATTCTTCTGACTGATTCAAAGGATTCAAATCACAGTCGAATACTTTTAAAAAACGATTGCCTTGCTTGTAGTAGTTCACAACAAATAATTCACCATTACCTCTCCAGGAGATACTGGGAGAACCCTCAATATCTATTTTCTGAACTAAAAAAATTAAATGTGATTGTTGCATATCATCAGTATTTATGATTACCTTCAGCATGTTCTTTGGTGTTTGCAGCCTGTCTCTGCTTAGGTCCCTTGAATTGGGTATTTTGAGAACCCCATCCAACCAAAACTGGAATTGGAACAGCAGCATCCAAAGATACAGTATGTTTTATGTCAAAGGAACTAGATATCTTTGAAAATGTAAAAGTTGATATGTTATAATCACTTTCCAGAGTTACTAAGAGGGTATCTGTAGGATTCCAAGCTGTTTCTACCAATGGATTTTTCATAACGTGTCCGATTCGGGATGTCTCTTTTTTGTGATCAAACAATAAAAGTTGATTTTCTGAGGCCAGGAAGACAATATCATGCAAGGATATGTATCTTACATACTTGAGATCATCAGTTATTATGTCAATCTGATGTATCGAATAATCTGGTTTTTTATTATCATAAATAATTAAAGTTCTACCACATATTACATGGACTTTACCATCTGCATAACAATATACCTTTTGACTGTCGTGTATATTATCAATTAATTCAATTGAATGGCAATGAAGTAGTTCCAAATTATCCATTTTAGATATACTGTTATGTGTCCTATTTGCTAATAGGATCGTAAACTTTTTATATTTGAAAATAGAAAGGGAATGTGGAAAATTTCAGAAAAACATTCAAACCATCATAACTCATAACCTACAACAGTCCTACTTCTTCTTCTTCTTCTATTCGATTTGATTGATTTATGGCCTAAGTTACCCAGCAGGACTATCCAGCATCCAGCCCTTAGATGTATGGTCTAAGATCCAGCCCATCCAAGTCTTCTTCTTCTTTTTCTAGAATACAATGAATACATAGATTAGAAAAGTTATCTTCTTTTTTTCGGTTTTTCTTTCTTCTTCTCGTTGGTTTTGGCCTATACCTTTGTGGAAATTGGCTAGCTCATTATTTTGGTAGTCTTCCAAGGATGCGAAAAAAAAAAATAAGTCGAAATTTCGTCTAAGTAAGTTGTAAGTAGAAGAAATATTCAGGTTATGTTTCAGTTTCACAGGAAAAGAGAAAATTGATGTTGATCCTCAAATTACCAACTCCAAATAATAGTAGTTTTCCTCGGTTCTTTTCAATTAATATTTCAATTTTTCATTGTATATTGGTTGAAATATTCTTTTGATGGTAACCGTGTGAAAACTTAACATCACGTCATTATTTTCTTGAAGAAATTCACATCATGGAAGACAACATAAGTGGAGTCACCGATAAATGGGATTGTCCAGCAAGTAGGAATTCATCATTTAATTCTGTTTCCCCTGAAAACATTCAAAACGGTGCGAATGATGTCGATGGCTACCATATTCTCGATGAAACTGATGACAATGAGGAATCTGATAATGGGATTGATTATGATTCTGACATTCCTGATGATGAGATTGAAAAGATGCTTGAAGAAGCTTTAGAAAGAAAGAAGAGAACTGCCTCAGAAGCAGGATTGGAAACTGAGGACAACATTCCTTTTGAAGAGAAAACAAAAATTGTTCTGATAGAGAAAGGTCAAAATCACTTTGATATCCTTCCAGAAGGTTGGATACAAGTTGCTCATAATAGTGGAATGCCTATATATCTACATAAAACTACCAGAGTGTGTACTCTCTCCAGACCATATTTCCTAGGTCCAGGGTCTGCTCGTAAACATAATATCCCTGTAAATGCAATTCCTTGTTTGAGTTATAAGAAAGCACTAGAAGAAGAAAAATGTAAAGGTATTGATGAAGTGATACCAAATGTATCTGACCAAAGTTTCCCAAATGCAAAAATTGAGACTGTACAAGAAAATATTCAGATGCAGAATCTCACTCCAGAAGAAGTCCGGGAATATTGCCAAACTGTGTTCCAATTTCAGTCACTTAAAGTACTTAGATTCAAATCATGGTCAGAAAGAAGAAAGTTCACTAAGAAAAGGAAACATGAGAAGCAGCTTCAAAGACCCACTTTGCCAGATGGAACCAAACTGATTACCTTTCCTATTCGTAATTCTGAAGCTTCTGACAGTAACCCAAATTCCAAGAAAGAGTGGATAATGAATCCAAATGGCAAATCATATGTTTGTATTTTGCATGAATATGTTCAACATGCTCTGAAAAAACAACCAAGTTATGAGTTTGTTGAATTAGAGAATGCAGCTACACCTTATTCTGCTACTGTTATAATTAGAGATATGAGATATGGAGTAGGTTATGGATCCAGCAAAAAGCAAGCTAAGTCTGAAGCAGCTAAAGCAACTTTGGAGATTTTGATTCCCCAAATGAAACTAAAAATAATACCTGACAATAAATCAGGTAAAAAGTACCAACTTTGCTTATTCCATCATTTCAAATTATTTTATGTATTGCTCAAAGAAATATCAAGTTGTGCTACACTACTACAGAAAAGATGATTAAAATAAAACATTGATTCATTACATTATTGATAACATTACATATACTTTGAATTTTCAAAAAATTATGTTGAAAGAGTCAATTTACATGCTTCAACTTCATATGGAGTTCAAGAAAAAATTCCTTCACTTACATATAATATCAATTATGTCTATACAAGATTTATTTACAGGTGATACAGCTAATAAAGACAAGGACCAAGATCTCTCATTTTTTGATGAAATAAGAGTAGAAGATCCCCGTGTAGCAGAATTTTGTGCCAAAACTACAGAACCAGCACCATATGACATACTATTGACATGCCTACAGAGGAATTTTGGGTTAGATGATCTGCACATTAGCTACCAAGGAAATACATCAAAAAATCAAGGAAATGAATTTACAATGACAGTAGGGAAACATACAGCTACTGTGGTGTGTAAGAACAAGAGAGATGGTAAGCAGAGGGCATCCCAAGCTATTTTACAGGCCCTACATCCCAGCATCACTTCCTGGGGATCACTTTTGAGACTGTATGGTAATAGATCTGTCAAAAGCTTCAAGGAAAAGAAAATGGAGGAACAAGAAATCACTTCTTTACAAAGTAAAGCAGCTGTGAATCAACCAAACTATGCCATATTGAATAAGTTACGTATGGAATTGGGGAAATTACGTGATAGTAGAATATTTGCAAAACCTGTTGGTATGCTGAAAACTAATAGGATCGGAGTTATCCGTAAACCAACTAGTAGTAACCCTAAAAAGCAAATTTCATGATACTATTAATTTTACATTTTATGGGGTGGTTCCTCATATCCCTTTATATGCCATTAGATGCATTGCTTTTTGGACCTTTTCAAAAACGCTAATTATGAAAGCAACATTTTCAAATCAATATGGTCTGGTCATAAAAGCAATGTTTCTAACTGCACATGTTTATGGGTAACACTTTCCTGTATATTATTTTGTATTGACTTGGACCACATCTTAGTTGGTTCTTTTTGCACTGGATAATTTGTTCAGGAAAATAGCTGATAATTCACCAAATGAACAGTTTTTCTCAATATGTTAAATTTCCAATAGGATTAATTTATTCCCGATTTCGTTGTATTATAGACTATATTGTAATAATACCCTTAAGAAACTAAAGAAGGTAGGTTGAATATATTATTACTAGGTAATTAATTCCAGTCATTTGAGTTATTGTGGGGATGTTATTGCTAAGCTCAATGTTTTTCATATAATTATGAATTGTGTTGATATGGCAATTCCTGACTCCTGAGCTTCATATTTTGTGAGTATCATAGTATAAAATATAAAACCATATTTCCAATCAGAATATTCTTTAGTTGTTCTATTTCCATGCACTCTGGAAATGTGTGAATGATGAGTTTGTGCTCAATTTCTTATTGACAAATTCAATTCAATCACTTATCTGTACTTAATGTTTATTAAAGTCATCTTAGCTTTCCCGATTTTTATCGAATTTGTACTGAAATACCGCAGGATAACTGTATCATTTATATTTTGACTTGATAATAAAATGATAAGTAATCTGATGAGAATATACGAACTCAAGAATTCGGATCTAGATTCCTGTCAGGTATTTTATTTAATCATACTGAACAAGTTTGATAAAATATTCACATTAATTTGTTACAAATCAGAATTATGCCTTTTGAATGATATTTTTGCGCCTAGGCGAGGCGGGCAGGTGACTTTCAGAGTAATAAAAACAGTATTCAGTTTTAGACCAAGGAGAATTGAATCCTTATTCTTTGCATAGATTAATCAGACAGATTTTGCTTGTACAGGAGAATTATTCAATGGTGTTGAAGGATCCCCACACCAAAGCGGTACTGCGGAAGCGGGATTGACGCGCGATTTTTAAAACTTGACGGGATACGAAACTTACGAAAGCTGTCACTGGCGCGAAGGCCGCAAGCCGCAAGTAGTGACGTGTCCGCCTTGATCCTGATAATTGCCAAGTCGTTTACTGAAAAGTCCTGAATACAAACTACGAAAATGTTCAAGATTAATATTTTTTTTTTTACCAAATTTCACTTTTATTAGTTTAGTAGTAGTATTATTACTTATAATTCTCGTGTTCCGTCTTGCTAAAGCAGAAAAAGGTTTTTTATTCAATGGATGCTAAATCATCCATCTTAATCCTGTATCAATCCCGCATTTGCCGCGTTGTTCCATTCGCGCGGTACCGCCAAAGAGTTGTTTACCGATGAAGTCTGGTTGATGTGAATTTCCACCAATCTTCCACTGACATTTGAAATGGAGCAGCTGATAAAAGTAAAAAATCTCCCATATCTACGACCTACGTGATCGTGAATGTCTTTTTAACCTCTCGACTCCCTCCTCCACCTTTCTTTTCTTTGGTGCTGTGTGGTGTGCATCGTGGCTTCCAAGTTCTGAAATTTTGATTTTAAATAAAGCAACGTATATACCGAAACAATAAAATAAACCAATTTTATTCCTCTGCTCAAATTTACAACTGAGTAAGTGAAAAAATTCGTAACTTTCAATTGTTATAACCTAAAACTTGGCAAAAACGAAAACTATTTGTGCCAAAGTTGTGATGAAACTTTTTATTTGTAGATAATGTCCAACGCACAAACCGATGATATCTGGATTACCAGAAAAATCTACGAAGATGCTGAAATTGCCCACTTTGAAAATTTGGCAAAAGTGAGTGGTTTATTTACCTAATATGTTCATTGAATGGAACATATGTAAAGATACAAATATGTAATCGAATTCCAAGTAAAATTTGGTAATTTAAATGAAGGTGGTAACTCTACCAGGAAACATACTCATAGAATAACTATTTATCTGAATAAGAATATATATTGTTCAATTTACTCTTATTGTTACTGAACCACAAATTATTCAGATAGTTCACCGGTGACTGAAACTACTGTAACCAGTCTTGCCAGGGAATCCTCTACCTCTTTTTTCTCTGTTCTTTCAAGAATTTGAATAGCCAATAAGAATACAGATTTTTTTTCTGAACAATTCAGAAAACCTGCACTGGAAAAGTGAAATGTATACAAAGATTAAGAATGTGGTGACAATATAAGGTTTCACTTCATATCATTATTCGCAAATAT
Source organism: Chrysomela aeneicollis (assembly GCA_029955515.1). Classification (NCBI taxonomy): domain Eukaryota; kingdom Metazoa; phylum Arthropoda; class Insecta; order Coleoptera; family Chrysomelidae; genus Chrysomela; species Chrysomela aeneicollis. The sequence goes on along the minus strand of JARUHQ010000015.1, from coordinate 15,227,828 downwards.
TCTCCAAAAAGTTATCGATTTCATCGAAACTATCGGCAGTTTTCTGTATTTTCGCAGGGTTTTTGGAGAGATGGATAGATATAATTGTTGAGTTCCGAAATTCCCAACCAGTACTGTTCAGTACTGTAGATCGTTCTGAAATTACTGAATTATACTGGTGGTATGGTAGCTTAATCAACCTGAATTCGTTCCTAAATTCAGTAATATCGGAACCCGACTAAATAGGGGGTGTCACGTTACGAAGTGTCAATGTCATCAATTGGAGCAGACATCTTGTTTTTTCATTGGTGGGGGCGCCGGGGCGCGCCAAATTCGAAAATGCCAAACCATCAAGGAGCCTGAAAGTTATTAAAATGGATGAATGCTTCATAAAATAATACATACACAGTGTTTTTTGGATCGATTGCTGATAATTTCTATCAAGCTTATAAAAACTGACAAGATCCATACAACCCTTCAATTAAGTATACAACTGAAGTTTGGTGTATCAACTGAAATTAGGTGTGTTTAGCCAACTTGTTACCCAGCAATCACTCACTTTCTTCAAGAACCCATTCGTCTAAATCTTGGCTTATTCCGTGACCCCCTTGTTTTAAGAACCCTGTAAAAGTCCTAATTCATACTACTATTGTGGTGTAATTTCACATCAAATAATACTTTACTATATCAATGGTGCAGGCCACATATTTACCTAGAGATTTCAATGCTATTATATAACTTATATAAAAAATAATTGTGGGATACTGGTTCTCTTGTTAACACATATTTTCTTTGGTATAGGCTGCCCTTACCCCTTTAGCAGGCGAAGTAGCCAAAGCCCGCCAACGTTTAATCGAAAGTAGAGATACTTTTACAGTGAGTAAATTCCACCATACAGTTCATATAGTATCTTCTGGAAGTATATTATTTTTATATACTTATGCTGGTTAAATTTGCAAACATCTCCAGACTTAACAATTTCGTTAGTGCTGACAAATTGCATAGGAGAATATTTATGTTTAAATGGCATGCGTTTTTATGGTCGTTTGTTTTTTGCTTTGGCAACATAGTTGTTCTGCTGTTGCTGGTTATTTAATGCTTTTAATTTTTTCAGTAGTTCCTGTTTAAATTTTTTGGACAAATGTTGAATACAGAATTTATTTAGAATCGTAATATTTTATTTCAGTCCACCGTAGCCTCAGCTTCAGTAGATATTGGGGCCATCAAAGTTATAGAAAAAAAAGTTGCAGACTTTGAAAAATGTAAGTTACTATCAATACCTTCATCCATCCTTAGGTAGTTTCTGAAACTATTCGGATCTTCCAGTCTGACTTCATCAAAAATTGTAGGCAGGACTCCCCTACCAATATGTATTCCTCTAGCATAGCTCCTTATTTTTTTTATCACTATGTATTACAAATACAGCACAAAATACCATATTGTTACGAACTGTGTTTCCACAAGACCGGAAGTCCTTATCTCAGCGGCGTGACTAGCCATGATTTATGACCTCGCGATAACATCGCTCGCCGACGAACCTTATTTGACAATAATAGCATGACTCATCATAACCGTCGCAGTTTCTGGAGAATGAACGGTATTTATATTGAACATTCAAGATTTCACGAGAATGAATACCTTGTGCCTATATAAAAGAAACGAGGAACGGTTCGGCACTGGCATTCAGTTTTAGTTTGGAAAGAGTTCAGTTTAGAAAGAAAGCTAGTATTGTGATCATTGAGATTTTTAAAGCGAATATCGATGTGATTCAATTAAGTGTTTATTGAGTTGTATTTCGAGAGTTGAAGTGAAATAAATTGTTCAGTTTTGTAATGAGTGTTTCAAATTAACGAACCCAAGTAGAAATATCGTAACATTTTAATGAATTTCAATTTAATTTTTCCTAGTGATTTTTCCAATCACAAAAAACCTAACTAATATTTTTATTCATCGAGTGACCAGGATTTCTTGACGTTTCAAATTATTTTAGTCAAACAGGCAAAAATAACGTCACATCAAACAAATTTGATAAAATTGTTGGACTGTGAGACTCGTACGCAGGCTACGGCTGTTGTGGACTCTTCAATGTTTATGCATTTAGTTATGTTAAATGTATTTTCTCTTCAAGAAACCGTGAATAAACATTATTATTATACAGTCTGTTCGTTGATCTCAATGTTTCTGTTTGAAGCTTTATTTCTTCTCGTCGCCAAATCTGATTTTCAATATTTTCAAACAGGAGGTCAAACTCTGATATTCATCTTTCAGTTCAACCTAAAATAGCATTATGAACTATACACCCCCAACCATGTATCTGTTTGATAACCTCATATTAAGAAATAATTCAGTATCAAAAGGATGATGTTTGATGTTCCAAAATCCAAATAACCCACCACTTTTTGTGTTTATTTCTATGATATATAATTTGAGATTATTCCTCCTGTTCCAATTGCAAGAGCAGTGTTGTAGCATTTTCTCATTATCTTCCAGCAATGAGTGCCATTTTGAAACACTTGGACGCCCTAGACATTCGTGTATCTTCCATAGAGCAGAATTTGAACCAGAACCGAGTAGTTCTCGAAACCAAAGGACCTGCCCCTACTCAACCATCACCTTCCTCGAATGGTGTCGCCCCAGATGAGGATGATGATGTAGATCTTTTTGGCTCGGACTCTGAAGGGGAAAGTGATGCCGCTGCTAAAGTCAGAGAAGAACGACTAGCGGCATATGCAGCTAAGAAATCTAAAAGTGAGATATATTTTGCTGTTGACACACTGAAATGATGAAACTATTATTCACACATTCCAAACGTGATTTTTGTTGATTTTCTTCTTGAACGATCTATACATTCAACCAAGGTGGATATAGGATGGTGAAACAGCTCTTCAATTGTTTCTGCGAAAAACTTGGACCGTTTGAGAAGGTACTAATATTTCCACGACTTGAAAGAAGATGGCGGTAAGATCGATTATCGAAGAAGATTTCTGTTGCTTACGTATTTCTGTGGTTCACATCTGACAGACGTGACTTGAAACGGCATTAAAACAATAAATTTTCGATAAATCTTGAATGAATATTGATATTTTGACTCTTCTCAATCATTTTTCATCTAGAACAGATGAAACTGATAAAGTATGACAGATGCACAGTTTCTGTTTTACCGACACAAGGTATGTCGCCATCTCTGTTAATTTCAGGAAATATTACTACAGTATGAAATCAAGTAGGCAAAGGTCTACAGTTTATTCTAGTGCTTGTTAATAGGAAGCTGTTTCACCATCCTATATCCACCTTGCATTCAACGGATAATAATGTAAATTTCCACGCAGATAAAATCGTATTTTCAAACTGCTGTCATCCGTCAATTGTCAGAATCAGAAATCACTGCTACTGACAAAATTTTGACAAAAATGTTTTCATTTCAGAACCAGTACTGATTGCCAAATCAAATGTTATTCTTGATATAAAACCTTGGGATGATGAGACTGACATGAAACATATGGAAGACGAAGTGAGAAAAATTGTTGCCGATGGTCTTTTATGGGGTGCTGCAAAATTGGTGCCTTTAGCTTATGGTATCAAGAAACTACAAATTTCCAGCGTTGTAGAAGATGACAAAGTATCCATCGATTGGCTAACTGAAGAAATCGAAAAATTGGAGGAATACGTGAGTTGCACGAACCCAGTTCAATTATTTGAGTGAACTATTTTTTTATTCTTGTTACAGGTACAAAGTGTCGATATTGCTGCTTTCAACAAGATCTAGAGTTCACATCTTCTAATATTCATTTTGTTTGAATACTATTTTGAAAATAAATTTATATTTTGAAATAATATCTCTCATTGACATATTCAACCTTTATTCTTTTAGGCTAAATTTGAGCGGATTTCTGAGTTACGAATAAAATAAAACAAACTGAATTTTGGCGCTTTATTTACAACTGGATTGTACAACATTATTCTAATACTATACACTTCGAATAGCTACCTATCAGTTTAATAAAAAAAGTTATTGTAAGTGTGTATCATCGATATATTAACTATAACATTAATAGTATATAACATAAAGAGGGTTAAATAAATAATAAAATTGCTTCTAAAATATTGTTAAACGCTTATGACGATGATAATATATGAAATTATGTATTATCGACACCATTTATTTTGAAGATCAAAGTGTGAGGGGTAGAGACATCTAAATTTCTTCCAATCAGACCCACCCCAAGTAGCAGGAGTTCACAAAGCTCAATATTGAAGGGAAATAGAATCGAATGTGTGTGCATGTGCTTCCGAGATTTATCATTCTTTTAACAACCACCACCACAAAACTTGCTGAAATTTCAAGTGGAAATTACATGTCCATACGAAGACACTCAAGTAGACTATGTTAAAAATGGAAAAGCCATGAATTGGACAAAAATTTTGAAAGTTTATCCAATTAAAAATATCAAACATTCTTTGAAATTTCAAATTATGTTTGACATTTTCAATTGGATAGTTTGAAATTTCAAATTATGTTTAATATTTTCAATTGGATAGACTATTTTATCTCTCAAAATACCATTATTGTTACTAAACAAACCGTGGCAACATCAAGTCAATTGAACAAAAAAATAAATAGATCCGATAAAAGGTTTGGGATTGTTCTTCAGAGACCTCAACAGACCTTAATTCAAATATACATGTTTTGTTGATGCAGTTCGTTTGGTTACAATTCTAGTATCTTATTTTATAGAATAATCTTTCCTAAGTTGAGAGTGGTGTATGTAGCATTGAATATGTGAAGTAGTTGTGATTTTCACAATGGATTAATCAACTGACTCCAGTATTGTATGTCAAAAGAAGGATCTTTTTGAAAAATTGGCACCGATTACATACCTATTAGTACTTGAAAAATTATTGGGACCCAAAGGGAAGGCAAATTCTGAAATTTCGTCAGTACATATATGATATGATCCTAAGTGATTTCAAATATAATATTCCTATTCATCCAGAACCAAGATACTGAAGAGGCGTTAAGATTCAAATTTTAGGAAAATTTTCAAATATGCTTTTTGCATATAACTACATTTTCCCTGCAGACACAGGTATTTCTCGAAACTACTTCAATAGGATGTTGTAAGATGGCGAACCAAATATCAGCATACAAAATTTCAGTTTACAAAAATTTCAAACATCCACATACATTAAAGTGGATTTAAATATCGAATTTGTAGAGTATGACTCCAGAAATAGATACTACAGTAAAGAATCTTCCTAATCATACACAATCTTGTGAGTTGTCGCAGTAATCTTCCTCGAGTTGAAGGTGGGAACAGGACAAGGTCATCTTTGAATTTTTACAAAATGACGATGCATTCACAATCAAACAAATAGGCGATTGATCGCTGTCCTTTTCTCATTTCATATAATTTTGTTCCATTTCTCATATGTCATGTTGAAAAACAAAATAGTTTTTTTTCAATCCTTGTGCTGAGTATTTTATCCTTGGTTTTGGTCATATCATAATCGAACATTTTTTCAAACCCTCTAGCCAACATAAGAATAGCTCAACTTGGGGAGGGATAGGCTATGGTATTAAAACGAAAAAGATATTAGGTATCTTCAAAAATATATCACCAATACATGAAATAAAAATATCTTTTTCAACACAGCTACAAATACGAATGCCTATCAACGTTGCAGACGCATTTCTTCATCAGTATTTATTTCATTTCAACATTTGATATGACTCTTACCCCGAAACATACAGTCCTGTTAAAATTTGTATCCTCAAATTTTACTGAAAAAAATAACAAGCGAATTGAAGTAAAAGTAGTGTCTAATGAGTATTATCAGTTGTAATCAGCTGCTATATACTGGTGAGTTCATCAAATTTTGAGAAAAACTCTTCCATTCATTCTAAAATTCATGGTCACATATTTTAACAAAATGTAATGGTTCTACAAATCCCATTCTCAGTTGGAGTACCGTTATATTTAGGAAAGTGTTGTACTTATGTTTCCTGATGAAATCTTCACATAAAAAAATGTTATATTTTTTTGAACCATCCACCTATAGCTGTCTCAATCAATGAATTATAAAAATATAATAGTGATAATAAATAATATAAACTTGCTGTTTCCACGGCAGAATACAAAAGTATTAGTACTTGAAATTTACAAAAAATATAGGTAACAAATTTCACTGTTGTAAATTCGTGAAAACTCAGACTTTGGATCAGAATATTCTAATCAAGAAAGCTGGCTTAGTGTTTCGATTAGTATTTAAAATTCGGTACCTATATAACGAATATTTTTCTTTGTTAAATGTTCAAATATTCAAAGAGGAATGTATCATACAAATGAAGGACTGTTTACTGCGTCCAAGATATGAATCAGGGTTCTGGATTCAAGACTTCACAAAAATGATTCCAAAGATGTATGACAGTCTTCAAGATATCCATGTTGTGCATCCTCATCTTAAACTATTATAAGATGCATTGAAATGAGCATATGTAAAATCCTGCTCAAAACAACATGAAACATGTTATTTTCTAAGATCTATTGTTACCAATTACTACTAAAATTATTACTCTATATTATTAAATAGGTACCTTCAAGTATTATTCAAGCATATAGTACACGAATAAAATAAAAAAAGTGATTAATCACCACTTAGGATCAGATATGAAATATTATTATAAAATGTACTATATCCTCGACAATATAATGGACGTTAAACATTTAGCTGTTTTTGTTTTGTTACATTCATATATATACACCCAAAGTATATAAGTTTTATGATTGAAGTATTAAAAGAAAATTTGTGAAACAGGCATAACCTCACACTGCTGGCAGTTTTTGGCAATAGTAGATCCACCCTTTCCTATAGTGTTTCATCAAGAAATAATAATCCAGTAAAATGTTCAAAATGATGGGGAATCGTCGAAAAAATCGGAAAGACGTACTTGCAATCGTGTGCGTTCAATAATTAGTATGTCCCCTAAACGTTTGTTATTGAAGCCTCACTACAAGCGGAAGATTCAGTCCCTAGAAGTCTGCCTGAGCTTTTCGGATGAGCGAATAGCAGACTCTCTCAAAACAATCGTCCATTACAGACATAACACTATTTTCAGGCGTAAAACTCTTTATTTGTTGTCGATCTATTGTACGAATTCGAATTCGGGGATTGCTTCGGTTCGCCCAGGGCGTATGAGCCTTCGTCTTTTTTACGCATTCGATAAACGATGAACATCACCACTAGTATAGCACATAGTAGTCCCACCACAGCACCTCCAATAACAGCTGAAACAAAAATATATAAATCATCGATGACTCTATTCGAATTGTGGATTACGTTTTTGTCCAAATTGGAAAAGTCCAAATTTGAGTGGGATATGATCTTCAGAAATATTTGTACTTCAACATACAGAAGATTCGAATTTGAACAAAAACCAATGAAGAAACATGATGTCTGCCAAAATTGATGACATTTTGTAACCCCCCATATTATAAGAACCCTGATGCAAGCAAGAATACTGATCAGAGAGTGGATCAGACAGGTGAAGTGTTGCTATCTTTGAGTACAGACAGTTGACTTTTGAAAATGGCAATATCTTCAGTTGACATTTGGTTCATAAATATTTCGGAACATTTCATATTTATGAGAATGGTCAGTCGACAAATAATTACGGCCGTATTCGCCGTATACTTTTAGGCTAAGCTAAGGATTTAAGCTCGCTTAACAATACGAAATTGTATGCTTTCAAAACGACCTTGAAGTCAAGCTTAGCTTAAAAGTATACGGCGAATACGGCCGTTAAACACATTTTCAGGATTTGTTTCCGAAAAAAAAAAACGGAGAACATAACCAACATTCAGGATTTATTGGTACTTTACCTAAATCAACATGACATGGGCAATTTGAAAATATCTTTATATATATATATTTATAAGTTTCGTCTATGCTGGGCTCAGGTCCGGTCGATTTGAGTAATAGTCTAGCTCGAGCCAGACTGTAAATGAGGTAGGGGTGGGCGATAATGATTGGAAATATCGATTATAGATAATCAGAATTTATCGATATTATCGGTATTATCGATATTATCGATGTTATCAAAATTATCGATATTATTGATATTTTTTTAATGTTTCCGATAAATCCTTGCTTTTTCAATCCTTCACGAGCTATTGAGACCAAAAATTCGATTGCTTGAATAATTCGATTGTATTGATACAGGATTCAGAAAATCAGAGGTGGGCGATAACGATTTGGAGATATCGGTTATCGATAATAAGAATTTATCGATAATATCGGAATTATCGATATTATCGATAATTAACGATATATCGATAAATTTGCCAACCCCCAAAATGACGTGACACAATTTCACGACGTCAACTCAAAACAACACTTGAAATTCGGATTCTTAAAATCAAATACAGGTGAAGAAATGTATCAATTATATGTTCAATAAGAAACAGTGATACTGAGTATAGTTCAAATTTGCTCTCTCAAGTATTATGATGAATGTTTCAAAAATCTATTTGGCTCATCGAATTCAGGTAAAAAAAATCTCACCACACCTGGTTTTTGCCTCTTTGCTGCTGATTGTTCATTATTCATTCACAGAAGAAGGCATGATTCAAATACATGTCCTTCAATGCTGCGATTGGCATCATTTGTTTCATTATTGATAAAATCTTACCTGCCAATATACCGGGCTGAGCAAAGAATGAAGTGGAGCGGTCGTCGGATTTCGGATTCATCCTGACGCTGGTATCCGTGGTGGTCTCTGGATTAGTATTTTCTGGCTTGAAGTCTTTCTTGTCGATGTCTACTTCGTCTGGAGGTAGTAGAACTCTCGGTACATGATCGAAGCTAGGATCGACTATATCTGAAAAGCACAAAAGACTAAGTATCCCAAAAATACAATAAACGAGAGAGAGGAGAAATGAATTCTATGATTCTATGCGAATTGACTCCTGAGTCCTGAAACATCTGAGATGTTTACAATAATCATACTTAATGGTGTTCTCAACGGTGCGTTTTTGGTTGGTAAGAACTTGGCGACAAAACAACTGAAAGCTCGATAAGCTGGATAAGGAATGGCGCCACTCAACAATAATCTTTTGAAATTTATAATTCCAACACTGGGACTTCAAATTTTCAACAGATCATTTTCCTTTCGCGGGGTTTGCACTGATAGGGTGTTGATGAATTAATTGAAACTTGTATATAGGGACAAAGCGCGAGCTCATAAAAAACGAATGCTCCGGTTTTACGCAGTTTTGTGATAAACCTAACCTCGACATTGACATAAGAGTAAGATGGTCAATCAAGATGAATTACAGTATTTGCGAAATGGTTGATTTTTGATCAAGTAAAATTTGGTATCACATTATTTTTATCATATCTAAAAGAAATAGCATGAATATCTTACTTGGTGGTTGGAACTTATTATTACCGGGATCATCCTCGTCATCTGGCCCAAAGCCAGACCCACTGGATTCAAGGTCATGGGTCACCTCTCCATGGAATCCACTACCTTCGAGTTCATCATCGCCTTCTTTGAAGATTAAATCGGCACTAGTACTACGTTGGTTGTTCTTGAAAACAAAAAATGCCAAGATAACATCTACGAAAACTTGAATGAGCCAGAAACATAACCAAGAGTTCCCATAAGGAGTATTTCCATGTATGATTGACAACCGGTGCACGGCAGACTGTTTTGGCTCACCAAGCCTCATCAGTTTGTGAATCTTTGCGAAATATTCGATATATTTCTGTTGGCTTTATTTATTGTTTTTTTTTTTTACCTAGATTTCAAATATTTGATTTTCGTGCAAGGAACCATACCATTTTTGCTATATTTAAACGTTTCAAGCATTACATGTTTTTGTTATAAGAACCAAGCACGTGATTTACGAACCCCGTGGACATTTTGCAACTAATTCTATCATATTATTGGTTTTTATAAGGAACTAAGTGTTTTGGTTCATTTTGGGAGCATTGAATAACATTTGTTTGTGTTCCAAAACAAGAAACCAGTAGGCACCAGTAACTAATTGAAAAAAAAATCCCTAAAATAATGTTTTTATTTACCTTAAGAGTACTCTGTATCATTTTTTTTACTTGTAGTTAAAATTATTTATCACATTTTAAAAAAGCCGAAAGTCTGATATATAAATAGTTATTGTTTCTTTGTTCTACATCTCCATCCAATTGTCATATGATGCCTACTTAATGCCGGTCACAGTATAATATAATTTTAAATGAGTGTTCCATGGTTCCTGAGTTTGATGAATTGAGTGGATATTTCCCGGACTATAACTCTTCTAGAAATGAAGGTATTACCCCCATAAAGTATATCGTGCAGTAATTATAGCTTTTCCACTATTTTTTGTTAATGATAATCAGATCATCAGATGAACCACTGCAATAACAACTTCTCGAATACGCATAAAACGAGTTTCTCATATGAAAGAGGAGCAAGCTCATCGTGACTTGGAATGGAATGCGTGGAATTCTGGGAATCCACAATTATAATTGTATATTTTCCGAGGGTTTCTAGCACATTCCTAACGCAACAAAATAGAGGAAAACAGCTTTAGGGTTTATGGAACCCTGTTCTGTCAAAAATATTTTACGAACTGAAATGACCTGTCGGCTTATATAAAGGGCATGAAATATAGGATGTTATGGCAAGACTTCAGTAAAATGGTATAAAAGGTATAAAACAGGTAGTTCAGAGGGAGGTGCCAAGGCTCATGGTCGTTTTTGTTTCCAAGCTAAGGCACTACATTACCAGAAAGTTACAATAGATACGCCATGTGCGAACATTTGGTCGACAGAAGCACTAAAAACGAACATGGGTACAATAAGAACTAATGGCTTATCTCGCTTCGTCATCCAATGATAAACATATTAATCGAAAAACAATGTGTTGACGTATACCTAGACAAAAGTTTACAGAATATACCTCTGTAAACTCTGCCTAGTGTTTTGTTATATTATGAATTCCTATAATAAACTTGGACGAACAATATGAAAATTATACTGGGTGGGAATGTTCCTGAAGTGATCAAATTTTAGTCGGAAAAAATAATGGTGCATATTGGGAATAATGAAATTCAAACAATAGTTGTTATTTTAATATTCCTTATATATTTAATTCATGAGGAAAATCCTCAAAAATACATGAAACCACTACACATTGTTCAGGTATCAATATTCCGAGGTGTGGTCGTTCTTTTTTTGAAAATATTGATACTGATATGTGTGTCCTGAAAAAATAATATATTTACATTAAATGAACAAAACATGTGAAACTGTGTAAAAGGTAATATCCATTGTTTGTTTAAACGTTTTGAATCGATTTAAAGCATCGTAAGATATTAATAACCGGGTTCGAGTATTTGAAAAGAACATACTGTCAACAATTTCAAAATGCAAAAAACATGCCAATTTAAATGTATTCATAGTGGAACCCTCGGTAAAACCCTCCAAGAATCGGTTAGCTAGTCGTATTTTTTAGTATTCTTACACTTGGGAATTTCGGAAATCGTCGGACAATTCGAAAAAAACAAACATAGATATTTTCGCTCATTCGAAAATTGATCATAATGCCATGAATTGAGAGTGGTATCGAATATTAAATTCTCCCTATTAGAAATATTTTCGAGCACAGGAATACAGGCAGGATAGTCCCATCAAGCCCTTTCATGCCAACATACAGTATAGAGATTGGATGGATTATTGAAAGAACATCCTACTCGCCACAAACGCTTCATTTCCAACTATTGTGTGGTATAATTGAATCATGATGCTTTATACTAATTTCCGATGAGTGCTTTTCAATAATCTAGAACAATAAACGGACTACGCGAAAGCATAAATGGGAATTGATTGAAAATTCTCCGCTTGGTCGGAATTATTGCAAACATTTCACGATAGGTAACACAAAACATTCATTTTGGAGCTGAGTGGGGGTTTTAGAGTTAGGTACGCAAATCCGAAATATTTTCAAACCAACTCAAACCCCCAAGGAATGTAACTTTTCTATCATTCAGAATAGAAAAGTAAGATGGGTGATCCACCCCTGAAGGAGACACCTGTCGAACCAGCGTTTTTACACATCTGTCGAATCGATCAAATTTCGAAATTTTTTCAAGGATTCTATAGCCAAACAATAGGCTTTCAGCAATAACAAGTGCAGATTAAATAAATGGAGTATAGAAATAGGACATGATCATTGACCATGCCATAATCCCAGTCAGTGGCGTACTGCTTACATTTCACTATGTTTTCATAAAAATAGGTATAATGGTGATTTTGGTGTTTATCATGAACAAAGATATAAACGATACAAGAGATGCAAATATTGCGAGAATAGTGATAAGAGCATGTCGAGTTTTCATACATACTCACTGCGAGATAATGAATCTAATATAGCTTTCTAGTGCTAAAATTATTCACCCAATTGTTTGAGCACTAGATCTCAAAATATCAAAACATTCTCGTACGCTGGTGAATTCCCTACAACAACGAGCAGTCAGAAGAGGACTATTATGAAGATGACAGTGCATACTTATGTAACAGTCCGCTCAGTCTTTAGGCCAGGATATTCACCTATTCATTCGATCACTTGTGAAATGCGAGAAATCGAGAAAAAACATCACACCCCTGTCTAGAAGCCGAATTCATTTATTATCCATACAGATTTTGTAACCTTATTGCATCTTATAGATGATATATGAAATATACCGTGTCTGCCATGAAGTTGGCTATACATATGGGAAACAAATTTGTTGTTGATATTTCTGAAAAACTCTAAAGTCGGTTCGTTTCGGCATGTCTGACAACTAAAAAATCCGTTACGACTTATATCACCTGACCTTATTGCAATTTGCATTGGTAATGAAATAGCCGAGTTTTTGTGAACTCAATATATTTCTGTCTCTTTTTCGAAAATGTAATAGAAAGAGAAATGTATACACTGAGTGCGCACTTGTGTTTCCAATGGAAATTGCTATGAGATTTGGCGGGAATTTTAATAAAAAATTGTCAGTGGTACCAAAAAATGGGTCATTAGAATAATATTTGTTTGAGGAAAAGAAATGAAGTAGTGAACAAAAATCGTCGAACATATTGAAAAGTGTATCGGAGAATTAGGATGATCATCCTGAATGATAATTTATCATTAATTCTTCCCAAAAATACCATAATAGTAAATTTTTTGATGAAATATTGAAAAAAAATCGGACATCCTGTGTTTTATAATGATGAAAATCGGTACAGGTATGTTCCTGATTCAGAATCCATCATTTTCTTGTGAAAAAAATCCCTTATAGTAGGTACTTTTTGGAAAATGAGTCTATAAAATTGGTCGCAGTTGGCCACGATAACAGCCCGAAAATATAATAACTCTGTTGTCGGATAGACATTTACCTATATTAAACAAAAAAGTTTTTCAAAATCGATCAAATAATAACGATTTTACAGGGGTGGTAAGTCCTTAAGTTGGACACACTGTACATATATGGAGCTATTTCATATTTATATTATGTATTGTTGCATTTCTAAATGTTTTAGTGGAGTTGTCCAGTCTATACTCGAGTCTAGTGGAGAGTTCGGATTTATCATCCTAAATAATAAATGGATACATTAGGTATGAACTCGGGTATGAATGATAATTCTCTGGTAGACAAGTAACAAATATTGTCCAATGATTCCAGAGTGTCGAGAAAAAACGTCATGACTAGTTAATATTCATTCAAACGATACGAAAATCGTCAAAACTCTTTGATTTATTCAGATGCTTATGGCAAATCAGTTGCACCCTTTATACTTGCAATGAAGTATGTCTGGAAGCGAATCGATTTTTTAATTTCCATCATGTTCCACTTGAGGATAGAAGCTATTAAATCGAACGATTCTTTGTTTGCACATCATTAAGTTCCTGGACAAGGTACTTTATTATCTCAACGTCTCCTTTGAAAATTTTGTTTGGTCGTTTCATTCCAGATGCAATATTGTTCGCTCTATTTTCATATAGAATATTCTCATGATAAAAATCGTGGTTCAGTCCAAATCCAATAAGTACCTCAGCAACTCAAGAATGTACACATTGGAAACCTTTTGAAACATGCCGAAGATAATTGATAATAAAATCATAAGCATCTTGGGACATTGGCTCATTCTTATGCAAAAAAAAACCTACTATCATGATAGTCTGACGCTGTTTCAGTACAGAAAAACACAAGAGGTTTTCAATTTCTGTATTTCAAGTAATGTAGAATGTATAGGTGAAGAACCATTTCTGCAATTCGTATTGATAGTGCATATAAACAAGAATTCAGCGGATTAACAAAAAAAATATGGTATATATTTTCCGCAATGAATAATAAAAATAATGATGCTCAAACAGTATTGTATACCTAAGTTAACCTTCAAAACCATAGGCAATAAAAGTTACCTCGTTCCTATAGCGAGGACAAATATTGATGAATGAATCCTTTCCTTGAGACTCAACAAATACTTATACTTACTACAAAGGAAAGCAAATTCATTCAACTGTATTATAAGTACTTATTTATACTCTGCTGCAGGATAAGATATTCGTGCTAGTTTGTTTCGGATATGGAAAGAGTCCGAGCATATGCGGCGGAATCAACACTAAAATCATCATTCAATAAAAAGTCTCCCGAGTTCTGTGGCTCAAAATAATTCTAAACTCTCTGGAATTGCCTGTTTTCAAATCGTTGGTTTACGAAAGAAAGAGTTTGGAACTTACTGTGTAATCTTTCAATCTGAGGTATGGAATTTAACTCTGTGTTTTTCAACAAATGAACCTGAATATCTTATTCTGAAAATTATTGTTAATCTCATTCACCTACAATTTTATCATGTGTTTGTTTTTTGCTATTCGTTTATGTAACTTCTCAGTTTGAGATTTATCTGCATATAGCTGTCATGCATGATGCATGATTTATTTTACACTTTAACCAATATTCAGCTTAGGCTAGTAGCTCCATGAAGACCAAAGCAGGTGGTGAGTGCGTCTGATGAAATGAGAGGCACCATAACCAATTTTTCTCCTTGTTTTCACATTTGAAATGTCACATCACATTTTCTAATTTCATCAGGAACAAAATTAGGATAACACCTCGGATAACACCAATACAGATTGTTGAGATTTATTTCGGGATACGGAAGATGCGGTCAATACCAGAAATGGTGTTTTCTTTTTTGCGAGTTTTTTTTTGACCTACATATTGTAGATATTCTCTATATGAATATATGATGAGATTTCTTAACCTTATTCATCAAGTCATTTTGATAAATAATTACATGGTGAATATAACAACGGCATAGGCAAATATAGTAAATAAAGGTCATAACACATTGATTATCTACTTACCTTCTTAATGTAATGGGCCATCATTACCATGTTCATATTCAAAATTTTGAATCGACTATGCGACCATTTTCTCGGCTTATCGCAGATATCGCAGATATCTCGATAAAAATTATCAACCGAGTTATGAATTTTGATATAGGTAAGCATTTCTCAGATTGCAGTATTGGCACAAATTATTATAATGACTATAACTCTAGTTGAAGAGGTATAAATAATTCCTTATCTACAGTAGAATTAATAACCAGATATTATTGATTCGCCAACATAGAGAAACGTTCCTGGATTTGTATATGCATCCAGGTATAACCAATGGCCTTATGATAAATACGAATGCCAGCTGGTTGAAAAATACAGGTTATTGTGCCGCTGACGAAACATAACGCATATTACGCAACATCAAGATTTAAACCATCCTGATGTATAGAGTTAAAAAAAACAAATACTCATGCAAAAATGTGCCAAGAAAAATACGGCGAAATAATAAATTATTGGCAG
The DNA here is from genome assembly GCA_029955515.1 of Chrysomela aeneicollis. Lineage (NCBI taxonomy): Eukaryota > Metazoa > Arthropoda > Insecta > Coleoptera > Chrysomelidae > Chrysomela > Chrysomela aeneicollis. The sequence continues at coordinate 15,211,951 of JARUHQ010000015.1, read as the reverse complement.
GTGAGTACTTCTGATGGTTTTACTCACGTGTTGATAGGTAAAAGATAGATAGATGAAGATATGACAGTCCTAAAATGTACTGTCAGTTTGCCGAAATCTGGAACCAGCTATGGGAAATACGTTCGCGATGGTTGAGAGAATGTAGAGCGGGAACAAGGAACAACAGGGACATGGACTGATCAATAAAACTGCGCAGCATCTCCCGTTAGGTAAACTGGTGGAATTTTCACCTATAGGAATGTACAGGGTGAACTGTGTTTCGCACTCCCATGATTATCATTTTTTCACACTGTCTACTGAATGCGTCACATATTCACCAACTTTTTGTTAATAAGGATCCAGATTCATGGATCTGAAAAGGAGGACCCCTCACGATTCCTCTAATATGTTGATTTCAGACAAAACAATTCCTCTGAAGTCCTCAGGATTCGTGCTGGGTATTATCATTAACAATATACCTCGCAATATATCCTACCGTGGGATGATCTAAGTATAATACTTTATTCATTCCAAAATGTGTTTATTGGTCGGAGTTCAAACCGGAAAATATACAGTGTCACACATAAAGTTCGCGACATATGGAAGTTTTTTTTATTAATAGATATAAAGAAAATTTTACTTCGCTGTCAGTTTGTGCTTGAAAAATGAGTAAAATACAGCATCTTTGATTTTTTCATGTGCTACTCTAAACCTGTCAAATTTGACATTTTTTGAGGATTTTCGATTTTTTTTTTGGAAATTTCGAAAAATGCCAGAGAAAAAAGTTGCTCAGTTTCCAATTTTATACATTCGTACCAAATTTGGAGCATCTACTGTCACTTCGACTTTTTTCCATTTTTTTAATTTTTCGAATCTATCGATTCGAACGAAACATGCATCTCCAGAAATTCGTCTTTGTTTTTGCAAAGTTCATCTAGTTTTTTCATTTCATTGTTAAACTGATTTGGATATTCAATGTATGGACGTTAATATGTCAGTAATCGAATGAACGAATTTCTCTTCATTCTTATTACACTCGTATTTCTTTTTTTGATAGATTTTTATCCAGTTTGATTATTTTTCTGACCAATAATTCAGTTACAAACAAACCCGAAATATCATACTTTTCTGTAAACTAAACAATGACCTACAGTTTCATAACTATTCAAAAGACTTTCGTTCTAGCGATTTGTACTAGATATTACATAAAATGTTGTGCTTTTAAACAATACAAGACTAATGCAACATCTCGGGATGAAAATAGTAGGTACTGATCAAATCGAAATAAAATTTTCACTTAGTAGTAGTCGAAATCACATCATTATATAGTTCAAATTTGGAACAAATGTATAAAACTGGAAACTGAGCAATTTTTTTCTGTCATTTTTCAAAACTTCAAAAGAAAAACTGATTTTTTGAGGATTTTCGAAAAGAATGTCAAATTTGACAGGTTTAGAGTGGCACATGAAAAAAGCAAAGATGCTGTATTTTACTCATTTTTCAAGCACAAACTAACTGCGAAGTAAAATTTTCTTTATATCTATTAATAAAAAGAACTTTATGTGTGACACTGTATGTTTTGGTCTAATCAACCCGTTTTCTAATATTCAAGTACCAAGTGGTTGACTTCCACATTTTTTCAGAAAAAAAAGGGATTGTGTTTACATCCGTTTCTTCAGAAGTATGTTTGAAAATGTCATTACATTTCAGGTTTTCCTACTTTTCATGGAAATTGCACATACACACTTCATTCTTGGCACAACTGTGATGAGCATTAGTACGAATATTAATCAAGAATTTCGAAAGTGGGTAACACACAGCCTAAAAATAATCACTACAATAAAAATTCCTATATCATTTTTGATACTAGGAGGAGGACATTAATAAATTCTATTTGTTTAGACAACGAAAAGTAGTGTAGCTTATTTTCGGTGAAAAATATATTAACATTGTAGTTTTATCACGTAATAGGCAGTGCAAAATATAGATATCACGCAGGAAAAACTTTGTTCTAATATAATATCACCACATCGTATTACATGTGAAAACGATAACTTTTCCAATCAAGAAATCACTTGCATTTCATCAGATACATTATTTCACCAACCATCAACCGATTTATCCTTCGAGCAAACTGACATACCCTGTAGGTTTGTTTCGACACCAATATTTATCGAACAAGCATCAATAACAATTCGAAATATCTCTTACAAAACTATCAGAGCAATCGTTATCGAAATAATTTCCGAGATAAAGTTCATTCTGATTACTATAGGAAACAGTGACATACCTACCTAATCGAGTTCGGAAACATAAAATCCATGATAAAACCAGCAGATATACAGGGTGTTCCCTTCAGAAAAGAAGAAGAAACTGAGCTCGGGTGAAGCGAATCGATATGAGATTCACGTATAATGAATTCAATTAATTCACAGTACAAGATGACACTAATAAAAAAAGCAATAGGTTCATTCGTAATGTGAATTTTATTCTGCATAAGTATAGACGGAAGTGGATCCTTCACGAATGCAATGACGCACTGTATATATTATTCTATAGTATATTCATGCTACATTCAAGCAGCATTGAGATCATCTCTCAGTTACAATGACTAGATTTAAGGCTTATTCATTAATAGTTGAAATTTATTTCACCTTTTACAGTATAATCATCATTTTTGTTTTACATTCAACGGACTGATATTTTTTGATAAATGCGAGAAGTTTAGAATAATAACTTTGAGGTATCTTTAACATTCAAACATTTCATGACACCATACCATGAATATTATAATAATCCATAATTCTCTAGTAGGAGGTTCAAATTTATTTGCTGTTTCTGCTACATGACGAGGTGCCTAAAGGTGGGTACAGACATGTAACAAAACTTCAACAAGTGTATCAATATGAATACATCGTCGCGTATATTATATTCTAAACATTCTGCCGTTTCGTCTTCACTAAGGAACAATTGTCTTTTTCTTGTGTGCAATGGAGGTTGCTGCAGCAGCTTACATTTTTATGCATTACTTCGTTAAGACAAATAAAAAAAGACGCACAGAAAGACGCTGGTGGCAGGCCCAGTTGTATACTACTAGAAAGTTGTACAATGGAAATCATTTGCTGTTGGATTCAAAATTTCAGGCAACTAGTGGCATTTACAAAAATTTCACCAGATTTCAAGTACATGATTAATTTAATTTGACCCAAAATAGCACGAATGAATGAATGAAACGCAAAATAAATCGCAACTGTGTAACGCAGTCCTGTCCAGACATGCTAACAAATGGTGCAACGTCAGTGCAGAGGTGGATAGATAGACTGGTGAATTCACTTCCTATCCTGTGACATGTCCCAAATCTCTTGATTTCGCCTACTTCGATAAAACGTGTCTAACGTGACATTGCGTGGGTCAATCTCGCTAAGTGAAGCCGCGATTTCAACCAATTTTACAGGTTACTGCAGGTGTCAATGCAAAACTATGAATATTTGATTCTGAATGACTTCTAAATCGTTTCTAACAATTCCATGAAGCCATTTTACAATGAGTTTGATGCGAATATGTATCGAATATGATTGAAAGAAAATTCTTCAAATACCTATCGAAAGTATCGCCATCTAGTGTTGTACATGATAACCCCACGTTATGAGCTGAAATTCAATTGTTTCAAATCAAGGATTTGTCTGCTGAAACAATTGAAGAGTAGCGCCACCAGGTCTTATTTCCATCATTGTCAGTGCGTATCATTTCTTTGATGCGGCGTCAAAAAGTCTCCATACCAACGCCACGACTGCGAACTGCGCGACTGCACTGCGATTTGACCAATCACAGGCAAGACGTCAAATTAGAAAGCGCGAAAGTTAACTGAATTTCAACTTTGAACAGCAACTGTGCGACGTTTCAACGCTGTTTATAACATTTGGTAACCTCACAACTAACCTTATACCAATATCAAAGATTAGTGCCTAGTGGTCATGCAGTCGTGACGACGACGTTGTACTGTCAGATGATACGAAGTTTTGTGACATGTCTGTACCCACCTTTAGATAAGTCAGTCACTATTTTCAATCATGCAACAATGCAAGAGAATATAATTTCGTTTTCAACAATATACCCGAGAATGTACCTATAAGGTATAGGCGAGCGTTTTTTCAATACTTCCGCTCACGAGCGCAAATGCTGTCACTTTTGTCAATTTTGAGTTGATATCTGAAAGCGCCAAATGCTACTTTGTTAATCTGTTGTAGAAAAATCTACTTATAGCTCGACTTACACGTAAGCGTTTCTGAGGTTCTCAATGGGCAAAATCACCGAATATTTGATGAAATTATAAATCTCGCGTTCAATCAACTATTCGCTATGTTCTTAGGCGATAGGGTGATAAAATAGCCTTGAGTAGTCACCAGGTTAGTCTTGAAATGAGGTCGAAAAAATTTTGAACACTTTCAAGGTGGTCCTGCTGGAGAACAAATAGGAACAGAAATGACTCACTTCCTCAACAATTCAGACTTTTTTGTTCAAGGGTACAGATATTGGTCATATATATCATATTTTGTTTATAGAAAAGGCACGAAAATTGAATTCCGCCTGTTTTATCCATTATGCACGTGACTAAAAGACGTGATTCATCTGCAATATGAATGTACAAGCATGTTTCATCTACTCTCCATAATCTATCATTGAAATCTATATTCAAGAACCTTTGCAAGTACAAAGAGTAAATTATGTTTCCCAGAGCTTCTAGCAAAGTTCACCAACTTATTACTGATAGGTATGACGAAATTATACTAAATGAAAATATTTTCCAGGAATAGATGGACCAGTTCTTGACCTCCATCAAGCAGACAAACTTTGAATATTCTGAATTTTACTACGCCAAAATTTGAAGCTAATTCCTCGGCATTACCCTATTGCAATTTTTTGCTTATAGTACGGGTCAACCGAGGGGGTCAACCTTCAAGCTAACAGAACCACACTTTACAGAGAAATTTCATGAAAAATCCAAATAGACCATGATTTAAGGTTCTTTTAAGGCTCTCATCCAAGGCTCTCATTCAAGCCTATTGCCGAATTATTTGCGGTACAAGTGTGAATGTGCTAGCTGAATTAAACATCAAGATGAAATTTTTAAATACAGGGTCTTCCAATACGATTAAAAACAAGGAATAAGACTCGGAATAAGAAAATCTAAACGGCGATTAGCTAGATTTTTGGTTCAATCAGGTTTCATTATTCCCAGACCGCATTTTGAGCCCCTGTCGTCAAGCTGTCTCGTCTGAATTTTATATTTGATGCCTGCCGGAAGCAGACAATTTCAAAAACAATCACTGATTAATTTAAGAAAATAATTTGAGGCCACGAACTCAATTTACTATTAAGTGTATACATATATCGGGTAGTCCAAATCGGTCCAAATGGTTTCAATTTCACAATTACATTGAAAAAAGGTCTCATTATGTATCCAATTGGAAGAAATCAATAATAACATGAAATAATCAGTTGATTAGAACGCACAAAAATAATGTTTTTCTCAATCTGATGGATATACTTGTTCAGTTCATCGAAGGAAAATATAGGCATAATAATTTACAAAAATATTCAACAATATGTTTATTATTTCTGTGCTGGACCCTCGATTTTTTCTATGATGAAAAAAGTTTTTTTTGATTTCGATTTTTTCGATTGGATAAACGGATTCTATAGAAAAAAATAAGCAGATTGGTATGAGCGAAGTTGAAAATTGGTCCATCCGCTCGAAAGTTATGGCGATTTGCTACATTTTTTCTATGATGAAAAAAAGTTTTTTTTATTTCGATTTTTTCGATTGGAGAAACAGATTCTATGGAAAAAAATAAGCAGATTGGTATGACCGAAGTTGAAAATTGGTCCATCCGTTCGAAAGTTGTGGCGATTTGCTACATTTTTTCTATGATGAAAAACATTTTTTTTTGATTTCGATTTTTGCGATTGGATACACGGATTCTATGGGAAAAAATAAGCAGATTGGTAGGAGCGAAGTTGAAAATTGGTCCATCCGTTCGAAAGTTATGGCGATTTGCTACATTTTTTCTATGATGAAAAAAAATTTTTTTTGATTTCGCTTTTTGCGATTGGATACACGGATTCTATGGGAAAAAATAAGCAGATTGGTATGAGCGAAGTTGAAAATTGGTCCATCCGTTCGAAAGTTATGGCGATTTGCTACATTTTTTCTATGATGAAAAAATTTTTTTTTTGATTTCGATTTTTGCGATTGGATACACGGATTCTATGGGAAAAAATAAGCAGATTGGTATGAGCGAAGTTGAAAATTGGTCCATCCGTTCGAAAGTTATGGCGATTTGCTACATTTTTTCTATGATGAAAAAATTTTTTTTTGATTTCGATTTTTGCGATTGGATACACGGATTCTATGGGAAAAAATAAGCAGATTGGTATGAGCGAAGTTGAAAATTGGTCCATCCGTTCGAAAGTTATGGCGATTTTCCTTCTTACGGATTTAGATCTTAGATAAAGGAGGGAATAAAATAGAAAAATACCATCAGATGATATATTCGAATTCCCCCGTAATTCCCCCGGAATTCCGAGTATTATCTACAATTAGTTTCAAAATTCCATCATTTGTTCAAATCTTGGTTCAAATTGACATATTTCTTCCGGAGGAATTCCGGGGAAGGGAAATCCGGTGAAATATGAAATATTTAGGAACATCACACACAAAATCATTCGGGATTCCCGAGAGAATTTCTGAGTTCAAGATAAACTTCAGACCTAGCTCCAGAGTGATCTCACTAAATATTACAGAATCTGAATAATACCTAATTATATTGATATCAAAATTTCGTAATTTGTCATCAGTAAGGCTATAGGCTGTATTGTATTATATCGAAATCCTCGTTGGAAACAGAATATATCATCTGATGGTATTTTTCTATTTTATTCCCTCCTTTTTCCAAGATCTGAATCCGTAAGAAGGAAAATCCAAGTAAAACATTTTTATTCAGAAAAAATTCAGCAAATCTAGGGTGTGAACTGTAAATCATCATATCTATCGAACACATGATTCAATTTACATAGGAACATACAGGGTGGTTCACTACTAGCGCGACAGAGATTTGAAGCGAATCTGCAAAACTTTCAAAGTTTTTCTCATTTCAGTAGTTCGTACGTTGATAAAGGGTAAATTTTGAAAGTATTTCGAAATAAACAGGATTTTCCAAAAATTGTAGCACATAAAAGTTATATTGTTTCTTATGGAAGTCCATGTATTCGGGTGAATTTTTTTATTCTCCCTGAAAAGCTTATTTCATCGATTTATATCACACTTGGGGTATAGGGAGAAGATATATGGTTTGGAAAATCAAGATTCTTCAGCTTTATAAATTTTTTTGTGTCAGAACTATTCATTAATGGTCAAAACCCCGGTCAAAACGGTTTAAATGTCCCTATCCTAACTCTTGACCTACTATTTAATGATATTTAACTGAATCACATATGGGGGGGTTCAGAATTATGAACCACCCTGTATTTTTTTCATTCGAATATAAATAATTGATGGCGAATAAAAAGTCAAGATAGGGACATGTTAGCCGTTTTGATCAATAATGAATAGGTCCGACACAAAATATTCCTTAAGTTGAAAAATCTCAATTTTTCACACCCTATATTTCTGTAATCGTTCCAGCTAGACCCCAAGTATGATAATAAAATCAGATTTTCAGACAGAATCTGAAAAAGCAATAAAATATAGGGTGTTCCAAAAGAAACAAGATGATTAACATTGATATGCCACAATTTTTTGGAACATCCTTCCTGTACATTTCAAAATAATTTTAAAATAAAGCCTTCATATACAAACTACTAAAGTTACAAAATCACAGTCAGCTAAAATTGTTTTTTCTATAAAAAAGACGGGAATGAACTTATCGATGAGTGGTTAAAATAATTTATTTAACATTTTTAGTGAGAATTTATCAGATTTTCTTGAACATTTCGTATTTTATTGGCGTAAAAAAGAAAGAAATTTCCCGGAATTCCCCTGGAATTCCTATCAATTGTACACCGGAATTCCCATGTGGTCAACCCCTCGGCTGGACCTCTCCTGGAATTTTTTAACCTTTTCATAATTCAAGGCTAATTCTTTACCCTATTGCAATTTCTCAACTCTTCTCTCTTAAAAAAAATCGTGGGTTCTGCTAGCTTGACGTTAACATAGAAAAATCACTTCTAAAACAGGGAGGGAAAGATCTGTTTTCACCAAGGTTTTCACCATAATTCAAAGCTCTTATCCTTATGCCTATTTCCGATTTCTCGCACTTAATTTTTTTTAATAGCGGGTTTTGCTACCTCAAGATCAAGTGGTTGATCGAATCAAAATTGGAAGATTAAAAACATCTTCGGGAAGGTGACATGTTTTCAATTACCCACTCTGTATATAAACGTATGAAGCCTCCACCCCTCATCAATAATACGCCTCTCGGTGGCATACTTGTTGCCGAGTGGTATCCAATTTTTCATTCTGTCTTAAACAGATTCCGAAATAAATTGATACATCCCTGAATAAATTGAGGATAAAAAACCGAGTAAAAAGCCCAACCGTTCTAGAACGAAATTAAACTCCACGTCCAACTCCAAGTATTGGAAAGAAGGGTAAGAGGGAATTAAAAGTATTTTTATTCGTTTTTCTAATTTCAACTCTATTCAAATATTTCTTGTCACTCCTCATTTCAGATCCATCCATGAATTTTCCTTTGACTAAAAACTGCTCAACATACTTCATGGTTGTGGAGAAAATACAGTGTGTTACTCATTATTGTAACAAAACTTCTTCAGGGGCAAACAAAACATATCCTAACACCATAACCTCGACCATAACCATGGAGACCATAGAGTTAGCTCATATTCACAAATAATACGAAATTGCACATTATAAAAAAACAATATTATATTCAGTGACTGTATCTCAATAATAGCCAAGATAATAGCTTAGAAATCGGAAATATTTACATAATATAAACGATATAGCGGCCTATCAAATATAAACTACCTCGGATCATTGAAAATTTCTCAGAAATTTCGCACATCAAAATTTCCGATGATCCAATAATACATCTTGGCTAGAATAACAACTACTTCAGCAGAAGGTGGCTAAGTATATTTTGATATCACCCACTGATGTATATTATCTTTACATTTTGTCCAGTGTGAACCTTTGGTGATACAAGGTCAACTGAAAGGACATGTGATGCGAGAAAATAATAAATGCGAATAAACATATTTATAGGAGATTTAAAATTACAAATTTGCACCTTGTTGCATTTCAGTAAAAATAATTGATCTTTCGAAAATTGATAGCTATGTCGTTTCAAATAAGAGTGAATGGTGAAACCTCGGGCAAAACAAAGAATTACGAATGCGAGTACAAATGATAATTCTGAGGGATTAAAAATGATTCCAAATATTGAAAATTAACGATCGTTATATGGTAATTACTGCTAATTACTACTAGTTTATTATTCCATTGGCGATGTTTTTCCTCTCAATATGAAAAAATGTGGACTTCTTGACGGAGATTTTTTCTTAAATGTCTGATGACACCATTATTCAAGGCCGAGCTAAAGGCTCTCATCCCATATTTTTGATTTAGCTAGCGATTGTTGAGGTAGCAGAACCAAAATTAGAGAGAAAGTAGGTATATGGAAAATTTAAAACCTAGGTATACCATACATAAGGCTATTGATCAATCTGCCTTTTGCCCAATTTTCTCTGGTCTCTACACTCCTACAATAGATTAAGCAGAAACTATTCAATTATAAAAAAGTCAAATCTCCATTATGATACTTCAGAATATCAAATATGTCCATCACTTCCATCAAAATGTTGTGGTATACCTAAGTGTATCTTCATTCACCCTATCTTACCTGGCCACCTTTGTAATTTTCCTAATGACATACTACAGGAAATCATAGAGGAAAGAGTAGGACTCATTCCTGGTAATTCAAAATTCCCAAGTTTGCAAATGCCTAGCAATAACCATAAAATATGAGGATCTTCAGTTCTAAGTAAAAAAGAATATAAAGATTTAGTTAGTAGGAATAGTAGGCAGACATGGTAAGAAAGCTAACTTTTATGACAATCATAGGAGTAAAAAGCATAATTTCAAATTTTTGTTGAGAACGTCCAAGCAAATTCGGTCAAGAGAATGGAGAATGTTTATTTTGAGGTTCATTTACCTACTGTGGGTGGTAGGTATCAATCCATCCTTGGAACAGTAGGTAAATAGAAGCAGGTAGTACATACTTTATGAGGATAAACATTGCAGCTATCTTGAAAATGTACATAGGTACTTATATCTATTCATACAGAAAAAAATGTAATAATTTCAAATCTCTCTATTCAGTGGGGGACTAAATTTTGGAATACTTAATAATAAATGAGTTTATGCGACATAAACAAAATGAAGATCCATCAAATAAAGATATACAAACAATTACACAGCTCTATTTACAGACTGTTCTAAGAATAGGTAACTATAATATTCTTCTAGAAATTTTCAAGATAGTATCTGAATAGATAATGCATCAAAAACTAGGTATCTTGTAAGAAGGTAGGTAGGTAGTTAGGCAATAAAAATGTAAATATTTGTAAATGATATTCATGTAGGTTTAAATTCATGAAATGTTTAGAAACAACAATCAATCAGTCAGTTCGAGTTAATAGAACTGTATTACGCATTACCTTTGATTGAAATCACCAAGTAAGAAATGCATGGCAATAATTGCAGTCGTTTATCCAAAAGGATACATTGGTTCCTCACGGAAGAAAACAGTATTTTAACGATTTATTACCTGTGCTGCTGTCGCAAATCCAACAAGGATCGCCCAACATAGTATTGTTTGTATCCTAAACTGCATCACTAAAAACAGTATGAAGACTTTGAATCCCAATTTCAGTTATTGTAACTTATAATAATAATATGGCACGGCACGACACACACAACACAACCCACAACTATTGCATTGAGTGAGTACACTGATCAATCGCCCAACTTGACTACTTATAGGGCGCATGCGCAACCTCTGACTCCGCGCCATGATTCAAAATATTATACAGCAACAAAAATTTAGGAAATGAATAACCAAATATTTTTCCAAATGTAACTAAGAGCATACGATAAAAGTGATTCATAGTCATTCTGAGATATTCATCGTTGAGCCTACGATTACATTCCTTCCAGTCATATTTCAGACTAAAGATGATTTATGTTTTTTGGGAAATAACTTCACAATAGGTAGGTTTTCATTTGTTTTAAACATTATCGAAGTATTTGTTGCCTTCTGAAGGATTGCGAAAAATCGAAAATGTTTTATTAATTTTTATCAAATAAAATCTTCATAGAATAAAAACAACAGAGATCTCCTGTTATTGTACTGATGTACTGTGGCTAGGCCATGTGCTGAATGCATTCTGGCTTTTATTGTTTTGTTACTTTGTTAGTCCGCCCAACGTGACATTAGACATGGTCTAAGTTGGAAATGTAGGAAATAGAAAACATAACCACAAAAATTACAACTTTTCTAAACAGATAAAACTGACCGACGACCTGACGACGAACAAAGTCAAATTCGGGATCTATTGTAGGATCGAAGATGAACTCCACCAATCTGTACGTTACAACAACACGAATAATAATGAAATCTGATCCTAAAAATCCAAGTTCATGGCAGGACCTCTACAGACTGGTACCTTACTTGAGAAATTCCCTATGTTGTGTTGTTTGTTCAAATCTGTTAGTAGACCCCTTGTCACCAAATATAGCACAATGTCAGCATCACCTCTGTAGACGATGCAAAGGAGGTCGAAAAAAAATTAAACCTGCTTGTGAAGGGTGTAAAGACTGTCAGGATTATTCAGAAAATAGAAGATTGCGAATATTAATGCAATGTTATCAAAAAATGTGTAGCTCCTTGATCAGTTCACAGTTATTCACAAGTATTACTCAACAAGCAGCAGATCTAGGTACAGGATTCCAAAGTGGAGCTAGTAATCTAATACTATTGATAAAAGAAGGGGCCGCATTTCAAGATGATTACAAAAGCAATGGTGGTTTGCCTGAATCTGCTTATTCTATTTTACCATGCATTTACTCAAATTCCACAACTTCTCAAGTACAAAGTGTTCAAGAACCTACAAGTAGAAATGAAGAAAATGTTTTAAATTCAAATGTACAGAATAGATCAGCTTTTTATTCAGTCTTGTACCCTGGCAATGGCAGCAAAATAACACTGAAAAGAAAACCCAAAGAAGGTGGAGGAACTGGTAAGCCTCCAGTGACCAGCAAACAGAAAGATATAGATAAGGTACTCAGATTATGAAGAGTTGTATAATCCACAATATTAATTGCATTATATTCCAGTCTGTGTTCAAAAAACCTTGTACAGTAAAACCTAAGAAAGGATGCAGGTGTGGAAATGCAACTGCTACCCCTGGAAAATTGACTTGTTGTGGTCAGAGGTGTCCTTGTTATGTTGATAGTAAACCCTGTATAGAATGCAAATGTAGAGGCTGCCGAAATCCCCATAGAATGGATGGACTAAAAGTAATAAAAAATGTTCTTACATATAGGTACCTCAAGTATCAACTTTTTTTGGATTCATTATATCCAACTGAAAAATGCTAGGAAATTCCTACTTCAAAATGTTTTTAAAATATTTTTTTTATAGGTGATACCACACATACCTGAACTCCAACAGATTCATATAATACCTACATCACAGCCACCAGATTCATCACCTGACATTCATGATGTTGATATTGTTGGACTTGATTTAGATGCACAGTTTACACCATTTGAACCAATAGGATTGAATCAAACTTACAAGAATTTCAAAGGTAATTATCTATCCATTTATATGGGGATGATGTGTGTTAACAATTTAATAATAATTATTACATTGCAGTTGTTGGTGGTTATAACACCATGCCCTTATCATCAGATCTTTTATTCAATGAAGAGGAGTCAGAAATCAGTGTAATCTGACCTGTGGGTATCATTTCAATGGTACTCTCAGTAAGGGTCTTATGACATATTTCAGGAATTAAATAATTTTTATACATTTTTCTAAAAAATAAGCATCAGTGCCACTTGTTGTCTGAGATGCATTCGGCCAGACTGGATTGACAAGGTGAAGTTTCCATTACATGGAGATACAATTGTTAGTTTATTTATTGATTTTTCATCACCTTTGATGAAATCAAAACTTAAGTTCTATCAAATTTTGTGTTGTACAACCTGTTGACATGAAATTCGAGCATTTTTGCATCTCAAAATATGAGAACTACTATTTATGATAATTTTATTGTGCTGTGATTATATATTTTTCTTTTGAACTTATTAAGTATATACAAGAATCAGCAGGACCGAGAGTTTTTTGGCGTGAGACATTGCATTTTCATCAATTTAGACGATTTAGTCAATCTATGGAATTGTGTTCCCATTGTATTTCTTTTCAATACAATGAAATATATCAATTTCATTTTATGTGTAATTTCCTATGGAAACTGTATTTTTTAGTTAACATTAATTTAATGTCTTTTTAGTTGATACAAACTTTATGGGCAACTAGAGTCTGGATTCCAAATTATTCTTTGAAATTATTATTCAACTAGGTAGAAATTATTCTTTGAAATTATTATTCAACTAGGTAGCGAGTAGAAGCAAAAGTATCCCGACCACAATACTAGTGATATTGAAAAATATTATTTCTCTGTATTTGCTTGTATATTCTCTCAGAATAGTAGATTGATTATAGGAATCACATGAATACTTTGCAATCCAATTTCATTACTTAGGATGATTATACACTTTTATTGGCCTTATGCATTTCCAGACTTCAAAATGAATAAAGTGTATGTCTGATTTTTGTTTTTTTTTTCACTTCTATATCTTGAGTACAATTTTATAGAAGACAAAAATGTGTTTGATCAATTTATTATAATAAATAAAGGTGAATAAGGATGAGGAACATGATACAAGAAATTATTTAGTAGGTACATGAGATACCCGTACAGAATGAATAGTTTTGAATATTTCACATAATCCTCTATTTTGATTACAATTCAAAACGGTTTGTATGCAGCAGGAAACTTCGAGGGCAAAGATCTTTGTAAATATTGGGCTACATGGTCCCATTCAAGTACCTTACAGTACTCTATCATCTTCTTCTCTATATCTTCGTTTGGTTTTTCGTCTTGCATTTTCATTACATACTTCAACAATCGCCCAAACTGATTATTAACGAATGCATGCCAGATCGAGAAGTACAATACATGATTGGTCAGTACCTGAAAATAATAAAATTTGAGTATTTAAGATGAAGAGCGGATATCATTACCTTGGCATCTGAGGGATCAACAAATTTCACCATTGATTTCCATACAGAGTGTATTTCTTCAGATACACTTTCTTCTGCAGATACTCTGATACGACAGAGTGCTAAACCTTTTCTAGATAAACATTCGAGATAAATGTTTTTTTGTTGTTCCATGGTACTGAAAGAAATATTCATATATCAATGATTATCATAACTGGTGTGAGAATTAGTTATTTAACCAAAAGATGCTTGCATGTACAGCATACCTTTTGATTTTGGCTGCATCTTGCCTCAAATCAGTTTTTGTCGCAATGAAAGCTAAAACTGATTCTTCATTGATACTTTCAATGACCGTATTACATATAGCTACTACTTTGTTCAAGTCGTCTACTGAGTGAGTTTGTTTTTTGTTCATGCTGGGCAAAATGCGCTTATCCAGAGGATCGATGAGCTGCAAATATGCTGAATGAACGAGGAGATGATCTGGGTATTGCTTTTTAAGATCTTCATAGGTAGCTTCTGCAGTTGTTGGATCTGGTGGGAGAAATACATTTCAGAACCCAAAATAATGCTGCATTTCAAGTTTCGCAATCTTTATAATAGAACCCGAACGTGTGGAATTTTACTCACCCAGTCTAGATAACCACTGGGTCCTGAGGTCTCTGATGGCTTCATAATATTCATCCATCTTAGTTTTATCAGAACAGGGGCCATTAGAAGAAGATTTCTTTGTAATATTATCAGTCAAGATGTATTTAATCTCATAAACATCAGCTTTCTTCCCATTTTCGTCTCTGGCATAGGTGATCGTGCCAGATAAATAATGTGCAGGATTGTTGGATTTGAGGGAGAATCTGAAAATACCAATCAAAAAGATTTGTAACAACCAAGGTGGATATAGGATGGTGAAACAGCTTATAAACTGTAGACCTTTGCCTACTTGATTTCATACCGTAGTAATATTTCCTGAAGTTATCAGAGATAGCGACATACCTTATGTCGGTAAAACAGAAACTGTGCATCAGTCATCTTTTCATCAGTTTCATCCTAAAATGATTGAGAAGAGTAAAAATATCAATATTCATTCCAGATTTATCGAAAATATATTGTTTAAATGTCGTTTCAAATCACGTCTGTCAGATGTGAACCACAGAAATACATAAGCAAAAGAAATCTGATTCGATAATCGATCTTACCGCCATCTTCATTCAAGTCGTGGAAATATCACTACCTTCTCAAACGGTCTACAAGTTTTTCGCAGAAACAATTGAAGGACTGTTTCACCATCCGTAACAACATTTTCACTCAACTTACTTGTCAGGAGGCAAAATACCAATATACAGTGGTATTGGTACATGTGGATTAGAATTAGAAGTGACGCCGGCTTTTTTTCCAGCCACAAGAGCTTGTGAGTAAGACAAGTAAACGTCCAGCGTTATACCATTATTCAGTTTCTGATATAGCAGAAGGGGTGCCTCATTGACTTTCTCGAGGTAGTCTTTTTTATCATGTCTCACTTGTAGTCTAATAGAATAATCTCCTTTTTCTAATTTCTTAGAATACTGAAAAAATCTGTGGTCAGGAAATTTTCAAATTTATAGACGTTCTCACCTTTGATGCATAAGCGTCACCACAGCCCATCAATTGCTTATTTGAGTCATATAACATCCAGAATTGCGATTCATATTCAGACTCATACAGCATGTCACTCAGTAAAGCTAAATTTGGGGACACCTCACAAGGTTTGGTTAAATTGAAATTGTATACTAAAACTAACTCATAAATTTGTCTACTCGGAGGAATTATATCTCGCAAAGTCAGTGGCGCAATTTTTCCCTCAATTGGCCTAAAACAAAGAACTTTGATAGAACATAGCAGGCTGTTACGAAGCATCAATGCATCATGCACCTGAAGTTAATAGAACAAAGGATTTTAAGCCAACACATTTTTTGTATATCTCCTTCTCAGACATTACTGTTTTTATATTTTGCGAAAATCTGTTGCTCGAGAAATCATGTAATTTCTGGAAAATGTCATTTGTTCTACATTCATATTAACAGGTCTTTCAAATGTGCTGATATGATCAAATAGCAAATCATTAAATGATAAAAAAGTACTTCAACACAGCGAATACTTTGTGTGGATCTAAATGGTGACTTTAATTATTTTTCATTAGTTTTCTTCAGCAGAAATGCGCTGATTATAATCGTATATAAGCAAATCATGAAATAATAAAAAATACTTCAAGAAAATGAATACTTTGGGTGGATCTGAATGGTGATATTCATCACTCAGTTTTCTTCAGCTGCTTTCTTGAAATAAATTTATGCTGACGAATTAGTAAGTTTTCATCAATTTGAAAATATCAGACTTTTGGAAGACCCAGTAGGCACTTATCCATACTAACTTCAATATCTGGACGGAATACTTCAAGTTGATAGATGGAGATATTTCTTCTCCTTGAAGTGTTTTGACTGCAACAGTTTGTATGCCATTAGCAGCATGCATATTTATGGATGGAAGATTGGGCTTAACTCCATGGAAGGAGATAGAATAATTCAAGTTCGTTTCGCCCAGGTTAGCCCAGTACTTTGCAATGACCAATTCCAGCACTAAATCTCCTTCCACTGGCAAACATAAGACCAACTCTGAAGAAGAAGTTATGGGCACAGTCTTGTTCAGTTCAAGGGCTGTGCAATGTTGCCTTGGAATCACTTGAAGAGCGTGAATAACGAATCGACCGTTGCAATCATCGGATGTCAATCTCAAGGTGGCCCAAGTAGCCATATTTGGTACAGTATAGTAGTGCCTTTTGATCGTATTTGGCTTGAAGTTTATATTGCGATAAGACACCATGTGCTTAGGTTCTACTATTGCTTTTGGTTGTATAATGGTCAAAGGTATCTTAAAAACCGGCCCTTTTTCAATGCAGCTGACGTCGTAGGCATTGATGAAGGTGGAGTACAGGCCTTCTACAAGAGTAGATGTATCAACTGTAACAGCAAACATTCTAGCCATGTTTGATAGGTCCAAATGCCTGGGATAACCCACGTAATCCGCCACACATGTCAAAACGAATTTCTGATTGTAGTAAATCTTTTTGTCAGCAGGAACATCGTCGGTATTCAGAAAGTGTGGTTCGATTGACACTTTGAAGGTATGCTCTGTTGTGTACGGCTTTGAGCGGATGTATATGCCCTTGGAGTTCGAAGAGCCACACTGAATTTGAAATCTGACGTCTCTTTCACTAGCGCTGTGGTAAGTCGTCAAATAATCGAATGCTCTTTCAGTTTGTATCAGCCCACTTCCTTGTGCTGGAATTTCTACTCCTTCCAAGAATGTGGCTGTATTTTCCAGAGCCCTTCGAACATTGTAAGGTGAGTACGGTAAATTTTTCTGTATCAGACCTGAGACAAGAAGGCATACAACACCAGCTGCATGTGGTGAGGCCATAGACGTGCCGTTCATTAGTTGTGAGTAACGCAACGTGAAGTTTGGTACCGAGGTTATTGCACCGCCTGGAGCACAAACGTGTACCCCTATACCGCCGTCTATTGTGGGACCTCTGGAAGACCACGTATAAGGTGATCCTGTAAAAACATTCTCAGAACTGAAAGGATCGGAAATCGGTGGCAGATCAAGAAAATCCGTTAGGGGGAGGGAGAATATAGAATCTGAAACTCGCATTTATGTATACAGTGACTTTCAAAATGTTTTCACTAAATTTATTTTTCATCTATTTGTCAGAAATTTTTATTCTTGATGAGAAGTAGTAGGTATGTCACAAAAAATTTCAATTTGAAATGTCGAAATTTTCAAACAAATGTACAGGGAAGAACGAAAAATAAATGCTCATCAATTTCCTCCCTTTAAATCATGCCGATAGTTATCATGGACATACATTCAAAGTGAAATATTAAATTTGCACCAGACTAGTAAAAATTTAAACACTTTCGAAAAACATCGATATGCCAGTAAACATATTAAAAAAATGGAGCAAATTTATGAGATACTGACAGTATATAATAAATCATTAACTTAAAAAACAGATAAATTTCTTTCGATGTGTCTTGAAGAGGGGTGGTACTTTTTTTACCAAATTCAATAATCCAATTGCAAAATGAACTAGGTATTCGAGTATATTGAATTCCATAAAAAAATCAAATCACAACACTTACTCTCATTTTCATTGTTTCAAACCCAATTTCACTCTTCTATTGAAATTATCACAATTTGAAATGTAAATCAGGATTTTCTGGATGTACTTTACCTGGTAATTTTTGTCTCATAGCATATTCTGCTAACATCATTTCTGGTGAGACATAAGCTCCTATACTGATAATAGGTTCATTATTTGAATCTGAGGGAGTGCTGATTGTTCCCAAAGCAGGACCATTGTTTCCTGCTGAAGAAACCCATATAACACCATATTTATTGACAATTTCATTCACCAAATCACCCACTCTCCTGCAAATCATTCAATATTAGTTGAAACAATGGAAAATATGTATGTTAAAATATACCCTGCATCCACCCAATGTGCAAATTCTCCATAACTCATGTTAATGACATGTACATCCATAGTCTCCTTCAATTCAGTTATCTTGATCATTGCTCTAATTAGGGCTGTTCCAGTTTCCATAGAACCCAATCTGCCATCTCCTATTGTTAGGGAAATTATTTGAGCACCTGGAGCTACCCCATTTTGCTCAGGGGAATCAGGAAAATATCCACAGGCTATGGAGGCTACGTGTGTACCATGACTTGCTGAAAATTCTTGTTTACTGAGCAATAACTTCGTTTATTGATCAACAACATCAACTTACAGCATACTCCCACTAATTCTAAGACATTGCCATTATCATGAACATTCATACTGAAATTGAGCTGATCTAGGTTGGTCAGTGGGGCATATTCATGTGTGACACTGTATTCCCCTAGAAGAGGACATTTTGATAAGTCACCATCATCTGTGGTATCTACACAGCAGACCCATTTTTGTCCATCATGAAATAAAATACAGTCATAAACAGGTCCTACATCATTGTACTTTTTTTCTAAACCATTTAAGATATCCAATTTTGCATCTAGGTTTTCTTTTTCTAGTTTTTCAGTATCTTTCAAATTCCCATCTGAAATGAAATAAAAATGAACATTTTGAAAGGCTTTTACTAAAAGGCTGTACTATTGTGTTTCAAGTCAAATTCTGCTATCTCCCTAGTTGCTTCACTGATTTTGATTCTATGTGGTTCATCCCAAGATTTTTTTTTGTACTCAGATTTCATGCGATCTTTTAGTCTGTCAGGATATAAATCAAAGGCATGTTTTACCCCTATCCTGTAGGTGCCTTCAGGATTATTCCAATTAGATGGAATCTGCAAAATATACAATAAACATTGTCTTTGATAATAAAAATAACTTACATACCTTGACTTTCTTACCAGTGAGGGTAGTAATAACACCCTCAATAGGAGTCACAATATTTGAAGTATTAACATCACCACACCCACTGCAGTCAAAACGTTCCAAAATTTTTGTTTTTCCATCTGATGTTTTCTGCAACATAACTATAGTACAATATGAAAGGATAACTTCAGTGACATTACTTGTAATCCTGGGGCACCAGGATCAATCCCAGAGTCCAAAATTGCTATAACAATACCCCTTCCATCATAATTGGGATACTTGGATAGGAAAGACAAAACCCCAGTCTCTTTCTTGGGTAAAAGACCCCAGACAGGGAATTCTGTATCGGCCGGAACAGCTCTCATATTCTTTATGATTGTATATTGATCTATAAAATGAAATTGGAACTTGTATGTACTCACTACCACTTTTGTGTTGAAACAAAAACACTTTTTTAATCCACTATATTTATGAACTTTCGAATTGCTCTTATTCCATTGTTCTAATTTTTGAAATGTTCAAAATGATTAATGATGATGATAAGCACTCCTCATAAGTTTAAAGATAATGCAAATTGCAAAATATAATATAACCCATATAACCCACAACTTGTCACAAGTGCCACAACTTTGTCACAGACTCACAGTCCACAGACATTGTTGCCAACTCAAAATCTCAAAAATCTCAAAATGGCTTCTTTGAAAACACCAGAAAATCACAATTCCTGGTTAAATGAAAAAAATGCGCCGCAGGCGAAATTTTTTGAAAATCTAGTAGTTTTCTGGTGGTTTACTACGATTTAAACCACTAGATTAACACCAGATAATAGCTAGTTCTATTGGTAAAACTGGAGCGCACTCGGTGTAAATGTTTCTGCTTAATCGAAAAGGGTGCTAGTGGTGCTACTTATGTAATTTATAGGCATTTTTTGCGACGAAGCAGTTTCAAAGACCGTTTTAAAACAGTCTATACATATACGTCAACATTTCATGAGCCGAAAAAATGCAATGTGTCAAAACGTCACGTGTCATAGTTATTCACTGTACTCTGTGCTCAGAGTCCTCAGATGACAGTTTGCCATATTGAAACATGATTGAAACGGTCCAAGAGACGCTTTCAAAACGTTTTGAACCAGAATCAATTGTGACGTCACAAATAGTTCAAGATAATGGAGTGTTTCAAAACTGTTTCAAATAGTTTCAAAACAGTTTCTCGCAAAAAATGCCTTATGTCAAACTAAAATCTATGCTCAGCATGAAACATGAGACATGAGAGCTCAACATGACGTTAACGATTTGACGAATATATCGAAATTGTGATCAGTGTCATGCGCATGCGTCAACTGTCAATTAGTAGTGAAATCTGTGGCAGAAATCAAATATGGAAGAAATCTTAGAAATCACCAGATTTCCACATGTGTCATGAAAAATTCACAAAAATAACCACCAGCCACTAGATGCAATTTTTTGTCACGAAACGATAACTCAAATCACCAGTTTTGGTGTAAAATCCACTAAGATGGCAACACTGCTCACAGAACAGAGCATATGACGGGTACAGAATACAGATTACAGAACCAACAGAACTTTCAAGAAGAAGCATCGAACCGTTGATTGAGGAATAGTTTAATTTATTACACCAGTATACATCAGCTAAAACAAATAATGTTTTCAGTATCTTTCGACCATATGAGCCCTCAATGAAAAAAATGATCGAAGGTTTCTGTTTCTTCCTGTAAACACAACAAATTGGTCGCAAAATCATATCGAAGCCTAGAAACTCCCTTATTTCTGTGCTAGTCATTCATTCCATCATACATGTTTCCTAAAATTGAGAATTGGCAACATGCAAGGTCCATCGAATTCCGGCTGAAAATCGCATCAGTCTTCGAAATATTGATATACAATCTCGTAGCGTCATCTTTCGCTATTTGATGGAACTTCAGCTTCTTCAATCAACGGTTAGAACAGATGACACTGACAAAAACACAGTTTCTGTTTTACCGACACAAGGTATAGCGCCATCTCTGATAACTTCAGGTCTAAAAAAATATCATCATTTCATTTACATCTCCTTCGCCAAAGTCGAAAGCCTAACTATGCTTACAGTGACTCTATCTTATCCATAAAAGGCGCTATGTGCTTGCTCAGAACTGAAGTCTTTCCAAGGAGAAATAAAATTCTAATGGTCACTGTCCTGAATCATATTTAGAACGATCAATGGAACTTATAAGCAAGTCCATGGTAGGAATTTCAGAAATATTCAAGAATAAACTGAATGTTCCCATCATGCCACAAATCAGTATAATTTTGAATATTCTCATAGGTAATTCTATACTCGAAGCAATTCGAACAGTCCCAAATAAGTCTATACAAAAAGTATTTTAGAACCAGGGAAATAATTCTAAGAAATCCTAGCGGAATTTCAAAATTAACCAATGTCAATTATATTCAATTATATTATTCATATCATGTTTGGAACAAAGGAATTTCAAGTATTTAACTCCAATTAATTTCCCGGAATTTCAATAATATTCTGGAATAAATCAACATTTTTCAGGTACAATAACCATTCTTGAATTTTGATTAATCTCGAATAATTTCACTATAACCTACTGAGAAATTTGATGATTCCAGTAAAATAGAAAGTATATTCGAAACACAAAAGAAATTTTAAGGAAATTCAAATAATTTATAAAATCCTATGCAAATTTGAAAATCAACGAAGACTCAGTATATATATAGTCGCCTCTTATCTCTCATCGACTTGGATTTGATTGATTCATAGTCAGAAAAAGCAGTAAGAAGATTAGTTTTTTTGTATTGTTCTTTGTGGTCACTCATACACAACTTATATAATAATAATATTATTCTTGAACAATATGTCGATAAGCTAGGATGATTTATTTTAGTTAGTCTATTCGCGATGCTTGAACAGTTCGGTTTGGATGTTCAGCAAAATGTTGATGATAAATTCGGCGGTGTCATCGACGGACGCGACGGTATTATGACATCGGAAGTGCGGTCTCTGTTGCCCAATTTACTACCGTGAATGTGGGAAGTGCGGATTGTTTTCGACCGTGTGAAGTGCGCAGGTTATTTGATCAACATGTGCAGTGTTTTGAAATGTGACGTGCCAAAAGAGCGGCATCATCATGGCATTGAGTTCCAGAAAAAAATGCCCGTTGGTTTTTTCGGAAACTATACTACTTCAGCATCACGGGTGGATTGAAGAATAATTGTTTGCCGAGGGTGAGTGAATTTTCATTTTGCATGCATAAGTTCCGGACGAGGCAGGCCTGTCTTTTCCACTGGGCACTGTTGGGCACCGTGGGCACGTGCCCAGAGCCCTGCGTTCTGGGGGCCCCTGTTGAGGCCCCCTGTCGGGGCCTCCTGTCGGGGACTCCTGTCGGGACCGCCTGTCGGGGCGTCCTGTCGGGGCTCCCTGTTACGGCCCCCCAAAAACTATAAGAATTTTATTCACGTTGCCAACATCATCATGAATAAAAATTACCAGTGAAAAAAATTGTTTTGATCACACGTTTTAAAGACAGGTGAATTTTTGGAAAAATAATAGTCTATTATTATCAGCTGAAAAGTTTTGGAAACAAGTATATGCACTTGTAGTATTTTGACTAAAAGAAGGGTGAATTTGCCAAATATGGTGCATTTTCGAGACCGAAATATTTGCGACAGCCGCGTTTTGACTCATGATCAGGAGTCCCAATAAATAAAGTTCCATCAAAAATTTAATGAGTAATTCTCAATATGAATAATTTCTCTGATCTCACCATTGACGTAAAAAACTCGAACAAAAATGATGCCTTCAGAATTAATTTAATTAATTTCTGAATTGTTAAATCCAATGCGGTTTTATATTCATTTTGTTACGCCACTTCAAAAGACCTATCTCTAGGTCGAAGGAGGCTGTGGGAAGTCTGTCTGTACCGGCAGTGTACCCGCGTGGTAGCTCGGCTTGTCATTCTTGTCAAGTAGGCGCGCTCCTCGCTCCATAATTTAAATCAACTCGAGTCTCGACTCTCGAAGTCTCTCTGCCGCTACTACCAGTATAGTGTGGTATAGTCGAGTCCGCAATGACCGCCACGTGCGTTTTCATAATACTCGTTTTGAATGTTTTGTGTTCATTTGCTCCAGTCTCTTCAAGCCAAATAAACGCCACTGAGACATGTGTCCAATTGTACGAGCAAGGTGTGGAGGCTTATTTGGAAAATAACTGGGAAGACTGCGTGTCAAACTTTGAAAAGTCGTTGGAGAAATATCGGAGATACCGGAATAAGCTGCAGAATTGTAGATTGAAGTGCAAGACTGACGCAGAATTATCGGAGCCGTTGTATCCTGTCGATATAGACAATTTGTTATTTTACGAGAGAGCAATACGACAAACTTTGTGTATTGTTAAATGTGAAAATGAAAACCCGGAAATACTGGATAACTACAGCGTCAACGCGGAAGCGGAAAAATTGTTCGAACAGCAGAAGCCCTACGAATATTTACATATTTGCTATTTTCAGGTAATATCACAAACAAACTTCTACGCAGTGTTACATTATTATTTCCAAAAAAATCGAACATCAGGCAGATGACTTTTTTTCCAAATTGAATGAGATTATTAATGCCTAAGATTGTGATTTTAAAAATGAGGAATCGATTTGAAAAAAATGTGTATATACTTTTCAATAAAAAATTGTCAATAACCCCCCGTCCCATATGCAGTTCCAATAAAGCAACCCCATAAAAAATGAATAAAAAATTATAATTAACTTTCCATCAGTAAAAATTACTTATTATAATGCTCAATAAACCTGATTTTCAATAACCCACTTCTCTGGATTAGACGACGAAATAATACATAAAGAAATGTTGCAATTTGTTGCTGATGATCTGCTTCTTATCGAGTTTTCCCAGTATATAACTCAATGATCTATTTCTGAATTTGACGCATGAACAGTCATTTTACTGCTCAATAATTGAGAATACAAAACTCGCAAAGCATATGGGAATACCAATCTTCTTCCGTTCTTTAAATAGATTTGATATTCTAAACACATTGGATACTTATTTGATTTCTATGTATACATACAGATTGTGAACTTAAAATTATAGTATAGTATAGTCTTGGAGTAGGTCCGATTGAAATCATAAACAAATAATTATCTATTCGATTATAACTATGTATATTATATTATTAATACCTTTGCCTTATACCAAAATCTGCGAAATGTTCTTTCTGAAAATTCACATTGCTCATCCTCATCTTTGTAACTTTCAAATGCTCATAAAATATTTAAAATAATTGGTGTAGCCTTATTTGTACATTGAAATAAGTTTACGTCCCCAAAAAATCTCTTTCCCGAATATGATTTATGTATATACAGGGTGTATCTAAATAACACCGAAAAAATTAAAGGGGTGATTCTGTGATGAAAATTAATGTGAGTGTTTGGTATAAAATTTTTTGAAAAAACCCTCCCCGGATAAGTTACACCCCTTCGAAAGTTAATAAAAAAAATGGTTTTTCTTTTTTATTTTCCCTGTATATCAAGCTAAAGACACGAAACTTGGTAAACATTATCTGTCAATAAGAGTACACTTTTTGAAATTTTTTCAACCCTGAAGTATGCTTAGTATGGGGCTTTTCAGTCATACTTTTTTAAAGAAAAAATGTTCATCTAAAAGAAAGTTGTAAGAAAAAATATCTTAGGGGTTGAAATAATCAACCCCTTCTAAGCATACTTCAGGGTTGAAAAAATTTCAAAAAGTGTACTCTTATTGACAGATAATGTTAACCAAGTTTCGTGTCTTTAGCTTGATATACAGGGAAAATAAAAAAGAAAAACCATTTTTTTATTAACTTTCGAAGGGGTGTAACTTTTCCGGGGAGGGTTTTTTCAAAAAATTTTATACCAAACACTCACATTAATTTTCATCACAGAATCACCCCTTTAATTTTTTCGGTGTTATTTAGTATAGGTGAGTTCTCGGGTGAGTTGTAATTTTGTTTACAGAAGAAAGACATAATAAAAGCTGCTTCATCAGCATATACCTATATAATTGAACACCCCGAGGACAAAGTAATGCTAGCTAACCTGAAATATTACACCGAAATGGATGGAATTGAAATGAAGGATATCGTGAATTTTGAAGCCAAAGTAAGTTGATAACACAAATGATATCAGCAAATAATATTTCTCACATGCATTCTCCAATTTGTTAGGAATGTTTAAGAATGAAAACAACAATAACGTTATATAAACCTGATGGAAAGATTTGTTGCCAAGAGAATCAAAAGATATTGTTTCAAATTGTGAAGGCACTCACGTAACTTTTCCAAAGGGAAAATTCAATTCACTACTAATTTATTTTGTGAATATTGTCATGAAACGCAGTTTTCCGTACTCTATGCGTGATCCGAGAGAAATTGATGAATGAATATTCTCGAGAGTGACACTGTATACTTATAGTTTCATAATCTGAAAGCTTATTTAATGATGCTGGGCTTTCCAATAATAACATATATGGCTGCAATCCATAGTGATGTTCATATATCAATTGATCAACCTGTTGAATCCATTTATGGTGCTTCATATCCAGATTCCAAAAAGTTAAAAATCCAGATACTTATGTACCTATACTAGATGGCTCTAGTGACTGTTGACAACCATTGAGATATATGATACATTTGAAACTTTCCCAGATCGACCGCTAATGAAAGCTGAATTTCAATTTGATTTTTCAGTTTTCGAATTTCACTATTTTCAACTATCTCATTGTTGCTATCAACATCAAAACAAAAAATCAAATAGTAGAAAATTCAGTTACGAGTCTATATAATTCGAAATTTTTATATTCCACTGAAAAAGTATAAGTTGCGTAGTTATGGACAAATGCAAATTTTGAGTTTTTGAACAGGTCAATAACCTTCCAAATGGGTTCTATTCGAAAATTTCTGAATCAGTTGGAAATGATATCATCAAAAGGAAATGCTCTTCGATTCAATGTACTCATTAGACGAGAATGGCGTTTTTGTAGCATTACATTAATATTTTCTCGTCAATTTTATATCGATATATGAAGTTAAGAGGTATATTCATTATTATTATCATTAACAAATAATCAGGTTTGGTACAATCAATTCACAGATTCCTATGCAAGCAACATTTCATCACTATAATAAATATCTCATTCGTATGCCAAGTAAATAATTAATTTTTTTTTGAGAAGGATTGTACTTGTTTTAGAACTATAAATTGTTCTCCTAGGACTATGTCTACCTATACGTTCATGGAGCAGATGCGTACGAAAATAAAAACTGGAAAACAGCAATCAATAATATGGAAGAAAGTTTGGTTGCTTATCTTCAAGCTGAAGAAGAATGCAGAGCACATTGTGAAGGACCTTTTGATCATGGATGGTATCCAGATTTCATTCCATCAATTTCTAGTAAGAATTCAACACGAACTATTTGATTCTGATTTGTTCTTTCGAAATATCCCTACGGAACTCTTGGACTCCTGATACAAAATATAATCATCATTTCAAATTTTTTTTCAGATCATTTCACGGTTAGTTTGAAATGCAAGCAAAAATGCAGGACAAGATTAGGGTCACTCAATGGAGAAATACATGATGATTTGTTACCTAGTCATTATCATTATCTACAGTACGCATATTTCAAAGGTGAGAAACTGATCTTTTGGGGATTCGTGACATCAATTGATGAAACTAGTAGGTATATGTCGATAATAATTTATTTGGTAAAAGTGATCGAATTCGATCATGAAACCTTGAACAGGATATGAAATAAGGAAATATAGCTATTTAAAACCGACATATTTATGATGTTTTCTTCGCATGATAAATTATTTTTGCAGTGGGCGATTTGAAGTCAACCTGTCGAGCAGTGGCCAGTTACTTAATATTTTACCCTGACGATGATACAATGCTGGAAAATATGAGATACTATTCCAAGCTACCCAAAGTTGACAAAGATTACTTCCATCCCAGAGATGTATGATTATATAACTATCAAAAACTTGAGTTACCTACTGATTATTTTCTCATTAATAGGAGGCAATCCGATATGTTCAAAGACATACTTACGAAGCAAGGCTAATGAAATTCATCAAGCAAGAGTTCAGGACTAAATTATCACCAAAACTAGTGAGCGAGGTAAGTGTTTTCATCTGAATAGCCTCTTCTCACTATATTTTCTACTTCAAAAACTATGTGGGCGATAAGCGAATGATATTTATTATTGTTTTTCTGATGAAAAATATGTTACAATTAAACATAAAATACCATTTGTAGTTATTTGGATAGGTAATTTTGCACTTATCATGCGATCTATATTTTGATGAAAATTCGTGTTGGTACCTACGTATTTTGACCTGAAAAATACGAATTTCATAATATTATCGTGAACATATCTCAAGTTTTCGAGATGATCGATGCGAAAGTTCGAAATTTTACCTTCTTTGTATGGCAAGTTTTGGGCAAGTATTGTATCTTCTTACAAAGTTTAATTATGATTTTCGTGTAAGAAAAACATCATAAATATGTAATTTTTCCGTATTTTTCCTATTATTTCTTCCAACTAGGCTACATAAACAACGGCCATTTTGAAAACCTCAGTGCGAATCTTGAGCGACTAATGGTGAATTCATGCACAACGTAACTTAGTCTTGACTTAACTTAACCCTAACCTTAAGAAGTTGAAATTTGTTTTTCGAATGAACACGTTCATGCACGAAACTTTAGACTTAACGTATGACTGAAGAATGTCTTAAGTTGGCCAACTTTGAACTTTATATGCGATTCTTCGTGCAAATCAGGGACTGCGCATGATCAGGCATTGTTATACCCTCAAACTCTGTTTTGATTTCATTTTATACAAAGATATCTTAATTAATCATTATGTTGGACAGGAATCAGGAATTAAACAGTCAAAGTAAACAAACACACCACAAAATTTTGTTTCCATCAATGAATTGCCTCTGATAATTTTTATAAGTTGTGCATGAACACTTACAAGAATTTTTATGTCAATCTTAAGTTGAGTCTTAAGTTAAGACCTCAGTTACGTCGTGCATGAATTCACCATAAAGGTGGATTCATAGCTACCTTATAGCAACACGAGACAGTGATATGTGTTGTCATGTCAATAGGAAAGATGGATATATGTAAAAGAAGGTGGCATAGATTATCCCGAAAACTAGACATATGTTCACGATAATATTATGAAATTCGTGTTTTTCAGGTCAAAATACGTAAGTACCAAAAAAAAATTTTCATCAAAATATAGATCGTATGATAAGTGCAAAATTACCTTTGGATATTCCAAGCAGGACAAAGTATTTTTTTCACAAAAGTTCAAAGTCGCTCAAAAGTAAAATACATGAAATACTCAGAATCCTAATGTACACAGAAATGAATATGTTAGTGATTTATGATTAATGTAACAAATTTGACAGAAATGAAAATAATGTCTAGAATATGTAATTTTCCATGTTTGCTTTGCCTAATTTTTCACGAGGTCGAATTATTCTAGATTCATTTGGATTTTGGGCGAATTAATGCTTTATGGGACTCACTCACATCTGTTAAATCCTTCCATGTGCAATTAATCTCGAGAGGGCATGTGGTTGGTCATTAACAACTTTAACTTATTGCAGGGCCAATCTTCTGCAGTAGAATCTGACAGCACTGCGTGAACTTCAACTTATGCTTCTGCCAACTTTACTGTAAATATTATCGCCTTGAGTTTGACGTCGAAAAAAGTTGGTACATTACCTAATTAGCTCTGAACTGATATATCTAACTTTTGTCGACAAGTTAATTTTAACATCACGATGATTTGAGATATTTTTCATACCTACCTGTATATATAAAGGTAATAATCCGAATAAAATGTTTCGAAATATTGATTCAATGTCAATTATTATTTACCTCACAGTAAGTACAGGGTGGTCAAGATGAGATCATCAATGACGTTTGGAAGATTCTGAATATGAACACCGACTGGCTATTATTGAATTAATTCGCTGTTACCATCAAAAGGTATGATACGAAAGTTAGTTCTCACGTTCTCACATATTTTTATATTTCAATTCAAACACATATTTTTTCAAGCATTCATTTAATGGAAGAAAAAATGTTTCTCGATAGTCGAATTCAATGAAGAATGTGTTTATGCACAGATAAAAATAAAATAAACTATGATAACCCTCTACAGAAAGGCCAACCAGTGAAATTAAAAATAAGCTAACAATAAGTCGTTTTCCAAGCTTAATTCTGCCAAGCTTTGAAACAACTTCATATAGCGAAGTAAATACAAATGCTACACTAACATATGCTTCATTAAGTTATTTATTTTGTTTGAGAATTTGTTTCAATCATTCAAGATGGATCTTTATCAAGTAGTGACTTGATATTTAATAAAAAAAACTTCACGAATCGCGTATTCCAAATATAGTGCCCTGACAAGCAAAGAAGCTTCACATTTGAAGACTCATTTGACTGGCATGAATTCGACTTTTTCACAATTTGAACGAATTGGTTTTTATGTTAATATGGGACTGTTCGAATATGCAATATCTATACTGACCTACTTTAACGAAAAGTCATATCTGCAAAACGTACAACCTTATTTCACGACCTATGGACTCTTTCTAGCAGTGTTTTCCTAAATATTTACAAGAACTTGGTCCGATTTGGTTCCGATTTTCCACTCATATTATGCAAATCAATTGTCTTATCTGAATTAATATACCTATACAACTTTTTAAAATCCAGACGTAATTTATTCAAAATAATGATTAATTGTAGATAAGCGTCAGTATGATATATATTCGAATCTCACCCAACATATATTCAGGATCCCAGCAAAAGAAGTTGGTTGTTAAATTAATACCTATAATTGTTGCATCCCATTCTTTATTGATATCTGCGTTGCTTTGTTCTATCACCAAATCATCCCCTCAGGGATTCTAGACTGATCATCATAACGTTTTACTTCTCCAGGACCAAAAATCTGAATTTCGTATTACGATGAATGAAAAGCAGCTAGGCGGCGAAAAAAGGTTTGTATCTGACGGCCTGGCCTCAGAACAACAATGTAGGTCTCTTATTACGATAGCAAAGTTGTTTGCTAGAATAGGTGACGGATATGATGACAAAAAGTCGCCACATACTCCTTTGGAAAAGTTCGAGGGAATATCTTTGGGTAGAGCTGTATTTTTGACGTATATCCAACTACTACGACCACAATATCTTGAGAACTATCTGAGGGTTACTGATGGACTGTTGGGACATATTCAGGAATACTTCGGGGTGCAGGAAACATTATATTTTTCATATACTCAGCTTGTATGTAGATCAGCTCTTCCAGGTGAGTTAAGGTTTTGTGTGCTTTCTATGGTCACTGTCCAAATGTAACGGAATCTGAATATTCCCCGACTTTCAGGTTCTCCAATGAACAGAACAGATTTCAGTCACGAAATCCATGCTGATAATTGCAATATTTTGGAAGACGGAACTTGCACGAAACTGCCACCTGCCTTCACTTGGAGAGATTACAGCGCTATATTGTATTTGAATGGAGATTTCGATGGAGGAGAGTTCATATTTTCATCTGATAAACATGGATCTCGAATTCAGGTAGATATAACTCACACTCATTGCAGTCTGTCAAATGGAAATACGTTACCCCAACCTAGTACCAGCGGTACAGCATCATAGTTTTGAATATATTTTTCCAGAGTTCTGTCAAACCGAGGTGTGGTAGGATGGTTGCTTTCACCTCTGGAGCAGAAAACCTACATGGGATCAGAGCTGTGAAGAGAGGATCGCGTTGTGCCATAGGCATATGGTTCACCCACGATCTAAACCACGCTGAAGACGATAGAGCTGTTGCACGAGATGTTCTTGAAAATAAACTCTACCTTCATTCGATTCCGCAGTTCGATCTACGAGTCTAGTTTGAACTTGCTGCCCACTATAGGCGAGGGCCTTCAAAATCCATCATTAGAATTGTTGTCAGTACTTATCAGTTCCTGGGAGAACGAATGAATAACTTGTTGAATATCTACCAGTTGCTTTGGAGATTGTGCACAGAAATAAAGGTGAACCCACACTGATTGTTGCGTTGAAGTAGAATTACTACTCTATCCTCCCATCATCCTTGGTATTAGAGTTCGTTTTGCCTATTAGTAAAATAACTCATTTGAAATTCACATCACGCACTTATTTGTCTTCCTAACTCATACAAGTCCCAGACTAACGATGGTTGCTTAACAACTTAGTTGGCGGTTAAAAACACTTTTCACGAATTCGATTATGCTTACGTTAGTAACAGCTAGTGGGTTTATACCAAGGATGGTAAACTAGATAAGGATGGTTCATTGCCATAAGACCCAATGTTGGCACATCGAACAGCGTTCGTGACGTCACTGACGGCCCTCAATCTTTGTTTACGATTATGTAATTATGTTTCGATATTCATATTGTGGCACAATTGTGGATTGTGGCTGTACGAATTGTTTTTTTTTCAAATAGAGTTCTTCAATAATTGTAGGTATAGACAAATTACTCAGTAAGAAGATTTAGTGGTGTCGATAAATATTAATAAATTAATACATCACCTCCATTGAAAAGTGTGTAGTGTTTATGAAATCATTTCCATCTATATAACCAGTATGCCAGGTAGCAGATTTCCTATTTTTGGACAAAAACCAAGAGGATTCCAGTATTATTTACCACACATTTCCAAAAGGCACTGATTTTATTGTTTGGGATACTTTTTGGAAAAGGTGGATAAGTTGTGAACATGCAGATGTTGTGAATCCTGATACAAGTCATCATACATCAGAGCTGTGATTTGTCCAACCAAATTTAATAAAGAGATCTAAAGAATGAGTAGATGAAAACACCTGCAAATAAGAGAAACAACCTGGATTCTGGATTGCATCTGTAGTAGAGTCCAATGTATAAATGAAGAAAATAGTCAGCTAATGAGAAAATCAAAACTGATGTCAATATATTTATATATTATGTATAATGTAGGTACATATAAATTAAATTAAAGAATGTATTTTATTTTCACCATTTACTGATAATTGTTAAACTTGATAAAATAAGTAGGTATATCAATTTCAATTCAAAATATGAACTTTCAATAACCTGTGCATTGGATAATATATATGCACACATACATTATTACATGCATCATTCATCAGTACCTATGAATTCTTCATTGAAATTTCCCTATTTTTAATATGAAATTGTTTTCAAGGTAGGTATTAGGTACTTACCTATTTATGGAATAGGTATATTCCCTGTTTTGTAAACGTTAAATTATCTCATGTATTATTTTCTGGGTGGACATACAGGAATTTTTGTGAATCAAGGAGTTTTTGTTCACAAATATTACTAATATTTGAAGCCATATGATACCAATAACCATCAATAATCAATATGTATCGATTATAAAAAGGTACATCACAGTAAAATTACTTTTAATGCCCATTTAGTGATATTCAGCATTAATAATTTTGAATTCAGGGCCGTTGACTACGTCATCGCGCGCCTTCGGAAGCCACGCCTTTTGGCCGAAAAAATCACTTGAATGAACCATCCTTCTCTAGTTTACCATCCTTGGGTTTATACAGCGAATAAGATAAAATAAGGAATAAAATAAAAAAGTTCAACATACACAAAGTAATGAGAGTGTTTATACAGGTACGACTAATACTAAAATAAAATAAGGAATAAGCAATAAAATAGAAAAAGTAGCAAAGACAATATCTCAATAAATAAATCCTATTATAGTTTACAAGAATTTAATAATGATGCATTCTAACTCGAGCTTGTTTAAGATGTTTCTCATGTGCTAGATTTTATTGTATATATTGTTGTAGGTATGATACTTCTAGTACAATGTCGGTGTCGACTTATTGTCCCATTTTTACTTTCTGTTTGTGTATTTTACTTCACCGTGTTTTAATAATTTTTAAGGCCCCTACTTTGTCAATAAGATTTTGTATCTTTGAACAATAAAGCATAATCTCTCTCTCTTTCTCAAATGTGAAGATCTGAGAGAATGAGATTCAACTCGACTCATCTAATCTTCAGATGGCTAAGCTTTAGTTGTATTGTGGGCTTCACTTAGTGAAACCAACATTGCCATATCGAGAAGTTTTTGTTGAAGTGAAGTATGAACAAATGTGGACCCAATTACAAATATAGGTGTAGGTACTTGATAATAAATGATAGTATCAATAGTATCACTGATCAGCAAGATCATATATTATGATTTCGGAATTGGGAG
This sequence comes from Chrysomela aeneicollis, assembly GCA_029955515.1. NCBI lineage: Eukaryota > Metazoa > Arthropoda > Insecta > Coleoptera > Chrysomelidae > Chrysomela > Chrysomela aeneicollis. The sequence goes on along the minus strand of JARUHQ010000015.1, from coordinate 15,177,851 downwards.
CGAAAAAAAAATGTTTTTCATGATACACGAAAGTATACCGGGTGTTTCAAATTCGATCCTCACCATTGGGATCTCGGAAACTATAAGAGATACGAATAAGATGGTTAAATTGGGGCAAAGTTGTGCATTCACGTAACTAACATTAGCCCCGTTCGTTTGTATGCAAAGTGTAGCACTCTCCTACACCTCGTGTATTTTGCACCGCTCTTGAGCATTCGTTTCGCGAGGTGTAGAATTAATAACATTAGATTAACTGCACTGAAAATCAGCTGGTGTAGATTACACGACACCGAAAAGCAGACGAAAGAACCTAATATGCCGTTTAGAAAGTTTCGAAATTTTTGGAAAGTTTATTTAATTTTTTTCTGGCTTTTTTCATTGAAATGAACCAAACTCGGCGAGATTTTCATCCAATAACTTGAACATCGTTCGATGTGGTTATCGTCTTTCGGGATACAAGTTTAAATACATTTCAGATGTCAGAACACTGTTTCAGTATTAAAAATAAATGTTCATCATAAGTGTGACAGATTGAATGTGAAACATCAAACTCAAAGCCCACTGATGTGATGCAATATATTCTTTTGAATATCTCCGATATTTCGAAAGAGAATGGCAACTTGTGATACACCATTGAAAATACAATAACAGGTTCTATTCAAAACAACAAATATGACGCCCATTGGAATAAATAAAGTTGATGATGGTGGCCGGGAGACGAAACGTCGGTTAGCAAATCTGAAAGCACCATCATGTAGTAGAGAAAAATGGCAAAAATCCTACAATAAATGAGGTCAGAAAAAATAAAATCAATTTTGCAACAATTTTTTTTCTGGATATCTCCGGGCATAATTCGAATGCCAAAACTTGAACTCTGCTTCTATAGATGTTACTATAGTAATGGCTTTTTGTTTAATAAGTGGTGTTTTTGTAATTATTTTATCAATTATCTTTGATGGTCTTGTTAACATTAATTCATCAGTTATAATAATAATAGTACATGCGACATTCAAAAACCATCGAAACATCAATAAGGCATGAGGTGATTAATAGATTTTAGGAAGGATAATATATGTGACAAAAATAAATATTTGTAATAGTTTTTTTTTCTCAAAAATAGATTTCAGTTGATATGGGGTCAGTCAAATGACGTAGAACTCGACCATGGTGAATAGGAAAATCCAGATTCTGAACAATTCGAATCTATTTCAGATGACCCTGTCCAAAAATTGTATTATATCAATGGAATAGACGCTAGAAATGCATTAGCAACATGCACACATGATATTCGAACCCCAAATATCACAGATAACATGAATATTTTCGACGTTAAGGCGAGGTCAAAAATTCCTTCAATAATGAGACCCGTACATTTTCAGACGGCTAAAAACGCATTGAAGCCAAGCATCGTGCTGTTAGGTCTGTGACGCAAGCGCCAAACTTATAAATAAAAATCCACATTATAAGTAAATCGAAATCAGAATTTCTATTATGTAAGAAATTAGTAATGGATCGCTAGCCTCTGAAATCATCAAGTGGGAGATTAATTTACACATTTCTATTTCCTTTATATCACTTATAAAATATACTCATAATAATGAAAATAAAGATTTCATAGAGAGAAGTAGATAGGAAATAAATCCAGATAACGAATATATTGATTTCACATCATGGATGATTCGGATATCTGAGCATTTGATGACGACGTAACAAAACGGTTTCTATTTAATAAATGAAATTTCAGAATAAACAGTATTCTTTTATTTTATGAAGAACACGAATATGTATGCAGAATAGCTAATATAACCGGTTTTAGAAACTTCAAACTAAACGTGATCGTAGTGCAAAGTTGTTAGGTCGTTTTTTAATGGATTTAATATCGAATGTCTCGTTCAAAAACAACTTCAATGCATTTTTCAGTGAATAAATTCCCAAGTATTAATGACACTTTTAAATGGTACAGAGTTCGAACTACCTCCTCAAAGATTTTACACACTTTTTTTGGCTCTACGGCATATTCATTCGATTTCGACGATATATTCATAATTTGAGTTCGGAGTTTCGACGCACTTGAATAAAAAATGTATAGGAAGGAGCATTTATACATAGTTAGAGTTTGCAAAAAAATCAAATTTCGAAATGCAGTTTGAAGTGGTGATAAACAACCACCAAATTTGCACAGAGAACTTACCTCAACTGGGAAGCGATGCATCAGTGTGGTATACTGATGGATCCAAGATGGATGAAAGGGCTGGAGTGGGAGTTACAGACCCATATTTCAGGCTCTTAAAACCCCTTGGTAACACCCCAACCATATCTTTCAAGCAGAAGTACATGCTATAGAGATATGTGCCCAGGAGTGCCTCGAAAGGGACACTCGAAGGGCAAAAATCTATATTCAATCAGATAGCCAAGCATGTCTTTTCTCTAGAAAAGCCGATCTCACTGTGCCCAACATAATTCAGTCAGGAGAAACCATACCATTGAAATCATTCATATCGATGCTTGGCGTTACTATCAGCAATAACCTTTTTTGGGAAAATCACGTGAGGTCCATTGCCAAAAGTGCATCCCAAAAACTTGATTTTCTGTTTCGAGCCAAGAGCTATTTCACTCCCAGTCAGCTGCTTATGATCTATAAGGCACAGATCCGACCTGTCCTGGAATACTGTTCCCATATTTGGAGTGCGGCACCTAAACACATCCTGAAACTATTGGATTCTGTCCAAAAAAGAGCAATTCGTCTCGTCGGTGATGCCTCGCTTACAAACTCGCTACTTCTCTGGAACACCATAGAAGGGTTGGCGATTTGTCTCCGTTTTATAGATATTTTCATGGGCGTTGCTCTTCTGAAATATTAACAATCGTTCCTCCATTCGAGATTGACCCGCCAAGTTCAGTCTTCTCACCCCTTCGTGGTCACTTTAGAGACCTGCAGAACGTCCCTTTACAAGGACACGTTCATCCAACGAACATCGAGACTTTGGAAACTCATTGCCTAGGGAGGTGTTCCCCGAGGCATACGATCTCCATAAATTCAAGAACACCAACTCCTACCTTATTTCCATTGGTTCTCACGATGTTCTCTTAACATTACAGGGTATCCTTTTTCGTGAGAACCAGAACATAAAAAAAGCAGCGCTAAAAGCTCTGAAGTCATACACTTGTGAGTCTAAGCTGACTTGGGACTGTAAACAATCCCTGAGACAACTGGCAGCGAACAACCAGGTCACTGTTCCAGGTCACAAGGGAGTTGAAGGCAACGAGGAAACAGACTGCCTTGCCAAAGAAGGGGTAAATACACAATTTCTCGGCCCAGAACCCTTCTGTGGATTCTTCAAGGCCCACTTGAAAGAAGAGGGGAATCGGATGAAATGAATTCTCACTGGAATGAAGTGCTAGGACAAAGACAAGCGAAAAGGCTAGTGAGCCTTTCGCCAAGAAAAGCTTAACAACTTCTCGAGTTGGACAAAACAGACTTGTAACTGGTGATAGGAATCATCACTGGACACTGCCCTCTGAGGTATCACCTCAAAAATATGGGTAAAACATAGAGTGATAGTTGCCGCAACTGCGAGAACTCCGGTGAAACTGCAGAAGAGTGCTGGGCATTCGCAAAGCAAATGTTCTCAAGTTCCTGGAAGGGGCCTTCTAAGAGCCCTCCGATGTAAGGAACCTAGCTCCTAAGAAATTGATAAACTTCGCACTAAGTCTGGGAATCCCGGACCTCGAATAGATTAAGGGTTATGCACAGAAGATCTGATAGGTCGAGGTGCTTGAGAGGCTGCACAGCCTCAACGACCCCCCCTACAATCTTCCATTCACACCCTGAATATTTCGTGAGGGAGGGACATCGAACTATCCCCCCTATCAAACAGATTCGGGCGCATCGTCACGACTAATCGGCGAGCGATCGCACTCCGGCGTGTATTTTTGGCGAGCCCGTATCGGCGCCACTGACCGCCGTCGCGACGACAGCCGATGGTTCGGCGTGATCTGGACGCTCAGTGCGGGACTTTTATGTGACCGGTGTGGTGAGAAGAAGCCATGGAGGTCTACCGCAGGTCCTCTGGGCTGGTGCTGCTCCTTGGATTGTCCCTGCTCGCCACCGCCTTGCAGGGTACGTTTACGCTTGAGTGCCTCTTAAGGGGAAAACGCCGGGAGAAGAAGTGCGAGCAGTGCTTGGGGGTTGTTTCACCTGCATCACATATCTGTTATGTAATTGGTCCGCGAGCGGAAGATATCAGACAAGTTATATTGGGATGGTGCGAGTTTCTATTTTTGAGAATCCACCACGGATATGTTCCAGCTAAAAATAAAGTGAAAAGTCATTTTCGAGATCCACGTAGTGTGCAGTAATCGCGATGCACTAGGATCAAAGGCCAAACTGCAAAAAATGTGGGGACAACCTAGCTCTTGTTGAATTGTGAAAATCCTAATCTAAAAGTAGCAGAGTACATGCTGTTGCATTGTCAGTTATAGGCATGAAGCCAAGAGGATACCCTAGACTGTTACATATTTAGCTCGCTTACGGCCATGAAAACAACCCGCTATCTTCTGCTTGCTGCCCCCAGCCTGCATTTTCAGGGTTTTTCGGATTCGATCTCGAAAACCAAAAGAGATACGAAGAAGTTCAAATTGAGAACAAACTTAATTTTTTGATTGTCATTTGCTTGCTTTATTTTTGATGGCAGACCAAATCTATAAGCACTTCACTTTTGCCACCTTTTGCGATCTGCAATATCGCATTCTTAGTTTTTAAATTCGACGTTTTGACTTTTAGAGGCAGACCCTTTTTTTCTGTACAAATATGAAGATAAATCTTTTCGTCATTTTCAACTACCAATAATGTCCGAAAGTACAATAACACTTGAAGAATGTCTAATGTCTTTACTTCAACGTTTAGCTTCTCAAGCCATATCATTTTCAATGATTATCGACACAGTTGTGATAATAGAAAAATTACAAATATATTATTCCAATCACTTCGATAAATAACAATTACAGATCAAGATTATGTGGATTACAAGAGATACCCACCTTCTTGCTCAATATAGGTAGATAAAAAATTGACGCACCTCCATATTATGCATCGTTATAAATGAATTGATAATGCGCCTTCTGAGATCTTCTGGTGTATTCACCTGGTCACAGTTATTGTTCCCAATAAAAAATAATCGAGGAGGACGAGATATGGCCATCTTGCAGGCCACTTAATTAATCCATCATGCTGAAACCCCATTTGGGAAGCTCAACAATGCAGGGTAATCATTATTTTTTAGTAACTGACGATGAGTTGGGATAGCCAAGAGGGTGGTTGAGAGATATCTATTGATAATCTTGTTGTGGTCAATTTATAGTGAAATATATAGAAAAAGATGCGCATTCCCATGTTTGAAAAAAAATTGTTGAATCCTATTTTGTAGATCAAAAGAAGTGGATCCCAATGTTGCACGTCGAATTTGAATAACCCTGACACTAGGTAATCAGTTCCAAAACTTAGCCGTTCGATAGAAAAAATAATTCCGGTAAAGAGAAGTCTCGAATCTGACGATGAAAGGGTGGTGAATCTGAGCATGTCCCGTCTGCCCGACCAGAATCGCTCGTGATGAATTAATAGACTATCGATGTTCTTCAAAGTTTTTCGGGTTCTATTTATACTAAAATGGGTGTAAAAAAGGTAGACGTTGGATACATTTTTACGGAAAGGAATAGGATATTGGCATTATTATATTAGGCATTATTGTGGTCCGCCTTCTTGGAAAAAAAATACAAACTTGGGTTTTGGTTGCATCGCACTCTAGTGGATCATCAGATCCCCATTTCAAAATTTCAGCTAAATCTTCGTCAGTAAGAATCGTAATGTCTCCGCTTCAGACCTCTAAATTCATAAATAGCGACTCTAGAAGAGAAGAGATATTGATGCCGTTATCCAAATTCACTTTTACCGTTGCTTTCAGCTTACCTGGCCTTTCGAAATCACGCAAAAATTTCAATTTCAAACCTACACAAAATCCCGTAATACATATTTCATTGGGAAGAATATACAGCTGTTGATATGGAACCGTGCCAGAATATTAAAATTTATTTAAATTCATCGAAGTTGGATTATGTTCCACATGATATCATATGGTTCGACACCATTGGCTTGCTTAAAGGGTGGCGATTAATTCAAATCGGCCAGAAATCATATAATTGGTATCATTATCTTTTGTATTTCAACAAAGAAGTTGGCGAAAAAATTAAACTGAGCTTCCTCATGAAACGTGTGTCACTGCTACGATTATTGCGACAACTCGATTTCTATTTCGTCTTACCAAATAAGACAATATCTCACTTCTGTGGAATTTGTCAAATTAGACAGTAGGTATATTTGAGAAAATTCATATACAATGTCTTTTGTTTTCTCAAGGTGTGCAAGGTGAAGTAGAGTCTGAAGGTCCATCAGAGTCTGAATGTAGGCCGTATATTGAAAAAGCACTGAAACATCAATTGGGTACAGACGACCCCACAGCATCCTCAGAGGTTGACGAGAGCAAAGAAGACATCCCCACTATAGAGATTACTGACGACTCCAATGATGGAGAAGACGAGATAAACGAAGATGGTCAACAAAGCCAAGAAATTGTTGAAAACGTTTCCGAACCAGAAGCCGAGCCAGAGGTACGAATCAGCTTTTTTCAAAGATTTGCAAGATTTTTTCAAAGAACTCCAGAAAAAAAAGAAGAAGCAGCAAATGAACCAGAGAGCCCCGAAGACAAGGTACAATAGACTTGTGTGAACTGATCAACTTTTCAGGTTACATGCCAATAAGTTGTCTTCTACTAATCAATAAGAACGCATAGTATAGGGTAGTTTATGAGCATGAGACTCTAATAGTGACACGCACTGATCAAAAAACCTCAGAAGTCCTGGTCCATATTCATGAAATACTCTGTACCAATATACGTGATGTATAAGACATTTTTTTTTTCGATATTTATTCATCTCTTGAGATTCACCTCAAATTAAACACGTAATAACTAACGAAATAAGATATAAAGTTATCCACTGTCCGAATAATGGCTCGTTCGATTTTAACAAAAATGAATTTGCTGCTTCGTAGGAGTTATAGCAATATCGAATCATTAACAATTATTATTTTTCATTTTATGCCATTAATAGGGAGATAATGCTAACCAAGAGGAAGACGACAAGAAAAGCGAAGAAATCGAAACTCAGCAATCAATAGAACATGAAAATGCTAGTAATGAAACAGAAGCGAATATCGAAGATAACAGGGAATCTGATAACGAACAATCGAGGGAAGAGGAAGCCACAGAAAGTAGAATCAGAAGGGATACTGGAAATGAAGATGTAGGTGACTCTGAAGAAAATAAAGGCAGTAGTGAAGAGGTACACAGCAGCGACGTGCCAGATCAAGTCCTAGATGAAGACCACCTAGACGAAGAGGCAGAACTTGACCAAAGTATAGAAAAACTAACTGAGAGTATCGAAGAACAAGCACAAAGTGCAGAAGATCGAACAGACCTTATGGACGCCCAAAGTACGGAAAAAGAAGCACTAAGTGCAGAGCAGGATCCACTAAGTGCAGAGCAGGATCCACAAAGTGCAGAGCAGGAAGCACAAAGTGCAGAGCAGGAAGCACAAAGTGAAGAGCAGGAAGCACAAAGTGCAGAACAGGAAACACAAAGTGAGGCGCAAGGAGCACAAAATGTAGATCAAGAAAGTGTAGGAGAAGAAGTACCAGGTTCTGAAGAACACGCTCAAAGCGAAAATGAACAAGCAGATGTAGAAAGTGCAGAAGAACAAGAAATAAGTACTAATGAAGAAACACAAACAGAAGAAGTTCTGGAAGAAGTTGAAAGTGCAGAGCAAGTTGAAATTCTAGATGAACAAGATAAGGCAGAAACAAGTTCAGAAGTTAGTCAAGAAGATCAACCAGAGGTCATCCCAACTCTAAGTGCAGAAGATGACATTGAAAGTAGAGAACAAGCCGAACAAGATGAAATTCCAAGTGCAGAAGAATTTCATGAAAAAATTGATTCAAAAGAAAATGAAATCAAAGCAGCAGCTGAATCAACTGAAGAAAATGAATCTCAAAAATCAGCAGAAGAAACTACAGAAGACAGTCAACAAGGCAATACAGGAAAAAATGACAAGAGTGAAGAAACTGACAATGAAAAAGCATCTGCTGGAAATACTACTCAAGGTGAAAGCAACGAAGCTGAAAGTGTTGAAGATCTTGCAAAAACAGGAGATAGTTCTTCTGTAGAAGAAAGGGAAACCGTTCCGGTTGAAGATTTGAGTTTAGACATGGAAATACCCGAAGAAAGAAGGCCAAGAGATCACGTTGAACAACTTTTGAAGTTAGATGAAGGGTCCTCCAAATCCGAAAAACTAATGACTAAAGTATCAGAAACTACCCTGAAAGAGTTGAAGAAGCTCTATGAAAATGCTATTAAACCATTGGAAACTCTATACAAGTACAGAGACCTTAGTAACAGACATTTTGGTGATGCTGAGATATTTTCTAAGCCTTTGATATTGTTTATGGGACCTTGGAGCGGTGGAAAGTCCTCTATCATCAACTACTTGACCAACAACGAGTACAATGAAACATCACTAAGGACAGGTAATAACTAAATGCGCGAGCTTGTTTTATAACAGGTCTTCTTGAAACATTATAATTGTTCTATAACTATCTACCATCACATGTAGTTATCGAAATTTGCACATCTCAATTTAGGTTGAAAAAAACAATTAAGATCGATGATTTTATTAAAACTCAAGTTCGTAATGTTTCGAAAGTTCCTTCCGACCAACTTTGCCATGAGTAACAGAACGTATAGAAATGACTGTAGTTTTGATTTAGGCGCTGAGCCATCGCCAGCTTATTTCAACATTCTGATGCATGGAGAAGAACCAGAAATCATCGAAGGAACAGAACTTGCAGCTGATTTCACTTTCTCAGGCCTACAGAAGTTCGGACAAGGATTAGAAGAGAGACTGCGAGGAGTCAAACTCCCAATAAAGCTCTTGGAGAAGGTGAGAGGAATATATTTGATACAATTACGGCATTATGAACACAGTATAGGCACCAAGAAATTTTATGATTGACTAGTCAAATAAATAGGGTTTCTTAATGAGTTTGAATTGAATATAGGTTAACATCGTGGAGATACCTGGGATTCTAGAAGTGAGAAAGCAGGTTTCAAGAGTGTTTCCATTCAATGATGCCTGTCAATGGTTTATCGACAGAGCTGATATCATATTCTTGGTTTATGATCCTTCGAAACTGGATGTGGGACCGGAAACCGAGGCTATTCTGGATCAACTCAAAGGAAGAGAACACCAGGTAATTATCAAACAATCGCAGTCGCAGCTCTGTTGAAACGGAAATCAATTGTACATATACTTACATAATGAGCTACCAAAGTGCAGACGTTTTCGGAAGGCGAAGTAGGCAATTAATCATTGGTGAGACCCGATATAAGTCACCTGTTGTGATGTACGTATATGTCAGGTCTCATCAACGCTTTAGTTGTGGTACTTATTGATCACCCTGCACCCTAAGTGCCCGAACCTCCATGAACTGTTTGATTCCAGACTCGCATTATTTTGAACAAAGCCGATCAAGTGAAGCCAGAAGAGTTGATGAGAGTGCAAGGGGCTCTGATCTGGAATATTTCCCCACTTATGTCATCCCCACAACCTCCAGTCATATACACAACCTCTCTTTGGTCCAGACCGTACGAACCTTGGGCGCCAGTCAGATTACTTCAATCTCAAGAGAGGGCATTCTTGAGGGATTTGAGGGGTGCCATAGAGAAACGAATCGAAAATAAAATAGCCAGCGCACGAAGATTTGCGGTGAGATCCTAACGTTGACACTGGAATCTTGAGAGCACAAATAGCTGGCTCGGGGTTATTTAGCTTTCTTTTTTTCAGGTGCGTGTGAGGAATCATGCCAAAATGGTGGACTGCTACTTAACGACCTACTACAATCACAAATCAGTTTTCGGTAATCGAAAACAAGTTGCTGATGAGATAACAGAGCACCCACAAGACTACCACATTTACGAAGGCCTGTCTACGCTGACCAACATATCCAGATACGACCTTCCAGATCCAGACGTCTACAAAGACTTCTTCAAACTGAATCCGCTATACGAGTTCCAGCAACTGTCAGCGACTTGCACCTACTTCAGAGGTTGTCCAATCAATAGGTTAGACGTCGCCATAGCTTACGATTTACCGGAGTTGGTGGGCACGCACAAGAAATTGGTGGAAACCACCCTGACCGCTTCGTCAGAAAGTTGAGACTTGATGAATACTCAAGTATCAACTATTTCCTGCATGATGGATTTATCCCAAGATATCGTATCACCCTAGGTATCCTGTTTGAAACTGTTCGGTGTTTTGGGATATATATCCTGAATATAAGACTTGTCAAATGGATTTTCGAGAAGTCGCTATCCGGTCGCACCAGTGGCAATAACTTTTCGTAAAATCCCTTCTTCACTAGGACTGATGTTCGAAGTGTGCGTTGAGGACATTTTTACTGTTGATTCATGCTTTCAATAGTCTCCTGCTGTGTGTTGGTCGCATTCAACGAGTTCTTGCTATCGGAGTGTTCAAGCATTCATTTATAAACTTCAAAGAGTGGGTTTCATATGATTTTGACACCGGATGTACAATTCCTTACTAAACATTGCATAAATCTGTGACAAGTTTCATTGTTGTTATGTGTATACTGTATGTACAGATAATGGATTACCATAGTTGTGTAACTTAATTTTTTTTTTCATTCGAATTTTTTGTGGAAGGTATATGTGGAAAAACACATTAGGTTAAGTAAATGAATAAAATAAATATATTTTCATTTGTAACTTTGGTTAATTTATCCAAGCAATCCAAACACACCCCATTATCTTAAAAAAAAGGAAATACAATTTACATTACCTCATTACCAACTTACCTGTAAAGAACGAATATTTCAGGTATGACTTCAAAGAATACATCTAAAAAGGCAGTCCTTATGATTCGCAAAAATTGGGATTTAAAAATTACTTTTCCTCATCCAATTAAACAATACTATACTAAATACTATACAATCCGAAATCGAGTGGGGCCGTCCTTGGCAAGTTTGGAACAATCGTGAAAAGATACTCTACGTAATGAAAATACCGGTTTTTTATTGGATATATGATCAGAAAAATGTTCCATCTTATGACAAAACGACAAGATTAATTCTCCTTACATAATATATATAGAAACTCAACAATCAGTCCTTCAAATTAGTTAATACAAGGCACTCAATATCTAGGCACCATAATATAATCAGTTATTCAGTCGATAGACAATATAAAATATTCGAGAGGACAATATATATAAAATACCAGCAGGAATAAAATGAACAGTAAAATGTATCTAACGTAAATAATGAAAGTTACAACATACAATTAGAATTTTTGAATATAAAAGTATACAAACTTCAAATAATGATCTGTTGGAAGTACGATTTTCTAAGCAATTGTTAGAAATGTACACCTTCTACATGATCACAATTATCATTTCAATGAATGGAAGGCATTTTGTAACTTAAAATTAATCCTTTCGCAGCAACCCTACGATTTTCTCGAATGTACTACGCAGAGAATCGATGAAATCGGATCCATTTTGATATGGTGGGTAGCTTGTAACCAAAACACCTAGCTCATTATCTTTTATGATATACCTGCATAAATAAAAATATTTCTGAAGAAAGAAAAAACAAAGAGAGAAATAATAACTTGCAGACAGGCTACTGATGTATGAAAATAAAAATATACAAATTCACGAAACATACTTAACATCGTTCTATTTTCGATCCAACTGGAAGTATATACCAATTTGGTAAATATTCGTTTCCCGCACTCCTAAAACGTGAAAAAATAATTTTGGTATCTACGTATTTTAGTCTCCGAGGAAGAAGTGTGAATTTTGATAAAAAAAAATTAACCGTGTGTGGTGTTTTAGTCAAAAGGGCAAATAATCTGAATTTTCTATAGCAAAAATTTGGAATGTCAAATGGTGTATTTCCCAAACAAAATGAGCCCATATCTTCAAACCGCCGCTTTTTTCAACTCAGGAGTGCGGCAAACGAAGATTCACTAAATGGGAATCACCTGATATTGTATTTGTCAGGCATAAGCCTCTTTGGAAGAATTAATTCACTCTGATGAGCCATGGGACATAATTATTAGGTACATACCCAACTCCTAGTCCATCCTTAACAACAGGTCCAAAGCCTCCAGCATAAATGGCAGGCGAACTCAGAGTGCTGGTTGACAGTATAATATGATTGATCAAGGCATAATCTGGGTCATCGAAAATGTTGCATACAGTATTTGTCTTTTCCGCGAACTTCTTGAGAGCGAAAAGGTGTCTATCAAAACCCTGACCCATGGCAGCTTCTCTAGTCAGCTGGTTGTGCACACGTGAACATTCTGATATCATGTTTTTTAAATCTCTTATTGAAGGTTGGTTCTCAGAGTTGATAGCAAGAGTAAATGCCTGAAGAAATCACCATCAGAATGAATAGAATGAGAACTTCAACTCAAGGTTTTCCCATAGCTTGATAGGAAGACATTGGTAAATAAGAAATTTGTACCTGTGTAGCTGTGGTGCAGGATCTCACAGTTTCAGTTCTTCCATGTTTGAAAGCAGCTGTGCTGCATGATTCATATGTTGGAACAAACTTTCCTGTCATTTTATAGTAACCAGCCTACAAGTTCAATTAGGATTCAAAAGAAAAATCTGATATTCACATAACAAAATCAATGAGCACATCAACACAAAAAATTCCTCCATCTGTCTTTTCAAATAGAGCATTTAGCCTTCTGTAATTAGAATTGTTTGCTATGTTTTCATTAAAAACATATAATAAACAAATAAAAAAATTAAATCATTGGAAGCAGTTATGTTTGAAAATGGTGGCAGTATGAAAACAGAGCAAATATGTATTTGAATTCATGTGAATACTATGTTATTTCATATTGGTTTATGTTTTCAATTCTTAATGTTTTAAATGTTATATGTAAAATGGTACATACAAATGATGATCCCTGTAGTGTGGAGTATGAAAAATTACCGCTTATGGTGTCACATCAAAATTCAGTCAAAGTTCATCAAATTGTATCCAAAATTCAGTTCAATTTACCTGAAAACCAAGTTGCATCACAGCATCTGGACTGACAGCTTGCTTTTTGCAAACATTTTTACCAATTTGGTCAAATATCAAGTAATCTATATCCAATTTCAAGCAAGTTTCAAGGTACTCCTTTTTTGCATCATCAATGCTTTGCTTGATATTATCACTTAGATGCATATCTAAACGAACCACATTACTAATATTCTCATCATAAGCTTTGGTATCAGGAGTAACAAAACAGTTTTCTCTTGAATCCTTATAGATGTCCTGTACATATCTTAATATTGCTACTCCATCACCCCAAGCATGTTCAAAATTAACAGCAGCTTGACCATCTTTTGATACTTGTAGAGAAAATGATTTGTCAAACCATCTAAGGATATATCAAATTAAAGCATATCAAAATGTAATAATTTGAGTTTTCTATACCTGTTTTCTCCGTCACCATGTAGAAAATTTCTTGTAATACCATAAGGGTCATCCCCCAGTGTTTTTGAATCAAGACAAACATTGAACAGTGCTGAATCTATGTATTTGAAATTCTGTTCATTACCATTTTCACTAAGCTGGTGTCTCAATGTAGCCCATTTATTCCTCTCCAGTGTAGTAAGAATCCCAACTGGATAATCACAATTTGAAACCTTGTCTTCCAAAATGAATTTCAGCCTTGCCAAGATTTGTTCAGCTGGCAAAATATCATTGGTATCAGTCAAAACTCTGAATGCATAGAAATGTCCTCTACACTGAACAGTAATATGCCTTCCTGATGAATTTCTTACTATCCTGTCTTTGTCTATTTCAGGAATTCTTGTAGAGTTGAAGAGATTTGGATACTGGCTCATATCTAATGGATATGCTTTGAACAAGTAAGCTCCATACCAAGCAAGGTGAGTAGGCAGTGCACTGCATACATTTCTGAATCTTTCTGTATCACTGCCCTTTGGATTCAGGTGATAGACTTCAGGTTCCAAAAGACCTGCTATAAGGGATTTATAAAACCTCAAGGAACTGATGATCAGATTTGTTGTTCTAACTAACTGATCATTGTACTCTGGGCGGTCTTCCTTATGCATGACTAGCATTGGGTTATAATTTATTGGAATAGGTTTGCGATCTCTCAAGTAACTGTCAAACCAAAACTCAGAAATATAACTTGTGTGCTTGTTCACCTTATCATAGTTCTTGAGCATGTATTGAAGCTGCTTTCCAGACGTATTCTTGAATTGATTCACATTACTTTCTGTTTTTCGGTAAGCTTCATCAATCAACAATGGTCTTTGAGCTGCTAGGTAACGTTCACAAGTTAAATCCAGTTTTGGTATAGGTAACCGCGGAAGTGATTGTTGAAAGTGCATAGTAGGTATCTTACTTGTTTGTATAAACTGATAATTAGCATATTCTTTGGCTATGAGGTTTTTCTTTAGGAGTTTGTACATGACTTGAGGGGAATTGTGAGTGACCATTACTGCTTTTAGTAATTTTTCGTAGAGATTCTACAATTTGAAAGTGAAACATGCATTACCTAGCAAGATATTATTTAATTTGTACACCAACTCCAACACTGATTAAACATAAACATACAATCAAAGAACCAAACAAAACAATCAAAACACCGAATAAAAAAACACTATTTTATTTTATATGGATGTGGGTATTCGTCCGACATTCGGGTGAATAAAATAACGAATAACAAAGGTTATGGTTACGTTGACGAATGACGGGCCTACGCTACGGGGATAAAGAAAACACTCCACCGACTGGTCTAGCTCCACTTTGTGTACACCGTCGAACGGTCGAGTAGACCAGATAATATTACAGATTGCTGTACTATAAGTAGCATGTACTCAAGCTACAGTTTTTAACTGACAGATGTCTATTCATTATAGTCAAAATTTGTCAAAATTAGGTTAGAAACACTGCCACACACCCAGCAAGCACAAAAACATCTCAGAGATGTTGAAAGTACGAGATTTCGAGACATTGAACATCCACTGCGATATCCTGTTCATACATGAATAGTACTTTTATATAACAGCCAATGTCCGCCACAGGCGTCCATTTTCAGGATGTCCTTGGGATATCACAAAGAGAACTCTTCCTAAGTTTTTTTGATAGCCTTTTCATAGACACAACAGAACATTTCCAAAGCGTTTAGTGTATATTGATTTGCATTGAATAAAACTTTTTTTAAGATCACTTTATATAGTCTTTTGCTATTCATTTGGACATTTGAGAAGAGATCTTCTTTCCTTTGTTTTGTTGGGATTTGGATTAGTGTGGTTGAAGAAGAACTTTTATTTTCTTGCCGAAGTTTCGAATTAGAATGAATCATCATCAGGACCCATTTCAAAAGAGCCATGATAATTGGTCTATTATAGTTTGAAACTTCGGCGCGAAATTAATAGTTATCTACTTCAATCACACTTACCCAAACTTCAACAAAACAAATGAAAGAACATTTTCAGAGATTACCAAAATGACCAGAAATGGTTAAAAAAACACTTATATAATTTATGAACACTTTAAAAATATATGAACACTTATATTGACTTGAAATATAAATTCAATAAATTTTATTCCATCTATAGGACATATTTTTAGGTAAGAAAGATTTCACATTTAACTTGAATTAATATACTAACCACCAGCAATGTGTAACCTTATCTTGGTTTTATAAAAGACTGTCTCAACAACATATTTACATTTTAGTTTTGACATAATCACACTATAATACTGAATGAGGAGTTATATTTTCACTAATTTCATATCTTCTCCTCTGTTAACACTAACAGCATGTGACTGGTGACTCTTGTACTGATTTGTACAAAAATATACCAGAATACCACTCCACTCTGTACATAAGCTATTCCATATTGACGGTATTTCCTGGATCAGAAATCAGAATCACCAAAGCAAACTGTTCTCTTCACCCCATTGTCTACGCTGTGAGGCTTCTATTTGATCTTTCTTGATGGAAATGTCAGTTTTGTATTGATGTTTGTTCGTGAAATCTTATTTATATCTACCTCCAACTGAAAAAAAAAGATGAAGTAACTCCGTTTTTTCGACTGATCTACTCATTCACTCACCTGTCCATCAAAATGATCTTCACAAAAATACTTGGTGGTTGTGATAGCTGTATTAACAGCAGAAAACCATCTCATCCTAATGTCTTTATTGTTCGGAATGGAAATAACAAAGTTTCTTTTCACAGTTATCGCTATTGTTCGAATTCACAAGAACTTTTTGAATGATTTTTCACAACACAACCACAGAGTAGCACAACTGAGAACAATAACTTTAACCTCAATTTTCGTTGACTTGTTGAAGAATTTTTAACTAAGTTCAACTGTATAGGACGGCTCAAATGGGCTCAATCCACTGAACCCTTCATCCCGGGCGTGACGTCGAAAAGTATGTTGTATGACCTCATTGACATCCACAAGTAAACATTTTTTTGACCTCGCTAGTACCTCACCGTATACATACAAAGAAACGCCACACAAGAACAAAAACAATACTTTCAACATCTTCTGAAGACCTCTTAAGGAAGTGCATATTGCGTCCCAGAAAAACATCCACATGCCAACATTTTCAGAACATCCCAAAACCTCCCAGGGATGTTTGTGCTCGCTGGGCACTCTGTAGTCGAAAATACAGTACTCTTTATAAGTATGTCAAAAACCTTAATTCTCAATCAACGAGGTTCAATCAAAGAATAATAAAACAATATAGGCTAATGGTCTAAAAACAGACCTATCGACTCTTTTGGTAATGGGAACAGGAAAAAAGCAATTTAACCCTTTATCTTGATTATCTCTATGTCTTGAGGAGATGAAAGACAAAATATTAAATATTCGTATTTATTAATGGTATATAATACAATATAAATGGGAAAATGTATGAACACTCTACAAACTACACTATGAACTAATTACATTTACTAATACTAGATTATGAAGATGTACCTACATTGATATTTATCTACAGGTGCTCTTTAATATATACTATTCATTATCCACACAGCAATTAGAATTTTGTAGATAAACTATTTAGAGGTAGAAGAAGTATAATGAAAAAATAAATTGAGAATTCGAAGAAAATTAATAATATATAAAAAACGGCACATAGAGTCATAACTACGTAGGAATCAGTAGAATACAAAACAAGAAATGAATGGGATATATGTTTTCGAGTATTTTGCAACAATAATTATTGTTAATCTGATGTTAAGACAAAGGTTTCAATGTTGTATTCGGAAGGAATAAACAAAGTAAACCTCCTCCAATCAACAGTGCAGTTACGATGAATGTAGGCGCTGGACAGTACACATCTAGAAGTTGAGCTATTACTATGTTGCCGATGATACCTCCCAAACGAGCTGCTACCATAGAAACCGCTATTCCAGTGGCCCTATAAATAAATTATGTAAACATAAGGAACATGATTCAGTTAACTTGGATGATATAGGCAAAGTTTACTATTTGATCGAACTACATCGTGACTTCTGATCTGAAGATGTACTTCATATTCTGATATATTCACCTTAGGTTGGTTGGGAAGATTTCTGTTATCAACGAGTCCAATGCTGCATTACCACATGAAATCACACTACTGAATACTGCAGAAACTATGAGATTGTGTGTCTTATTGTAAACCAAATACATGCATGCTGAACATATTCCAGACGATACGGTACTGAACACTGAAAAAAAAAAGGTAATACAATATATGTCATCCATACAACGAGGTACAAAAAATGAACATTATTACTTGCGACATTACTGAAATTAGTATGGTGTAGATGCACTACATAACAGAGAGTTCATCCTAATCCAGAACTACAAGGTATTATGAATCACGATATACTTATAGGTAATTCTAATTTTTGCCAATCTTCCTAGCGTGCTCCTCTCCCTCAACAATCTACACAGGAGCTAGAGAAGTAGATGAGGCTATGTGGAAATTTGAATTAGATCTGAATTCTGAATGTGTGCATGGGAAAAGATAAAGAAGCCCTTATCTGCGATTATCGTCAGTTTAATATTATTTTGGACTGATTGATGAAATAAAATGTGCATGACTGGTGCATTTCCAGTAGACCTACTTGAGTCTCATCAGAGAACACAAGAATTCATATACTTGTCTATAGTGGATGGGCTATTACTGTGAATCACCGTTTCGAAATCTATTATTGTCATTCCCTCCGAATCAATTCACCAATACACACCTAAGAAGAACTTTCTGCCAAGCCTGTCCATCCCCAAAATGGCAAGAATGTTGCTAGGTAATGCAGCAGAGACCGTTATCAAAGATTCCATGAAAACTGAGGAAGAAATTTTCTCGGAACATACACCCCCTGCAACATGACTTCCTATGTTCACTACGTAGTCGGTTACTTCACAAACAGAGGCTTCAGTGCCATTGTGGGCCCTCGAATATTCATCAAATCTGTTGAACAGTTCTGGGAACCACATCATCAAACCATAGTAACTAGAAAAAAATACGATTATATGAACAATGCGAATTTTTTTTTCGATTTTTTTTCATTTGAATAGGCACGAAATATGTTTGAGGTAGAAATTTAACTATGCGGCAAAATATCATTAGCATGAAATAGTTATATATATACTTACCCAATGTGGAATGTGAAATTGATAGTAATGGAGATAATCGTGAATCTCAAAATAGGAGATATGAAAAGTTGTTTGCTATTGTCTAGGATATCAACGATCATATTTTGGAATTTTCCTCTACTTGCTATCTTGGCCTTCTCTTCAACTGTAAGTTCTTCTTGTTCATAGATGAGATGTTTAACTGGGTAATCATCCGCATCATTTCCAGTGTTCACGTGATAAATGTATCTGAAAATGGTGATAGCTTCTTCGCTTCTTCCTTGACTAAGCAAGAACTTAGGACTCTCCGGAAGAAAACAAAGTAGCGCCGCTACGATGAATGAAGGAAATGAGCAAATCAGAAGAAATATTCTCCAGGAGTTGTAGACGAAATATTCGTTTTTGAAGCCTATTTCTGACGGGATGATCAGCCATGCCAAACCCGCCACAAATAGGTTACCCAAAGTCCAGAAGGCCGCCATGAACGAAAGCATGGAGCCCCTCTTGGACTTTGGCTGGAACTCTGCAAAGTACGACCATATTACTGGTCCGCTGCCCCCTAACCTGAAATAAAAAATACTCTTTGAATTTCAGGCTCTATACCATCAATTTGATCACATCAAAAAACCATGAACGGAAATGATTTTCTGGTTATATCTAAGTGGTTATGCCTTCTATAACCGAAGTTGAGGAAATGAAAAAACTTGAAAATATTGCAATTTTCTCTACAAATTTGATGGATACACTCAAACATTTCAGATTACATAATATGATGATTCGAATTGAGTGTGATTTTGGAGGGTAGTATGGTTCGGAATATAAGGAAGTGAAATAACATGTATACTTACGCCGCCCCATTCAAAAATCGGAATACCATGAACAGCTCATATGACTGACAGAAGCTCGAGGCGACTATGCACAGAGCGTTCATGAATGAACTCACGATGAGCACCTTCTTACGACCCAAGAAGTCCGCAACCGAGCCCCAAACGTAGGCCCCAGCCATCATCCCGATGAAGATGATGGAGTTGAGCCAACCCTTGGTTTTCGTGTTGAGATTCAGGTCGCATTGGGCGGAAGGGAGGATGAACGACATCGAGATGACGTCCATCTCCTCCGAAGTACTTACGAAGCCACATACTGCTAGTAGGAGGAAATGAAACTTTCCATATCTGAAATACAAAAAAATAACAACTTGTGTTTTTTGTGTTCACATCCCAAGTATAGCATTTTGGCGACAACAACCACATAATACACCAAAATTAACGTTATATTTATGAAACGATCCTAAACAACCGGACAACGTTGTATCAGCATGACTTTAGTAAACCTACGACGTTGTTACAACGTTAACCCAACCGACTTCATGTACCTAGTAACAGTTTTGGGAATTGGAATAACGTTATAAAAACGTTCAATTGATAACTCTAGTTATGTTCATCGGTTTGTCGACGTAGAGCCGACCTTGTGAGATTTAACTTGGCAGTGGACAATTTTTTACAAGAATCGAAAACGTTTTCGTGGAATCATAACTTTTTCAAATATTCAGTATAGAAGACATGCCTATAACAACAAGGACATACTGTTGGCTAAATTGCTTCGAAGATCCAACCTAACCTCAAAATTTCAATAACGAAAGAATTATGAAATACGTACTGAAAGGAATCAAAAATGATTTTGTTTTCTTACAAATTACAAATTCTTTAAAAAATAATTCTTACAGAAGTGAAGGTTTTTCAAAACGGTTCCGAATGGAAAATATAACAAGCTTTCAAATACACTGGTCAAAAATGAGGAGTTGTTCAGATACTTCCAGGCACAAGCCTACATGAAGACAGTCAGTTTGGAGAACTTGAGTTCCTTTTGGAACAAATGCTAACCTAACCTAGTATATTTTTTAGTAGCCTGATATCCAAAGTCGCGTTGACGCTCATCATAATACTACGCCATGTTTTAAGCGTAATTATATTTGGAAACATGGTCGGCCATTGAAATTTGGGACATAAACAAACTTAAACACAGGATTACAATTTTCTAGAAACTATCAATTTATTATTATATCTTGTATAGTTAGCGTTTGGATTGAAAATCATACATCCAATTTTTTTTTCGAGTTTTGAGAAATTCGGAACAGATTGAATTAGCGCGTGTTTTTTGGTGTAAAGCAATAGTATATTTGACAGTAAACTGAAATGCGTTGCTAATTTCTGTTTGGAAATCGTTATTTTCCGGCAATAATAAATAAAGTACCTATCATAAGCACAAGAGTTATAACATTGGTAGTCGTCAGAAAGTTTTTTCCAAGTGTCCATTTAGGTCATCAGTAATAATTTGGTTGAAATATTTACTATTTTCTAAACACCGTGAAAATAGAACTGTCATCGCTGCTAGAGGGCACAAGTGTGTAGTTATTTCAGCAAAGTTTAGGAAACAACCTATACAGTTGAAACTGGGGATTGATCAAATTTTGCGCAACTTTTTTAAATACGTCGCCGCAACGTTAAATTGTTGCTTTGGATTGAAAAGATATAATGACCCACGCCAATATGATGTTCATCTAAAAAAAAAAACATTCTGTTTCATTGATGGTACTCACCTAGTTAGTTCTATAGCCTTTTCGAAGTCCGCCTTGTCGCTGTTCCAGTCTGCATCCGAGTTGACTTTTAAAGGTAGATCTTTCAGCCCTCCTAGGTTTGCTAGCTCGAGATCTTTAGATCCGCAGCCGTTTAGTAGGCGCTCGTCTTTTACATCACAGTATTGCTTGTGTTTTGTTTGCGGTTCACCTTCTACCATTCTACGATATAGGCAGAGTTTTTTTTGTGTCTCGGCGACGGAAATTTGACCTTGATTGGGGCTGGCTGGGGCGGCTCTCAATGGGGGCAGCGGACAGGGGTTCTATATGAAACGCTGAAACAAAAATACGAAATTGAAAAAAAAAATCCTCGCGATAGGTACCTAGTTGATAACTTTGGAGGCCTAGTGACGTTATACAGATACAGTGCTATATATAGGTCATTTCATGAATTGAGCATTAGAAGAGGGGTTATTATAGTGGTACCACTTCCACGTGAGGTATGTACTGGATGGAAGATTCCATATAGGGAATATCTGTGGGACGATGAAAATATGCCTGGCATTTCATGCGATTCTGACACTTGAACTATCAAAACCATATCAAAACCTTTGTTGTGGATTTCACGGATCTAGGAATAGTGTACCTAGGCCTATAGGCTCTAGACCATGAGGCTACGGCTCCCACGTATACCTATCTATCAATTGGATTCAACTACTCCTCAATACACATTTGGGTACAATACGAAAAAGTTCATCCCCCAACATTTTGAGTCACAGTACCGAAACCTTCGCAAAGCAGTACGCTTTGCGAAAGTTCTATGGATCTGGGAAGGCTTCACACACAACACTTCTCAAGGTTGTTGATGAAAATCAGTGGCCACGTTTATACCGTGCGCAAATTTGGTATTCTGACCAAATTGATCATACCAAATTCATACCAAAATAATAAGTTGATGCCTATTTACACCATATTCCATCAGTAAACAACTAGGTTCTGATTTGGTATGTTTGGATCGTTTGGTAATTTGATGGTTACTCAGTACCACTGAACTATTTGGGTTGGGGTCCGTGGAACAGTTTCGTAACAATCGTAACACTGCTAACTGGCGAGAAAACGTCTATTGTCAAATATCAATCTCAAATATATATATATTTCTTTGAAGAAATCATCAAATGGCCCAAATAGATACTAGGGCACTGTTAGTTCAGAACGCCAGAAGGTGTTTACACCATCTTGATCACCTAACAACAATTTTCGTTACCAAACCAAGCTGAGTACCTGACCAACTGTTCCGTTTACACCAACATGACCAAGGGTATTTGGTTGGTATAAAGTCATTAGTCTGCTTACCAAGAGACGGTATAAACGTGGCCAGTGAGATATAAAACAACATATTTTGAACTGAATTGATGGTAGACAGAGTCGTTTCTAGGATGAACATCACCCGAGGCGAATAGACTGTTTCTTGTCGCTATAGTGTATATATGTAGCTTTCATTAGGATATTTCGCATATGAACAATAACTTTCTTCATGATGGAATTTTGCTCCAATCCCTGATATACTATATATACAGTAGAATGCTAAAGGGGACATAACGGCCCAAATCTTTCATGATTTGAAATATTCCCTTCGTTTTAAATTGACAAACATTATAGCACCCATTTTATGTTCTAATCCTATACCCAATTTCATAGTGCCGGAATCCGAAAAAATTTTATCGCTGTGAATATTAAACATAATAATAACAGCAGAATGAGTCGATTGTGATGATGAAAAAATGCCATATGGTTGCTCATTTATTTCATTGATTGGTATGTCATGCCATCGTTTCAGCATTAATCAGTGAATGATGATAATGATTAATGCATTGAGGCTATAAATACCGCAAAGCAGAGTGATTGGATAATGAAAATATTCACATTATTTGTGAATCCTTGCAAATCAACAAAATGAATCAGTCTTTTGGTAGTTCCACAGATAAGTAATTATTAATCACTTCTCACAAGCTGACGTGATAAATCAATTGAATATCGAAAAATGAAGTGAAGATATTTTCCATCAGGTGTTTTGGTATACCCTGAATTACCAGTGCTAATTTCCGATAATCAGAAAAATTCATATTCATTTCTATTTGGTTGCTATATTGTCGTGATGAGTATAGGATAATTTTTGAGGAAATATGAATGCCGTAATCTGGTAGACTGCATGTGCTCGAACGAAGTTGGTAATTGGTTTTTGATTGTTTATCTATTCGAATAGTGAGAAAAATGCAAAAATTTTACCTTGAGTGTATACCTGACATCGCTTAAACTCAAGTCACTTCTTAACAAAACCAACTATAATATGGTATCAATTATCATCGAGAGATTCTTTTGAATACATATATAATACAGAGTGTCCTGATACTACATAAAAGGATATTAGGAGATTTTTTGTAAGGAAAATCTTCCATTTCAATTTGGCAGAATGGTTTCTGAACACTCTTTATACATAAAACTATATAAAGTATTCTGTCAGGCAGAACTACCAAGTTAAAAAAATTGTTGCATTGGGGCAAATTTCATAGTTTTATACTCCAGTAATTCATAAGAAAACCTCAAAAAAATCCTTCCGGAGGTATCCGAACGAAACCGATGATAAGTTGTTTTTTATATTTTTCCCAGATTGAACTTTTTTTCTTGAGAGCACACTTTCGAATATAAAGGGCAATACCCTACAACGAATTGTAGTCCGTCATGACTGATTTTAATTGTATTATTTCCACATTAAACCAGACGAATGATTTGATTGAGTTGTTTTTTACGATTTAAACGAACTCAATTGGTATATAGTTTTCCTGTGACTGTGCATTATGTTACGAAAGGGGCATGCTTATAATACGTTCCATCATTATTCGTTACTATATTTGAAGTTCGGGAGTGAAAATCAATTGATAAACAAACTGGGACTGATAGATACAAATGGAAATTGATAAATCGGCCTTTAGGGTAAATAAATATACACTATTTAATCAACGAAAAAGCGCGAAAATAAATAATTGAGATCGTAATTACAACCCAGCCCTCAGATTCAGATCAATTCACGAATACTGCCGTTTTTGTATTAGAAAAAAAATCAATCGAAAAAATAATACTGGCAATTGTTCTCCAGGAACCAAGGATATACAAATATACATTAAAATTATAGTCCTATACTATATGGACATATGGATGACCTCAAAATCTTCTCAATATGACCTAGTTTATTATTTCAATAGTCTTCCTATATTTCTATGTAAATTTTTTAGAGTGTGGAAAATTCAATGCAGGAAAGTCATTTCACAAAGCACTTTTCAATAAAAACAATGGGTTTCTGTCTTCAGACAATAATTCTCATGCTATAAGTGAGCTCTTTTCTTATTATAAACATGAAATTAACCTTGGTGTACAAAAAATATTTTTCTGTGTATCAGACTATTCAACTTTTCACACCCACCTATATCGAGTGACCCGGAAACAATTTAACCTCCCTGGTATATCCGTTGTTGTTTTGTTGTTATCATTTTGTAGACGGTTTATTTAGATTTTAAATTTCAAATATTGATTCGATATCAACCACGGACGATGGCACATGTAAAACGGTTTCAAAACAGTTATTTCAATCATCTTGGAAAAATGGTTCTACATAGATTTATCTTGTCGATGAGAACAACTGATGAGGTAGTCAAACCTTATCACATCTGAATTAACAGTTTCTAGATAAATTCTTGATAATATGATCGTTGTTAGCCATTCTATGAGATAAATATCTCGTAGATATGCATATGCCAGATTTGAAATGTGCAGTATCCATCAAGGAATGTGTGCAGTTCTATCAGAGAGAAAAATCAGTCATGAAATGTTTTATTAACGGTTAGTTCAATCGATAAAAATAGATGATCTCCAAGTACGAATTCGTTGTAATTACCCCTAATGGTCTGAAAATTTGAGATGGTATCCATAACGAAACCAAATAATAATTATTATAATTATTTATTTCTCCACAATGAATCAATAATACAAATTGAATGCTATGAAAAGTATATAATATAATCAAATAATCACAGCAACTGTACTGCTACAGCTTAAAAACTGCTACATGTTGCACTATTTTTCAGTTTTTTTCAGGGTTGGCCAGTTTAAAATATATTATAGGTATACATTCATAAAATATGGCGGTGTTTTCTGTGGAACTGACGATGCAACCTCCGGAATTAATTCGGAGAAAATAATTCTAAAAAGTATTGATCCTAAAACAGTATTACTTTGAGGACCTACGAATTCCTATGAATTACCAAAAATGCTCTGTTCTTCAGTCAATGATCTACACTGATGAGTAAGGTACTAGAAATACTTATATTTCTGTATGTTTCACATTTCTTGAATCAAGTTGTTTTTGGACTACTTGTTCATTAAATTTGTCTATAAAAGAACAACCTGAATACCTTCAAGACCATTTCATTGAGATGAGTTTGTAGTTCATAAGAATAGGTGCAGGAATAATAGATAGATATGAAGCGAGGTCATGGACGTACATATAGGCTATATCTGAATTGATTTTGGAAGCATCCTGAAAATGTAGTTCCAGCTTGCATGTTTTCAACTTGTAAGGAGTTATTTTCTAACTTTGAGCTGACAGGTATTTTTAAATATTTTCTCTCTCCATGATATATAGGTCCTTTTTTAGCGATTCTTTGAAACACAAATCTAAGAACTAGCTCATATTCATTAAAGTGAAAGGTTATTCATATTATTGGCAATAAAAAATATTGAATTTGCTTTGCGAAATGATGTTGAAGAGAGGAATTTAAAAACACAATGCTGTTCAAAAAACTAATGGTTTCTCTCGTTTCGGTTTCAATGATATACATACCTGAGTGAAAAACAACTTGTTGACGTTATACCTTTGTAACAATCTATATAAGCCGCTGCTAAGATATTTTACTTTGTATAACAATACCTACATTTACCTTTTGACAAAAAATCAGATGGGAGACAAATCTTTCGACTGGCTTCTGCATCACGCTCGCAAATCGCCAGATTTTAGATAACAAAAATTTCTCTGAATAAATATAGGTGTAATTATTGTAATATTGTTTTCCTTAGAATATTTTGTGGATACACATGGCATCTTCGAATGATTTCTTGAAATTTCGTTTTTTGGCGGGTTATCAATATCTGCCGTTTTCAGATGGTGTCGATTTTCAAAAATTGAGAAAATGTGAACTTTTTGAAACGATTAGTGTGTTAGTGGGAATTCCACTAAGCGTGAAAAGCTCATGGTTTTGTATTAGTTTTCACTTTTAAATTCTGAATGACCTTAATTAATTTTAATTTAATTTTATTTAAATTTAATTTCCAATTATACAATCACAATAAAATAACAATGAATATTTTCATACGACAGTATCAGCGATAGTTCTTTCTAAAATTAACTATAAATTCGAATGTGTTTCCTAACATTGCTTAATACAAAAATATAAAATCACTTCGCTATCACTATATTGATTTCTATTGATATGCACCTAAGTGATTCAACACTTGTTTTGCGCAGAGCATAATCTATCATAAATAACATATTTCTTAAACTAAAGCTAAAGTAAATAATGTTATATAATTATAATTACAAAGTAAAGTGAACTTATTAATTAATCATTGTTATAAAAGAAAAATAGTTGTCATTTATAAACGTTTTACATTGCATTGAAATTTTTTTATAGTTTTTAATATTTCTAATACTCAAAGGTAATATATTGTAAGCCTTTGGAGCTAGATGGTAAGCAAATCTTGCATGTACATTTTTATTAGAGTTAGACACTTTAAGCAATTTGCTCGTCATACTACGAGTCACAATATTATGCGAGATATGATTTTTTAGATGTTCTTTTTTATGCATAAATATTACCAATGTATGAAAGTACAGGGATCTTATGTTGCATATATCACTTCCATAAAGTAGCCTGGTTGGGTATCGTTTCCTTTTTTTGTATATTATTTTCAATATGTAATTTCGTATTGTAGACAAGGTTTTTAATGAATTTTCATATAGTGCTCCCCAAACTAGTATTCCATACCTCAAAAGTGATTCTACTAGGGATTTTTATACCAAGATCAATATATTTTTACTCAAAATATACCTCAATTGATAAAATTTGTAAATTAGTTTTCTAATTCGCTTTGTTAAATATGTTACATGCTGATTCCATTTCGTATTTTTATCTATAATAATTCCTAAATATTTAGTATATTCAACTTCCTTTATGTCTCCATCAATGCCCTTAATATTAATACTATGAAATTTGGGTCTATTCACATCTGTGATGGTAAAAGCTATATACCTTATGTTTATGTTTTGGATTGAACAGACTTAAATAAAATAGTTTCTATTCGCATTTTAATTTTTATGTAATCTGCTACGTGTGTGGTAAAACGCAATTCGCTGGGTACGAAACGATACTGTTGATTCTGACTCACTGTCATTAATTAAACAAACATTATTCTCGAATTAATTAATGACTGTTGTCAATTTGTTTCAAATGTTTCACATGTAATTATTGAAATTTTGTTCGAGAAGTATTTTCTTTTCTCAGCTCCGGCGGACTCATGCAGTCAAGGGATTAAAACAATAGCTAAACTTTTATTCCATCCGAGATTATTGGTAATTGGTTCTAAAGCGGGATTCACAACCAAACTTTTTGCGTTTTGCTTTTTACGTTTCGCCTTCCGATTGGTGAAGCAAAATCTGCAATCGAACTGACAAAGCGCATTCACAACAAAAACAGTTTTGCTTCGTATTCAAGCCTTGAAATTTATGTATTCAAGTACCTGAGCATAACCTCTACTTTAATTGAAAATCAGATTTCCAATTTTTGTTTCCCGAGTCTCCATGATTCAAGAATAATATCCATGCAAACTGGAGATGACAAAAATTGCTTCTTCGTTTATTCAGGTTTATTCCTACTTGAGAAGAAAAGTCCGTCCCAATATTGATATAACGGCTATTTTTCATTCGGTAGATGAAATCACTATGAAAAACAAATAATCTTGAGTACCAATATGTCAATGAAACTCCACCAGACCACCACATAACCTTCATACATTTCGCGTTACTCAATTCGCAACCTTAAAAGCTGAGAATATTCAGCTTTTTGCGTCAGTTAGATTCCAGATTCTGCTTCACCAATTAGAAGTCGAAACGTAAAAAGCAAAACGCAAAAAGTTTGGTTGTGAATCCCGCTTAAGGCCACATTGGTTTGCCCTCCATCCAAGGTGGATATAGGATGGTGAAACATCTTCCTATTAACAAGCACTAGAAATAACTGTAGACCTTTTCCTACTTGATTTCATACCGTAGTAATATTTCCTGAAATTAACAGAGATGGCGACATACCTTGTGTCGGTAAAACGGAAACTGTGCATCTGTCATCTTTTCATCAGTTTCATCTGTTCTAGATGAAAAATGACTGAGAAGAGTCAAAATATCAATATTCATTCCAGATTTATAGAAAATATATTGTTTAATGTCGTTTCAAGTCACGTGTGTCAGATGCGAACCACAGAAATACGTAAGCAACAGAAATCTTCTTCGATAATCGATCTTACCGCCATCTTCATTCAAGTAGCTGAAATATTACTACCTTCTCAAACGGTCTACAAGTTTTTCGCAGAAACAATTGAAGAGCTGTTTCACCATCCCATATCCACCTTGCCTCCATCATAAACGCATTGAATGGTGCACCCTGTATACCCTTCTTCATTTCTATACATACTTTTACACGAGCTTGTACAATGAAAATAATTTTATGTACCTATAAAAAAAAATCTGTGGATTTATATATTTGTTGATAAGAGTTTAGTTTAATTAAATTGCTTCGAAGCTACATGATTGAAAACAGCTGCTTCAAAGAAACATTAGAAATATTTGGGAAATTCATCAACTCGATTTTTCTAGTATAATGTATTGGATTCATTATTTTTCGAATGTTTGTATGAACCAGATTACACCAAGTATACTGCACTATAACTAATGAGTCAGAAGTCGAGATCGCCATAATTCGAACTAGAAACTCAAGGTCATTCCAGTAAAGCATTATTTTTTCAATTACTCATGGAATCAATTTATTGCGCTCCATAGTGTAATTGACCTCTTTTGAAAATCCTTTCCTACTGAAAATAGAACTTCTTGCAGTTTCAGCTTCGAATAAGGCCTGCGACAAATCAAATTTGTGACTTGATCCATCGTTCAGAATATTTGCCTTATCGACGAAAAATCCATTCAATTTCATGAAAAATATGGGCAAAATATGTTGCAGAATTTTTAATAAGGATCAATCGAGATTTGGCCAGCACCGATCAATGAAAATAATTGATTGATGAAACTATTGGTAATCTTCGAATAGTCTTTGAAAGTGGACTGAATATGATGATCTTTTGAATGCTAGATACTGCATTCATATAGGATCAGTCAATCATTAATTGATTATCTGACTTTCTGATCAAAGTCAGCCTTTTATGTAAATCTCAAGAGCGGTTACCTGATTTCAATATCTGTATCATGCATGCATATACCGGTTTATTTTGCTTAGGTGCAAAATCCCTGTTCCGGTATTTTCCTTATTTCCTTGAACACTATTCAGGTAAAATTAATATTTCACAGATGCAATCAGACTTGTTTTTTTTCATAGCCAGCTTACTATTCTCGCAGTATCCACGTGAGTTTGATTTCCATATATTTTCGTTAATGGGAAAAAGTTATCGCCTTGTGAATGAGAGTTGTTTGTCAGATTTGCTCAGCAAAGAATAAATTTTGAATTTTGAGAATTATTTATAACAAGATTAGGTATCAGAATATTGGTATAACCATCAGTATATACATAATATTTATTTGGAATGTGCGCAATGGATGATGAATTGACAAATTCAGTACCGGATTAAGAAAACAGTTTTCTGCGTCCTCTCTGCGTCTCTGGAATCTCAAAGACAAAATTTCAATATTTCAGTAGTGATATTATATAGTTCATGATCTATTTGATAGTGATTCTATTAGCATTATTGCCTGGATAAATAAAAAAGGGAAATTTTGCAAATTGTGTAGGTAATCATCGCACGCACGTGTAATAATAGATTAAAAATTTGAGATCGAATAAATAGGCGACTTAGCTTTAAACATAACTTCGGTTCATGCCTCACAAAATCTCAAACTCAATGTTATCTTCGAGTTGATTAGCTACGTTATTCAATAATTTGACAAAAAATATGTTTTGTTCTGGGTCAGCAGTTCATGAATTGGGTAAGTACCCAAAACGATTCACTATTCAACTCACCTATAGGATTGTTCTTGAAATTTCGTAACGTTAACTATAATTGATAGTTTTTTCAATACAATCGAAAATCTGAGCAATCTGTTTTATGGAATACGATGCATAGAAATGATTATGACTAAAGTTGGTAGTAGGTAGGTACATGGTAGAGACAGTGGTGAACAGTAACATAAAATATTAGTTGTCTCTGAATCAACTGATCATATTGATAGTTATTCATACCAGTTCAAATTCGGTTGGAATGGCATTACTAATAACTGGAATATATTTTTACGAAGTGAGCTTCAAAAAATCTTGAAAAAAGTTCATTTTGATCACCCCTCGAATGTTGACCTAATTAACACTCTACTGGCTCAAGCCAAAGACGACTGAATTTGCTCAAGCATTCGATCAAAATTGGTGACACATTGAGAATTTAACTTGTGAACTATTTTTTGTCGGTAATTTCCCGTTACTTGACGATTGGTACAAGTCACAGGTTTCTAGAACCACTTGAAACGCGAAATTTGAATATTGAAAGTCATCATAAATAAATGTGTTCCGGTGTTTATTTTGTTCTTTAACACGTTTTTTGCCAAAATGGAAATCTGACGATGATAGATAAAACAAGCAACTTATGCTGTACGACTTCTCAATATGATATCGCAAACATATGAAAACACAAATTTATTCACGAAAAACAA
Organism: Chrysomela aeneicollis; assembly: GCA_029955515.1. NCBI lineage: Eukaryota > Metazoa > Arthropoda > Insecta > Coleoptera > Chrysomelidae > Chrysomela > Chrysomela aeneicollis. Next base: position 15,146,445 of record JARUHQ010000015.1, on the reverse strand, counting down.
CAAACATTATAGATTTCTATCCGAGTTTCTATCTCACAATCTTCGAAAATGAAAAATCATTCAAATAAATTTGTGTTTGAAACTGTATTGAAATGGTTCAAGTACTTTGTTTGACTGACCGTGTCTGCGCCAGGATTTCCATCAGTTTTGGATTTAAAGCAAAGTAAGGAACTTCATAGGCAACTTCAAGAGTTCAACATCTCGAAATCTAAGAAAACATACTGGATTTTATCATTGAATCCTTGAACAGCTCAGGTGAAAAAAAAAAGGTGTAACTTGAAGTCAGTGGAAACGCTATTGACAGTCATTAGTTATCGATAAATACAGTAGTTGTCAGTGTTTTGCGTATTGTTTACGTTTTGCTAACTGCAATCTCTAAACATATTTTATTTAAACGAAATGCATAAAATAATAATTTTACAGATGGTTGGTCACGGAGGTAGAATGCGATCACAAGACGCAGTTGCTCGTCTATTCCAAGAAAAATTTCCTGATTTGCCACCTACATCACAATTTAACAAAATTGAACTATCGCGACAGGTGAAGAAATAATAGTTTTTCCAAATTATACAAGGTATCCCAAAATTGCGTGCAATATTCACTATAGAAATTGGGAGGAGAACTCATAAAATAGGTCGAGAAATACCTAGCTTACAAGGGAGATAAATTTGAGGGGTAAGATAAAGTGATTGTACGAGGTGACTCATTTATTTATGCTGAATGGAAGAAAATAGCGAAATTAGTTAATTGTGTTTGAAGTTTTTGGACATTTGATTTCAGGATTTATTATTGGATAATTAAGATGATCAATCATTAAAATTTTATAAATTCATGTTGGTTTATCATATAAACATGAATTACTTACTCAAAAACGGTTCAGTTTATCGCAATATTTCATAAGTAGGTACTTACATTTTTGATTTCTAACGAAATTAACAGTTTTCATCAAAAAAATAATCATTGAAAAAAATGTTTGGGTGAAATACTGAAATACTTTTCCCTCTGAAAATACCTCTCAAGCGGAAATTTGATATTTCAAGGTATATAAATTTTCGTTAAAAAACTTGAAAATAAGTTGTATAGAAAAATTTTTCTTTTCGGATGAGTCCACTTTTACTTTTCATGACCATGCAAAAAAAAGTCGTGCCAACTTTTGGCAAACTTATATTCAGCTCAAGTTTACACAAGCTCTACCATGAGGCGAGGTTTTCCAGAATGGCCAGCACGTTCTCATGATCTTACACCATTAAATTATTTACTAATATTCACAATAATTGTGATTCTGTGATTTATTTGAAAAAAATTTTCAAAATTTTTTGAAAAACTGACAGCCTTCATGTAGGAATCAATTTTCTGGTGAAAACCAAGATGGTTATAAATCAAACAAGTATCAGGTTTTGAAATTTAAATAAAAGAATTTTTTTCCCGTGATGAAAGAATAATAAGTTAGATCTCCTCCTTATTATCGTGAAGCAAAGCTTTTATTTGGCACAGCTATAGAAAAGAAGCACCAAGAAAAATCAATTTGGTAGTTTTATTTCTGCGTTACATTGACCGAAGTGTCTGGCACAAAATATTCTAAATATAACAGCAAATCGACAATATACGTGGGTTTATACCCAGTTTTTCAAACATTCGAACCTGATACATCACCAACTTACATCATTAAAATTGTGAAGTGACCTGAAACCATAACTTCAATAATTTGTCCCCAAGGTGTTGGTTCGCGTCCTTATGATTGAGGTTTGTGCAACACAATTTAACATAAGATACCGAAACCGAAATACAAATGGTCGCGATTCAGTTGTCGATTCTTGAGCGCGAAATTCAAGACTGATGATCAGCGTGATACAACACCTGCTTTCGCTTAGGTTGACTGGCAGTATTTCTATAAGGATTATCTATATAACACTCCAACCATTTGTTTATATTATGTTCTAGAGCCGTCTCAGCCGTTCAACTTTTTTGTCGAATTAACACTTATTCGTCTCTCTTGAATCACTTACATCACTCTTACACAGTGTTCTTTTTTCGTTTACTAGCATTATTATCATTGATGAATGATGATATTCGTTCGATAGTACTGTTTACAACATTTATTTATAATTAAATGTTATTTACAGTTCAGCTCGAATCTCCACAAAGAATATTAATCAGTTTAAATAAGATAATACCGTTCGTATTCGTGACGATCTGAAAGGATAACAACCCTAATTATGCTTTTGTACGGAACCTTATTCTATTCCACAAATAAGTGGGAGAAATAAAGTGTCAGGAAATAATTTCTGCATAGAAAGATACCAGGGAATGCAAAAGAACGACACAGAATAACATTCAGAAATAATATCGTTTTTGTTAGGGATTGAAACAGTGCCATTAAATCTGCGCCTGCAGGATTATAGGCGACATATACAAAACACTGATCATTAGAAAATCGAATTTCGGTGAAAATATATTTTTGGTGAATTTTTATTCTTCGGTACACAGGAGAACCATACTGCGGTATTTCCATATTTTTACTTCGAATAAATCTTCCAGAGCCCTGATACCCAGAAATACTATCGAAAAATGTGGAAATGTGAGTTCTGGTGATCAAGTTTTCAAGGACTAATGGCAGAGTGAGTGGTTGTGGAAGACAACGGAGATTCAGCCCTTTTTAACCTAAAGGGAGGAGGGATAGCGGTCGCATACCCTTCCGCAAGCACTGGAGCAAAGTTAGCGACTTGCGACATGCATTTTTTACACCTGTATCATTATATCAACTATACTGGGTATTCCTTTAAAACATGCTTATATTCAAGAAGCTGATTATTTGTCTCATTTTACGAAAAAAAAAAATATGAACGTATCTCCTAAAAAGTATTAACGTTTGAAAAACGGTGATAATGTTTTAAAAACATAATTTTCTCATTAATAACTGATACGATATTGTAGACATCTTTATGAAATTTGTTCAAGGCGCATTTTCTGATATACAAAAAAAATATATGTTCTCCAGCAGTGGCGTCCGTACTGGTTTTGCATTGAGAGAAAAATACTACTCCACAGCTTTCTCTTACGATAAAAAGCACTTTAAAAACCCTCATTTATTTTTGAGCAAATTTCATCTCATCGGTTTTCTTTGTCCGATGCATGGTTTTCACTAAAAAAAATAAAATTCGTTTTACTTCAGGATCAATTTCCTGAAAATCTGATACGGTGTGGAATGTTTGTGCATCCACTGAATATAAGAACGAGTATTTTATTTTATAAAAGTAAGTTTAAATGAACAGCTCAAATTTATCACATTATCTTGAATGTTGAAACTTTTAGGATATAACTTCATGGGAAGTTTTTTTCTCAAAATAAGTCAAAGAATCACCCCCTTAAATATTAGCATGTCTTTAGGGTACACCCTGTATATTTTAGTAAGAATCGAACAAGGGTAGTGACAATATAGTTCATTCACTATCCTTCTAGCAGGAATTACTATTGATTTTGATGTTTTTTCCAACAAAATAATCATTATAATTTTCATAAGGTAGGTTACTAATGATGTAGAGTGATTTGATGAATAATTATATTTGAAGGTAATTTTTTGATGGTTATTGGAGTAAATATCTGAATGTAACATTAGCTCACTTTTAATTAGGTATATTATGTACATATTTTCGCATTTCGACTTTTTCAAATTACAATCCTTGATGTAAATATGCATTTCATGAATTCGACTTGATAGCAGATCTTTCAGTATTCAATTTATAGAAGAAGAATTATTCAGAGTCTCCAGACTATCGACAAACCAGACCATTTAATTTTATTAATAGATGTTCAATGGAACACAGTGAAAGTTCAATACTAGCTAGGTACCCATTTCAATGCTAACATGAACAATAATGCATTATTATTCGAGGATATCCAGCTCTTTGAGTACAAGAGGCAAATTATCCCTCATAAGGCAGTTAAAAGTTGTGGCACACACTTTCCAAATCCCTTATCTCTATGACGGGATTCCAGATAATAATATGCCTGACATATGGACTGATGGAAGGTCGCCTGATGATCTCTGATCCGAAATGGTTTGTTTATTTCTAATTATCTTGTTATATTCATGTTGATAGCAAGTAACATGAGTTAGAGATGCTGGCATTATTTTCTGTATCTTCTTGGCGGGAAGTGATTGAACTCGTACAAAATTAGAGTGCAAAAATTGACCAACTATCAGAAAGAGTTTTATATTCAATGACATTGAGATAACAATCGACAATTGGATAATAACATAATGGTGACTTTGATTAGAAATGACCTCCTCTATCACCCATACTTTGTTAAATATTTTTTTTATATATATATATCTGCATCTGTACTCGATATGACTTTTTGATAATATATAGCGATACTTCAGATCGATTCTCTGAATAAAAAATATGCAGAATTCATGAAGACTATCAATTTTAATCTCGGCCTTCTTGGTCGATTGAAGGCGAATCTTATTTACTGACTATCTCAATAATTTTTATGAAATAATTTTGGACGGATCTCAAAAAATAACCAGTATTTTTAAGTCCCGTGTATGTGTTTCGATAACTTGTATTTTTTTCATTTTCCTGTTTATAAACGAGCAATATACTATACTTTTTCTACGAACCCACATTAACACAACAAAACTGCTTTTCATGAGGTACAAATAGATATGATTTGAAGAATCCCGAACAAAATCTGAGCATGACAGTGTTGGAAATTTCAACAATCGACATACCATGGAATAGTCAGGCAGGTCCTCATTGCTTTGAATTATTCAATTTATAACTATTCACTTTTCAATTTCCTCCAAAGGTTGGAGTTTTAATGTTTAAATCCTTAATGCACGGAACTCTGAGTCTGTTGAATGCAACGTAGTCTTGATATTGGTATAATACAGATAAAGAACAAAAAATGTTTATTGTAATGTTGTATAACTGTCGGGCTAAAGTTCATAAATAGATATTAATTATAGAAATTATAATGAAAACAAAGGCTGCATAAATTACATATGCATGGGTAGAGAAGAATCAAGAATCAATGAATCGTTCGGGCTGAAAATATACTAAATTTGATTATATTCCAGTATTTTGTCAATGATACCTAGGCCCCTGACCACAGTTTGGAACTTTTCGTGAATATCATATTTATACAGACCACGATATATCGTGAAATATGAAAATATTTACTTATTGATTTTTTATATCGAATTTAGAGATATTTTGGACTGAATCCTGATAATATGTCAACTGCCAAGCAGGTAGAGATCATTCAATCAGTATGTAATGCTCAATTATCAGTGCACAACATTAATATTGTGAGAATTGAACCTATCGAAATGAGACATGAGAATACATAATTTATTTGAACATGAATTATTTTGAAGGAAAAGTTTTGCATTCCCTCGCATTATATCTATATACCAAGGTTATATTGGAATTCGAGGCTATTCATTTTGGGTCATCTAAAATGATGAAGTGATACGAGGAAGGTTGAATTAAATTAACAATTTATTGATAATCTAAATATTTTCCGAAAACTTATGCTGTAGAATACTGAGACTATACAACTCCTTTTCTAACCTACCTAACCATAATTGGGTAAATATTTTGTTTTTTGTTGCTGAGGTTTTTTGTTGGATGCTGTAGGTTCGGATTTTCATTGTTCGAAGTAATGAGAATTTGAATCTCGAGAACTTGACCACTTTTTGTTTCTTCTTTGGTCATTCAAATTTATTTGCTTAATTTTTCTGAAATATGTAGAAACTTGTTCATACTTATTCTTATCCTATACGCTGTTTCGTTTTTTCTGGTTTCAACCATGTCGGAATAAATTCATATAAGTATTTTGTTTAGAATGATAAAGCGTTGAAATGAGACCATTCAAATATATTCAAAATTCTGGTGGATGTAATCTTCGCGTCGGGTTGGACCTTTTGAGCTTGAAAAATTTATCGGAAACGTACTTCAGGTGTTGAACCATTTATTTTTCAACAAGAGATGCCTTTGGCTTGCTGACACACCCTGTATATATATATTTAGGAGAAGGGTAGTCTATGACTGACTTGTCGAGTAAAAATACCGGACATTTAGATAATAGACTAAATTCTCTTTACCTTTGAGGTTGCAGTCAAAATTCATGGCATTCAAATAAGAATAGTCAGAATACAATAACACTGTTTTTATTTATACTATTTTTATAGATGTCTTGATAAAGGAAATAAACATTTCCGAAAGCTAAATATATCTATGTTAATCCATATTTCGTATCTTCATTATAAGTACAATTTTGTTCGGTACCGTGAGTTGCCGTAAAAAAACTGCTTTGCTACAACTGTTGTATTCAACAACTTTGATGAATGTTGGTTTTGGATATGCTAATATGTTAGTCACATCCAAACATGTTCACAATTTACACAATATGAGTAATGATATTGTGAATTGCTAATTTAGAAAATCGAAACTTGTCAGTTTTTACGTCACTTTATTTTGAAAATCCCTTGTTTTGGGAACTATTCACTTCGCAAATAACACTTCAGATGTGATAAATACTGTTAATTTGCCTACCACAGCCACAATGAGAAAGCTCATTCACTCGAGGATACTGTATGCGAGATACGCGTATCCTAGATACAGGCTGATATTGGGAATGAAACAATAACTATTAGTATCAAACCGATATTTCGGAAATATAATTTCTGTCATAGTAGCTCATTTTGCCCCCATAATCGAGATAAATAATTATTGCAGGATGCAGAATATTGAACAAAATTGCAACACCATTCAGGCATATACAGTTCTATATAGGTACGCTATGGTTTGCAAGGTGTATTACTGGGATTTTTATATAGTGCACATTCATTTTATTATAATTAGTTTGTATACATGTGTCAGGCTTAAATAATTACAAAGTTACAGATTTTCAAGAGGTGCATTTTCATTTAAAAATCAGTTGTATAAAAATAGTGAGTTTTTGCACTTGTAGTCGGACGTCACGTCAGCAAGTGGCTAGTGAAATAAAGTTTCTATAAGTTTCAATAAGTGAAATTAGTGATGGTCTATTATTTTAAAATATACATCCGACGATTAGTACAGGACCAATATAGGTGTAGCTCCTAACCTATTGGGAGCTCAGTATTCCCTTACTAGAACTTATTGGTTGTCCTCTCGTCCCAAGCTAGCTGGTGTACTCATGAGATGATGATTTTCTTATTACTATAACTTACAATAAAACAATAAGAATAAAAAAAATTATATACAACAATAATATCAACTGCATTATTTACCGAAATAAAACATCAGAATCATTTTCAACAAGAGATGGACTGAGACAGGGAGGAGGACTGAGCCCCGTATTGTTCACGGTATACATTGATGAGATAATCAAGAAATTCTCTTCAAGAGCAAAGAAACTACATGTGGGATATGGATACCTTAACAGAACGGATATATCAGAAGGAGCATTTGCCGACGACGTAGTAATAATAACAGAAAGAGAGAGTTACAAAGTAATATGGAGATAAGTATGGAACAATATACTAAGAGAATACGGGATGACATTGAATATAAATAAAAAAAAAGTTATGGTGATGGGAGACCAACAAAAACACATTGAACAGGTGAATAGTTTTGAATACCTGGGAGTAGAAATAGAAGACAGTGGAAGGCAAGATAAAGAGGTGAATAGCAGAATTGAGAAAACTTTGAACCTATATTATGCAATGAACATGTCTTTCATAAGCAAAAAGGAAATATCAAGAAACACGAAAGTGAACATATTCAAAACAATTTATAGACCAATACTAACATTCGGTTGTGAATCCTGGGTGTTGTCAAAGAAACAAAAAAGCAAAATCCAAGCCGCAGAAATGAAATACCTAAGAAGGATGAAAGGAGTAACAAGAAGAGACAAAATTGGAAATATAAAAATAAAAATTTCATCGAAAAACGGCAACTGAGTTGGTGGGGCCACTTACAAAGAATGAGCAATTCAAGACCGGTCAAACAAGTATGGGAGACAAAAATACAAAAAAGAAAGAAACGCGGAAGACCAAGGCAGACATGGGACGGAGCTATAGGAGAAATATTGAAGAAGAAAGAAAAAACATGGAAAGAAGCGAAAAATCTGGCAATAAATAAAAAATAATGGATGAAATTCATACATGAATTAGAAAATGTTTGAAACTAATTGTAATTACCCTACACCATTATATGGTAATTGGGTTTTGATAATATATATATGTAGTTCAGAAAGAAGTCGTTGCTGGTTTGTAAGGAGTCAATATATATATACTATAACTTTTGAGTTAACTCATAGGAAAAGGTTACTGAATTCGAGGTGAGCTTAGGCAAATAAAACAACTCATGGTGGATTTATGCAGCGATTTTAAGTCATAAGATTTAAGTTGTAAGTTTTTAGTCATAAGTCGTAAGAAGTTCAATCATTGGTTTTCAATGTTACCATTCATACAATTGACATAAGTTTTAAGTTGCAAGTCATAAGTTTTAAGTCATAAGAATGTTGGCCAACTTTTGGGCCAACTTTTATCTCTTATGGCTTAAAACTTAAAACTGATCATATTTGCGCATGCGTTCGAAGTTTTCAATTCTGTGACGGTTTTTACAGGTTATTGTATGTGATTGTGTTGTTTATTCATACTTATATCAGAATCATCAGATTATAAAAAGAAAAAATGGATATTGATGACTGAAATTGTAAAGTGACCACTGACAGAACCACAGAAATTGACCAATGGGAGAAGTTACCCTTAAGACATGACATTCCTTAATAATTCCTGCATAACTGGTCTTTTTTCCTTTATGTCTTAAATCTTATTACTAAAAACTTACGACTTAAAACTTATGACTTAAAATTGCTGCATAAATCCACCATCACTTATGGGTGTAAGTTTTCATTCATCATTATTAAATATTCGCTTGGGACCAATGATTTCTTCTCTCAGTGCAGACATTGATACTTTTTTAAAGGAGAGAGATATCATAGACGCAGGGCATTTTCCAGTTCAAATTCAACATTATAGAATTCACTACGCGTAATAGTGATGGAGCATCAAATGTGGATACAGGAATTGCGATTATTTCAAAGAGATGACGGTAGTACCCGAAATAATAAAAATGCTTTGATGGTTCTCGTTATATAAATTATTATAGTTATATTATAGTGCACTATAATGAGTTCCTTTGTTTATATTGATTGTACTATCGGATGGATAAAACCATGAACTGCGTCGTCTTTTGTCTTCTTATTTTTCCTTGATAAATATACCCCAGTATGATGGTTATGATACACACGACTCATCAACACCCATATTTCGAACTAATGCACTGCACTGCGACTGATTGAATCTTCATACACTTCTAAGGATTGAATAAACTCGTGAATCCGATACAGCAGCCCAAGTTTTCGACGGCGATTCTGTATCTTGGATACGCGTATCTCGCATACAGTATCCTCGTGTGAAAGAGCTGTTATAGGAAGTTTTTTCACATACTTTCTTGACACCGTCTATATCAGTTTCACAGTTCGTTGATAATCAATTGAACGGGTATTTATTACTGAAGTTGTTTTTCTTGATAGCATTGACAGATTAAGAAAGTATAGAATCAAACAAATATAATATTGATGGGAATAAATGGCTCTCCAAATATTCGTGATCGAAATGATTGTCGGTTCTTTTGATGATGTTTGCAGTTTCGGTGTGAATGTGATGATCACTACGATCTCAAAGAAAGACGATCTTTCGATCACAACACCTCTAACAGACATGTATTTATTATTTTTCCTTCTCATCAGCACATTCCTTCACATCTTAGGCGTTCTCATGGATGAATGATCATCTCCATGGAATTACATAAACAAATAATGGATATCAACCTACGCTTTCGAATGCATCATACGTTATCCGTTTGACATTTCATTATAGTAAGCATTTTCCTACCTATTGACACTATTGATAATACGTTATATGTATCTGCTAGTTGAATTTTGCAACATCATTTTCGATAGTTGCCAAATATTGATTCTACCTGAAATAACGCTTTTTACTCAATTGGGTTACCAGCACATGTGACAAAGAAGTGAAAAATACACAATTTTCCGGCCCAGAACCCCTCCCATTTGAAAGAAGAGGTTCGACGTTGGGAAGCGGACGAAATGAGAATAAAGGGCCAGGACAAAGATAAGCGAATAGAGACTAGTGAGCCTTTCGCCAGTTGGAGTAGTTGGACGAAATTGAAACTGATGGTACCTAACAGGATTCCTCACTGAACACTGCCTTCTGAGGTATCACCTCAAAAAGATGATGCGCTAATACTGCGAGAACATTTTCTTTGCGAATGCCCAGCGCTCTTCTGCAAGAGGCTCAAGTTCCTGGAAGTGGACTTTTTTAGAGAGCCCTACAATCACAATCTACCTCCAAAAGTGTGACAAATTTGGTTGAAAATTATTGACCCGTACCAGAGTATATGTATGACTTTTATGAGTTTTTTTGGGAAAAAATAAATCTATTCTTTCATTCCAATCCGGACCAGGATTTTTAGTATTTAAGTCGTTTGGTGAAATAAAAGAGTATATGCAGAAATTGTTATTAAGGCTATGATGAGACCCATCAGAAGGACACTATAGAACTATTATCTATTATTTTATTTTCGTCAGTGTTTGAGGAAAATTGTTGCTATCTCCAATTTCAACAAGTATTTCCTGGATATTTTGTCAATAACGGTCTCAGAATAATCTATAGTAGCACCCTATAAACTTTATTATGATAACCTGATGATAACCCATATATGTATGTACATAATCCTATACTTTTCGACCAAAAATTATATCTCTTCATGTTTCACGTGCATATCTGAAATATTGTATATGTCGAATATGAAAAGAGTTGAGCTACTGCTCCATTTTATGAGAAATTTCATATAACATTTTAGTTTAATCGTTCAACGTTTCATTTTGGATCAGACATCATAAACTTATTTTGTAAAATAGGAGGATACATATTTTTGTGCTATGTTCGCTATAATATCAATATTCCCATTTCCTAAAAAAACAAAGTCGAATCCTTATATGTACCTATATACATTATAGTAATTAGCTATATATGCCGCGTTGTATCCGATTCATTCTCATGATAATTCTTGTAACATTGTGTTTTTTTAAGGAGTTATAATAATAATTGATATGCGTTATTTTGTAATAATTGATGTTTACTGACAATGAATTCTATGAAGCCATTCAAGTGGCGAGCATTTCTTTTATTGATTTTTAAAAAATGTATCAGGGCGATGTTTTGTAAATGCATAAGACGCACAAAGGATGTTTTGCCTAATTAATCATGTTTGGTAAGTATTATCTACAGGTAAATAGGTTCCTGAAATCCATTTGAATAACTCAATCGGAACGAGTATATATGCATGGGTATATATATTTTTTGTAAGCTTTATAAACACTGATATACGTCTGAATATTTATAGGAAAACAATAGGTCGATTATTTTCTTTTTCTCATTGAAATCCCCCTATCATAAAACACACAAGGAAATTAAGTTGGTGGCGAAAATATTAATACTTATACATATTTATGTAACGGTATCTATATTGTACACATTACTCAGCGCAAATTTCATTGTTTCAGTTAGTTCATTTCTTAATAAGAAGTTTTCATAGGATATTCATCAAATGCTTATCGCAAATGTCTGGAATTAACTAATTCAGTTCAAAAAACAGGACCGTCCTGTATATTCGTTTCTGTTATAAAAACAGTTATCGCCTCAATATAAACATTCAGTTATTTCATACTTAGTTGAAAATACTCATCAAACAATTATTTTACGAAGTGGAACAAGTTGTCTTCTGATTGAAAAAGGAATTTGACAGATTGATGCCAATTTGTTAAAACATCAAATTGTATTATTAATCGTATGTTTCAAGCATACCGAAAGAGTATTCCCCCATTGGGGAAACAACATCGTTTATCCCCTAGCTAGACTTGTTGCTGATCGTAATGTATTGCAATGTACTGGGCGTTATCGATATGGTCGTATTGAATATCGTTCTCTTATGATTTCACTATGATGATTAGGAATTTCATGTTGTTAGTATCGACATTTTTATTGAGAAATATCGTCATAATTTTCATTATCACTGCCATTAATTATCAGTGTTTTGTGTGAATGTATGACCAATTCATTATGTATGTATATAACATTTCCAGTTATCCTCGAAAATCTATAAATAACGACAAATAACATTTTGACTAATGAGATTCAATTGAGCACTTACCAGTAGTATTCAGATGTGACGTTGGTGAACACCACTGCAGGGCTCTAAGATAGCCTCCGCAGTAAACTGGATATTAAAAACATCGCCAAGTTTATATACTACACCAAACAATGTGTTATAAGCTCGCTGATCGAAAAGTAAACAGACATGCGTTGAGATCTACAACTCGATCTCCAAATTAATTAACAATTTAATCCTCATCAAAATAAGCATCATCATCGGCTTATGCATCTTTTTGTAACATTACTGCGCTTTACGTACGGGAATATCATTAGTTTTTTCAACTTGGTAATCGTACCTGTTATCATTGCATTTATGCTATAGGAATTTTTGAGAATGGGTAGTGGGTACCTACCCAATTTGCGCTATTAGTTCTTCTTTCTTCTAGTTAAAAAAGGACAAACATTTTCTAAAATAGAACCAATAAAAATGTTATCAATCGAATCTGAATGTGAAATATGTGCAATTCGCTATAGTATGAACGACACAAAAGTTGCTGTCGTAACAGGATTTAACACAAGCACTCCACCTGGCATCTGAACGTTCTGACTTCACTATACTTTGTGGGGATTTCAACATAAACTGTCACAACTCAGATTTAAATACTAAACTGCTTCTCGATATTCTCAACTCATACCAGATGAGCAATAATCCTCAAGGTGCTACTAGAATATTTACAAATAAAAATTTACACACTAGCTCAACTTGCATTGACTACATGGTGACCAGCCTTCCCCAATCAGAATTTGAATGCAACTTGGTGCAACCTAATATAGCTGAAAGAAGAAAAAATTACTACATAGAATAAAAAAAATACAATCTCATGTACCATGAGACGTAGCTTATGTGATGAAAATATTGCTGAACTACGAAATCGGTTAACCTCTGAAGATTGGACTCTAATTTACCATCTACAAATAGACGAAGCTGTAAATTACTTTTACAATAACATACTGCGCTGGTGTTTTGATGTATCATGTCCGAAGAAGCGGACCTATATGAAATACAACCATAAAAATTGGATAACTCATGGCCATGGTTTATTTCCACCATGCTCATGGCATCATCGACGGAAGCAAAAAATTGAAGGAAATGTTCTGGCTTCTCTCAAACTCTCAAGAAACTGAAACTCACTTGATTGAACAGTACAAATCAAGATTGCGAGAGCACAAACAAAATGTAAAACTGTGTAAAAAGAACTATTTTAATTCTCAAATAAACCAGTCTGAAAACAAAACTAGAGAGACATGGAAAATCATAAATAAAGAACTAGGGAGAAACACAAATAACAATAAAATAATAATATCTCTTAAACAAGATGGTGGTCTAGAAGCAGACCCAGATGAGGTGCCAGAGCTATTTGCCGAATATTTCTCTAATATAGCAAAAATTTCTGTGGGAAATCAGTTCGGTCAAAACTTGTCTTTACCTTGTACTGTGACTGAAAATGTAACTATTATTCAACCATTTCAATCCAATCCAATTACCAAGGATGAGGTAATAAAAGCCCTCTCTCAAATGAAGAATAAAAAATCGGCAGGCTTCGATGAACTCTCAATTGTCACACTTGAGAAAATAATACCTGCTATCATTGTACTATTAACCTACCTAATAGCCCAATCCCTTATTCAAGGTTACTTTCCAGAAATTCTAAAAAAAGCAATAGTTATACCTATACATAAAAAAAGGTAATTCCACCGAAATGGACAAATACAGGCAAATATCCTTGCTCTGCTCTGTATCCAAATTATTTGAAAAAGTGGTAGCCATTAGAATAATAGATCATTTGGAAACAAATAAACTTTTATGTACGTCACAGCATGGATTCAGGAAAAATAAATCTATATATATACTCAGAGAAGAGATTGATAGTAATAGATATGTGATCTCACTGTTTTTCGACTTATCAAAAGCTTTTGATACAGTGTGCTCTGAATTTCTCATCAATAAGCTATCAAAGTTCGGGTTTCCACCAAATTTATTAAATTGGATCCAATCCTATATGACAAAAAGAGATATGGGTCGTCATCTGATCTGAAAACTGTTCAACTCGGTGTGCCGCAGGGCTCTGTTTTAGGACCGTTACTGTTCCTCCTCTATATGTTAACGATCTTCCCCAACACATAACGGAAGGCCTTATTACAATGTTTGCGGATGACACAACGATAACTATATCGGGTGAACACGCTGAGCAACTCATTAGTAAATCAGAACACATCACTGATCAGTTCAATATCTGGTGCCAAAGAAATAAACTTATTCTGAATACTACAAAATCAACTAGGGTAAATTTCCACTTCAGACGGAATATTTCAAATGATCTGTGCGTAAACCTTGATATACAAACTTCTGAAGAAATTAAATATTTAGGTACCCACCTAGACGCCAATTTTAATTGGGAAAAACAAGTGGACCACGTTTGTGCTAATTTGAACAAAACATACTATGCTATAAAACAATTGAAATCCAGTTTGGATGAATCTGGCTTACTCAGCATATATTATGCTATGAGCTACTCTCATCTAAGTCTGAATGCTATGGCCTGGGGCGGAGCAAGAGATTTTTCCAGAGTTTTCATAGCCCAGAAACGAATTATTAGGCTAATCTTCAATATGGGCTTCTGAGATAGCTGTCGGTCCGTTTTTATAGATAAAAAAATATTAACAGCCCCTTCCATCTACATGCTAAAATGTATAATGTTTGTTAGGCGAAACCCCAAATTGTATGAGAAGACTGATACCGAACACAATCACAATACAAGAAATGGTGATCTTTTGAGAATCCCACAACATCAGCTGACAAATTATAAAAAATCTCCTCATTATAATGCCATTACCTGCTTTAATAAATTGCCAAGTGCAGTCAAAATAATCAGAAGTGATAAGATATTCCACACTTGTATCAAAAAATTCCTTCTAGAGAAATGTTATTATAGTTACCAGGATTTTTTAATAGACAATCTCCCAAACAATTTCGATAACTATGTTCCTTACTATATTTAGGTTCAATTATTAAATATTGTGAAATACTCACATACTTTTTACCTATGGGAGTATATTTTCCTAGATATAAGTACATAATATGTAAAGCTGTGCTCGTCTCTCTCTTATATATATATATATATATATATATTCATTTTTTATAACTGACTTACCATATATACCCAGTGTATCAGAAATGGCAAATAAATATTATTACTTATTATTTGAAGATTTGAATTTAATCAATTCTAGTCACGACTCTGCGGTCTCCGACACCACGCAGAGTCGAGCTGGAGAAAAACCAGTGACCACTCCCCACGCCGTGGGGTAAGTGATCACTGGGACCGAGTATCGTGTGCCCTAAGTAAACGCAATGATCCCAGGATTACGGCCTTCTGCATGGCTCCAGCTAAAACGCTTGCCTTTTGTCGGCAAGCTGGAATTTTCTGGAGTTCTGAGAGCAGCGTATGTCGTGTACCACCAAGGGAGCCTATAATCAGGATGACTAGTTCGACAGAATGGTCTGGATAAAGTCTGCGGAAACCAGCAGTTCTGAGCAGGCAGGAATTATTGTAGAACTATCTTCTTAGTGGGATTCTCCATGATGCCTATAACCTCCAGACTTTTGAGAAAAATTACAATACCTATTTCAAGTCCCAATATCCACCACGAGCATTATAGGTTTCGTTTCGTGCAGTCAAAAGATTTAGAAAAATATTGGTCCAATTCTATGTGCGTATCAAATGGAAAAACTTGTGAATGCAGCTCCGCGTTTATTGAATATGTTGTTACAAATCAAGAATCATTGATTGTATTGTATTGTTATATACACCTTAAAAACTGCGAATGCTCCTGTGATCTCTAATCATGGTGATGTGATGCATATGTGGGAATACCCAGACTATCAATTAAACTTTTGAAACCAGTCATCGACGTGAATAGTTATTTTCCGAATTCAATTATGCGAAAATGTTCTTTCGTTTCAAAAACCGACAGTACACACATACAAGTGATTCATTTGCAATTGTGCTAATCTCCAAAATTAAATGTTAATAAAGCGATTGTGCGAGTTGATGGTAAGCTACATGGTGATCAAAAATAACCGTTCCAGTGGTAGTTTATTTTTTCAGATATGTCAAATTGGTCT
Source organism: Chrysomela aeneicollis (assembly GCA_029955515.1). NCBI lineage: Eukaryota > Metazoa > Arthropoda > Insecta > Coleoptera > Chrysomelidae > Chrysomela > Chrysomela aeneicollis. Next base: position 15,130,018 of record JARUHQ010000015.1, on the reverse strand, counting down.
GTGTTACAAAATTCAATACAAACATGTGTATGTACCCCCTCGATCCAAGCTACAGATAAGCTCCTCAGAGTTACCCATTAAAAATAATAATATAGCAGACAAAATATCAAGGCCACAATTCAAAATTTAGGATTTGTCACGCTTCTTGCGATATCTGGACCTAATTAGAAGAAGGTGGAATTTCAGGATACATGTTTATGAGAAAAAGTCTTATTTTGACCCCAGATAACGCTCTTGAAATATTTGTATTGCATTGTGTAACACCATGTATAGTAACCAAGTATGGTCTTCGGTTTATTATATGAAAGGGTGAGCTTCTGATGGTCTCATGGCCTTTTTGGTAGATCCATCAAGGTGGAATTTTCTGCAAACATTCGTAGCAAAGATGTTGGCCTTCTCTTGTGGTGTTGTAGCAATGTGCCATAATAGTCCATTTGTTAAGAGAGGAATTGAACTAGAAGTGACATTTCTTCCAGTTGCCTTGGCGAAAGGTCCAAAAAGACCGAGAACCTTATCTTGGGGTCATTTTCGACATATTCTGTTTTGGTTTCCAGACAAGGGTTATTCGGTTAATTAGCTAATGGGGCTTTGTTGGTACGGGGTATGTGAGTTTCCCAAATTCCCAGCATTTTCGGAGATTCGAAACCTCTTCTCCAAGAAAACTCAGATCACCATTGGTGGACTGCAGATTTTACTTCAATGAAATTTCCTCCGAAGGGATGGGTACCTAGGTATGGAGGAAAATTGAGAATGGAAATGTATTTTTAGATCCAAAAGGTCTGAATCCGATGGATTTTTTTCTGGTTAAAGATCAGGGAATCTTTCCTGTAGCCATATATTATGATAATGGTAAATTAATTGATACTTTGAGAGTATGAAGATATATTATTTAGTGATGAGAAATAAGTAGATACGATTATCAGAGAAAATATTAATTGCAGTGAAATAAACATTCAATAAAATATGTAATTAAGAAAAGTTATTCGAAGAGACTCACCAATTCATATTTAGGACAAGTATAGTTTTTTTCTGAGAATAAATCTATATTCTTCTCTGAACTCATGAGGCGTGATCTTCATATAGTCGAAGTATTTTCCAACATAGGTCACTGTATGTAAATTATGGAAACGTACAGACTTATTTTTTATATTATCTTATTTTCAACACATATTTGATCGTTTAATGCGATCAGAAAACACTCGCGCAGTTGTCACAACGTCTCATTGTTCAACAATGCGGTGATAACTTTAAAATTGTTCATCCTACTTGACGCAAGGTCTTTACGGCCCCTATTCTTTGTAAATCGTTATTAGCTACTTACTTATGATAACTCAAACGTTACTGTCAAATTGTTAAAACGGTCGTGTAGGTGTGTATAATAATAGCTTCAAAAACTTTACTACGTTATTTTTTACTCATTTCCTTCTTCGTCATAGATCATATAGGTAAACATCGTTAGGAAAATTGAGAGTAAATGTAAAAAGTAAACATATGTCAAAATATATTGTTGTTGTCGTTAAGTTGTCACCTCGTTGATAAAAATATGGTAACAGAAAGTTATTGAAAAAACCTAAGTTAATCCTGTCCCGAAATTACAAATTAGTCAGGGACACCTTGTGAAAAATGAGATTGTAAAAATAGTACATATATATAGTGAAACAATGAATTATTAATATAACTGTGACCTACTTCAATCCCCTGCACGTTTTGCGAATCAAGCTATTCCCGCTACATCTACGACGGATAAAACAACAACCTTTTATATAATTCCGTAAACGTACTTTCAATTAGTTAGATTCATCTCAAAAATACATTGTTTACTCAAACACAATCGCTTTTCATTTCAGTAATATATCTCTGATGTATCATCTGTACCTATATGAATTCTGAAAATCTACTATAGAATCGATATACATTATGGATATATTGCATGACATGCAATCTTCAAGATTGCACCTATATGTTTCTGTCCTTTCTGTTCTCAAGATTGATGCAGAGATTTTTAATAAGTGTAAGCACATTTTGCGAAATAGTTTATCCCTAAAATATCTTAATGTAAATAGTAATAAAATCCGCGAAATACTATTTACTTCGCATGAACATCTTATTTACTTTGCATAAACATCTTCCAATAACTTATCCTATATGTCAATTATATACCTAAATCAACTTGTTTTTTATATATATTTTATGTAAAAAACATATACCTACCAGTGTATTTTTGAACCAAAATCACTGGGCGACAAAGCTCATAGTAGACAGAGGAAATATTTTTCAGGTTTTACGGAGAGACATATGACATTTATTATTACATGTACAGCGTCCGTATTGAAGACAGCTACATATATGAAAAAAGTTCTTATTGAAATTTATGAAAAACTCTAATAGCGTTTCGTTTCTGCATGTGTGATAAGTGAAAATTCTCTTGCGTTTGATTTCTTTTGTATCAACTCTATTATTTTACTTACCTTCCATAACAACTTCTTTCTACTGAGACATCTCTTCTGCTTCATTGGTGGGTGGCAAATTTGTTTACTACAGATGAGTTTCGTCTTCGAGCTGATATTTTAAGGAATCAAATAAAAGCTAACAATCTTACAAATTTACAATATATTTATGATCTACATCTCACAGTAAAAGAAGCTTTTATACATTATTAATTATCGCTCATAATAATTATAAACTATTTTTTTATTTATCTGAGATGATGAATGAAAAAATAAACAGCTTTCAACCCCCAACAAAATATTTGAAACGACGAAAGTAGCTACCAAAGTGTGTGCAAGGAGTTTATTTGTTCACATCACGTTTATAGTACAAATTTGATTCTATATTGTTGGCCACCGTTTTTTCATTTCATTAGTATGATTTTTTTCAATCTGAGGTGCGATTTATTTACATGTGAAAAAGGTACTTCCCACAGTACAAGATGAGCGGTACCGGCAGTACCAATGGCATTACCAATTCCATCAAGCCTCAAAGTAGTGAAGCACTAACTGACTGACTACTTTTCATACAGACCTAAAGAACTCAACGCAGAAAATGGATATAAACTTTTGGAATTCAATTATTATTATTAACTTTTGGGATTCAATTATTTCAAAAATATCATATTTAATTCAACTTTAGTGGCATCTTTTACCTAATGCTATGGAGAATAATTTATTTAGTTACATAGACTTACCATAGCAACGGTACAAGATATTGAATGGACTAGAAAATTTTCAAACCCTTTTTAGCATATCACGGGTAATACTTTACCAACCACAACCTCATAAAATATGTGTCATGAAAAAAGAAAAACAGAGGTTGTCTGTGGCAACTTAATCTTATTTAATCGAATCTGAAAGTCCTGCATAGGACGTAATTCATTCCAAATCTTGTACACATAGAAATATCTATCAAATTTCAACTATCAATATAGTAACCGATTTCCACTCTGTCATCAGATTATCGATCCTCATTGAGATCAATTCAAAATACCATTGTTTTGATAATGAAGTAACTAACATCAAGATAACAATATTATGAGCTCCAAAAAAAACGATTTACCAATTTCAAAATGACCCATGAAAACAAACAAATCAATCAAAAGATTGCTATCGACATAAAATTACTTCCAAATAAGATAGGATAACTCAAATGCTTAAGACATGAATTGTTTCAATACAAAAATTATATTCAAAATGATAACATAAAAGCAATGTATATAAAAGTATATGGGGATCAACAAGAATTATTGACATGAATAAAAGTTTTCTCTGGGAAAAACGACTTACTACGGCGATATCACCGACTGAATTAGGCGATGATAACACAATAACCTTCAAAAATCTGGAAATCGGCACCTTTCATGGAAAAATAGAATTTTTCTGATTCTGTCGAAATTTCCTGGTTGGTGTCCCCTGTAGATTGTTGATATTTTATATCCAATTATTAAAATATATACAAATCTCTCACATAAACTTTCCCTAAAAAGTTACTGAAGGCATTTATCTATTTTTCTCAGATCCTAGTTCCATAAAATTTTCAACAATGATAATTCATAATTATACATTGTTATATAAATAATTCCTCAGAACATGTACACTATATTTTTAAATTTCACGTGCTATAATTTTTTAGACTGTGTGAAACGCTAAAATCTGTTTCAAACTCACATAACAATTCCAACAAAACCAGTAATTTATAAAATACTGAATAAACATTCAAAATTTGAAAACAAATCTAGGTGATCATTCTTGAGGTATGTTTGTGTTTCCGAAATTATAGATGAAGTACAAACACTATTATCAGTGATAACAACTGAGCTTCAATAAAATCCAAGTCATATTTCCACTCGCAAGAGGTAACTAGGCATTAGAATCTATGAATATTGAATTACTAGTTACGGAACGGATATCTTGGACATTTTCATTCATTGTAATCCCACCATTCTTTCTCGTACCCTTCATGGACATGTTCTAGTAACACTTTTCTGCGACTATCGCAGTACCTGAAAAATCATTTGAATACAGTATAAATATATAGACGAAAAATTAAATGAGACTATCAGGGGAACTCTTTGTCATAAAAATATTCCCAAGGTCTTTTTGATCATCACTTTCATAGTATCTCACAGTAGAAATTCGCATTATTAATTTCTTAAATAAGTAGTAAAAGTCTCACCTGTATTTGTCTTGAACTTTTTGTTTTATATCAGCAAGGTTTTCAGACGTAATATCCCTCTCCAAATACTCAGACAGAGTTTCGGTAGCACTCTCAAGGTCTTTTTGGTTATCTTCGAAGATCACAGACTGATTATTTTTTTGTAAGTAGTAGGCAAAAACGTATGTGTACATCAAAGTCTGTCTACACTGGCACAGTATATCGACGGCTCTTTTCAAAAATTGCACCTCTATCCAACTCATGTTGTGCTGCTGCATCTCCTCCATCTTTTCCTTCACGGAAGCGTAAAGTTTGTGTTCGAATTTGAGTGAGGCCATGTGATTCATATAACGGTTACAGTAGAATAGGTAACGTTGTAGAGCTGAACGAGACTTCTCTTGGGCATCACGAGCTGCCTTAGCCTCATCTTCATCGTATCTATTACAGTTGTACCAAGAACTTCCATGGGGTTCCCAGGGCCCCAAGCATACCCAGCAGAAGTCTGCCTTGCAGTTCTGGTTCTTACACACCATATGGTTACAACCGCCATCTTTTTCTATAGTTACATTACACCTAGGACATTCTTTGGTGTTGGCAGCTATCCAATTACTCGTTTCTGAGTCATCATCACATTTCTTTATCCACTTTCTCAACAGGTGACATTTGACAGGGTCATGCCAATTTTCGCCGCAAGCAAAGCAAAAGGAGTGGGTACATTTGCAGGTTACTTTATGTGGTTCTACATACTGAACTTTGATAGCATTACTGCAGTCTGGAGAAGGGCACCATCTCAGTAGACGATTACACTGAAATGAGAAGTGCAATACATAGTACCGCACCATCTTATATTTCATTTCAACAGTGCAGACATTGATTTTTTTACTCCACTTGAATGAATCATGAGAAACTTCTTAATCAACCAGTGGTGAAATGATAAGATTCATTATGCTTGAATTGAATGAATGGATGGCCATGGCATCTCTACCAATAAATAATTCAAGGTACTTTTCGAAAATATTTGCATTGTTATGTTCTAATTTTGTTTCACTTCCCTATGTATTTCAAGAACAGTCGTGAGTGTGTAGCAAATTTTTGCTTTCTGAAGTCAATGATCATGTTGTAGATCAGTATATTGCTTAATGATTATCGATCGTTTCACGCGAGTTTGACTTTTGCTGCTGCAGGCAAATACTGCAAATCGAACAAATGTGAAATGACCATTCCGTGCGAGTTAAACACTACCCTTTCTACAGCTATTAAATAAACAAAAGTTCTGAAAGGGAAACAAATTAGCAACAAGAAAGCAACAAAATCTGGTATAATCATTTTTTAGTTCACATGTCAGATAACGAAATTATCGATAAATTAATCTGGCATGGCAGCATGGTACATCAAAATTTTCAAAACAAGAGCAACAAAAATTCTGAGAGGGGAACAAATTAGCAACAAGAAAGCAACAAATTCTAGTGTGATCATTTTTGAGTTCAGATGTCAGATGACGAAATTATCGAGAAATCAATCTGGCATGGCATGGTACATCAAAATTTTCAAAACAAGAGCAACAAAAATTCTGGAAGGGGTGCAAATTAGCATCCGGAAAGCAACAAATTCTGGTATAATACATTTTTAGTTTACATGTCAGATAACGAAATTATCGTGAAATTTATCTTGCACGATGATTACAATTTAAAAAAAATCAAACAACAAATAAATATTCTAAAATATGAACGAATCAGCAACAACAATTATTTAGGTATGATAGTTTTCCGTGTAGTTTTCAATCCAACATGTCTGATAGAAAAAATTATGCTTATGATGGTAGGTACAGCTGTATATCATTTTTTTTCTGTAATAGAGAAAAATTCGAGAATTTGAAAGGGGGAACAAATCAGCAACAAATTAGCTCTTCATTTTGGTATATTCAATTTTCGATACAGTCGCGGAATAAAAAAGTTGCTGTGTCAACTTATCGTGAAGCTGGCATGGACTAATTTTTTTCTGTAACGGGAAATAATGCGAAAATTAGGGCTTTATATTGGTATATTTGTTTTTCAATACAGCCGCGGAATAAAAAATTTGCCGTGCTAGCATCCCGTGAAGCTGGCATGGGCCCTTTTTTTATATATCGGCACCAGCAACAAATTTTCCAAAACGGGAACAAATTAGCATCAAAAAAGCACTAAATTCTGGTATGATTTTTTTTTTTGATTTTGTTGAAGTGGTCGTGTCAGCGTAACATACATTAATTCAAGATAAATCAAGGTAATTATAATTAGCATGGGAACTAGACATTTTCAAACGCCGGTAATAGTTCCACAAGCCTAAATAGATTGCGCCACCTCATCACCCAGTGATGTCAGACGTACCAACTTCTTGGTACACATACCAGTTTTTAGCACCACGTACCATGTACCAAGACAACTCGGTCTTGGTATGCAGAAATACCAAGATTTGACGTTCACCGACCAAAATAAACCGACATGGTAGAATAACTGACAAATTTCAGAGATGCATATGAAATAAACATTGGAACATTCTAATCAGTTCTCTCAATAATATAAAACTTTATTATCATAGCAAGCAGTCTCGATAAAGAGCAGTTATCATCATTTTCCATCTTTCTATCATTTATAATTATGATACTTGCTTTGAAGGTACCAAATCCCCCATTGGAGTTTTTTTAATGCAATAAATTGCAATAAACCTCAAATTATTGTACGTGCTTGAGGATGATTGATAGATGATGAAATCAAATATAACGGACAGAGAATCGCAGTCAGTTATCGCCAAATAATTTTACTGATTATACTTATAGTGAAAGAAATTATTGATCTTAATGAATAGTTTCGAGTCTAAAAATGTTTTTTTCGGAATCAAAATTTTTTTATTTCGGACTTTTATATCGAAAAGAGTGATATTTATATTTTTTTACTGGGATGCGATTTCCGACAGTTTGTGTATGAGCCTTTATGATCTAAGGTAGTATCAGTGTTGCCAGCTTCAGAGCGAATCACAGGGGTACCAGTTTTCCGTCTCCAATACCAACTTTTAGCCACCACGGTACAAGGATTCCTAAGTGGCAGTCTGACATCACTGTATCACCTCACCTCACCACCTCTGATATTTAAAAATTTATAAACAACAATAATCAATATATTTTAATTTTCGGTGTATTCTATTTAAAACAAAAGAATATTTCTATAATTGTACATGCAATTCATTGGAGTTTTCAATGAACCACCCATATACAGATATCCAGAGTGCAATGAACTTTATATGAAAGTGAGAAAAAAAAATAAAAAAACAATTATTGAGTGAGTTGTTGTTCCAAATGAATTCTACAACAACTCATGAGGAAAACTACATCCACTCACCTCAACAAAACTGTTTGTAATTAGATGTTGATATTTTAATCTAACTTTTGAATCTTTCACCAGTCTCATAACACTAGCATCATCAACTAAAATGTCACAACCATGAGCTGCACAAGCAATTGTTTGGCCAACTCCTTCTTCCATAATTTTAGTAGTGAGATATTCACACCAACAATGAGTACAGAATCTGTGACTACATTCCAGTCCTGTCATATGCTGAAAAATAATAACAATTAATAAACATGAGCAGAGTGCCAGCAACACATACTATCAACTAGAATGGATAAAGCAAACCATTAGATTGTGTTAGGTGAGTAGTGAACTATTAATTTTTGTCATTTTTGTAGGTAACATTTATTAAATCAGAATATTCATTCACAATGGAATATCACTGCATAAAACCACTATATTTCCCATAACAATTGTAGTTTTGACAGATACAGAATAGCAAAATATATTAAAAACTTCCATGAATTGTGTGGTTAGCTCAAGTGTAAAACTACAATTTAATCAGTGTAGAAGTTTACTGGCAGGCACAGTTGTATTTTATGGAATGAAATTCAAAATTAAATTGATATTTTTTTATATTTTTGTTTCCCATCATGGTGAGTGAAGATATAAATTCACAGTGAAATCAGCACAAGAAAATGATGCCCAATTTCATACTTACAGAAGATGGTAGAACCATAAAACAAATCTCACATTCTTCTGTGCCATTGGATGCTTTTCTTGGAGGCTGAAAATAATTTATACAAATTATTAGTTCTATAGAAATATAGCTATTTTATACCTTAGCCTTAAAACTAATATTTAAATCCTTGAAAGGATTGATGACCCTAGCTTCTGAGAATAACTGTTCTTGATCACCATCATAGAATCTTTCCATAAGCTTTTCTCTGTCCCAGCGAAAGTGGTTCAAGAGTATCCTTGTTGTTGTGGCAGGTATCTATAAGAAAATGAATTGGCGTTTTGGGGCTAAGAAGTCCAGGAAAATTCAAAATAAGTATAACTCTTACCTCTACAACAGAATTAACGTCTTTTATAGAATCTACCATGTGTTGCACAATTTCTTCTGTACTAAGAACTTCGAAAGGGTAGTCATCTGAATCTGTTTGCATTTCTCTATGACCAGAACCTTCAACTTCCATAGCAAAATCAACGTCGTCTCCACTAGATTCATTGCCTGAGTCAACATCGTCGTATGTTTCTTCTTCAGAATCCATTGCGTATGTTATAAAGTTTTATTCGAGATTTCAATCTGGTGCCTTCAAATATGCAATAAACAATATAAATTATCTACAATTCCAATCCATTTTTCTGTATGAATGAACAGAAATATAGAAATCATCACTCACATCACAGATGACAATTTGAAATTTGACATAAAGGCTATAAATAAAAGATAAAAAATCATCCATAAAACTTTGAAGACAGTGAAGACAGGTAGCGCCGGTAGCGGTAGAGAGCCAGAGGTAGAGTCACTGTAGTAAAACCGTAGTAAAACCCAGAAAACAAAGTACAAGCATGTTGGTAAAGGTGGCGTTGCGTCCGAATCCCAGTCAGATATCTGCCAGATATCCAACGATCTGATATCAATTTGTCATTGGAATGATTCAACTTTGAAATCGCAATCGAAGATGAGTACTGATGAGATTTATTCAAACAGTGATATTACATTTGGTCAGAGGTTAGTCATCCGTCATCCGAACCATTTGGTATTGGCACTATTGGCAGTATTGTGATGACATCTCTGTGATGACTGATGAGCAATGGCTATTTGGCTAATCGGCAATGTAAATTTTATGTTTTATCAACAGGGTAGGTTTCAGCACCTTGCAACCAACAATCTAAATTAGACAAGGAAATAGGTATTTTGATTTTTCTTCACACCACAGCATCAAAAACGATTCAAAATTATTCAAATGAAATATCAAAGGGAGAGGGATTACCAAGAAAAAATTACGAAGCAAACGAACCACAAAATAAAACCAAACCGTCCCTGGAGGACAGGCACAGGGTTACCTCTGTGTTTTCTGTGCACGATGCAATATATCATGTATTTTTATAATATTATTTTGATCTAAAATCCTAAAATTCAGAAATATGAAGATCTTGAATCTACCAGAAAAAACAGAAATCGATATTAGAGAGGTGGATAGTCTTATTTCCATCATTGATATTAGTAAGCCATCTATCGGCGTAGTGATTAGTAAACGAGAAATACATTGGACTTTGCCGACTTTGCTTGGACATTACCACCGCTTACAAGATAATCCAGAGATTTTACTGAAGACCTGACGAATGACGATGCGAGCAGGCTACGATAAGTTTTGGTTTTGTGAAGTTAGTATCCTACTGACTACATCACCTTGCTGCTATGCGATAATGAAATGATACCTTCATATACCTATTTTCTATTCCTGTGTTCGTTTTTCCACATCTCATTTGAGTTGAATCTACAATTCTACAAATCTTCGGTTCATATAGGCAGAGATAAGTAATATAGGTATACCAATTTTTCATACCAAAGATTATAATCTTTGCTTGAACTGAACCTCTCATTTTGCTTGTACCTATTGTTTTGGAATATAAAGTTCACTCGTTTCAGCTTGTTTTGAGTTACCTATACGTTTATCCAATATGGGTTATGTAGGTATGTTTGATCAGACTTTCTATTTATCCAAGGATATATCGCAACCAACGTTTTTGGAAATAAATATAACCAAAAAAGTCGAACAACCCAAAAAAAGGTATACCTATAATGAAAAATATGGGTCTGATAAGTTAATTAGACACGACATTTGCGCCCATTCCAATCCATATTACTTCATCTTCAGTTGTTCATATTCACCGCGAAGGGTTTTAGTTAACATTGGTTATACACTTCTGTATAATTTTCCAGAAGTGTATTTGTATTTTTAGACGATTTTCATTGATTTCCGCTACAGTTGGTATATTTATCGGTTGGTAAAGAATAAAAATGTATTTGTAGACATTTTAAAATATACAGGGTGTTCCATTTGTGATGCCTTTGCCAAGTTTGAATATCGTATCCTACCTCCTGGAGACCTTCCTATCATATTTCCGTTTTCTGACCTATTAGCTTTGGTAGCAGGTCAGGTATAGATATATTCATGTTGGTAACTTTTTTATGTGTACACTTTATACTAGATAAGGTCGTAATCGTCCAGTGGAATGCCTCTAGTTGAATAATACGGGGTGAACATCCAAACCTAACATGCCGAAATACACTGCAGATTGAATTGCATCACATATATATACAGGGCGTGAAGCGAAACCATAGAGGAGAACCTTAAACCGATCGTTAACGAATCAAACGATCTCGCCCGAGCTAGCCACATGCCACATCATGACGATAAGACATAAGACGCGATAAAATATAACGGACGATCAGCAAACAGCCTAGCCTAGCAACGACCTTGAATAATAAATATCCCCCTCCAAACCATATCCATAGTTGCACCGGATGGGCGACGTCGGAACTAGCTGTAGCTGACAAAATGACAAAAAGTCAGCTAGTCAGCATTTCCGCCAGGCTTCGATAAAAGGCTCAATGACTCATGTATCACTCTCTTATCAGAGAGCATTTAGTCTGCTTGTCACATGACCTATTGCCTGCTCTAACCTTCTGAATTTGAGAAATAAAATTCAACTAGGGTATGCAAATTTATATGTAGCATCGGCGCAAGCGTCGGCGGCCATCTTGTTGTAAAAAGATTAGACATCTAAGACAACATAAAAACTGATTTCACATTAAAGCCAACATTATCTTCAAAACAACCATGTCCATTTTCTCTTAGATGACTCGGGTTCTTGATAAATAAACTCATCAAACCATAAAAAAAGTGAAATAATAAGATAGCTTAACCTTGAATTACATCAACGGTCAATTTAGGTTGTGATAAGTCATCTATTTTCCCTATGAACATTATACATAAGGGTCAGTATTAACGAAATGACAGAAAAAAGTATACTCTATTGTATGTTTGCAACGTTTTATGAATTTTATAATACTGGTTCTTCTTGAAGTTGAAATTCAAAATTCAAAGAACATAGACATTGTTTCTGAATGCATTTTGCGTTTATAGGAAAATTATATCCTTGAAATTCCAGTGTTCAGTTAGAAGACCTTGGAAACACTGTACATAGCCTCTGTTGGGACCTAGTGACGTAATAAAGTTTGTGTCGTCACACCGAAATAACATCATTTTGACGACGTTGATTGGTTAAGAACAGGTTTCGGCGGCCATCTTCTGAAGAGGCCATAAATGAAAATCCTTATAGTGGTATTGTGTCCTGGGATAGAGGCTAGCAGACCTCGCGCCACCAACCATCTAATACTGCTTTCGACTCTACGTACGGATCTAACGATACGTCGAGTGGTGTCGACGACTGTGTGTCAAGAACAGAACGCGCTGTCTTTCCAAATAACGCTCGAAAATTGGAGTTCGGTGTATAAATATGCAAATAAAATGAAAACTGAGTTAGTGGTAGTGTGAACCAAAGACGATCTATTCTTTTTCAATACATTTAGTGAGAACTAACAACAATATTCTCAAACACCGAATGTTTCCTTCTTATGGCGCTATGGCCGCTAAAACAGGAGAAAAATAATCCGCCTTAACCTCATTCGTGCACTTCTCAACAACAATTCAAAAATAAACTTCATATTGCACCTAGGACATGTAGAAAATAAAAAGAGTATGTGATAAACATGAAATAGTCTGTTGAAGAAAAAGAGAAGCAATGGAAGAAGTTGAATGGAACACTATTATGTTGTAACTTTTTAATGAAAATCTTGTTGAAAATTCATCATGAATGTAAAGCAGGAACGTCATGATGAAGCAGAGATTAGAGAACTGGCTGCAAAATTTGTGGAAGCAAATAAGGCTAAAATGTCTGTGCCCCCAAGACCTCCCCAACAATCTGGACAAAGTATGAACATTTTAAGTTTTCTAAGTGGTGACAAGGGTAAAACGAAGGGAAATGGATCTCAGAGTGATAATGAATCAAAAAACATCGATGAAGAATCAGTCAAAGGCAGGTTTGGTTGGACACTGATGGGTAAAGTGCACATTCCTTATATTCTTCGTTCTGGAGAGAGTTACTGTGCTGTTCGCATGGTTGAAATGAAAGTTCTAAATAAATTATTGACTTATTTACACCAGGACCTTTATAATTGTACCAATATTCGAAGTTATTACATTACAGACTCAGAGGCAAGACTGTTGAATGAAATAAATTTCAAACATTGTGACTATCAATTTGGTAGAGAGCAGTTTACTTCAAGAGACCTTATAGTTCGTTTAACAGATGCAAATGAGTTTCATCAATTCCTAGAACATTGTTATGCTAAATTAGTGAATACTACGGATGCTGAAAATTTGGATCGTTGTGGATTCATTAGGATAAATAGGGAGTCAGTAGTCCCATATACTGTATATAGTGACCAGAAGTATGTACCATTATTTTACTTTGAAGGAGAAACTGACAATTTGAAACAACGAGCTGATAAACTGGAAGGATGGGATCTATCCTATTTGAAGTTCTGTTGTAAAGTTCAAGGCATTAGAAATGAATTATTTGCCCATGATTCATGTTCTGTAATTAGTTTAAATGATATAAAGAACTATTTTCCTCCTGGTACCTTGTTTGAGGACTATTGGCCAAAAAAAAACCTTGACTCACAGTTACTAATCAGTAGAAATTCAAGTCAACAACAACAAGTGGTTCAATGGACTAGACAACCAATAGCTCCACCTATATCTGCACATCCTTCACCATCTCCAAAACCAGCTACACAAGCTAAAGCAGCAAACAACACTCATATGCACAATGTGCATGTGTATTCCAACTATGGTATGGCAGGTGGTCAACCAACTTACCATGCAACACAGCCTAGGACAGCAAGCAGTGCAGTTAGAGCTACTTACCCTTCTGCAGCTTCTCGAATGAGGCCCTATTATTCCAGCATGGGCCAGCCACCACCACCACTAGTGAGAGCCAATTCTTCATCAGCGTAAGTCTTTTACTGAATTCTAACTGGGATTAACAATAGGGCTAGCTTAGTATCATATGAGGAATGGTGGCTGATATGAGTTGGTGTTTGAGTTTTATTTTTCTCCACTTTCTCTATGGAATATAGATAATAACCTATGCTCACTTGATCAACCCATAATCTAGAAGAAGCAACTCTATCTATCAAATGCTCAATATTCAATTTTCAATAATACCATTGATATATTCAAGGTTCTAGTAGCTTCTCATGGGTTGTTTGATTCTGTTTATTTTCTTCAAATTGTTGTTTTCATCTGTCACAGTAGCTAAGGTATGAAAATAAAATGGATACAGTGAATTTAATTAGAATTCAGATGGGAAATAAATCATTTGATTAGAATTAAGATTTTGAGCCATTAATTTTTAATCAAAGAAACAATCATGGGTAACATATTGTAAACAAATATCTGGACAATACAGATTAATCAGAAATTCAAAATTATAGTTCTTATGCATTTTTTCAGATAATTGTCATACATATTGATATTTTCATTTTTTTTTAATGAGCACCATATAAAAAAGTTCATTTAATATAAAACTGTATTTTTTATTAAAGTTACCTACATACTTTTTATAGCAATCAATGGATTGAATACATTTTTCAAAACACAGAAATTACCCTGATATGGATCTTCTTAAAGTTAACAGAGGGCTTGCACCAAATATATGTATTGTACTGAAACAAAATCTGGTTTCATGAAAAAATGTGCAGTTTATTGATTATCTAATTTATTCATTCATTTTCTTGTGTTTGTTAGAGCCTGATTGATTATTCATCATAATATACTATATATTTTCCTTCAGTTTTTAAAGTAGTTCCCCGAATTTTAGTTTTTTTGAAATTCATAATTCATGCTTTTTGATTTTCTTGAGTCAAATTTTTAGTAATGCAGCAACCTTCATCAATAATAAGATTTTCTGAGAAATCTACCATAAAAAATTTGTCTATATGGTCCACACCTTTTGGTGATCACTGTATATTTCTTTCAAATATGGACGTACTTCATTTTTTTATATTGATGTGTTCTCAATAATTAGAGTCAAAGCAGAATGTATATGTAGTGAGAAACATCATGTGAAAAGGACAAAGGTACTAACTTAACTGTAAAATCCTGTTCAAAACTATAACTCATAATATGAACACACACTAATTAAAAACATGTCCACCTTCCTAATGTTGCTGATTTCCTAATAGCTCAGCAGAACAACTTGCATATTTAACGCATCTTCATTTGTTTTATTGTTTTCATTACTGATAGAAGAAAAATAAGAGGAAAAAAATACTTATCACCAAAAAATATGTATCATTTGTTTCTGTGGAAGTGGATTATAAAATTTAAGTTGCCATATAAGAAACTTAGGAAATATACTGATTTTCAATCATTATTCAACATTGAGAAGCTGCAGTGTTTCTGTCCCAGTTACAATTGAGCATTCAAAATTTTTTCCGACACTTTCCTAGCCAGTATCATTTTTTTAATCATCATGTCCCCTTTCTAGCTGTCTGATTAAGTGGTCTTAATAGCATTATAATATACTGGTATTACAGTGCTTAGTGAAGCAAATTATTGAATTTTATTTTCCGTTTTTATTTCTCAAAATCATGTGCTTGTTCGTTTTTATATCCGTTTTTATATTCAGACTATTGGATTTCTACATTTTGTATTTCATCAAATGAAGTTTATTTGCATTTATTTCTACTCAGCAACAACAAAGACGACTCAAAATATGGATGGCATTATTTATTTCTGTTACTTCCTCACCAGAACTGATGAGACTTTCTGAGCTCAAGCCATTCCAAAAATTGTGTTGAACACTGTGGTCTAAATTTGTTGTCATATTTTTCCTGAATTGCATCCTGCTTTGAACAATTAATTTTCTATCTACCGATTCTTTGATTTGTCTAATTCTCTAAGTTTTACCTTTGGTTTTAACAATTACTTGTGATTGAGTGATTGATGATTTCATATCAAACTATGTTTGCCCCTCGGTTCGTCTTTTATTAAAGTGTTTCTCTATGTCCAAAGCACAGGAATTATTGAAAGTATTCCAAAAAGTGGTCTGGTTTACTGAAGATGTGCACTTGCTTGCCGAAACTTGTATTCGAAAATAATACGAACGTCAATTGGAAACTCAACCAAGAGGTCTCAGGGGTATTTTCGTGCATAATAATTGACATTCGGTGCAAGACATACTGTTTCCCTCGCCAAACCTCATCAGCTGCACTGGGCCGGTTCTCAATATTCGATACACGAAGCGTCTCGCAAAATCTACGCAATACATCATCTTACACACTTCCGCTGATATGCGCATGCGCAAGTTTGAATTACATTCGTTCGCATCATGACGGTGAGTAGCTTTATAGTAAGCTTCAAACGTATGATAATTATTGAAAATCAATCGAATGTCTTGCACAACTTCCAATTCGATGTGTTAATTTTATCTTGAAATATATTTTTCAAATAGGTATTCATTTATTGATGGATTGTTGGAGACAACATTATAAAATACAATAGATAGGTACAGAGGTGGATGTGATCTATGAAGCGATACTTGCGATTTGTATAGTTACTTACTTGTCACGATGAAGTCATTCGAACACAATTAGTGTTCTAATTTTCAATCACTCACTGTTATCACTCACTAATCACTTCTATAAACGTACTACATTAATAATTATATTAACGCGGGTTTTAACAAATGCCTCTACGCTATGAAATTCTAGAAGTCATTGAATTTCAACTCGTCAAACCCGCGCATGCGTTATCATTAGAAAGTTAGACAGCTTTTTGTTTTTCCAAAACTGGCTTCACCCCATAGGTCTTAAGGCTGGTCTGGTTCATGCTTACACGAATTTCGCAATATTAATGGGAATCTGAAAATAATAAATATTACATTGATATTATTTCCACACTAAAAATTTGTGCATTATGTAGTATCATATCACAATAACATATAAAATCCGCACAAAAGTTCAAATATTTCAACTTTATTGCGATATTTCTTTTCAGCTGCCATTTTATTTGCATAAATTTTCCGATATTCGTATAAGCATGAACCAGGCTTTATCCATATAGTTGATATAAGATATATGTGAACAAAGCTGATAATTATTAAGGAAGTTCATTGAAATAGCTAAAAGTGAGGTTAGAATAAAATGTCACTACATCATTCTACATTTACACAATATTTGAACAGCAACTGTGATTAGCAAATCATAATTACTAGGGATGTCTTGATCCACGGTTTTAGTTCCAGGAACCAATGAGTAAATGTTTCTTCAAGGAAGCAATGACAACATTAATTTTTCTTTCAGATATTGGGTTTTTAATTATTTTCAAAGGATGCGACCTATGGACGGATAGTTTGCTGTCAGAGTTTTCATAAAAAGTTCCATCAAACCAAGTTTTATTTGAAGAATTAGCATTTAATGACTTCATTCAGAGAAGTAATCAATTGAAAGAAAATAGCATTCACAAATTTGAGGAATTAACTGATGATTTATCACAAAACCTACTTAGTGCAATCTGCATTGCTAGATCATATGAAAATTGTGAACTGCCTCAAGCAGAAACTGACAACACTAGTTAAACGTTCATTTTTTTACATTACATATTGAGAAGAGAATATTTGAACTGAAAACTACAAAATGTGATCATCGATTTTTAGTTCGCTGCATGTACATTTATCAATTATACTGAGCTATTGTTCATGCTAGTTTTTCCGGAAGTTATGTGTAATTTTGTTGTTTCATTTAGAGCATTTGAATGATCTCTGTTTGTGTGTTGAATAAATTTCATGTTTCATGTTTATATGATTTTCATTGATTATCCAAACTGCAACATTATCGAAAAGATTTTTGTTCATGAGTTTAAAGTACGTTTAATTTTCTTAATGTTGATGACAGTTTCAGCAAATTATGGATTTAGATGATTTTTTTTTTTGAAAAACGAATTCTGATTATTGATTATTTTTTGTTGTGTATTTGGGAGAGTTTTGGAGTTCTGGATTTCAAAAATAGTTGGGGCTGAAAAAGTTATTGAAATAATAGTTCCTGCGAAAAAGTCGAACTTTTTTTGAAAAGAGTTCTGAGTAGCGCTCGATGAGTTCTACAACTTCACCTATCCTCTAGTATTATAATATTGTGTGATATCAATAGAATGTTATCACCTTGATTGAAGGATTAAAATCTCATTCAATTGAATATATAATAGCGTAACGAGGAGTTCACGATTTGTACCATTTATTAATGAGTTCCAATATAGGGTAGTGGACAATGACCTTTTTTTTATTCTTCCAATTATCAATAACATTATTTCTTTCTCAAAAATTCATCGTGTTCTGGACCTCCACTGATGGGAGAAGAATGAATAATTTTTGGTATAAAATTTTCATACCGAATCTTCCGCGAGCTTAAATTATTTTCCGTAAATTTTTCCTCGAAAGAAATTTTGGAAATTATTCAAGCTCTAAGAAGATTATATGTAAAAATTATTTTAATGATGAATAGACGCCCCCACTCCAATTTATTTTGTTGACATGCTCTTTATTCCAGTTTATTCCCGACTATTTCCGAAATATTGCCGATCTATTGCCGAGTATTAACTATCTATTGCCTATTAATTCCGACATAATGCTGTATATTTCCGTAATTCTTGTTTAATGCCGAATATTGCCGTTCAATGCCGATAATTTTCAGATAATGCCTATAATGCCGCACGTATTGGCATTAATTTCTGAACATTTTGTACACCAATTATTGCCGTCGTGTCCTTACAGTTGAATAATCTAAATCATGGCAAATATCGTATGAAAATAGGTAGCCGAGGGTTACCTAGTCCTGGGTCATTTGCTATGGAAACTAATTCGTTGCATTTTGAAGTGTTTTGAATCCACCATTCTCTTGTTCAATCTCCAGAAGTGAAAACCAGGCTAGATAAATTGAATCTCATGATATTTTGAATTAATATATATACATGGTGCTCGCAAATTGCTGACTCAAAGTGGAGTTGTAGAACAACGTTGATACGTGAAAATTCTACAATAAAATTCCAATTGGATATTGGGAATGTTCTCATAACCAAATTGAAACTAATAGGCATATATAACAATGCAAGCAGTTTTTTAGAGTTCTAGTTACATCTACTCATTGATAATTTATTATCACAAGGTTTGATCTGTTTAAGATATTCTGGTTTTGTATGAAAAGTTTATGAGGAAAATAATTTATTTTTCACATTTTTGTAGCCTCTCTCTCCATAGTTTAGGTTTCTTTATGAGTACTCAAATTTTACATTTCATGCACCAAAATTCCACCGTGGCTGACCCCTTGATTGTTCATTGTGGGGTACACTTTATGCTCAAAGTAACTTCTTAGATATCCAATGAAATGAAGCTATCAGCCATAAGCTGAAATATGCGGCGTGGTCGTTCTGTATTTTTCAAAAAATTGTTTGTTGTAGTTTTCGTTCATATCCTGCATATGGAAAGGATGATCACTGGTGAGTTTGGGAAATATGTGTTTGCAATCATTGTTTGTCATATCTGTACAATTTTATTGTTTCATGGTAGGGTAGATGAATCATTTGAATGGTTCAAGTCTTCAACAAGTATTAGTGTCACTAGTCTCCTTATTGATTTGATTCAACCTGCCATAGTCAACCACTATGGATGACAACGTTCTACTATGTTTTCAAAGATAATGGAGTTTCTACTTCAGAATATTTGCCATGGTTACGTTGGTGAAAATAAAGTTTTAGTTTTGTTTTGGAATGATGAGCAGGAATAACAGTTTTCACTCTAAACAAAATGGCATCAGTGAAAACACCATCATCCCTTGTAAACATGTCAATTGTACTCCACTTGGACACTGGTTTGTTTTCTTCAATTACCACGTCTATAATATACCTATCTACAATAATCTCGTTTTGACAGAGATTCTTGGTAAATCTTTCTTTATAATTGTTTTTGACGTTCCACAAAAATGGAACAGTCATCCAAGATGTTTTCAGATCATGAAAACTACTTTATGCATTGCAGATATCTGAGAGCAAAATTATTATTTCTACTAGATGAAATGATTGAGTATAGAAAACGTATCAGGCCCCTCTTATTCCAATATTTGTTTTTAATGAAGTTTTTGATAGAAACCTGCTCAAGTTATTGAAAACGAATTATTATCAAAAACGCATTTTTAATGATATTCATCATAACTGAATATTCTGATTCATTATTTCTTTGGTTCACTGTTAGGTCCATTATAGAAAAAAATGAGCATGTATGTGTTTTGATACTCTTTCACATCGTTTCATGCTCCTACTTGTTTGTGTTGATTTAGAAGTGAACTAAAAATAATGATTGATCCATTGCTGAAGCTTGTTGAAGACTTTGCTTTGTTCATATAGTGCTTCCACTATATCTATTGAAACGAAGACCTACCTGTTGCTTGAAAATCTGCTGTTTATCAAGACTGCTGACGTGATGAATATATATTCAAGCTCAGTCGAACTGAGAATTCATTTGAAATTGTGCCAGCTAACACACTAGATGGATTATCATGGTTTCTGTGGAAGGTGGTTGATGTTATGGTGGGATTGATACAAATACGTTATGTGAAATTCACATGGCACTTTTATTTTCACTGAACGGCATGTATCATATCTAGCATGTACTATCAATGTCCATTGAATATCTGGACACCTCATGTGGCTTCTGATAACCTGCGATTATTGTTTCTTTATTCACAACTTTTGCTTCAGAACGATAATTAAAATTTCTGTGGCAAACGGGTCTCCCATTGCCAAAGCCCTCGCACAAAAAAAACATAATTAAAGAATGATCCTTACTATTCTTTGTTTGTACAGGTGTTCCAGTTTGACTGGGAATTTTTCCGGGGCCATTTTCATCATTATAATTCCATCACAAGATTTCTTCAGATCATCCTGTGAATATACATGGATCAGTCCAAATTGAATATTTTTATTGACCAAATTTGAAAGTGAATTGACTTTGTATACTTCTCGAATGAGTAGTTCTGAATGTTGTGGTCACATCATACCGATATTTTCACCATTGGCAGTAGGATATATGCATGTTGGCATGTTTGATGTGATTATTATTAACACCTGTATTGATTTTGATCTTATAGTAAGATGTAGTCTACTCGCGTATTGATAGGTTTTAATTATAAATATCATTTTCGAATATATTCTGGGATTCTCCGCTTCAAGAATTTCTTGCTGAAATGGATGCGGACACAACATATATATTATATAAATTCTCAAACATCACCATAGGTCACTTCGACGAAATGTTAAACTTGTTACATCGCAAATATCCATTTATGAAGTTGTCAACCGATTTGTCAACTGACCGCAATTCGATTTTTTTTTTGGTGATGGATCGTTAGAAAACTCGATATGGAATTCTTCGAGTGGATATGTCAAAAAATAACATTTTTCGTACATTCGATAACATTTTTGTTGAATGGTTCTATTTAATAACGAAGTGATAGTAGGTATCAGAAAATGACGTCAAACACATTATTTCCTACGTGAATATATTCGATTCTTTCCTACTATATAATGTGAACCTTGTACTTGAGCTAGTCATCAATGTTTGCCATTCTTTTTCATGCAAGGAACCGTGCAAATGTTCTGCCAAAAAAGAAAATGATCCCAATAATAGAGTGAAGCATTGCTAGCTTTTCCCACAAAACTAAGGGATGAGTTCGACATGTCATATTGTCGCTTCAGTCTGAATTATGAACAAAAATGGAAATAGATACGTATGTAAAGGCAGAGGAAGCATATAATTTCGCCTAGTAGATAGAGACTGTGCCTAGCGCCCAACTGAAAACAACTAAGTAACTCATCTGGCATATTCCCCAAAAACCTATTTTGTGAATTTCGATATCTCAAATATGTGTTTATCAATTTATAACCAGTTCATATCAGATACAATCGTTCATTATAGATCGGATCATCCAAGAAATATGGTATGCAATTTATTTTTCATTGTGCCAAAATTAATCTAATTGAATCTGAGGTATTGAGAGGGCATGAGAGTATGTGATCTTTCGACAAGGAAAGAATAAAACTTGTGAGTTCGGCATGAACCGAGTTACTATCCAAATCGGAAAATATCGGGGTGATGAGTTTCTACGGAGTAAGCAGAATCTCAACGAAACTTAAGACATCAGGTACCTCCCCTGCTGTGCATATCGATAATCCCGTAAGTTGCCCCTAAAGGATAATGGTGTATTGAGATTTGGTATTGTTTTTTGCAGGCTGGCACAGTACAACGCTCAAAGTAAGGCAGGTGCTGGAAACTACAATATGATCATTGATCAAAATA
Source organism: Chrysomela aeneicollis (assembly GCA_029955515.1). Classification (NCBI taxonomy): domain Eukaryota; kingdom Metazoa; phylum Arthropoda; class Insecta; order Coleoptera; family Chrysomelidae; genus Chrysomela; species Chrysomela aeneicollis. Next base: position 15,107,564 of record JARUHQ010000015.1, on the reverse strand, counting down.
ACTATCATCAGGCATCACAGGCAAACTATCCGCCACCTCTGCTCCATATGAATGGGGGGATATCCAGATACGAGGGACCTCAGTCCACAAGGTATGCCGAGTGGGACGTTTAGAATTTCTATGGGTTGACCCGAGGGTTGACCTTATCAGGCCTAGCTACCATTCCTTCTGTTCGACTAGACTGGCGTACTCTCTCCAATGAGTGGTTAATTACTTGAGATTGTGTTCCAGAACACATTTTCTGTTCTTCCATTCCTTCCTTGATTGCTTTCAGTTCCTCTGAGTGCATTCGATATCATGAAAACCCATAAGTTTCCCTGATTTTATTTATTCCTCAAAATATCATTTGTAATTCCTCCTATACCTGTTGATTTCCAAAGTATCTTTACATCTCCAGAGTACGTGCAATTTTTTTGTCAGAAGGATCACCAAGCACCAAGATTTTTCAATTGATTTTCATTTGGTTTTTCAGATTTTGAGATATTAGCAGAGGCAAAGTTGGCTATGACTTGATTGAAATTCTATTTTTCTAATTCAAATTATAACACTAATTTTCTGTTAAATATTCCTAACTAATTACAAGATTTATGTATATATTGGATTCAAATGTATTTCAAAGCTTATTTATGAAAATTAAAATACTAATTCTTAATTTGTTTCCTTTATGTGGACGTGATTTATATTATTCGTGTCGGAATTCTAGATCTAAATATTCTTTCAGTATTTTTGGTTTTATTTCTCGAAAATCAAACGTGGTCTGTTTTCCCATTCAGATGTTCACAATAATGTGTCCAAGGCAATTTTTTACTATATAGGCGCTAGTATTGTCATCTTTGAATCGTTAGATGTGGTGCAGGGTAGATTATGAATGCCTTAGTGGCAGACACTCACTTGTGTTCCTCTCTAGACCTATTTACTCTAGTTCTTTATTGATGGTTACAACTACTGCCTCATACTTTCCCCTGGGTTCTTAGTTGGCGTACTTGATAGTGAATCATAAAAAATAGTCGCCAGCCGAGATACAGAATTTACATGAACAGACGAACTCATTGATCTTTCTAGAGCACCGGAGAAACGTGAGCGATATCTCCCATTTGTAAAGATATTTCCATGGTCTATTCCGGGCAGACAGATTAGACGGGCTCAGACTTCTAACCTCCAAACTTTCATCTGACCGATCATCATGTCGTGCATTTGGAAGAGGAAAGGTAGAGGATTTTAAATAGCTCATAGCCAACTTCGTCTTGTATCTCAAAATCAGAAACAACTAGCCGGCATCTTCGAAATCTGCTTGAGGAATTGGAGACTTTGTCGAAATATCTCCACAAAATGAAGTCTTACGACCGACCTATCGCGTATGATGAAACTGATAACTGAATTCTCCAAAATATATTTTGATAGATGATTTTAGATAAACTCTACATTTAATGTCAATCAGAGATTTTTATAGTGAACATGATAACTGGAACACCCTGAATATATAGGAATTATTGCATGATCATTTTTAGATAGTTTAAAACAGTTACTGGGAAACATTTATTTCCAGCTAAAGGTAGTTTGGAGCTGATTATTGTAGTTGATCCTAACAGGATACCACCTGTACCGTCTTCTAAGTGTTGGTGCAATCATTTTGAACAACAGGGATAATAGGGTTAGTTTCCAGTCAGTATCATCGTTTTCTCTTGTATCACCACCTATTTTGACAGAAGGCTCTGGATGAAATATATTGATATGGAAGGACTTTTTAAATACCGGTAGCCGAGATACGTTCGATTCGGAGTGAAAATCCTGGCGTTCGGGATCACTGAACTATGTTGTTTACTAGATTGATTGATTGTTTACATCATGTATTTATGGTCAGGCTTGAACAAGGAGAAAATCTTCTCACTTTATCATCAAATTAAAATGAGAGCACCTACAAAATATTGACGAAATTTTGAATCATTAGGTGGGATATGTCCTTCAGCTCTTTCCCAAAATCTGTTCACATATTTACTTGAAATCTACATTTACTACTTCCCAAAGCATAATATATTGACAAACAACCCTGCCGGAATTTCCTGCATATTTGGTACTTCAGGTCTTGGATGGTGCTGGTCATAGACGTAGTGTGAATCGATGTGCATGATGAAGCCTTTGGATTTTCACCACTTCTACTATTGAATGACAACAGAATTTAAATGTTGAATACTCAGCAATACTGCAGTGTTTTTGTATGATTCATTGATTACTGTCGTGTACATGCATTTTGGAGAATCCTATAGTAATATTACATATAGAATATAACATACATGTCGATCAAAAAATCAATATGATCTGCGATAAATTGATCTGGGACAGAAACAGTTAATCCGACTGGATTTTCGTATATTTTGTTTCGATGAATAAAAGTGTGACAACCCCATGTCCAGAATATCCATACGTTGGGAAAGCAATAAAAATTGAACCTACGAGGGGCTTCGCAGCTAATATGACGGACATTTTCTCGTTAGTTCATGGGACAATTTCAAATTTTTTGGCGTGACATGAATCTGACATATCTCTGGCACCACATGCTTGCTCATTTAAGTGATTATATCTGATATACATTGAAGTGATCCATGTTCATCTCTTCTTTGCATGATGCTGAGGTACCGTTTTGCATCCAAAAGTAAATTTGACTGTTTCACGACGTTAAAGAATCTACTCGTAATATTTTTTTTTCCATTATTTTGATATACGTGAGTCTGATATGCCATTTCCGCACCAGCGGATAAGATAACGTCATTTCTATAACTGGTATTTCTATTCACTGGCCTCTTGAGACGAAATTCCATTTTTTCTCGTGATATTCGGCCCTCTAATCATTCAATTAGGTCCTAGGGATATGGTTCCTGATTCCCAACCATTGAACGTCTGTTTCATTTTGTGAATCTAAAAGTCAATTTGTTGATGCTCAAATTAAGTGAAAAAATCTTATTCAACTAATTGCTGATATTGGAGGATAAGTAGTCATTTATGAAGGTACATAGTATATCAATGGACCTCCGACTTTTTGTCTAGAATTTCATGCAATTTAAAAAAGTAATAGTGTAAAAGGTCACTGAACCGCAACAACTTGCCAGACCAGAATTCGTAATGACAGCAAGCCGTGTCTATACACTTGAACTCTTTTTTACGCTCAAGGACTAAAATATTGCTTCACAGATTTTGTTTTCGCAAGAACTCGATGGTTACTCAATTCAACAATCGACAATATTATTTTTTTCATTGAGTATCAAGATGAATTCCATTCAAGTGAAATATACGCTGCTCAAACAAAGAAAGTAGTCTCCAGGGTACACATAGATACACCGCTCGTAAAAAGTTAGGAAATATGTTTCCTATGCACCACTGAAAATGAACTAAGTGGGAAAGTATTGAAGGCTAGCAAAACCACACACAAATTTCGACCGAGAAATCTGTGGATTTGCTAACTTTGGCCGAACGCAGCAGAGCCATCTTTGTTGTGATTTGATGTAATAGCCGAATTGTAGAGCTCATTTCAAGCTAATTCATTACCATATGCCCAAATAATGGTTTGCCATCCCAGAAAAATCCGTGGCTTCGCTATATTTATCATATAATTCCAAAAGATGAATTCCAAAAAATTCATAGAAATATTGTTGTATTCATAACGCTTAGAGCGAAAAATATGAAACTACAACCTAAAAATAATCCTGAAATGTCACTGTATTGAATAGTAAAATTATGTTGTTTGCCGAAAATGGCTTTGCTGAGGTCGGCCGAAGCTAGTAAAGCCATATACCTACCTGAAATAAGCCAAATTGTGACACAACTCGAGTCGAAATTCGTGTGTTGCTTAGCTTCTGTAGTATAGTGAGTATGCCTTCCCTGATTTGAGAATCTTATAAGTAATAATAATAAAAACCTGAATAATATGCTGGATCAGACTGCTGACCATTGATAGAATCAGAAGGAATCTGTCGACTTCTGCTTCTTTCAGTGTGAACATCTCTAAGCTCTTTTTTATCCGACTATCTCTTCATGAAAGTCGATTTTTGCTGTTTCATTGCAACCAGGAGTAGTTTGGATCAGAATGAACACTACAACACTCCCAGCACATCTTCGGGAGTGGGTGAAAACGGCCTTCACCTGCGCTGTTCTCCAAACTACCAAGATGGCAAAACAGATGGGGCCCCAAACGGTGAATATTATCAGTATGTGTCAAATTTTCGTATACTATATTTTTCGAAAATTTGGTGTTGACTATGAGTCCATGATATTTGAATCTGTTTTCGTTTTCATGAAACTGGTTCTGCTCATGCGCACTTGCCATTCCACCCATCTGAACAATTGCGCATGAGCGGGTTGTTGGCTACATTTTTGAGGTGAACAAACCACAGAACACGTGGATGGTGTTAACAAACTCTGCACATGCATGATGATCACTATGGGTTCTGAAAGATGACGCGCATTTCAGACTTTTTGAATATCAATATCATGGTATATATTACTGAAGTTGTTTTCATCGAATTAATATTTGTGAGTCGAATGCGTTTGGCGCGAGTGAGACATCCTCATGCAGGGCATATCAACTTAGACCATTATATCATCGATATCACATGTACACGTTTCGAGGATTTTTCGAATTGACTCGTTCTGTCGAGGAACATTGTGGTAATCGCTTTTGATACGTCCTAATCGAACATGACGGTTCTCATTCAATTTCGCTTTAACCCCCCGAAAATGGTGCACTGGGTAATGAAAAACTACCAGACATGAAGATTTTTTCTTTTACTTCCTCGAACAAATTGAAAACCGAAATGTTCTCAAAGTCATTCCATTTCCCTACTACTACTAATACTCATCTCGTGCTTAATTTTAATAGCTTTGCATTAATCGATACCAAAATGTCGAATACAGCAAATATAAGTGAATAAAGTTGAGAAGTCAGAGATGTATGCATAGGTATTTTTTCGAAATCAATGGTGTTTCTATAATCGGTATTTGAAATTCAGTGACTGAGTACCGAGAACTTATTTTTTTGGAACTTGATATTGAATGAGGATAATGTGATCAATTACTCGTTCTTTTGGTCACTATAATTTGGTTATTACATTGATTTCTCCTAAATTATAAGCTTAGGTGAGTTGACAACTATGTGATGCATTTTATTTTTGGCTTGTTTGAATATTTCACTGTTGATTTAATTGATTTCCAATATGCAACTATAGATGAAGAGCCAACAGGGTTGAGGTGAATAAGGTGCGACTGAAATTCTGTTTACAAGGTGACATTTTCAGTCAACTTGATTTCATTCGCCACATCATCAGTCATTATGAGTTATTACATTTAATCGCTACGTTATCAGAGAAACGAAAAAGTTATCCAGGTTTGGGAACTAAAAAGTGGAATTCCATAATTTTGATATGAACTGGAGAATAACAGTGAGTGATTTTGGGAATTTCTTCTTCGCCTTTATTGCACAGCAGGGACGTATTTCAAATTTTGCACCCTGGGCGAATATATTTTTCCGCCCAGTAATGATAATAAAAATCGAGATAAAAGAACGGATAATAAAATTATATTTTGGTTTACGATCATAACTATTCGAGCTGACTAGTTGAGAGCATATTCCATGAACTATTTCTCATTATCATCTGAACTAATTTGTTCAATTATAACTGGCAGTTTATTGTGGATAATGGTCGGTCGCATTATAAATATAGTAGAATTCTCGTCCTTGGAGATTTTGTGATTTGGAATCCTCAGTAAACCACCATTTCTGATATCATAATTGGGAACATAATTTCTAGCTCCTCTTGTCCAAAGAAAAAATAACAATATAAGCAATTAAAGAAAAGTCTGTGGCAAAAAACTCTTGTTTTGATGCCAAACCACAAAAAAAAATACTAGCTCCTCTAGATAACTCCTATCAAAAGTGACACATTTCAAAATATACATAGAGGCAGCTGTCAACAATTTCTCTCGTATAAATACCGACTTCCAACTCTCAACAGTTCACATTGTGCCTCGTTATCGTATCGTTACCTCACCCCTGACCTTACGACTGCGCCAGCTAAATCCTTTGTCGGTATGGTTTGGGATAGTGTTTTTTGCAAATCTGAGAACTGGGCCCGCTAATTAAACAAGCAGATTGGTATGAGCGAAGTTTAGAATTGGTTCATCCGTTCGAAAGCGATTTGCTACATTTTTTCTATGATGAAAAAAAGTTTTTTTTGATTTCGATTTTTCCGATTGGAGGAACGGATTCTATGGAAAAAAATAAGCAGATTGGTGTGAGCGAAGTTGAAAATTGGTCCATCCGTTCGAAAACGATTTGCTACATTTTTTCTATGATGAAAAAAAGTTTTTTTTGATTTCGATTTTTTCGATTGAAGAAACGGATTCTATGGAAAAAAATAAGCAGATTGGTATGAGTGAAGTTGAAAATTGGTCCATCCGTTAGAAAGCGATTTGCTACATTTTTTCTATGATGAAAAAAAGTTTTTTTTTATTTCGATTTTTCCGATTGGAGGAACGGATTCTATGGAAAAAAATAAGCAGATTGGTGTGAGCGAAGTTGAAAATTGGTCCATCCGTTCGAAAACGATTTGCTACATTTTTTCTATGATGAAAAAAAGTTTTTTTTGATTTCGATTTTTTCGATTGGAGGAACGGATTCTATGGAAAAAAATAAGCAGATTGGTATGAGTGAAGTTGAAAATTGGTCCATCCGTTCGAAAACGATTTGCTACATTTTTTCTATGATGAAAAAAAGTTTTTTTTGATTTCGATTTTTTCGATTGGAGGAACGGATTCTATGGAAAAAAATAAGCAGATTGGTATGAGTGAAGTTGAAAATTGGTCCATCCGTTAGAAAGCGATTTGCTACATTTTTTCTATGATGAAAAAAAGTTTTTTTTGATTTCGATTTTTTCGATTGGAGGAACGGATTCTATGGAAAAAAATAAGCAGATTGGTATGAGTGAAGTTGAAAATTGGTCCATCCGTTAGAAAGCGATTTGCTACATTTTTTCTATGATGAAAAAAAGTTTTTTTTGATTTCGATTTTTTCGATTGAAGAAACGGATTCTATGGAAAAAAATAAGCAGATTGGTGTGAGCGAAGTTGAAAATTGGTCCATCCGTTCGAAAACGATTTGCTACATTTTTTCTATGATGAAAAAAAGTTTTTTTTGATTTCGATTTTTTCGATTGGAGGAACGGATTCTATGGAAAAAAATAAGCAGATTGGTATGAGTGAAGTTGAAAATTGGTCCATCCGTTAGAAAGCGATTTGCTACATTTTTTCTATGATGAAAAAAAGTTTTTTTTGATTTCGATTTTTTCGATTGAAGAAACGGATTCTATGGAAAAAAATAAGCAGATTGGTATGAGTGAAGTTGAAAATTGGTCCATCCGTTAGAAAGCGATTTGCTACATTTTTTCTATGATGAAAAAAAGTTTTTTTTGATTTCGATTTTTTCGATTGGAGGAACGGATTCTATGGAAAAAAATAAGCAGATTGGTATGAGCAAAGTTGAAAATTGGTCCATCCGTTAGAAAGCGATTTGCTACATTTTTTCTATGATGAAAAAAAGTTTTTTTTGATTTCGATTTTTCCGATTGGAGGAACGGATTCTATGGAAAAAAATAAGCAGATTGGTGTGAGCGAAGTTGAAAATTGGTCCATCCGTTCGAAAACGATTTGCTACATTTTTTCTATGATGAAAAAAAGTTTTTTTTGATTTCGATTTTTTCGATTGAAGAAACGGATTCTATGGAAGAAAATAAGCAGATTGGTATGAGTGAAGTTGAAAATTGGTCCATCCGTTCGAAAGCGATTTGCTACATTTTTTCTATGATGAAAAAAAGTTTTTTTTGATTTCGATTTTTTCGATTGAAGAAACGGATTCTATGGAAAAAAATAAGCAGATTGGTATGAGCGAAGTTGAAAATTGGGCCATCCGTTCGATAGCGATTTGCTACATTTTTTCTATGATGAAAACAAGTTTTTTTTGATTTCGATTTTTTCGATTGAAGAAACGGATTCAATGGAAAAAAATAAGCAGATTGGTATGAGCGAAGTTGAAAATTTGGCCATCCGTTCGAAAGCGATTTGCTACATTTTTTCTATGATGAAAAAAATTTTTTTTTTTATTTCGATTTTTTCGATTGGAGGAACGGATTCTATGGAAAAAAATAAGCAGATTGGTATGAGCGAATTTGAAAATTGGTCCATCCGTTCGAAAGCGATTTGCTACATTTTTTCTATGATGAAAAAAAGTTTTTTTTGATTTCGATTTTTTCGATTGGAGAAACGGATTCTATAGAAAAACATAAGCAGAATGGTATGAGCAATGTTGAAAATTGGTCCATCCGTTCGAAAGCGATTTGCTACATTTTTTCTATGATGAAAAAAAGTTTTTTCTGATTTCGATTTTTTCGATGGGAGAAACGGATTCTATGGAAAAAAATAAGCAGATTGGTATGAGCGAAGTTGAAAATTGGTCCATCCGTTCGAAAGCGATTTGCTACATTTTTTCTATGATGAAAAAAAGTTTTTTTTTGATTTCGATTTTTTCGATTGGAGGAACGGATTCTATGGAAAAAAATAAGCGGATTGGTATGAGCGAAGTTGTAAATTGGTCCATCCGTTCGAAAGTGATTTGCTACATTTTTTCTATGATGAAAAAAAGTTTTTTCTGATTTCGATTTTTTCGATGGGAGAAACGGATTCTATGGAAAAAAATAAGCAGATTGGTATGAGCGACGTTGAAAATTGGTCCATCCGTTCGAAAGCGATTTGCTACATTTTTTCTATGATGAAAAAAAGTTTTTTTTTTGATTTCGATTTTTTCGATTGGAGAAACAGAACATAAAAAAAATATTTTTTGAAAGATAACCAACTCTCATCTTTCAACGACAAATAAAGTAAATATGTGACATGCGCTGACGCGATTCTGTCAAACGGATAATGACTTCTTGTTTTTTAGCAGAAACTTGGGGAAATTATTAGAAATACAGGTACCTTCTATGATTTTGTCAATATCAGAATGTAGGAGTCGATTTAGAAAAGGAATAAATATTTTTGTATGAGAAATCGCAGTAGAACCACTGAACTCTATGTACACTAAATGACGGTCGTGCATTAAAGTATCAAAATCCTTGAAGAAAAAAATTGTCCAATGACAGTGAAAGAAAACAACAAATCAATGAAAATGCGTTGTGCATCAATCCACCTTTAATAGATATTTGGGTTGGCTACACTGAGTCAAGCAACTGACAGTACATTATGTAAACCTTGGTTTGTTCGCAGGGAGCTGCAGAACAGCTACCCGCCGGGCGGGCAGCTGATGAACCAGCAGCCCGCGCACCAGGCGTCGCGCACGCAGCAGCCGCAGCAGGCCGCGGAAGATCGGGCAGGCGTCACGAACGGGCGGGCCATGATGGGCGGCCCTGCGAGCCGGGGCGGCGGGGCAGGCAAGTTGACGGCGCTGCCTGACGCGCCGCCTGGTGGCGGGGCTGGCGGCGGGCCGGTGTACAAGATCCAGAAGACGATGGTCGAGGGTAAGATGGTGCACTGCATCAACATGAAGGCGAACGCGTGGACCGAGATGCTCGTCTCGCTGCAGGACCTCGTGGCGAACTTCTTCGACAACGTGCCGGTGCAGTCGTGCCAGCAGGTCATGCAGGTGCTGGGCATCGAGATTTACAAGCCGAATGCGTGAGTCACCGTGTTTATACAGATTTACAAAATTATCACAATTAACTATCGGACCTCACTGCATAATATCACAGATGAGAGAACCTTACAGATGAGAAACTCCGCCCCTTTTGTTTGATGTTTGCACTCGCCGCTTTCATGACCTCGGCCCTTTAAATTGGTACGAAGCAATGTTGCCTTTACGTGATTTTCTGAAATATGACGGCTCACACTGATGCCACAATCTCAGTGACCAATAAGAATTGAGAAAGCATGAAACCCGATCGTTCACTCAACATCTTCGTGTCTCGTCGTATGTTCAGCTTCTGCACAGCGTCACGACAGAGAACAGCTGTTTCACAAATATCAGCCGAGACCTGGCGGGAATAGCCGAAAGTCCTTTAAATTGGTACAATTCTCTTTCTAATGTCGGTTGCCTTTTCTATCCTTCACCTCTGTATGATTTGTCTACTCTGTGATAATATGCTGCTTTTATGCCATCTCTATATTATTTGAACCTCTTATCAATAGCTGAGGAATTGTATTGGTGCTACTACGGCCGTATTCGCTGTTTTCTCTCTTAAGCAAAGCTTCCCTGAGCTCGCTTTAAATTTAAGCCAAGTTTAAACTTATGCGTTATGCACCGCACAACGATGAACCTCGCTTAGCCAAGCATGAAAAAATCCTGGCAACGTTGTATTGTTTAGGCGTTTTCAGATATTTTACGTGTCAATGTCATTGATGGTCCGGGATTTCAAATTCAAACTTTCGAATTTTCTATTTTATTTGCTTATCTATATGAGTGAAAAAGTTAGAGTTCAAAACTTCACATCATCGGTGAAGCTCCACTTGTTGAGAATTATTTCACATAAATATGCACCCATAGTAATAGAGAGGATACGAAAACCAATAGGGCTTCTAGTAAGAAGAGGAAAAGACCTGAGAGCAGATCACAAATGATTTCAATGGTACTTCATTTACTGGTATTTTACGCAGTATGACTTCTTTGAAGAAATGGGATGATAAATAAATAAATAAAGAGGGATGATACTGACGATCTTGTCGATAATCAATAGAAATAAAATGATGTTGAAATGTTGGAATACATAGTTGAAATGAAAGGCAGCTAAACCACATGAAAGAAGAAAATGCTCTCATAATGAGAAAAAGATAATTGGAAATAGAAATATTACAGACAGAGAGTTACTTTTGAAACAGAAAAATTTCGTATAGAGTTATTATTAAAGAGAGTGCGAATATGGATATTAGTGATGGTTATTATTATGCTACATTTGATTGTTGAAAAAATAAATAAAAATACATTATATTATTACATCCTTATTTTTCATATATGTGTTATATATAGACTGTGAATTCATTCATTCTCCATTATAGATTCCATAATTGGTTTTTATTCAAAACTATTGAAACATTCAGTAGAAATCAAAAAAATGTGGTTATGATGTTATCATAATCCTGGCTTAAAATATAAAGCCGCCGATTGTGGCCGCTTAGAGTTGAGCGAGCTTTAATGATTTTGTGGATATGGTGCATACAAATTCGTAACGTTAAGCGAGCTTAAGCCTTAAGCTTAACTTAACGGCGAATACGGCCGATCATTTATCTCCGCTGTAAAGTTGGCTGCATATGAGAAAAAAAATTGGTATTGATATTTCTGAACAATTCTAATGGCAGTTCGTTTTTGCATGTCTGACAACGTAAAAATCCGTTACGACTTGAATCACGTGACCTCAGATTTAGCTGGAATGTTGAAAAAGTTAATAGACATAAATGAATATTTATTAGAACTGTGCTTGCAGAAAAAATATTGTGCGTATTTCGAACACAAAGTGTCTTGCTGCTCTCGAATTTTTTTGTCGAGCGGCAATCTGTCACTTTGCATTCTAGATACACAAATACGGACTACATTGGATTTTGATTGCATAAAATAACATTTTCAATCTGCTTTTCGAAAATATATCACCACATGGATTTTCCTTTCAAAATGAACAATTTTGCTTTTGTGTTGGTCAACAATTGATTGATTGAAGGTGTTTTCGACTTTTGTCACAGCCCATTTTATTATGGGGCAGCGAATTGCGAACACCCCATGTAGTGTCGAAAATAATTTTTGTTTCAGCTGCCAGTTGCGATTGCTGAGGGATATTATCAGGTGTCAAAATGCGAACGAAACGATTGCCCTGGTACAAGTGAGAAATGTGGTTGACTTCATGCCTCAGCTGAAGTATATGTTGAGTGGATTGTTAACTGGCGATGTAGCGGCTAAAAGACAACGGAATAGCTAGGAGTGGGTTACTTGGGGAGGCACCTATGACTATAATATTGACTTTTACAACTATTAGTGAAGTGCAGCAGTCCTTATTTATGAAGAACTTCTTGTTTTATAAAATGTTCCTACAGTGTATAAATCTTACTGAAATGAAAGTGAAACATTACATGAAAACCTACTGATGATGGAAGGTAATGTTTTATTTTTTCACATTTTTCTCGACTGTACATTTACCAATCTTGACATTTTTTCTGAAATACGTCTCATTGCCACTTACATAGTTGCCACAACAAATCAGTTACTCTATGCAAATTCGCATTTTTGCATCATTCCATCAACTTATCACTAGAAAATATAACTTGAATATTCTGATTTTGTCCTAGAATAGCTTTTGTACAAGTTTTTTACCCAGAACTTTGAGTTGGCATGGTGAAAACGAAACTGCATTAAGAAATCAGAATATTTAAGTTACATAGTCTTAGTAGTGATCTGACGATATTGCATGTTTATACCTCAACTGTCATAATACACGAACCATTGATTTATATAAGATGTAACAAATTGAGCGCACTATCAAGATATCGAAAAATTCAATAACGACCCTCAAATTTGTTTTTTAAGAATTCACTCAAAAAGTCCCAAAATAATGTAATTTTATTCGGTAAATACTCCACTGAAACGATGAAAATAAACGTCATTAGAATCCATTTTTTTGTCAAGGTAGAAAGTTATTTTTGGTTTTCATATAGGTTCGATAACACCCTGAGTACACGGTACTCTGAGATTAAACGTCAATATTGCAGCAGCTCATTTCGGGTCAGAAAAGGGTATATAAAATGTGGATCGTAATAATGCTCCTTTCTCGAAATATGAGTTGAATGTCAAACTCTAATGATGGTTGTGAATATTACAGAAAAAGATAGACTTGTTCAAGTGATGAACTATTCAAGATCTACAAGAAGCAATTGATAATTGTTTCTTCATTTTTCTTAAAATAACAATGAGTGACACAATTACATGAGGGACAATATTCAACATAGTCACTCTTCCAGTATTCATTAGTACTGGGTCTCTAATTTTTTATCGCCATGTATTGCCAAAATGAAACATTTGAAATTTCATGTAAAACTTACGACCTAGATTACATTACCTGGCATCTCATTTTGGCCCACTTGTTAGACAGTTGAAACATTGTATCATTTGCTTGCCTTGCTTGCAATTTACTAGTTGAACAATTATGGGGCTTCCTTTTCATTGTTTTGTGATATGACAGTTGGGGCATGGTTTTCTGTTTAATATTTATTGTAAAATACATAATTGTGTACAGTGAAGACGATAATCAAATGATTCGAGATGAATGGCATCATTTGTGACGAGTATGAACCCGAGGTTTCCACTTTTGTGAGTCCGAATTAGTTTTTTCCATTAATCCATTCAAAACTCACATTCATTGATCAAATATTCATGGTATACAGTTTCTGAATTATTTTCAGGACGATAGTGACGCATCGTCAGCATATTATGATTGAATTTCCTCCATTCGAATGAATTCTCAATTTGAATCCAGCTAATTTTCCACATTTGAAGCCATCAAGAGTGATAGTTGTCTGCCCCACATTTGACAGAATAGAACCAATGGTATCTAATGTGACTTTGCATTGCTCCATAAAATTCACTGTGCTTTCAGGTACACCGATTGTTTTCTGGCTATATTATTCTTTTATAACCATATATAAGTAATTTGTAGGGTTTTCTGTTTCTATGCTGTTTCAAAGTATGATCTTTTTTGCAAAATTCAAATCCGTCTAATGTCAAAGTCAATGACTTCTTCGTTTTTCAGTAAGACACACCTGTATTATTAATATTACACCGTAAGAGAAAAATAGATGAGCAATGGAATTGAAGCAGTAATTATGATTTCGAAAAATTGAATTATTCTAACTTCTATATCTTCATAAGTTGTAAAATTCAACGTTTCTTTCAATAATTTCAGCCAACTTTCGCAAATTAGTATGACATCCTACGTAATCAAAATAAATTTTTACTTCATAATATTCAGGGCACTTCGAAAACAAACAAGTCATGTAAATGGACTTGATATTCAACGATTTCTGAAATTCTGGATCCTACGGAGCTATCAAAATGTGGGAATATTCCATGGCCATATACACAATTAATGAAATGAAGGCACATTATGTATTTAAACTTGATAATAGAATATGATGGTATAACAGAGGCTTCTTCTTTCAGGCAGTCAACTATTTTTGAAGGCAACACCCCAAGTTATGCAAAGATTTTCGTGAATATCTCAATGATTATTAAATGGCATTTCAACTTTCACTGTAGTTATCACATGTTGGTTATTCTGGTCGCAACACAATTCTCAGCCGAGGCTACAACTTTTTATCGAAGGAGTTTTGGTCAACTGAAATTTGTTTTTCATATCTTCTCTAGTCCTGTTTTCGTTGAAGTGGCATGACATTTTGTTTCAAATGAGTATTGATTTCAATTTTAAATGTCTGTACATATTCACTTTCTCTGTTACTATACTATTTATTTCAACATACAATATAAGAATAAGCTAGTTGTATCAATATGAAGAGTCCAGGGTAGGGGAGTAATTTAGATTACTTAACATACACAATTTAGGGAACATTAGCCAACATAATTTATTTCTTCTATTGTACATTTTTTGAGATTCTCGATGTTAAGATACGAGCGTAAAATATATTATTTCAACGTTTCTCCTTGTCTATTTCAAATTCTTTTCTCCTGCCTGTGATATGAGAGCAGTGTTACAAATCAGTATTTTATCGACCATTAAATTCATGAATAATTGTGACCCCTTAGAGCATTTTATGGTCGGAAATGTATTTATTAGATTTATATACATACATTAGATATCTTGATTGTCAAACTGGCCTATCAAATTGGTTGGTTATGATATTCAAACATTTCACATAAATATACACAGTACTTCTCATTATTTCCTGCCAACCCGATAATTGTATATCCGAAATAGTGTACAATTAACAAAAATCTCAAAAAATGTTATCTTCTCCAAGAGCATATCTACAAGTGGCAAACAATGAACAGAAATACCTGATTTCGAAATATTTATTTTGGTGGAAAATTTTCACAAGGCGAATGAATCTAAGTTCCAGTGGAATGAATATTTTGAAATAAATGTCTACTAAACATAACATTGACAAGAAATGCGAAGAAACATGTTTGACGATGTTTATAAAGGGTACTTCCAAAATGATAGGCAAAGTGTTTATTCTTTCAACATTATGAATATGAGTAACACCAGCTTTATCTTGAAAGAATTTTTTTTATTAAGCATTTTTGTGCTATTATTCAATGACTAACCAACAGATGAGTTCAAATATCGTGAGCTCAAATGACAATAGAGTTGCTGATTTATTTGTTCAGTAGGGGAAAGAGAATAAATAACTTGAAATAAAGTGACGTAATTAGCACCGCTATTTGATCAAAAGTTTTCCTTACGGTGAAAATTTTCATCACGAGACAAAGTTTCATTGGAAGCACCCTGTATAAAATAGCCATGAAATGAGTAATCGAATGATTTTGTATACTGTTCCTCTTCAGATATATCTGTCAGAAAAAATGTAAAGATACGTTGCGATATTGATCCAAAGAAAATTGAAAACAATTAATATTATTTCGAAAGTATTAATGAAGTTAATATTTTTCGTTCATTATTTTAATGTGAAGTCTTATTTATATTATCAGCGAATACGTTTTATCACTCTTTTATAGTATGATGAAGTTATGCAATAAAATTATTGTAAATAACTGATAATTATTTCTATCAGGAACCTAAAATCGGTTGAATATGAACATCTTCAATGAGGTAAATTTCAGTATTGTATTTCTCAAAATGAATATCTTTATGTACCTAATCAATTGAGTGAAACATTTGATCAATTATAACATAGGATTGAAAATTACAAACTTTTTAGTCAACGTCTTATTCCAAACGATTGTTTCTTTCGCAGGTTGTATTATCGCTATCTTATAAAAATTCTGGCTGAATTCTGAGACGCTGAAGCTCTTATAAAGGTTGCAAGTTAATTTCACATCCCAAATGGATAGTGTCGCAAACAACATTTTTTTCATTGGTCAATTTTGTAATTATCATCTATTTTTATCACAATTCAGATATTATGATTCCACATTTGATGGTATCTTGAATGTAATAGTCTATGAAATTATTTCACTACCTCAATTCTGCATGCGTTTACTATTCTCTAGGACATTTCATACTACTTTCATAAAATAAAATGTCTGGATGACTGCACATACTGATCATCAGAAACATTACATAGTACTGTAGATGAACATATCCCGAGATATAGGTACTATGTAGAAATGCATTTTTAATTCTCTATTGTCATGTTTTTGTCACAACCATACAAATCTCAGCTTTCGATATATTTGTCATTATCTGACTGTATATTGACAGTAATAACTGTCACAATGAAATCCCAGGTGATTTGTCTAGAAACCATTCTGTCATGAATTAATGAGAGTCGAAATTTGAGTAGACATTTTACGTCGATAGGAAACAATCATTTGTTCAATTATTCAAATACGATACAGATCAATAAAATGATCAAGAGATATCGAATTGTTCAATTTGTGTTATAGGTATACATACTTGTAAATATCGATTTTTGATCGAATCGCTTCTGATCATAAAATGCCACTAGACCAGTCATTGATTACTAAATGTTACATAAAAGATTACATGTATCATACGCCGTAGTACTACTAAGGTATTTGCAAATATGTAGTATAATTTTTAGCTCTCTTTTTCCAACATTTGTCCCATTATTATACCCATCTGCAATACAATTTATCTGAAACATCATTTGAATGTAGAGCCCATTGATTGGGAATTCTTTGTTTGATACCTACTCGTAGAGTTAATTGAATGTTATATGTAAATATAAATTACTCAATAAATCTTTTAAGTTGTATGTGTCATTTTATTCCCATTGCCCAAATTCATTACGTCGGTTGTCAACAATGATTCTTTCATCGTAGTTTTGACAAAAACAGTTTGTTGATAGTCTATCAACACCTGATATATATACCTACACATCTCGATCTCTGATATATATTCCTAGAAAATTACTTACCTATTTGCCTTTTCACAAAAAAAAATCTGTTTTTCAAGTATCCCACCGGAATGTCGAAATAGATTATGTTTCCGAATATTATTTATATTGACTTGACTTGACTAGACTCCTCTGTAGTTTTTTCCTAAATACAAGTTTGAAATGCGTCTACGTGAATCACTCTGTACATGGTTGAGGAAAGCAATTTTTCGTGAAATTGTTGTCATGTTAGTATACCTTCGACTATTTCTTCATCACTTGCTTGTTCTTGTACAATAAAATCTTATAGGGTGCTCAGAAACTATGGTGTCAAAATATATAGGACTTTCCTGAGAATATTTTTATTCAAATGTCCTTTGTTGAAAATTCGCTACATCTCCGAACAATTTTTTGATTACCAGTATGTTTTTATATCCCTGAAAGCGCAATCTTCCAGATTCGAACAAGTATATATTTTTTAACTCAAAATTAAATTGCAAATTCGATATTTCCTTTGATTTTACGATGGCCAAGTCTTGAATCTGATGTTTTTCAACAAGATCGATTATTTTGATCGGCTCTGAAAGAATGACGTTTGACTCTCGTGAAGTTTTGCTAACCTAATCAATGTTCCATGAAACAATTGAACATAAATGAACCATAGCATTGCTGTGAACTAAATAAAAGAGTATATTATATGCATCGTAAATTCTGATCAACATCACTCATTTAAGCGCTTTCAGATTTTTAGACTATCAACTTAACTTTCCTATCGCGCATTTACCTACTACAAACAATAACAATCTCAATCTTGAATCATTTTAAAAGTGCACAAGTGATGTCATTATGGAAAGCAATAAAAATATGATATAATAATGATAATAATAAACGATTTCAAAGAGTGAGAATAAAAGAACCTACTTACATAATAAAGGTAAGTATCTAAAAGGTACATAGAAATCATACCAATATGCGACTCATTAGCAAAGTTCAACCATGGAATAAGAATTCCTGATATTGCAACCGAAATATACTAAGAACGCTATATATATATATATATATATATATATATATATATACATACCTTTATATGTTTTATCTTTTGACTGCACGATAAGAAAACCTATAATGTTCATGAAGAAACATATTGTGTGCAAGTCAATAGAAGGATATCGGGAAAGGAAATAGATAGGTATTGGAATTTATCTTGAAAGCTTGGAGGTTATAGGTAGGTATCAGGAAAATCCTCTCCGGTAAGTGAGTTCCACAACTTCAATAAAAAAAAAGAATTTTTATAGGGTGTAGTTCGGCAGGTCTTGAGCATGACAATTAAAGGCTGTCCAACATGCGTTCATCTGGTCTGCCTGCTCGAAATAACTCGTGGTGGAATGATAGACATGATTTCCATAAAAATATGTAAAGAAAAGGTAGGGAACACATACTCTTCATCGATATTATTATCACACAAACTGGTTTCAATTGCAGTGTAAACATATTTTTCGACGACCTACCTGAAATACGTATCATTTCGCACTGTAAACTAATACACAAAATAAGATATTTCGCACTAGTGCGAAATATTTCATTTCGCACTAGTGTGATTTACCAAGTAGATAGGTACCGAATCGTATAATTTGTTCACTTTTCTTTGGTGCAATGTCATCCGACGATGAAATGGTAGATTCTACTCCCCCAGAAGTACGCAATTTAGGTTTGATAAAAGAAAATATTATTTTTCCAATATTTGATAAATACAGACTAAAATTTACCCAAATATTTTTGTCAAATGTTCAATGAAATTTGTTCTCTTTGTGTGATACATCTTTCTTATATGCTTATTCAGGCAACTGAATTGGTTTCCTGTAAAAATTATTTGTAAGTAGGTAAACAGTCATGCGAAATCAAAATCCGACATACCTATGTTTTTCATGTAGGTCGTCGGAAATGCATAGTGAACAACTCGTGCACAATATACTATTATAATATCAAATAATATTTCTTACATTTTTATGTGTTGTGTGTCAACCATTACAGTGTTTATTGGTTTGGCCACAAAGATCATCTGACCTAACACCACTGGTTTTTTTATTATTGGATTATATTCCGACATGTCATCGTAAGTGCACTTTTTTCTCCAATGTTTTTGACACCACTGTTTTATATTGCCTATAAAGATGGTGAAAGTAGTGTTTTTCTAAATTCACCAAGTACGAATAAGGTATTCACATATGTGTCTGAAAGTCGAAAAATCGAACTAACTTGAAGACACAAGATGTCAGCAAATTTTCAATTCCGCCAATGAATTCGTCGCGAAAATTTTTATATTTGTCACAGATACCTATATACCACTTGCCCTAGAATCAGAGATTAGTCATCCGAGCACAAGGCAATGATCCTTCACCAAAAATTAGAATGGATCGACCACTCCACCATCCAGTTGGGAGAAGAAATGGGGCATTAACTCAATTTTTGAAACAATTAAATTTCTTATGAAACAGTCACATCATTTTAACGGTTGTAAAAACACTCACACCTACAACACTAGACACAAAATCGATTATACTTTTCCCAGGCATTATAGAAGCTCCACAGAAAGGGGTACAATGTATAGTGCTTCCCTAATAGCACAAGATGTCCATTGTCCAGTATATGTCCATGGTGTCCATGGATATATTTTGGACATCCATAGGATATACACATGAAGATATCCAATGGACGTCCAGACAAGGTAGTCCATTTGGTGTCCATTTAATGACCTCTTCTTCAAAATATCGATAGCCATTGTCCAATCGATGTCCACATGGAGATGTCCATTGAACATATATTTAAGGTAGTCCATATGGCTTACAATTATAGACTATATGTTGTCCATTTTAGGTCCAAATTGAGACGTTCATTGGATATTCAGAACATATGGCGTACATTCAATGTCCCCACGTTCTTATTTTGAATTTTTTCCACACACATACATACCATTGCATTCATAAAAAGTATTCGAAATTGACACCGAAAGAAACCCTCATGTTCAAGTAATATAAACCAATGGGAATTCTGTTAAATTACTTTACTCCTATATAAGTGGTTCGGATTACAGTATCAGCTGTTGGTCTCGCTTCTCTCCACCATGCACGAATTTGGCTAATTGGGCTCTCACAACATAGAAGTAGAGATATCAAAATACCACACATCATTGTCTACTCCATCATCGTACAATACCTAAATTTTCTCTAAAATGAAAAATATGTCAAATTGACATGCAAGAATCAACACTAATGGAGTAATTTAAATCGTTCTCATTATTGACCGAATTTCATGGATTTAATAATATAAATAAGAAGACAGCAGCAGCCACCATGCAAGGAAGGATGAATCACAGAGGTAAAGCAACGATAAGCGAAGTTAGAGTTTGGATGGGTGATGACCGCGCTTGAATGCTAGTAGCTTTTTCATTTATTTGTCATAAAATGGACATCCTATGGATATTCCATGGATGTCCAAAGCGGTGGAAAGTGGATGTTCAATGGCCTATATTTGTCCATACATGATACCATATTGATGTCCATGATGGATACCGTATGGATAGTCAAAAAGTTGGAAATGCGACATCTCATGGATGTCCATACGTTATCCGGTGTACAAAAACTGGATGTCCAGTGGATGTCCGAGATGTCCTGAGGAGGACATCCATTGAACATCCATTGGACTGAGTTGTGCTATTAGGGTTTGAAATTTTTCAACTATATCTGCCACAAACTATAAAGAACATTGAGCAATCAGCAGTTTCATGAGATCCCTAACGTCATATCTGATTGAGTTAGAGCCTTACACGGTAGATGATTATTTAAAATGATGATTACTTGAGCCCAAACTAGGTAGTGAATGTGTACTATGTATGACTATTTTATATATATATATAGGTTATCAGTGTATTTTTTGTGTTATATCAATGTATCCGTTTGGTTATTTACTTTTTTCTGTGTAATATGTTTAATATTTTGCATGTCTTAAAATGTGTTTGTACACTCCAGTTTTGTTTTGTTTCATAGACCAATGAATTGTTGTTTTTTCCTGTGAATTATGATGATTGTAATCTAGTGAAACCAATAAATTCCTATTCTATTCTATTCCCCAATCTAATCACGAAGGACAAAATTCCCAGTATAGCCTCATGTAGGCCCATTCCCGAAAGCTGTTCGAGGGTTTTTGAGCCACAAAAACAAATATGTCATCTACACGTGGGACGCATATATGTTGGGGTAGTGAAATTTGCATTTACCCCAAATCGAAGACAGCTGACTGCGCGCTCGACGTGCGCAAGGAATCCCGTATTACACCAGTTACAATTCCACCGTGGAAATGGAAAGAGTGCTGAAACGCGTTGGACTATCCAAGAGGCCACAATCCGAAGTCGAGGTCGACATGACTAACCTGGAGGATAACGTGAAGCTGAGACGCAGGAGGCGCAGCAAATCCAGGAGACGGTCCAGCCAGGAGAACAAAAAAACGCGTGGTTTATTTAATATTGATTGGGATTCTGTAAAAGACTGCAAATCCTGCAAATCGCGCGCTATCACGAGGCGATTCTGCAGCAAGAGGGCAGACAATGAACTGTACAGGTCCAACAGCTTCAAATTCGAAAGGTTCCTCAGAGGCAATGAGGAGCTTTCGACTCTTGGTAGAAAAGTAAGTAACCACATACTTAATCATCTGTATACATCGTATATAGAGCTTGAAATGATGAAAAAATGAATCCTGCTAAGAAGCCAGTTTGGATACAAATTATAAGCAATCCTGATGCTATATTTACAACAGGTGGGCAATATCAAGAGATTCCACATATTTGATGAGAACTAAATCCACCTGATATTCCATATACTCTATAACAACTGATAACTTCACATGCTGGGTACCTAATATTTGTTTGCATGTTAATTTGATATTTCGCTACCAGCCTGATTGTAAGAAAGGCAGATTGTAAATTCCTCCCGAATTTATATACTTGTTTCGATATTGATCTTTCAGTCCCGGATTATTTGAAGTTCCTCATCGTTCCACTTGCCCCATATATGTGAATATTTGGGAAGTTCCATAATGTCAGCTCTTCTCTGTCATAGATGAACACATTAACAGGGTGTCCCACTCATCATATTCATCGTACGGATGATGTGTCTTTTTCTCCCGATTTTACAAATGAAAATATTTCAATATATCAGTTTTTGGAAAAAAATACAGCATTTCGCTGGCTCCCGCAGATTTTTGTATTGACTGACAATTCATCTCTTTTGAGGAAATAATACGAACAATCTTCAATCGAAATGACGGAAATACAAAATTAAGTACAAGAGAATTTTTGAAATGTATATACCTACCTAGAAAAGAAGTTACTCTTATAAAATGCCAATATTTGTATTTTTGTATCTGATTCCACACATAAATATCATAACCATAAAAAACGCAATGTCATTGACTGGTATTGGCACTTGATCATTTGTTTATTTCAAAATTGATTCGAGTAATCACTCATTATCGATAACCTATTGACCATATTGAGATAAAGATACAAATTGTCGATATATATAGGGTGGGGCACTGAAAACAATTATATTAGCAATTAATTGGATCACAACATAAGAAACAATTACTGAATTGATGTAATTACATTGTTGGAAGTTTAAGGAATACGAATTACTTGAATTGGTTCAATAAACAGATATAGATATTGGTTGCGCATTTTCAAAATAAGTGCTTCAAGATAATGCTAATCCTGCAAATATCATCGTTCCACCTATAGAAGAGTGGTTCAGATTGTTGTCGGTCCCGCTCAAGTTTCGACATTTGGGGAGTTGTTTCTCAACTTTGGAATATAGCGATATACAAATCACCAAAAAATAAATAATTGACTAGACACCTTGATTCCAAAATAAGAACCTACCAGTTCTGGTCTCCTCAGCTCAGGTTTCAATTCAGTGGTAGGTAATCCTTGATTTTGTCATAATTTCATTCAAAAGACATATTTGGTCACACATGCACCAGGAGGTTGATATGAATAAGTGGTTTTTTTAGATTCATTGCCGAGTATCTCATAAAAACAAAAAATTGACACTTTGCCCAAATATGTTTGTTTATGAAAGAGAAATTAGTCTATCCAATTAAAATATCAAACTTGGCTTGAAATGAATGCCTGGTAGACTACGAGCAGAAAACAACTACTTTCCTAGTAAATACCAAGAAGAACATTGAATTATATCTGCTCGTAGACCATGCAACGATTCACACTGTGAATGCAGACCGCAAATGTTTCTTTCTTCCTAAGACGTGACAAATTCACATCAGGACAGGCACGCTTAACAACCTACAGACTGGTTTCGGGCTTATTGGCCCTCATCAGTGCAGGGTAGAGATCTTCACTCGAAACGTTGCCTGTCCCAATGCATTTTCGTCGCGTCTATTCGACCTACAGATCGGTTGTTGAGTCCGAACTCATCTAGAATTTTCCATAATAAATACCAATAGTTGAAGATAAACATTCGCTGAAGTTTCAAAATAAGTATCACGTCTCGTGTCACTTCAAAATTTGAACAAAAATACAATTAATGTAAATTATTAGAACTTGATGTTGGGGTTGTGGAATAGCCCTTGGTATGAAACAGGAAACCTAACATGATTATCTCGTATTGTTAGTTGTAATAACGAGCATAGATATTGAGAGCCTCAAAAAAAAGCCTGAAAAAGTCGTACCTGACGCTAAACATTATCTGATGAGGTTGAACTGGAAGGAACTCCATCAGAAATTCATCTTGACTAAATTGAAGATCCTCAAACTACACCTTTTCCAATTTCAGTTCAAAAATGGTCAATTGCATTTCCAAATAGTAATTTGAATTTCAAAACGCATTGTTCGTATTTCAAATTAGTCGATTTAATTTCAAAAACCATCAATTTTATTTCAATATTATCAAATTAATTTCGAAAACAAAATAGTTATTTTTATTTCCAAAAATATAAAATGTATTTCGTAATCCATCATTCGAATTTGAAAACTGAAAAAGCACAGGCAAAGGTTAGGTTAGGTTCCTGCCATATAATCACATATTAGATTATAGTAGACTGATTTTGAAATGAAGTTTATAAGTTTCTAAATTATTGAAATGATGGATTTTTAAATTGATATGATGGATTTCGAAATTGAACTGATATGAAATACAATTGACGCATTGTGGAATTGAATCGATAATTTTGAAATACTTTGAGATACTTTTTGAAATTAAATTGACTATTTTGAAATTCAGTTGATGCTTTTTGAAAACATAACTTGACGCTTTCTGAACTGCAATTGAAATATGTGTAGTAATATATGATGGGAATTTAAAATTTTCTACTTTCGAAATAGCTGTGATATTATTGGAACAGGTACCTATACAGTTTGCCAATATCAAGTTACGCGAATTAATAATATTACAAGTTTTGTTCATGTTATGTATAGAATATTATTTATATTTTCAATGTTTTTAAAGACATTTCATATTAGAATACCGTAAATCGTCTGTGCTCAAAAATGTGTCTTTGTTTTGACTGAAAACTTTTCTGTAACGGCAATTATTGACAACAGAAATAGGACCATATCGATATAAAATAGCCAATTCGATTGAAACGGTACGACAATAAAACAAGACGACTCTGGAATTTGTTTACCAGAATCGGAAGTAATATTGGCAGAATGTTGCAGCATTCGGAAGAATGGGAATACAATATGAAAGAAGATTCCAGTGCTAGTAGAAAGATTATACTTTTCAAATTTCACAATTCACACATACTTACTTTGTGCCGTGAGCTCTACACATTCACCCTTCTATCACGTATATGTCGGGCATCAGTATTTCCAGAATTATTATCCCGTCTGGTTTACTAACAATGGCCATCACTTGTTCAGTTCTCATATTTTTTGCGTTAAGTTTTTGTTCGACCATTGATCGGCGATCGTTTTCGAGCATAGCCGGCTTGATAAAAGTGTAAATGAGTTTTTGATGGCGAGCAGACGGTGATGGTGATCCAACTTTATTAATGTGAAAACAAAATGTTTTCTGTTCGCTATATTCTCTTCACGGACTTTGCACGCAAACCGCTACTGAAAAAGGAGAATGCCAGATGGGATTATTTATGAATTTTTCAGTTTTGATCTTCTTTCACCGAAAGTAGTCCTTCTTGATTTTTCTTGTAGTTTCGAAATATGTAAACAGAAAAACAGTTGAACATCCCAAAAAACGTTTCCCAACTGATATAGTTTTCTCAATGTTATTTCAACAGTATATTGAATAACGATATATTGCCTTCAAGCTGAATTGATAATTAATGTCTCGATACACATCCCTTGAGTCTTGAAAAAATCTGACATCTGAGATAAAATATAAAAATCCATTTTTGCCATCAAAAATTTCAAATAGGAAAAAATACATTTTTAACAAAGGAATTCGTCAGTAAAGCAATCAGTTTTATTTCAGATAATATGTAAATATTCAGCTGCTTTATATGAGTTCTTGTTATGTCAAGAACTAAATCACTTTTTTCAATAAAAAAATTATGTGAATATACAAGGAGGGGATTATAATGTATTAGACATATTTCGGTGACCTTCAAAACATTTTTCAATACACTTGATTTTCTAACAATTTCAGGGAGCTTCTAAGAAAATTTAAATTGATGAAAAGTATATATTTTCCAATTCCACACAACATCTTTGGATATGGAAATAGAAAATTTGATTTTTCAATTTGAAGTCCGCTAATGAAAACATATCATTTTCATTTTGTTTTCTTCATTTCAATAATCATTTGTTTGAATCTTCTGATTTCGAGAAAAAAAGTGCTCTCAGCTTATAGTAAACACCAATGGCTTTTATCAGACGAACATGAAGGAAATATAGATCTTCCTTGATAGGCAATATTGTATATTCTATTAATCTCTTCCATTGAATGAAGTTTTTCATCTCCATTTGGGGCCAAGAACTCAAATTCCCATCACATAAATATCTACACGATGTCATAAAACATAAAAGTTGTTGGGAAATTTCTCAATTATCTGTCTGAGATAGAAAAAAGTGTGAGATATTCGCCGTAAAGCACACCTGTAATACTAAATCTACGTAACTTGGAACACGAAAGCTTTATGATCCAGAATCCCGCGGATTTCATCTTCTGCACATGCTATTCGATTGGTTTTTAGATTCAATGCCGGTACTCCGATCCTTCGCCAAGATGAGGTTACCTATAAAGTCAATCCTAATCAACAGAATACTATATTGATTGAACGAGCTGTTCGAAGTTCGGGTTCACGAAAACCAATTCAATTAGCTTGAAATCTACCTATTAATAAAAACAATATTTTGTGTTTAGCTCATTCTCGTCGATTCTGATGATATTTATATTGTTGATATAAAGCAGGGGACCTAGTAGCAAACCTCTTAGGAACACCACACACATGTTATTTATAAGATAGCTATATAGAATCAATAGTAATTTCTTCCTATGAATACTGTTGTCCTTATGTCCTACTAGTTGGCCTAATACAGGGTCTTAACAATATAACTTCTTTAACTGGGTTCGTGAATATTTAAACAGGAGAAAGAATGGTGGGTGTAGACATAAAGACACTTATATATCTCAGAGTACAAATATCTATTTATCATTCGAATCAATTAGACAGGCAGAGTTGGCAAATATAAATTGGATTTCTTACGTGTTTGATGGTTGATTACAATAATAGTGTTTTAAGGAACCAACTAAACAAATTATGAGAATTGAACTGAATACCGGCACAACAAGATGACTAGTATTTACCGAACGAAAACCGAACTGTCCGATGGACTACTGTCCCAGTTAAATCTCCATACATACCTCGAAATGCTAACTTTTTTTACCTTCCCATCCCAAGAACAAATATCTTTGCCAAATAGCCTCTGTATGCAATGTGTAATAAATTTAATAAGCCCAGAAAAGAAACCGATTTATTCAACCAATCTATAAATTCTTTTAAAACGTCAGTCAAGAATACTTTACAAATCAGAAATAACAATCGGTGATTGTTTTTGTTTTATTTAGTTTCTTAGTTTGTATCTCTCACTATAATATACATATAATATTAATCTATTTTTCAACGTCCATTTTCATCTAGACATCAGAAAAGTATAAATACTTCAAACTTTCATAGTATATATCAATGTCAATGCGAATTGAATAATATTCTTCGAAGCGCCACAAAACTTATGACTGCTAGTTTATAACATGCCAACTTTCTTGGCGAGAGATCAGAAAATCAGTTAATTTTTTGCAGTCTGTCCTTGCTGATTACCAAAACTTCGAAGTTATATGGAACCGACTTGAATGTCGATAATAAGAAAATTCAATTCACTTTAACTTCCATCAGACGGGATGAACATCCGACATTTCTGATTTTCGGGAATCGTCGCCAGAATTGGAAATCGTTTCATCAAGTAGGTTATGGAAAGAAATAGTAGCGAAGTGTGGAAAAATTAAAAATACAAAGTACCATCGATTGGAGCAGATAAAGCTAAAATACTTCAGCGTGAGTTAACTGTATTCGAATTACAATTCTCTTTTGATATATAAATGTGGTAAAGTAGTGTTAAGGCATGATTTTATTTTATTATACTAATTATTGAAAAACTATGGAAGTTGCCAAACTATTCCTTATGAAATCGATCAGGTTTTTTATCGACATAAGGTAATCAATAATGGCTATATTACCGGCAGAACCCTTAATTATAATGAGGGTCCTGTAATTCGATGATAACTTCATTAGTGGACAGACTGGACAATGTAAAGGGCAGAATGCCGTTATACATTATGCTAGGATTTCGTGCCTAATATTTCAGAAATGAGAAGCCAGTCCTTGTGAATCTATTATGATCAAATATTGCATCGAAAACTCATGAGATTCTATATAGCTATTTGTATACAAGGGATTTCAAGGCAGCGACATTTCGAAAATGCATAGCAATATACAATATTTCAGATCCTTATCTAATTCCAATGATAAACTATGGTAATTGAAACAGAGTAATGCTCCACTGATACAATACAGACACAGCAATCAGTTATATACAAACAAGAACAAAATGCGATGCGATTTAATAAAGTTCGTTCACGCACTCCTTTATTTAAAATGCAAAACTGGTGTTTCAATAACATTTGGTGCGCTGTAAAGGGTGAAGTTATGCAAATTTTAAGCCTTGGAACGAGTGAAAAATAAAAAAACTTTGAATTCGCCTTGATTATGTTCTTTCGTAATGAAGCCAATTATTCCAGATCGAATTACATCATCCATGCCACCATTGACAGTCATTGGATGAGGAATTAACTGATGGAGCACAATAATTTTCAATAATTTGCTGATATTTCACAGCCTGGAAGAAGAGAAAATAATTCTCCAACTTGAATAATTCAACCCAGACATGAGTACATCGTATATCAAAGGATTTTATCTCACATTTTCAGGAGAGGGGCGCTGTTTATATATGAACAGTTCACTCGTTGGAAGAAACCTGAGGAGTTATCTAACAGTGCGTGGATTCAATTTTTTCCCACCACAAACATCCCGTGTGGACCAAACAAACACCTCAGGGCCATATATTCTAGAATGGATTGTACGGGATTTCCTCTTTCAATAATGGAGGTGGTATGTTCATCAGGAGTATGCTCAAGTGATGACATGAATTGATGAATTCTTCCTGATCTCATGATGGTAATGCAAAAGTTCCCGACAATAATTGCTCATCATCATTAACATCACCCCTTATAAAAACACATATGAGGATTATCTCTTTTTTGTTTTAATCGCGAACGGCTAGTCGATGGTCATCCAGAGAAATCCTCTTCGCATGGAAAATACATTACACAATGCGGGGGTCGAATTCAAAAGAGATTTTATGGGAATTCGAACGGAGTTGGCGACGTTAATTCATATTTATCTCCGACTGTGACGTGTTGATCCGCTTTTCAAATGTGAAAAATTGATGGAGCGCTATTCAAGCTGCGAACAGAAAATAGGTATATAGGGTGATGATGAGGCTGATGCTGAATCAACTCTACTCCAAATGAACAACAGAATTCATAACAGGCATTGCAGCCTTGTGAAGACAACCCCAGGAATGAGCTTCTACCCTTGAGCCCCAGAATTTCTCAAGGAAAATGCGATAGTTCAGAGGAAATATCTAGAGTGTCCTGGAAAAAAACGCTGATATGACAAAATTTCCATAGCGCCTATAAACTGCAAATGAAGGATACTAACCACAATATAATCGCGATAATCTGAATAATGAATTGGACCCTCTGATTATTCATTTCATTATTACGATAGCAAATCGACGAATCTCTGCCCTAATAATCTATTATCTGCGCGTGTAATTGATTTCAGTGTTTTGTATACATTATTTTATTGTGTAGTGCTTCGCTCATACGTCCCGGAATTGAAATTTTTCGTTCGAAATTTGTGGTCAGTTGATGATGTGAATGGAAATCGCAAACATTTGCAGCCAAACGGAATTGTTTTGCATCATTGAAATGCAGATTGATGTGCGATTGGCCCAACGTTACATTTATCATATTATGTCAATGGATTTGTATTTCCACAGCTTTTTCGAATGGATGATAAGAGTCTCGTTGGTGGTTAGTTTTCGTTGAGGCTCATCAATAAGTCTGTGATTATTGAAAACTACTCGGATCGAGATATATGGATTGTTATTGTATCTTCAGTTCTACAAGTCTCCAATGAGGAATCAATTGTTATAGCTACAACCTCCTTTGTTACCTAAATTGTGCAACAAACCAACTCTCTCTATCGCTTTATTCTTCAACAAATAACGTGGTTTTCTAAGGCTCACGTGAATATCACAGCTTTGTTTTGTTTTTTAACGGGACATTTTTATTTTTGTGCGATTTTTCTGGCATGGAAATAGACGATACTTTTGTCATAAAAATCACGCGAATAATTTGATAACCATTCTTGTGACTTTTACGTCATATTTTGCATATTTTCATTGACTCCTTTTTAGTTTTGCATGGTTCCTATAGTTGTACATTCTAGAACTTATATAAGAGGATAGAAACCGTATTTCCTCCAGTCGATTACCAGTGCTGAGAAGATCCTACGCTGAGAAAAGTCCCAGGAGAAAGATCTTTGCTGAGTTTTTTTCACCTGTCGTAGCCAAAAAAGTAACAAACCTAAAGTAATGTTGCTTCGCTCTTACAGAAACGATCACTTTACTAAAACTGCGAAGAAACTCTTCATCACAGAAAAAAAATTTGGCTGTAGAAGTAGAACTGCAATTCTATAAAATTACTTCTGCTATCATAAAATGTATTTTTTTCCCGATAGTTACATATATGTTACTGTTGTAGCAAAGAAAATTTAATCAATATTTCTTTATAACAACCGTAATGTTCTCTGCTATCCTATAGCATAAAATATTTGCATCACGAAATATTTTTTTATAATAACTGTAATGTTCTTTGCTAGCCCAGCAAAAATAAATTGCTGAAAGCGATTCGGACATGCCAAAATCGCAGTTCGGTTGGTATCGTTTTCATTTTATTGCCAGATTTGCAACAGTTCATCGATTTTCTGTTCTCACGGAGTAACAGTATGTATTTCACCGTATCACCGAAATATTCTTGTTCTTATTCTATATAATATCTACTTAGTTCTTAGGTGGTTTGTTCACTGTTCATTCAAATACTTTTGTAAATTTTTGTGATACCTACGATTGGTATGTGTAAATTATGATGTTATTCTGGGAAAGTCTAACCGCAAGTGCAAGTTGATGATCTTACATCAACAGCATTATGTTTGCGGGAAATCTTTTCGAACGTGGAGCCATAGGGCGTGCAACAATAAAACTAGAATAAACGAACTTCAAATGAATCTCTAAATTATCAGAAAGTGCTGGCAATAATTCGAATATCGATTGATGAACATTACAAGGTTTGATTAAACTTTGTTTCTAGTTTTGTTGAATGCGCTAAATGGTACCACTTTCAAGGATATTTCCAGCAAATATCTTTGCTATTATGAGAGAATCAACTTCCACTGACTGAAAAAACATGCTGCTCTTGGCAAGGACTTTGCTTTTCTAGTAAAGATTCTTTCCTGTATCAGTAAGCATTCATATTAACAACAACAAATGTCTCTCCTGTATAAGTATTCTATACTTTTCAACAACAAAATAATGTAGTGAAATTTTTATTACGACAGCAGAGTTACTTTCTAAAGTAGCTGTCGTGCTACAACAGGTAGACGTTGGCAGTTAAGTGTTTTCTTCTGCAATAGTAAAGATATTTTTTCGGCAACCGTCCGGAAAGTACGTACTTTCCAGGCGATTTTTTTTTTGAGAAAGTGGCATTTTTCCGGCCTAGTCCGGGAAGTACGTACTTCCCGGACTAGGCCGGGAAGAATCACATCGTTGTTGTCATTGTAAATATGAAAATCTTGGTAGTATGGTTTTGATAAATGCAGTTGATCATTACCATAGCAGCAAAATAACGACTGACAGCTATCTGACATAAAATTAGCCAACATTTCAATTTTTGAAAGTTTGCATGTTTTTTGGTCGCAATTATCGCAATAAACAATACTATGGAAAACAGCAGCGATAGTGAGTTTGAAAATGTGCCTTACGAAATTTCCAATGCAGCAGCTGCTGCTACAGCTCAATTATTGCCTGAAAAATCAAAGTCCAGGTACGAAAACGTTTTTGATTTGTTCACGAAATGGATGGATATGAAGAAATGCAAGACTATTACAGAGGATGTAATTTTGGTTTATTTGGCGCAAAAATCTGAAACTGTCAAATCCTCTACCTTGTGGAGCATGTTCTCTATGTTAAAAAGAACCATTTTAGTGAAGAAAAATGTAAACATAGCCACTTTCCCAAAGGTTATCGCATTTCTTAAAAGGAAGAATGTTGGTTATAAAGCAAAGAAATCAGAAGTATTCAGCAGCGAGCAGATCAACAAATTCATTAGGGAAGCAGATAATGATACATATCTAATGCTAAAGGTAATTTCAACAAAATATTACGATTGTAGGATATAAAAGTATCAACTTAATTTGCTTTATTTTCAGGTAGCAACAATTATTGGGATAGCTGGTGGGTGTAGATGGGAAGAACTAGCAAAAATGTCAATTGATCTAATAAACGACAAGGAAGACATGTTGCTTGTGAAAATACCAGATTCCAAAACACATATTGAGAGAACTTTTGTTGTTATTGGGCAAGAAAACCTGCTGTTGTATAGGCAATATTTATCTTTACGGCCATCCCATACTCCACATAACAGATTATTCGTGTATTACAAAAAAGGAAAATGTACGATTCAGCCTGTTGGTATCCACAGTTTTGGAAATCTCGGATTAAAAATCGCAGAATTTTTAAATTTACCCAATCCTAAAAATTACACAGGCCATAGCATTCGTCGAACTTCAGCGACGTTATTTGCTGATAATGGTGGAAACATCACAAATTTGAAGACACGGTGGCTGGAAGTCTACCAATGTCGCTGAAGGATATATAGACAATTCACTTACAAACAAAATTAAAATTGCCAAGACCATTCAAAAATTATCAGATGAAATCAATCAATGTGAAACGGAAACTTTACCTTCTTGTTCTGACTTCAACAAAATGCACTTAAATATACCAAGCATTTCAAACAAATTGAATCCATTCAATATTAACAATTGTTCTAATTTTAATATAAATATTAATATAAATAAGAATTGAAATGTTCGAAATTTTGTTCTAATAAAGAAATGTGTTTCTTTGATTTGTTATTCTACACGGTTGCCGAAAAAATTGTGTACGCAACACGCTCGAAAACAGTTTTTTTGGACTCGCAGACTTCCAGGACTCGCTACGCTCGTACTAGAATTTTGTCCACTCATCCAAAAAAACAGTATTTTCCGGACTTGTTACGTAAATTACTATTCTGTCCCCTATGTAGCCAAAATCTTTTGCTATAGCAGCTGAAAAATCTGCTGTGACGATGAAAACATTTTCTCAGTGTATGTACCTAACAGCCCTCGACGTCTGGGAGACACAAACCATGCTCAATGTGGTTGCCGTTTTCACGGCATTATGAACATTCAAGTTTTCTATTCGTGAAGTTGACCGCATCAATTCGCTTTTACTATTACATTCCCGGCAATGCTAGGAGGTTTCTGCAAGGATGAACAAATTGCATCTTCCTTTCGAATGGGGTTTGAAAATTTGATGCGATTGGCGTGGAGCTTCAGGTCCCTACGAGTGGTGTACACGCTCTAATGCTGTGGGGATTTTTATTGGGGGTGCGATATACAGGGTAATATCTTGATGGTGTTGCGTGAAACTGACGCAGGGGCGTCAGTTCGATGTTTATAAGAGGAACAAGATTTTGTGTCATCTGTCTATTCGACTTGATATAATAAAAACACTGACAACCCAGCTATTTATTTGACAATTTGAAGGAATAATTTCATTGTTTTCAAAGCCTCCTTATAGCTTCTCAACACTACATAGCACAAAATAATCGTATTTTCCTATTTTCTTTTAGCTGTATTTTTGATTGTATCCATCGAACATTTTATCACCTGGTATGAATGAATTCCTCATTAATAGTACTAATAAATGGTACAACGGTACCAATATGGTTCCATTTGAAAAAATTGAGTTTTACCTCAAAAACGATTACGATGAACTTCATTTGCTCATAAAAAACGCAATTTAGTTTTTTCGACCGGATTTCGATTTTTCTAGCATTAGACGGGTCAATTGGAATAAATCGGAACCATCATAGCACACTTAAATGAAAAACTAACAATTTAATTTATGAAATTAATTTATTAAATTAAATTATAAAAAATTTTGACGTTTGAAATGTCACTTGTGTGGTACCATTGAATTCAGAAAATTATGCAGATTTCAGAAATGTAATGATATACAGGGTGTTCCGTTTAAAAATCGAAAGTTGGTATCACTTCCGGCGAATCCGGAAGTGAAAAATAAAATCATTTGTAGGTCAAAAAGTGCCGCTTATTATATTTTTATATAAATTTCAATCAATTACCTCCACTACTAACGGAGATAAGGGGGGTGTACCATGATCCTGTTACACCCGGTATACAGTTTATTATTGAAGGTGTTCGTTCTTCGAGATTTTTTGGGTACCTACCTGATATATTTTCTAGGAATCTTGAATTTCGCATCATCTTCAAGAATCAATATCGCAAATGAAAAAGATCCAAATGGACACATTACATACAATATGAATTTAACAAAATTGTTTAAAAATGAAACCACTCATCACCATATCCATTAACCCCGCGTAAAAATGTAAAACCTTTACAAAACAACACGGAAGACAATTATTTTAATCGCAACAAAACCATATAAACCAAAAACCATATACTATAACCATATGTATTGTCATGTTAACAAATTTATAGTTATTATAACAATAAGAAAATTTTATGACTATACTAACCAGATACTTTTTTGCATGAACAACACCATTGACAATGACATTGACATTATTGACAACGCGTCAATGATTCTTAGGGCCCAGCAAAAAATAGGAATCCTAACATGTACCTCAAAATGATTGCTATTGGCGTAATCAAGGCCGTAGGTCAAGTTTTTGAAGAAGAACATTTATATGATCCTATTGCATAGGTACGGAAGCGTAGAAGGGTCATTGTTTTTTTATTTTTATTTTGGACTGTAATTCCGTGTTACAACTCGTAATATAATTAAATTTCGAGTTTCATCCCGAAATATCACTAATTTCCTAGTAACAACTCGAAATATCTTTAAATTCCGAGTTACAACTTTGAAAACTCGTCTGAAAATTACTAAATTCCGAGTTAAAACTGGGATATGTAGATATTTCTGATTGGAACAGCAATGAAATATTTCGAGTTGTGACTCGGAATCTGGTAATTTTCCGAGTTGTTACTCGGAATTAAAGAGAAAAATAAAGAAAAACCTTATGGCCCTTTTACGCCTCCGTACATAGGATTTCAACCACGATGAATCTAAACACCGAAATCATCGAATAACTTTTCAGAACAAACTAATCAACCTACAGGAAAAAAAGCTGCACCATTCAGAACAATCAAGTCGATGTTGTAATCTGATAACTCCGGCATCCTTTTTTCCATTCCAGTCCTGGAATTTCTCTCGCTCATCCCACGATTTCCACTCCGTGCCTGGCTAGCACATGGTTTTCCCATCGATTTCCAGAAACCCTCCTTCTGCGCCGGCGCCAGCTGCCGTCCGCTCCTGCGATTGGCCCGTCCTTATGTCATCCTCCGATTCTATATATAGCCTATGAGTCATACTCTCTACAGTATTTCCCCGATTTTCGCACAGGGAAGACACGTTGCCCCAGCATTGTTTGTATTCGTACCGTACTAGGTTAAGGTTGTTTTGAGGTTGGTTTGCAGCTTGGGGGTGAGTAGAAATTTTGGATTTGCGTTTTTGATTGTGTGCCTGGGCTGTGCCGACTCGAATTGGGGGATGTCATTATTATTGAGAACGTGACCTTGGGGAATTCGTTTGCAGCAGATTTGAATTGATTCGTAAGAGTATAGGTCTGGTGTTCAGTATGGCAAGGCTTTGATTTCTGTAAATATTAACGCGTTGGCACAGATATGAAAATGGAAAATAGTATTTACTATACCTAAGTTTTGAAAATGTTTGATTCATGTTTTGGAATCTCGAATCAGGTGTAAAAATAGTGATGATGAAACCCGGACATATATTTAAATCTATGTTTTATTTCCTTATTGACAATTAAATTCAATCTTCGATAGGTCTTTATGAAGAAATTAAATAGTGATTTTGAACTATTCAACTCATCAACCAACAAATATATAATTCATCTCTAGAGGGAAGCTAGCATTAATATCACTTTGAATTTCATGAATTCAAACAAACTTTCATACTTGCATCCAGATATTGAGATTATTCGACATATGTATATTTGTGAATCTCTTTGAAACAATAATTTTCCTGCTAATAACACGCACAACATTGAAGTAGATTTGATGAATATATATGATATTGTAATCATGCCATTTTTTGCTCAAATTCTTCTAGCAGTTTCTCAATTAGTCAGTTTGATCTTATCCATTTCATGAACGAATCTGGGATATGAGGGTTATGCGTTATTCGCTCTGTAACTGTTAAATTCTGAGCTGATCTGAATTGAATATGATACTGATGCCCAATTTCGAAAAAGGCTTGTTGTGATCATAATACCCTGTATTGTTCGGAAGTCATCTGGAAATGCAATCAATATACTCGATATCAAGAAAATAAAAACATCACTTTGCCAGATATCAACAGGTGACCCTCAAGCTTATTATGTCACGCTACGGCTACACACACTTTTTCAAACATCTGATCGATACAATATGAATCGACCAATGTCACTTCTGGATAATTCACTACATCAGGATCTTCATCTCTGATTAGTACTTGGTTCCGTATGTATACTTGATTGAGTGAGGCCCATTTTCCTGTTGTGTTTTCCTTCAATGCATGAAGGAAAATCTAAATGGCAAATGTCTACCACATACGTGTCGGTCCCCACATATCCCGGAATTTGTATAGGGAAACGATGGATTCCTTCAACACGCGGAACTATGACTATTACCAACTTTTACGATCATAAGCTTTCACATTCTCCCAGACGTTGAAACTTGATTTCACGGAGTAGAAACAAGAAGACTATGAAAACGGCAAAGGGGAATGGTGTTTTGGATGGTTAATAAAAGGAATGTAATTCTGAGAGAGCACTTCAATATAGCAGAAAAAGGATCAGGTGTCCCATGTATACATGCCTATAACAATAAGAGATCAGAGTTCCACAGTTCCTTGATATATGCAAGTTATAGCGCGCTTTCTTTTGTTATGCCACTTTTATATGGTTATAAAATAGTAATTTTCTTCAATGGTAGAACAAACCGACTCTATGAGCGTGCGGTTTCTATTTACTACAAAATTGTATTTATTTTGTACAGTGTTGGAGGCACTTATTTACGTTATTTTAAATAAAACAACCCATGTAAATAAAAACATACATAAAACAAAAGGAATCGCTATTAATTATATTAGCATTCGTTTGAACATCGAATCTGAAGTAATATGGTTTTCATTCGAAAAAATTATGTTCTCTGATAATTTTTTACAAAGAAATTCTGATATACCAATGGCATAAAATTTCTGATATAATTCAGAACTTATTTAATTTCTCACAGTTCTGCTATATATACAATATGAGAATGAAGCTGCTGATCTTATGTTCTTATGTCTCATGTGATTGATTGATTGATTGATTGATAGATCGCAAGGTGATATATTGCCGCTCAACGAAATGTTTTTTGAAATATGCGACAAGTTTTACTATACTCACTTTGAGTTAGATATCTTTCATTCGAGCATTTCATGGCATCATGTCATGAATCTGTTGAATCATAATTCATACTTTTCCTAGATTTCTCTGGTAGGAGTTCAAAGTTACAATTTTTGATCTCTCTGCTACATGAGGAGGTGCCTTATTTAATTCACAGTCATCGCACTTTGGTAGAAGCGAGCGTTCTTCCAATATTTCATCCGATTCCTCGGAAAACGTAAATTTTGTGTTGAGATTTGAAACCGTTATAGGCTACTTTGTTAACCTGGTGTAGAAAAATAATATTAATAGTATCTTTGATAGTATGCAGAACGATATACGAATACATAACCCCTTCTCGTACTGGAATCCTTGAATATCTGATGTATATACGAAATACTTCTCCGGGTTCATTCTGCCTCATCATCATCACCCCGAATCCTTTATAGATTTAAAGCCCCAATAAAAATCTTCAACTTTTGTTTATGTCCCTTCTTGCCGTTCCCCGCCAGTTTCGGTGTTAGATAACGTTTCCGAAGGCACTGAGAAGGAAAAAAGGAATAGCCTCAGGATGCGTCATCATATAGGTAGGTGAAGGATGAGGATTAAACTTGGCTTGTGAATCAAGAGGGGCGCTAGGATTTTCCCTCTCAAACGTAAAAGGGGGTGGACGCTCTCGTTTGACGTATAATTTAATGTTGTGTAACTCGGATTGCATTAACTTTATACTGGGTGTGTCGATACAAGATACATGATTTGTTATGCCGCGTGTAGGTAGGTAGGTAAATCGATTGATTTTTTTCTAATTTCGTCAACGTTTTATTTGTACGCTCATCTGTCATAGGTCACAGAATGTGTTACTTTGGATATCCGTTCAAAATGGAAGCCTATGTTATAATATCTCCAGAATCAAAAAATTACTCGACATGCATTGTTGCAGTTTTCAAATTTGTATGTGGACCATTCGATAGGGAATTATCGCTACTATAACACGGACCACCCTGTAGAGAGATGGGAATATTTTGTCCAAACATTTCTGAAATGAAGCCATTGGTTAGATTATTTTGCAACATA
Organism: Chrysomela aeneicollis; assembly: GCA_029955515.1. Lineage (NCBI taxonomy): Eukaryota > Metazoa > Arthropoda > Insecta > Coleoptera > Chrysomelidae > Chrysomela > Chrysomela aeneicollis. The sequence continues at coordinate 15,068,940 of JARUHQ010000015.1, read as the reverse complement.
TTCTTGGGATAGTCTTACCGATTGTCTTTAACAAATATAAATATTAAGTAGGTATGTAACTGAAGAACCGTATAAAAATTTCCATGATTTCGAGCATCCTGTCCATTTCTGAGCTACTCCCATATTCTATCGCTATTCTATTCTAATAATATTGCCAAAACCCAAATCTGAATAAGGGTTTGCCATGGAAAACATCACGAATGGCTTGGTGCATAATAAAACAGGAGGAGAGGTGTCATATATTCCCTCTCTCTCTATATAAAAGAAATATGGCCACTACCATGATTCGTACAGGGATCTCGAAGTGCGTGATTTTGGCATTGATTCATTGAGTTTTTGGCGAATGCGCCAAAAACAATGCGCATAAAATCAGAATACTTGATTTTGTTGAGCTATAATTTATAGCAGTTGAACCGATTTTGGCCATTATTAATTACTGTAAATGGCAAAATGGCTCCACCAACATCAAGAGTATCTATGATATGGAGAAAAAAAATCGAATCGCATTCAAACTTTTTCTCGGAATTGCATATTGCCATTTTTGCTTGATGGCATTTTGCATATCACTTAGTTTCTTGTAAAAAAAAACAATCATTAATTTACAGCAGAATCTGGTGAGAGGTGTTTCGAGCTTATATTGTGTAAAATGCTGTTACGAGATTGAATTTAGTATTAAAAGGGAAAATAGAGAATGGTTGGGACCTCAGGGTTGGCTCCACTTAAAATGCAAATTATACGTTCCCAACTAACGTGTTGAAATTATATCCATTATATTTCTCTCGCTGTGCTGAAGCTGCAAACAATGTGTAACATTGTTAAAAGTTGTAATGATAGCGAAATTCAATACACCAACTTTCAAGAAAAGTAGCCCTAAAATGGCAACCAACGCTAGTCTAGATCTGTCAACTTTGAGGATAATAGAACATCATTATTTCACTGTGCTATCGATACTTATCAGTTGGAAAAACCGTGTATGTCTTCCAATCTATTGCCTTTATGCTGTAGAATCCTCTAGAGTTCAAGGCTCCGGATGATAAATCTCAGTCTATACAATTCGAATAATGTTGAAACCCTTTTGTGCCACTACTAACTTTGTACGTTGAATCAGCCGAAGTAGAATGTTGCCAACATTACTATTATTATCGTACTAAAATTCAAATTGCTTCTTGGAGGTGAATTCAAACCGAGCTGAGAGTATAGAGCAATCAGACTGTCCTAACCAAGCACCGCCAGTATTGGAAATCCAACCCCATTCTCAGATTGCAATCCCAGCAGTCCTTTTGTGGACGGATTGCGGGACAGTCAGCAAGCAGGAAATAGAAAAGCACACCGTTCGGCAGTGCGGACTTAATTCGATTTAATGGTTAACAGACGAATGTGTGCCCACATTTTATTTTCAACTCCAATAGAAGAATCAAACGAGTTGAAACTATTTAAAATAACCCAATATTCAACCTCTCGATTCATACCGTACAGCAATATTTATTTTGGTAAAGGTATTTAGAAGAAAGAACTCCTGGAATGATGAGTCATAATATACCAATCGATTCTACGCTTTGTGGCTTGAAGGTCGAAACATATTAACCAGTTAATTTCACTACTGATGTGCTGTGCTAAAATTAACGTTATGGTAATTGGTAATATGGTAACGTAGGAACTCAATTCGAATTGTATTGGTACACTCTAATTCATATTCCTCAGGTGTGAGAGGGAAAACCTCGTTGAATGCAAAGCAATAACGTCCATTTCAAACATTTATTGAACTAGGTGGCCCCTGGGCCCGATATTTCTGATAGCGGAGATTTGTCCGTTTTTTTTTTAAATTCTCTCATTGACGCAGCTCTTCAGAAGACTATTCATCTAAGGTTTGAGCTCACGAACATCGTCCTACAATTACGGCAAGTATTTTATTTTTCTTTCCAAAGTCAGCTGTGTCGAATTTCTTTCGGATCTATGATTGCAAAAACAAATGAGAAATTGCAGACACACTTTGAGGTAGTTTTTTCCACTGATTTGAGAAAGAATGTGAAGTGAGTGACGACAGGAAATGAGACCGTTCAGAGTTTGCTAAAAGAGTGGCATCGAAATATTTCTAGAAGTTCTGTCGGTTATGTCCTCCTAACAACAAACCCACTAGAATAGTTATACCACAAATTGTCTGAAGCCAACATAAAATTCATATTCATGTGTTTTTTACCCCACAGAGGATGCCACATTGTAACACTTGAAAGTGATAATCATCCCATGACCACATTTTTTAAGGTTTTCAAATATAATATATCCTTCAGTTGGTACTCATATGAGTCAGATGCTATGTATTCAATCTTCGTCAGTGCCTCATTCAAATATTAGTGGTTTATGATTATAGATAACACGTCTTTCTTGAGATTGCGGAATTTTTGGTGAATGCGCCGACGCAGCTAATTTTGTTCAACCGATAATACAACAAAAGTACTTTTTTTTAAATATTGAAAAAAAATTCTGACATCCTGTGTTTTATAATTATGAAAATCGGTACAGGTGTGTTTCAAAGGATCCTGATTCAGAATCCATCATCATTTCTTGTGAAAAAACTCCCTAATAGTACTTTTTGAAAAATTGGTCGCAGTCTGTTGGCCACGATAACAGCAAGAAAATATAATCACTCTATTGTTGAACGGTGAAAGGAATCTATATATCTATTGTTGGATAGAAATTTCATATACCCATCCAACCAAAAAAAAGTTTTAACACTGTATAATCCATAATAATCAGTCTACTAAGTTTTCCATCATCAGTAGCAATCTGGTGGATGTCGTATAGCTCAAGTCTATCTGATGTCTGATTTCTCCAAAGTCAAGGAGTATAAATAACATCATTACTCTTAGAGCCCGACTTTGTAACTGACCCTTTCGGTAGGTCCTTCATTATCCTGACTGAGGCCCTTTATTATTTACTTCATTAGAATAATGGCTTAGCCTCAAAGCGTATTCGGCGCTTTATACTACATAGAGGAGAGTGGAAATGTAATCGTGACCTGTAATTGGTATAATTCTGGCTCCTGCTGATATTCCTCTAACGATCAAAATGGGATTCTGGAAGGGATTGGGGATGTCTCCGAGTTTTTTTGATGCGTTGTTCAACGATCTGCGATGGAATGCCTGTGGCACATCATCAGACGAATCCCATCTGCATATTGGAAGTTATGAGCCGGAAGAGCGAAGTTGGAATAATATAAGTTTGGGATTGAAGTCAACAGGTATCCAGATTCTATAGGTGAGATTTTCAATAGGTTTTTATGAACATGCTAGATCTCTCGAAATTTTGTCATCATTATTATCTTCATTTTCATCATTATCATAATCATCAATAGGTTATTATGAACATGCTAGATCTCTCGAACTTTTGTCATCATTATTATCTTCATTTTCATCATTATCGTCATCATCAATAGATTTTTATGATCATGCTAGATATCTCGAACTTTTGTCATCATTATTATCTTCATTTTCATCATTATTATCAGTGCTCTGCATGAGCACTGATTATCTAAAATCCGATATCGAATTCGAGCCGCACTCTATTGGATAGGGAGCACTTTGAATGGAAACAGATGCATCTGAGATGATCAATTGTCGAGAATTCTTTTCCTCAACGGTAATGGAATTCAGATACGACAGCTTCGAATTGTGAATATGTCCCAAAGGCTTAGGAAGAGAGGAAAGGTATGAATATGAAATCAAAGGATTCCACAAAATCCAACGGATCGGTTGTACCAACATAGGGTGGAGAATTGGATCGGCTCAATAATGAGCATCCACAGCAACAGCGAATCCAAAATGGGGTTCCAGATCAATTCCCCCCTCCCATGAAATTTTAGTCTGACAGATTTATCTTAATTTCATTCCTTCATTTATACTGATTTTGAACAAACTATAGGTATCTAATAATATTTATCAGTTGGCCGTGATACAGACTATATATATAGCTTCATTTTTGAAATTTGGAACATTGAATATCCGGCACTTCTCAACATATTTGGAAAAAATCAACTTCCGATTTATTGGTGTATGGTACAATTTTACATTTCGACTCAAAGTTTCAAATCATCTGCATAAAGAGATCATTAATGAGCATGGCAAAAAGCAATGGTCTCAGGAGCGCAAATATAGGCTTTTTATCGATAAAACTCACAATAACAAATTGGAGATCCTGTTACTGTATTTTCACATGATACAGGTACATTGTCATACACGGAAAAAGGTAGTGAAGTAGTGAAACAAAAGAAACAATTTTTTTGTTTCTTTCACTTTCTCATTGAAAGAACTTTAGCTGTACCTGCACTCAACAAAATACAACCTGTATAGTTATCAAATATAGTGGTTTCACAGCATTATCATGAGTGTCCTTCCTTGATCTGATCTCTAACAAATCGCAGACATTTGTTATAATCCATAATAATCAGTGAAACAAAAGAAACAATCTTTTTGTTTCTTTCACTTTCTCATTGAAAGAACTTTAGCTGTACCTGCACTCAACAAAATACAACCTGTATAGTTATCAAATATAGTGGTTTCACAGCATTATCATGAGTGTCCTTCCTTGATCTGGTCTCTAACAAATCGCAGACATTTGTTACTTTGTTATTGCAGTGAAAGAAAGATTGCCGAAGTTTAAAAGTCAATCGGACCGTGGAAAGGGCGTGTACCGCCTATAACAAATCACAATCGACGGAAATAAAAAACTAGCATTCCCCAGAGTGCTTTGGCCATAAGCTGGAGTCCTACACCCCACGACACCATATCGCCTATTTTCATTATCGGTAACTGCGGTTTTCTGTCAACGCAAAATAATAAATGGGCTCATATTTACATCCAGATTTGTAATCCCCTCTCATTTTCCCATTCCACTATTTAGATTCGGCATGTTCTGTTGCAGGGGGACAGTCAATGTTCATCTGAAAATTAATACGTTACTGAACAAGAATATTCTACAATTCAGCAGGGATAGCAGCACCGGTACGAATTCATTTTCCAGAAAGTCATCAGGGACTTCAGTGGTCGATAGTATACCCTCCCAGTATTCCTCAAAGACCCACATTAACCCTACGAATACCGTTTTCTTACTCTCTCTATATCAAGTTTATTTATACACTGAGAAACACTTATACCGTTTTCGCAAAAAAACAAATCTCAGGAATTAATAGTTTTTTGATCTCGGAGTAATGATGATGACATATGCGCTGAGACCTTCTTTCGTTTTCCCAAGGGGTTCATAGTTGAAAGCAGCCCCTCAAGTCCCAAATCCCCCAAGAGTTCGAGGATTTTGTGCGGATGAAATGGGGTATTTCTGGTTTTCTTGCGACAATTTCTGCAGATTCTGTTTTTTCATGAATCTGCATTTTTCAACTAAAACTTTTATATCCATTGAATTGAACCTTACATTACTGCTTCTGTTCATATTTCATGGTGCATAATTTGTCATTAGATTCTGTATATTTGCTTCCCTTACATGTTGTCAAGTTCCTAGCATGTATGTCTATTTCGAAATTTTGTCATTATGCAGTGAATAAATTAACAGCGTTTTGGATGCCCCGCAAATTCGAGGTTGATGGTAAAAAGGCGTAAAAAATAACTATCTGGAGTGCTCGGTATTTGACGCTATGAGCAAGAAATGGAAGTCGCTATATGCAATAACGAGAGGGAAGATTGCTTTCACAATAGTAAATACGAAATCCCACAAAACAGCTTCCGCCTCAAAAGAATGATTCATAAATGGAGAGGAGACAAAAAGGGATCTGCACAGGAATGGAGCATGGACTCTCATACACACCCTTTATTAGAATTCCTTTGTATTCAGCTGAAAAAACATTTCGAATCGATATTGGCAAAATGAACGAAAGAATGTGGAATGAAATCCCTCCATAAATCGAGAATCCCTCCTTTATACACAGGGTGTGTCATGATTATTCCATTCCTAGGTTAAAAATGTATTTTCAATAGAATTATTTTTTGTTCGGAAAAATAATATGACATCAGATAATCTCCTGGAACTTAGCATGATTTGTCTTGTACTTCAGTAGCCTCTGATTGATTACTGACAGTTTTAAGAAAATAGTCAACCCATCATAAAATATTCCACTCCCCATCAAAAATCAACCTTGAATGCATGATAATTTCCCAACATAGTCGCCAGTCTGGTATAAATTGCTTTATGACCTCACACCGCATTTCATTATCCCCATTTTCATTTCATTCGGAAATTTCGAGAACAATCCGGACGACGTTTCCAGTTTTACTGCTGTAGTTGCAAAGTAATGCAATTAGGGTATTATGCTAATGACAAATCGATGAAGTGCACACAAAGGACATCACACGATGAATTTGTAATTGGACTAAATGTGGAAAGTGTAGGGAAACATTATTATATTTTTTGGGCTGTCAGGCAACGATTTCGTATGCACGGGCACGTTTGGCTGCCATGATTCAGATAATCCATCAGTTTTATTCCTAGACTATGATTCAAAAAGCTAGCCCTACCACGTCATGTTCCTTTATTCAGTTGATTTCTTTTCTAGGTATGCAAATTTTGAAAACACGAAACAGTACATCCAAAAGTTTTTCAAGTCCTAGAGCCGGGTTGATTTGTGGTTGATAACAGCTTGGAAGTGGATGGAAAATCTATGAATAAGTGAAACAAACATGACTTTGCTTTTCCGAAAATAGTTATGGAGAAACTTAGAAACTCTGGCTCATTGGAATTGATACTGAAAGGGCATCACCCCAACGAATAAAATTTGTTTCCTGATGTCAAACTTTGTTCTATAGTAAATTAAGATTATCTGAGAACTCGAATCACATTAACAAGCTCGCTGGAGTTGTGAAAGAAATACGAGAAGTTTCAGCAAAACAATATGTTTCTATTTTCGTTCCTCGAAAACTTTCCCAGTCCTAACGAGATTATACTTGAAGCATTAAAAATATGATGGAGTCATTGTCAATCTAGCGTCAGCATCATTTATCTTTCTTTTACGTCAGAAGTCGTGGAATCACTTTTAGGGAAATAAATTTCACTTTCAATTTATTTCTTGCGTGTCAGTTTGATGTATCGCGCACTATTGTGATTTATTTTCTGCCTCACTTTGAAATTGCCGAGAAAAAGGAGGTCTCTGTCAGAATATGGTTGTTCGAATGGATTGCTTTAGACGCGGATAATATCTCTGAATATTATCTAAGCGATCCCAATCAGTTCACAATTCATATTTCATGAATTTTTGTGCTTTGTTAACACTTTGATGCATAGATTTTTCAAAATGAGGAAGTTGTATGGAAATAACTTCTTCTACATAGGTTTGTATCAAGGTGGATATAGGATGGTGAAACAGCTCTTCATTTGTTTCTGCGAAAAACTTGTAGACCGTTTAAGAAGGTAGTAATATTTCAGCTACTTGAATGAAGATGGCGGTAAGATCGATTATCGAAGAAGATTTCTGTTGCTTACGTATTTTTGTGGTTCGCATTTGACAGACGTGATTTGAAACGACATTAAACAATATATTTTCTATAAATCTGGAATGAACATTAATATTTTGACTCATCTCAGTCATTTTTCATCTAGAACAGATGAAACTGATAAAAAGATGACAGAAGCACAGTTTCTGTTTTACCGACACAAGGTATGTCGCCATCTCTGTTAATTTCAGGAAATATTACTACGGTATGAAATCAAGTAGGCAAAGGTCTTGTTAATAGGAAGCTGTTTCACCATCCTATATCTACCTTGGTTTGTATGTAGAGTGATCTAGTAATTCAATCATTAATTAATTGTTTTTCTAGGGTACTTGCGCTGATTCAAATATCAAATGATAAACAGACATTGAGCATCTTTATATACAATTTATTATACACTTTTACAATTATGTCAAAAAATGTTGATGAAGCAGTCGTAAGTGCATCATTGTTATTTTATATCCATACTACAAATATTGCATTCAGGCTTCATCATCTCAGGAAGGATCTTTTAAAGAGGAAACTGAAGAAGGATTCGTTTTGACAACATTTAATCGAGGGCTCTTCTATAATATTCCTCCATTGTTGTATCTCTTATCGAAATCCAATAAGCAACCAAAATTTTGTGAATGAGATATCTCCGCTGGATATTCCACTCGACTTCTACAATGCGACAGCGCCTTATACTTCACGAAATGGGAGTATCATCTCAAGGAATCGGGTTTGAATAAGAACGTTATGTCTGACGTGATTCCATAAATTCACCGCTAAACTGTCTAGCACCATGATAAACTGTTCGAGGAGTTGGGTTCGTAATGAATTTTCGACACATCAATTATGATTCTGACATTCTTCACATTTAATCACGCAGAATAATAGCTCTTCTGCTTCAAATCAAGACGATTTGAAAGTTGGAGCTCGAATGGAAAAAAGGAACATTCCACATTGAATATTTGAAATGCACTCCATTGTTCTTCAGGCATTTAATAATTATTGGCTGTTTGTAGACCCATCTTGTTCATTAGCCTCTTTGGTTACGTTAGTGAAAATGTGCCACCAATTTTTAGTCTTAGTTCGGAAGATGTGTTACCTACTATCGTTTTTTTTTGCCTTACTCGTTGAAGCTTTTATCCGAAAAGTTATTGAAATCTCAGCTATCAACGAAGCCTATAAGTGTTGGAGTTAAAATTTTTAGATAGATTATTGTCGTAAGAGGCGCCATACCATAGTTGCGCTTTATTTTGTCGTCAAGCTTTCTCAAGAAAAATTCATCAGGAAGAACATCACTATGATAATTGTAATATCTCAGTCCCATGCTGCGCCGTAGATTGCAACATATGTTTTTTGAGGGTTGTGCTGAAAATTTACATTTTTTGGTGAATGCGAAACAATTTAGTTCTTAAATTTTTGGTGAAGGATAATTCGCGATGATAATTTTCAATACCTATTTCATATTCAAGATTTCGTATTTGTTCATGCTTTGTGAGAACTGATTACTGATTATCCAATATTTATATCGATTAGAGAAACTATTTACCTATTTTATATCTACACTCGTATACCTACTGAGAGTGAAAATAGTTGGGTGAGATACATAATTTTTACAATTTTTTTTAACATTAACACCTTACATTTTCGACCAATTGAAAGCCTATATTTTGTATCGTTACCATAGAAAGTACATTTCTTTCCGTCTGGGGCAAGGAGCATAAAATTACACTGGAAGTGGAAATTTTTTGACGTTTAAAGGTACCTAAATTGACATTCACATTTAACTTCTAATAATAAGTACCACTTAGAGTTCCTTATGAAAAAAAATATATTTCCACCAATTCTAGTGGAATGAAGTTAGTCGAGAATATATACCACCAGTTGCCTTATTGTAGCTTTGCGTAACTAAATTCGGTATTGGTTCCAAATTATCTCTCATATAACAAGTCACCTTTCGATTTTGAATTTTCTCACAGAATACCACCCTAGCTTCAATCAAAAACCTATTTTTTTCTCGTACTCGAACATTCTATAGAAAATTTTATACCTATTGTTTTAAGCCAACCAAATGCCATGATTTTGGCGAGTTGCTGAAACGACAACCTAAATTGTCCAAAAAATGTTGCGGTCACGTTACCTACTTGCAAAAATAATAAGTGATAAATTCCATCGGAGATTTCAAGTGAACATTTTCAAAATATTCGTGTTCTCCAAAAAATTTCCAGTCATAATTGAAGCTCTATCGTGGTATTATAAGTGAAAATATTGAAGGTTTCATGGAATACCGAAAATTCATAGATGATCACTCGTTAACGACCGCTGTTTTCTCGACTCACATTCCCGATTTCAATGGGGATAGCCGACCCCAGCTTCCAACTTTTCAACTGAAGCTCCTAATTTGTCCTGGCCACTACAGCCATGTCGACCATCACCAAAAAGGGGCAGAACACCACGCATCTGGGGAGTGGGCTCGAAATTACAAACTGTAATGTGATCCAGCGTGCCGGCTGCGAAACATCGGTTGCTACATACGTGATGCGCCTATAAATACTTTATATATTATCCATATATGACCGCTGTCACGTGCCCGCTAACGATACGAGCTCTCCCAGTTTGGTGCGAAAGTTCACGCTTCGTGGCATTGCTTTAAAATCAACCCTTCGATATTACCGAAATTACTCTTTCTAAGCAACCCTCGTGAGTCTATAGGAGTTTGGAAGACGAGAATCTTAGCTTTTTAAGTGTCATCCGAAGCACTACTCGGCTGGTAACCGTGGAGAGTCCGAAGGATTGAAATCTAGGTACCAAGAATGTTCGTTTTTTTTTCTTCAGAGGTGGTTGAAATCCTTTATGGACATCATATGGGTCAAATTCCCCATATGATAGTGTGGGACTCCCTGATCTCAGCCAGGTCTACCCACTAAAAACTCCACCCCCTTCGTAGGCTCGTCTGACCGAAGTCTCCGATGACACTTAGGCCTAATGGCCCATTGTATCTTGCCTATTTATCATCATTGTACCCACTTTATTATCTCAGTGCCTTGTACAAGTTTGTACAAGTCCTTCACTGGATGTGAGTTGTATATTTCTGGTTCGCCAACTGGTTGCCCAAAAATTGTCTGCCTTCTGCGATCCAATGCCTCGCATTTGCATAGTATATGTGATACTGTTTCTGGTTCCTTTCCGCATAGCCTGCAATTTGGGTCACCATTATACAGTCCCATTCTGGTGAGGTGCTCCTTGACTGGGGCGTGGCCGGTCATGAGTCCTATAACAGTTTTTATCTGCTCTCTGTTCATGTTTAGCAGATCTGCAGTTCGTCTGTCGCATGGTTCCTTGATGTATTGTTTCCCATGTATATTTCCTGGAATGTTTTTCCAGTAGCTCTTATGTTTTTCCCGAATCCAGTCTGTTACAGACGTTCGTGCTGCACGCTTGGGTACTCCTAGAATCTGTCCTGGTTCTGGTTCATTATCTGACCCTCTTCTTGCAAGTTCGTCAGCTTTCTCATTGCCAGCAATCCCCTGATGTCCTGGCACCCAGGTGAGTTTGACACTGTTCCGGTCTGTCAGCGTTTTCAGTTCCTTCTTGCAATCAAATACCAGTCGCGACGTCACTTCCTTGCTTATAATTGCCTTGAGTGCCGCTTGACTGTCTGACATTATTTGGATCTGCTCATGTTCTATAGCTCTCCTGTTATTCTCCTCTGCGCATCGGAGAATTGCATATACCTCTGTTTGAAAAACGGAGGTGTGTTTTCCCAGTGAATAGCTGAGCTTGGTCTCCGGGTTTTTCGAGAATACTCCTGCTCCTGACCCATCTGTGGTCTTTGATCCGTCTGTATACCAGATCTTTCCCTGTAGTATGGTGCTGAGTTCTGTATTACTCCATTCAGTTCTATCTGGTATGGATACCCTGAATGGGTTATTGAATGTATATCGTTTGGGAATGTGATCTGTTCTCATATCAAGTGTGTCCCTGTACACCGTTCTTACGATATTCATGTGCCCTGTTCCTATGTTAAGATCGTCCAGTGTATTTTGTAGTCTGAAGGCACCAAGCCTCGCCTCCCCCTGTATCATTAGGTGAAGGGGAGGCAGATCCAGTAGTGTCTCCATGGCTGCAGTAGGCGTTGATTTCATAGCCCCTGTGATTCCCAGACAGGCAAGCGTTTGTATCTTGCTCAGTCTTGTTATTGCTCCTCTTTGTAGTGTCTTAGGCCACCATACCAGTGAGGCATATGTTTTGGAGGGCATTACCACCCTGTTGTATATCCAGTCAACATGTGTGGTTTCAGTCCCCATTTTTTTCCACAAGAGCGTCTGGCCACCATCAGTGATGTTACCGCTTTTTTAGTGGTATTTTCCAAGTGTTGTTGCCATGTCAGTTTCGAGTCTAATATCACTCCTAGATATTTAACCTCCTCTTTCAACTGTATCGTTTCTCCTCGAAGTTTTAAAGGACCAAGCCCTTCCAGTTTGCGTCTTCGGGTGAATGGTATTATGGCGGCCTTGTGAGGGCTGATACTGAGCCCTTCCCGTTCCGTCCATATCATTACCAATTCCAGAGCCTCTCTCATTCGATCTCTGACGGTGGTATTGTATTTTCCTTGTACCAGTACTACCATATCGTCGGCATATCCAAGGACTTTATGTCCACTGTTATTTAGTGTCCTAAGTAGCCCATCCACAACCAGATTCCACAGTAGTGGGGATAGTACCCCCCCTGCGGGCATCCTCTGGTCGCTCTAGCCACTACAGTCTCTCCCATAACAGTGGTGTATATCATTCTGTTATATCAGAATGTTCGGTTGGTCACCTATCTAATAACGAAGACTTATGTAACACTTGGCATTAGCGAAATACGATCGCACTACAAAATACAGCTTCTAGAACAACGAAGAACAATAACCGACTTAGTTTTTATTTATAAAATTATAACAAACTGTTATGACTCACCCAATCTAGTATCAATGATTTTTTATCACGTACCTCAAAGGAATACTAGAAACAGAAAATTACTTGCTAGTCCGAATTTCAACACAAATTTGGGCAAAAACTCCCCAATTACTAGATTGTGTGATTCTTTCAACAAATACTGTGGTAGCGTTGATGTTTTCTCTATTACCTTGAATTCCTTTAAAACAACTGTGGAAAGAATATTCAACACATAGCAAATAATAGTTAGTTAGTATGTACGAAATTTATTAATTTTTTTTCTTGTATCTACCGACACCGAGTATTTCTGTAACCACTATACTATTAGTGGATGCTTCTATGGGTATTTACCTGTTTGTATCCCAAATTTTGAATAAATAAATAAATAAAATCTCCTCCCGCTAAACGATACTATAGCAATAAATAAATATTTCCAATACTCGCGAGGATTCGAACCACGATCTGGGCCATATAGACCAGCGCCTCAGCGCACTCACCAACCCGGTTGGGTTGAAAGATGAAGCAAACAACAACGAACAAGTGGCTATCAACTTTTTTCCTGCAATACACCAAGAATCTTTCGAAATTAACCTTTTAGCTTGTCCCCAGCTTTGCCTTCTATTGTTTAAAATCCTCAATATCCAAGCTCGGTATTACAATCAATAATACCCTATCATGAGAAGATCATGCATGTGAGGTCCATCGTAAAAACTGCTTCACTCGGTTTTCAGTTTCATGCCAAGAACTTCACTTCACAGCTTCTCTTGATCTACGAAGCACATATTTTCGACATTTCATGGAGTATCGTTCACATTTTTGTAGTGCAACATCCAAGCTCTTTGCCTGGTTCCTGGTTAGTGATTATTTTCACCTTCAAACCACTGACCTCTTCAGAACATTGTCGAAAATCATAGGCGATCTCTTCCTTTAGGATGTTCATGGTTCTCAGTCTGTTGTTGTGGAATTCATTTTTAATGAACAATTAATATGATCTCCAAATTTCAGTACCTATATCTTCTTCCGATATAATCATATACCTTCTTTGCACTCTGTATAAACAAACCTGATCCATTTATCGCATTTTCACGCTACAGGACTTTGGGGTCTTCCCCCAAATACCTAGTTGGTAAATGGCGGGAGTATCTAAGTGGAATAATATGTACAACACTTTCCTGACATAGGGGACGTTGAAACAAAGTCTACTTGAAACAAAATGAATTCGGACCACTCTATGGTGTGGGGCAGCAACATTTCTGCCACTGCTGAGCTAAGGTCGACAGTGAGAAAAAGCGCAGGTGTTGTTCCAGATAGACATGAAACTTTAATGTGGGACTTGATTGCAGATGCATGCAAAACGTGTAATCCCCACTCCATAATTGACTATAAATTCATGCCTCGTTGCCAAATTTATTACAGGGGTCTGTCTGATGCCCATAGGCAACTAATCTCCCTATATCGGTATCGGTAATACCTTTAATCGTTACAGATATAGAGTGTTTTATTTCGGAACTTCTCTTTGCCAATAATACGGTAGAACCTTTGCACATACGGTACTCAATACTTCGTTGAAGATAACTGAACTATCCAGGTTGATCTGTTACTTGTCTTGTCTTCAATGTTGGATATCGTTGCTGAAATGAAAGGCGTCAAATTGGTCTCTTTTGAAAGGTGAGGGAAAGCGTTTATGCCTATATCAATATTTTAAACAAACTCTCATTTCGTTCGTATATGTCATTCTGTCATTCCAGTTAAAAATGTATGATTAATTTTTCAGGCACTTGCGCCGCAAGCTTTTGAAGCTGTTACATATAACTTGGATCAAAAAGAAATTATTTCTTCCTCTTTTGCATAAAAGCTTGTTTTCGAAAATGTATTCACGTTTGTTTTAACCTTTTTCTCACGCTTTTATCTTGAAAAACGAGTTAGTAGGAGCTGTTTCTCTCTTGCTACAAGAGTTCATCGCCGCAGATATCCCTATCATTATGGATATTACTTAAACTGCCTCCGCTAAAAGGTTACAACAGGCAACTGTCGCAAGGGATAATTTATGCGAGTTCTCTACCAAATCTCGGGGGAGTTACAACAGGAGCCGTAAACTTTGCATATTTGATGTAACTATTTATATTGTGTCTAACGCGTCGTGATGAAAATGGTTGTTCCTCAATGACGGGCAATTTGTTCTCTCGCCAATGCCACTGGGGTTGTTTTGTATTTCACTGTTGAAGCAGAACACAGCTGCGTGATGCGGGGTACATTTTCACTTCGAGACCGCGGAACAAAAGTGTACAGTGAATTCGTCAAGATTTAGAGGCGAATAAAGGAGAAGATGAAAAAGACGTTCTCGGGATGGGGAGAAAGAGTGCGACGGTGAAATGTGGTTTTGTGTCGAAATTAAAACCGAGTGAATGGTGGATGGCGGGGGAATATATGAGTCCAGAGTAGCGGCTACAGATTAATTTCTGTTTGAATTCTCTATTTTTCATCTAGCTGAGCAATGTAATATTTATTCAATATTACAGCAACCCAACAATGCAAGGTTGTAATGTGAGGTTTGTCGCTACCTTACTGCAACATTGCAGCAATCGCTGAAACGAACGTATAACTAATTCAATATCTCTTGATGACACATTTTAGCAAGGTTACTGCAACATTACATATGAATTGAATGAAAGTAATTTTTTTATATTGTGAATGTAATGTTTACAGTAAGGTTACTGCAATATAACATATAAAGTATATAAAAACTACATAATCAATATTCCTACTACCACCTTGTTGCAATATGGCAGTGAATACTCAATAGAAAAGTATTTGTGAAGCCTATTGAAATCTTGAGAATGAAAGCACAAATTTCAAACATAAAACATCTAATTCACAAAATAACATGCACTGTATTACCAAAAATGAAATAAGTAATGAACTAAAATTAACATCTACAAATATACTTCTTGAGGTGGCAATCCAATATTCAGTAGGAGAACTGAAACAAAAAAGACGAAAAAGATGAAATATGGTGACAATAATAAAATCAGTAACTTGATCTAATCGTTAATGAACATGGCAATCAACTTTTCTTTTCCATTCTTTGACTCTATCAAAACGAGTATGTATACTACTTCAAGTAAACATTTTATTGACATTTGCGAAAATTTCTTACTATGATTTAGTTCATAAAAACCTTACATTCAATATCACAATAAAATAAACAATAATTAACCTCACCAGAGGTAACTTATCTTTTACCTTACCTTTTTTTTAAGGGAAAAATAGTCTATCCAATTAAAAATATCAAACATAGTTTGAAATGAATGTCTGGTAGACTACGAGCAGAAAACAACTACTTTCCTGGTAAATACCACGCAGATCATTGAATTATATCTGTTCGTAGTCCATGCAAATGTTTCTTTCTTCCTGAGACGTGACAAATTCACATCGAGACAGGCACGCCTAACAACCTACAGACCGGTTTTGGGCTCATTGGCCCTCATCAGTGCAGGGTAGTTATCCGAGTAGAGACCGTAAGATCTCCACTCGAAGCGTTGCCTGTCCCAATGCATCTTCGTCGCGTATATTTGACCGCACCGAGCCGCGTTCCAACAGACAATTGAAAGTGGCGACATCATGCGGCAGAAGAAAGAAACACTCCAGAAACGAATCTCCCAAGTTTTACAGAACTTGGAAGTGGCTAAGAGCTCGACTAAGCTTAATACCTTACCTTTGAACTATCCATATCAACAGCTGATTTTCTACTTTATCACATACTCTAATATGTCAGTTGAAAGAAACAATAGTCTTGTGAATTGGAAATATTTGATTTCGATTGCTGATTCACGAAGAACAAAGAACTTGACGAAACAACAATGGCTGACTGCCGATGCGAAATCCCTGATGCCATGATCGAGCCAAATACCGATCCAACCCGATACAAAACGAGTGAAAATGTAATGAAAATACAAATTTTAGGCAATGTTACAAATGGAATTGAATAAAAAATTAAATTCATAACTTGCTATTAGGGTTCATAGAATGTTGCGAAAGTAATGAACTTTTATAGTTGAAACGATATTGCAATTGAAACTCGATCAACTTGTAACTTGTAATGCATTTGTTGATTGATGGTTCATGTGATATTGCAAATATAATGAAGTTATAAGGTTTAGGCAATATGTATTAAAAATGAATTTGAATTGAAAATTGAATTTATAACTTAGTATAAAATTGTTTATAGATTGTTTATAGAATAGTTGAGACAATATTGCAATTGAAATTCGATCAAAAGTTATTTTTGTAATTTACAAATTATTTGATCGTAGGTTTTTCTGTTATGATTTGGAATATAACATTACAAGAAGCCTTATGCATTATTGTCATGCCATATTACGGGAGCAAGCCGCACATGATATTGTATCAATATTTTGTAACATTACATGTTCAGTGGGATCTAGCTGACGAAGTACAAACGAAGGTGAAAATAAATACAATTTTGTAGGATATATTTATCAATGTAATTTCCTCGGAGAAAACAAAATAATGAAACAATGCAAATCTAGTTTTACCAGTTTATTATTCCACTAAGAAACGACATGTATTTGCATTTTTGCACAAAAAGTTTTTCTTCAGAATTCAATCTGTTTCATTTTCGTTTCCTCAGTTGTATTTTTCATCGAAAATATATTGGAAAATAGATATATAACTTTTTCTGTTTCATTTTGAGAACTGGCATCTGTCACTGACTTATGCTTTATCGCAGAGCATGTGTGTCCATTTCCCTATATGAAAGTGTGGTAAATCCCTGGTCCATTTCCGCAAATCTCTGGCCATTATTCTCAGACTGTTGCACTCAATCTATCTTGCAGACATTTTCTGACGAATCTCCCTCAACTTTTATTTGACTACATGGAAGAGAGTCATTTAAAACTTCTAGGCTTCTCAGAATATATCGTGGTATATTCCATCAAAGCACAAATACCTCCGATTCCCTTCTCTGGATGTCACCCTGCGAAAAGATTCATTCATCATCATGTTGCCTGAATCTGAATCAGATGGTGGACGTATTTTAATAAACAATATCGCTGACATGAAACGGTCCGTGGCATTTTGTATTTTGGCTTGTAGGAAATGAAGACCACTAGTCATTCTGCTGGTGACATGTTCATTAGCAGGAAAGGGACTAAAGGGAGAGACTTGCCGAAAGCTGCTGGTTGAGAGGATAGGCCTTTCGCACTGATTTTCCTCGTTTATTTATGGGCCAATAGGTATGCCTGCGAGTGATATACCAGGTGATGTTTCTCAGAAGTGGCACACTCCCATTACTGTTTCGTTTCTACAGATAAACTAGTGGAATTGTTTCCTGTCACTATACAGGTTCAACTGGAAATTACCCTTACGTTATTATTCTAAATGGTACCTCATGATTCATCATGTCAATGTACAATTTTACATTATTATGCATTGTCTTATGGTCGTTGGACTCAAAATTCTTACACCGTTAAGGTATTCGAAAATGATTTATTCCTGGCTGGTGGAAATCGACATCACATTGAATATGGAGAAAACTGAATTCTCAATTTTTTCCTGTGGTAAATAAAAATTTCCGAAGTTCGGTTTTTTGAAAAGTTTTCAGAGGTCCAACTTTCGAATTTTAATTGATACACGTTTAATGCAGAAGTTGCCTTTCCTGAAAAGAGATCTTAATTTATTGAAAGGAAATACTTCTTCCTACGAACACGTATGAAAACGTCGCATAAAGTACACACACTGTTGTAGTTTGAAAGAAAAAATAAATCGCACGGTCGCATGTATATGGATATAAATAATTAGGTACCTATATTAGAAGATGTTGGTATACACACTGTCATCATAAGCGCTTCTGTTATTTCATTCATTGATTCATATTTATTGGATATTCAGAATCTTTCCGGATCATAAGTTATTTCAATGTGTCAATGAGATCTAACCTAACCTCTACATTCACTTCGATGTCCGTAGAAGTATAATTCCTCCTCGCAATAGAATTGTACTATTTCTAGTCAAATTGTACCGAAATGCGAGAACACGAAAATGGTAGTATAAAGAACTGTCTAATTAGTTTTTTATGAATGTCAGATCGTCTTGTTCTTTGTGGCTTGACTATGATGTGTGTTTTTTCATAAAATCTAAGAAAATTACCGATTTGTACTGAATAACCGAATTACTGACGTACTCGCATCACTTTATATTAAATTATGTCAATATGCATTGCGGTATTACTGGTTGCGTGATTCTTTCATATTCGTGACATTCGTTTAGGCATGTGGTTTTAAATAACAATGAAATTGTTTGTGCAAACGAAGGAAATTCAGTAACTCACATCTGGAATTGTCGAAAAAAATTTCAATTACCTAATATCGAAATTATAGAGACTGATCAAGTTACATCTTTGAAAATATGAACTTCCTGCACTCGTTACCTACGTTTCTGCACTAGCTGCTGATCAGCTCGTGCTAAACGACTACTAGCCCGAAATATGCCACTTTCCACACCATTGCCAACGACTCTTTTCTCGAAATCAAGCTTCGATGAGGTTCATCCCATTTATCTGTTCTTCCGATGAAAACAGAAGCTTGAAAAGTGATTTATCAATCCGGTATAATAGAGGATCTCTCTGCAAGTAATGTCCTCATTCTCTGATGATATCATGTGTAAACTATTCGGTCACCACCAACTTGCGATGGAATAATCAAACGTGTTATTAATCCCAAAAACTATAATGAACACAATAACACGAATATAATATAAATATATTGAATATGAGTGACTGATCCCAATGACCGCTTCTACTCGAATGCCACAACTGCCACCGTCGTATCGATGAGTCCTCTCCGTCGTACGTAACCCTCTCATCATCATCGCTGAATCACCGTGATATCACTATCCCAGTGACGTCCGTTACAGTCGGCTGATCTGACAAAACTTCACGTCCTCGTGAAGCAACGGTTAGATTCTTGATTCTGAAACATTGAAATCACAGTAAAATTACAACAGAAAAGGATATTCAAACGTAACGAATACAAAAAAAAATGTATTTCTTCATTCTTCCTCGACGGAACTGCTCTCCGTAGAAGAGACAGTCGTGGAAAACAATTTCATCCGTTCAGAAGGACATATGCCCGTATAGGCCGTCCTTGAACGTTCAGACCCTGGCAAATCATTCACCACGTACCGATCGTTATCGAGTACTTTCGTAACTATGAAGGGTCCTTTATAACGTGGTTCAAGCTTCCGGCTCCGTCCGTCATTGGAGGTCTTATTTGCTTGCACAAGAACGTGTTGGCCAACTGTGAACGTTTTCGTAACAGCATGCTTTTTGTCGTATATATTCTTTTGATACGTTTGTCTCTCCTTTATCTTTTGTGATACATCTCTCCTTAGAAGCTCCAAGTCGCGATGTTCACCTTGGGTCTGAGAAATCTCTGACGTAAGGAATGCATCGTTGATGTTACGAAGACGGTATATCCAAAGAATATCTCATAGGGAGTTTTACCGGTGGTGGAATTAACCGTTGAATTAAATCCCAGTATGCTTAGCTGTAACTGAAGGATTCTCACGGAGCATGGAAAGGTATTCTTCATACAGTGCCTCAGGTGTTGCGTAACGACCTGCTCGGGCACCATTCTGAATCGTAACAACAGTGATTCCATCAATGAGACATGATACGGCATGTCTACCGGATATTTGACAAGTTCGTACACTATTCCTCTTCCTTTTCCTGGATAACCGACTTTCTGATGATCCCTTGTACCTGCCGGTACGAGAACTATCAGAAGAACTATCAGAAGAACTATCTGAGTCACTCGTAGAACTTTTATGTTTTCTAGGCATTTTCTAAATTCACGTAACAATCAGAAAATGCTAAATCGGCGTTGCACGTTCACCACCACACCTGAACTGTAAACTATTCGGTCACCACCAACTTGCGATGGAATAATCAAACGTGTTATTAATCCCAAAAACTATAATGAACACAATAACCCGAATATAATATAAATATATTGAATATGAGTGACTGATCCCAATGACCGCTTCTACTCGAATGCCACAACTGCCACCGTCGTATCGATGAGTCCTCTCCGTCGTACGTAACCCTCTCATCATCATCGCTGAATCACCGTGATATCACTATCCCAGTGACGTCCGTTACACATGGCAGGGGACACGAGGACTCCTTTGCTCTGGCTAAGGTTCCGAACGCCCTGGGCGGTAGCTCGAATATTGGGAGACACAGTAACGTATGGCCTACGCAGCGGCTCGAAATGAGTGCCATTGATCATTTCGGTTAAAAAGACTGAGCTCTATGCCACAACATCGAAGGCTGCTATGCGGACAGCCACTTGAACTGTTTCGCGGCCCCCGGCACACTGTTGGAAATTAGTTGCTAAATCAGCAAAAAAATATAGTCCCAGTAGGTCTACAACATTTTATAGTTGAAATATCAAGAGTATTTGAAGGTAATTTTCACCATAATGGTTATTGCTCGTCTCAACAACCGCCTCTTTGTATGGCTACTACGTCTTATTGGTGAATTAACTACAGTAAGTTAATAATTCTACTTCACCTTATAGCTGTTCGCAGTATTCTCTGAAGTCAATTGAGCAATTACAAATTGTCATTTTCACTTTAATTTGTTGTTATGAGTCCTACGTCATAATGTAGTTCTAGCTACAAAAAGTTGTCGAATGAACTACAACTCAGTGTATTTTCCACAATATTCTACTGCTAGAATTCAAAGTTCAAAATACTGAAATAACCATATATCATGAAAGACATTTTATTTTCTGCATAGCAACAATACGAAACAAATCCACTATTGGCACAAAAACACATCAAAAGCTGTCAGTAAATCGAAAGAACATCGCGGCACGTGATTCACTACAATGCTGGTCAACCTCTGTCTGTGTTTGTCATCCGAGACAACTTATTCCTATCCTCCTGGAGTGTTGAGTATCTCTCGTTCAATTGCTGAAACAAAAATTATATTAATAATTCATTTTGGATTCATTTGGTCATGAATTTTTCAATCCAATCAACTCTTGAAATCACTTGGATTTATTAACTGAATAGTAGATTATCATTCAAAATATAATTCAGAACGAATCTTACCAGTACATTAATTTCTCTTCAACTTAACTCAGTTTTTGTTATCTATTTTGTTACCCAGTAGTAGCTTGAAAAAATCCGAAGAAAGTGAAAATCGATCCATCGAACAAATACCTGAAATGAAGAGTTGTACAAATAATCACATCACAACTTCAACAGTTTTAACCTAGATGTTGCAGTTATCTTCATTAGTATAGTAAAAAATATATGAAATATGCATGAGAAGTAGTAAAACTTCCATAATAATAATTTCAAAATGTGAATATAAAACTGATATGATTATACTCACTTTTTTGCAGTGAAACTTCAATAATCACAGAGAGAATCCAAGAAAAATTCTCAACAAATCATGTGAAATTATTGCGCTTGCAGATTCCGACGAAACATTGTTATTTGTTGCTCTAGATCAGAAAAAATATTCTCAACTGAAACAAAACAAAAATAATATTAATATTGGCATGAGTAAATAAAATTTATGTACGAGTCCACATCAATCTACTATATGTAGGTACTTACCTTTTTTATATCTTGACTACACGAGAGGAAATCTAATGTATTCGTTCTAATGCTCTACAACGGCAACAGACAGCAGATAACTGAGTGAACTTGGGTTGGAACTTGTAAGGAATCGGTATTCGTGAGAAGACAAACGAAAAGTAGCGAATATATCCGAAGAGTTCGGAACTGAAAAATCTTTGTAACCGAGCACAAACTGTTGCAAATTATAAAACTAGGTGATGTTAATTTGTCAACAGAGTGCGACAAAACCGCTATTTAATATTAATGTATTAGCAACTAGATGATGTTTTACTGTCTATGTTTCAACAACCGTTATTGAAGTTCTAGTTACAATTATTTGTTGTTGTGTTACAGATTATATCAAGTTGTTTGGACAGGAATTTCATCTGTTCATTGGATGCAAACTTGTTGCTGTTGTATTGACATTATCAGTAGTGAATTCAATAACTGACTGATTTAACAACTACATCGAAAATTGTGAAAGTGAAATTGAGACACAATTGTTGTTGAATTTGACTACAATTTTTTAACGATATGAGAAGTTGTTGAAAGTAACAACTAATTTCCAACAGTGCAACCAATGGCTATTTGCTGGGTGGAAATCCTTTGAAGGAAGATCCTCTGTGAATGCGGAGATACCATGGGCGACGGGTAAAATTTTTTTCAGGCTATATAGTTGAATGCTGAAGCTCCTCTGGACCAACGGAATGTTGTTCGCTTAGGGGGGTTGAATTTGGAATTTTTTTTGGGTTGAACGGCAATGAACTGTGAATCAACAATTTCTTGTATGAAGAATGCTGTTTCAATCCCAAAAAAAAATTTATTCCCACACGTACTACATGTGCTTATTTATCTATTCCATCATGGAATCAGAACATTTTATGTCGGATATCGGTGAATTAATGAAAACTTTTGCGCATTCAACATTTGTTACTCAAGAGTTAGGACATGATAAAGGATTATGTTATAAAATACTTAACATTAGGACTGATTTAAGATTATTCCATGTTCTTGAACTGGAATTGAGTTCATATGCCTATATTCATAGATCTTATTAATTATGAATTATCTATTTTGTTGTTTCTTTTCAATAAGATTTAAATAAACTCCAGAAGCCAAAATTATGACGAAACTAGTTCGACTAATAATATCCATAGCACAAATACGAATCCACTATGATTCCACATCAGCAGCAATCAGTTTCTATTTTCAAAATTTTACATAAAATCACAGTAACTTTGAATAATTGCGGGAGAGAAATATGTCATGTTCAATCACAACACATGCGCAAATCCTATTTTCATTTATACTCATTTAAATATAATTTCTTATGTTGGAAGTTGGTCATCTTCTTGAATCTTAATTTTGAATGATAAGTCATAAATGTTTTTATAACATTAACATTGCTTTTCCTATATTTTATCTGGCTTTGGTGATAAGCCTTAGGTCTTGAGTGATAAATTTTAGGTGCTGATTTTTTTTATCAAGTCACCCTTAAGATTTGGGTTACATCGAACTTCATAGATTATTAGTGCTATCAATATCTACAGTTACCGAACTATATACTGGAAATAAATTCATTTGCTATCTCGAAAAAAAAAAACGATAGGTTAGGAAGTTGTTGCATCCCTTCTATTTCATGATGACTAATTATCAGTACTTATACGTTTGGGCAAAGCATCTAATAAAATTCCGTCCTTTGCAGATGTTGCCTATAGCATTTACTACGCCTCTGTTCGTTACATTGAAACGATCCCTCTTCAGTATAAAAACCATTTGAAGCTTTTATGCGTTGGCCCCACGATGTTATAGAAGAAACGTTAATATAAAACGTTCATTAAATATTATTTAAAGTGCAATACGCCTGCGTTTTTTCTGTTCTCGAGTACGCAATATAATTTTTATTAGCAGTAGGGTGCTCATTATGTATTATGTAGGATTTTCGTTTTCCTTCCTCCGTGATAATCTTTGTGATCATTCTGGTGGTTCAAAACCTCTATTACTGAATTTACAGCAGGTATATAGGCACATACTTCTTTCAATAGGCAGCGTATAAGGCAATATAACATTTTTGTTAAGTCATGTCTGGTAACTATATGAATGTTTCAAAAGATATTACGTTGGCTTGGTTAATATGTGCTTTGACTCGATAGTTTTATACTTGTTTTCACATCCATTCGTTTTGAGGAAAATCGGCGAATTCCTTTGCCACAAAAGAGACGATTAACTTCACCCTCATCTACAATTATCGTGTTTGAAAAGCGCCTTGAGTTCTGACAACCTTCTATCTCTATTTGATTGGAAACGAGAGATTAGTTTGTACAGTAAATCGATTGCCAAACAATTAGAATGAGGTCGATATAGAATTTTACTATTATTACTTGATGGTTACAAAGTAATTGAGGAAACTTCAGCGTAACAATTATTGATGATGATAAAAAAAGACATTTGCTGAAATTTTGATGATGACGAGGATTCCATCAGTTGAAACCATTTTGATAATTCAGCCTTCATCAAGTGGTATATATAGTTTGAGAGTCACCTGGTATATGGTATAACTGATCACATCCTTATTTATCGAGCATCATGGATTCCTATATGGTCGTAAATTGAGATAAATTTGGTGGAAAAATCGGAAAAAGATTTTCCTTTACTAATAACATTTATTATGAGATGGAAAAAGTTTCGAGATTCCCTGAAGTGATGTCACTTTATTTTTATCACTCTCACGTAACGAAGTTGGTAATTTTGGAATTGGATTCCAAGATAGCTCGAAATGAAATGACCAATTTTATGTCGCTTCTAGTTCAGTCAATTTCGAATTATCATCTTATTTTCTGACGTTTTTCAGACATTGATATGTTGTTCTACATGAAATTCGATAACCGATTCAATAAACAAAATAGTGGAATTCAGGTTAGGTTAGGTGGGGTACATTGAATTTTGAAACAGCTGGAAATGTGGTTTCAGTCTACCAACTTGTGGTTACCATTATCTCTGACGATTGAAAAAATGGCACGTTCGGGACAACAAATTTCGAACAAACAAACCTTCATTACGGTTTTCAAATTCAACGAACGGATGGAAAATAAAGAATCGAGTGCTATTCGACGACCAGGTCTGATCCAGGCTGTACGTGCGAAGTCTGAGCGTGGATCAGTTCGGTATTGGATTGGGAAGTTTCACCGAACTACTATCCCAATACGAACTCCGTGCCAACGACAAAATTTAATACAGCCGCAATTATAGAGAACATGCCAGAAGTGTTTTCCTGGTCCGAATTGGATTAGTAAATGAACCAGTGACTCGCCAGGGGGTAATTTTTCTTATACAGAGTGGCCACTTTTTTAATGGGATTGTATTGGTAACTTTTAAACCATAAGAGTTAGAAGGTCGGTCAAATGGAGAAAAAGTTGCATTCATAGAAGCATTGTCAAGCAGTTCAAACAAATCGAGATTATCAGGGCCGGTTATTGTGATATCATAAGAAAAGTAAATTCTGTCATTTAGATTTTTCTTTTTTTCCCACTTTATTTCGAATATTATCAAAAAATGTCACAGGAGTTTTTTATTCGACAGTAAATTATCCTCATTTTGACATAATCAGATTTTGTATCCAACGTTTCGTACGCTCTGGGCCACCCTCAACCTCATTTTTTTCAATACGGACCTGCATATTTTATGACACTTTTCGAAATAACTTTAAACACTGAATTCATCGACATATCATAAAATGTAATTCAAAGTTGAATTTCAGGTGATTTTGACCCTTATCCAAATTATCGACACGAATGTGGTGAAGTAAAACGTTTCTAAAACATAAAATCATAAGAAACACCAAATGGTTGAAATTTTATATTCTAAATGGTGCTATCATTGACGTTAACGCATAAAAAACGTATTATATCATTAATATTAACACCAAGTTACACCGTGTCAAATCATCTAATTTGGTGGCAATAATCATTCGTTAAGTACCTATTGCATCCTGAAAACACCTGATTTGATAAAAATTAATGAAAATATTGTATGTGTAAGGCATATGAATGGTGTTAATTTCATGCGCTCATCTGTTCGATCCTAGAACCTTAGAACTTTTGCCAATTGGTGGCACTGACGTCCTTCCTAACGTACCTGATTTCAATATTGGGCTAGATATATAAGATGATTTTGATGTAGATCAGTATCAATTGGCTTAGTACCACTGATCAGGATAAATGAGCCGAAACAGTTCGTCATCATCCGAATTGTCCCTAGATTCTTCTGAGTCTAGTTTATCATCATATCAATTATATTTCAATAGGTAATCCAACTTAGTAAGAAACACCGGAGGTGGTGAAGAAAAGCACTAATTCACATGAACACACTCATGATTTGGTGTTTCTTCACACCAGCAAAGTCTTCGCATGTACCTGCTCAGTGTTTTAACGCACCGAAGAGAATTTCGTGGAGGTAGGATTCAGCATTAAGAAAATCACATAATGTGCATCACACCACTGCTGTGTCAAATCGCACTTTTGGAAATGCATGAAGAACACCACCAAAGTGTTCATTCTGCTGAACACTTGTATTACTGCCAACTGGGTTTGATTATTAAAAACACCTATGGAAAAGGTCACATAACACCTACAGAGGTGAATAATATGCCGGTGTTTACTGATACTAGAACAATCATCAGGACCTCAGGGGACACCAGATGGTGTTAGCTGGTGTAGTTTTTTTTTCGCTGTGTACGAGGTGTACTTTCTTACTGTGAGGAAATGTCATTTCCTTACTGTAAGGAAATGATATTTCCGTACAGTTGTTAGTGTTCTATATAAATGATTGAAAACACATTGCTTATAAGGAATTAATTTATATTTTGAAAACATCTAGTCATTGCTGAATACATTTTTAAGATCAATTTGTTATATTTACAGTAATTTGACAGTTAGTACAATTATTGAACATTGGAGGAACACTGTTAGAACTATGAGAAACATTTTGGACAACTTGCGGGGTGGTAGGGTTATTTTGTTGAATATTTTGTACTGTGAAAATTTTATTTGCCACCTCAACCTTATTGTTAAGCGATTCTTCGATATATCCTTCAGCAACGTTTGATGACTTCCATCCGCCATGCCTCTCTAAACTAGTTATGTCGGCACCAGAGTCAACCAATATTGTTGCAGAAGACCGACGAAAGCAGTGACCAGTGTATTCTGTCGGATTTACCAAGTTCAAATAAGTAGCAACTATTTTGGGCATTTTTCTAAATTGATGAATTCCTACCACTTGTCTACAACCCTTTCCGCTTTGATATTTAAAGAAAAATCGGTCACTGTTCATATTTTCTGGTCTTAACGAAACATACTTTCGATAAACATTCGAGTAGATCTGATTAATTACAAATGATCTTG
Source organism: Chrysomela aeneicollis (assembly GCA_029955515.1). Classification (NCBI taxonomy): domain Eukaryota; kingdom Metazoa; phylum Arthropoda; class Insecta; order Coleoptera; family Chrysomelidae; genus Chrysomela; species Chrysomela aeneicollis. Next base: position 15,041,472 of record JARUHQ010000015.1, on the reverse strand, counting down.
GTTTGTTGGTTTTCGAATTAGGTATGCTGATTAAAAGCTTTGATTCTAGGTCTTCTATATCGTGTACAGTCATTCGGACTAACTCATCCATTCTACAGGCCCCAGAAATACCAAATATTACAGCCACCTAAAAAATAAATAAAGGTACATTCTGAATGGAAATTAAAACCTTGTAAATTACCTTAATCATTAAATTTTCTTTATCTGGAGCTTCCTGGATAAATTTTTCAATTTCTTCCTTCGTTAAAATCTTAGATTTCTTTGCCCTATAACCTTGAGCTTGCCGTTTCAATAAAGAACGAAGTTTTGAGTATGTAGATATATCTACATTGTGTTTAATTGCAAGGGTTGACTTCAGCATTGAATAATTGGCCCATAATGTTGAAGATTTCATATTTAAACAAAGGTCTAGGAAGTATGCCATTACAACATTTTCTGAGAAAGAACTCGTATTTTTACTCATGCGATAATCCATAAAACGTCTGTATGCATTTTCGTACTTTTCTCTTGATTTCTTTGGCAATAATTCTAATGAAGCAGTATTCACTGCCTCAACCAGCTCTGGAGGAGTCCCAGGAAAGGAAATTTCATCATCACTTATCATTTTACTTTCTTCGAGAACACCAGCAATTAAATTTATAAGCGTCAAGTTTGACAATTCAACCTCAATACGTTTCCATAGTAGCCCAAGTAATTTTATTAGGAATTTCAAAGCACCATTTATTTGGGAATAAAATTATCGCGTTTTTTTAAAATCAATCAATATCTGTCGAATTTTAAACGATTTGCGGAAAAATAGTATGTTTACCTCGTAGGAAAAGCCACATTCCTGGACTCTGTGTTGCTAAGTCTCGGCTTGCGCCTGGACTTAGCAATCTTCACAGTCGCCCAGTAAACAATGTACTATTTTTTTGGAAAAGTAATGAATTCAGAACAAAAACCAGTGTTTTAAAAAATTAGTCACAGAAATGAAAATTATTCACCATTCTGATAAAAAAATTGTATTATTATCATAAAATCTATTGATTATTCGGTGACTACCAATTTCTAGACTAATCGTTTTCTTCAACGCCTCCATATTTTCAGGTCTATTCATTAACTTCAAACACCCTCCAACAAAGACTTTGATGCCTCTGTCCCTGGAACAAACACCGATCTGAAGGGGCGAATTCAACCACTTAATCTTTGCCGTGTATACTGTTTACTGGAAAAGTTTGCGATTATATCACTAGCCTAATTGAATGTGAAGTCTGAGTTTTTTCTTGGTATCAAATTTGTCGTTTCTGGCAGAGGTGGCTATGAAAAATTCATCCTGGCGGAAGTTGAGTGAAAAGTTTACTTTTGAATTATTAAGTGGATATATGAGGAGAGTGTTCCTTTATTTTCCAGGCAAAAATATAATAGCCCATCAGCCAATTCAGCGCCAAAAAAGAAAATTGACTAATCCGTATATATGAATCACTATTTCATACTTATTGATATCTCTCAGAAATTGTTAACCACGCGGATGGGGAATAAATAATCCCGAAACTCTTCAACCCTTCACCTCATAAAATCTCTTAGCCATTCCTGCGGTTACCGTGGTTTACTAACTCACGAAGAGACGCTTTGAAATATTTGTTCAACAACCCTTATGTATGGGGTTGCTCTAATAGTTCCCCGGTGAAGCATGTTCCTCGAATACTGTTGAGGTTTCTATTTGATACGAGATGACCAGTATGAAAATGGATTCAACATAGTCCATTTCTTTCCATAGTTCTCTATATGTTGATGCGAACTCCTCTTAACATTTTGATGCAAGGGAATAGCCCCAGGGTCATTTAGATTTCTACTTTTTTCAACCAGAAGACTGAATACATTGTCCGAGCTCCCCGAATGAAAAGCTTTCAGTATAGCCACATGGAGAAATTTCTATCCAACGAGCTTTTCTGTCTCCGACTTATTGCCGTATTACCCACCAAATGAAGGCTATTTGTACACCTTTTCTTCTGAGGGGAGAGAAGGCACGTTCTAGGGGTCTTTAGTACATTTTCAATAAGGACTTTTCCGTTGTCCCCTTAATTAAACAGTTCGCTTTTTGTACGAACGAATGAAATACTAATTGGGGCCGTGAAGGCAAACCAATCGAAACCCGAAGATCTGTTGGATCAAATAATAGATGCTGCAGGGTGCATTGCAATTTGCACGCTCATCAGTCTTCAGGACCTGACTGTCTGAAAAACTGCCATGTTGACCACGCCAGGAGAATTTGAAATTTTGACTATGCTCTTAATGCTGCTGCAAGATGAGCAGCCACCTTACTGACTAATACAAGAACTGATTATACGAGAGATTAACCAGGTTGTATATTTCATTGTGAGCATTGAGATGAAACGAATATTGAAGAGAATATCCTGTGACTTGAATTTCTGTTAACAAGATGGCAAACCCTGATATTTTTGGACTCCATGATCAAATACACACACTTATATACGAAATGGCCTTCACTTATTTCTTGACAGCATAACAACTGGGGAAAACACATCGTCAAATCAGCTCGGGCCCTACTTTGAACCCATAAATATAGTTTCCAGAATGAAACCAGAATGGGAACATTGCGTGGATACTGGTAGAACAAGCGAGGCAACTGCTCTGAATTCTTTATAAACTGAAATTCACACCCTTGCTGCTCTCAAGCAGTGCGATGCAAGTAATATCATGAAAGCCGCTGAAGTGTTCAGCATTTAGATGGGCAACTGCAAGGGGGGTCTCAGCATCTCTGCTACACATATTTATCAAACATTCATCACCGACGTAAGTGTTATGAAGTACAGTACCCCATGTGTGCTACTTATTTCTGATGCGTCTTCTCCATAATACATCAGCCTTTTGTTTTATTTCTGTCATCATTTTCACCCGCTGCTTGTTCATTGTCTCCCTCGAATGGTAAATGGTTTATGGTTAAACCGAATCCTCAAAATGTGGAATACCTTTGGGTTTTATGATCTTACGATTGACTACTTATCATCTCATATTCGCCTACGCATATTTGCCGAGAACAAGCTGCACTTTCTTTGCAGTTTCTTATCATAAGGCATTATCAGTTACCTATAACCATGAGAGGGCCATGGGGTTGAATCCACAGGATAGTGTTACAAAATATATCTCCTGATTCCATTTTTGGATAACAGAACTAGCCTTATAAGATGATGTGCCACCCCAAGAGGCTTTGGCCCACTTGTTACCACAAGAAGATTAGACCAAATATTGATGTTACCCGTACTTCTTGCCAGTGAAAGTGGAGTCCATAAAGCCCTTTCATTATGTACCAGCAATCCAAACAGATCAAACAAAACAAAGGGGCGGAAGCGTCACAGATGATAATTGCCATTGCAATAGCTAACTTTTCTCCTCAGTATTGCTCCTGATAAAATCAAATCCAAACAAAACAGGGGTCGGGCAACCCTCAACCAGAGCCGGAATATACGATAATGATTGGCTGCTGAGGAAAGCATTGAAAGTAGTTACGAGCAGAAGATTTCCATCTGATAAGTATATTATCCATTGAAACTATTATTATTATTTTGCTACGAAGTTCGAATGAACATCCTTTTTTGGAATCATAAGCGGCTGGAAGTAATTGATTCTGGATAATAATCGAATGAACGTGAAACTGACAAACTGATTATAGCAATCTCTGACTACATAAATATAGAGTGAGAAAAATAGGAGACTTCACAGGAGAGCTTCCGGAAGATGATTCCATAAAAAATGTTTCTAACGAGAATCAATATGTCAGTCCGGCTCTCTCCGGGACTAATGGTTTGCCATGACACCCTGAGATGTCTCTATCATCCGGAATGATTATTGATGAAAACCTAATGAGAAATGATGAACTCGCAGAGATTTATTGTCGTTTAGATGAGACATTCTGGTTACTGTTACAACATAAATTAGGTGCATGGGACGGGTGCTATTTGTCTTGTCACACATAATTGTTATTCTATTTAACGAAAAATACCTTTCGTAAGTTTGTTTGAGATTCGTGAACAAATCTTTTGGATTTGGAGAAATGTCCTTGTACGATATTTCACAGACGTTTTGAGAGAAATCAAAAATCAATTTGTGAACCATTATTTCCAAATTTCATATTGGTGAAATACCGCATAGGTTCAGGAACACATACAATAAGTTAATGTTGAAACGTTTAGACCTCAGTTGGGTTAGATGGTTCAATTATTTCTCTTCCATCATGAAAGCTTCAACCAGACAATCACCAGTTTTCGAAAAAGTCGCAGGAGCTTGATGGATATGTAGTTATGTACCTTTGGTATGAAAACACAAATACTGAACTGTGGATTAATGTACCTACTTTTATTCCAAACTCACTCTCATATATTTTCCAAAGCTTTATCAACGGTGTTATGCGGTGTAACCTCAGCAAAAATGCACTTGAACCGCATACGGCTGAAATTGCCTGAAATGTTATGCAAATAAAGCGAGGTAAGAGAAAAACGTCTCGGGTTTCCCATGAAAGCCCTTCCATAATCCCTACTTTAGATTCTGCGGGAGGTTCTCTCCAGAATATACTTTCCCTTTTAATCATTTACTTCATGTAAATATGAATAAAGCGGATTAGTTCCGATGAAAAAATATGAATTTTGTTCAGGACTACAGATCATTACATCCTTGTTTATTTTTGATGACCATGACTATATATTATATCAAAAGGTTAAGTTACCTTGAAACTCCACCTAACAAAACTGACATACCTACTCTTAAAACGAATATAAATATACGGTGTGTAAAATTCAAAAGTTGTTATTGGAATATCGCGGATATGAAAAAAGATGCACTGAGAAGAATATAATGCTGAGATGGGGATAACATGCCAAAAGAGGTGTTTCATGAAGTATTACCCTGTGGATCATTTACAAGCAACTTAAAAAGCTAAGTCTCAATGAGATTTCGAGGTTGATTTGCAACTAAGTTGGCGGTTGAAAAAAATCATACTGTATGCAATCATACTATTGCTTCATCAACAACCATCTTTGAAAATGCTTCTTTGGAACATATCTCACTATTTGTCAATGGCCAAAATATCATCACTGAAAGAAGTAACAAAATATCTACCAATCGTCAGAGTTAGCTCTCAAAAGTTGTGAATAACAGAATTAAAAAGCATTTCCTTTCGAGACGAGAATAAGACATTCAAAGAATCGAAAGTATACTTATGTATCTGAAGTGAAAAGACTGCTTAATCTTTTATGAGAGTTTAAAGACCAAAATAATGATTGACGAAACAATGCCCATCGATATTTTCCACCAACTTCAATTAAAAACTTTGAACTCCATCCAGTTGAGCGTGTAAGCCTATAAGAGGGTCGTCTTTGAATTTGAGAGCAAAAGGGAAATATTCCCCTCCTCTAGCGATTTATGGGTGATGATGTCTACAATCTAAAGGAGCAGAATTTCAACATTGTTTTATAAGATAAACATCATTCATGCAAGGAATTATGATTTTATAAATTTCAATTAGGACCGAAAGAGACAAACTCTTCCGTTCTCGATGGTGCTCGAGGATAACTTGTTCTTCAAATTCTCAATTGACCCTTTCCAGAAAAGAAAGTTATCATGGCGGATTTTGACATTTGACAGATTTAGGGAAAAATCTGGGGAAAAACTTGACACTTGACAGTTGAGAAAATGAGTGTTCCATGTCAAAATTGAATTGAAATGGAAACGAATCCAAATTCCAGAATATCGATGAAGATATTACTTAAAATTAAAAGACACAAAGAAAGAGGATATTCTAGAATTTGGATTTGTTCACATTTTATTTCAATTTTGACATATGGAACACTTATGTTGTCAACTGTCAAGTGTCAAATTTTTCCCTAGAGTTTTCCCTAAATCTGTCAAATATCAAAATCCGCCATGATAACTTTCTATTCTGGGAAGGGTCAATTGCCATCATCGGAAATATTCAGTAATAGATTATTGTTCAGTTCTGACTACTTTCTATTGGATTCAAGATGAAATAAATATTAATTACAATCAACCTACCTATTGTTTAAAAGTCTACAATGAATCTGGAGCTGACCTTGATATCTTCAATTCTGGTGTGCCTATAGAAAATGTTCCATGGCATTGTTGAATCTGGATGAGCAAATGAATTGGAATGATTTCGAGAGTTCGTTTTAATTCCGCAGAGCTGTTGACGCACCCTCCCGAACCTTATGAGAAATCGAAAAATACTCGGGAGCAAATTGATCGTTCTTCAATGAACGAATAAAAAACCTCCTCTATCTTATTGACATGATGAAAAATATCTAACGCCCAACATTGGTTCTATTTGCTCTACGCCAAATTGGGGGTAAAAACAAATGAAGAAGAGCTGAAGGTAGGTAGGGACGACTAAAACCAATCAATTGAAATGAAATGGAACTTTGATAAAATCAAGCAGAAGCATAGCAAAACAGAAAAAGTTTATCCACCGATCCAAATGGAAACGTAGTTAGCTTAGATTATACGATATACGATATACATACGATAATTTATGTATGTATGATGGAAAATTTAATAATTGATGATTTTTTATACTCTCGATAAAGTTTTTTATATCCAAATTGATGTCCCCCAGTTGATGTTGCAGTAAAAGGTGAATAAACCGAAGTAGATATCAATGGAGATATAATTTTTTGTTATGTTCTGGTTCTCACGAAAAGGGATATCCTGTAATGTTGAGAGAACATCGTGAGAACCAAGGAAAAGAGGGGAGGAGTTGGTGTTCTTCTTAAATTTCTGGAGATGGTATGCCTCGGGGAACACCTCCCTAGGCAATGAGTTCCAAAGTCTTTGGAAAGGGACGTTCTGTAAGTCTCTAAAGTGACCACGAAGGGGTGTGAAGACTGAACTTGGCGGGTTAATCTCGAAGAGACTGCTAATGTGGGAACGATTGTTGATATTTCAGAAGAGCATCGCCCATAAAAATATCTATAAAATAGAGATAAATCGACAACTTTTCTACGGTGTTCCAGAAAAGTGAGCGAGTTTGTGAGCGAGGCATCAACGACGAGACGATTTGCTCTTTTTTGGACAGAATCCAAAAGTTTCTGGATATGTTTAGGTGCCGCACTCCAAATATGGGAACAGTATTCCAGGACAGGTCGGATCTGTGCCTTAAAGATCATAAGCAGCTGACTGGGAGTGAAATAGCTTTTGGCTCGAAACAGAAATCCATGTTTTTGGGATGCACTTTTGGCAATGGACCTCACGTGATTTTCTCAAGAAAGGTTATTGCTGATAGTAACGCCAAGCATCGAAATGGATGACTTCAATGGTATGATTACTTGGTACTTATGACTGAATTATGTTGAGCACATTAAGATCGGATTTTCTGGAGAAAAGACATGCTTGTGTTTTGTTTGCATTGAATTCTACCAGATTATTAGATCCCCACTCGAGAACTGTTGCTAAGTCCATACTTATTTTGTTAACATTTCTTCCTCGTTCATTTCTGGTTTGACGGGCCAATATAAGAGCCCTGGAAGAGGAAGCGGTATGGAGGGTACTATCATCCGCGAAGCTGTGTATATGAAATGAAGTTGCTTGTGAAGTAGAAATAGTGTTGGTGCTAAAATTGATCCCTGCGGAACACCAGCATTTATGACTAGAGCATCAGATGAAACTCCATCGACCACTACATGGAGATACCTGTTTGAGAGAAAACTAGCAAGCGGAGAACACAGCTGAGGGGGCAAACCATAAGATGGAAGCTTGGCGAGGAGTCCCTATTGCCAAACTCGATCAAATGTCTTGAAAATATTTGATGCCACGGCTAAAGTTTCTCCATATTTTTCAATAGATAGCTGCCATAAATGTGAGACGTAAGCGAGCAGGTCACCAATTGATCTCTGATTACGGAAGCCATATTGCCTATCGTTGGCAATTCCTGAGGGTTCCATATATTTCATGAGCTCGATGTTGATGGCTTACTCCATGACCTTTGAAATAATTGATAGCAGTGCGATAGGTCTGCAGTTGCTACGTATAAGGTATTTTTGCATTTTTTGGTGACTGGTTGGACTCCACTTTTCCAGTTGGACGGAAATACCCTCAAATTGTAAGAGTGGTCGAACATGATCATGTGATAACGTGATAACGAAACACCCTGATATCGATTTTACCCTTTCGAGTTTATCCCAGTACGCCTCTGCACCCTCTGTCATCGGTGTCGTATCAAATGGCGTTCCATTCGTGTTATCGTCAAAGTTTAGTGAAATAATCACTGAATGTTTTATTTATAACTCGATTAAAATGCAAATATTTAGCCAGAGAAACCCATCTAGCATACCCATACACATACAGGAAAGAATCGGTAGAAATCAGTAGAAATACTTTGCTCTATTTAATAAATTGCCCATGAAGTTTTTATTCAACATAGATCGATGGTAATGCTTCTCGATCTTGCGTGAGTTTGTGAACCCTATAAGAAATAAATGAAGTGCAGTATGCACGTGATTTTTAACACTTCTCAAGAAGAATGAAATCCCGGCGTCATGTTCCTAAAATTGTGTAATAGCGACAAGTTCATAATGACGGGCAGTTACGTAACCTCCATGTGAAATGTAGGCGAAGTCGTTGCCACCAAAGCTGTGAGGATTACGATAATTTCATTTCCCAGGGTAATATCAATCTTACCGCCTATTAAATGTGTCCAATCGTGCATTGTCTACCACTATTATATCCACTTTAAACTAACCACCAAATGCTGTTTCCGACTGTATTGCGGTGTGCCTGAAATGCGGGCAGATTCCACCGAAATATCAAACATTTCCCATAAATACCAAGGGGCGTTAGTTGTTGCCCGGTTGGTTATGAAAAAACTGTCCGGGAACATGAAAACCGGCTATTTGGGAACGTACGGTGTGGTATGTGAAAACACGCTTCGTTTTTTAATTCGCGAGTATATTTCGCGAGTTTGTCATTTTTATTACCCCATTTTTCAGTCAGGAATTTAAAGTGACAGTACACAGGATGATCGGTGAAATTTATGATTTCTCACCCGCGGTTCTGCTACTTTAGCTTTTTTAGTGAAATGAAATCTCACTAAAATAAAGTACCAGGACAAAGATAACAAGCCAAAAGGCTTGTGAGCCAAGCAAAGCCAAGGACAGCTTAAGGGTATCACCTCAAAAAGATAGGCAAAACATATAAGCCCCTTTCGTTTGTATGCAAAGTGTAGCACTCTCCTACACCTCGTGTATTTTGCACCGCTTTTGAGCATTCGTTTCGCTAAAATCTACAATCTTACCTTACTACCGTCGTCCAAGCAAAGATTGTCTAAGGAATATCCTGAAGACCATGAAAATACTTGACTAGTCATTAATCCTCAGCATCTTGAATGAAACTCTTTTCATGGGATTCAATTATGAAAATTGCCCCCTTAATAGAATTCTCCTATATATCGAAATCAGTTTCCAATTAAGTATTTTCAATGGTTGCTCAGACATTCTCGGAATATTTTCACTTATAATACCACTACTCACTAATTACTGGAAATTTTCTCGACAACACGAATTTTCTCCAAAATAGTTGTGTTGAAGAAAAAATTTACGGTTTTTAATTGAAGCTAGAGTGGTATTCGGAAATATTATTGAAGTCTGTGCGTCTGTGTTCGACCTCGTTACTCATTGGTCTCAAGCATACAAGTGGTTGTACACACAGTACGGCTGTGTATAAACAGTAAAATAAAAAACAATTTAGACGAGATTGACTGTTTAGGTCTTATTTATATTATATTTACCGTGAGTTCCGTTAATCAAGATGTACAATTCCAATATTTCCAGTGAACAGCACGCCCCTTCCTTAAAGGAAGATAGAAAAATTTCCTGAAATCGTTCTAGTTGCTATGGTAACGATACAAAATATAGGATTTTGATTGGTAGAAAATGTTTGGTGTGAAACTCAACAGTGTCGCTGTGAGAGGATTCAAATTATTCTTGAATGTAGAAATGTTTCTTGACTACCCTCGTACATCCAAGTTTTTCCAATGGTTCCTTAAGTTTCAAGTTATGCCCCTACTTTCATCAGGAGTGAAATTTCCTAAGCACTGCATAATAAACGAGTGAATCTTCCTCTGGAATTGAAGTACTGGTCCAAGGTCATAAATCTACTCGAACTTCAAGCATTTACATAAAGATATACTTATATATTCACTTAGGTTTCTATTTGGTGAACGTTCTAGAGGAGTTTAATTACTAGGAAGATGCAGGCATAACTCATTCTTAGGTTTAGATCTAAGACAGTTTCGAAGATAATTACAGAGGGTTGTTCGGGTTTGCCGCGTGGAGCGGACTTTACGCATTAATGATAATATCATAATGTGTAAGGGTATTTCAAAATGCGTTTTGTATGCACAAAGCATGGTTCCTTTCTCACCAAAAGTTTGTCGTATCAGATAAACGAGGCTAGTTATTGAGAAAGCACCAGAGAAAAAAATTCTGAACCATCAATAATCGGAAAACAACTTTCATATATGGTCATCTTGATTTGAATTTACTTAATCGATCCATTTCCTTTGAAGTTCGACTCACTTGATGTTTTATAATCTATCCAAGCTAAATATTTGCTTTCCTACTCGAAGTCCGGATTTTCCACAAATAGCGATTGGATTTCATCTGAGATGGGGAAGATTTCCGGTATGGAAAACTAATATCGCTTGGGAATTGCGGTGAAGTACTTATAGAGAACGTATAATTTATTGCTGAATCATGTAATACGATCCAGGAAACATCGTATTTCCAGAGGGAATTTCCAACTTCTATTTCTCGATATGCACCTACAGATATATCTTGATATTTAGGAGCGTCTGTGAACAGTAGTATTTTTTATTTCAGATACCCCTCCTTGAAGAGTACAGTTTGCCTGTTGATCATCTAGCCAGAAAACGACCAAATAGCATAGCAGTTGTCAATCCTAATTCTAATATCTTCAAAGAATGGAATCTGTCCAGTCCTAACGAAGAAAAAGTAAGTATACCTACAACAAACCGAATCCATTATCGACGTTCACTCTGAAGTTAACGACAAAGATTTTTCTCTCGATGCTTGGTGGATAGCCTTTAAATCATTACCAAATTCAACCCTGTGTTGGGGGTAGGTATTGAGGTATCAGCCCTATCGAAGGGAGAGAACGTACTCGAAACAATGCGATGCCAAAGCTCCGTTTACCTTGTCGTACATTCGAAGGAATTCTAATTAAGGGTGAGTCACAGGGAGAAGTATCCACCAAGAATTCCACTTCTAAGATACACAATCCTCTGAAGTAGAAGTTGAACAATTAACATTGATTTAACTGTTCGGTATTAGACGCGCTTGCTTTGTCGATGCTGGTCAAGTACAGGCAATAAATATAATTTAACTTGTAAGGGATTCGATTTCTCCCCAGCCCTTCGGTTCTTGCATGTTGAGAAATGCCCAATTTAAATTATTAAGTAAGATGCCGAGACGGCATAGGGATATATCCCTGGAGAATACAATTATATCGAATTCTTTATCCTTATCAGGGTTCAGTTACTGCTATCGAAGTCATGGTTACTAATTATTTCTGTGATATTAGTAGATTAGGTCCTTTTCTTTCTACTTTCAATCCTGCAAAGCGCACTGTGAAATATCTCAAATTTATAAAGACAGTCTCACTTGATGCTGTTCATATCGCAAAATGCTAACCACATATAATTTTGTTGAGAAAAGGATTTCAATAAACTTGTGGATATTTTTAGATCTCCAAAATCTTAGGCTTTCTTGATAGAAATTATGAGCTCAGAGACTCAACCAAATCTCGAAACAGTTATCTACTACAAATATTGTTTCACATTGAATAGAAACGCCCTTATTGCTTTCAAACATCATCACAAAGTCAGGAGTAATCTTAAACTAATGGTATATACTGCCTAAGGGCGCAATCCTTCAAATTCTATATGAATATCCTTATCTGTTCATTGTTTCCCCCTAAACGGAGATGATGATTCCTCTCATTCCCTCATAATTGAAGTTTAATCTTCGACGTGGGCCTGAATGGAATCGATTATCATCCTAAGATTGGCGTGCAATCATAGATAATCAGTAGCGCGTTCTCTAAGCTATGGTTTGAGCTGAGCTGATTCTTCAAGTAGCCTTCAGGTACTGTGATTTATGAGCTATTACGAACCATTACATTATTTTAATGGTGTAAATGACGTGAAAATCTTATGCTCTCTATATTGAATTATAAACAAATCGGTCAAGAATGCTCTATAGCATATTGTTACTTCACGCAAAGAAATTACTAGAATCGAAGTGATTTTTACTGGTTTATACAGTTGATATATAGACAGAAATTCTCTCCAGTGAACACTACTATTGAGTCCAAGTGAATTGAGTCAACTTACTGATCACATTCTGATTTTATTCTGATACTGATTTTATTCAATGAAATGAATTTTATATGATAGATTGAAATGTACATTGAGGAATAGTATATTAGACAATACTGGAAGAGTACTTCTTTCTTGTATCAGATATTGTAATTAATCAATGAACACTGGTAGTTTTTCTATTTTATTAAGTGAAATGAACTTTATAAAATAGATTGAATGTAGTACAATGTAGTACAACATGACAAAAAGTGACAAACGAATCCACATCCTTATTACCGGTAGTGGAATACTCTCAACCGATTTATTGTAATCCCTTCTTCTACTCATTGATGGTATTCATGATTATATAACAAGAAGCAAAAATTCTTCCTGAGCTTCCAATTCCGAAAGCCTCCATGATGAGTCTCTGATCATTTTCAATGAAAAATATAGTGGTAACAGCCATAGCGCCGCTTCACTGATGTTATCCAGTTGATCCGGAGTAGATTATTCCAGGAAAGTTTTGATGTCTCTATTGGTACTATTCTTCAAAATCGTACTGAATTTAGAATAAACAACTATTTTGTTCGTATTTATATCTATAGAATTAAAAAGTCGTTTTTCATAACAAAGTGTGTCCCATCAGGTTAGGTTTATAAGCAGCAAATTTATTCAGTATCCCATCGATGCTTTCATCTTTCGTAGCCATAACCCTTCCTCGAAATGTATTATAGGTATTCCATTTTTGTGATTATAATAATAATTATGAAGAATCCCTCTAGCAACCTGAACCATTTTCTAATTTGTGCGTAATCCTCAAATGTTCAAATGTCCTTTGAATGAAGCAAATACCGCTGAACAACAATTATGATGGCACACTAGCTGTGAAAAAGAGTTACTATCTCGAACAGAATCCATGAATAACTGAGGAGAAAAGGCAACCTACAGGGGGAAAATCGACCATTTGAAAATTTGTTGTTCAATTTAGTATTCATCAATGAACAGCATTATGAATAGTTTATAACATTGCTTCGGAAGAGTAAGTGCTCAATTTCAGTTCTGAGGTGAATTTACTTTGCAAATCATGTATTTTGAATGTGTATAAAAATGTAAACTGTCGATATAGTCATTCAGTTTCATTTGGATCAGTTCACTTTATCATTTTCTGAGATTGATTTCACTAATATGATAGTAAATATTTCTGAATACATTGCAAATACTGCTGACAGTGATTTTCAATATTTTCTCAGACAGATTTTACCAGAGTTTTCAAGTTAAATTCACAATTAGGAATAGTGATTAAATTTCCTGCGATTTTTTGTAAGTAAATTAATGAAGATTACTTCGAGGTATAGTACTATCTACTTTGAATGAAATGTAATTTTAAGACTGGTATATATTCCTAATGGTATATTGAGGGAAACTTTTTTCGCAGTTGGGATGACTAGGAAATTTTTACTAGCCGGAACTGTGATTCATCAGATGGATATTTCTTAGCGTATATTTACGAAAACTTATTCGTTTTTGGAGATTTTGTGATTGAAGAGTGCCCTGTACAAAGCGGAAGTAGAGAATCGGTAATGGCCACCTCATAATATTGCCTAACAAATATTCCCATGTTAATTCACCGTTCACAGCCAACCGCGAATGAAAATTCAATTATTGTTCCTGGGTTTCTTTGATGTCTCGCTTTTAATTAAAACCCATAATTATTGTAGTATGCGTATGCTCATCAACCATGTATTGCTTTCGAAAACATTGTGCGTATCGAGAGCAAAAATGAAATTTTCATGCATATTTAATATTTAGCAGAAGAAATACATGAATAGAATGAAGAAAAACTTTTGTCTAGAATGGGATTTGAACACAGGACTGTTCTCGTATCGGGTACAGGGTGGGCAAATTTCGATGTTCGTATCTCATAACTCGGTAACTATAAGAGATACAAAAAAATTGAGGTCGCATCATATATCTCTTTTTTCGAAAAGAATTCACTGACGTTATAAAAAATTCACACATGTAAATAATGGTTGTAAAGTTACGAGATAACAGAAGTCTCGAGAAATTTGAAAAAAATAGGTGTTATTTCGAGTTATCGCCTTGAGTTGTATTTGTGGTAATCATAGTTGGCTATGGTTTGGTTGGAACGGATTTTTTTACCTTTCTTGTTGGGTCGCTTTACTTGTACCTAAGTCTTGAATAGCGAGAATTGTATTTAAACATTGCGTTCTTATTTTTATCATCATGTATTATCAATTGCCTCATTTAATCGTGAAAATGATGATGTCGTACAAAAATTACGAGAAATATGATATGTTAGACAGCTTTTTCAATCGCTATCCAGAAATAAGTCCACACACCGCGAAGAGAGAAAAATATTTCATATCACATATTTTTCTGATATTGATGATCGAGTATCGAATTCCATGGATTCATAATGAAATCACCATAGTTAGTTGAATTAATTATTCCAAGAGAATTGAATTCGTTTGTTTTATAGTTAATCATGTATAACCACACTTCCAAATCATCAAACAAAATGTCAAACAATTTCTGAAATGGAAATTATTTGAGATGACTGCCCTACTTCCAAAGGGTGACGACTGAATGGATAATAACCGAATTTCATCGGGTCTAATAAAACGACAGAATTTTGGAACCAAACCCACCCTTTATAGATCCCTGGGGAAAGTCGGCCGCTTAATAAAAGCTATAGGCCTTCACAGTTGCTGAATAATTCGTTAAGTATTCATGCCTGAAAGATATTTCATTATAAAAAAGAGATATATTCGTTCCTTGGAGAATTGTGTGGAAAAGATTCATTGATTGATTGAATAATTTTATCATACCAAAAGGAGCAACAGAAAGTAAGGTGAAGAAATACTAATTTTTGATTCTTCAAGTGTCAAACCATGTATTTTTTCATGGGATGAACTAAAAACTAGAGGGAATGTGAAAGCATCATTCAGTTGGTGAAAAAAATGGTCCACAACCATCTTGGGATTGATATTTCAATTTTCATGTTAATTCACTTCATAAAAGAATACCTACCTTAGAAAAATCACTTAATTTAATTGAATACTAACATATACTTATATTCCGATCCCCTTTTCTGAAATTCCCCATTAAGGAGTCAGAACTGGAAATATTAATGATGAAAACTTTTTTCAGATTGAGGTTTTAGCAGCTTACTCAACGCCACGTGACTCAACACAACACTTGATTCTTATCCCTGCAGAGGACGACCAAAAATGTTTAACCAGTCCTGACAAAGAATATTCCCAACCATATACAACAGGTAAGAATTTCGACATTATTATTTTTAGGGTAAATATCAAAAATGCTATATTTCTCTACCGAAACCGTAGTATTTTGCATATATTTAGGAACTATTACGAATTGTAAACTAAAAATAAGGACAGAAAATCGAAAATCAATCTGAATAACCCTGTACACATTTTCTTTCATACTTCTGACAAACACAACAGGATATGACATCACTTTCGATATAACGACGTGGTAATCATATATATCATCACAATAAGCAATAAACATTATATTTGTTGTTTATGATATAGGGTGACCATTTGTGCTCCCCATATTATAGATGCATTTCAAGTTTGCTGAGCTATGAATTTGTCGTGATTATTTTCAACAGTATAAATAAACATCATGTGAAGCATAACAGAAAGCCCCGACAGAGTCGAGAGACCAAAATTCTATAACAGGAATATGACTTATTCAATCAATAAATCGTTGAAACGAACGAAGATATAATGTTATAATGAATATTTTTTCATAGCAGGTATCTACTTCTTTATGAGTTTATAGTGGACACAATTTATCCTAAAAATACATCTTCTGGGTGGGTTTTCAAATTCAATTTGTCTATTTCTGATGGCTTATCAAAGTCGAGAAAATCAACTTTCCAGACACCCTCCCAACTCACGATTCTGTAACGCTCAAACTCATGAGCTGCTGGGGATTTATATTGTTCCTTATTTTCAACGAAACGCAAACGCAATTACGTTTCATCAAATCGGAATCTCAGCATCCCCCCCGAGTATTGAAAGCCCTCGAAAAAATTCGAATATTACCCCATAATTCGAGACGTTATGGAACCCTGCTTTTCGACAAGTTTCAAAGTTATTATGCCTCGAAGTGCTTCAGAGAAGAACTTGCGAATTTCGTTCAAATTGAGTGAACAACTATTCCCAAGTTGATATGCAAATTCGAGATGAGGATAGTAGAGGTCAAATGGAATTGTCTTCGAGACTAGACAACTTTTTCCCTCCGAATTGATATATGCAAGTTAGGTATTTGTGTATGAATTATTATGTTGGATTGATTCCAAACGTTTTTCAGAGAATGCTATCATTGGGGATGGCTGTCCATTCTCTTATAAAAAAGGTACATGTACTGAAAATTATCTTCTTTCATCAACTGTTTTTCTGCCAGCATTTGAATCTATATTAAAATCCTTATCTCGACAAAATATATAGAATCTACTGATGTGTTATTTGTTTCACTTTGTGCCTGCATAAGATTTTGACTACCAAACCAATCGTACTCATCTACTATGAGTTATCCCATTCTGGCCCAGTCTATATAGTCACGAAAAAACACATCATCATCAAGTGTTATTGCCACGTCACTGGAAATGTTGTTCCCAGAAGATATCCTGTTGAAGGGCTAGACGTTCGTTACCTTTCCTCTGATTACTGCACTTCCTTCACACTTCTTTTCTATATAACGTCTTCCTTAATCGCCACGACAAAAACGATCCCCGTAGTATGCTTCTAACATCAATTACGACAGTTTTTTTATAGCAACATAATGAGCGACAGTCACACACATGATATTCGACGAAAAATAACATGGCGGAAAAACCTCGGTGAAAAATGCGACTCCTGTTTTGTCTCGGCCTGATGGATCGTTTCTGATAATGACGCCCTCGGCAAATATATCGTACTTCCCTTACATCATAACGCCAGTTCAGTCAATTCACAACGTTGCCAGAAAGGCTCTCGAGACCTGCCGAACTTCTCTCTACTAGAATGGTTTCTTCTTCGGCAAAATTTTCTGTTGCCTATAAGCTTCAAACTTGCGAGGAAAATTACAATACCCATATCTTCTCGATGAACTACTCTCTACAACAAAATTTGAACTTAGAGAGCCACCGGAGATGTACCAAAAAAAAACAAGAAACTTTCTTCTGAAGTGGTTGGCAACACTGTGCATGGTGCATGCATATAACCTAAGTGAAAATCCCAAGGGGTAGTCCCTTGATCATTAGAGAGGGCCTCAATTACGAAAGCTGTTTTGTAATAAACTGAATTGTAAATGGTGCCTTGAAATAGGAGGGATTTTTAGGCACTCACCATCTGTTAGGGCTAATTTTATTCGAGATACTTTTTGAAATAAATTGAATGGAGAAGTTCCTTTTGCGTAAGCATAAAAGAAATTTTCGGGAACTAACTCCGGGAGTATTGTGCCTATGACTGAATGGAATATACCCGCAAAATTGTTATTCGTTGGTTGAAAATATATTGAAATCAATCTACAGGGTGTTCGCGAATTGTTGTCCCAAATGGTATGGGTTCCAAAACAACATGCGATCAGAATGAGGATGATCAATTCATTATCACTCGCGAATATGGCGGAGTCACAGCTCCAAATGGTTTTCTGTGCTTGATTTATCTTCTTTTTTGGTCGCGCCTGTATCTCTGCGTACTCCTCTGGCTTCGTGCCATCGTCGCCACTTGTCTTGTGCAGTCAAAAACAAAGATCCCGAAGTTTTAAAAAGTTTAATGGCATATTTTAATGCTGGGAGAACTTCTTTGTGTACCTGATAAGTCATAACTTTCAGCAACTGTGGGAGGGAAGAAGACTTCTTTGAAATTCAAATATAATGAATTCATGGGGTTATAACAGTAATAACTGGAGAAATGAAGGAGACGAATGATGAATAACTTCGATTTCTGATGACAATGACTCATCAACGACTTACCTTCCACCATTCTGATTCGGAATTACTTTGGGGTGGAAGTGACTAATGAGGTTTTGGAACGCTTTGAATAACGAATTTTCATTTCTTTTCCGGTATTCAAATTATAGCAACAGATGCAGTTTGAATAGCTTGGTCTATTCTTATAGTTTTTCTCAATCTTATAGGAGTTATGATTTTCTGTTCAACTTCACAAAAATGAGTCAAATTCGGAGAATCGTGATCTCATTTGGTTTTTCTTCGATAGTTTTTGTTTTCTGCAGATCGAATACAACTCATTACAAAACCTTGAGGTAGCAGAAAATTACCTCAAAAAATTTACGTACGCCTGAAATCGATACCATCAGTCGGTAACAGTGATCTTATGGAGAAAAAACTTTTTTCCAACAGGAACATGACACCATTTTCAATTAAAAATGCTTGGTCTTCCTATGATTGAGTTTACATTGTAGTGATCTCAACTAATATTAGATTTCCACGAATTCATTCCAGGCCTCGATTCAATTCAATGTGTGAGATGGGTAAAAACAATCGAAAATTGGAGAATCCCCGTCCAGAGAATACATTGAATTGCGCTATTTCATCCACTGTGTATGCTAACGAATCGGTGTAAACATCTCTGTTATGTATATCTTATGAGGTGACAAATTTCTTCGGAGGACTTCTGAAGGCTCAGAGCTACGCTATCTTCCTCACATGCTAATTTGAATTTCAGATTATTCTGTACGAATTTTCTGCCGAAAGAATGATATGCATTGGGATTCAACGGGAATCACAAGAAAGGAAATGAATAAGAAATATAGGAGGCAGACCTCCTAATCCCTTATCTGTACGAAAACATTCTCTTTTATAAAAATAAATATACTGTCGACCCTGATGGTATCCGCGAGGGTAAAAAATCACCTATCTACCGCCATATTTCATAGATATCAGAGTAACAGCGAGTGCCGTGGGTTTTTAATTTGCTGGAACCAAAATTGTGCGATTTTTCGTATCTCGGTTATTCGAGAACATACGGTATTCAGTTAAAACATTCATTTGAGCATTTTCTGAGGTCTTCACAAATGAACAACAGAAACAAATATTCACTGAACAAAGAGGAGTTCAAACAAAATGTTTGGTGCGGCATAAAAAGGTATTTGAATCAAAAATTTAATTATTTTCCAGGAAATCAATCAATTGGAATATCTTGGGTGTCATTTTTTCTGAATCCAGCAGGCGTCTGTCGGGCATTTTTCTGCATGACATTTTCTGTCAACAGTCGCCTTATTCTGTAAGAGTTCCGACCTGAAGAATTATTGTCGAGCGTTTTGAGTGAACGGGCGTTTAATCAAAATTTCAGCTGATTACGGGGATTAGAGTGTTGGAAATTGGGGAGGAACAAGTGGAGCTCGTCTAATTTTCCTACAAGAGGGTGCGAAGATGGATATACATATTTCCTGGGAAATGTTGAATTGAATACGTACCTATATCCGTGTTTTATGGTCCCGAAAGATAAGCGGCATTTAAAAGTTCACTTGTACCTCGGATTAAAGGCTCAGAATAAAAAACGATGTATTTTTCGGTGAAAAGAACAACTGCCATGTCCTCATTGGTTGTATGAATGATTACCAAAACTAAAATATGTGCAATATTATCATTGCTTGTCAGGTCTATTAAAGGCGGTGAATCAATTTCAATAGTTATTGGGGTGTATTCATTAATGACATCTTAGAATCTGTCTCAGGAGCTGTAACCTCTTCAACATTTCAAAACTAACCGTGTTTATTTGATCTTGTTATTTCTTCACTTAAATTGAAGAAACTGTAGTATTCATTTCTCAAGTCCCCACCAATTGTTGAGCGTAATAAGTATGCCCATAATAGATTAAGGAAACTTGCTAGCTGACCTCGAAGGGTCCAAATTGCCAAAGTTTGACACAATCCTCCAAGGACAGGTCCCCTGTTTAGGTAGGAGAAACGAGTCATGAGACTATAGTCGATTAAATGACGGAAATGGCGTGCATGCTAATGAATTTCACGGGTATCTCCATAGATTCCCCAAATAAATTGATACTCAAGGGGCTAAAATATCAACTCACCAGACCATACAATTAGGAATTCAATCATAAGTCTTATGGGTCTCCAGTACATGAAAGACGTTGGGACTTTACCTAAGATTTGCACCTTCTTCAAAAGCACTTTTAGTTCGGATTGTATGTTGTTAGTCTTGAATATATGTGATGAAAATTTTTGTCATTCTATGTGTCTTGGTTGTATTCATTTATATGAACTTTTTAGGTATATATATTTATTTATCTTTCAATTTTATATTTTTATATTTTTTATATGTCCTTTGACCACTCCCTCATTTAAATCAAGAACAATAAACCTCCTAGTTCGCTAGCTAGTGCTACAGATAAATATATGTCAAACGATTCAATATTATTTCGCATGATAATGGATCTTGCGCCCATATTTTCAAATCAGCAATTGAAATTCACCGTGTACCTTGATCTTCCATTAAGAGTTGCCATTTCAATAATAAAATAGATTGCCGCCGGCTCAGTAGCCTATATCACCCCTTGACCACAACGTTAAATTGTTATTTCCAACCCCTTTCGTTTTAATCACATTCAAACCCCTTCGAATGCATCCCCAGCGAATCATCAGATATTACAGAATGGTCCGAAACAACGATGGATATCCAGAAGAATTGAAAACGACAACACAACAAAATTTTTTGAAACCATCAGCGTCAAGATGGTGCAGTGACCAAGATATACACTGTGTCCAAGATATAAGAATGAACAGCATGGGGATATCGGAAACGGGGTCGATTAAATTAGAGAAAAGTAGCACATTTATTTGCCTAATAATATGACATTTAGAAACTTTTAATATTCCAAGTGGTTTCGGAGATATCCGAGAAATACCGAAATTTGAGAATTTCGTTTTTATTTTCTCCTAGCTTTATTTTCAAAGGAAATGTAAAACAAATAGCACTTCGCCATGGCCACTCTTTATGGACTACACGATAACATAAGCAGAATTTTTCTGCGACGTTTCGTCCTTTAGAAAACATCATCAACTTTGTATTTTTATATGGGCCGAAACTACAGTATACCCTGTATACTACTCCATTTTTCATTGTTGATACAGCAATGTATCACACAATATGATTTCGGAACCATTTCTCGCGCAAAATGTGATTTTGTAATTACTTGATTAGTTTTTCTTCAATTTTAGATAGTAGGCGTCTAAATATTGACTTACCAGGTTGTCGCCTCTCTGGATACTCATTAGAGTACGCACGTTCAGCATCAACACAATTTCTTTGGCACAAAATGTAACATGACAACATATCAAATTTTTCAGTATTCGAAAAGCTGCAGTTTTCCATTTTTAACACAAATTAGGTAGGTAACGAGATGTAAGAGTAGGAACGGTAATTTCTACCAAACTACAGTATTATTATGACAACAGAACATAATGTGGTCATTTTTTCCAGCGCCTACTATCTAAAATTGAAGAAAAACAGATTGAGTAATCACAAAATTACATTTTGCGCGAGAAATGGTTCCGAAATCATATTGTGTGATACATTGCTGTATTCACAAATCGGAGTCGCATACTTTAGTTTCGGCTCATATAAAAATACAAAGTTGATGATGTTTTCTAAAAGACGAAACGTCGCAGAAAAATTCTGCTTATGTTATCGTGTAGTCCTTAAAAAGTGGCCATGGCGAAGTGCTAATTGTTTTACATTTCCTCTGAAAATAAAGCTAGGAGAAAATAAAAACGAAATTCTCAAATTTCGGTTTTTCGCGGATATCTCCGAAACTACTCGGAATATTGAAACTTTCTAAATGGCATATTATTAGGCACATAAATGCGCTACTTTTCTCTAATTTATATAATCGACCCTGTATCACTTACCGTTTCCGATATCCCCATGCTGTTCATTCTTATCTTGGACACAGTGTATATGAACTGGTTGTTCTCAAATCGTATTTTATGATTCACAGTACATAATCAAAAACAATTTCAAAACATAATACAAAAAATAGAATATTTTATTGAAGGAAACATCGTCCAATGAATGGAAACCACTAATGAGGGTACAAATTTTCATCTTCTTAAATTGATATTATGAAAGGCATACAGTAGTTCTGGTACTACATTCGCTTGTGTTGGCCAAAGTTTCTGACAGTACACGAGAATGAGGCGGTAAACAGTAGTGCTATTCAGCAGCATGATATCTCCCAAGTAATGATATGTGCGAAGACTAATAATTACAGTCCCCAATCAATCAATCCTGAACCTTTCAGGATTACGAATTTTCCGAGTTTCCACGGACCATTTCGCTCAGAGAGACGCATTATCTGACTGAAATTTAATTAGAACTTAATGATGATAGGGAGTGAGCAATATCACACACATGCTGCGGTAAGGGTGGTCAACCATATGAATTATTGCGTCCAGGAAACACTGATAACCAGAACTATAGTCGAGGCTACATGCTTCGTTCTAAGTCATTATGATAACATTCAACTGTCACTAATCTAATGAACTTTTGTCAAGATATAGCATCTGCTATAGACCAATGCAAGCAGGTAGATGCCATCTATACAGACTTGGCAGAGGCTTTCAATAAAGTCAACCACAAAATATTACTCAATAGACTAAAGAAATTTTCAATAAATGAAAATCTAATATCATTTGTAGAATCAGACAGATCCCAATTTTTACAATTCAATAAACATCGATCAGAGAACTTTCCTGCACTATCGTACCACAGGGATCTATTTTCGGCCCACTACTTTTCATTCTATATTTGTGAATGACATTTGAGATTTTATTACAAGATCTAATACCTTACTGTATGCCGACGATTTAAAGCTATATAATATAATTAATGATCAAAATGACAAAATTTTACTACAACAAGACCTTGACGAATTCATCTCGTTCTGCAAGTTGAATGATCTCTCACTGAATGAGAATAAATGCAAGTTTCTTTTTTTCACCCTCAAAATTAATTTAATCAATACAGAGTATACTGGGTGAATGAAACCAGACTAGAAAAGTAACATGAATTCAAAGATCTGATGAGCGTAGTTTTTTAACAAAATTTTTGTTTCACCACTCACCTTAAGAATATCGTAAAGGAAAGTTACAGAAAGTTAAGTTTTGTGCTGAGAAACTATATTCTTTCGATTGGAAAACCAGAATACTTCTATGCAATGCTTTTGTAAGACCTGAAGAGATATCAATGATGTGCCGAAGAGATATCAATGATGTGCTGTTTGTATCAGACATAATTTGTTATAAACTCAATGTACCTTATTTACTGAATGCAATAAGCATGTATGTACCTGAAGTAAGACTTTCACCTTTTGAAAAATGCCAAATTATTATATAAACCACTGTAATATAGATATTTTCATTTAAAGTAGTAGTGAATTTGAAGGCTGTTTCCCATCTCTTTAATATTCTCAGACTCAATAGTTATAGGCTTCAAGGTTGTTGTGAGTGTCCTGTTTTTATTTTAAGGAACTTGAGTGTGTAGTGTTTTTGAGTATTTACTGTATATGAACTGTCTGTCTGTAATTGGGCCTATAGGCCTGTTGATTTGTCAGTACAAATAAAGTAATTATCAAGACATCAATGAGTTCGAGTAAATGAAGACAAGTCAATTTCTGTATTCCGTATTTCTGTTGTATTAAATATAAAGTTTCCAGACTGACTTCGATACTAATAATAAGGGCGTTTCACGGTTTCATCACAAGTGGAAATCTTCAAATTTTCCTAACATATGATGTGGCAATCATCTTGTTCACGGGCGAGCAATTCCAGATTCAGCCAGCCTTGATGTGAAGCTTGTTTATATTGCGAAAGTTGATAAGAGGACCAATAGTCTTTATGTTCCGAGTTCTTTTTGTGATTGCTGAACGTGATCCTATCTGAAAGTCCCTGATGAATTGTCAGAGCGCGATTGTCGTATGTATTTTATGTCTCACGTGTTTGCTGATGGATGATGGGTTGGACACATAATATTTTATTCCCAGGAAGATGTCTGTATATACAGGGCGGTGTCGATACGTATGTAACTTAGTGGTATTCGTTTTTTGGAAAGTTGTATTTATGGGTTTTATAATTATTTTCCGTATCGTCCGGCAATACTAAAATAATACCTCGACTTCGTTATTTCAAATAGACAGTACAATTTTTTATTGAATTTTCGAAATCTATTTCAATAAAATATCCTGGAGTTTGTTTTTCAAGTTATTCGAGATTTTAAGCACATAAAAACTGATTTTCCGAATTTCAAGCCAATATATCTTCAGTGTCTAGACATATATGAGACCTATAACTACTTAAATCTTCAGGTACAGTCGAAAAAATCATAAAAGGTAGGTTTCAAGCGAGTTTTAGAGTGAATGGGTAAATTCGGTCCTCAACTGCGAAATATCATACAAGGTAGAAACTCAAAATTAATAAAATTCGAGGAAAAAAATGAGGGTATACATATACTTCATATCCACATTTCCATATCTAAGATGAGCAGTTTTTGTAGAAAAACTTGAATACACCGTAATGGTCCTGTCCCTGTTTGGGCAGTGTATTTCTTTATGGATGAATCATTCTTTCCTTATAGCTTTGTTTCGAAATCCATCTATTATCATTGCTGTCATAAAAATAAGCTCCTTGGTTCTGAACGCCACAAATTTGGCTCGAATTCAGTTTCTCATGCTTACAAAATATGACAATAAGGCAGCTAGGTTACCACGTATTTCTTTCAGAAGCAATTCAGTCGTCAAGACGAATAACAATATTTCTCTACTCTTATTCAAGTTCCAACTCGAACTTTATTGCTTGCTCGAATGACGAATATCCCCTCCGATTCCACATTGACTTCTAATCATATTTCCCTTTCCATATGTTCCTCTGGCAGGAAAATTTCGTGCTATTACAGAATAAGAAGGAAATCACTTAGACAGAAGTCTCTAAATATAATTGGGGCATAACTGGAAGGGAATTTAATATAAAAGACCCTGGAAGCACAAACGAACTTGAGGGGGACGTGAGAAAAGGCACATTATGCAAATCAAATCACCGAAAATAATCTTGCAATTAGTATGAGTTGTAGGTAGGTACATCCAGAGACGGGCATATTTTGTTCTTAATGTTTCACTGAACGATATGTAAAAATACAACACATCTTTTGGTGCACGGCTGCATTGAGTAAAAATGAACTTCGTGAATTATATTCAGAGCGAATAAACTTGTAATTAACTTGGAAGAAACATTGAATTAATGGAAACAAATACCCAATTTCGTTCACAAATTTCTTAGGCTTTATCATTGTCGAAAAATTAGGTAGAATGACTTCTCATCAAATGAGTTTATTTATGTTATTTATATTTGAAAAGTAGCTCGTATCACCAAGGAATTTTGATTTGAAGTTCTGGTTCTCACGAAAAGGGATATCCTGTAATGTTCAGAGAACATCGTGAGAACCAAGGAAAAGAAGGTAGGAGTTGGTGTTCTTCTTAAATTTATGGAGATGATATGCCTCGGGAAACACTTCCCTAGGCAATGAGTTTCAAAGTCTCGATGTTCGTTGGATGAACGAGTCTTTGGAAAGGTACGTTCTGCAGGTCTCTAAAGTGACCACGAAGGGGTGTGAAGACTGAACTTGACTGGTTAATCTCGAAGAGACTGCTAATGGAGGAATGATTGTTGATATTTCAGAAGAGCATCGCCCATAAAAATATCTATAAAATTGAGATAAATCGCCAACTTTTCTACGGTGTTCCAGAGCGAGTTTGTAAGCGAGGCATCACCGATGAGACATAACCTATGATATTCACTATGATAGGAATTATTCTGGAACTATGTGCTATACTATTATTTAATTTCTGAAGATGTTGATGGCAGCAGGTGACATCATGCTACTAAAGAGTAGGTACGGCTTGCATCACATATGTTTTCATTTTTTACATTTGAAATAATGCACCAACCACGCACCAACTTATATTTCTCGGTTGTTGTCAATATGCAGTCATGTATTCCTGGTTGTGTGATTGCCGAGATTACCCACTGGAGACAATAACGCATACAAGGTGACATTTGAAATAACTTGCATATTCGTGAAATTCGAGTAGGTATATAATAATGATGAATTTGCGGGTTTCTCAATAGTTTTATGCAGTCCAATAATGGTCACCAATGAAAAATCCTTTCTCGCTCATTCTCCAACAAAACACAAAACATATGTCGTACCTACCAGCGAGCCATTCTTTTGTTCCAGAAGAGTCATCGGGTCCAATTTCCGACGACGAATTCGCCTTCTGCGACCCCCTGCCTAGCGCGCCCCCCCAAGTGCTCGACTTAAACTCCCCAGACAGCATCAACGAAGGTGTCATTCCATCCCTCAATCTCCTCTCTCCAAACAAAACCGAAACCAGCGGGAAGCGCCACCCCTCTCCGTATTATTACGGTGATCTCTACAAATACAAAACAACCGACAATTCGGCCGCTAACAAACTGCCCATTATCGAAAACGAAGAAAATCAAACGACGAAACCAGAGAGCGAGATAGAATCAAAAAATAATAACACAAATAGGAGAACCAGAAGCAATAAGAAGTTCCGGAAGAGCTCCAGCCTTGATAACCCGTATGAGGGCAGAGGAAAGGCTCTAAAGTCTAGGGCTGCTGCGAAGTACAAGAAGAGTTCCAGTGTTGATACGCAGACCACTGATTCAAAGTAAGTCTTCATACGTCATAATGTACACAGTGGAAAACTGTCAGTCCAGCTGTAGTGGTGGAACGTTCTTCAAGCAGTTATGGCGTGACATTATTACCGCGAAATGATCGGAAACTAGGGCATGTTGAAAGAAAAAAGAGTCTAATCCAATTGAAAATATCGAACACATCAGTTTGAATTCGAACACCTGGTAGAACACGAGCAAAAAACAACTAACTTCCTGGCTGTTTCTTTCTCCTTAAGACGCGACAAAGTTAACATCGAAACAGGCACGCTCAACAACCAACAGACCGGTTTCGGGCTTATTGGTCCTTCTCAGTGCAGGGTAGTCAACCGAGTAGAGACCTAGGGGTATCCACATAACAAGAGAAACTTGGAATTAGCGACACAATGCGGCGAAAGAAAGAAACACTCCATGTCACAGTGGCTGATTGTGGATGATGAATTGGATTAAACTCATTTTTCGTCCAACTCATGGTTTTTCACTTTAAAGCGGTGTGTTATCTCTGTTTTTCTGTTTCCAGGGACGCACCAAATGGCACCCCGATGCCTCCGAATCCAGTAATTGTCACCGGCTATGACGGATATGGACTAGACGACATGACCCGCCAACGGCATGTGTACGAGACGGCCTTCGATTGTCGCATCAGCAAGTCCGACGATGATCTAGACCAGATCGACAGGGTGAGCAATCACCCTGTGCTGGTGCACGTCAACAATGCCTGGGAGAGCTACCTCGGCTCAGCGTCTTCAGCCGACAGCAACAGGCTGAACACAAGAGGCAGCAGGCAGTCCAAGCAGGAAGAGGTCAATTCCGTGCTTGCGTCGCTGTCGCAGGATATGCAGGTGAGCGAGAATCCCCAACGATAACCCCAGCAGGTGCAGAGTGTTGGTTTCCCCAACAATATCGATATTTACAATAAGAGTTCGGATTATAAGGGTACATTCGTGTGATTTGTTCAGATCTTTAGATCCAGGAGATCGGGCATATCGGAATTCTTGCCGAGGTTGACCATTAATGGCAGGGGTCGCAGGAAGTACGAGTTGATAAGCAGGAAATCTGGCAATTAATTCATGCTTCGGGATGGTTGATTATGTTATCCTGCTAAACGGAAATATGTAATAACGGCACCTTTCGACCCTCCCATTCGGAATGCTTCGCAATCAGTATTAGCTGGGGCAAAACACTTATCTCTCATGAAACAATAATATGGCCGGTAATGAAGTTGAGAATATTTCTCTATACATGATTCGTTTCGGTTCATTCCGGCAATAAGTTTTTTTTTTGTGAAATGAAAACATCATTGGACAAGGTAGAGTTACCCCAAAAACATATACCGTATCGCAAAGTTGATGCTGCCAAATTATGATATAGCATAAGTAGCTGTTTTTGTAGCAGTACTGGTTTAACAGTCCTGAACATATAACACAATGAATTTATTTTATTGGGTTAAATCATATCTGAAAGATAGACATCAAGTCGTCAGGATAAAAGATGAAAGAACTGGTCAAGATATACAATCACTAGCAATGGACAGCTCCATGGGGGTTCCTCAGGGTAGTAACCTTGCTCCTTTGTTATTTATAATTTTCATGAATGATTTCTCTAAATTGTCGACCCCAGAAATCAATATTATCAACTATGCCGACGATAGCTCTATTCTATTAACTGCAAAAAATTATCCAAACATTTGTGAAAAGGGAAACAACATTACATCATGTGCAGAAAAATGGTTCAACAACAGTAGGTTAGTGCTAAACCCTGAGAAAACAAATGCAATACTCTTCAAAATAAATAAAAGTCTAGAAACCCCACAGAAAATAAATCTCAATGGACATGATATACCTTTCTCAATCTCAATTAAATGCTTAGGTATAATATTGGATGAAACTCTGAAATATGACCATCATATAGACTTTTTATCAAAGAAGCTCAGTACAGCATGCTATGGCTTGAGAGTGCTAACTTCAAACTGCAACACGAGCATATCAAAATCATTTTACTATGCGAATTTTTATTCCCGCGCCAGATATGGTATAATATTATGGGGCGGCACTACAGAAGCACACAGGGTATTCAAAATACAAAAACGAGCCATCCGCATCATGAATCAATTGGGATATTTTGAATCATGTAGGGGCCACTTTAAAAACATGAAACTATTAACTATTCCAGCACTATATGTTTATGAATGTATAAAGTTCATCTTCAAACACAAAAGTTACTTTGATCGATATAAGACATCAGGAGCATACAACACACGACAAATAAACAACTACAATACACCTACTCATCATCTGTCTAAGATCGAACAGAGTGCCCTTCTCGCTGCCATTTACTTTTTCAACCATCTTCCAGAACCGATAAAAATTGAGAATAATTTCAATAAAATCAAAAGATGGCTATTAGATTCTCTCATCGACTTGGAGTTATATGAACTCGGAAACTATTTAAGACATACCTTTTAGCTTCATATCATTATCGAAATATTTCTCAGCAATATATATTAGCAAAATTTTCTGTCTGACTGGCTTATGATTGTTTCATTTCATATAGTGCAATAAAATTATTATTAATATTATTATTATTATTATTATTATTATTATTATTATTATTATTTATGACGCCTTCACAATGTCGTTTCCAATCAAGGTTCTCATCTATAGTAATTTCGAAGGCTACTTTTCGACCGTTTGTAAAAAAATGATTTTTCGTTGCAGAACATGCACCTGCTGGGCGCAGACGAGCCCACCCCGGCCCCCTCCAGTGCTGCCCCCCTGCGCCGCTACACCCCCTCGCCCCCCTCGACAGCGCCGCTGCCGGCGAAGTTCCGCGGCAAGGAGCTCACGATGAACAGCATCCGCAGCGCGCCCAACTTGCCTTCGCGCCCCAAGGGGCGCCTCAAGGACCTCCACCTGCCTGTGAAGTCACTCAGGGGCAGGTCGCCGGCTGTCGCAGCCGATGTTCAGAGAGAGATCCCCAGGTGAATATAATACAATACACAGAGTGTCCGCCATTGAGTTGGCTACATATGATATTCCTGAGAAACTCTAAAGCTCGATTTATAAACTCCACTGCCGTAGCTACAGTTGATGCTGCAGTTACTGTTCGTAGTTGGGATATGGTAAAAATAAACATCTGTTCATTAAATCCGCAGCTGACGCAGGTTCCGTCGGATATCTTCTCAATACATTTTGGAACGGCAACGTCAACTGTAGCTACGGCAGCGGAGTTTATAAATTGAGCTTTAGTGATTCGAGAGAATCAAGCAGTCGGTCATTTAGAAGTGCAGCAATGGATGATTTAATAATAATAATAATAATAATAATAATAATTGCTGGTTTTTCTCCAGCTCGACTCTGCGTGGTGTCGGAGACCGCAGAGTCGTGACTGGAATTGATTAAATTCAAATCTTTAAATAATAATAATAATAAATCGTCTTTATTTATAGAAATATAACTTACAATAAATGAATTCTGGCAAGTTATCACTATGGGGCGAGATTTAGCTGAAGCTACTCTTACATCTAACCCCATAATGACCATCAAATAAATGAGAAAAATTGCACATTTAGCGAATAAATGCAATCAATATATCATATTATATAAAAAGAACAAAAACATTGTCTCGACATGTAATAGGAATCTTAAATCTTAACGCTCTGATAAGAGTTTTTTTTTTTAGACGAAATTTGAAAGTGTCTTTATTGAGGTGTCTCATGTCCTCTCGTAATGAATTGGAGACTTTTATGACATTGTATGTGAATCCTTTCTGAAAGAGACTTGTCGAATGATGTGGTATGGCAATCGTATTCTTATTCCTGATAGACCTGATATTGACAGAGTGTGCATGTGATCGGGGTACAAGCTTATTTTTAATATCTTCAGGACCCGTTGATATTATTCTATGTGTGTAAGTAGCCAAATGCAACTTCCAGCGACTCTCCATATTCAACCAATTGAGTTCAATCAGTTTTTGACTCACATGGTCATATTTTCTAAGCCCAAAGATAAAGCGGATACAGTAATTTTGAACTTTTTGTATTTTATTCTTGTATGTCGAATCTAGGAAAGGTCCATAAAGAAAATCGCAGAATGTGAATTGTGATAATACTAGGCTCTCTGACAGCTGTTTCCGTAATTTAAAGTTGAGTATCTCCCTATTGGAAAATAAAATCTTCAAAGTTGTATAAGTTCTTTTAAGCAAATTATTTATATGGGTTTTAAAGCTAAGAGTATCATCTAATATCAAACCAAGATTTTTTGCTGAATGCGCAATGTTCAGGTGATTCCCATCAATGATAACTGATAAGTTTGAATAAATATATTCGTAATGATTGCGAGGAGAGAAAATAAGAACCTTAGATTTATTTGAGTTCAGTTTTAGATTGTGCGACAAACTTTTAAAGAAAATTATATCGAGGTCGTGATTGAGCTTAAGTTGTGTTTGATCTAAATTGTCAAAAGGAAATTTGATATAGATTTGTGTATCATCAGCATATGCACATACATTACAATTACTTATAGATTTCAAAATATCAGAAGTATAAATTACAAACAATAATGGACCGAGAATGCTACCTTGTGGTACCCCTGTGGTGATATTGACATATCCAGAGTGTTTACCGTTCGACAAGATTTTTTGTTTTCTATCACTGAAATATGAAGTCAATAAAGATAATGCGTCCTGAGAAAAACCATAGCAAACCAACTTAACGAAAAGTAGTTTATGATTAATGGTGTCAAACGCTCTAGAAAAATCTAGAAGCACAAGCACCGAACTATATTTTTTATCTAGACCCGAGATAATATCATCCAATACTCTAACAAGTGAATCCGAAGTACCAAGATTCTTTTGAAATCCTGTTTGACATGAAGGAATAATATTCATAGCAACAACATACTCTGTGATTTGAGCAGCCATCAGTTTCTCCAAAACCTTTGAAAGACATGGTAGAATACTTATAATTCTCAAATCTGAATATGAAGATGGTTTGGATATTTTTGGCAAAGGTCGTCCGAGAGAGATTTTCCACAACAAAGGCACAGTTTTAGTTTCAATGGAATAGTTGATTAGATGTGTAATGAAGAGGTCAATAAAAGGACTGCAATATGAAATCATGTTGATAGATATATCATCGATACCATAAGCCGTAGATTTAATATCGATAAGTAAGTTATGGATTTGTTGGACAGTTGCCATCTTGAAATTTTAGTCCAGCGTTTTCCATTAGCCGGGTCGCAACCCGGCAAATAGGTAATATTTTTCAACAAAATCATCCTTCTTCCAAACGTGAACAAAACCCGCCGATAGTCGAGCTCGACGAGATCGGGAACCAGAAAATCAGGTAGGCTGTGGATTTAAGTTAATGTCTGGTGTTGATGTGGTTACGTTCAAAATAAGGGTGAATTTTTTGAAAAATATTAGTTTTTTCGCTGACAATTGTTGGAAACAAGTAGATGTAAGAGTGTGTGGTGTGTTTGTTTGAAGAAAGGTGAATTTTATGTGTTTTGAATAGTAAAAATTTAAGGTCAAATCAGTCGAATGATATATTTTAGAAACGAAATGGGCCCAAATCTCCGAATATACTCAAGTCCGCCACGTTTTGACTTCGGCTTCGAGTTCAGGAGGCCAAAGTACGTAAATACACCCAAAAATTTTGAAAAAAATCGACATCGACACCTAACGGATAAATTACCAAACAGTTTAACTATTAATAAATGTGTATTATTTTACCTGATGGAACCAGCTTGGGTTGAAAAGTATTGAACGGGTCACGAAAGGGCAGTCTGAAAATTACCGCGTCATGGCGGAACAATGTTTGGGAAACACTGATTTAGTCGACTTCAGACACGAATATCTATGTGGGGAATCGGGAAAACTGAACATGATTTGGAAATCGCCATCACATAACAATGCTCTCAAAATCTTTTGTAATTTTTCGGTATTCGAGTGCAGAAAAATACGACTTTTTCCGAGGATTGTATGTTGGTTTTTTGTTCGTTCTCTATTGAAAAAATATGAAAATTACCGGGTACCTCTTTCTTCCTTGCAGGAGTGCCTTTGAAATCGAATTCGGCTTAGGAACCTCCAACCGCCTGATCTCCGAATTCAAAGGTAGGCCGGGGTCCAGCTCAAAGGACACCGACCAAATTTACGAGATAAAGGGTAGGCCAAGAAAAGATATGTTGTTGATGAATAAGCGGTCCAAGGATAGTCTGTTAGAGTTTAAGGGTAGAAGCAGGATAAGGCATAAGTATTCGAGCACGGAGAGTATGACGACTAGCAGTAGTGGTGGGAGTATGGAGAGCATTAAGAGTAGTACTAGTGAGGGGAATAGGAGTACGTCTAGTTCTGAGAGTAGGCAATCGCCGTCGTTGAGTTCCCATAGTTCCGATTCTGGGGGTGAGTTACAAATTGAGGCATCTGTCTCATTCGCGCTGGAACTGGAATTTCACCGCTCGAATGTCGCAGGTAACTCGAAAAACTACTCCGTCCCTCAAGGCTCAGGGAGCATCCTGAGCCAGCACGCCAACAAACTACACATCCTGAGCCCGATCTCAGACAAATCGTCTCAGGAGCCCATCTCAGAAACGTCCGATAACAACAGGAACAACAACTCCCAGAAGTGTTCTCCCGAAGAGGTAGATGAAAATCAAAAAACCAAACGCCGTCTACCTCAGAACAAGAACTTGTTGAATTTGGGTGAGTGATGCGAGTATTAATTTGAGGTATAGCTGCTTTGATTTTGTTACAGAGGCGGATTTGGCCAGTAGGTTATCCGAATTTTGCCACCCCTACCAACAACTACAATTCCCCTCACAATCAATTTATGATTTGTACAGGGCGGGCAAATTCCGATTTTTATATATAGGGTAACTCGGTAACTATATAGAAGATACAAAAAAATGGGGGTCGCATCCTCGATCTCTCCTTTCGAGGCTTTTTTTCTTGTATGATTCAGTGGCGTAGAGAAAATTTGAAAAAATGCAATGCAATGCAATTTAGAGTTATGTCCTAAAATTATAGTTTTTCAAATGGACATCATAGTTGGTTATGGTTTGATTGAAACTGATTTTTTTTTTCCTTTCTAACGATGTATTATATGTATGTCAGATTGGTTTCGATGTGTGATGTCCTTTTATATTATGGCTAAGTACTGATAATTGACCCGATTCGTGTAAGATAAAATATCACTTTCGGAAAGCACTCATTTTGTTTTCTTTTAACTCGGAATTTCCGACTGCGAACTCGGAATTTTGTTTTTTCGACTTCAAACTCGGAATTTTCTACTTTAAACTCAGATTTTTTTTGTTTCCTTGGAGTGTACTATCATCTGCAAAACTGTGGACAGGACAGAAGGTCACCTCTATCAGGTCATTTATGTGAGGTAGAAACAAAGTTGGTGTCAAAACAAATCCTGCAAAAACACCGGTGTTGAATAGTTATTCCATCATCCATCTTTTAACGAAAGTCCGAGTTCAAAGTAGGAATTTCCGAGTTTGTAGTCGAAAGAAGTGAATTCCGAGTTTGAAGCAAAAAATTCCGAGTTTGAAATCAGAAATTTCGAGTTTGAAGTCGGAATTTTCGAGTATAATCGAAATTTTCGAGTTTAAAATCGCATAAAAAGTTACAAGTTCAAAGTCGAAATTTAAGAGTTTTTAGTCGGAAACAAAAAATTCAGAGTTGAAAGGAAAAATAACAGAATCTTTAAACGTTACATAATCGTAATTATTTTTTATTATTTTTGTTAATTTTGAGATTCAATCACCCCAGTCGGAATTTCCGAGTTCGAAATCGGAACTTCCGAGTTTGAAGTCAAAAAAAAAATTCGAGTTCAAAGTCGAAATTCAAGAGTTTGGAGTAGGAAACAAAAAAAAAATCTCAGTGAGCTTTTGTAATTTTCATACAAAATCAAACGTTATAACAGCATCGTTGTTATTTTTTTATTATTTTCTTTAATTGTGACATTCAAGTACCCCAACGATCGTCTTTGAACGTAGGTTTCCACGGGACGAATCCCGTGGAATTCCAAGGGTCCGACAGCGGGATTTCCATCCAATCTCGGGAAGGTATCAAATCTAGGTTCGGCTTCACGATCGCCGAACTGTCAGCCCCGCCGAGCCAGCAAGACTTCTCCGACTTGCCCTTCGACATGCCGAAACTGAGGCGCCGGAGGATAGTCCCTGAGGCAGCCTGTACGTCAGGTCAGTGATTTTATGATTCTAGATTCATTTCTCGAAGTTTTTGTTCGAGTCCAATCGATCACAATCCATCTTCGTTCAAAATGTAATCGAACAAGGGATAGGATGCACTTAGAATAACAGAATGGGAAAAAAATCAATATTCTAACGATATTTCTACTAGGGTTCGTGAATTCAAAACACTCAGTACAAAACTGAACAATTTATTTCACTACACACTCGTAATACAACTCAATAAACACTGAATTGAATCACAACGATATTCGCTTTACAAATCACAATTCTAAAACTGAACTCTTTCCAAACTAAAACTGACTGTACGCCCCACTGTGCGCTCCTTTTATATTGACAAAATACTCATTCTAGCAAAATCTTGAAATACCGATCATTTTTGAGTAACTGCGACGAATATGAGATCCGCTATTGTCCTCTAATTACGTATGTCGGCGACCGATTTTATCGCGAGGCCATAAATCAACCAGACGCGAGTCGCCGAGATAATGGCTTCCGGTATTCTCAGAAATGCCAGCACAATTCGTAACAATATAATAACAGTAAATGAATGGGAATACACATCTTGACGAAAACTATCATAGTTATCAACGCATTTTACAATATTATTATCCAGATGATGAATCAAGCTGTCAACACAAGAGAAATATTTGTAGTTTTGAAGTTTCCTGACGGTTAAGAAAAATCGAAGAGTTTCCAAGGGTACCCCCCTTTGATTCATTTTCATGTCTATGGAGGAAATCATTTCTTCACGATTCCGTATCTTCTATTGAAAAAATTAATTGATCCAGGTTTGAATCCCGGCTGGGATATTTGAAATATTTTTCTGTAGCATCGTTCAGCGGAAGGATATTTTTTTTTTAAAGATTCGCCCCCACCTTTCACTCATCAACATTCATTCATTCACTCATTCATTTCACTCATCCTGGCATCGAAACTAAGTTCATTTGCCACAGAAACTTTTTATAAGTGTGTATATTCATGTATGAACAGAACACGCTACACCCAGTCGCCTCGCCTTTTTTGTTATTTCTGACGGGCCTGGGAATCGAACCCACGACCGTGATGGACTTCCATTATAATCATCGCGCTTTGCGCTCATCGCCACCACGGCGACAAGG
Source organism: Chrysomela aeneicollis (assembly GCA_029955515.1). Classification (NCBI taxonomy): domain Eukaryota; kingdom Metazoa; phylum Arthropoda; class Insecta; order Coleoptera; family Chrysomelidae; genus Chrysomela; species Chrysomela aeneicollis. Next base: position 15,004,996 of record JARUHQ010000015.1, on the reverse strand, counting down.
ATATATTTGACCAACCGAACATTTTGCCTGGTACCTAGATGTCAATCCTTCGGACTATCCACGGTTACCAGCCGAGGAATGCTTCGGATGACACTTGAAAAGCTAAGGTCCCTGTCTTCCTAACTCATACAAGTCTTAGACTTACGAGAGTTTCTTTGCAACTAAGTTGGCGGTTAAAAACACTTCTCAAATTCTAAGTGCCCCCTTTTTTCGTTCACTGCTCTCAAAATTTCCATCGAATCGATTTCGGTTTATTCGATTGGAGAAATGAATATAATTTGCTCAATTGTTTCAAATTTGTTCAGATTGAGAAATGAGAATTGTACACATTTCTATAGAAAAAATTTACTTACTCTGAGCTATCCTATGATCTGTTTATCTTGAATTCTCTCAATGACAAGATCGAGCATTGCGGAAAATTAGAAGCACAGCTGGCCAGTAATAGATCGTCATCCAACATTTTTTAGTATCACTTTGATAGGAGTTGTTCTTTCGTGGCATACGAGTCAATTATCTCATTGTGTTTATTTATAATGTCCGAGCCCTCACCATTCAACACAAACATTGTGACAGCAACTTCTTATAATAAATAAACAATAAATCGTGGTAAAATTCCAAGACACTATGTCACAAACATAGTAACTCGTCTCGTTTTTGGAAACATGCGTAATTCCTTCAGATGTTTATACAGGGTGAGCCAATGAAACGGGACGATTTCCACACATCACGAAACAGCAGGAATATCATATTTTCGAAAGTCTATGGATAACAACATGATCCGGTTTCGAATCCCGGCTGGACTATTTGAAATTTTTTTCCGTAGCATCTTTTACCGGGAGATAAGTGACCAACCGAACATTCTTGCCTGATGGTACCTAGATGTCCTGGACTTACGAGGGTTGCTTTGCAACTAAGTTATCGGTTGAAAACACTTCTCAAATCCTAAGTGCCCCCTTTTTTCGTTCACTGCTCTCAAAATTTCCATCGAATCGTTCCGTTCATCGGCTCGCCCTGTATCATGGACGATTTTCAGGCAGCGCGACCTCGGTGGATCTGAGGGATTTGCCCTTCGACATGCCGAAACTGAGGCGCCGCATCCGTCTGCAGCCCTCCAATTTGGAAGGCAGCGCGTCCCAAGCGTCGTCCAGTCAAAGTGTCCTCGAGGCGGACAGAAAAGGTTTGTTTTCGTGCCAGCATTCTCCTTCCGGTCGTTTGTCAGGTTATGCATGAGTAGTGAAGCTGAGTGCGAGATTGAATGTGTTCGCACGGTGATGGTGCATTTTTTGAGCCAAAAACAGTTAGCGACAAAGCTCATATTCGAGAGGAAGTCTGCCTGTATATTATATTAACCCCTTTGATACATCTTTCTCCCTGATAAAAAATTTTACACGATTCGATTTCGGTTTTTTTGATTGCATAACTATATAGTCTATGATAGATAATGACCGTTCGGAAGTTATGGCGATTCAAAAAATTCGAAAACCTTCCAAAGGTATCCCCTTTGATTAATTTCTTCTCTTAGGAAAAGAAAAATCACCGAACGGAAAAATCGGTCCATCCGTTCGGAAGTTATGGCGATTTGAAAAATTCGAAAAAGTTCCAAGGGTACCCCTTTTCTTCTAGTTTTCATTTGAGAAATAGATTCTATGATAAAAAGAAGCAAAACGACATCCTCGAAGTTGAAAATCGGTCCATCCGTTCGGAAGTTATGGCGATTTGAAAAACTCGAAAAAGTTTAAAGGGTACCCCTTTTTATTCAGTTTCCATTTGAGAAATAGATTCTATAAAAAAAGAAGCAAAATGATTTCCTCGAAATTGAAAATCGAAGGAGTTCGTGTTCAATTGCCGTTGGAATGGAACTCATGGATTCAAGGTCACCGTCCTGATTTGTCTATATTATTGGTGGAACTGTTCCACAATTCTACATACTCTTGAAAAGAAGAAGAATGTGATTTAATGTTCACCTTCAACTGTTTGCGACCAAAGAGAGCCACTTCCTGATTCCAATTAGTTCGAAAAAACTAGCCCACAAAGTGGAGAATAAGTTACGGATCCAAAATGATTGATCCATCACCAGATTTCCTTGACGGGAGCAGTAAACTTAGCCTACTGCCTGAGTTTTTATCAACGGAATCTATAGTGATTGTGGATTTGACGTAATCTATCAAATAGTAATCCTTCGTTATAGGGGTGTAACAAAGTTATCATTAAATTCGATTGAAAATGTCAAATAAGATTGAGCACACTTCTTTCACTACAATGCTCGACAAAATGGAATGATTGTTGTCTTCATCGACGTGTACAGGAACATTATCACAGGGTTGGATTTGCCAATTTCTCTTCACAAGATTTTTTTCAGGAAGCTAGATGTAGTTCGTCTTGGATTATATATAATGTTGTCTAGGTTGTCTGAAGAATCTGGGCCGAAACAAAATGTTTATTTCTCAAAAGATTTTTTACATATATGTATTTCGACAAGAAAATCGTTTTGGTATAGATAAGCTCAGCATGACAATGAGAGGGTGGCCGTCTGCATTTTTTCCATTCATCAATTATTACACATATATCTTGGACAATTGAAGTTAATTTCGGATAACGATAACTCTGATTCACTTTTACAGGATTATGTCGACCCAAACTGACTCTCAATCTTGGAGAATTAGGAGTACGTCAGCATGTTGGACTCGGACTCACCTTGACTGGACTTGGCTTGACCTTGAATCCTCCCATACCACCTCCTACTTCAAACACCATAGACGTCAATTTACCATTGGAAAAACAAGGGTGAGTGTTGAGAAACTGAAACAATGCATTAGTCTTGCATGACTACTGTGGTGTTTTTTCATTTTAATAACCGCCCATATAATAATAATTGTATGACACCCGATAGTTTGATGTAGGATTTGAGAATTACTTTTTTTTGACAACAACGTGACTTGATGTATGATTCGCATATGGAGGCAATCACAGAAGTACCTGAAATAATCCCAATTATTTGTAACTATCAGCTATACCAAAAATGGACCCCCACTTCGTTGCAATCAATTATATATCTGATGAGGGTTCGAGTTATTTAATGTTATTTCAGTTGCTCAGAATGTTCTATCGACTATTCTCTGAGAAAACAACAAACAATGGAGCACCTCATGCACCTCATAAGTTAAAGGTTTTCTCGGCATAATATAATAGTTATATTACGTTGCCTCTTGATGAGACGAGACGAATTCAAATCCTTTCTTCTAGGTGGTTTCATGGATCTATAAGTAGAGTAGAAGCTGAAAACGTCCTGAGGGTACTCAAAGAGGGAAGTTTTCTGGTCAGAAACAGCGAGTCTATCAAACATGATTTTTCCTTGTCTCTCAAGTAAGTATATAAGCCTCAAGAATCCATGAAAACCATGATGTGATGTGATTGTCGAGAATGGTGAGAATAGATATTCAACCATAGAAAATTTCAAAAAGGATCCCGTCATAACCATTGTTTTCATGATTGAAATCAAAAACCAAATTGTAATAGACACATAATATGTAATAGGTAAACTCTTGGGAGCAGGCCATGGTGTCAGATCACTCGTCTGTCAAAATCAGATGATGATATATTAAACTGGTTTATGTTGCAGGAGCGCCAGAGGATTCATGCACATGAGAATCCAGAAGAGTGCTGGTGAAGGAAACTTCATCTTAGGTCAGTTCAGTAAACCATTCAGTTCAATTCCGGACATGATCAAACATTTTTCCATCAATCGTCTACCAATAAGAGGAGCAGAACACATGTGTTTATTGCAACCAGTGATTGCACAACTTTTGTGATAGGGAAATGTCATATATAATCTCTTACACGAAAAGTATTGGGAATTTGCACACCAAATATATTGAATTAGCCTTTCGCAAGTGCATAATAAGGACTAATATCGTAAGAAGACGTGCTTATATAGAATATGTACCACTAGTGAGGTAGGCAACTCAAACTGAAGCTCTTCAATTTGATGTAATTGTTGCAATTTTTTATTGCAAGAAAAATTCATGATATCCAACTGACATCTCACTTCATATTTGTAACATAAAAATTGCGACAAATTTCCAATTGTCAACGTCGTTGACTTTTTGTCAACATCCTCTTTTGTATTTTCATATCATTTTATATCCATGCATATATGAATAATGCGATGAAAGTTCAACTTTTTCGGATCTCCAAACAAGTTGAAGGTTGATTCGAAGATATGAATAAAATATTTTTGTGTGAGGGTTATACCATACCACCACTGGCTTCCATGATTGAAAATCTAAATATATATATATATATTTATTATAGTCACGTTGATGATTTTTTCTCCAATAACTCATATGAAATATGACGTACTTCATTATAAATTACCCCATATCCATAAGCATATTTGCTTATCGAAGAACCTCATGAATTTTTCCAACACTAGTATATGAGATTATTGCGAATAGGTACCTATATCACAACAAATGTGCAATATATTTCAGCCTCTATTCTACATTGTATACTCGAATCAAAAATGCCCTTACCCCTAATACTTTAATTCCAATCGTGTACTATGATCGTCTTCCATATTCAGTTGTACTTATTTTTCAAATAATTTGTTGCATAAAACATTATAACAGAGCGGCAGTAAATTAATCTCATCAGCACATTGCCTATACTTAGATGAACAGAGCCATCAATATAAACCATAGATGGTTTTGCAACTGGGCCCAAATATCGTATTCGTTTCAGCATCTTACTTACGTTATATAGGATTAGTTTATTTATTTTTCCAGAGTTCTTTTATCTGTAAGGTTCTATAGGATCATATTGCCAAAGAAGATGACTGTGAATATTTATACTTGCCTACCCGCTAATACACTTCAAGAGTTATAGTTAGATTTGAGGTAGATCTTAGATCAATGTAATTTATTATGATAGATAAAAATAAACAAAACCGTTATAAAAATATTACATATGTTAAAACGATATTATTACATTTCCTCACATGTTATGGCTCATTGTAATAGACTTATTATTATAACCCATATATTTTGACCAAATGAAATTCGAAATTTATGACATTTACATTTCCTTCTATATTGTAGCATAATGTATTATTGAGTACAATTAGTTTAGAAAATTTCGTGATTGATGTGTCAATAATGGACTGAATAAAAACCAAATAAAGACAATTGATACTCATTACCTATACTACCCATATTTCCTTGTTCCCATTTGATTTATCATTTGGGTAAGTAGATGACTTCACCAAAGAAAAATTAGTACTGCACTGAAATAGTTTTTAGTTACCATCAGTATCATAGCTGTCAGTGAAAAATAGAATGAATTGATTGTTTGAAAAAAATATTTCCCGGATTTTGAATAGGTTGCTATACCGAAACCGACAACTCAATGAAAGAATAATGTCGGACTTCTATATATTTTAATTCTGTCATATTGGTAGCGTTGGTAGCATGTAAAAAGAGAGAACTTCGTTGAGGTTCACTCTGTTCGATCATAGTAAAAAAAAGAGTGATTGATCGGACTTATATAGTAGGTAGGTACTTGGATACTCCCCTCTGTCTTTGGTTAGTTATCAGTTTCTCTGATTCGATAAGTTGATTGATAAAACGGAAATCTAGAATGCAGAATGTCGAAAATACAATACAATAGGTTGACTGACAAGTGAAACAGTGAGTCATTCCAATAACTTTATTGTAACAAATATAGACTTTCGTTGTCACTGAAAACTATGCAAAAATCTTCATAGTTAAAGAGACTTATTCCATCTTACAAGTAATTAAGTAAAAGTCTTGTCTTCATTTATTATACAGTGGACAGAAAACTCTTCAAACTGAACAACTATCTTAACCTCTTTGCAAAAACTCTGCAAAGAGCTCATTTGAACACATGGGATAAATAATAATAAAAAAGATTATCGATAATACAATATTGAAAAGCAAATTGTTCAGTCTGCTATATAATATATGTCAATACATACACCGTATGAATCAGAAAGGTGGTGTTATTTATAGTTTTGGTGAAGGCACCACGTTGAACAAATATAATTGTGTGATCTCAATTGATGATTGACAATTGTGATGATTCTATTATTTCTTCGCGTAGGTAGGTATTCTCATAAAACTCCAACTACCCCAATATAACGTTGGTGAATCTTCTAGTTTGACATTTTGTAAAATGATTGTTTCCACTGTCTCAATGATGAATTTCCAAATCAACTTCAGTTTCAAACTCTGATCATAAAATGTATGCACTGATATAAAGATCGATTGAATGCAATAAATTGAAAACACACATTCAGAAAATAAATTGTAGAATTTCAACATCGATAATTTTTATCACATGGGAATATAAAACGAAATCTGAGTAACAGACTGTATATAGGTATATATGGCACGGTTATACGTGAGAGCATGAGTCCAGGTTATTCATTTTCATGTATTTCTTCTCGGTTCTCTCGAAGAAATGCATTTTGATGATGTGGTAACAGTTGGATCCATATATGACGGCGGCGAAAAATATAACGCCCAAGACAATGATCAGAATCGTCTTCCAGTTGCTTGGTTCTTTGGTTCGTTGTGGACCTACAGAATATACCAAAACCAGAGATAAATTAACCCATCCTGGTCTGCAAGGATGGTACTCTTCTGTACAGGGTGCACCAATTAAAATGGAACCCCCCTTCAACTTTTTTGTTCTTGAAGATATGAAAAAATGTTGAATAGAAAAGATGGATGAAATAACTTGAATTTCGATTGACAGATGTAGGTCTTCAAGAACAAAAAAGTTAAAGGGAGGGTTCCATTTTGAGTGGTGCACCCTGGCCTTCAAATATGATTCGGAAACTCAAATAACTAATGATCAATGATCGGGTACGGCCTTGCGATTACCTGATCATAATGTTTTTCAAAAGAAGAGTTTAAAACGTGGCAAAAAGAAAATATTTCCCTTTTTTTCGATAACTCTTGAACTGACATCTGACATGGATAAAAAGTAATCGTGTTTCTTCAAATATCTCGAAAATTGAAACAGACGAGAACTTTGATGTTTAGATGTCAAATAATATATTTGATCAACATTTTTATATTGACCACACTGTACAGAAGAGTATTATTTCAAGGATTTATTAATAAAATGAAATATCCAAATAAGAAAAAACATCGTTTTTCTCAAGGAATTTCCCGATCGATGTTTTTTATATTTTAATGAGCACTTGATGATTATATAAACCTAGTTGGTGGTACGTATAGGTACTAATGAAATTTAATATGAAAACAAAGACAGTGCGGTAGACAACTTTTCTGTAGGAAATAAGTAAGAGACAATAAACAATATGGAAAATCATCATTGATTAAATGCTCCCTACAACTAAAGGCTCGCTGCAAAACAAAACATTTTATTCAAAGTGAATTTCATGATACGTTTGAAGTCAATTATTACATGCAAAACCCTCCAGTCTATTCTTACTGGAAACCATGCATAATCTCTTTGTTTTCTTAGTGGATAAAAGGGATTGTATTCGACCTCCGTTTGTTTTTTTTTGACACACCCATTCAGTATCTAAAATGTTGTTTGTTACCAACAATCTACACTACATGACACTCAAGTTTCTATCAATAGGTAATATCAATATCATATTACCTTCTCGGGTATATTTGATCGGCACATCATTTTCATTTTATGTATAGGTACCTACTGATAACATTTCAGTCATTCATTATATTCTTGAATTAATTAGATTTAACGGAGAAAATTTACTTGGCAATTATAAAATATTCAATTTATAGATCACTTCCTTATTTGCTGGAGGTTGGTGATGCAATTGGCAATTATTACAAAACTTTGAGATGTGTGTTTCAATTTGCGTTTATCACAAATTCCAAAAAATTATCATGTCATGCTAGGCATTTTATTTATACAAAATACCGATAGTTGTTTATTCGAACGTAGCAAATGATTCACCCTAGGAATCTTATCGAATTTTTCAATTGGAAATTGATAAGTTACAAACAAATTCTTGATCGCATGTTTCCGCAAACAGGTTGAATGTGAAGTTATGCATTAATTCGATTCTTAATTGAACCATATAAAAAATATAAGTACAGCGTGATCCGCTTTTCAGTAATAGTACCTATGGGTATACTCACCATTATTGGAGTTTTTATTGTTGAAAACGCTTCCCCTTATTTGCTGCCTGCTTAACTCTGGAAATGTGAGGCCTGAAAATGTGGATACATTCCTGAATTATACAGGGTATTGCAATGTTTTTATCAATTCTGAATAGTCCCGCGGTATTGTCAAAGTATAGACTAAATCGATCTACAGCCACTGTAATTTGCATAAAAAAGGATTATAACGGATCAAATATTCTGAAAATTGGCATGCACTCTATTTATTTTTCGCTTCTGAAGTTTCGAGGGAGTTGGAGAGTTTATTGGCCCAAAATGTTTGAAATTTGAATAGCATCATCGTTGTGGCCATGGAAAACTTCAAAAAGTCGGTCTATTGCATTTTTCTTTTGATGTAACCGTTGCCATCAGAAAATCGTAAGCAACCAGTCACATCATCAGACAATAAAAAATGTATCAATAATTGAACAATTGAACTCAACCGAGGGCATGAGCAGTTCAAGATCTGAATTTAGAGTTTCTCTTCTGGAACATGAAATTTGGATCGATGAAATTGTGGAATCTCCTATTATAAACTCCCCCAAAAGTGGATTTACTTATTTTTTAAAGCTAAAAATAGATTGATTGCTTAAAAACGGAGGTGTGCCAATTTTCAGAAGATTTTTGATTCGTTATTTCAGTCACAATTTTAGATTATCGTTCCTTACACAACTGAAACTATCTCAATCATTAAGAATAACTAGAAAACTCTTCATTATCAGCCTTGAAATATATTCGTCTAGTGAAGAGAAACTATATGTTTGAATAGTTACTGTTTCATTCCCGGATTTTACTCATTGAAGATTTTTTATTATCTGGGATAATAATTTACTATGAATAAGTTTTTTTAAGATACCTATATAGTTAGTCGAAACCGGAGATTAAGTATTTGTGGATATTGTGGTCTTGATATTATCACTTTGTATTCCGTGATATTTTATGTTCTAATATATGCATGGCATTAAGTAGCATATATAGTGTATTATTATTCATACTATATTTTGAATAAGTTGTCCTAGTCTAGCCTATTTATCGTTTACTATATTGTCTTCCCTTTCGAAATAACTTTTTTCTTATAATTTTTTCTCATTTCACAAGTGTTAGAGACCATTGATAGAGGAAGTAGGTACCTACGGTACTTTCAATAATATTACGAAATTTATCTTAACAAGTGACAAATCAATTATTATTTTACTCAATCTAACCGTATAATGCTAGTATTTGGAAAGAAATGAATCCTTCCAATTCAACCTGCCGATATTTCCTGCAACCGAAAAAATTATATTCTAAAATATATAAAATTATTGTTTCCTAATTTTAGTTTTATAACTTTGCAATCTTCAATTCCCAGACGAACCAAAAGTACACCTTCTCATTCCGAGTAGGAAATATCCATTTCAATGAAAATTTTTAAAAAAAGTCCAAGATCAATATTTGAGGCAGCCTGGAAAATACTAATTAGGTACCTACCTAACACGATGGAATAATCTCGGATGGATCATTATATCATCCACTAAAAACAACGGCGATCAGAATGAGCAACCAAAAGACCAGTTCTCAGTTCTATTTTTCGTACTTACTCAGGAGCAGGATTATAGCAATTTTGCAGTCCATTTCAGTGGGGAATCGGTCGGAATGCGTGCGAAGTGCAACATAAAATAAGGACACGTTCTCACATTTAGCGCAAAAGTCTCCACGATACTAAGACCTGTTGCGTTGCCGTGTCTCTTCGGTCTCCCAGGCCACGGCTGCTTTAGCGCGCCTACCAAACAAACGCGCTGATGAATGCATAATAAAAAAAATCAGAATATACCTCCACCGGATACCAAGGAATAGCTAGCAGGACCGTACTGGAAGAATCGACGTTCCAATCCCGTACCAGAAGCAGTAGAAGCAAAGTTTACAGAATAGTATATTATTCTGTAAACTTTGGTAGAAGCCTTCCGTCAGCTGTACATGTACCTATATTCTTCGAAGGTGATCAGAATCGAATCGATGAAAAAATATTTGTTCGTATTCAAACACATGACAGTTGGTTTTTGAGTTGAAGGCTGTCAAAACTTGTTTTTTTTTTTCCAAAAACACAATTGAGCCGGTATAGGTGCAGACGCATACTGTATATTCAATTCCTCTTTTCAAAAATGGTAAAAAAGAGGAGATCATATAAAATGACAGACCGGTCAGAGTTCTACCAGTTTTCTTCGGAAATGTTTGAGAAAGCGATGAAAATGTCATTAGTTGAAAATAAATTATATTAGGAATAGCAAATTCAAGTTGGCACCATTGCTAACTTCTTTTATTATTGAAGATACAAGGTCGGTTAAATTAGTATCTTCCGCTGATGAACGTGGTGTTAACAAAAAAAATAATTATTGAACATTGCGTTTCGGTTTATTCGTTGGGACAACCTGTTTATTTCAATTTCAATCTATATTGCCACCTCCTTCCTGAACATAGATGATCATTATAATTAACCACAAATAACGAAGTTATGCTTATTTATAATTTAACCGACTAATTGTATTATTTTGTAAATTTTCAATTTCGAAAACCTAAAATGTGCATAACTCCATTATTTTTGGTTTTAGGATGAAATTTATAATAACCAGAACCAGTTGGCAATCGATTGAAATTCAGCGTGTCCCATTCAAAAAAAAATGTTTTCGAACAATCTAAAATGCAAAGTTCAATTGTTTTTTTGTTAGCACCAAGATTATCAGCGGAAAAATTACTACCAATTCTCTAATTTGACCGACCTCGTATATTCAATAATAAAGAAATTAGCAAATAGTGCCGACTTTGCTTTGATTAGCCTGATGTACATGTTATCTACTAAAAGAAACCCAACTTCTGCGATCACATAAGAAATTTAAATAAAGAAAGAAGTGAAATTAACTATGATTTTTAGTGGTAGGTACCTACCATATCGTTTCTTCGTAGCCGAGTGCAACTGATGAGACTTGGCGTATTTGACTTGAGGAAAAATTAACTATCAATTTTACGATAGGTAATTAAAGAATATATTTTGTGAACCCGGCTCTGTTTTCATGAGGTGTTAGAAGGATTTCAAATGTTATGGTAAACGGAAATGACTTAATAAATAATAGATAAGTAATGAAGAAGGTTGCCAATTCGAATCAAGAATATATTGAATACAACGTAAGTGATTCAATTGGAACTCGCGATCTCTTTTTCTTGAAATAATTATTATATGTTTATTCATTTGAACATATCTCAGATATACCTATAGGACATATCACTTGTAACCCAGCAAACACATCTGTTATATTCACGTGAATATTACATAAAATCAATGGAATATTCTTATGTGATTATTACATCTTATTTCTAAGATAGGTACGTAAACTTCGTTTTTATGTGAATAGTTGACATAAATATGACAAGGCTGATATATAAAAACTTGCTGTCAAAATTATAAGCACATTATCAAGTATAACTATACCATGTAAAAATGTGAACTTCATCTTTATGTAAATATATAAAAACTTGCTGTCAATTATGTAAAAATTTGTACTTTATGTTTATGTCAATATTCGACATGAATAGGACATATTGAACACATAAAAACTTGCTGTCAATATTATAAACATATTATTGAATAATATGTAAAAATGTGAACTTCATCTTTTTGTAAATAGTTGACATAAACATGACATGGTTGATACATAAAATCTTGCTCTCAATATTGAGAGCACATTTTGAATTAACTACCATGTAAAAATGTGAACTTCATCTTTATGTAAATATTTGATATGAATATGACATATTCAAGACATAAAAACTTGCTGTCAATGTTATAAACACAGTATTAAGTAACTACTATGTAAAAATGTGAACTTCATCTTTATGTGAATATTTGACATAGATATGATATATTTTATACATAAAAACTTGCTGTATTAATGTAACATAATAAATGTAACTCCTATGTGAAGGTGTTACTCATCTGCTCTCTTAGCTTCTGCATTCGGTCGATTATATACTTTATTATTATAAGATGTATGATGAGGTGATTGTACCTGCCTATGTATAATTCTTTGCTAAAAATGCGAAGTAAATATATATTTCTGGTATTATGAAAAACTTGTTAAATTGTAAAGAGAAGGTAGAAGCGTCAGATTAGTAACCGCTAGGTCTGGGGTTCGAATCCCGTCGACGGCAGAGAATTTTTCAAGGTAAGAAGTGATCTCGGATACTACTAAAATAAGAGGTAAGGTTCTCGTTATGATAACTCGTACAAGTTCACCTAGGCAATTTCTAGGATAGTGGTAAGAAAAAAAAAGTGATATCTGAGTAATATACAATAAATTCTATTTTATATAAGTGTGACTTACCTCTTATGTAAAAAGTTTGTTTCAGTAGTTATATAAATGCTATGTAACAAAAAGGTGTTATTTGAGGCGGACATTTCAACGTAACACTGATGTGAATTTTATAACGCATGAGTAATGGCTTCACGTTTATTATTATTTATAATAGTTCGTGAAATAATATTTATCATTGATATCAGAGTACATGAGAATTGAAACTCATAGTAATGATCCCTGCCATCACTCAATACCGCCTTCATCGATACAAATCATTTCGAAACTACCGCCAAAACGAAAATGATTGTTATTGGTGGATTTCAATAGCTATGTTTGTTTTCATGTGGATTTGAATTATTGCGCTTGTATTCATGTGGATATGAATTCTTGCGTTTGGCGAATGGCATGGATGACGCAATACGCAATCTCAATGATTGACTAAATTGACTTAGTTTTTTTATGGTTTTTTTATTACACATGCTTATTGCTTATCACTGTTTTAGTCGGTTCGTTGATTAATGTGATAAAGCTGATACGGCCGATACGGGTCACACTGCGATAACACGAAGTCACAAGTTGTATAATATTTCTTTTCAACAGTCTAGTAATCTCTATATCAGTAAACCAATAACTGTTTTTATACATATTATTCATTACTATGGCACCTTTAGCAGCTGAGAAAGTATCCACATTGCCTGAGAGTGATGTAAATCAAGGCATAAAAGCAGTCCTTTTGGGACCACCTGGTTCAGGAAAGGGTACCCAGGTGAGTTGCATTAAAATAACTCCATATAAGTAAGCATTCTAACCACAATCTTACGTTCCACCCGTAGGCTCCTTTATTGAAAGAGAAGTACTGTGTTTGCCATTTATCAACAGGTGACATGCTTAGAGCTGAAATCGATTCAGGGTCTACATTAGGAAGCAAGCTCAAAAAAGTTATGGATGAAGGTAAACTTGTTAGTGATGATCTTGTTGTTGATATGATAGACAAGAATTTGGACAAGCCTGAATGCCAAAATGGATTTCTTCTTGATGGGTTTCCAAGGTCTGTAGGCCAAGCAGAGAAAGTGAGTAATGTGTTCAACATATTGCCTAATATCAATGTAATGACCATTTCATTATTAGTTAGATGATCTGCTGGAAAAACGCAACAGTAAGCTAGATGCTGTAATAGAGTTTGGCATAGATGATAAATTGCTTTTCAAGAGAATAACTGGAAGGTTGATCCACTCTCCTAGTGGCAGGTCATATCATGAAGAATTCAGTCCTCCCAGGAAACCAATGACAGATGATGTAACTGGTGAGCCTTTGATCAGGAGGTCAGATGATAATGTGGAAGCATTAAGAAAGCGCTTAAATACATATCATACTCTGACAAAACCTCTAGTGGATTATTACCAAAGAAGAGGGATACATGAATATGTTGATGCTTCAAAATCAGCTAGTGAGGTATTCAAAAACATTGATTCAATTTTCCTCAAAAGAAGAGGTGTTTCAGCTAGGCTTTGAATAAATTGACACATCTTTCACTGATCACTCATTCTTCCATAAATTTATCCTAGCCATAATTTTGTATGGTTATGGGTGGATTTTTATTAATGAATTGCAAGAGGGTGCCATGGTTTTGGGATTTAATCAAATGTTTATTCAAATGTCAATACTTCCAGTGTTTTTCAGATTCTGTGGTCAACTTTTGGTAGTAGTTCTGATTAAATATTCATATATTATCAAAATGTAGTACCTGGAAACAAGAATTTGTTAACAAGGAGCATACTATCACATACCAAAAACAATAAAAACATACTCATGGCTGAGATGTTTATAAGGAGAATGGTGTTTATATGGACTGTACTATATGGTTTCAGTTTGAACAATATCCAATTGAGGTGCCAGTATACATCACATGTCATCAAAATTGATAATGTCATGAAAGTAGGAGTAATGAGGCTAACAAAAATTTCTGGTGGCACAATATTCATTATTTAAATATGATTGCAATAAAAACTAGAGAGTTGATTTGATTTAACTGTAGTAGTAGCAAGACATATATTGACAGGTGATTAGAAATGAAACCATTCAATTCAAATAAACAAAACGTATCAGTCACACATAATTCCTTGTAAGCAACTCACTCTCAACCACTTATTGGTAAAATATTGAATTACTACCATTATTAATTCTAGTTTAGCTAATTGATCCAATTGTTAATATCAGTTGATTAAATATTTTGAAAACAATAAATTATTCTATCAATAAATGAATTCCTTTCAAATAAGTTGTTAGCTGTTTAGTATGTTATTCAAGAATAGCAATTGAAATCTTTCAAATCGATCCCATTGTCAAATTACACCGATATATTGTATTTCATAAGGCGTCAAACTATGACGTTTCATGTGAATCCACTGTTGCCAGATATATCTTTCCTGTTTTTTCGAAATTAAATTCGACGCATTCCCTAAGTTCAATCAGGAAATTAGAAGCATGGCAACATTGTATGTCCGCACGCTAAATCGCAATTTGTGTGAATGCTTCTTTTTTTAATTCTTGCGTCATCAGAATGGTGGAGGAGCCAAAACTAGTTTTGATTTTTTTTAGTAAATTTAGATTCCACAGTAAAATAAAAAATACGTATGTGATAGTTTTTTACACTTTTTATAGAGAAATAAAATTGTCAATATAGGAAACTTCCTCATATCAGATGTAATGAGCAACATGACATGACTGGAGCATAACATTGATTTGTTCAACACTATAAGACATGCCTAAACTCAATTGTCTCAGCAGAAAAACCCTTGATCTAATTGAATTTAATTGACTTTAAGTTTCTCATATCCAACGATAGAGGTGCTAGCGTCGAAAGATATTTGAGAAATGATTCAATCATTTACGATAAATGATATTTACATTCAAAAACATCGGAAGATGACTTCATGAAACAGTTAGCTGATAATGCAGAACATTGAACTGTCAAACAGATCTCACAGATCCTTGGTTCAATCAGAAGCCTAGGTCTGGAATGACAATACCAGATTAGGATACTTCACACAGCTTCACAGTAGATCTCATAGGTCGCGGTGAATAATAATATTTATTTCACTAGTTAAACAGTACAGTACGGTGTCCAAAACAATTGTAGTGTACATTGAATAGGAAAAAGTCAGTGAGTTAAAATTAAGAGACAGAAAACATGTTCTTTTATAAATAATAAAGAAAAACGAAAAATGTACAGTTGTATAAATAAATGAATACATAGCAATCTAACTTATTGAATAATTTAGGTCCTAAATAAAAATGACTTTTTTGATAGAGAGGTACGATGTGCCCAATTGGGTATTAATTGGTATTAATAAATCTTTCGACCGAGTTGAATATTCATGAGCATGTCGTTTGGATGAGAGCATAAGTATGTTTTTACAAACATAGATACAGACTTCGTAGATATATAAACCAGCAACCGTGAGTATTTTACCAAACCAGCAATGATGCGAATGGCATATTTTTGAAGAATAAACACCCTGTTAGCAGATGACCCAGCAGCCCAGTTCATAATTCCATGGTTGCATAATATAGTTTCATCAAGACCTCCTTTTCACTGTGGTTCGCCAAAAACAGTTTTTACGCAGTTTGTGCGGGGTCCACGTTAGTTTGTAATCTAAAGTGAGTAGTACTGCACGAATGTTAAGGGTTTCAGTAGCATTACTCAAAGTGAAATTCATCAGTGATGTTTTCGTTACATTCAATTCCAAGTGGTTTTTATTTGCCCATGTAATTATCCTTTCATATACTATCTCCGTACTTTCTGCGAGGGCAGACGTATTTCGATCCTCTATCAGAAAGTTTGTGTCA
This sequence comes from Chrysomela aeneicollis, assembly GCA_029955515.1. Lineage (NCBI taxonomy): Eukaryota > Metazoa > Arthropoda > Insecta > Coleoptera > Chrysomelidae > Chrysomela > Chrysomela aeneicollis. Next base: position 14,988,639 of record JARUHQ010000015.1, on the reverse strand, counting down.
TCCGCATATGCGATCACCTGAACGGATGAGAGGATTAAGTCAATTGCATATATTAGAAAAAATAAAGGACCTAGTATGGAGCCTTGTGGTACACCTTGTTATACTTGCTACTTGACTGAGTATTTTTGATTATAACTTTTTTGGTTCTGTCACTCAATCTACCATTCAATAATATGCCGTAAAACAATTATCGATTTATTGAGGAAATGAATGAGTACAACATTTTCGATATAACTAAAATTACTTTTAGATCCTGAATGGACGGATTAATTCGACGGATCACAGTTGGTAACACTATTGGTTTTCATTTTTAGCTTGACATAGGGGACAAGCATTTTGAAATGACATTTTCTTCTCAATTGCCGGATGGCGACAAGAGTTGCAAAACCATATAGCTTGTTTAATAATCGATATACCAGATGCAATGCAAGTCGGGAAATGGATTTTACAGTGTGGGCACACTGTATTCCTAAAAAAATTACGAAAATTAATTCGTGAAGAGGAAGAAATCTAAAACTGGGTTTCAAACACAGTTCAAAAGGCCTTCAATCAACCGTTCGAATATTTATTAGGATACAAATATTACCAGTCTTGAAGAGAATGTTCACAATTGTCACACTGGACCATCTTTTTCTTGACATTCACTGGTTCATTTTGCCGAAATATTTCCCACGCCAGTTTGTCATACTGAGACTTCTCAGTTGCAGTTAGCTGAAATTGAAAATCTCGAAACTATAGTCAGGTGAAACGAGATAGTAGGAGATAAACGAGATCTTATTATAAAAAATATTTTGTGAGGCACTGTTTCTTCAATGATGTATGGGAAATATGATTATACTTACACTGTCTAAAGTTTTCAATTTCATCAGAGCTTTAGAACATAGGGCAAAAGACCTATCGAGGCAAGCAGTGAGTGCCAATAATGAATAAATATCAACTTCTGAAATAAATTCTTCGTAATTCTGGAGCTTGTATGCAACGCATAGGGCATCATGCAATTTTCCACCGTAAAGTAGTTTCTGAGCTAACATGTAGTAATGATATGCTTCAGCCCCCTTCCATGCGTTTTCTAGGAACATAGGATCTGAGGATTGCCAATCGCCTACAAAAATAATCTCTGGTCATTTTGTATTAAATAAATTGAATATTTCGTGCTCACCTGATTCGGATGGTTTTTTATGTAATTCAACTAGTTTAGCAGCATAAACATAGTGCTTCTTTATTTTTAAAAGATCTTTGTTCCCCTTCTTCTGAAGTTCTTGCCTTGCGAGCTAAAAAAAACTGCCACCGTTTATAAAAGCTGATCAGAATAGGAGGCAACAAATTCAACTGTTCTACCTTGTAGGCTAATTCTGCAGCATATAAATAATATTTAGCCTGTGTATTCATCTGGATAGCATTGATTATCTGTCCTTGTTCAACTAAATGACTCGTATACTTCATCAGTAGATCCGATATATTGGATATATTATATTTCTTTGCCAAATCGATAGCAAAATCCCAACGATTATACGTGATACATAAGTTTATGGCTGTTTTGACTTTTCCTAGCTTAACATAAGCCTTGACAGCTTCAGAATGTACTGCGTTTGCGGCGAACATATCCCCAATGGTTTCCAGCAGAGGGTCACCTTCAGGCAATACGTCGATCATCGATTCCAAATTCTTCCAATCCTCCAAGTGATAGTAACATTCAATTATTTTCGGAGTGTTTTTTCCCAGTTCGTAGTACTCCACTGCAGAAGACCAGTTGTTGAAATGCGCGAAGTAATCAGCCGCTGAATTGTAAGCTGTTTTAAGTAAATAGTCAGGAGCTGTTACACCGTTTTTCAGGATTTGTATCACCCTGAACCAGTCGCCTAAGGTCTGTCTCAAATTCAATGCTAAATCACTGAAATAACGTTAAAAGAATATGAGACATGTTGATGGCACTGACAAACTGTCACTTGCCAAAGAAAGCCTTCATAAATTTTACCTCCTGTCAGCTTCCATATAAATTTTCTCGGCTTCATCGAAGTTCTTGAAATACGTCGCAATTCTGGCACGTCTAATTGCTTCATTACTTATGTCTCCTAATTTTTTAACAAATAATACTTTGGAGTAGTCCCTCGATCTGACAAAACACGCGTCTGCCATTGTCAAATTCATGTCTTTAAGTGCTGCTTCAGCAACCAATCTCCTAGAATAAATAGTCAGCGAAACTGGAGGTTTTGAATGAAAAATCTCAAATTTCACCATAATCTTGGGTGGCGATTGTCTTCAACGAATTGAGACGCTTCATTGATGCCAACTTTCTCTAGTAACTGTCTAGTATCGCGTAAACTTTTCACCTCCAGTTTGATGAGATGATCCTTGCTAGGTTTTTCAGGCGATTCCATAATTTCGTCAAGAAGAACTGCTTGGATTTCTAAATCCTATAAATTATTTCCGCTCTCTTGAAACACATATCCTTCAATATATTACATTATGGATAATTTTCTATTTCAATCATTCAAATGGTAGATAATTCAGATATTAATAGATTGAATTTATGAAAACTTGGTGCCCTTGGTGATAATCGAGAGTGTGATGTTTTTTATTGCTTCTAATTGATTTTTTTTTTAATTTCTGCTATGACAACTCACATTGAAGCTGCAAATATATCCAGAACAAGCAACAGGTTCTTCTGGGTAAATCCCCTTGAAAATATACATCCTCGTTTTTTCCATAATGGCTAGTAGCTGAGGATTATCGGTCGCCCAACACATAGCCCAAACATCTTTCCTTTCCAGTTTGTTGCCTACAGCGCCAGTCGTAGGCCTGCCCACTCCTTCTGAGATGTCAATCAGAGTCATCACTCCAGACACATCGATGACAGAGAGTCGGCTAAACATCAAAAACTTGTCAAAAAAACACGATCGAAATGAACGCAAAATTTTTTGGAAAATTTTCGAGTTCTGGATTGCAGCGGAATCATATCAATGAATGCTATAAAAACATTTCTGAAGCAGTGAATGCCGAAAATAGAATAATTCAATTACATTGAGCGATTCTGAAACAATGTATTGTGCTTACGTAGAATTGCAGTTGATTGCCATCTTATGTGGTCTGAGACTGATCTTGTATCTATTCGATAGGACAATGTGCGGCAGCGCATAATACTGGATGAGTCCAGAATCTCTGCCTATTACCAAACATTTGTCAGTCGCTGCTAAGCAGCATATCGGGTCAACAGTCTCATGCATGCTGACTGGCAGACTACCAGCATTATCTAGCTCTTGAATAATTTCAACTGCTCCTGATGGATTGTCGTCTACGTGGAACATTTTGCATCTTGCACTTCCTCCTGAATCGAATTTGGAACGATATTGAGAAATATATGAGAATTCAACTGGATAAGTATTCTATTTAAATAAAATCAATTGAAAAGACCCTGGAATTCCAGTACATCAAGAACAATGACTTGAATGAACACAGAAAGGCAAAAGGTGACCAAATATTTGTGACTGATGTAATGTTGGGTAAGTATTGAGGCTTTGAAAAGAATGTTATTTCAGAAGAGGTTCACCTGATATTGATTTCGGAGTTTTGTAATGCCATACAATAAAATTGTTTTTAGATGCAGCAAAAACTTGATATGAATTCATAGTCACTGCAGTTGGTTCGATATTGACGTATTTTCCTGAAAATGAGGTCACATCAAAAAGAAATTCGAATGGATCTGACAGAGGATTTTACCATCAACAGGTGTTCCAAGTGTATTGTGAAGCAATAGACCATATTTTCCCAAACTTTCGTTTGCTTCTGCTCTAGTAGCAACTATGCAAAAATCTCCATAACCTGCTATGGCCAGTAAAACAGATACCCATCGAGTGTGACACTAAAATTCATCCTATTTGTTTCTTAAAAACCTCATACAGGGTGTGCCGAAACAATGGTACCAAATTGATAAGGAATATTAATAGGTCTTTTTAAATATATTTGTTCATCATATGCTTTGTTTTGGGAAAAAAAACAGTTGCCATCATTGCCGTACATGAAGGGTATCATGGTCCCTTTTCTTATTTTAAGAAATCCTCATTCGATTTTGAGTAAAAGTATACCCGTTTGAATCCGGAAAAACCAACTGTTACATTGCACTTTTATGAATACAAACATTCTAATAATCACAAAATTATTCGGAGATGAAGCGAATTTGCAAAGGACATTTGAGAAAAAATATATTAATTAGGAATGTCCAATGTTCATAATTTCAATTCATAATAATAATAATAATCGTCTTAATTACTTAATTACTACAAATGTAGTTTTGAACAAGAAGGTTGCAAAGGTGAAGGGCGAAGTTCAATTCAGTTTCTAGATCACCCCGTCCACATAATGCTTTAATTTGGCACCATAGTTTATGGTACGTATTTAATGTATTGAGAATTCATTACAGCAGTAGCCTAGTGAATCAAATTTAAATTACAAACGCAATCAACTTTTATATCATGAGCTGAGGAATAGGCGACAAATTATACCTGATTATTACTTGTATCCCAGAATGATAGGCAAATGCCTGGTTTATGAGATCTGTATGATGCAAAAACAACAGTTTTCTTAAAATAACACCACTTGTAATCAGGGCGAATATTGGCGAAATATACAAAAGAATCAACAGCTAAGGCAACTCTCAATGAACCACCTTCCCATACACAACAGGAAATGGAGCTGCCAGGAACTCTCAAAGTCCTTAAATGCTAAAAATCTAAAGTCATGAATCAACTAGGATAGTATGTCAGGCTTACTTCTCCAAATGGATTATAGAACTGTACTACATTCACTTCCTTCTCCTCTGCGAATTGTTTACCACACACTGCTAGCAAAGAACCATTATGGTTCCAAGAACAATGAACTGCAAACATTTTTGCATCAAATACTATAGGATCTGAAATACAATAGTTTTAATTTTCAGATCAGATCTTGTATGAGGCTGTCCTCACTTGAATCACTTTCATTCATCATGAGCTGTATTTTGCCATTTTCAAAAGTTATAGCTAAGTTTGGGCAGAGAGAATGCATGTTTCCAGTGATTCCATTATACCAATCAAGACCCACAATTGGAATTGTCTCAAAATTTACATCATGACAATGAATATTCAATTGCATCTGAAACACAATATAGAAGGAATGATATTATAACAATGTATGAATGAAATACCACAAAGTTTCCTTGATTATCATATAGATGAAGTTGTCCATTTTTAAGACTGAATAATAATAATTTTCCATCAGGGGACCACTGTACACCTGACAATTGGACTTGCTTCAATTCTTTACCCCAAATTCTGTTTCCAGCAACACAACCAACAATTACTGCACCATCCTCATAAATGATGCAAATCTTCTGTCCATCTGCACTCCATGCCATACCAACTACAGTTGATTTCTTACGGTTGTTTATCATTTCTTCATACCAGGCTCCCTAAATTTTGTGAGTAATTAGGCATTCCCAGTAAAAAAAATTAACTAACCTTATACAACATCCAAACAATTATCACCCCATTTTCATCACTTGTGGTTAACTTTTTATGCATTTCATTCCAGACTAAAACTTGGATTTTGTCTGTGTGACCTTCTAAGGTTTGATTCATAGATAAATTACTGGTGGCAGCCAACCCTCTGTTTTTGTTATTTCCTTCATTATCAGTTGCTGAAAATTTTTTCTCAATATTTACGTCACAAATAAAAAGCCGACATACAAGAATCTAATTTTAAAACTTTCAGCAATCCATTTTCTCCTCCAACAGCAATGTACCTATCTTGTTTGTTCCAAGCAATTGCATTTATTTTGGTGTTGTTTGGAATTGCAATCTATAACAGTCATGATTTAAAAAAATTACTAGCATCACTACTCATTAGGACACTAACCTTCTTACTCAAATATATAAACATGTCGATTTTTTGATTTTATCATAATATACTGCAGTGTAATGAAGCAACTTTCATTCCAATCTTTTTTTGTTACTATGGTGATTTCATTATACATACAGTAGCTGAGTTCCTCTATTATTTAGATAAGCCGCATATTTTGGGAACTACCATCTTTCAACATTATTGAAAAATGGCTTTTTTACTAAATTTTCCGTTGTTTCTGTTCAGTGTTTGTTTACTAAAAAGTAAGGTTCAAGTACTTATTGTTTAAACATTAAAATCGCCCAAACTTCCATATGAACCTTTTTGTATCCAAAAACACTGGAAAGCGCGCACTTGTTTGGACAAGTTCTGTGTTTTGGACATATGGAATAGGAATATGACAGTGACAGTACTGTAACGTAACTACTGTCTGTGAGTAATGTGTTTTGTGTTTCATTCAATGTTGTGTTGCATTTTGCATTCGACAATTAGCGAGGCTCTTGATAATAATTGCTTGATATTGATTCAACCATTATTTTGAAAGTGATTAAAATTGATTAATAATAGCCTGCTTATCAATTTCAAACATATTCATGGTAATAGTTTTATGACATTTTGAACAATGTCGTCTCCAAGTGCTGGAAAAAGACGTATGGACACTGATGTTATTAAGCTGTATCCTTTGTGTTCTCGATAACAATAACAACCAAAATTATTGCTCCATTATTACTGTTGATTGCTTTTTTTTTCTTATTTCAATTTGCTCCTGACAGATTTTATTGTAGCCTTTTTTGTCTAGTAATAAGTGATGCTATAGTTCTATTTTTATTCATTATGTAGAAACAGCTGATTGTCAAAAAATACATAACCCTCTGAATATTCCTTAATAATTGATTCAGTATTGAAAGCAAACATGAAGTAACAATTCTTGGTGGTCTCAATGAGTTTTGTGTAAAATTTTATGGACCTAGAGGAAGTAAGTATGACCAATTTCAAAAACATATTAATTTTTATTTTTTCTTATTTAGCACCTTATGAAGGGGGTGTGTGGAAAGTACGTGTTCATTTGCCTGAACACTATCCTTTTAAATCACCAAGTATTGGATTTATGAATCGTGTTTATCATCCTAATATAGATGAAGTCTCAGGTACTGTCTGTTTGGATGTTATTAACCAGGCATGGACAGCTTTATATGGTGAGTTGGTAAAATATAATAATAATAATAATAATTCCTGAATAACCTATACTTGAGGAAGAAAGACTATTGATAATATGCAGATGTTTCAAAATGTAGTGTGTTCATACTTCAATTGTGATTTCAGTAGCTTCGAATTATATATGTCCTGAAGGAATATCTGCAGTTGAAGAGTTCAGCTCTTAAAAATATGTTTGAAATTGATTATTATTTCTTTTCTCAATTTATGAATACCTATGTGGAACTAAGGTATTCTACTAATAAAGTTTCTGTGATCATTATCTTATGCCCCTACCAGTCATTTAGATTGCATGTACAGGGTAGTTGGCTGGATTTTGACCATCCGCCTAACTTTATTTCTGTGAATATGAATTTCTACCATTTCCTGGGACACTCAGTTGTTCAATTTCTAGCATTGTGATATCCAGGTTTTTCAAAAAATACCCTATTCAATTCTGAAATCCTCTGAACCTGTAGTTGATTGGTTTATCAAAATTCAATCAGAGGAAATATTTTCTTTGCACTGTTCATGTGTTTTTTCCAATGTTGCTTGGATATTACAAAGCAAGCAGATACAAGGTGGCCATAATTTTTTCTGTGAAGTACACATATACCTACAATATGTAGGGCAGGAAATATGGTCCTACAGAGTATACAATTTTTTTATTTCTGTTTAATTATATGTTGTTTTAACCTTCATAGTATGTGCTTATCTTACATATTGATTTTCAGACCTATCAAATATATTTGAGTCATTTCTGCCACAATTACTAACATACCCAAACCCAATAGATCCTCTAAATGGAGATGCTGCTGCAATGTATCTGCATAAACCAGAAGAATACAAAAAGAAAGTATCAGGTTAGTAATTTGAATAAATTTGAATAAATTTCAGTATTGAGTGATATATATATTTTGTACTTTCTACAGGAAGATTGATGCATTATTTTCAACTTTTACCAATGACATAACAAAAAACAAATGATACTTCTTGGTAATGTATCACCTGATATCAGTTAGTAGTTCTTTGGTTATTCTTGGTATCTATAATATTTATACATGTATTATTTTCGAAATAAAAATTAATGAAGGGCAAAGCTTCTAGGACTCATCAGTTTTTGATAAAGAGTCTATAAAAAAAGTGCTGTCACTTTTTGATTCTGTATTTTTAATGATATGTATATTATGCATTCATAGTCAAATTTGAAGGTGTGGATGTTCAATTGAACTTGAAGAAATGAAGAAAAATGGGTATAAAAACAATTATGGATACATTTTTTTCAGAATATGTAAAGAAGTATGCAACAGAGGAAGCGTTGAGAGGTCATGAAAACGTTAGTTCCGATAGCGAATCTAGTATGTCTGATTTTTCTGAAAATGAGGCCGACAATATGGAGTTATAACGCAGGCTGTGTACCTCTAAGAAAATTTCGCTCAATTCAACTTCCTTGTTTACAAGCGAAAATATCCGTTTAGGGTTATATGTGATGTGCTTAATATGTTATTTATAGAATTTTGTTTAACACCCGATTATTTTCTACACGGGGTGTTTGCAAAGTGCATCAGGAATTTGAAGTGATTCTACATCATGGTTAAATTTAGGGAGTAGTTCCTAGTAAAATATAAATAATGTCAGCAATCTTTGTCAAAACGTCTATCAGCTTATTATCGATTATTACAATATCAAAAGTTCTTGATATCATATAGGAAACTACTACTCCTACATAATTATAGTCACTACCCATGCATTTGTGGACATCTTGTATATATACATATATATTATTATTATACCCGTTAATATTACATTTAATATTTTTTTTTCATGTTATGTGTAAAATTACCTGAATCAAACAAGCAAAGGATCATTTACAGTTTTAGTTCTAAACGCATATATTTACCGAGTGATTCAGTATCAGAATATCGTATGAGGATGAGTATACCCCCACTAACCTTTTATTGTTACATTGACTGATGTGCATCATATACCAGGGTGTCCATTTCATACTGAATCGCCCTGTATATATATATGTACATTATATATTATAATGTAATTAATTATTGGAGATACCTCTTTATTTACCAATTTATAAGATTTTTTAAATTATTTTTATGGGTTTTTTTTTGCTGCTTTTTTAATCATGTAAAATGTTATGAAAGTATTGGAACATTGGGATTTTGTTGCTTTTTATTATTGTTTTGATTCCTGACTTATATTCAGTGTTTCATTATGACCCATTTTGTTAACAAAACAGCAACAACATAGCTCTCATGCCATTATACATAAAGAATTTTTATACTGTTTTTAACGACTGAATAATTCCATTTTTCAATACTTTCAAATACGTCGGTACAAGTCTCCAATATGAACCAAATGATAACATCTTCCATTTAGATGAACACAGCACACACCAGGTTCAAATCTGTATTCTCGGCTAGTGTTGTCAAGAAGAAAGTCTTCTTGAATACTATACAGTTGGTAGTTCTTGTACCATCTTTTTTTTTTATTGAACGATAGGTATTTTTCTTTTACTATTCAAAAGAGCAAGTCTGAGGTCAACAAAAACCAAAAGGCAGTTCAGACAGTAACATAAGACAATTTAAATGCTGAATGTATCTCAAGATGCATGCCAGATCATTATTATTTCGCAAAGGTACTCCGGAAATACCCTGTATATAAATCGTGTTCAGCAAACATGCCCATATAAACTGTTAATTCCACCAAAACTAAATGCCCTTGAATTTTACGAGAAAATTCAGGATGATGATTTACATAAATTTGAGTGATGAAGACATCCCAGAAAAACTTTTTATGGAAGGGTTGAGCGTATGTCATTTCACCACAAGATATAAATTATTTGATGATTTGGTATCCGAATAATTACGATTTGAATCAGGTATACAGATAATATAATTGTTGTCACTAACATAATAAGATTAAGTTTATGATATTTATGTTGAATCAAAATTCTCCGATTAAGATTTCTTCCATATGAAATATGTTAAAGAATGCCTGAAAATGTCAAACATATCTTTCCCTTTTCTATCCGAGATGAACTATATAGTTGCATGTACCCCAGTGACTCCGTATACTTCGATGAGATGCTTATGTATATTTTGATATATGGGAATGCAATAATATGTGCCTCAAGTGCAAAAAAGTCGAAGGAAAAATATCTAATTATTATATTAACATAATCTAAACTGAAAAACTCAGATGCCCATGTTCTTTTTTTATCGCTGCTTCTCCCAAATAATATAAGTACACTATACCTGCAAAGAATTAATAGGGCATAATCTAGTCAAAAATAAATGATGAGATGCAATCATACCTAACAAGTTTACGGATATTATTTATTTACATTGGATCGATTAGATATATAAACACCAAGAATGGATGTATATTTTGATGAATTGTCACCGAATCAAGTATTTTGGTGCAAATATATATTGTTCAACACTTGAACCAATCGCAAGATGAAATTTCGGTTTGAATTGATTTCTGTTAGAAGAGTTTTCTAAACCAAAATTTCAGCGTTTCTGGTTCCCTTGTTGACATTTGGCATATTGTGAGATTACCTGGCATGTGGAAAAACTGTAACTACGGCCACATGCTCAGGAAACTTCGTTGATGGCATTGAGATTCTGTGGATGAAAATGATCATATACCTACTTCGTTTTTTCTGTGAATGTTGGCAAGCATTGTATACTTGGCACTGCCAATGTTAATGATGACCTGAGCAGATTGCTTATAGGATAGGGTTTTAGTTTCATAGCGATGCCTTACAGAGCGAATCTATATATATACATATTTATTTTTAGTCTAGTTATTAGTAGTGCAATAGAGATAATTATTCATCTAGTTTGTTCACTATTATTATATTTCACTTCCATTAATAACATTTATGGTCTCATTTTTATAATTGATGTACATATTCGTATTTTTATAATTTTTACCAACGTAATTAAAACTTTCCTAATTCAAATCCAGATTAATGTGTATTTTTTCTGAATAATACATGTAGGTACTGACCATGTTTTCATGTTAGTGTTGTAAATGTAATTTTAAGAGCATTTATTATATCGGAAAGTTTGTAACATCTCATACTTGTACAATTCTAACCTGCCGCACAAAGCAGTTACGTAAAAATTTATGTATTCAAAAATTGTTGATTTTATAAAATACAATTTCTTAAAAAATCCTTCCTAAATCTATTGTTTCACTTATTTTTCTCCGATCTATAGAAATTCTTACCATCGAATCAGACTCAATTTAGATTTCATGCAATGTCCAATTTTTCAAATCCGATTCAATCAAGAGACTTGGTACAAGCCAGCGCATAGGATGTTTCATATCAACATGGTATATTAGATTAGTCATGTTCATGTTATGTACTTATGTACATATGACATTATGCAACCAACAATGCTTCGTGAAAGCCATATGAATTTTCTTACCGTTGTAATTTATGAAAAATACCTATACATCTTCGTATTTTTATTTCAAACTGATATATGATATGTATGGCTAATGATATTTTTTTACGATGAGATATATTGTAAATTCCAACTAAAATTAGTATTGGTGCCTACATGTTATTTGACGATGATAGTGTAAGTATATAGTGTATTGAGTGAAGGTATATTTAGATTCCAAATAACGTTTGTCGAACCCTAAAGGGCGAATAGGTACAGGTGTATATAATACCTATATTCATGTTTCACACCACGCCTCAAAAGATATATAGGAGACATAGATAACGATTTCAAATTTTTTTCACTTCCTCAAGAAAACCCGATAAGGTAATATCTAATACAACAGCAACAGGCAGAGCAAGGTGGATATAGGATGGTGAAACGCGAAAAACTTGTAGACCGTTTGAGAAGGTACTAATATTTCTACGACTTGAATGAAGATGGCGGTGAGATCGATTGTCGATGAAGATTTCTGTTGCTCATGTATTTCTGTGGTTCGCATCTGACAGACATGAGTTGAAAATTGAAATGACATCAAAACACAATATTTTCAGTGAATCTGGAATAATTATCGATATATTGACTCTTCTCAGTCATTTTTCATCTAGAATAAATGAAAGTGATGAAACTGATAAAAAGGTGACAGATGCACATATTCTGTTTTACCGACACAAGGTATGTCGCCATCTCTGTTAATTTCAGGAAATATTACTACGGTATGAAATCAAGTAGGCGAAGGTCTACAGTTTATCCTAGTGCTTTTTAATAGGAAGCTGTTTCACCATCCTATATCCACCTTGAGGTACAGTGACCTTGAGGCAGAGATTAGATTTAGTCAAAGATTATACATTGGAGTGACTTATTACGTGGTTCATTTTTAGTTCCAAATGTTATCCCAGACCAGAGGTGGCGATAAGCTTATCAGAGCAAACTTTCTTGTTTTGGAATATTTTTGATTCACCGTGATTAATGAATTCTGATTTTGTTTGGATTTCTTTGTGGATACGGAATTTAGTATGCTCGTCAAATTTTCATGGTAGAGTAATTTCAGCATGGCATTATTCAGCCTAAATCTACTAAATCTGTAGCTCATCATAGGCCTGGTTTCAGTGGTTTCCAACCAAAATTACAGGTACCTAACTGCAAATTGATGGCTTTTTCATTTAGCCATCATTCAAAGTCTAGAAAACCTTAGATAGAAAACATTCCATTCAAAGCAGAGATTTATCTCTGTCTGGACGCAAGCAGAGATAAGGTACCCAACTCTGACGCAAAGATGCAAGGCAAGGATGGTAAACTACAGGAATCTGGATCTGGACGACCGTATTAATACTCCACTGTCACCAGTGTCAGGTCTGTCAGTAGTGTCAGTGATTTGAACTGTCTGTCAAAAGAAGCCAGAAATCAGAATATAATAATATATAAGAATATTGATAAATAATGATCATACTATGGGATTTATGGGAATTAAGTGAAGGCTAGTAAAATTTGTTGTATTCTGATTGAGATAAATTATTATTAAAAATGTATTCCTACTTTTGATGCAGGTATACTTCAATATTTAAACTGTTCTCACCTTTGATCAGATAGTATACAGTACACAGTTCTCTAATCTAAGAAAGTATTATCTCTTTTATTTATTTACTTATTTATTGTTGTTCGGAACCAGAGTTATGAACCTAATTGTACTGCCAAGTTTCTATTTTGATCCAATATAAACAACACTAGCAGTAGATCACATCGACATTTGACAGATGTTATTTTAATGTGAAATAATTATTTTGTTTTAATTTTATTTATAGTGAACCATACACCTACCTACTTGCCCCATCCCATTGCATTTCTTCAACTTTCTTAAAATGCAGAGTTGAAAGTATGCAAAAATAAGTAATTTGAAAAATGGAACTAGGAAATTCTAGTCTTCTGCATTTGGGAGACATTGTCTCCCTTTATGCAGAAGGCAATGTAAGTGGATTCTTGAGTACATTGGGGTGAGTAATGTATTGACAACTATAAAGAACCTTCAAGAAATATTATCTATGTCTTCAGTCTTGTTGATGATCGTTGTGTAGTATGCCCTGATGCTGGAAATCTGACTATTCCTCCAAAGAAATTCAGGGACTGTTTATTCAAAATATGTCCTATGAATCGATATTCTGCTCAAAAGCAATTTTGGAAAGCTGCAAAACAGAGCATCAACTCCAATACAGATACTGGATTACTTAAAAGGTTACATGTGAGTAATCATCTTGAATTTCTCATATTGCTTTGTCAAAATTCATTTTGTCCTAGGTAATGCTACAAATTCTATATTCAGCTTGAGAAATGCCCCCTTTAGTCAATTCAAGCTCCCTGCAAATGTGAAATATGTCATAATTTGATTTTTTAAACTAGGGATTATTTCTTACTAGCTTATTGATAAAATTAATTTGTAATGTGAAACTGATATTTGTTAGGTGGTGGTTAGAGTTCCACACCTTGCACATTTTTTACTGAAGATCCGCACCTGCAGAATTTTAATATTTTGTGCTTAAGTTCTGCATCTGTGAAATTTTTCCATGGTCATGCCATTTATGTTGTATCAAAAATATAAAATTTTGATATAAATGAATAAATTTGCACCATCAACCTTCAAGGGGGTAGTCGTTCTGAGGTTGATATGGGGTTAGGTTAGTTAGGTTTGGTCAATTTATCTCAAAACATTCTTAAAATACCATACATATGCTGATATTGCAGTACAAAATATTAAAATTCCCCAGGTGAGGTGCGGATCTTAAGTATAATATATCAAAATTCCGCTGGTGCGGATCTTCAGCATATAAATATAATAAATTAACCACGGCCTATTTGTTATTACTGAAATGTAGGTATATTGTTTCCCTGAGTACCTACATTTCTTCACCCATCCATGTGGAGTCTCTTGAAATTGTGAGATAGCAGATACAAAAAGAATTGAAACAGATGCATCATTCAAAGTTATTTCTTAATGATTTCAAAAATAATGGACACTTGGTGGTGGTAATTTTTACAGCATGCAGCAGAAATTGAGAAAAAGCAGAATGATTCTGAAAACAAGAAATTGTTGGGTTCCAATGTACAGTATGGAAATGTAGTCCAGGTATGTTTGATATGTATTAATTTGTTGCTAACAAGTTAAATACTGTGAAAACATGTATTTGTCATTTTTCTATTCTTGCAGTTATTACATTTGAAGTCCAATAAGTACTTAACAGTTAACAAACGCTTACCTGCATTATTAGAAAAGAATGCAATGAGGGTGTACTTAGACAGTAATGGAAATGAGGGTTCTTGGTTTTATATCTTGCCATTTTACAAACTGAGATCAACTGGAGACAACATTGTACTAGGTGATAAAGTGATATTGAACCCAGTTAGTCCTGGCCAGCAGGTTCTTCATGTTTCAAATCATAAACTGTCTGACAATCCCAGCTGCAAGGAAGTCAATATTGTTAATGGTAATACCTCATGGAAAGTCACCTTATTTCTAGAACACAAAGAAAATCTAGAAGAGATATTGAAGGGTGGTGATGTTGTGAGACTGTTTCATGCTGAGCAAGAGAAATTTTTGACAATGGATGAATATAAAAAAAAGCATCATGTTTTCCTAAGGACTACAGGACGTACTAGTGCTACAGCTGCAACTAGCAGTAAAGGTTTGTTTGCATATGAAATCAACTTCAGTTCATTCATAATTCATACTTCTTATAGAATAGAATAGAAAAATAATAATTGTGTTAATCTCATACATTATATTGAGAAAATTACTGATCACTCTTTTGATAATAATAATAATAATAATAATAATAATAATAATAATTTTTCTTTATTTCAAATTATGTCATACACAAAATGAAATGACGTCAGGATAGGATAGCTGATGGATAAAAAAAAGTGGACTTCTCATGATCCATTTCTTAAAAAAAAATATATTCTTGGAGTACAGAATTTGAAATATCACCATGGTAATCACAATTACAGCTTGTAACAAAAGTAAGGTTTCAAATATCTCAGATACAGCATACCCGAATGAAATTTTGTATGCTCAAGTATAAAATTATGCTAGATTCAGTGGTGAGCTCCGCATTCCTGCCAAGCTTACCGTATTATTTTTTCAAGGGACCACCCGAAAATGTGATAAACTATTTAAAAAATAATAGTTTGGCTTGCCATGATTTTCTGGAAAACCTTGTATGTTTTTGGAACAGTATATACAATACGCCTTCAAAAAAATTAAATTGACATTGGAGAATTTTTACAAACCGTTTCGGAAATATCGAATTTATGCGATACTTCTAGACTTCTGAGAAAGAATATTTTGAAGAATACACTATTTCTCATACCTTCTTCGAGCACAATTTGGTGTTGAACATTATCCATTGTTCTGATCACATAAAGTATAACCTTGATCCAACATACCGGGTGTTAATACAATGATTGTGGTAATAATGATAACCGTGCCGATCCTTGGACTATTTCGGTTGGTACAAAATAAATGGTTAGGTACTTAGGTTAGTAGAACAATTAATCAACTCATCAATGTACAAAATGCCTATTCGGGTTTGAGTATCCATTCAAAATAAGTATTTCTAGACAACTCGACACTTTGTTACTACTGCTACTGGTGCTTCTCAAACTACCATAGAGTATATGAAGTATAATTGAAATATATTGAACAGACTGACGTTTTTTGAGTAATGCGACAGCTTTAGAATACTTATGATATCTTCAATATTCGAGCATTTCATGGCACCTTGTCATGAATCCATCATTATAATCTCATAATTCATAGTTTTCCTCGGTTTCTCTGGTAGGAGGTTAAAATATGCAATGTTTGCTCATTCTGCTACATGAGGAGGTGACTTAGATAATTCACGGTCACTATTTTCAATCATGCAAGATAATACGAGTTCGTTTTCAACAATATACTCATGGTAGAGGCGAGCGTTTCACCAATATCTACGCTCACGAGCGCAAATGCTGTCACTTGATCAGGGCCGTCGAGAGCTACAGCGGGCCCTGGGGCACCATTAGGGCCCGGGCCCATGCACTTGTATACATATTATATTATTAAGTTCAATATACAATCGTGCCTAATAAAGACTATTTGAAACAACACATTACTTTATAAATGGATAGCGAAAAAAAATTGAAATTCCTTCACGAAGAGAACTTGCTGGTTTTTTATCTCCAAAAGCGGATATCACAGAATCGAAATTAATAGTTTGCGCGAATAAATAAAATTCCAATGCAAGAGGTTTCATAAGGTTGGTGAGGCTATCCTGACACGAGCGAGAAGGCTACACAAGAATGTTCACCTCCCGCAACATTAACGGGAATGGTACAACATATTGAGAAACAAATAAAAATATTAGAAAATATAGCTTTTAGTTATAAGTTGTGAAGTTTGTTCAAACTGAAGGTAAGGGATCAGTTCCTAGGTGTGCACCGTGTATATAGCATTTAGGTCCAAAATTTCATCGCATACTTCCAGAAGAAACTTGAATTCTTTTCAAGGCATCAAAGCATATGGTCCTTTTTCCAAGAAGACAGAATTCAATAAACTTTGCTTGAAGTGAGTTTCGATATTGAAATTCGGAGTTTCTTTATACGACTCATCAGTTATGTCATGTCGGTTTCGCAGTTATCTCCACTTATTTGGCAACAGTTTTACATTCTTGTATTATCACTTCCCACTGAATCCTCCAATATTTTAGTTCGTCTATCAAATTCTTTATATTTCTTTATTTTTATCCAACACAGGTATCTTGCTTGTAAAATGAAACTTCGATAATTAATTGTGGTTAAAAACTTCAAACAGAAGAAACTAGATACCACTGAAAGAATCCATGCAAGTTTTAATTTTCCTGCTGATATCAGCTTTAGTTTCAGGAGTTAAATGCTTTAATAACACCAACTGCTTTTCAAAATTTCTGATATCGGAAATATAGGCTGTAAACTCCGCTGGGCCCTTGGGCCTCGGGCCCCGGGGCAGTTGCCCCGGCTGACCCCGCCTCTCATCGGCCCTGCACTTGATGACATTCCTCGGAAAACGTCAGTTTTGCGTTGAGATTTGAAAGCGTGAAAGGCTACTCTGTTGACCGGTCGTACAAAAAATGAGCATGAGTCGGATCGATTCACTCCGAATGTTTCCTCCAGCCCTATGGGAAGTGGAGGTCGTCCAGCTGGACGCCTGTCGTGGTGGCGCAGGCCACTGGGACTCCGTCTTCAGGTTCAAGCACCTAGCAACCGGCCAATACCTGGCGGCAGACGTCGACAACGACCACGTCGACACGGATGAGGAGAAGAAGCTGATCGAGGGCGGCGGCGAAGTGTCTTCCTACCACTTGGTCGCGGTGGATTTCCTCAATGACATAGCGACGCTGTTCGAGCTGGACCCCACCAGCCTGACCAGGGGAGACTCCTTGGTGCCTCAGTCCAGCTATGTGCGGCTGCATCACATGATCACGAAGAGCTGGGTGCATTCGACGTCCGAGTCGATTGATAAGGACGAGGAGAAGCCGGTCATGTCGAAGGTGGGATGCGCGGTTACCAAGGAGGACAAGGAGGCGTTTGCGCTGATAGCGGTGTCGCCGGTTGAGGTTAGAGATCTGGATTTCGCTAATGATGCGTGCAAATTGTTGTCTTCTTTGTCGGTCGAATTGGAGCAAGGGACTATATCGCATAATGAGAGAAGGTGAGTGGTTGATATTGCGCTTGGAAACAATTTAAACTATGCAACACTGATTACGTCGCACCCCGAAATTTTGCCCCTGTTGAAATTTGAATAACTTTTTTCTGATTTGAACAATTCGAATTCTGTTCGTGCTGTTCGCTAGCTCAGTCATTCAGCTATAATCTTGTACTTTCTTGTTACTTGAGGTTTTTTCCATAAAATTGCTACAAGGTGTTTTTTGAAACTGTGCAAAATTTCGGAATTTTCAAAAGGATCCCAACTTTAACAGCAGAGGCATAAAGGGGATCTCATTAACTTGAGCCATCTCCAGAATTGTCTTCTTATCTCTTTTATTTACAGAGTGACCTCAAAAAATCAAAGTTTTTGTTTTGCAGTCATAACTTTTTTCCTCTTCAACCGATTTTCAAAATCTCAGGATCATTTTGAAGCTGAAACGTTAGATGAACAGACATGAAGATTAGAATTGACTAAAAATAAATATTAAAGATCAAGGGTTTCTGCAAAGGTGACCCAAATCTAAATCCCCCTCGAAATCCCGATTAAAAATGAAAAAAAAATCCAAAACGTTGTTTGATCGAAACGAAAATATTACCACCAAAAAGACTGAAAAAAAAATTTTGACCTCCTCCCCCCCAAATTTTTTTTTGCGGGTAAAATTTTTGCTGGTCAAACAGTTAGATATATCGGTAAACATATTTCACACATCGGGATCGGAGATTAAAAAAAAATTCTTTCACCCCCCTTCCCTCCTTGGGGTACTTTGGGTACGGATGAAGGGAAAGGAGATTTTTGTGATTTTTTTACATTATTTTACATTATTCTCGCGAGTTTCGTACAAAACTGCTAAGAATCGCCCAAACTCGGGTACTCCAATTATAGTTTGATGTACAGGGCGAAAAAAAGTTATTTTTCAGATTCGAGACCAGCGGTTCCCATAGCTGTGTTCAGCGGAAAAATTTGATCGAAGAGATAAAATATTGTTTCATAGGCGTACGTATAAAATTTTTTAGGGGGGCCGGAAAATAAAATTTTTTGAAAAAATCCAAAACATGATGGAGGACTTTGTATAGGGGGTGAGAAGATTACCCTGGAATTTTATTGTATTCAGAATTTTTTTTTTATTTTGAATTTTTTCATGAAGTCTTATAACTTCAGAAAAGAAAGACCTACGAATAGTTTTCTCTGTCCTGATCTTTATTTTCACGAGAACGTAATTTTCAACCTGTCTTGACAGTCACTCATTATGATTCTTGTTACGTTGGTTACGGACCATGCATTTTTTTGCGCTGATTTTTTTTCTACAACATGGCGTTTCAGTTCGGTTTAATCACGCACAATTCTTGACTACTGAAAGAAAAAAGATCTGGATGTATCCAGAATGAAAGATCCTTCCGAAAACAAGTTGTTTTTCATTTAATTCTCCTCCCAGTCGGGATTTACAGAGTGTTTCAGATTTTGGTCACCTTTGAGGAAACCCTCGATCTTGAATGTTCATCTCGAGTTAATTCTGATCTTCAAATCTGCTCATATAAGGTTTCAGCTTCAAAATGAGCCTGAGATTCTGAAAATCGGTTGAAGAGGAAAAAAGTTATGACTGCAAAACCAAAATATTGATTTTTTGAGATCACTCTGTAAAGAAAAGTGATAAGAAGACAATTTTGGAAATGGCCAAAGGTAATGAGATAATCTTCATGCCTCTGCTGTTGAAGTTGAAAAAAAACTGTTTTTCTTCATTTGGGATCCTTTTGAAATTTAGTTCCAAAAAACATCCTGTAGCAATTTTATGGAAATAACCTTATCTATCGAAGAAGTAAGAGATTTATGCTGAAGGACTGAGCTAGCGAACAGTGCAAACAGAATTCAAATTGTTCAAAGAAGAAAAAAGTTATTAAAATTTAAACAGGGGCAAAATTTCGGGGTGCGACGTAATTAGTGTTGCGTAGTTTAGAACACTTCGGTGAATTATCATGAAGAAGTTTTCTACTGGTTCACAAGTCACCAAGATTATTTTCTGCGAGAAATTGTTATGCTTTGGTGTCAAATTCTCTACAATTCCCCTACACAACACTACATGTAGAAAATATCTCTGTACACACCCATACAGTTGACTTTTATTGTGGACCGACATTCTACAATATTTTACCGATCGATCTGAAGAACTATAAACGGAAAAAACAAAATGGCGGCTCCAATGTGGCAAAAATACGAGTGTTTTCGGAGTCAGAGATTGTAAAATTTCACGAATTTAAGATGACGCCTCCAAAAAGGGCGGATGAATTTTTTGTGATTGCGGTCCGATTCGATTCAAAATTTGTATTTGAGTGTTTTCGGGGTCGAAAAAATTTTCCTGTCTAAATTAACAAATTGAAGATGGCGGAAGAGTTTTGTGATAATAGTTTTATTCAATATCGGTTGGTCGGGGTTTTTGGGATCTGAAATTGAGAATTGTGTCAACATTAATGAAATTTCAAGACACGAGTCTCTTTTTCACTTTTACATTCAATTTTTATTCAAAAAAACAATATTGTGAACAAAAAATTAAGAAACGATTTTCAAATACTCAATAGTTTTTTGAGGTTATAATTTTATTACATGTAGAGATGAGATCACAAAGTTTCAACGTAGAATCTACTGGTGAGTGAAATCTAATTTAGGAATTTTTGATACCACGAAATTCGAACAAAATATGAACAAACTGTATATAAGCTTCAGAAAGTTTCTAGAGATTTATGAAGCTATAGGTTTGATTTCTGAAAAAAAAATAAAAATTATTGGTCTGACTGACTTGAATTTTAAAAGAAAACTGCCAAGAATTTCGAATAAACCGTTAGAAAATTATTTATAGGGTGTTTCATTTAAAAACGAAATTGGGATACATTTCATGTATATCCGTTTATTTTACGTTTTTCTTATCGTATTGAGAGACACTGTAATGTTATGCAAAATGTCAGTTCTATTGATTTCATCTTTTGTAGGTCATTAACTACGCTGTTGCATGATATCGTTTATTTTGTCGCCGAACTCGAAAATGAACAGAATAAAGCCGAAGCCCTGGAGCTTATTGTTACCAATCCGAACAGAGATAGGCAAAAATTATTGAGAGAACAGGCTATCCTCAAACAACTGTTCAAAATTCTACAAGTACTGTATTTGAATTAATCTCGAAAGGGTGAAATCATACTAACGATTTTTAGGGACCGTTTTTGAATACCGGTGGCGATGGTCCATTTTTGAAAATAGAAGAGCTTGGGGATCCACGTCATGCGCCCTATAAACATATATTCAGGCTCTGCTATAGAATACTGAGGCTAAGCCAACAGGACTACAGAAAGAACCAAGAATACATAGCCAAACATTTTGGGTTCATGCAAAAACAGATCGGCTATGACATTTTGGCAGAAGACACCATCACAGCTTTACTACATAACAACAGAAAGCTGTTGGAAAAACACATAACCGCAGCAGAAATCGAAACGTTCGTCGGTTTGGTAAGGAAAAACATGAACAACTGGGAGTCGCGCTTCCTGGACTACCTGTCAGACCTCTGCATTTCCAATAAAAAAGCCATCCCCGTGACACAAGAGCTGATCTGCAAGAGCGTGCTCAGCCAGAAAAATTCTGATATACTCATGGAAACGAGAATGATGAAAACCCAGGTGGAATTGCAAGAGGTCAACGAAGACGGCCACCTGGAGAGTGAGGAGATGGAACCCATGATAACCATCGTGGAGGAATGCCAGATTGTCCTCTTGTATAACAACCGCCAAAAATCGATGTTGCTGACCGATCTCTGCAGGAACGCCACGCTTGGGAGCAAAGAAGATCAGGCCACCCTCGACTATTACCGGCATCAGCTTGATTTGTTCTCGAACATGTGCTTGAACAGGCAATACTTGGCGCTTAACAATCTCTCACCCCACCTCGACATCGAGTTGATACTCAAGTGCATGGCTGACGAAAACGTCAGCTTCGATCTCCGAGCATCGTTTTGCAGGCTCATGCTGCACTTGCACGTGGACAGGGATCCGCAAGAGCCTGTTACTCCTGTTAAATATGCTAGGCTTTGGTCGGAAATTCCCTCGCAGATGTCTATATCTGAGTGAGTACGAATATTACGATGATTATTTATTGGTGAGGCATTTTTTGCAGAGAAGTTTGCAGTCTTTCATTATTATTATTATCACTGATAATCGGATATCAAAACATACTGTTTCATTTTTCAGTTATGATTGTAACAAAACTCCAAATCCCAACAAAGAAGCTGTAAGAGCTAAGTTTTCTTCGACAATAGCCTTTGTTGGAGGTTATCTTTGCAATGTAGTAGCAAAAATGTGGTCTTTTGCCGATCAAGAACAAAACAAACTTACATTCGAGGTGATATTTCTGTTTTGGTTTGTGAGTTGTGTGAAGTATTGATGATTTGAATTTTCAGGTGGTGAAATTAGCTAGAGAATTAATATATTTTGGCTTTTACAGTTTCTCAGACTTGCTTAAATTAACAAAAACGCTTCTTAGTATTTTGGATTGTGTTTCTGAGAGTGATTTCTTGGAAGGTCGTGTACCAACCGTAGATATAGACTGTGAGTATAAATTGTTTTAATGTTATCACTTACTAATATTCCACATTTGAATTCATTTATTTAACCTCCATTTGAAACAGCATTTTTCGATCTATGCTGAAAAATGTATCGTTGCTAAAATGTATTATTTATTACTGTTATCATCATCCAAAAAAACTGAGAATCATCAATCATTAATTTTTGTTTATGTATCACGATATTCTTAACGATTATAATATGGCACACCCGAATGTGTGAAAAAATTTAAAATGTAATTTCTTGTACTCCAACGATTTCTCATAGCCCATTGCGAAGTATAATGTGTACTGTTGAGGTCGGAATATCAAGTGTGGAAACATTCATTTGTCTAGATGCACATAACAGTCATTTGTTTTGATTCAGCTGGAGAGCCACAACCAGATACAAGAGGTATTTTGTGTGGATTGTAGTTGTGAATAAAGTGTGTTTTTGGAAATTGTTGTGTTTAAGTAATATGTGTATATTTCTATATGTTTTATTCGGTTAATTCAACGAAAATTTCATGTATTTTTTCACTAGCCGAAGGTGGAGTATTGAGAACCATCGGCGATATGGGTGCTGTCATGACTTCCTTGACTTTGGGGTCTGGTGGTAGGGCTGGAATCCCGAATAATTCTGGACAACACGCAAAAGCTATACAGTATATGAAGGAATATCCACTGGTGATGGACACGAAATTGAAGATAATTGAAATACTACAGGTTCGTATTCAAACCTAATATGTGCTGTTTTACCGAAATTTTCCTTCAATCTCCACATTTTATGTATTTCAGTGCGTGTATCTATGAAAATTCCAATACCTATTTCTTGTCCATATATTTTTTACTAGCTTGGACGATGTTACACGAACTTTATAGGTTTTCCTCTCGTGCACCAAGAAATTAAAAAATGTGATCATATATTATTGACAAAAAAATATGTGCTGAAATGCCAACCTTGGAATGAATGTCAGCATTGGATGAAGAAAAAAGGTGCATATTCTCCCCATAAGAACGAAACATAATTTATAAGTAGGGTAGTTTCGATGGATTATATCTTTCAATCAAGTTGGTGATTAATGTCCGTATTCACCACTATATGTAATCGGATTGTTTATTTTGATGGACATTTCTAATTTCAAAGGTCTATTGGATAAGTAAACGGAGAAGATGCTGAATTGAACCAATCCGATATATCCTTGCTTAAAGCATCTCACAAACATTATCAACAATATTCCTTTTTCACATTGTTGAGTTATTGATATTTGCGCAGTTTATTCTCGATGTCCGACTGGATTATCGCATCAGCTGCCTCTTGAGCATATTCAAGCAAGAATTCGACGAGTCCGAGAAGAACGCTTCGGGCGACATGAACATCGGTCAGAAGAACATCGATCTCGAGCTCATAGGCAGTCAAGCAGAAGGGATTTTCGGCAGCAGCGAGGAATGCGCTGTTCTGGACCTGGACGGTCACGGGGGAAGGACATTTCTCCGAGTCCTCTTGCATTTGACCATGCACGACTATCCACCTCTCGTCTCTGGAGCCCTGCACCTCCTCTTCAGGCACTTCAGTCAGCGCCAAGAGGTCCTGCAAGCCTTCCGGCAGGTCCAGCTACTGGTGTCAGACAGCGACGTCGAGTCTTACAAGCAGATAAAAGCCGATCTGGACGTTCTCAGGCAGTCCGTCGAGAAGTCCGAGCTGTGGGTGTACAAATCCAAGTGCTTGGATGACCACACCTCCTCCAGCAAGAAGAACAAAGATGAAGAGGAGGAAGGCAACTCGGCCAGCACCAAGACTTCCGCGGTGAGCGTGCTCGAGAAGAAGGGGTCGGCGATAAACCTGGACGTGGGGCCTCCCTTGCATCCAGACCAAGCGGACGAGTACAAGAAGATACAGCAGATCTTGATACGCATGAATAAACTCTGCACTCATGGGTCCCCTAGCGGGCTGGTCAAGCCCCAGAAGCACGAGCAGCGCCTCCTGAGGAACGTCGGAGTCCATACGGTGGTGTTGGACTTGCTGCAGGTTCCATATGACGAGAAGGAGGATATCAGGATGAATGAGCTCATGAGACTCGCGCATGAATTCTTGCAGAACTTCTGTCTGGGGAATAAGCAGAATCAAGTGCTGCTTTACAAGCAGTTGGATCTCTTCCTCAACCCAGGAGTGAGTACCGTTGAAACAAGGACATGTTCAGAAAAATAACCTCGAGGTTTTTCTTTCTATTAGATTCGAGAGGCTCAGACGGTTTGTGCAATATTTCAAGACAACTCGAAGTTGTGCAGTGAAGAGAACGAGAAGGTCATACAGCATTCCGTTCATTGCATTGCTACCCATGGAAGGCACGTGCAATATTTGAAGTTCCTACAGACGATAGTGAAGGCGGAGAATAAGTTCATCAGGAAGTGTCAAGATATGGTGATGCAAGCGGTAAAACAAAGTGAACATAGGAGTTTATCTCGAATATTTCCGATTTTCTTTTCAGTTGATCAATGCCGGGGAAGATGTCCTGGTGTTTTACAACGACAAAGCCTCTTTCAATCATTTTATAGAAATGATGAGGTCTGAACGCCATTGTATGGACGAAAGTAGTCCATTGAAGTATCACGTAGAGTTGGTGAAACTCTTGGCATGTTGTACTATGGGGAAAAACGTGTACACGGAGATCAAGTGTCACAGTTTGTTACCTTTAGATGACATTGTGGCTATGGTTATCCATCCAGATTGTATTCCTGAGGTGAAGGAAGCTTATGTCGGATTCCTGAATCACTGTTACATCGATACCGAGGTCGAAATGAAGGAGATTTATAATTCAGGACATATGTGGACGCTTTTCGAAAAGTCATTTTTAGTGGACATGGCTGATATAGCGACAGCGCCCAATGATAGAAAAAATCCAGATAGGGCTCTAGAAAACTATGTTACTAACTGTGTGATGAACATAATCTCTACATTTTTCAATAGTCCATTTTCTGATCAGAGCACCACCGTTCAGGTATGTAGGGTGGTTACTTTTCATAGTGATAGCAGTTTCTCAGTTCATTTTTTCCTTTTCAATTAACACTGCATGAGCTTCTCAATCAATTTTTGCTAACTTTATTTGGGTAGATAATTGAAGTCAACCATTTATTTTCGTTTTAACCACGGAATTATGCTTATTGGTCCAATTTGTCCGAAATTACCTTGCTTTTATGGTGTCTGTTTTGGGTATCTTTCTTGTTAGAAACATCTGCATGAAGCCAGGGTATATTGGAGCGACTCTACAATGGATGATTATGATCCTTTCTCGGGTAATGTTCAACTCAAACAATCTCCATTCTCTACTAACGTAAGTAATTCATATGGTCTACAGAATATCAATTGATTGTTGTCGAGCTTTTGGTACTAATCAACATACATTGTATATATGACCATAACCACAGATTAAACACCTATCTGTGTCATAACTGATGTATAATGAATTGCAACTGGAAGCTAATATTTGACTAATCTTTGAGAGAAATCCTATTTCTGATATCTTAATCACTGGTGATATAGTTGTAATGATGAAAACTTGAATAAAATGACAATGAAAACTATCTTAGGAAATGATCAAATTAATGTAACTTCTTAGTCTATTATTTGAACTATACCAAAAATATGTATGGTGATTTATGTTTGAGTAAAAGAAGAATAGAGCATTCCGTATTCAGTGTATACTTGGTGACAGAACGAACCTTCAGTTATCAAAGTCTGTTTATAGGACAATTTTATCCACAACTTTTCGAAATTGAGTCTATCATTCAACATTTGATATTTTTTAACATTGGTGAATTAAATGACGAAAAATGCATGACTGTTTATTAAGTGTGCTTCATCATGCTTGTGTGGGGATCCATCTAGAATCTGTGAAACAAATAACCAGGAGCTTTATGACGAAAACTATTGCTTTAAAACTATTTTACGAGCCATTCGAATATCGCTGATGAACATAAACAAAAAAAAACTAGAATTGATATTGATTATCATAATTCAACAGTAATAAATTTACCGAATTGAACGCTGGTTCAGAGTTGGTCTGAGAAAGGCAAACTGTGATACCAAGAAGGCTGCTCCTCGTAGGTTGAGCCGCTATCGGTTTGGTGCTTAGCAAGTGGTGCATTAATTCTAGTTCGAGTGCATGCGCTTTTTCACTACACCGCAATTTTGAGCCACTTTTTTGGCAGCTGTGTTGATTTTTTGAAATGGTTTTCGTATCACTTCCCTCCAGTGTTTTTATATGATTATATTTTGCAGACAAGGCAACCCATTTTTGTACAGCTATTGCAATCAGCATTCAGAGTATCTCAATGTCCTTGGCTAGCGGCATCACAACGCTTTAATGTTGAAAATTGTATTCGTACTCTATCCGACGTTGGTTAGTTTTCTGAACGTGCCGTATTATTTGCAATCCTGAAATTCCGATTATTTTTCAGCAAAGAATAGAGGAATAGCTATCCCGCTAGATTTGGAAAGCCAAGTTGCTGCTATGTTCAATAGAGCTACTATTTTAACACGACAAACAAGTAAATGGTTGCAAGCTTCAAAGACCCCAAAGATAGAGAGATCACAATCTCAAGTAAGTCAAGCATAGATTCAATGGACAAGGTACAGAAGAGTGTGTTTAATACTTATTTTCAGTTGATAAGATTGGACAGGAGTATTATTGAAGGATTGCAAGATATTGTGTCTGTGCTGGAAGACCAGCTAAAACCATTGGTCCAATCTGAGCTCTCACTTCTTGTTGACGTTCTTTATAGACCAGAACTACTTTTTCCACAAGGAACAGAGCCACGTAAAAAATGTGAAAGTGGTGGCTTCATACGAAGGTGAAATAGCGGGAAAATATTTTCTCTACGTATAGTCAACCAGTTATCATCTGAAATCTGTTTCAGGCTCATCAAACACACAGAGAAATTACTCGAAGAAAAGGAGGAAAAGTTGTGCGTGAAGGTTCTGAGAACTTTGCGTGAAATGATGGCAATTGACTGCGAATACGGGGAGAAGGTTAACTATACTTTTATTTTCGTCAGCTGTGAATTGACTTATTTTTCTCTTTAAATGCTGCATAGAATGATAAATCTGAACAGTTACAATCTGATATGGTATGGTATACATGTAAATACTTTTGGTGTGGACTTTCTGTGTTCCCAAAAGTGTATTCCCGTTGCCCTGTACAAAAAGCTCCGGCTAAATATCTGAACTGTTTACCCTGAGCGCATAAACCTTTTTTGCATCTTTGCTGTCGCTTGTCTGTTTTTGATCGATTTTTTCTTAGGATAAACTCATGTCATTTGATATTTTACAGGGAGATGTTTTGCGTAACAGTCTTCTAGCCAGGTACTTCGGAAAATCATTCATTCACAACAATAATTCAGTTGAACTAGGCAGTATTCTGACATCACCTGCCACGCATGGCCCTGGAGGTAGGTGATTTCCTCACTGTCAATCATCGATGTAATTCGATCATTTACAGCAAAAATTCTCAGCAGAGCTGGGAGGACTCTGCACGAAGTTCAAACGCATCTCAATAGAGAGGGTGCTTCAGACTTGGTTGTAGAGTTGGTCATCAAATCTGGAAATTCAGCATCGATATTCAGTGAAGCTGTCGAACTGGGCATAGCCCTTCTAGAGGGAGGGAATCCCATCATACAGAATAGTATGTTCACCAAACTGGTTGGTGGTGATATAAGTCAATCATTCTTCAGGGTGAGTTTATTCGACTACTCGTTTGGATACATAATGATTCAATTTCACGTGAAATTTGATGATCAATTTATTGCCTCTAGGTTTTCCACGAAAAAATGAAAGATTCACAACAAGAAATCAAATCCACTGTGACTGTTAATACATCTGAGATGGCGGCAAAAGTGCATGAAGAAAAACAGGATGGTAAAGATTCCGACAAATTTTCCAAGAAGCAAGGTGGTAAAAACAATGGAATTCTCATTAGCAATGAGCTTCGAGAGGAACTCAGCCGTGCAGCAGAAGCTACTTCGCAAGCGTACGCTCATATACGGGAAGATGGTACAGGTAAACGAGTCATAATCTGTGGTCGACAACCAACCAACCAACTTGATTGTGACTTACAGGCACAGGAACAGCATCGGCCCTCGAAGATCTCCTGGCGGAGAAATCTGAGAAACAGCGCGAACGGGACGAACAGAACGGTTTGTCCAACAAAATCCTGATAATGCAGCCCATTCTGAGGTTCCTACAGTTACTGTGCGAGAATCACAACGCTGCCCTGCAAAACCTCCTCCGCAATCAGAACAACAAGAGCAATTTCAATCTGGTGTCCGAGACCTTGATGTTCCTGGACTGCATATGCGGCTCGACCACTGGTGGACTGGGTCTGTTGGGACTGTACATCAACGAGAACAACGTGGCGCTCATCAACCAGACACTGGAAACCCTGACCGAGTACTGCCAAGGGCCTTGCCACGAGAACCAGAACTGCATAGCCACGCACGAGTCCAACGGCTTGGACATCATCACCGCCCTCATCCTGAACGACATCAATCCGCTGGGCAAGTCCAGGATGGACCTGGTCCTCGAGCTGAAGAACAACGCCTCGAAGCTGCTGCTGGCCATTATGGAGAGCCGGGGCGACAGCGAGAACGCCGAGCGCATCCTCTCGAACATGATACCCAAACAGCTGGTCGACGTCGCGTGCAACGCCTTCCACCAGGAAACTGAAGACGACGACGTGGACGACACTAGTGTGCCGGAGGACATGGTGTCGCCTCGCGACGTCGGCCACAACATCTGGATACTGTGCCACCAGCTGGCGCAGCACAATAAGGACCTGGCGTCGCTGCTGAAGCCTTCCGAATCGGGCGACCCGAAGACCCAGAAGGCGGTCGCGCACTACGCGTCGCACACTGCGCAGATCGAGATCGTCAGGCAGGACCGAACGCTCGAGCAGATCGTCTTTCCCATACCGGAGATTTGCGAGTACCTCACGCAGGACACCAAGGTCAAGGTGCTCAATACTGCCGAGAGGGACGATCAGGGGTCGAAAGTCGTCGACTTCTTCGAACGCACTGACAGTATGTTCAATGAAATGAAGTGGCAAAAAAAACTTAGAGGTAATGGGAGTGGGTTATCATTGTGAATGAAGTTTCTGAAGTCTTGTGTTTCAGCTCAACCTGTATTGTTTTGGGTCAGCAACTATATGTCGTTGTGGAGTAATATCCTGTTCAATTGTGCCGTACTTATTAATTTAATTGTAGCTTGTTTCTATCCTTTCGACAATGTCGTACCAAGTAAGTACTGTTACCAACCAACGAGAATATGAAACAATTAATGCATAATACAGTAATTAATAGTACTTGAACAGCATTTGAATAAGTATAACTTGAAATTTGTTTTTTCCAGCTATAAGTTCTACAATATCTGTACTTATCTGGTTTGCCATGTTATGTTCGTCAGCCATAGTGATAACACTGCCTAGGCAAACAGGCATCTGGACTCTAGTAGCCTCGACAATTCTCAGACTGATATACTCGCTAGGTCCTGAACCGACCCTCTGGTTGCTCGGAACTGTGACAATACTATTGAAGATCATACATCTAGTCAGTATAATGGGTAACCACGGTACGGTCACGAAAACATATCAGCAAATACTTACAGACGCCGAACTGGTCTATCACTTGGCCTATCTTGTTTTTTGCATGTTGGGACTAGTTATGCACCCGTTTTTCTACTCTGTGCTGGTGAGAATCAATTTTGAATATGTGTACGATGGGCGCTGCTGACAGTGGACGTCCTGCTGGTATTGTTAGTGACGTGGATTGGTGTTCATAGGAATTTGTGAACGTTCAATTTTCGTTTATAATTATGCAACATTTGGTTTCCCTTAGAAATCCAGAAACCTGAAAACTGATAACATTCGTTACCAGTAAGAAATGTAAAAAATACGGACAAAGTTACCTAGAAACCGACAACTCACCTTTGTATCAACAGCTCTTTGCGGCTGGATTTTTTTGCTCTTCTCTTCTTCAATGCCAGTACGAGGCGTCTCATACTTATATTTCCGTATTCGTTCATCAAAGCAAATAATCAAAATGATATGCTATTATTTGGTTGATACTCATGACCTCCACTGACGATAGTGCCTCTGGTAGAAGCGAAATCGTTTATGCCTACCATTGCCTCCTTATGCTTGAAATATCATATTTTTTTTACAGTTGTTCGATGTGGTGTATCGGGAAGAAACACTGCTGAACGTCATTCGTTCAGTCACAAGAAATGGCCGGTCCATTGTACTGACTGCTGTCCTCGCATTGATTCTGGTTTACATGTTCTCGATTATCGGATACATGTTCTTCAAAAACGACTTCATTGTCAGTGTCAACAAAAAAGGTTGGTTGTCCAACGATCGACACATTCATTTACTTGACAAACTTCCAGCCGTGAGATATCAATCTTGTGTTTCAGACGAGTCCTGTGAAACGATTTCGGAAATGACCGGTAGGACTTACAAAGAAGATGAAACTGGGAAATATTGCGAACTGGTAGATGACGGTGAAGAAAGAAAAGAGCGAGCCTGTGATTCCCTGATAATGTGCATCATCACAACTTTGAACCAAGGTCTGAGAAACGGTGGTGGTATCGGTGACATCCTTAGAGCTCCCAGCAGTGAGGTATACGTTACACGGGTAAACATTTTTCAGAGACCTGATGGATTTTGTTTTCAGGAATCTTTGTTTGTGGCTAGGGTTGTGTATGATCTACTGTTCTTCTTCGTTGTTATCATTATTGTACTTAACCTCATTTTCGGTGTCATCATTGACACATTCGCCGACTTGAGATCCGAGAAACAACAGAAAGAACTCATTCTGAAGAACACATGTTTCATCTGTGGTATGTATCATTATAAAATATCTGATTACTATAATTTGTAACAATCAATTTTGTAGGACTGAACAGATCTGCTTTCGATAATAAGATAGTGAGTTTTGAAGACCACACCAAATGCGAACACAACATGTGGCACTATTTGTACTTCATCGTCCTGATAAAAGTGAAGGATCCCACAGAATTCACTGGGCCAGAGAGCTACGTCTACGCCATGGTCAAAGGTTCGAATTTGGAATGGTTCCCCAGGCTGCGTGCCATATCCCTGGCAGCCGTCGAAGGTGAAGGGGAACAGAAGATAGAGTACAAGAGCTTACAGGTGCAACTCCAGAAGACGGAGTCGCTCGTCACTACTCTTTCCCAACAACTGATGGAGCTGAAGGACCAAATGGCCGAACAGAGGAAACAGAAGCAGCGGATGGGGCTCTTGAGTTCGGCCTCCGCCTATTTGCAAACTTCAAATTTACCTCAGATCTAATAGTGGTGTTCACAGATTGTGCTAGTCTTAATATTTCTCCAACATTGCAGCCATATATTAGTATAAACAAATTTTATTTGTGATTCTTCAAAAAATTCAATTGTCATCAACTTGGTCTCGTCTTGAAATCTACTCAGCCCCTATCAGGTAGCTGAGTGATTTTCAGTTTCTTCGAAAAACGCATTACCCGAAATTAGCTAAATCTTTATTTATTCGGAAAATAACATTGGATGAAAGTTTTCTAGAGAAAAATTTGAATTTTCGTGTAATTCTACAATAATCGATTGAGTTTTAGGATGACCTCAGCGATATCCTGAAGGATTGCCAAAACCATTGAAAACTGTCAATTATCCCTTACATTTAATAGAATTCATTAAGTAAAATACCTTTGATAACTGAGTGATACCCATTCAAATAGCCTGTAAAAACTTCAATATCTATCTCTGCCAATGAATTATTGTCCAAATGTTACTTATTTTTCGGAATATATATCTTTTGAGATTTTGAAGCCTTAGATGATCACAATTTTTATTTTGTAAATCACAAAAAAAGTTTTTTCATTTGTTGCGTACCTTTCGAATGTACTTTGAATCTGAATAGTAAAGAAGGGGTACACACTAGAACCACCGATGGTTATGCTTTGTTGGGGCCTGGTTTCACTAGCGCATCTTTCAGTGCCAGAACCCTGTCCAACCTATTCTGACTTCTCACTGTACTGTGTACTTATTCAAGATTAACCATTGTTATGCCATTTTGTGGCAGTAATTTTCTGAAGTTCTGGATCTCGAAAGTAGGTGTCGGTTGATGTGCCGGTTTTGTCGTCACTTTCCAAACAATTTGAGATGGCCAGTGGAACCAGTTCATCTAGGCCGTACTTATTACATATTTGTATTATAGATCTTGAATGCATTTGCCCGTATTCAGTCTTGGCTGCAGCGTAGACAGATTTTTTCCAAGTAGAAGATAGGATGAATATTATAACGAAATGTGTTTCAGTCGTACACTCCATTGAATTTAACTTGTTACAATACTTTCGTTTAAAGGAATAGCTGAAAATTTCAGACAGAATAATCTGGCTGACCAAGGATCGGCCAAATCGTTTCCGGTACTTTCTGCAGTAGACTATAATAGAGATCTGTTTATGTATTCAACAAAAACTGTAGCATTTAAGTGACCGTACTTTCGAGTCAAATGACCATTATTTGGTCTGGCTCCTACTGAATCTCAAAAGAGGTACTTCCATAGTTGCAATCGATTGAATATGAAACTGGGATTGTTTTTCCGATTCCTTTTTTCGTTTATCGACAATTATTTTTATTCACTTAAGTTTATCATTTATATTTTGATTAAATTTTATTCAACCAAGCATATTTCAGACAAACGAAACATACATTTTTATTTTATACAAAATTTAATATCGGTGACTACCTATCTTATAAGAACTATTAAACATTATATAATTAAGGTTGTATTCAGGAAATATGTTTGAAATTTTTTTATTGTTTGTTGGATTTAAATAGTCTGCACAAATTTTATCTTCAATATAAATATATATCATGTTGAATAATGATTATTTCCACACCTAACATTCAACCCCGGTTACACAAGGCGATCAACACCACTATAGCTATCAGTATGAAGGTTCTCTTCTCAATATTGATTTTTATGTAAGTGTTTTTAAACATTTTCATCTAACTGACGAACTCCTAGTATGAGATCCTCTTATTGAAACATTTCTTAAGCTGTATGTCCTCTTTCGTTCGGTAGATCTTGTATCGGTCTTCAAACACAGTACTTGGACGAAGCTTCTGCGAAAATTCTTCGACATAAATCCGTAGATGATGGGGTTAATGCAACTAGAAAAGTAGATTGTGTTATATTTTTTGTATGCCCTCCAATTTGGGTTTTCTTCCATTTTCTTTGGAATAAAAATGAAGTTGCTCACCTACCTATTGAAGTAAGCCATGAGAGAAAATGCAGTGGACATGTATTTCACTGTGCCGAACTTCATGAAATGTATGACCCCGTACGCTGTCAGGATATTATCTATGAGCATCGGTGTCCAGCAGATGGCGAAAAGTACTACCACTGTGACCAACATGCACACGACTTGTTTCACCATCAAAGTGTCGTCTCGGGTACCGCTTCTACCGCTCCTGTTAGCTGCATTATTGGACATGATACCTTCCAGCAATCTCTCATTCCCAGTCACTGAGGTGTGTGTTCTCGACAGTCTGGAAAAACGGCGGACGATCAAATAATATAGTATATTCTTCAACGAGCGTATAATGGCTATCATTCTGGAAGACGAAAATTTCCGAGAGAATGATAGCTATTGAACGTGAGTAGAAGACTATGCTTTCTCTACGACTATAGCTGAAAAATGTCTAGTTGAAACTTGCACACCTTGTATCTTATGAAAAATATTTAAATATCTAATATTACTCAACTATATAGCTGATGCGCTATTTGTACATATAGCGCGGTGCAGAAAAAAGAAAAAGAAAGAACAAAAAGAAAAAAAGCAGAACCTGCAGAGATTCGAACCCTCCTGGGTTGGCTAATTTAATTTCCGCCCTTCCTACCAAAGATCTGTATATAACCTTTGTTCCTACTAACCGACTGTGCTATCTGGCAATGTTAGGAGTATTGGTGCAAAATAGAAAATATAGCTTCAGTAGATGCAAGGTGGATATAGGATGGTGAAACAGCTCTTCAATTGTTTCTGCGAAAAACTTGTGGACCGTTTGAGAAGGTATAGTAATATTTACACGACTTGAATGAAGATGGCGGTAAAAACGAAAATTTGAAATAATAAATATCAATTATCTGACAGAAGCACAGTTTCTGTTTTATCGACACAAGGTATGACGCCATCTCTGGTAATTTCAGGAAATTTTACTACGGTGTGAAATCAAGTATAGGCAAAAGTCTACAGTTTATTCTAGTGAGAAGTGGATAGATAGACTGGTGAATTCCCCAAATCTCTTGATTTCGCCTTCTTCGATAAAACGTGTCTAACGTGACATGGCGTGGGTGAATCTTGCTAAGTGAAGCCGCGATTTCAACCAAATTTACAGGTTACTGCAGGTGTCAATACGAAAGTATGAATATTTGATTCTGAGTTTCATGGAACCATTTTCCAATGAGTTTGAGGCGAATATGTATCGAACATGATTGAAAGAAAATTCTTCAAATATCTTTCGACAGTATCGCCATCTACTTTTGTACATGAGAACCCCACGTAATGAGCTGAAATTCAATTGTTCCAAATCAAGGATTTTGCTGCTGAAACAAGAGTAGCGCCACCAGGTCTTATTTCCATCATTTTTTAGGGAAGGTGCGTTCTTGATGAGTAGATCACAGGTCTGTGGAGTAGATGCAGTAGATGTATGATTGTATGATGATACTGTGAAGCAGAGATTAGTCACTGCTGTGGATGCTACACCATCTTTTAATCTAGCGCTGTAGGGCCTGCACACGGCCTTGTATAGTACATTTTTCGTCGTGTTCACTCACTCCTCATAGTTAAATCAGCGTACATAAATGTACGCTGGTTAAATCATAATCGACAATTCTCTATCATTTCGTAAATCGTGTGACAGTTCATCAGATTGAAAATGACATTTTCGTGATAATAACCGAGTCAGGGGACCAGACTGACTAGAGCCCACTTTCGAAAAATGTATTTCATTGCAGCTTTCTGTGATTGGTTGGTTGTCATCTTTGGTTGTCAGCAGTTGAAGAATGTTCAGAATACAACACGCATGAGGAATCATATATACATTTGTCAATAGATAACGCATATGTAATTGATGTAGTATCCAATATCCAGAGTAGAGTAGAGTAGAGAAACTGACACGATATTGATATTTTTCGGTTATTTGAAATTTTCGCGAACTATATGGAAATCAGATTGAGCCATCCTCTTCAGTTGAACTCCTTATTGTTGCTATATCTTACTTACATTATTATAACTTACAACTTACGCTTCCTCACTCGTCATTACTAATCGCCTCTCCATGACCTTCCAGATCTCCCAACAGATCAACGAATAGGAAAGTAACATGATGCAAAAGGGCCCCACGAAAATCAGTATGAACATGTAAACTTCGTGGAATTTGGTCAACTTCGTGTTCACGTCCCAACCTCGCACGCAATATCTGTATTCTCCATATCTGCCAACCGGCAGATGAGTCTGAAATGGTGGATCACGATAGTGTGATATGATGATCGATTGATGATATGAAAATATATGTCTATATATATTTGACGCTACGTAGGAATTTGTATTATTCTGTTTCACTAAGTTCATCTTTTTTCTCAATGTACCTACCTACATACCTTCCATGTAAAAGCCGAACCCTTGTGATATAAAATGTATTTGTTTTCTAAAGTCCGTGTCTCACGGTCAAACTATTTGATCAAATCTGTTTGACGTGACGTCATTTCTGTCTATTTGATTCAAATATTTCAAATGTGCAGAAATCCGCTGTTCACACAATTTGAAGAAGTTTGTTCAAACAGTTCAAAAATTGATTGATCATAACGGAAGAGATATCTACATTCAAGGTGGAATCTCGCTTTTTCAACAATATATATGAATAGAAATAATACACGAAAATCTCTAAACATTTATTTCATGGTAAGTTGCGCGTCCCTTCAGAGTTAGTGAAGTAGAAACGAAACTACATCAGTTCCCTATTGAACTGTGTTTACAAAACATTGAACAATGCCTCAACTCCTGATTCTATGGAATATATCAGTATACTTATATTATCAATATTGAAAGGATGAAGAGTTATTCAGAACACCTACCAGTTGTTTGGCTGGAGAATGACTAGCAATATCATTCAATGCATCTGATATCATATCACTCTTGTGGTAATCTTTTTGTCTGATGTTATACAAAAATTATTTATTGCTTCTATGGAGATCTATGAGGAACGTTACTTGCTCCTCGGTCCGCAGACATTTCCAACAGTCCAAAACTCAAGTCTATTAATTAGTATTCTGACGTTTCGATTTTCGGTGTCAACAAAGAACTTTAACCTTAGTTTTTCATCAAACAGGTAAAATATTTAGAACATTCTAATTTCAGCTGCTGTTTGATGTGACGTCATTGATGACATCACACTTTCATAGTTTGATCAAATAGTTTGACCGTGAGACACGGACTTAACACAATAAAATTCTATCTATTTATCAAGAGTTTTTCATTCCCAAGCTCGAGACCTGCAGAACTTCTGTCTACCAGAATTTTTTTATTGAACGGCAAATATTGTGGAACTCATACTTAGTGAGGCTTTTTCTGATGCCTATAACCTCCAAATTTTCAAGAATAAATATATATATAATATCTATTTCCTCTACCAATAATATCCTTCTAACTGGCTTGCATGATGTTCCACGAATATTATAGATTTTCCTTTCGCGCAAGCAATAGATAAAAAAATTAATTTGTCCTGACGTACGAAACTATTATTATCTAGATTCTGGAGTGTCATGTAATCGAATTACAAATATTTGAATGATAAATAGTTTTTCAAAAATAATGGCTTGAAAGATTTAATGCTATCTATATAATATATGTAAGTTTTAGTACTTCAACTGAGGTAGATGTATACTTTATACCGAGTTGGATTCTTCATTTTAGAGGTTTTGCTGAAAATTACACATTTATCGAACGTGCAGGATGATTCAGTTTTTTAGGACCGAATAGAAATTAACACTTAAAAGGATTTGGAAGAATAACTAGAGTTTTAACTATCAATTTTTCATGCTGCCAAATTCGCAAAATTTCGAAATCCATTGTGATTATCGAGTAATTTGACAGAACAGTTTAGGAAATTGGACCAAGGGGCAGTGACATTCCTAAATCATATACCTGGAATTCTTATCAATGCGATTTGATAGAGCCTTCACCAGAGGAATTAAAAACGGGGTGACACTTTTAAAATTTTCAACCGCTGTTTAATTGTGTGATCAGGATTTTATACGTTGATGTTGCCAATAATTTGAATCAAAAAGGGACCGATTTGATCAAAGTATTTGACCGTAGAATAATGAATATTTCGATTTCAAAATCTTTTCTTCAGAGTATAAGTAGGTAGGTATATTTAGGTAGGTATAGGTGTACTCATTTACTATATTCAATATATTTGATCGTTTAAAACAAGGCCACCCTTTTACAATTTATAGTGACGAATCGTAGGTCAACTACTAGTAGGTATATATTAGTGTATATATTAATTCAACATTAGTTGAACATTTCGAAAAATTTTCATTTAATTCAGTTAACAGAAGTGTTAATTTTTTCTTACCTGTACTTTTAAAGTTGGCGTTGCCAGTAGAACAGACACTATCCATATCAATAAAATAATTTTTTTAGCTTGACTAATTGTGCAAATATATTTCGCTTTCATGGGATGGACAATTGCATAATATCTGTAAAAACATTTCAAGTTTTGGTTTTAACATTGTTGCAGTTTTCATGTTATCGCGATAACCTCATCTCTCATACGAATTATATTTATTGCATAAAACTGTCGAGTTTTGCAGTTTATGAACAAAAAAATATCTCATTCATGAATGAGCAAACTATTTGATAACGTTGAAGGATATATCAAATGTATTGATATGGTGTGTATGCACGAGAAAATGTGATATCTGCATCCCTCATTGAAAAAATGCTACGAAATGATTATGTAAAATATGTTGAATCGATCATTTTATCAGATATTTTACCCACAGATGATTCGAGGAGAAATTTTCTGATGGTACCTCAATAAAATTCTTCTGGTAGGTATATAAATCACAGATCCAAATTCTGAGGTTCAATAAAACAACAAAAAGCAGATCATATACAGGGTGAGTTAGTTTTTTATAGAAGGACTACAAACAGCTCAAAGAAGAAATGATGAAATTAAATTTGGTAGACAAAATATTACACTTTGAAAATCAACTATTGAGTGTTTGAAGGAGATTTCTAAAGCATAAAAAATTCTGAACTTTGACAACCTGTAAATCGGAAGCGCATTATATTATGTTTATGTAAGATCGTATTCTTGAAGCTGTTGAAATCCTGATACAAAAAACTAACTCACCCTCTATATATATGATCTTTGGTATGTATACCTGCCTATATGACGCGTTTTTTGAAATCAGCTGTTCAAAGAGATTGTCCAGGAATTGAGCATAGTGAAGTATCTGAATTTTGTTTTGGAGAATAGCCAAATTCGAAGGTCGTTATATATGTAGAGTGATGCATTCAAATTCCATCAGCTATTTAATTTATCGCAATGAAAATACAGTCCTGTCCTGGTCATCATCATTTTAGTTTCTGATTAGATATCGTTTTGAGAAATAGTTGCAACTTTAGGTTCGATAGAAACATCTGATATGGCAATGATAATGTTTCTTTGGCTGACTCAAATAGTAAAACCGATGATAATACTATATCAACTCTAGTTTTTTATCATGATTTGAAATATAATTTTTCTTGTTTATAGGATCAGAAATGGATCTGAAGCAAGACTTTCGAAAAGCTCAGTTGCGTCGAAGAAAATGTATACAGGACTTACCACCCCTGTGAAATCTTTATTATTTGATCGATTTTGAAATATATACTTTTTTTTTTGTTGGATAGGTATTTGAAATGTCTATCCATTAATAGAGTGATTATATTTTTTGGCTGTTATCATGGCCAATTTTATTGACCTATTTTTCAAAGAGTTCTATTAAGGATTTTTTTAACAAAAAATGATGATTGATTCTGAATCAGGATCACTTGAAACATACCTATACCGATTTTCATCATCAAAAAACACAGGATGTCCGAATTTTTTTTCGATATTTCACAAAAAAATTTACTTTTATTGTTATTTTAGGAAAGAATTAATGATAAATCATTTACGATGATCTACCTAATTCTCCAACACACTTTTCAGTACGTCGACGATTTTTGTTCACTATACTTTATATCTTTTCCTCAGTCAAATTGTTTATTTTGATGATAATAATTAGTAGACAGATGTGTTTGAAGTAATCCTAAATAATAATTTTTCATTGATTCTTCCCCAAAATAAAAAAAATGTGAAAAAAAAATACATAATAGTAGTATCATCACGCTATTGTCGGATAGACAAAAATTTTTCTCAAATCGATCAGGTGATAACGAATTTACAGGGGTGGACAGACTGTATACGAGTGTGACTATAAAATAACAAACTGATGCTGAAAAGAACTTTTCATTTCGAATTTATTAATAATTATCACCTTCACTATATACCGCTCCATGATACTTTTTCATTGCCTTTATATTATTCCGTATGTCCATCGTTCATGAATAAGGGTGGATGGTCCAATGGAATATAATATAGGCAGGAAATATCTTGACAGTGTGACCCAGTGAAATGTTCTTATCGAGAACTCAGTTTCGCACGAACAAATAAATATGTGTCCAAAAATTTACCTCCTCCAATAAGTCACAGACATCACAAGTTGCATGGAAAAAAATTGTAAATTTCGATTTGTCGAAAGATTAGAAAAAAATTACAGTTACAAGGGGGTGAATGGGGATTATCTGTTACTTGGAGAAGATGAATTTTAGGACACATGTCATGGGAGAAAAGTATAATTTGGAACCTAGATCTACGCCCTCAATATATATTTGTATTGAATTTGGTAACAAATATGATTTGTCAAGTGGCTAAATATTAGACAGGCCATGGTGTATATTTCAGGCGCTTTATGATATTCTGTAGATATTCTCAGAATATTAGGTTGATGTTTTCAGAATAGTAACTAGGATATTTATTAAAAGTTCATGGAATGTTAGATTTAATTCACTTTTCAATGTTCATTTCTCGCCAAACTGCTATAAATATTCGATGATAATACTCAAAATTCTTGAATTATCGACCATTTAATTATTGCATGTGAATAGATTGACCTAAATAGTAAATGTAAGATTCAAGAATTCAATAAATCTTAACAATCTTACCTCTCTATACTTATTGCTGTAAGCGTCAGTACTGAACAGATTGCTGAAACGTACTGCATGTAGTGAATTCCTTTACACACAATTGCGCCCATTTGCCATGTATAGGAAAATAATTTTGCTATCTGAAAATTGGATATAATATATTATTATAAAATCAACCTGTTTCACACGGAATAGCTTGTGAATATATATATGTTACGGTCAATAGTCGAATTCGGGCAATGCCAAAAAAAATACTCAAAACTGGTTTTGAGGAAGGAATATTACCCAAACCTGACATTTTGATTTCATACGGTTATTGAGCATTACAAAATAGGTAGAGAACTAATTATGAAATGCGCTATCGCGCTTTATTTATTCATTGAGACTATATAATACCAAACCTGAATGTACTACCACTAACATATCCATGAGAGCGGAAATCACTATTTCTTGTAGAATTTCGGGATTGGGAAATATTCTTTCCTAAAAACTAGTTTTCCGAATTTTTTTCGGACAATGTCCGATTTTGACTATTGTGCGTAACATATATACAATAAAAAACTGAAATATTTTGAACCACATGCGACATTGGTGGAAAAATCTATTATTTCGGTATTAACAAAAAAGTTCTTATCACTGACTATTATGGTTTTTTCTGTTAGATGAGTAAGTTTTATTTTGATTGTTACAAGATGCACATCACAACCCATACAATCTTCACCCAGTTTGAATGAAATATACCGATATAAGAATATAAACTCATAAAACTATTTATTTCCATTGACTCTTGTTTGTTTGGTCAGAGTTGAAGTACTAAATCAAACGTGTTATTGTACGGTTGAATGCATCAAAACTGATGTGCTTAAGAGGTGGAAAATTTACGTTAAAAGTTCAGCCAACTGTAAACAAAATCTATCTATTTCAGCAAGTAAACTAACTTCCAGCTTACCATATACCTAAATAAAATTAGGAAGCGTTTCAATGTCAGTGTTAAGTACCTATAGGCTTATATCTTTCCAAGTTACCACTCCAATTTAAATATATTTATGAAAATTTACGAAGTAGAAATAAATCATTTTCAAATAAATAAGCTGAGATGACAGAATGAAAGAATACAAAGTGTATCTATAAGAGAAACCATTTTTGTTTAATAGATTACCAACATGTGATCAAATTAGATATCCCATTTTGTTCCTACAAATAAAAAGTTGTCTAACCACTATAATTTTTGAAATAGACTTCACTTGCGTTTTGGATAGCATACTATATTTATTTCACACTTTTATCCGTTTTTTTTGTATTTCGATTTTTATAAACTATATTGATGACTATATATACAATATATAAGATCTGTCACTCTTCCAGGATTTTGTTATTGTCTATTGCATCTGTTTATCTCGTAAAATAATGATATCTTGATAGTCAAAAATTAAACACTATATAATTTTTAGAAAAAGTAAAATTATAACTTTGTAGACTTCATGCAATAAATAGCCATTTTCACCCAGAATTGAATAATAAATTGCTTCACACTTCAAATTTTGATTTATTTTTTTATTTTATCAATATTTTATATTTTTTTAATGTGTAATACTACATGTAAGAATATAGGAAACTTTGATTTATTATGTAATTCTGTATATTGATATTTTATATGTGTTTTCATGTGAAATTTTATATGTAAGAACATGTCAGTTTGTACTGACTCTGCCTTGACGAAACCGACTGTATGTGTTTTTGGTAAATAAAGAATTATTATTATTATTAACAATATTTATTTTTTCGATGCAATGATATTTTATGATATCGAATAAAAAGCAAAATGTTTAATTGAATCTCATAGCGAGGCATTGTCAGCATATTGTATGTGAAGACAGAAATATCTTATCTCCCATTGCCAGATATCAATTGAAAAACGAAATTCAATATTCTATAACCATTATCTCCATTTGACGCTATATAGGTCTGCTGTCAGAGTGCTGCTGAATACGAATCATGATAGGATGATGATAGATTGAGTGCTCGCTAAATTTAAAAGTCCGATCTTGGTTGATAAATACACATTCGATTTATTTCAATGATT
This sequence comes from Chrysomela aeneicollis, assembly GCA_029955515.1. Classification (NCBI taxonomy): domain Eukaryota; kingdom Metazoa; phylum Arthropoda; class Insecta; order Coleoptera; family Chrysomelidae; genus Chrysomela; species Chrysomela aeneicollis. The sequence continues at coordinate 14,945,377 of JARUHQ010000015.1, read as the reverse complement.
TCGTGTCTCTTCATTCATGAAATTTTTGCGAAAATGCATAGTACATTAAATCATTAGGTGTGAAATCTATGCAAATCCATCAAATATCTGGTTTATATAAATTCAAACACTCAGCGGAAGTCATCAGGTTGTCTATGAAATATGTGATCTGTCATACTCGGCTCTGACGTTATATGTGGAGCAAACGCCAAATTTTACATTTTCTTGAACACATTCGAACCTTCTTGATTGCACCTCGAATTTCAAGTTTCATTTTTGATTGGCCTGATAAATCGAATGTCGACTGAGCTCTAGAAATACAATTTTAATTGACCGATTCAAGTTCAACATAGTTTATAATATCTGGAGAACGACTGACCTGCTTTTAATTTGTTGATATTACATTCAACGAATAATAGATGTTCACTATAATATGTTGTGTTGATATTAACATTCTGAATAATATTGATAGTGTTTGGGCTATCTAAAGTTTTTATTGAGTACTTGATGTTTGGCAGCTTTATACTTTATACCGGACACATTTAAGACTACAGAAAATACAAAAAATGTCAAACAAAACAACTGGAGTTTATTGATCCGAAAAAACTATTTGTACACCCTTGAAAGAGATTTCACATGTGAAGTATATCTCAGAAAATGTTTTTCATCATATAAAAGCAGTAGGTATATACACCCCTGCTGATGAATTCTTGAAAACCAATTTATTTCAATATTCCCGATTATTAACATCATATATTATCTGCTACTTAAGTACCCACCTAACAAATTTTGTGCCTCTATCTACAATATTATAGATAGAATAAACATACAGTGAAATAACACAATAACAGTAATTATGCACTCAACTGTTAGGAAACATAATTTTTCAACCTTTATATTTCAACTATGGAGGTAGCTTTTATATTTGAAGAGAAAAAATACATCAGCTGGAAAACATGAAGAGTCGTTTAATGAAAATATGTAATTTGTAGTCTTGCTATTTGTTTTTGCAATAGCGGCTCATCATTCGCATTTTAGGATAAATTTCAACAACTACATAGTCGAAGCTTCAAAGGCCCGAAATAATGGCTCTCTCTGAGGCTTCATTATCTTCTATTAGATACAGAGGCAGCTGCACTTGTGTTCATGTTTGCTGATTTTATTAAACATGCATTCAACTCTGGTGAATCCGTGGCATATGTGCTTCGATATTTACATATAACGTTAATGATAATGAACCTTTGCGTTAATGTGGTGATAAGAAATTACGATAATAAACCTTCCATTATAAGAGATTATTATTTTATTTTATTTGACATCGAATACCGAAGAGTTTAATTGATGGTTGTGTTCTGGTTTGACATCTCGAGGGACATCAGAATAAGTTTCACAATAATTATTCAATAATTATCATTCTTCCCACTTTTAATGAGACCAGTGCTTAGCTGTTTTTTTTCCTCCATCATTTTTGACTTGGAGGGTGTAATTTCAAGGAAGAGGGTTTTTTCAATAAGAACTTTGAACTCGGATATTCAAATTTAATGCGAGAAGATATTCCTGAAGTTCTCGAAATATTCCTACCTTTACGGGGATGCAGACGATGATCAGAATCAAATCTGACGAAGCCAGGCTCGCCAGGAAGACATTGGTAACGCTCTTCATCCTCCTGTACTTGAAGGTTATGAAAATCATGAGAATATTGCCGCTGAAGCCCAAAATGAACGTAATACTGTAGACGATGAGGGTGGGCAGAAGTTCATTCCATTGGAAAGAGGAATGCGGATCGTACGTGTTTTCGGTGTCGTTTCCGCTGTAATCGTACTCATCATATTCCCCCATTTCTTGATTAGCAGAACGTCTCGATCACCTAAATAACCTAAATTAATATGTATGTAGCTTGTCGGGCGAATATTATTGCATTGTTTGTTGTCCAAATCAATAAAGAGGATGCAGCGTTAATATGAAGCTTGATTGACATTTTGTTGAGAATATTGAATTAGATATGGGGTGGCATAGTAAAATTAGTGGGGTTGAGATGTTGCAGAACAATATACAGGGAGATTTTATCAGAAACTCAGTAACAACTCTGATTTTTAGAAAGGAACAACCTATATTAAGTATTATTTCATTAATTCTTATCGTATTCTCAACACCTAATAAATATATATATGCGCATCTTCAGCTGCTTTACTGATTTCTGATGAAGTACAATTCACACTTTCTTCGTCACTGGAATGCATTTCGTAATGACTATTGTCTGTTTTGACAGCAAATATGGCTACTAGCCTATTTATTCACCCTCCAGTCTAGAACATGAGCAAATTGTAAACCTTTAATAACTCCCTTATTATAAGAGATAGAGAAAAAGTCATGTAATGCTTTTTCGAGAGGAACATCATGGGCGTAGCAAACATTATTTTAAAGGGGTTTAAAAGGTATTCAAGAACCGTTATATTCCTATCATGCTTGAGAGGTGAAGAGGTATTTTACAAAAAAATATACTGGTCGTGCATAAAATGCAGGCGTGTTAATATTACTTACACGCTGCGGTTCATAAAAGCCTATTTTACGCCCTTGATACATACATAACTATTATGGTCAAACATGATGAAGTTCAAAAACCGTTAATTAACTCTGAGGTACCAATACGATGAAATCAGAATTGAGGGTAATATCTTCAGGATTTTCACCTCCGAGCCAAATAATTGCATTTTTCTCATACCGGGTGGTTGAAAAATGCGAGAGTAGGTACTTTATTCACGCCAGAAGATGACTATAGAAGTGAAGATTTCCAAATAGAATACTCCCTTTCAATTCTAAATGGATTTTGTTCAGATATTCATATTCCGATATTATTCCGTTTTCGAGATTTCAAACAATATTGGTATATAAAGGCCGTATTTTTGATGTCGAGAACAGTGAATGGTACGGGTTGGATAAGACTAAAGTTGCCCTTTTCAGTTTTAGTAAATGTAAACTGCCTTTTCTTAGTTCATTTTGAAAACGGTGGTCATATCGTATTATTAAAAAATATCCTAATGGAACCATGTAGTTTTTTACTTTAGTAAAAAATTAAAACATACGCGAGGAACAATCGTGAAAACCGCAAGCTGAAACATTAGTAAAATAAAAGCATAAAATAGAAAGTAGGCGGCACTATTGCCGCCTAGTGACAGTTGGTTGTGCCGTGATTTTTTATTTATTCTTCATTTTATTATCCGAATTTGAAATTTATTTCATCAATATTATGTTCCCAAAATGTGTTTTTGTATTTTGGTTCTATAATTAAGTCATTATGAAACGCAAATGCGTATCGAAATAGCCTCTGTTTCGATACGCATTTTTTTTATTCGTTGGTTGGTACAATCCAATTGTCGAATGAAAGTTAGAAGAGTTAGGCCCATCTTACTTCTGAGCGATTTTGGATTTGATGATACTAGCAGGGAAAAAACGCAATGTTTTTATTGGTAAATTTTGATTCAGAGTGTAATTTGATTTAAATTGACCGATAAAAACAATAACAACATTGCATTTCTCACCGCTGGCATCGCAAAAATCAAAATCACTCAACAGTAAACTGGTCTTTACGCTTGTGCGTCAGATTTTAAATATTTCAATGTCATCATTGTTAGCAATCGAAGAAGTCTCTGTTATTTATCGATATTGAATCAATTTCTTTCGATAAAAGACTTCAAATTGATGCAAAATAGAAGAAAATTGTACATGACACACATTTTATAATACACGTTGTCACACTTTTTCCTAACAACGCGTGAAAAAAAAATGTCGCCTCATAAAACTTGTATCATATTATACTATTATACAGCTAGTGAGAAATTTCACGAGCTCTAGTGCCGACAAGCCAAACTTTCTTGAAATATGCTCTGTACAACAAATTTCAAATAGTCAAAACTACTCCACTGTGAAATGTTAATCTTCCCTACCACTTTGTGATGAATTTCAGTTTATTTTTTGATATTATGATCATCAGATAGAACAAAAATATTGAATGATCTGAATAAGATTATAAATAACTATTAAAACTTATGAACAAGTTTTTCGATAAGTCCACTTGGCACCTAGCAAATATTATCTACATGGTAGTGTCCATAAAAGCTTTTTTGTCAGATATTCCAATCAATTCCATGAATTCTAAAATTTTAATCACACTTCTGCACTGAGGAAAATATAATGGTAAAAAGGGGATAATGTCAAAAAGCTTGTTGTTATGTTTATCCTATGGATCATCACATCAACATTTCATGAAAAACTGTGAAAATATTGTATTACTACGAATTATTAAGAGGGATATTTGAGGTATTCAAGGCTGTAATATAATCAAAAATGCGAAAACCATTTCACGATAACGTTAAGAATTTTGTTTTCTCAGAGTATAGGTATCACATTTCCAATCAAGATGTTACCATGTCCCGGAAAATCGGAAATAACTAAAAATTCAGCTATAGATTTACTACTGAAAATCAAAGATCATTTCAAAATTCTCCGGATAATGTTGCTGTTATTCGAATAAAATCGTTAAATTCCTCGATTCATATTGCGGAAAAAGGCACACAACAGTCGAAAAAGAACTTACCAAACTCGAAATTGGAAAACACAAAATGATTTGACGCACCGACTATCACTTTGCAATATTATCATGTCTGTTCGGGATACATGGGGATAACTGTACGGCAAGCGTCTCGACGCCGTGGTATATATCAAGAGCGTCAATTCAATATACTTGGTAGGTAGGTACTCGATATTCGTTGCAATGTTGAAAATTTGACAGCTGAAGCTTTCACGCAGTTTCGGATGATGTTACAGCACTGTTTGGTGCGAAGACACAATCGAATAATTCGAAATATAGAGATATACAATTGATGTAACTGACACCACAGCCGATCTGGTTTGGGATAATTTCAGTTCGACAAACATGATTCCACTACATGCTTTATGAGTATCCAAAAATGGATCGAGAATTATTTGCAAAACCATGAGGCATACTCAAGTGAATCATTTAATTACTATTTTTCATCTAGTCTCAATAAGGCGAAATTCGTATCAGTGGAAATTATATTCTAATGTTTTCAGTTTCAATTTGTTACTCAAATGAAGCTGTCTTATATTCCTATTTTTTTATTTCGTCTATTATTGTGATGTTATATCTGGCTTACCCCACTCGGTATACTTATTGAATATTATGTGAAAATAAAATTGTTTGTTGTATAATGTATGTTTTCAATTATTATATTAAGTAACTGACAAGTCAATTCAGAATTTAACGACCTGAAATTAATTGTTCAGCTCGTCATATTGTTGAAAGTAATTTCTTCTGAAAAGTCATTCCTGGCTGAAATATCAACCACTTGATTTGTGAATAGCTATCTACCTGAAAGGATGTGCTACAGTTTTGAAATGTCATGTATACTAAATTGATAATTTCTCAGTTACATTGTTCCTGAATTCTGATTTCATATAGTTATCTTCAGTTGATATACATTTTTGTTTTTGAAATTTTAATTTGGGAATTGATATTCTTGATAAAGTCGAAATTAGTAGCACAATGCAAAACTCCCTTGAAAATCCAAAAGTTGTAATTTCTGTTGAATAATTTGTTTCAACAGGTACGATTCAGAAATAGTGATTATTTAATAACTATTCCGGATTTGGTAAATTGAATATTGAATTTGCAACATATAAATTTTTCAAGCATCCACTGATGATTCGTATAATAACATATTTCAAGTGATAATAAAATATCTCACTCATCAATACCGAAAATGCAGAACATCAGCAGTTTTGTAGATTTATCAGTTTTTTCGCGAGTATAAAACGCAGTCAAATTCTCAATCTGGCACATTTCGAACGATCTCGTTCATTCAACATAATGAGGTCGCCAATTGTCCTCTGTATCTTTGGTGAGTATCATTACATCCTTATTACTGATATTATTTTTGTGATTTCATTATTATTGAACATTCTTTGATGACCCCATATTTCATGCTTCGTTCAAATGTCTCCAGGATTTCTTATAAATGAATATAAGTGGATGAACAATTTTTTGAGCAACTCGTATCTCTAATTTTTTGCCCCATCACCCTGTATTCAGATTCATCCTTTGTTTAGCTGTGATAGTAAAATCGAATATAAATCATGAAATAGAAGAAGAAATGAGAAGATTTTCACTATTTTATTTTCACATGAATTCTATTTCTATATTTCTCATCTATAGTTTAGATTGGTGTATTATCAGCAGTACGTTCCGAATTGTACCACCATATCAAAATACCCCCTTTGCAAATATTCATTCTTTTCTAATTTCCAGTGGGCCTTGCATACGCAACCAACCCAGGATGGAAAGACACCAACGAGTACGTCTACAAAGTCCTTGGAAAATCGCTTGCGAACATCGACGAAACATCTAACCAATATTCTGGAATATTCTTGAGAGCCAACCTCAGGGTGCAACCGAAATCTGATGGAAAGTTACTGGCAGTCATCATAGATCCTCAATACAGCCAGGTCAATTCGCAACTTCCGGAGGGATGGAAAAACCAGATTTCAGATTCTGAGTTGACCTGGAAGCCTCTGGAACTCTCCTCGAAGCCATTCGAAATATACATGAAAGACGGCCTCGTTGTTGATCTGGTGGTCAACAAGGACCTGCAGAACTGGGAAGCCAACATCATCAAAGGTATTGTGAGCCAGTTCCAAATGAATACCAAGGGCAAACACCTGATAAACACCGAATCAGGATTCAACAGCCTTCCAAAACCAGAAGACAACTCTGGAGTGTTCATGTGTTTGGAAGACACCGTTACTGGTAACACCAGAATCATGTACCAAATCAAACCCCTGCCTTCCCACATTCTCCAAGACAAATACACAACCCTTCGTATCGCTCGAAACCTGAGGGAAGATGAACAAGTCATTGAAGTTATGAAACACAAAAACTACAACGAAAGTGTAGAGCTCCCGTCTTATTCCTACGGATTCCGTGGAATGGGTGAGCAGTTCAATGAAAATGTGGCTGGCAACAAAATGGGTGACTACTTTGTGAGGGACGCCACTAGTTGGGCAATTCTTACAGGTGATTTGAGCCGATACACCATCCAGCACTCCATGACTGTCAACAAAATATTCATCAAACCTACTTTTGGCGATAAAAAATTGGGATCCGTGGTCAGCGTGATGAATGTTACTCTCGAGGAACTGAGAACTCAGGACGAGAGTATTCAAGAAGTTTCCGAGCCTGTGCATCTAGGCAACCTTGTTTACACATACGAGAAGCCTTTTTCTCCATCTAATAAGGTTTACTCGAAAAAACCATACCAAGCTCAATATCCATGGGAAATGGATCCTGCTCAAACCTATCAAATACAAACGAACATGGGTAGACCGCGTCGTTCCGTTGAAGAGCGTGATGATGAGTACTTCACTAATTCAGAGGAGAGCTACAAACAGGACCATCCCAACATGAACGAAGCACCCGCTAGTCCCCTGTTACCTTTTACCGATGGATTCTACGGTATGTCAATCAAAAGTAAGGTGAACATTGTAGAAGAAGTACAGAAATTGACTAGAGAAATCGGCGTAGAACTAGTTGACCAGACGAAGACTAACGATCATGAAGATGTATTGGAACGATTCACCACCTTGTGCTCCTTGATCCGTCTGATGAATGCTGAAGAACTACAGAACGCCGCCAGGGCACTGTACAGTAACGCCGAAGAAGGTACAACACGTTCTACTTGGACCGTTTTCCGTGATGCGGTAGCTCAGTCTGGAACCGGGCCCGCTTTCCTTACCATCCAGAACTGGGTCGAAACCAAAAAAATCCGCGATGAAGAAGCGAGCCAAGTCGTTTCAACCATGACCAATGCCGTTCGCCAGCCTACCATCTATTACATGAAATATTACTTCGGGTTCATCCACAAATCAGAAGTTTTGAAAGAATACCCACTGAATGATACTGCTCTCTTGGGATACACTGAGCTCATCAGACGAGTCTACACAGATGAATCTTACTCAAAAACTCATTACCCCGTCAAGAGTTTCGTTCCCTTCAGGACCAAGGAAGGAATCGAGTTCGTCAGAGAAGAAGTGATCCCATACCTCACTGAGAAACTGAATGAGGCCATTTCCGAGGCATCAACTCAAAAAATTCACGTCTACATTCGCGCTCTCGGCAACATTGCCGACCCACACATATTGTCAGCTTTCGAACCTTACCTCGAGGGACGAAAACAAGCTTCTCAATTCCAGAGACTGCTTATGATCTTGTCCTTCGACAAACTCTCCGAATACTATCCCAAGGAAGCACGCACTGTTATGTTCAAAGTATACCAGAACTCTGGCGAATCTCAGGAAGTTAGAATAGCCGCTGTGTACCAACTCATGCGTTGCTCGCCCACAGCTGAGATGCTCCAAGTGATGGCTTCAAATACCAACACAGAAGTCGATGATCACGTGAATGCCGCTGTCAAATCCTCAATTGAATCTGCAGCTGAATTGGACTGGCCATACTCTTCACTGTAAGTACCTACCATAACTAACATAATTCTGAAAGATTGATAATCTGAATGTTCTTATCATTTAGCCGTGACGCCGCCCGTGCTGCCAAACCTCTGTTGACACCGAGAGTATTCGGTCTTCACGAAGGGGCTAACTTCCTCCGCAGCTTCGTCAACGAGGAATGGGCAACATCTTTCAAACAATCCGCTCAGAGCATCGGCGAGGAAGATGGAAGGAGTTTCTTGAAGGGATTCAGATATTCTCTGAGATCGAGAATGAATGGAATGGAACGCAGATGGTTCAATATCCAATCATACGTTTCTAGTGTTGAAGAACTTCTGCACGTTGGTGCCAAACAATGGGATAGCTACCAGGAGCAGGAAAAACAGCAAAGGCAACATGCAGATGAACAACAGAAATACCCATGGTCTAGTCAATACATTGCTAACTTACTCAACATGAAATCGACGGAACGCGAACAACTGGAAGGATACTTGAACTCGGAACTCGGAGAACTGTACAGGATGTTCTCGTTCGACAACAGGACAATTGAGCAGTTGCCGAGAGGTAAGTCAAATCAGAACGTAACTATAGGAGCACTACTGAAATATTCGATTGTTTTCAGTTATCCGCGAAATCGAAGAAGAACTCAAACAAGGCAAGAAAATCAACTTCCAGAAGTTGTTCAATGGCGAGGAGATTGCCCTCTCATTCCCCACCGAAATCGGTTTGCCATTCCTCTACACCTACGATAATCCCATTCTTGTCTCGTTCCAAGGAAAGCTCAGCGCTGAATCTACTCCTCGGCTTTCTCAAAACGAAAAGATCTACAAACCCGATATCATCTTGATGGACGGAGATGTTGAAATCGTCCTCAGTTCGAAGGCACAGAGCCGTGTTTCCTTCACTGCCCCATTCGAACACCAACAGTACGTCGCTGGATTTGACAAACATGCCGAACTTCATTTACCCTTGCGCACTAAAGTTGAACTCGACTTTGCCAACGATCAACTGAAGATAGAGTTCCTTACGGAGAAGGTACTGAGAGATACTCGCGCATTCCAATACTCAACCAAACCATACACTTCCATAGTTGACTTGAAGAATTTCGAACCAATCAGTAGCCGAGCGAATACTAAGTATATCAAACCCGAATTCATCACCAGAACAGATAAGATTTATGGAAAGAATAGCTTTGGACTGGCATTCCATGTCATCACTGAACAAAACCGAATGTTTGTTGATAGCGAGCTACCGCAAATATTAAACGGAAAAGTAGGTATCTACGGAGCAATTAGGAGCATATGGGACGATGCTGATATACAATATAGACACATGGAAGTGACCTTCCTACCAAAACAATCATCCACCCGCAACATTGTTTTCCACGTTGGTACCCAAAAAACATACAAATCTGAAGCCGCACCAGAAACTACTGGTAAATGGAAGTTTGACGAAGATGCGTCCACAGTTGAACGACAACATAGTCTCATAGACAAGGTTTCAGAAGGAATAAACAATTCAAAATCTCAATCTATATGTATCTATCTCAAATTCCTAGGTGAGAAGAACATTAACTACTACCTTGTTGGAGCTTACGGAAAGAGCAACGTTGATCCGAAATCTCGTGCCATGGCTTACTGGAAGATGACATCAGATGATCAGGACTCTAAAAACTACGAGGGGCACTTCATTTCGAAGAGTCACATTCCAAACACCAACGGCCTCGATCTGACATATTCCCTTCAAGAAGAACCATTAGCAGAAACTGAAATGGAAATCAGCTTTGGTCCAATTCAAGAACGTCCCTATTCTATTGAAGCAACATTGAAACAATGGAGGAGTGATGATCGCAAGCAATACTTGAAGAATCTACCGATGTACCATAAATGTCAAGAGCAAATGCGCAAAGGAAATAAGCAGCTACCGGCATGTCTGAACATGACTCTTTCAGCCAACCTTTTGAATCGCGTCAGCATGAAGGTCAAATACGACTTCGAATCTAAAGTTATGGATACTTTGAAAATCAAGGATTATGAATTCGCTCTCAACTATCTCCCAAGTTTCGAAGCGTTGAAACCAACTCCATCTTTGGCTGACAATGAATTCATGTTGCAAGGATACTTCTACCCAGATCTGAAATACGTTAATGTTACTTTCGAAACTCACAATAATGGAATGAAGATCAGAAATATCCCTGTCTCCGAACACACAAAGCAAATGTTCGTCGCCCATCCAGTATTCCACGTCAAAGACCGTTTATTTGCCCTAGCCACTGGTTCACAAACATACAGGCGTGAGTTAAACACCATAACTTCGAAATCGACATTTAGTTTCAACTGATTTTTCTCAATTTCCAGCTGCCTGCGTCGTTGACCAGACCGAAACCAACACCTTCAGCAACTACTCCTACCCCGTTGCCATGTCCAAGCACTGGACCGTTCTGTTCCACTACCTGCCCAAGGAAGCCCGCCACCAAGAAAGAACTATCGCAGAACAACTCAGATCCCAGCTGATCAACCACGTCGTCCTCATGAGGCAGAACCCAGAATCTCCGCGCCATAGGGATGTCAAGATCACCCTCAGCGCCCCCGAGACCCACTACAAGATAGTCGACATCGAGATGAGCCCCAACCCGAGCCGGAGCCCATCGGAGCCCATGGCCAAGGTCACCGTCAACGGCAAGCAAGTGAAGATCAGCGCCAAGTCCAGCCACGACATTGACGGCGGCTACGTCCAGATCTACGCCCTCCCCAACGGAGAGGTCAAAGTGGAGGTCTCCAACGGCTTTTACGTCCTCTATGATGGAGAGCGCGCCCGACTGAACCCCACCAGCGGCCAGTACAGGGGAGCCACCCGCGGTCTCTGCGGACAGTTCAACGACCAGAAGAGCGAAGAGTTCCTCACCTCCGAGGACTGCTACGCCCGCGACTCCAAGAAGTTCGTCAAGAGCTTCGAGATGGAAGGTCAGGATGGCCACAAGATCAGGAAGGTGTACTCTGTGGAGGGACGAGACTGCGTGGTGAAGCGAGTGCCGCTGTACGCTGACGTCATCGGTGATGCTGAGGCGCATCGTCAGGAGTCTGCAGGCGGCAGCCAACAAGGCAAGTGCACCCACTTCAAGACCAGATACGTGCACGAGAATGGGGACGTGTGCTTCACTCTGCGCCCTCTGCCGGCTTGCGGCAGCCACTGCAGCCCCACGGGATTCGTTTCCAAGGACGTGCCGGTGCATTGCATCCAGAAGAGCAACGTGGCCCAGTTGTGGAAGGACCAGATCGACAAGGGGGCGAGTCCCGACTTCAGCATGAAGAAGACGCACAAGACCATCTCCTTGTCCGTTCCCCACAGCTGTTCCGAATAAGAACGACGATTGCGACCTATTTATATTAGATTTAAAAGCATCTCCAAAAATGTAAAAAATATATATTAAGAATAAAATCTTAGCTACTATATTGATTCTGTATTCCACAAATACATACATCGAAAAATTATTATGGACGATATAGCATACTAGTGAGAAATATAGGGTTTCTCCACTTACACCATCATATTTTGGAAATATTTATGGAACCTTATTAAAATTATCATGAGCTTGTAATGTTTCACGCTAAGAGTTATCCATCTAATGAATAACAGTTCCGGCTAGTGAAGATTTCCTGATGCTTCTTAAGAGCAATCCTAGTCATCTCAACTGCGAAAAAAGTTTACCTCAATATACCATTAGGAGTGTATATCAGTCTGAAAATTACCCTTCATTCAAAGTAGAAAGGAAATTCACCTCAGAACTGAAAATAAGCAATAAGATTGTGAATAAAATATTACCACAGAAGCAGTTTACACTGCTTGTGTGTGGATATATATATACATATATATATGAAACATAATTCTGTACATTGATGAATACTTAATTTAACAACAAACATTCAAATATTCGTTTTTTCCCTCAATGGTGTTGGATGACATTGGCCTTCAGTGATTCTTTTCGAGATAGTATCTCTTTTTCGCAGCTAATATGCCATCGTAATCAAGCTAGTGAAGGTATATTATTCCTGTATAATATGATCAGTGGTGAAGGTGAAGATAAGATGTTTCTGTTTGTTCAGAGGTATTTGCTTCATTCAAGGCACCCATTGAACATTTTTGAGGATTACGCACAAATTAAAAAATGAATCAGGGTATGAATGTGTTGAAGATAAAACGGTTGCTAGAGGGATCATTATTGCATTCTATATAAATACGAACTAAATAATTGTTCATTCCAGATCCAGTATACGGTTTCGAAGAAGAGTATAGGAACCAATAGAGACATCAAAACTTTCCTACAAAAATCTACTCCGGATCTACTGGATAACGGCGCTATGGCTGTTAGGTACCAGAACATTTTTCATTGAAAATAATCAAAAACTCATCATGGAGGCCTTCGAAATTGGGAGCTCAAGAAGGATTTTTGCTTCTTGTTCTATAATCATGAATACTATCAATGAGTATAGAAGAAGGGATTATATTATATTTCACCACGAGGCCACCCTTTCATTGTCAGGCTCGAAATCTGCCGAACTTCTACTTCTCTCTATCAGAATATTTTTTTTTTTCGAACAGCAAAGTTGTGGAACACTTTATCTAGTGAGCAGATCATTAATGATGCCCATAAGCTCCAAAATTCTAAGAACAATTCCAATACCTCTCCCACGAACATTATAGGTTTTCCTCACGCGTGCAGTCAAAAGATTATGAAAAATATACAGTGCCCTTATAAAGTCCGTCCCCTACTAATTGTTACATTATTTCATTTTCGAAATATGCTCATTATTTTCAACATTTTTTTTTGATCCACCTTCCTTCTAAATTCAATTGCTTCCGAAATATTAAAGTTTGAAATGTGTTATTTTGGTCATCTCAAACCGAACCATAATAGCTATTATGTTTTTCGGTAGCTATTATTTTTGCTCTAGATTTCGAGAAATGTGACAACATTAGGATACTTACTTTGAGTTTGATAACATTCAAGCATTTCATGGCAGCATGTCATGAATCTATCATATCATAATTCATACTTTTCCTCGATTTCTCTGGCCTAGGAGGTTCAAATTAAAAATGTTTGCTCTTTCTGCTACGAGGGGAGGTGCCTTAGATAATTAACAGTCACTATTTTCGATCATGCAAGAGAAAATGATTCGTTATCAACAAAATACCTATGTTAGAGGCGAGCGTTTTTCGATATTCCAGCACTCACGAGCGCAAAAGCTGTCACTTAATTCCTCGGAAAACTTCAATTTTGTGTTGGGATTTGAAAGCGTCAAAGGCTACTTTGTCAACCGGATGTAGAAAAAAGTCCATGCTTAACACGTAGAATGTCACGATGTGTCTAAGCGACCCACCAAAACCTTGACAGAAAATTTTCCGTAGAGGCTGTGGTGGGCAGACATAAACCACCAGTAGGGTTGCCAGGTCGATTTTCATTTCATCAGTATATACCTTGTCAAAAATTCAGTAGATTTCAGTAGATTTACTTTATGCTATATGAATTCCAGGAAGTGATAATAAAATAAACCTTTGAAGTCAAATAATAATATGTATTTTCATCGAACAAAAAAGTAACCTATCCTCAAAAAACTATATAAACAAACAAAACATTTTTATAAAAAAAATAAAGTAAACATAATCCATAATTTGAAAATACTGACAAATAACACAAAATAAAGTTACATTGGAACTTGTACTTATCAGATTCGAGTATACATAAAACAGGAACAAAATACGAAACAAATAAAAAATGAAAAGTGAGAAACAAACTGTGATGACAAAGGTATATGAAAAATTGAATTTAATCTGAATCAGATTAAGTATTGTCCTTTCTGCACTTGCTGATACAAAACGATAGATCACACGTTGAAAAACAAATTGAATATAAAATATTAATAACAATTCAATGAAACCACTATACTTAGGGCCGGTTTATCAATAGTCAGTCAAAAGTCTTCGCTAGGTAACCAAAAGTCAACGGTGACTTTCAGTCAAAGTATTTGTCAAATCAAGGAGTGTTTATCCACTCGAGTATTAGCTGATAGTTCCGTAGCTTCCAGTTACCAATACTTTTTAGATAATTGGCTATCCTGGATGTTTCAGACTGTTTCAGCACTTGGTGGTGATTGGATAATTTCAATTTACCGCGTTTTGTTTAACCTAACCGAAAAAATTCAAAAATATCTGACAAATTTCGTCCATATCTTTCATGGAGAAAAAGGACAGGGCCGCGAATTTTTCGACGTATGATAGGGGTCTCTTGTTGAAGATCGCTAATAACAGAAAAAAATATCCTAGAAAACAAGAAAACGGATGTCTGTACATGAAAACAAAGAGAAAAAGGTTGGATCAAACTCCAGGAGGAATTTAACCAACCACAGGACCAGTAAGTTGTACTTAACTCATACATCGTACATGTGATGTTCTGAATAAATATATCTTGATGAAAAATATGCTATGGCATGACTGACTTTCTTCACAATGTTATATGCTGTACTTTTGCTTACATTTATGATATCTCCAACTGATATCAGGAAGATTCCTGTTGCATAAAGCCTCAACGCCAGCAGAAGTTGATTGATTGATGAATACATATTTATTGTTTAGTATGAACAATCCGTAACTGTTCTTCAGAGTTTCAATTTGTGGTTCTATTCGCTCCAAAATAAGCAAAACGGTTTGTTTTTTCAATCTGAATCTGCAGAAATAATTTTCATCATCGAAATTTTCAAAATGAACATGCCTTTCTCTCAAAACATAATATGGTCTTCTTTCATGTTCTATAAATTCTAGTATATAGGTGTATGTGAGTAGGTAATTATAATCATGGATAAGAGTCATATTTTTTTTTCAGTTGCTTCGGAAATGTTTCAGTAGATCAGTAGATCATTATGCAAATCAGTAGATCTACTGAAAATTCAGTAGAACTGGCAACCCACCACCGGACGAAAATTTTCTTGTGGCCAAGGTGTTCCTTTGTTTTAGCGAAATATTGCCAGTGTTGGCCTTTGATTTGGTGGACTCATGTAACCCACCGAAGGCCAGGAAAGTAGATGAATTTATTTGATATTATTTTTATTAACCTAACCCACCAAGATCAAAATACGTTCTATGGCCTCAAATTACTGCTTTTCGGTCAGTAACAAATAATAACAGTATTTGGCCAGTGAGGCACACTCTTATCACCTAGATGGTGGCACTCTACGTGTTAATTTTAAAACGGAATGTAACTTTTCAAATTTTAATATATCGAAAATAGATGAATTTAGGAGTGGTCTATTATGATGTTTATAATTATGGGTAGATATCGAAAATGGAATAACTTATTTCAATTCAAGAAAATAATTTAAGATGACGTTCAGCCGCCATTTTGAAACTCTGATCTGTAATTTTTACATGCCTAAAGACCTATACTTCATTATAATTTTTTATTCAAGCCCTCTGCCCTCTATAAATTTCGTTACCGGCTGGTTCATAAATTAGTAGGGGGGGAACGGACTTTAAACGGGCACTGTAAAATAAATTAAGAAGGGTGGTTTGAATCACTCCTTAGTTTTGAATGAGTCAAGAACACCTTCCACTATAACTAGCTAACAACACACGAAATGATAAGAAGTATTGTTATTAACCTATAGATCATAACTCTACACTGATATGAGAGAAATGTTGATATTTAGATTAGAAATCACTATTTTTTTATGTCGATATCTCTTCGATCTTTCATTCACTTATTTTTTCTTACTACCGGCGTCATGTTTAAATTATTTTTCATTCCTTTCCTGTAGTATCAGTGGTACTTAGTGCATAAGTATACAGGGTGCAGTATTTTAACGAAGGCATCTACTACCGAGAATAATAAGAAAAGTGCATATATGACCATAGGTCGAACAATGGCTCATAAGGGAGATACTGATCTTCGTTCAAAATTCGAAACATTGTAGTGACTGTTGGGAAACTATTATACCAACTTCCAAGGATACATCAAATTAACTGCATGGCCGATACTTGATGAAAGCCAACAAGATTCAGATGAATAAGATGTCGCTGAAATTCCATTTAAAAGCTAACATTTTTAGTTTCTTGATTTCATCATGCACATCAGGTAAACGTGAAAATATTCTTGTGAATTTTTCCTTCGTGGTGTTTTCGCAGTCAATCAAACAGATTCAACAGGTGAATATGATGACTGAATTGATAGGAACATATATTCATTATTATAGTCGGACAAGAACAGAATCACCCCCAAAATATTCTTAAGAAGCAATTCTAGTTTTTTGTTGACTCTGAAAAATAGAAAATCTGTACTAACTGAGAATTAAAATTATAACGTGACTCGCATTAGTTATTATTACTTATTTTCTGATTTTATAATATCTTGCACTATTGCACTGATACCCTAAAATGATTGATGGTTATTATTTATCATCTTGATTATAAAAAAATATTGTGCATGTGTATGATAGCAAGCAAATATGCATCGCAAGCACGATTGGAATAATTATCTATACCAAAGAATTGGAATATTAGCAATGAAACATTTTTTCATATCATGAACTAACCGCAAAAACATTTTGGAAATAAGTTGTTGAAATCATCCATATTATTCAAAGTGGCGAAAAAGAATATGTGGTAAAAAGTATAAAACATTTTATATATCTTAATAAAACACCAAAGCCGAGGATCAGAGACATACACCTTTTTTCAAACCGATTTACTACCCAGAATAAGTTGAAAAATTGGAAATTCAATCAATGCGGCTTTCAGAAATCACACTATAAGCAAGAAATGTACTAGTACCATAAAGCAACAAAATAATGACTGGAAATTTACAGGTTAAATTGTGATTAACATGAAAGAAATAAAATGGAAAGTCATCGATAAATCAATGATCAAAGATATAGCAAATAATTTGCCAATTAAAAAAATTATAAATACAAATTTCACGTATTTGAAATTTGGTGGAAATAATGGAATTATTTCTCATTTTGATTAAAAGACTGCTTTTTATACAGTGTGAGAAATCAATTTGAATATATTATTGAAAAGTTCATGAAGAATTCATCGTCAATATGACTTTTGATTTTAGCCTTTAGTATATAATGAAGGATTTTAGCGCTCGCGATGTTTTGGATTGTAGTTCCCTTTATTATTATTTTTTGTGATGACTTATATTTCACTCCTATGGTAATCACTGGTAACTGTGAAAAACTTGTTCAGCATTATTATTTTTCTCCTTAGATTATTCAACCTTGTTAGTTAGCTGATGATGAGAGATTGAGTCCTCTACATTGTATGTCCGTTGACATTAAATTGAATTTCTAGTGGAGTAAGACTGCAAGATTTTTCTCATCCCTTCATTTATAGATTAGTTTAACGTAAATGCACAGTTATAACTATGACTATAGTCGAAAGGTTGATTTGGAACATTTCTGGAATAATTTGATGACATTCGGTAATACGTTCTGAAGAAGTAAGTTTTTCCACAAATGGTATAACTAAGGGGGATTAATCTGGAAATGGTAAGGGCCATTTCATAAATTCTCTTCTTTCAATCTAATGTTGAGGCAATATTTCATTCAAGCACTAACCGCTACAGTAAAATGAAAATTTTCATTTTACCAAAGCATATAGGGTGTTGCCATAAAATCAACGAGAACGTACGTATCAAATAATTAGGAAATTAAAAATGAAGTGCTATAATTTTCAATTATTATAGGGACAGATTGTTTCAAGAGTTTATTCCTGATAAACAAGAACGATGATCTTGAACCCAATTTTGAAACCTATTGATTTTTCAAGAATTTTCAATGTAATTACTAGCTTTAGATAGATACGAAAAGTTACATGGTCACATTTTTTTGCTGATCGGTTCCAAAATCATACAACACGATAATACGATATTGCTGGATATAGTAGATTCAGCAAGACTTTATCGCTAAAAAACTGTATAAAAGCAGCCGGATTTGTTGTATTCCTCACACTTTCTGACCAGCCATCGAATTGAGTCGAGATGTGGTCACCAATTGTCCTCTGCATGCTCGGTAAGCATTATTTGGTTTATAATAATTATACAAATGTAATTCACTGCATCCCATTAATTTTCTGAATGATAGCATTTTTTAGATCATTCATGTACATACTTATAGTTATATATTCTCAGGCATATTGTTCGTCAGCATACAACAATAAATCCTCATTGATTGAAATATAATTTTCCGACGACCTACTTGAAATACGTATCATTTCGCACTGTGGACTAGTACCTAAGTAAGATAATTCGCACTAGTGCGAAATATTTCATTACGCACTAGTGCGAAATATTTCATAACGCACTAGTGCGAAATGAAATATTCATCTCCACGCTCTGCGATTGGTGCGATTACCTTATATAGTTAACTATACTCTCATTTTTACTCATAGGTAGCTGTGACAATAACATATCTACAAACGAATTCATAAAATTATAGTGTCAATGTGATTTACCAAGTAGATAGGTACCGAATCGTATAATTTGTTTAGTTTTCTTTGCTGCAATGTCATCCGACGATGAAATGGTAGATTCTACTCCCCCAGAAGTATACAATTTAGATTTGAAAAAAGGAAACAATATTATTTCGTTAGCACTGAACAGTTGTTCGAATATTACCATCAATAATTATTTTTCCAATACTTCATAAATACAGACCAAAATGTACCCAAATATTTTTGTTAAATGTTCAATAAAATGTGTTCTCTTTGTGTGATACATCTTTCTTATATGCTTCTTCAGGCAATTGAATTGGTTTCCTGTAAAAATGATTTGTAAGTAGGTAATACAGCCATGCGAAATTTTTCATGTAGGTCGTCAGACAAGTATACTGTACAACGGAAATTGGATATTTCATGCTCGTTTGGCAAGATCATCTTGTCAATCGTGCCATTGTTGTGATTTTATTACCATTACAGTATCATTTTTATCCTTTCAGTGGGCTTTGCCTATGCATCGAACATTTCAGCATGGAAAGACAATACCGAGTACGTCTACCAGGTACGCGGTCGTACTATTGCCAGCCTTCATGAAGTATACAATCAGTATTCTGGTATTCTGATGAGAGCCACCCTCAGAATCCAACTGAGGCCAGATGGCAATCTCCAGGCTGTATTATCCGAGCCCTCGTACAGCCAAATCCACTCTCAGTTGCACGATGGATGGGTTACTCACATACCTGATGCTGAACTCACCTGGAAACCTTTGGAGATGTCTTCAAAACCCTTCCAGGTTGATATCGAAAGAGGTGTAATTAGTGATATCGTCGTGAGCAAGGACACACCAAACTGGGAGGCCAACATAATCAAGGGTATCATGAGTCAATTCCAGCTCAACATCGGTGATTATGGCGACTCGAAGCCCCAGGAATTACCAGCTGTATTCAAAGTGTTGGAAGATACCGTAACCGGGAGTACCGAAACTATTTATGAGGTCAAAGAGGTACCCGAATACTTGTTCGAGATGAAACCTTGGCAACAACGCCTAGTCCAAATGAAAGGCGAAGGTGAGATTATTGGAGTCGTGAAACATAAAAACTACACTAATAATGTCAAACTCCCATCGTACTTCTTTGGATTCGGAGAAATGAGGGAATGGGACCCAGCAACTAATCAAATGGGGGGATTCTTCCTCAGAGACTCTAACACAATTGCTTTCCTCACTGGGGACAGACAACGTTACACCATTCATCAGTCGTGCACTATCGACAAAACTATCATCAACCCCACTTTGACCGATAAGCAAAAGGGATCCGTTGTCAGCATGCTGAATGTAACATTGGAAGAAATAAAATCGAAGACTCAAACCATCGAAGATGTAGTAGAACCTGTACGCCTCGGAAGCATTGTATACACCTACGAAGATCCGTATTCTTCTATGAACCAAGTTAGAGGAAGAACATCTATCGACAGTAAATATCAAAGGACAATGAAGACGAGACCCCGTCGTTCCTTTGACTCCTCCGAAGAAACTTCTCAATCTGAAGAAAAAATCAAACTACCACATCCACCTTTGTTTTCTTACAGGAGACCTCGTGGTCTCTTCGACTTTTCCGGACTTTTTCAATCTACAGAAAACTACAAACAAGAACACCCACAAATGAGCCAACCGCCTGCAAGTCCATTTTTGGCTCACACCAGTGGATTCGAGGGTAAATCCGTGAAACAGAGCATGGACGTTGTCAAGAGCGTCAGTGACCTGGCCAAAGAAATCGGTAACGAATTGCAAAACCCCAGGGATACTCTGCAACGAGACACCATCAGCAAATTCATCAGTATGGCGTCTCTCATGCGTGTCATGAGTCAAGAAGAGCTCATGAAAATTGTCAACGAAGTATACACCACATCTGAGGAGGGAATGGAACGCGGTGCATGGATCGCAATTCGCGATGCAATTGCCGAAGCAGGTACTGGACCCGCTTTTCTTGTGATCGAGAATCTGATCGAAGCTAAGAAAGTCAAAGGACTCGAAGCCTCTCAAATAATCTCCTCTATGACTGACTCAGTCCGCCAGCCAACCTTCCAATACATGAAATCTTACTTCGAATTCATCAAGAAGGAAGAGGTGCGCTCCCAATGGCCACTGAATGACACCGCTCTATTGAGTTTCACAGAGCTTGTCAGCAAAGTTTATTTCGATGAAAAATACCACAAGAACCAATACCCAACCAAAGCATTCACTGAATTCCGTTGTGATGAAGGCGAACAGTTTATCATAAAAACTGTGATCCCTTACCTTGCCCAAGAGTTGCAAAACGCCATCTCTGGAGCTGAAACCCATAAAATACACGCCTACATTCGTGCTCTCGGAAATATCGGAGAGCCCAGTATAATTTCCATTTTCGAACCATACCTCGAAGGCAAGAAACAAGCTTCCCAGTACCAACGTCTCCTGATGGTGATTTCAATGGACAGACTAGCGAAAACTCGCCCAGAACTTGTAGGTGATGTATTTTTCCACATTTACCAGAATCCTGCTGAAACTCAAGAGATGAGAGTTGCTGCGGTTTACCGTTTGATGGAATGTCGACCAACCACTGAAATGTTGCAGCTTATGGCTTCTTACACTAAGGTAGATAACCAAGAACACGTGAATGCAGCTGTCAAATCATCGATTGAACGTTTATCTGAATTGGAAGCAGACGAATTCTACCACCTGTAAGTATTTATTAGAGATTACATTTCTTATTCAATTTATTGAAACTAATCATATTTCTAGTCGCCTGTCTGCCGCAGCTGCAAGGCCTCTCCTAACCGAGAAAACATATGGAATACAATTCGGTGGAAGATACCTTTATGAACACATCATCGACAAACTGAATCAACAATACGTTCATTCGATAAAAAACTATGGAAGTGAAGACAGCTATTACCCTAAAGGATTCGATCACGTCATCGACTCGAATCGCAATGGTTTACCCACACCTTTCATGAATATAAGAGCTTATGTATCCAGTTTGGATGACCTCATCCGTGTAGGACGAGAACAGACCAATGGTTATGAAGAGAAAATGAAAAAACAGCAAAACAATGCCGAAGAACAGAAGCAATACCCTTGGTCCAGTCGCAATATCGCTCAGTTACTCAACATGAAATCAGAAATCAGCGAACAACTTGAAGGTAGCGTTTACAACATGCTTTCAGGTTCTCCTCTCAGAATGCTCTCATTCGATAACAGAACCATCGAGCGATTGCCAGAAGGTAAATATACCTGATCTCTATTATTTCAACAACATATATCTTTTTATTCTTTCAGTAATTCGTCAGTTCCATGATGAATTCAAAAACGGAAAGAAAATCAACATCAACAAGATCTTGAATAGCAATGACTTGACTCTGGCTTTCCCTACTGAAATGGGTTTGCCATTTATTTACACCTACGATATGCCAATAATATACCAAGTTCAAGGTGACTTGAAAGTCGTTCGTTCACCTGAAATGATTGAGAATGGTAAGATTGATAAGCCAGAAAACGTTAATATTCGATCAGAAATGGCTATCACTGTCACCTCCAAGTTGCAAGGACGTCTGGGATTCACTACTCCATTCGATCACCAACAGTACATCGCAGGTTTCGATAAACAATGGCAGATCCATCTTCCCTTACACGGAAACATCGATGTGGATATCAAGAATGGTGAAATCAAGAGTGAATTGGAAGCAGTTGAGAAACACGAAGGCTCCCATATCTTCCATTACAGCAGTTGGCCGTACACATCTAGGATTGACATTTTTAATTTACAACCTCTGAGCCTTCAACCTAACACACACGTAATTAGACAGCAAAAATTGCGCAATTTCGACCAAATCATTGGACAAAAACAGTTGGGAATGGCTTTCCGTGTACAGTATGACCACGAAAGGAATTCAATAGAGACTCCTCTTCTCAGCAACCTCTTCTTCAAGCATGGTGTCATCTCTGGCCTCATGGGATTCTGGAACGATGCTAGTATCCAATATAGCAAATTCAGTATCACTTACCTTCCAAAGGAATCGTCCACCAAGAAAGCTGTCATGAAATTTGGATATCAAAACTGGTACAAGGAAAAACCCGATGAAGAGCAAAAATCTATTCACTGGAGATTATTACGTGAGTCTCCTGAAGCTGAAACTCTCCGAACAAAAATCATGAACAAAGTTGCTGAGGGTATCAGAAATGTCGAAGTTACAGGAGTTCAGGCTTCACTCGAGCTACAAGGTGACAAGAACACCAAATTTATTTTTGGTGCTGGATATGGAAAGAGCGTAGTAGATCCTAAGTCTCGTACAGTGGCTTACTACAAGACGACCTCAGATGATCAGGATGACGAACCCTATGAATTAACATTCGAATCCAATGGTAAGTTTGAAAATACAAACGCTCTGGACTTGGAATTCGCTTTGGAACAACAGCCCAGAGCAACCAACGATTTCGATCTATCGTTTGGATCATTCGAAGAAAAAAGGACAAAAATACGAGCTCACTTTGAATACTCCAGGAGCGAAGAACGCAAACAATACATAAAACAAATGTCATTGTACCAACAGTGTAAAGACGAAATGAAAGTAGGTAACCAACAGATGCCTGCTTGCGCTAACTTGACCATAGCTGCAAACCTCTTGGACCATACCAGCATCGAAATCCAATATAAAAACCTAGATAAAATGTACGTTGATTATGCCAAGACTGCATACTATACCCTTCGTTACAATTACCTTCCTGCAGTGGAAATTTACAAACCACGTAATTCAGTCGAAGAAAACCAATTAGTAGTGAAAGCTCGCTTCCACCCAGACTTCAAGTTTGTCAACATCACAGTGGGATCGCACGATCAAACAACAGAATTCAGAGATATCGCTGTCGCTGACTGGAGCAAACAAATATTCGTTGTTCACCCCGTCTACCATCTCCCAAGCCGTGTCATGGGCCAGGCCCTTGAACTACAAACCTACAGGCGTGAGTGAATTAATATTCCTTAATTCTTTATATATTTTCAGTTTACTCATGGATATTCTGCATGTTAATTATTTTCTTTTTTACAGCGATGTGTGTAGTTGACCAAACTCTGGCCAACACATTCAATAACCGCACATACCCAGTAGAGCTTTCCAAGGAATGGACTGTGATGTTACAATACATCCCTGAAGTAGCTCGTTACTTTGAGAACCAAGAAGAGGTTGCAGAGCAACTTGAACGCCAACTTGAAAACTATGTTGTCCTTGTCCGTCAAAGCCCCGAATCTGGCGACAAGAAAGAAGTGAAGATTGTCCTCAGCACCCCAGAAACCGACTTCATGACCACTGACATCACCATGGCACCCATTGCTCAAAACACTTCGGGACCAAGAGCAGCTGTCAAGATAGGCGAACAACAAGTGGAATTCAGCGAAACAGAAAGCTACAGCTATCGCGATGGTTACATTCAGATCTACGCCCTTCCCAACGGCGAAGTCAAATTCGAGGTCGATGGTGCCTTCAACATCATCTACGATGGACATCGTGCGAAGCTCACAGTCCTCAGTGGCAAGTTCAGGGACGACGTCAGAGGGCTTTGCGGGAAGTTCAACGACTACATGATTGATGATATGACCACCCCTGAAGACTGCATTTCACGTGATCCAGTGAAATTCGCGAAGAGTTTCGAAGTCCAAGGCCAAGAAGGAAAACAAGTCAGGCAAGAGATCTCCGAGGGCAAAGGATGCGCCAGGAAGCGATTCCTGTACTCCAACGTTGTTTCTGTGAATGTCACACAGGCGATGGAACAACACAGCAGTGCATGCAGTAAGAGCCAAACTCTTTACGTTTACGAGAAAAACGAAATCTGCTTCTCCATTCGTCCCTACATGAGTTGCAAGAGCCATTGCCAGAAGCGTGGTACCGTAACCAAGAATGTGCCAGTGCACTGTATCCGAAAGGGCAACGTCGCCCAGCTGTGGAAGGTACAGATTGATCAGGGTGCCAGCCCTGACTTCAGCCATAAGCAGGAACACAAGCAAATCGAGATGCAGGTTCCACACAGCTGTTCTGCATGAAAAGAACCATCGGCAACTTAGTATTTTAGAAGCATTTTGAAAATTGTAAAAAAATTCAAATAAATCAAATAATAATGAAACGTGCCTACTTATTAGTTCTTCATAAATTGATAACCTCCCCACCCAATATTAGGTACAATTCAGGTCACTCTGAAAGCTATTATATAACGAAAAACATTTAGCAATATGAACTGAAGTAGTCAATACGTGCAAAATGACATGACATCTTTCATTGTGATCTAATAATTCAATTCAGATTAAGTTTTATCTGAAATATATTCTGATTGAGAAAAATTCAGATAGGATATTAACAAAAATTTTTTCCTCAGAATCAACATTTAATAATAGCCATATATCTGAATGTTATTACTGAATTGATTCAATTTTAGGCCTGTCATATCAATAGTATCAATACTCAACTTCAATCTCCTGAAACGATTATTAACTACGAAATAAACAATAAGGTTTTTCTATTTGCAGAAATTGTCTTTCCAGTTCCCAATTACCATGAACTAGGCATATTAAATACAGATGTCAGTAGTATTATTGAAATAAAATTCTATAGTAATATTAGACTGCCACTTGTGTTGAAATTATCATGTAGAACATGTTGCCTGAATTCTCTCATCTATTTTGGATTTTCAAAATACGCAACTAGAATATAAGAAACAGTTGCAAATCAAGAAAAAGAGTTCAAGTAGGTATAAAAAAAACACATCACTTTTTTATATACATAAAAAATTATTCATTTAATAAATTATGAAATATCTTACATAAAAAATAAATAAAAATCAGACACACAAATACATAAGTAATATCACACTCTCTTATGAAGGAACACATCATGGATTCTTCCTCGAAATTCATCTAATCCATATTGAAAGGGTTGGTAGTGTTTATAAATGAATTTTCTTTTCTACTCCTCTATCGTTGAAAGTCGGATTTGGCACTACAAAACTTTGGAAACTGTGATGCAGTAACTAATGTTTTCAACACCACCCCCTCGACGAAACATACACACATTGAAAATTACTAACTATAAGGACTTTCAAAAAACTGAAAGTATTTAACAGACACAAAGTATCAACGATTATACCTAAAATTCCCTGGGGCATCGACAATTTTGAAAAGAGACGAAAATCACATGCTGATCTGCAGTCGACAGTTTATCTATTCTTCCAGCTTATATTGTAAAAGTTGTTCGAAAACGTTCACTTGAACAAAGCTCACTCAGATTTCGAAAGAGGATCATCACAGTTCTCCCCAATCTTAAGCGTTCCTGGTCAAGAACTGAATTTGTGGATATCGCTCACTGATTTTCACCTATTCATTGACTCATCACTCGGGAATTTTAGATAGCACTAGAACGCGAATACTGTCAAAGTTTGTCATCATTCTTCTACTTTCGGTTCTGGACTACATACACCCGCACGTCTCCACTATCATATTCGTCAACAGCTTCGTGGTTATCGTTTTGTTAGTTTCCCTGAACACCAGCTGAAGGGGTTGAAACCGAGTCGCAGCACAGCAAGGGGTGAATTCTGGGGGGATCTCTCGGCGTCTATTCTTGCCATACATAACTTTCTGAAAAAAAAAAACATATCTTGTCAACCACTGATGGGAGATGACGGCGAATCATTGACAGTGTTTGGCTGATACCCCTCTTCTATCCCATCCACCCATATCAAAAATGTCATTGCTGAGATTAAAATTCATTGACCGAGAGTGATTGTTGAAATTTCACGTAGAGCATGAAGTATTCTTTTGTACTTGTTTTTGAAAGTTCGGAGCCTTGGAGGTTATAGAGGCAACATTGATGGACGAGTTTAATCTACCGCTTGGCACATCCAAAAGCCTTTCGAAATGTAGCCTCACCTGTAATATACTGTTATGACCGCTGGCGCTCAACGTCTTAGAGGTAGCCGTGGTGCAAGACCCCTTGCAGAAGTGGGCGTCGTATCCTTCCGGTTGTATGATCCAATCGTCCCAGCCGATGTCAGCGAACGAGATGTAGAGGTTTTCCCTGCAACACTCGTTGACGCCGTCGTTGCAATCAGATGATCTCTTCTGTCGCCTGTGAGTATGGACGCGCCTCTGCTGCGAGTGTGTGTAGATGACTAGAAAAGGCTTCAAGTCGCTCTCGAACGAAATCGGTGACTGCATCTTGTCCATGCCGCATGTCTTGCACGCCACATTGATGGCATGGAGGGGTGAGTTCTGGTAGCCCAGCCAGTTCTTCACCACATAGGTTACGTCTACTCTCAACCAGCCCTCTGGAATAGATCAAGAAAACAGTAGGTTAATATTAGTCGTTGATTTGGCTTTCGACACTGTGTCCCACAGCAAGCTTCTAGAAAAAATGAATAACTATGGCATTAGAGGGATATCCCTAGACTTATTTAAAAACTATCTGAAAAACAGAGTACAAGTGATAAAAATAGGTGATGAGTTGAGCTCAGAAGAAATAGTTCAGACGGGAGTTCCTCAAGGCACGATACTAGGTCCAATCCTATTTTTAATATACATAAATAGTATCGCTAAAATAAATAATTTTGATGGAAAATTGATTAGTTATGCTGACGATACAGCAATTGTTTTCACGGGTGAAACATGGGAGGAAATTCATAAAAAAACAGAAAATAATTTGAAATATATAAAAACATGGTTAGATCATAACTTGTTAAGCTTAAACATCAGCAAAACTAAGTATATAACCTTTTCTCCCAAAATAACAGATCAGCCCACATCGGAAATTAAACTTCATAACCTCAAATGTAATCTTACAGAATGCAATTGCCCGTTTTTAGAGAAAGTAAAAACTATAAAATACTTAGGTATCATGTTTGACCAACACATAAGATGGACGGAGCAAATAAACTTTCTTATCAAACGACTGCGTTACATAATGCATAAATTTTACAATACCAGAGATATTTTGAATAGGCAAACTCTTTTAATGTTATATAAATCACTAGTGGAATCCATATTGACCTACTGTATAACTATTTGGGGAGGAACTTTCTCAACCACGCTCCAAAATTTGCAAACTGTCCAAAATACGCTAATTAAAATAATATTCCATAAAGACAGACAGCATTCAACTAATTCTCTCTACGAAGAAACTAAGTTACTCAAAATACGACAGATCTTTATCCGCCAGTGCCTCCTGAAATTTTTTTCTGATCAAAAAAACTATAAGACAATAGTCACACAAACAAGATCTGCTACCAATCTTGATATATATAGGTGTAACTTTAGGAAAACTCTAACACAAAAATCGTACTTTTACTACGGACCAAAACTATTCAACTTACTTCCAGTACATATAAAACAAATCAGAAAGAAACATATTTTCAAAAAGGAAATAAATAAGCTACTATCAGAATGCCCTAATAAATTTGAGATAATTTTTTGACCACACAATCCTTCTACTTCATATCGTTTTGTTTCCACAAGTATCAATATTGTAATTAATGTTTCTTTTTAGGTAAATCAATCCCGGTTCCATATATTATTGTTTACTATTCATACCAAGATCACGAAATGTTGCCTCCGCCCTTTTCACTCTTCAGGCTTGCCCTTCAAATTCAAAGTCTCTGTATCGTCCTTCAATAGGCAAAAATATACTCGCGATTTGGTGCTTCTATAGGACCTCAACAGTACAGGAACTCGTTCCTAAGTTCGGTTCTATCAGTGACCACCATCCAATTTTAATAATATCAATTTATGTTAAATGAATCGTTATAGCGAGTAGGTGATGTGAATGAAATGTGAAATGTAAAGGTATGGGTATAGAAATAAATTTGATTTGATTTGATTTGATTGATTTGAGGTAGTTACCACCAAGGGTTTACAAGAAGAAAAATAATGAACTCAAAAAAGCTGATGCTGATGCATGTGCTTCATGAGAATCATTCGCTAATGGAGATAACAGAACTGGATACAGTTCTTGACGAAACTTTGAGAACATGATTTGGAAAAGCAGCCTTTTGCAATCGAAAGTAGGAGTAGGTGAAACTCCTAGATGGAATTTACAACAAAAATTCAAAGATGAGGCACGTAGATACCTACTCAACTCAAGTAATCGAATAGTGATAACTGGAAGAAACTTCAACATAAACTAACCTCTTAAACTAGTTTCTTGTATAGCAATCGGTGTGGTTTTCTGAAAACTCCTCTTGGTGTCCCAATGGGCAACTTCTGAAATGACGAATGTTTGGTTGTGCTCGTCCAGAATATCTGATTCTTTGTGGAACCATAATTCGGCTGTGCTGACCTCAGAACTGTGGATGTCGTTCGGCATTTGGAATGGCAGACAAGCAGATGGAAAACGAATCGTCCTTGAGCAGCGAGCTTCGTCTGAAAAACGAAACACTTGGTATTAGGTATGTCAATTTTTGAAATAGTGTCTCCATGAGCAGAAATAAGGCAAGTTATTGATACTGCATCTAACTGAATGAACGATTTAACGTGATGAATTGGTATGTCTATCACAAATTAGATGAGAGACCCACAAGATTACCATAGGTCGGAGGTAAAACCGAAACACGGATTCGAAATCTGAGATTAAAAAAAGTTGCTATGAGGATGTGGGACTTATTTCAGTAAGTAACTTTTGTGAAAAATTAGATATGCATCCCAGCTGAATATTTTACGATTCTAAAGTTGTTCTTTGAGTTAAATTTCTCCGCCTGTAGTAGGTATATCCAATATATCTGCTGAAAATGTTTCTCAATAATTATTGAGTGTAATCGTGATAAACGCTTAACACTAACTCGTTATCAGGAAATACACAGTAAATATGCAACTGTGGAAGATAATATTTTTCATGCGTAAATAACGGATGAAAATTATAGCTTTACATATCAAGGGATGCGAATAACAACTACAAGTGTTTCTTCTTTCGATATAATAATGAGTGAATGCATCGACAGGTACGAATTTCGTACATTGAAGGTTCAGGAACTATTATTTGAACGAAAAAGAAATGACTGGGATTTGACTTGACCATTGATTTTATAATTACAAAGTCGATGCATAATGTCATCAGAATAGAAGTTTCAAGTGTAGATAGCCTTTTGAGCGAAAGTTCGGAGGTCGATTATAAGAGATGAATATTATTCAAAGAGCAACAATATAGGTTGGTTGCATTTCGAGAAAATTATTTGTACTTGAAAGATATTTCAGTTTGCGCTGTTATTTTAAGCTTTCAGTATACTTTCCACTGGTAATATCTCAAAAGCATTCCCATTTCATTTATTTACACAGGTTCTTTAGATTTTTTCAAGACTTCAGCAGAGTTTTATACATTGAATGCGTTTATTAAATGCAACAAAAAAATTTTGAGTTCGATTAAGTTGGCGATGCTATACCTACCTGTTTCCAGATTTTTTAATTCAACTCAAGCACCCTGTAAGTAGTGCAATTTAGGATACCATGGACACACGAATTTTTTTTAATTGACCTAAGAATAACCTCTTCAATATTGAGAACAGTATAGGTACCCTGTATATATTGTTTTGTATATCCTGTATATATGATAAATATTTTGGACTTCTACTAATAATTGCCCATACTCAACGATTAATATGGTTTCATTGGGTTTCTTTTTATTGCAATTGATTATTACTATAACTATTACAATATACATAATTATTAAAGGCATTCTACTATGTATGATTCATGTATAATGAAATACATGCAATTAACTTATTTTTTATTTGAAATAAATCATTCTCAAATCATAATCATTATCATCATAATCCAAACTGGGAGAGTGAATATTTTACTGGAAGTAATTATCAATAGGTAACTCGAATATTTTTGATCAATATATGTTTACGTTCATTGAACTGAAATCAAGATGTCTTATCCCGGAAAAATAAAAGATCAAGTCCATGAAAACATACAAACTTGAAATTAGGGCTTATTGTTATAGCCAAGTTTTATGATACATTTTTTCGTATGTAGGTTTACCTGTGGAAATGGAATAATTATGTAAAGTGTTTTTCAAGGAATTGTTAGATGAAAAAAACACCAAAAATCACTCTGACCTGAATGAAAAGTGGACATGAAATGACATGATCTCAAAAAAAAACGAAGAGAGTTGACTTCTTCCCTAGTCAATGGCTTCGGCACCCACCTGCGTAAGGAAATACGATGGCTTGCGTAGTTTTCCCGTAGAAGTCATCGGAGTAGCCGCTCTCCAACCCCCCATCTTGGGGGGGCAGCAGTTGCTCGTACTCTTTGACTGGCTTCGGCAGGTTCCCCGCAGCAATGGTCGGCTTCTCTTTCAGCCGCAGCTTCTTCAAGATCTGGTTCTTGATGTACTCGATCCTCAGTTTCGTCAGCTCATCCTCAGTCACCGAATAATCCCTCTGATCGATGGCGTTGTCGAGTACCT
Organism: Chrysomela aeneicollis; assembly: GCA_029955515.1. Taxonomy (NCBI): domain Eukaryota; kingdom Metazoa; phylum Arthropoda; class Insecta; order Coleoptera; family Chrysomelidae; genus Chrysomela; species Chrysomela aeneicollis. The sequence goes on along the minus strand of JARUHQ010000015.1, from coordinate 14,913,919 downwards.
CGTTCTCTTCTGCTTTGGAAAAGAACGCATCGAATATCGATGATGGCACCTTCGCTTGGCAACCGTCAGGTACGAAGAACAGTAAGAACAACAGCGGGATGCCCTTCATTGCTGTTTCGGAGAATCTCGCTCACCCACACTTTCACACTTCGCTTGTTTACAAATTGCCACCGATTGATCCTGGAAGCTGCAAACTCAAAAATATTATGGACTTTATAAGCCCCACTCTCTGCTTAGCATTTCTGTAACGAATGATCTGGCTGAACTTTGAACCCTGCTGGAACTGGAGTATTAAAATTCGATAATAAGGTATCAATTCACATGTACAGTACATTTCACTGGAAAGTTTATAATCCCAATACTTTTTGCTATTCTGACTAAATCCTAGAAATGAAGAAATGACAAAAGTTTCGGAACCCTCCTTTCCAATCCCACATAGAGGATTAACGAAGGGTTTTATATCAAATAAGATGAAAAAAATGTTCGAGAAACATTACGCAATGTGAAATTAAAAAAGCAATAAAACTAGATTTTGAAAACTTTTATCTCTTTTATTTTTATCGGAAACGGATGTTTGATGCAATTTCAATAGACACACCCCTGATAATAATCGATGTCTCGGTCTTTTTTTCTAAATTTTGACTCATTTAAAAACATTGCTCACATAAATACAATGAAAATTGACGCCAGGTAAGTAGTCGTTTCCTGCTACTTGTCTTCCTTATTATCATTCAAACATATTTGAATTGGTGAAGATGTGAATGTTTCACTTTATTATCTTTATGCTCAAAAAACGGTTGAATGACGTTTCAGTATATAAGCACGGTTTAGGGAGAACTCCTTATTTTAATACTGTGTTTTAATATGTCAAAAAACGGTATTTCATGCACAATTAATTTTCTACGAGTTATAACCTGAATTTCTGTTTTTGCCACACCATCTGGTGTCTCCTGAGGTCCTGATTGTTTTAGTTTAGTGATGTGAATTGACACCGGCATGATCTATTCTATGGGTGTTTGAATGATTCAAACCCATCAGTTGTCAGTACATTCTTCACTGATTATCCTTGTTTGGACACCAAGATCTAGGGAGAATGGAAATCATTCCTCTTCAATCTTATTTAAAAGGGTTACTTTTTGATGACATGCATTGTACATCATAGAAATAGTATATTTTAATGCTAAATGATTGGCGCGTGCTTGAGAATGATATTGAAGAAATGACAGACTATTTTTATCAGCAACCTATCAGTCATAGTAATAGTGGGAGATAATGAGCAGGATATGATAGACGATTTGAACCGATACAAGTTCTCATGGCATATGTTTCATCACCAAAACGGTTGAAAAATGTGCCGCAAATGCGCATCAATTGAAGAAGCAAGAAAGAAAATGGCGCAATTTCTATGCATGTGATTTCAAAAGATCATAATGCTTAGTATGTTGCAAATTAATATTATGAGGCAACAACATCAATCAAAAGCATATAATTTTGTATTTCGAGAAAAATTCATATGTTATCAAGTCACCTTCATCACATCAGGTATTTGAGCGCGATTTTCCCAAAATACCTTTTTTTATGTTCTGGTTCTCACAAAGAAACATTGAATTAATGGAAACAAATACCCAATTTCGTTCACAAATTTCTTAGGCTTTATCATTGTCGAAAAATTAGGTAGAATGACTCCTCATCAAATGAGTTTATTTATGTTATTTATATTTGAAAAGTAGCTCGTATCACCAAGGAATTTTGATTTGAAACAAAAAACCATATGTGTTGAAATGAAAAAAAAATCTCACTCCCACATGTATCGATAGAAACAATTTGCTTTTGTTACATCACATTCATGTTTATTGAATTTTCTATCTCTTTTTGGATTGTTAGCAGAATTCGCAACTTCAAGTTCTGGTTCTCACGAAAAGAGATATCCTGTAATGTTCAGAGAACATCGTGAGAACCAAGGGAAAGAAGGTAGGAGTTGGTGTTCTTCTTAAATTTCTGGAGATCGTATGCCTCGGGAAACACCTCCCTAGGCAATGAGTTCCAAAGTCCCGATGTTCGTTGGATGAACGAGCCATTGGAAAGGGACGTTCTGCAGGTCTCTAAAGTGACCACGAAGGGGTGTGAAGACTGAACTTGACGGGTTAACCTCAAAACCAAACAAGTATTTGCTTTATTTTCAACATTTTTAAGCTGACACATTGCTTCGTATTAGCAGGTGATGGACAATTATTTCGAATTCGCATTGGAAACAGTGAATAGGGGGCGATATGCGGATTTCAACTACTGAAACAGATAGCAACTCGAAAATGGGCGCCACGTAGCCGCAAAATATCTTTATAAGCTGGATTGTCAGAAATAAATCGCATGATGACAGCCCTCTTGGAGCTCGAGGCGACAAAGAAGCAGACGGGGAATGAGAGGTTTAAGCTCCCATCGTCTAAGAAAGGTAAATAGCCCCTCAGGTTGTGGAAAAGGACTTGAAACAGTTCAACCCCCTATAATCTACATTCTATTAAAATAAAAAAATGTTTATCTGCATCTAAATGCGAAGAGATAAATTTCTTTAAATTGTATATGTGCTTCCACCGATATTTCCGTATTTACTATATATGAAAGCTAATTATCTATAATCTAATTATTGATGTTGCTGGTACTACGAATAACTAGAAAAGAACGAAATAAATATTCGAGAGTTTATAAATCTTATCACATTAATTTCGGAGTATAAATACTAACAACGATTAGTCTTTTTGAATACAAATTACCGAGCGATTTCCATGGTGTTTCGAGCTTGTATTTTCTGGGATGAATTGCCATCTTCGCTTTATAGAGAGCTGTTTGAATTGGAGCCCATCATACATACAGGGATCTCAGTGAAAGTATAAGAGATATAATTGGTGGAACAAGAGGAAAGCTCAGAAATATCGTATCGTATTGTTGTGTGATTTGTATTCGATAGATTTTGATAGTTTCATATAATCTGCATTCAAAACAATGTTAGGAAAATACTTATTGTTATAGGCACGTCAATGTTAAATCACCATGACACAGTTTCTGCATTTGATACGACCCAGATAACACACATTCGCCTAAGGACGTCCTCTAATAGTCGCCAAAAGACTGTAGGAGGATGTTCTATATTCTACATCCTGAGAACGTCACTAGGCTCAGAATTTTTGACATAAAATTGTCCCACATTAGTCTTTTCAGCGGCAGCCTGGGGTGGTGGATATGTGTGGGCCTATATGGATGTATTCTGATGATATTTTCGTCTTTAAATATGTATAGGTACTCATGTGAAGTTAGGAGCAATTGACCGGAGTATGTTCAACTCATAAAAATAATTGAAAAAGGTAAATATTTTTTAGTAAATTTCATCTCTTCCAAGTCACGAGATATATATACATATATATATATTTTTAAATCGAGTTACAAATTATCAAAATCGGACGAAGCGTTCTTTATTATTGAATTAATTTTTAATTATTCGATATTGGTTGGTTCTCCACTCCATATGAATTTCCCAATTTAGAAGTGAGCTATATATATCAAGAAAAATTATCTTGTCCATTATTATTGAAAAAAAAATTAAGTATTCCAATTTTAGTAATAAAAATCCTTGAAAATAATTGTTGTTCAAATCACATTGAAACATTTATAAGTTCACGGAATAGCGACATTGCAATGAGGAGGTAAGTTGAATCACAGAAGTCAAGCAACGACAGCAGTGGCTAGGATTTGGATGGGTGACCATGATAGCGCTGATTTTTTTTTATTTTTTTTATTTTTTTTCTTTTTTATTAGTTCTCAGATATGCTCAAAAGTCATTCTGAGAATAATAAAAACTCAAAAAAGGCATAACTGGAGTGAATAAAAAAAGTAAGACCTTGTGGGGATCTTCTGAGACGTTATTTGAACGTGGAAAATGGTAACAGGAGGACGTCCTAGGGACGTTCTTTGAAAGCCTCTCGACGTATTGAGGACGTTAATGTGACCGCCTCAGAAGATCCTCAAAAGGTTTTTGTGTTATCTGGGAGGGTAGTGTAGAAAGTTCAGATAGATACATTCCATAAAATACCAGTTAATATCAGAACATAGAGCATGGATGGAAAGTAAGGCAAGGTTGAAAATAAGGTTCCATGCAGATTCACAATTCAGATATTTGAATTTCACAGTTGCCATATTTTTCTCGGAAACAATTCAAATATAACATCCAACCTTGAAATTGATGAAATACCTTATATTTCTTCAGATAGTCCTTCCTCTTATAAAATAAATGATACAGCATGTTTCCCAATTCGCATGTTATCAAGCCTGGCTAAGGTCTAATAAGTTAAAAGGCATAAGTATAATAGATTCATACATTTCAGAATCTATGGGCAAAAAACTAAAATCAAGCTAGATATCTGATGATTCTTTTTCTTCGAGTCACTTTTCTATTGCACTCCATGATACTTTTATATGTCAATTATAAACGATAATGTTGATTCCATTTATGAAAGAATGGAAAAATTGATTGTTTGTGAGGCGAATTATAGTTGTTGATAAGGACGTCCAGTGTATTGACTCATGTAATTGATTTTAATACCATCAGTTATTGAAAAGTTCCTATAGCAATCACAACAGTTAGGTAGCTAGGTACTTAACTGCTGTTGGAATTCGAAGGAAGGTATAAACAGTTCTCAAAAATATGTTCAACACAAAAATTATTCTGATACCTAGAATTGTCAATCTTTTTCTATAGTTTCATCCTCCATCCTGATAGGTATCTACCTATCATATGGTTACTTTATTTCATAGTCATCCAGATTATGTATGTTTTCATAACCTCGTCGATAAAAAGCAGTTTGGAATGTTTAAATTTTAAGCAATAACTTAATCACGCACGAATTTGGAATGTGCAAGTATCAAAGTCGAACTGTATAGGAGGTTACGGATCACTTATTTCTTGTCACTCTTATCATTGGGATTTACTGGTTTTCAAATTGAACATGTATATTTTCAAAACATTCCATCTGAACATATATAGTGAGAGATATCTGTTTACCAGTTTAGATTTCAATATTCTCTATAAAATCCTTGGTAAAACCCACTTTATTAATTGGTGGTCCTTGAGGTTGATGCGGTTTATGCAACATTCATTGAAATTACATGTTCATTAAATTATAATCAATGAGAGAAAGTTAATCACCGATAGGTTTTTTATATTATCTTCGATGTTCGATGGGAATTGCAAAAATGATCTTCAGAAGTATCTCTTCCCCTAAAAAACTATATATGTCCCTTGCAGTTTTCTCAAACTACAGATATAGAAAGATCAATTTCAATGAGGATTAATCTTATTAGTAGGCTGGATAAGTCGTCCATATTGATTTCGGCTAACATTTCGTTTTTGAGATAAGGTAGGTACAAAATTCGCACAGTCTCCCTGAGAATAAAAACAATAATTATTTATTATAGCAATAACAACGATAACCTCATAAGTAACACTTGTAAGTGAATTATTTGTTATTTTGCGGCAGGTCAGTGAATAATTGTTTTTAAAACGATTGCATGCTCCCAAAATAACAACTATTCCAAAATACAATTAATATTCGTGATAATAAATAATCCACGAAGTTCATTGTCTTATTATTGGTTATAATACTTACTGGAGAGTTCATAAACAAATGAACAAGTCAATGATCGCAGATCCAATAAAAGCCTCCCTCATCTATACCTGCTCATTTATGGGTAACCAACTTTTGGTGAATGATTACATTGATTTGCTTCGAAAGAGTTTTATTAAAGTATATACATTTTTTATTATTTCGTTCATGTATAAAAATTATATTCAGGCCAAAAATTACCAGACGAGAAAAAATAAAACTATTTCAAGGATCAGAGCATTCCTATCATCGTACAACAAAAGCATTACTATTGACTAAATTAGCTGTGTATTCGGTAGACAATATACAATATACAGAGGACGTCGCATTTTTGATCAGACTAACTTCACAGGTGTGTGAAGCGATTGACTTTGGGTTAAAAGTTCTCAGCATGGACCAGCTTATTAACATACCTCTCTGGGGTTGGTAAAAGATGTTGAAATTTCCCCCAAAACATCTGAAGGATGAAGAGTGAAATAAACATTTCCCATCATTTTAAACTGGATGTTCGAGGATAATTTTGCAAAAATTATTTCTTTATCAAAAATGTTAACCGCGGTTCCGACTATGGAAATCCAATCTCCATTTTACTGTTAAAAAACCAATACCTAATAGAATTTGCCAGGGTCGCATAGCAGCTATCTAGTACCTATTTTTGACAATCAAAATAGCACAATACACATACAGGTGGTTATTGCTAGTAGCCCCCCTACTACATAATAAAATTAATTCGAACAGACGTGCATTATAATGATAATGAAGATCTTAATTTTTTTGTTATATCTTTTTACTGCACGAGAGAAAAACCTATAATGTTCGTGAAGGAACATCGTGCAAGCCAGTAGAAGGATATTGGGAAAATAAGGTAAGTATTCGAATTTCTCTTGAAAGTTTGGAGGTTATTATGGGAAAAATCTTGATTTGAAGTTTTGAGAGAATATTTCAACTTAGTGCTAGCAAACGACCCCAATTCATTGGAATAACCTATACGAATGAAAGATTCAAATTCTTCGCCTATAACTTCCGCCATTTCATTATATCGGTGGAAGAACAACAAATATTTTCTTGATGCAAAACATGTTTGTTCCAACAGATAACAGAAAGTCACCTCCGATAAAAAGTTTTTATTAACTGATCAAAATATTTTGGAGGTTCCATGTGATTAGAAATGTAATGTGAATAACTTCAAACAAATATTTTGAGTGGAGTTTCAGTGAAAAAACAAAATTCCTCTTTCAAATAGTTGGGAGCCAATCAAGATAATAAAAAATTCAAGATATTCGAGGGAATAAGCACCTATTAACTAAGATGAATGTATGTATATTATATCACTTTTAATTTGGTCAATTCGAATATTTTGAATTAAATTCTTGCGATATTGTTAAGAAATGCACTTTTTGCTGACCTCGTATCCAGATTTTCGCAGTGATTTTCTGTCAGAAATATAATTGCGGTGTGGATACACCGTTTATTTTGATTTTTTTTTCAACAAATCATGTTAATAATGATATTATTTGTCTCCTCAAACCAGAGAAAGAAACACAAATACATCTTCAATACAAGTGTAGGGAGCTGAATACTAAATAGTGAAGACAAATATTATTATCTTGACATGATGGATCTATTTGGTACAGTATCCATTCTTGATGTCACCAATTCGAAATATGAAGTCAAATCAAATCACAAATCAGACGATCTATGAATATTTTGATATATTATATAGAGTGAGCACGAAAAGGTTTGGAACAAATTTGTTGAAAGCGATTTTCGACGTCATAAAAATATGAGTAGATCAAAAAATGCACAACTGAAAAAGAAAATAGATGTGTCTGACCTTTCCTTCCCAATCATCATATAAATCTTTAAAGGAATTTGTTCCAACATCACGTGCTCACTGTATAGACATCGGTGTTTGTTTTCAAAGCTGATGACAGGACTAAGCAGACACACGCGTTGTACAGAATGTAAAATATGATGTGGCCCAGTGGTAGGAATATCAATTCCTCATGTGGCATTCACCATGACCATTGTCATGTAGTGTGATTTCCAGTAAAATGAAAATTATTTTAATAAAAACATTCATTCGTATATTGGGAAGGTTAGTGTTTGAAGTAATATTTATCAACATTAGAGGACAAATCCTAAAGAAATTTTAATAATCAAATGTACAAGACAATTATTATAATACCTTCTGCCAAGAATAGTTCACATAAGTCTCAAGGATGATTTCTAGAACAACCTCAAACTCACCTATATTCATCAATTTTTATGTAAACAAAAATGCTGAAAAAGTAGGTACAAATTCATAAAATAAAATACATCAAATTGGTGTTTCAATTTGTAACAAAGCCAAAAACTATTCATGTTGTGAAGTGATTAATCTCCATTCTTCATTAATTCAATGAGAAATATTTCATGAACAAAATGATCAGAACCAGGTTTGTCATTTCAATCAAAACAATCAGAATGCAGATATGGCAGAAATATTTAATTTGTGAATGTTACATTAGATTATAGAAAAAACTTATCAAAGGTCTCATGAGTATATTACATTTATTACAAGATCATTCTACCATATAACTACTGCAAATTGCTAGAACTTTTCTAACTTGATACTAGTTATTTCTGTTCAGTAAATGATTTAATTGAATCATGCAGTGAGATTAGCTTTCTTGATCATTATGCAACATATGTGATTTTTTATCAACAGCCTAATCTCTTATATGAAAAGTAATTACATTCATTTTTGTTGGCACTCAAATTGATGCATATATAACAAAAATAATTCGATAGAAATGTTTCCTATAGTTATTTCCTTGCTAATTTATTATCACAGCCTCTCTTTCATACTGCATTCACGCCCACAAAACAGACAGTACAGATCACAGTGTTTCACTATTGGATGCAAAGGCACTGGCCATCAATTGGTCTCATAACTAGTGAGCAAGGCAGCATCCACAGGCTCCAAGCAACTAGGACAAGTAAGACTCCTCATCAACCAATCATCAATGCATGTCATATGATAAGTGTGCATACATGGAAGGTATCGTAAAGCATCGCCAACCAAGAACTCTCCCATGCAAATCACACATTCCCTAGCCTTTTTGCATCCATCATATGTTCCAGTTGGAAGATGTTGTATCAAACCAATGCGTTTTGCTATTTTCACCTGTTCTTCCTCTGTTAATTGGGTCACTGTACGAGTCACGCTGGGTGATGGATGGTAAACAGGAGAAGCAGCTTGGATTGGTAGTGCCTCCTAGTGAGATAAGCCAGCTATTACTTTAAGTCTACATAAACAGCTGATTGTCACTTACCTGATAAGCAGGGGGTCCTAACTGTTCAGCAGATGAATCTCTAACACTGTCGCTACCCCTCAATAAGGAAATATCATCTGTGGTAGATTTTTTCAAACAATTCCCCATGATTATTTCCGTCGTGCATTCAAGTGATATTTATTGAAACCATCATCTGGTACAAGTGTTCTACGAGACCATTTGTCACTTGGAATTATTGCAGTGATTATATTTCCCTAACATTAGGAAAAGAATAAAAATAGTGCAAAGAATATACATACATGAAAATTAAGACAACAATGGAGAATACAACATACAAACATATGAATTATTATTTCTTTTTCATCATTTGGAAAATGTCAAAATTGTCAATCTTGGAATTTGTCAATTTGAAGTTACTTGACAACTGATGTTTCAGAGTCGTGGAGTCTGGAGTCACACGCCACTAGCTAATCGGGTATGTTCGGAAATGAAGTAGCTAGCTCTGGCAGCACTTTTCAGAAGTTTCAGATAGGTAATAAACATCCCCAAACATCATCCAAATAAATTCAAAATTTTGCTATCAATGAATTCTGTTACCAAAATCCTAAGTCATAGGTAAATTATACAAGATATACTGATATTCTTTTCTAAATTGATTTTCAGGAAGCAATTTTTTTGTTACATATTGAAAAGTATGTCACTCAAATATCCAGATGTTCTAAGAGATGAATCAATCAAAGACAACTACTTTGGAACAGAGGTAGTAGCCCTACACCAAACCTTGTGATGCATACTTTCATTAAATTCTATAGGTTTTAGATCCCTACAGATGGTTAGAAGATCCAGATTCTGAAGAATCCAAAGCTTTTGTAGATGCTCAAAATGCAATTACTAGACCATTTATAGATGCTTGTCCGTATAAGGAACAAATCAAGAACAAAATTACCAATCTCTGGAACTACCCCAAACTATCTACACCATACCTTCATGGTGATAGGTACTACCAGTACAGGAATACTGGTATATTACTGAAGGCTTTTAGCAAAACATTCATCTAGTAACTTTGTATTCCAGGTCTACAAAATCAAAGTGTTATATTTGTTCAAGACAATTTAAGTGATGAAGCAAATGTTTTTCTTGATCCAAATACTTTTTCTGAAGATGGCACAGTTGCCTTATCTGGGACAGCATTTTCTGAAGATGGTGGAATATTTGCATATGGTTTAAGTACTAGTGGGTCAGACTGGATAGAAATCAAATTCAGGAATGTTAAAACAGGTATCTCTAATATCAAATAAACTTCTGGATTTTTTATGAAACCAATAATTTGTCAATGCAGGAAATGATTACAATGAGGTTTTGAAGAAAGTGAAGTACTCTCCCATGTCATGGATGCATGATAATAAAGGTTTTTTCTATGGGGTAATGTTATACTTTCATAACATGTTTTCATGCAATGATTATGTAATATTTTGTCTCACAGGGATACTTGCATCAAACTGGAAAAACTGATGGTTCAGAAACTAAATCAAGTGAGAATCAAAAGTTGTATTATCATATATTAGGTACAGAACAATCAGAAGATGTTATGGCTGTTGAGTTTGAAGATCTTCAACTCAGAATGTAAGCACCCTCTTAGGAAGCTACTAGAGCATTGGGACTACATTTAAATTATGATTTTAGGGGTGCTCATGTGAGTCATTGTGGTAATTATTTGATTGTAACTCCTATAAAAGGTTGCAAAAATAATCTATTATATTTCACCAAACTAGAAACCACAGGTAAAATCTGCAGAAAACTTGATCTGACACCAATTGTCACGGAATTTGAAGCTGATTATGAAGTAAATAACTACTTGAGCATGTGAACCCAATGAACACACTTTGTTTTAGTATATAACAAATACTGGTACAAAATTTGTTTTTCGGACAAACAAGAATGCTTCAAATTATAGATTAATAGTAATTGATCTAGAAGATCCCTCTGAATCCCAATGGGTAGATCTAATACCAGAGCATTCCAGAGATGTCCTTGATTGGGCACGTATTATCAATAATGATATGATTGTCATTTGCTACCTCAAAGATGTTAAGGTAAGGATTGAACTTGAGAAAATTCTACATATATATTGATCAATGTGTCTAATAATGACTAGACTCCACCCTAAATTTTTTTCTGAATACAAATAAACATGAATTTCATTTCAGAATATCATGGCTATTCATGATTTGAAGAGTGGTAGAAAAATTTATGATTTCAAACTTGATGTTGGAACAATATCAGCAATTTCTGGTAAACGTTACCATAAGGAAATGTTCTACAGCTTCTGCTCATTCTTAACACCAAATATTATTCATAGGGTTACCTTTGAAAATGAAAATATTAATGATACAGTATTTCATGAAACTAAAGTTGGGGATTTGGATCCCTCCAACTATGAGACACAACAAATATTCTACAAAAGTAAAGATGGAACCGATATTCCCATGTTTATTGTTAGCAAAAAGGTACTGAGATGTTTTCTTTAGCCAACATAGAATACATCTTCATCAAATAATTTCAGGGGATGGTGAGAGATGGATCTAAACCATGCCTGTTGTATGGTTATGGGGGCTTCAATGTCAATTTGACACCTTCTTTCGGAGTCAGTAGATTGATTTTTATCAATAATTTTGATGGAATTTTCGGCCTAGCAAATATTCGTGGGGGCGGGTGAGTTCAAATAAGCATGCTAATCCTCAATTAAATTAAATTTCAGCATTCGCAAAATGAACTCTGAATATTTCTTGGACGTATAAAGATATTATTGATCATTTGGTCATTATGTGAATAAAAAAGAGTACAATTAGTAAATTCATACTATAGAGGTTCATATATTTAATATTCATATGAAAATTATTGGTGTACTTTGATTATTGTGTGATTTTCATGTTTGGCTTTCACAAGAAGCTGAGAGAGTGTGTTCGGTAATTTAACTTCATTCTAGTGAATATGGCGATTATTGGCACAACGGAGGCAGATTCGAGAATAAACAAAATTGTTTCGATGATTTCCAATATGCAGCAAAATACCTAGTGAACGAGAAATACACAACTGTTGAGAAACTCACGATCCAAGGGGGATCGAATGGGGGTCTTCTCGTGGCCGCTTGTATCAATCAGGCGCCCGAGTTGTTTGGTGCTGCAATTTGCCAAGTAGGAGTTTTGGATATGTTAAGGTACCACAAATTCACCATTGGGTATGCTTGGAAATCAGATTATGGGTCTTCAGAAGTGAAGGAGCAGTTCGAATATTTATACAAGTATTCACCATTACATAACATCCAGATACCTAAAGGTTTGTGAAATTAAATAGACTTCCTGAATAAGATGCGATCAATTTTCAATGGGGGTTTCAGAAGGGCAATATCCAGCGACCCTTCTTTTGACAGCTGATCATGATGATAGGGTGGTACCTCTACATTCGCTGAAATTCATCTCAGAGTTACAGTATAAAGTTGGGAAATCGCCTTCCCAAAAAAATCCTTTGATTATCCGTATAGAGACTAGAGCTGGTCATGGAGCAGGGAAACCTACCTCAAAAATTGTAAGTTATAAACTTGATTAAATTAACTAATTGAGAAAACAATTGTTGATTTGCAGATTGAAGAAGTCGCCGATTATTTTTGCTTCATTTCCAAAACTTTATCTCTCAAATTTGTGGATTAACCTTCCGGGAATTGATTTGGTACTTTTTGAAGTAGACATTGACTATGTCAATGGAATAGGTAAATTTTAGGAATGAAATACTGTTAATTGATAATACCAGTGAGTAAGATGATGTATAAATGTTTTGGAGAAATCATATGAATAAGTTTACTGAGGACAGACATTATGTATACAGAATTGTCGATCGAGTGCAGAAAAAATGTTAAATTTTTTCCGCATTGCAATAAATTATGAACATTATGCAATTTATTGTACTGGAAGGGTAATCTTATCATAAATAATACAGATTATTTTGTAAAGTGCCTTTATCAATTTTAAATAATTACGCAATGGGATTTCATGAGGTAGAAGATACACAAAGTTGGTTGAATAAAAATTTCCAAGTTGAATGAGAGATTTCAGGTTTTAACAATGTCACAAACAATAAAAATTTTGTTTTGACGCCAGATAAAAAGTAACATTTATGTGCTTACATATTTCGTCTATAGAAAATAGTACACTGACTGAAGTACCTTGATATTTACCACAACATACTAGAGTTATTATCATCCATTTCCTCACTATATATTGACATTAACAACAATTTGTTTTTCATTATTTCAATTATATTTCAGCATAGGGAACATACATTCTTCTAATGGCTATCTCTTCTACCTTATCTATATTGGGACAGATCATAATGAAACTTGATACCTCGAAATATTTCGATTCAAAGTATCCTATAATTCCTCCTTCAATAATTGATTTAAAAAAATATATGTAAAGGAAGTGAAATGTACTCAATTTCTTTGACTTCTGTGAATTTATGGCTCAAGTTCTTTGACTTCTGTAAATTTATCGGAAAAATCGCCAAATTCAAGAAGTAGTCTATCCTCGACCACACTTTATTCTCTATGAAATTAGATAATTTTATATTCTATTTCCAGATTCATTCAATAAAATTAGATTGTATCAATTCATGAAAGCTGTATTATCAATTTAGCACTGGTATATATTAATTATTCTTATAGTTTCGACTGGTATATGATGACGTATCTTTCCCATATCTTATTAATTTGGTATGAAAGATATATTTCAATTTTGTGATTTGATGATTGTTTCCCAATGTACCGTATTTGAAATGATTGGAATAAAACGAAAATATTTATTAATGTATTTCATTTTGAATTCCCAACTATGACAAGAACAATAGGGTCAAGCATTATTGAATTTGATGAATAATATTTCCAGCAGAAAATTTTTATTTGAATACCAAAAATATCACAATCAAAAGGCTTGGCATGTACATAAACAAAAAGTTAAGCATTTTTGAAAGTATGCTTCATGATCACAAATGAATTGGAGCACATTCCAGTGTACTATGGAAAATTGTATTATGAGAATAAGCTGTCCCAATCAGGATGCAAAAAGTACCTATTTCCTATTTGTCCTAAAACTGCAGCATGTTGAAGTTTTTTAGTCTCCATAGAAACAATTTTCTGAAAGTGATATTCGTTATTCCCTAGATATATGATGGCTATATAAATATTACCTCTGCATAAGCTTCAATATCACCAGGTTCTAAATTATACTTGACTTGTCCAATGTGAACCTCTATTTTTCCTGATTTTCTTATCACTAATTTACCTATTTTGCCTTCTAGCATATCATTCAGACAATAGTCAAATAACTTTGTACAATTTGGATCATCACTTAGGCCTTTACCAGCAAAAGAATCTGGTAGCTGAAAAACATATTCTCACATTTTTGTTGATAATAAGTTGTTTTCAATAACTCACACTCCATAATGATATTGAGGGTTTGTCATTATTCACATAATCTTCTTCAAAATATTCTCCAACTGCATAATTTGCACTAGAATGTTCTGGAGGCTCCAGCTTCACTGAAATAATTATATTTCAATTAAAAATGTGCTCAATTTGTGATTTAGATATAACAAATGATATTGGAACCCACTTTCTCTGAACTCTGGAGTAACTAGTGAATCCCCAATTTCTTCTTTTTTAATTATGATGCTATTGATTTCTTGCTTGACTAAAATTCAAAATTTGAGTGGTTGGACAAACATGTTCTTATTTTAATAATATACTTTCTTTGGAAGAGCCTTTTTGCCATATTATTGGCTGGAATGGATATTTTTCTTCATCTTTTGCATCTTCATAACCCTCTAGTTTATCCAAAACATGATTTTCATTTTCTTTGTCAATCTACAGAGATAAAACAAATATAAAGGATATTTTCCTGACCTCCAAGTACTCACCTCATATGAATTCTTTTTTATAGTTGGTACTGCCATGGCAGCAATAGCCCCATCAGTATCTTTATCATTAAACCTATCTGATGCATAGCGTTTTGGATTCATGGGATTTCCAGCTCCTTCAGAAAATATACTAGAGGACTCCATATATTTGGTACCCAAGTTTTTATTCCTAGTCCCATTTTTATTTCTGTCCCAGTCGTTTTTGCTCTTTCCTTGGAAACCATTTTTTTTGACAATCCTACAATTTGCAAATTCACTTATATCTCAAGTATTAGGTTTCTCAGAGTGAAATTTCTAAAATTAATAAAAAATACTCACTCCTTAATGTTTTGTTTATTTCGGGTTACGTTCACATTAGGTGCAAACTGTTTTTTTTGTAATTTCGTACCCCCAAGGCTCAGATCTCGTGGTAGTCTCAATGATTGTAACCTCTGGCCAGTATTTGGCTCGACTTTTATCAGTTTCTTCAAATTTAATAATTTGTTTTTGTTGTCTTTATCCATAACATCCATATGTTTCAAATAAACTGACGAACATGTGACAGAAACTGGATTTGTAGGTTATGAGTAGACATTCACGAATTCCACGTGCTTCTCTTCAAATGAAAAATGAAAATAGTCAATAAATCATAGAATTCATAGACACATAGATAGGATAGAATTATATGGTAGATTATCTGTCACCGGTGTCTGTCATCTGCATCTGTCAATGTGTGCGAAGATTTAAATCTTAGATCTTATAACGCTAGGTCTGGTATCCAGGTTATTTATTTTGTTGGTCCGAGGGGTTGAAACTGTTAAAAGTAGTTGGTCGTTTTTATTTTTGTCCATACATATGTACTGTACCACGTGATCATAGTACCTACTTTCTTGCCGACCACTTTATACCAAAAAAATACGACAGGATGCCGGATCTAGCGTTATAAGATCTATGATGTCAATATCCAAATATCAAATTTCCAAATATCAATAAACCAGATGTAATGATAGGAACAGAGCTAGGAGCATCAAGAAGGATTGTATCGAGGCGACATACTTGATAACATTCGGAAGATCCAAAAAAACATATATTCAACAACAGGGCAAGGCCTGTGTATGTTTGGTTGCCTATACTACAATGCAAAGTTAATAGGAAATAGGAGGTCTCACGAAAAGAGTTGTGATCAGAAAATTCAATATTTGAGCGTCCTCTACTCCTGAGCAGCACCCTTTAATACTCAATAAGGGTAGCACTAACATTGTGTATTTCCTAAATTTCGATTTATGAAAAATGTTTTTCGAGAAGTATCCATGAAGAGAAATCTTTGCTTCTGTGGATCATTATTTTGCGAAGACTTCTTCGCAAAACTTTTTTGTTATGGTCCCTTAGTCGTGGCTTGGGGTGATCATAACCCATATATGTGTTAGAAACCTTAACCAAGCTTCTGTGTGCCTTTTATGCATGCTTTGGAATTCGCAATCTGACCACTGTTTTCGCGTATCTGCTATCGATCGATAACTGAAATTCCCAATTCGTTCACTTCTGTAAATTGTTCTGCTAATCAACACCGATACAGTAGTGATAAGTATTTTCAATTTGATTTGTCACACCGTGTCCATTCAACACGCATTATGCAGATATTATGTACATGCCATATGTTGGAAACATTAAAAACGCACTGTATGTGTGTCTGCGGCGTCGGAAGCGTCGCACAGCGCCGGCGTCGTTTGTTGCAACATTGATGTTCGTCGAATATGCTACATTAAACGAATCTTGTCCATCTCACGCCTTTCAATATCATGGCAGAAATTGCAGCTTATTTCTTCGAAAACTCAGTTATAAACAGTTTTTCTTCGAGAGCCCTAAGATGAGATCTATAAAGCTACTGCAAATAAGGTATGGTATTATGTACTTGATATTCGATAAGTGTACCTACATAAGGTTTTTCTGTTATAGCGTGTATCACTTCATTATTCTCTCAATTTGTAATAAATAATGTATTTTATAATTTCGCGATATTTTGGTTTACCTAATACCTATCAACAAATAATTTTTTTTTCAGAGTAGAATAATGTTTGGGGGCAAATTCAGATCATGGATGGAAGCTGTGAGATCTAGAAAAAAACAGCACAGGAAAGAAAAGCAAGCAAAATGTAATAAGTCGCTGTTTTCACATAAAAACACCGTTAAATGGGACGCTAACACTACCTCGCATGGAGATTATAGAGTGAGACTTTGCTTTTCAAAAAAAAATTTTTTTTTTGCTGAAAGTCATTTTCAAAAAAAGTCATCCCCCCACATCGAGCTCAAGCTCTATTCATAAACTTATTATGCACCTATCAGGTACCGTAAATGATAACATTTTAGCATGTAGGTATTTGTTTTCAAGGACGATGACAGACGGGAAGGTAAATCCAACCAGTTGTCAAGACCGGAAAATCAATGTCGTTCATCAGGAGGTACGGGAGTATCCAACTCAAGGTACTCCGCCAATAACCTCTCATCTCCCGAATCTGCTTATTCTACTGGATATTCCACAGACGGCACTAGTCCAGGGGCGCCTCCAGAATATATGCTGAGCACAAAAGCCAAAGGTAAAAACAATTTTAGGTCAACTCTGCATTATATTTCTTGTGGAAAAGTCGACGGCGACTTTTTCAAAGTGACGTAGTGAAATGTAGTTTATATTGAGAAAAGTTTGTCCCTCTGCCCTGAACTGTCCGAATTTCTGAATCAATTTATTGAACGAGACAAATGTGCATTTCAAATGGATCATCCTGATGTGAAATCTGTCAGTTTCTTGATTTGCAAAGTAAATGATAAGACAATCCTGACTAACCCTGTAAATGAAGATATCGATAATGCAGCATGCACTTATCAAAATAGTTTTCGAAATCGAAACTGAATGAGATGTTTTCAGATTTATGTCAATCACAAGTGACAGTACTGAACCACATAAAGAGCTTAGAATCTTCCAAACCCACCAAAATTAGCCCGACTACAAGCCGGATATCTAGTAAAACTCAAATTGTACAGAACCATGTCGGAGAACACAGATCACCTATCCCCAAGGTAACATGTCAAGGACCTTGGAGCATGATTCAGATGAAATAATAATTCGATGTTGATGAACTATTGATATTTGTTTCGTAGAAGTGGAATATGCATGGTGAATATGATAAAATATGTTATTAGTAAATAGTTTTTGGTCACAAGACGTAAAAACTTTTGCACCCTTAAATCAATTTTAGAAATCAACTATTGACTTCTATTTTCATCTCATTTTGCGTTGCATCTCGAAATTAGCATGATTTATATAACTGGAGAACACTCGTAGGACCAACAACCAACCAACAAAATCTTCGGGTGTCTATATAGTTATCGTTTGATTTTAGTTGTATTCTCGACTAGCTCTTGTATCGATGTCTGCATGAAATTATATGTTCACATATTGACCTTTGGCCTCTGGAATGACAACAGAAACGGGGAAACGACGAAGCGAAGTCCAAGTATGCTCCCCCTTCATCGAGGGTCACCGACACCTTAACAGCATCAATGAGCCCAACCATTGGACTCAGCTCTCCAAGGCAGAGGAACCGAATCCGCACCAACCCGTGGCTACCCAGTGGTACCTTGAGCCCGAGTCCTGTTAAACATGACATGACCCAGGTGGTTCCTCAGGTCAAACAAGCTAAAGAAAGTCCGTAAGTTGAAATGACGTTACCAACAGGAAATGTATCTCCTGAACTCAAAATGGAATGACTCTCTCGAAATCCTTCATTTATATCCGCTTTCACCACTGGAAATGTAGGTAATTTATTATTTTCAGAAGTAACCGCAAGTTTCTTAGCCCAGTGATGAGTAGACGGCGATCCATATCGTCATCCTCGTGTTCTTCTCTGAGTGCCACGAGTATTCAGCTAGATGTTCCGAGACCTTGTTCGGTTAGTAATGAAGATTTCACGCTGAATGAAATGATGGGCAACTACGACGAGAGCTACGTCTACGAAAAAGAGACCGACATCCTCAGCGACAGCGATCCAACGGAATGTGACACCGACATAGACACCGGCCAAGATGGCGGAGACGAGGACGATCCTCTCGAAGGGGAGTTGGACTTCATCGACAACGGCTCACATGTGGAGCTAGAAGCTAGAATAGAGCAGAACACAGGGCACTGTTCGTACTTCAGCTACGAAGTCCAAAGAAAGAGGTCTTCCAGGAAAAAAACACAGCAGCGGAGGAGTAAAAGTGGGGAGAAGAAACGTAGATCCAGCTCGACCAAAAAGCGTCAGCCTAAACTCATGGATAATGATAGGCTCCAGTATAACTTCATAGATGGTTCCAAGAGCGCTGGGGCTACGCCTGTATCTGTGCGCAGAGCTGACAGTGGGCCTGTCACTAAGCTAGCCCTAGATGATCGTTCGAGAAAGAGGTCCAACTCAGTGAGCTTATACAGAGATCCGATTAACACTATAGATAAGAGAGATAAAGAAGCTGACTTGAAGTACAGAGAGCTGATCACAGAGGCTGAACAAATCCTCAGGGCGATGAAGACCAATGGTTTGTCCCCTAGAAGAGTTCCCGGACCGGCCAATAAGAGAGTTGAACTGCTGAGGTATACAGAATGTGCCAAGCCAGATGTTTTTGTTAAGAAACGAGCTCCCGTATTAGAAGACAATGTAACGACTAACCCGTTTTGTTCGAAACTTCCGTCCACTAGTGGTTACCATTGTCCGAGATTTAGCCCTAAGAAAAACCATATCACTAAGTTCATAATAAGCCACTCCCCAGTTCTTGCCAGGAAAGAATGGGAAACCCAGGCTATGATGTATAAGGCTTCTGCTGATGAGACACACCATGTGCAGAAAGGAATTCTGCTCAAAGATAGGATACTGGACACATCGAGGATGAGCCCGAAGCATAGAAGAAAATTCAGTAGGCACATAGCTGAGTCTAGTTCAGACTCTGGAGAAGAGCTCAGGAGCAAAAGCTCGAGGACATCTGCATGTCCCCAGAGTGAGCCAGTCAGAAGAAAGGTCTACTTCGGGGCTAATACTCCTCACAAAGCACATGGAATGAAATCAGTTGCCTTCAATATGGCCATCAACGCCAATGATAATTTACACGCGAAAGAGTACACTATCAGTTCTGAGAATCTGAGACAGCAGGTCCTGTTGAATACAATAGCAAACTTGAAGAGAAATTTAGAAGACCACTCTGCCTCGCTGAAGCAGGTGTACAGAAGTTCCCATGATATTTATACATGAATTTGGGAAGATATCGTGGAAACATTCATAATTTTGTACCAACAGTTACTATATATGGTTCCAGAAGCCTAAATATATTTTACTGCAGGTAAAGGTATAACATCTATTTGACATTATGATAAGTATGGATGTGTGAACTTTATTCAGAAATATCTCAAATTACAATACCAAAGCTGAAAATACTTTACTCAAAATTTTACAACACGTATATTATTTTATCTGGCTAATTTAACGGTGGGGAAAAGCTAGATTTTATTTAATATGTAGAGGATTTGAGGTGAACCGAAAATGAGATGCCAATATTTATATTTATTTCAAATGGAAACTGTGAAATTTTCATCGCTAACTTTTTAGAATCCCTATATTTTTCTCGTTGAGATATGATTTTTGAAGAATTGTGTTTATTCACTATTCATGTTATTCGTTCGTTTTTTATAGAAAATAATAATGAACGAATGTTTTTTTTCAATGGATATACCTTATCAATGACAGATCCGACCAAAAGTTTCAATTCAAAGTTTCCGAAGAACTGGACAAACAATAAAGTGGTGGTTTTTTTTAAGGATTCGTTATACCTACACTCAATATACTTTTATAGTGGTGTTGAAGTATTATTTCTGAAGAAAGGCTATCAAATTCATTTTGTAGTGTTGATGTTTGGTTTTGAGAGTTCGATAGTTGTGATTCAGTTAGAATATTGTAGAAAATACATTTATCGAATAGGATATAACATAATAGTACATAGAAAATTATTAGTTATTTCACTAGTTTTGGTTCACTAGTTGGTAGTTATATGTTAGAAGTTTTCGTTTTCGACTATATTGTTATTTATTTGTTATTATTGCAAATGGCAAGTAAAAATCATTGTTGAAGTTCTTTGTGCAATAATGTTTTACGTGTGGGCCTAAAATTAATAGCCAAAAATAAGTAGCATTCAATAATAACTAGAAGCAACAATAACTTGCAACTATTCCTCAGATTTGTAGATATTTGTAATGTAATGTGTATAGACGTTGGAAAGGGTATCACTCAATGGTGAAATAACGCATTATAATTTGTTCCTATTAGGAATATTGACGATGTAAATTTTGAGAAACAACTGAACATACCTATTTTTCTTCAATCTTTTCAGACTGAAAAAAAAATATCGTCCTGCTAAAAGAAGTATACGAGGATTAACCTGGTTACCAATACGATGGCACATGATATGGGTATCCAAAACCGATTACATTCCTTTTATTTACAACTTCTACACAATAACTGCCAGGGCAGGATTACTTGTTGTGTTGTGATTCTCACAATATTTTGTTAGAAATTGTTTTTAGGTTCAGGTTTGAGTTGCCTCAGTCGATTATTTAATGATGACATTCCTTATTTCAGTCGGGCGAAAAATTACATTTATTGAAATGTTGATGGATGCATGGCTCTATTCAGTCTTCCTGGAAGAATTATTAATAGGGTTTTTTGGCAATAAATTTTGTTACAGTTCAATTTAAAGAATTCGTTATTATATACATTGATATCCTGTAAGAACTTACTATACTGGCCTATTTTTTTGACTATATATGTACATTATATGTATTTCGAATCGGCAGATCAGCCTTGATGAGCTTATCAATTCATGTTGTGATCTTCATATTTCATTGTTGAATTATTTGACTGTTTACTCCATAAATATAATAAACTGATAATACAACAAATATTTTCATTGAGTCCACAATTATTTGAGAGATTCAATAGCAAAACATCGGTATAAAATAAAGTTTTCATCTTCTTCCTACATAGCCAATTTCTGGCCACCTCGCTTGATTTTTTTTTGACAAGGTATACATCCTCACACAAGAAGTTTACACTGAGAAAACTCGGCCAAGTAAATCGTTTACTAGAAAAAAATTCGATTGTGACGGGTACATTTTCACCTACTGTAGGAATATGAGATACCAACCGTAGGAAAAAACGTTTTTCTGAAAGTTTGTTCCTGCAGTAATCGATCAGGACACTTATTGATAGTCATCAGTATTTATGTTCGAAAGTTATAAGTATTCAATAAACTCGTGGTAGCTATACAAATACCTACTATCATTGAATTATGTTCCTGAAACGAAATCACTTGCTCTAAGCGAGCTCATCGATAACAACAATCGATCAAGTCGAGTGGGGTAGTCTACAACTCACCAATGGCTATTAACAATTTTTTTGTTCGGGTATATTCGGCGTTATTCGGGTGCCGAATCAGTCGATAGCACAAATCGATCACGGCCATATCGCGGCCGTAGCGTCATTGAGTATCATCGAGTTGAGGTGTTCTGACATGTGAAATAGCGGCTCATGGACCATGGTTGCACCAATTATGATTAATTCTCGTTGTTAATGGTTGATGAAGTTTTGAAAGTATATATACCTACCTCATTGTTTCCACAGATAATCATTCGATTGGACGCAGTTCAGCAGGAAGAGATCGATCGACAATCCCAATATAGATTCAAATTACTTTTCGAATTCTTCAGTGAAGTATGCCCTTCATGCCTTACATATGCCTTACGAATGAGATATTTGTTGGTAAATTTCTATGAATTTTGAAGTAAGTTCAAGAAATAATATATATTACTAATCAGTACATTGGAATTGCTGGTTGGTTTCTTTACGCGAACATTCCTCAAAAGTAAAAAAAAAATGAAATGGATCATGGATGACGAGTAAATGAATCGCTAATATTGAGTGAATAACCCACTTGGGGCTATTCATCAGTTTAATTATTGGAATTTACGTGTATTATACTGATAGAAAAACAGTTCACTTGCTATAAGTGAGTTAGATGATACTCAGCAAGTGATGTGTTCAATAATGAGTATCGATCTATTATATAATGAAACAGAACAATAGTGGTAAGTGTTCATTTTCAAGAACACAAATGTTCTTGTGGTTATCAACTTGTTTCCTTGTCCCATATAGTATTCAAGTTTTCACTAGCTTTTATTAAATATTCACTTATGGTTAGTGACTTTTTTTCTCCGTGTAGCGTTTTTGAAATCCCAATGATGCACGTCGAATTCGAATACTAAATCCAGTATATATTCGTGTTCTCACACGAATTTCATAATTTCAAATGCGATAACGTCAAAAACAAGGATAAAAAAGACAAACGTATCTATATTCCATATTTATTTCTTAGTTCACAAGTGTTCTCGATTATTTGTGTATGTATAGGTAGGTACTATATTGAGAGGTATATTTTGTGAAAAGCGGATACCAAAAAGTGCAGGCAAATTGTCCAATCTTTTTCCTTTACAGTTATTGGAAAATATCATTGTGAAAAATCTTGTTCTGGAGACAGGACGATTTCTATCACTCTATTCGTATCCGCTTGTAATTTGTGTGGTGCTAATTGAAGACAGGATGAAGGATTAGACCAGTGAAGGAGAGGTGATGGGAAGGCGGTTGCACATTACGCAATATATCACATCTTTATTATATTGGCATGGCTCAGAATACTTACAAGGTGAAAAATATCACATCGAAATCTCAAGAGATGGAAAATTTACGCAAAGGAAATGGAAATTTTACGCAAAAAAAGTGAGTTAATTTGATGACTCATTAATATAAGGAAATGATGGCCTTCAAAGTTTATTTTTTAAAATCGTATTTTTTTTTACTCTTCTTCTGGTGTACCGATTTTCTTCAAAATTGGCACACTTAATACTGGTGTCCCTTTGGACTTGAGTAAAAAAGTAACAAGTTTATTTACTGATATGAAGTCTTTGTGCTATAATGTAGGTGAAGACAATTTCCTTATTAGTGAGTTTTAGAAAACATAGAAACTGATGGCAATAGTTTTTGACATGGCAAGTTAGGAATTGAACAGTGAAGCTTTTCTCATAATCAGTAGGAATTAAAAAACTGGTCGATTTTCCAAACTGACAATCAGATATATTGAGGGAAAACCATTATTACTCATATTTCACCGGTCATTCCGAAACGATCACTATCCATCCAAAAGTTCTGTTATTTTATATAGTCTATTTCATCTGCACTAAGCAATTTGTATTTGCTTGCAAAAATTTCATATCTCTTGGGACTTCAAGTGTCAACGTGTCACATTCGAATAACCCTGTATACATGATACTCCAAAGCAATCAAGGATCTACAATATAATCGATGGCATGCCAGGTATGATATGAAAAATACAAACTTTCAATAAACACTTCGAAAGGTTCCAACATATAATACAGGATAGTTGAAAATGTAAAGAATCACAAGGAAATTTCAGGGTTCCTAACCGTATTAGAAAAAGATATCTATCAAAGTTATTACCATATATTCTAATCCACACTACAAACTTATTCAGTTTCTTCCATGATTATCAATTCATGCTCAACTCAAAAGTCAAAATATTATTGCAGCATATTGAAGGTAATCATTCATTCGTTGAATGAAAATTCCCGAAATAGGTACTGTTTCATCATTTACATGTACTTTGAAAACTAAATAAGATCGTGCCCCTTATGGAATGTTTTCAGTATATACGGTTGAAAATATTAAAATATTTGCCATGACAGGTAATCAATACGCATGCTGAAATAAGTAATCACAGAAGTTAATTTATTCAAACATCTCAATACAGGAAACAGGAATCGATAGATCCCCTTACTCTTACAATCTCTTACAATCTAACACAAAAACTGCAATTTTTTCCTTGCCATCCCGTCCCTCTAGTCGGGTAAAAAAGATTTGGACCCTCACAACTAACTGAATTTTTTCTACAAAAAAAACATAACCAGTCCCCAACATTTGTTTTTATAAAAATATCAATAGATTCGTTTTGAGCATATCGTGTGATCACCCAGTGAAATGTGCGCATAAAAGACAACGCATATTGTTCGAAAGAAAAAGGTTCGCCTAAAATCTTACCAATACAGTGGTTGATTCATCAACGGGCCGTGCAATTATTTCGGTGCAATGGTTCCT
Organism: Chrysomela aeneicollis; assembly: GCA_029955515.1. Lineage (NCBI taxonomy): Eukaryota > Metazoa > Arthropoda > Insecta > Coleoptera > Chrysomelidae > Chrysomela > Chrysomela aeneicollis. Next base: position 14,888,809 of record JARUHQ010000015.1, on the reverse strand, counting down.
AGATACAATACTTTAATTTTTATTAGGTTCTTACCTATGTACAAGAAATATGACCAATACGCAATATCCAACTTGAGAAGTGATGAGCTCTAATTTAATTAGTGGTTCGTCTAGTGTACCACTTTGAATTTCTGCTGTGTGCGCGGTGGTACAGAAAGTATACCACCATTTCATGATGAGTTTACCGTCATGGCCACCTAGCGAGTGTTTCCACGTCTGTTCCACTGAACTCAAACAGTCTGTTCACAATTCATGACCGCACTTTCAGATTTCGGAGATAGCCATGGTGGCAAAAGCGAAGAACAACATATTTTTGAATGCCTTTTGTCAGAAATTCGTAATAAAGGTGAGTTTTTCGTATGGGACATTCATTATAGGGCATAGATACTTAATTACATCAAGAAAAAGTCACCTTCATGAATTTCTTTCCGGGAAATTTCTAATGGTTCAAAAATTGTACCACCGCGCACAATGGTAATTTATCTTTATTTTCATTTTGGGAATCATACCTCGAAAAATGTTTTGAAAGGCAAAGACTTCTTCTTTTGGTTGGTGAATATGACTGCGAAAGTGACGCAATCAATGCAGAAGATGATGATGAAAGCATTGAAACCATCATATCATCAGGTGGAGAATCAGTCGTAGATGACTTGGAAAGTGGAGATGAAGATAATATAATATTGGTCGTGAACTGGTTGAATCAGTAGTTATGAAATCAGAACACCTTTCAAGATTATTGATATATTGGTGATATTTTGACACAGGCATCAGGTAAATTTCATATGTAATAATTTCAATCTCTCTAACAGTCTCATTCAGATTTCATCGTATTCAATTGATTGTCCTCTTAACCTTTTATTTTTCAATTATCATTGATCCCAGAATTTTTATCAGTGAAGAGTCATGGATATCAACAGATTTTTATGTAGTATCAAATTCCACATTCAGTTTGAATAACCAGAATATATTGAAATCCACGATTAATAGACTAGAATGGTTGTCGCATTTCAATAGAAGATTATTAGTAGATAATTGCAGCAGGGCATAATGCGATGGATAGAATTTTAGCGGAGAGAGAAGGACAGCATGGTCTATAGGTCACGTGACCCAGGAGCCCCTTTTCGACCACCTTATCTAATCTATTAACATCAACCGTAATTAAGACCAAAGTCTCTATTCTAAATTATTGCGTAAATGTTCCTGAATAGTTTTTTTTCGTGTTTTTGAAATGTTCATGTTCAAACCATCCAAAACTTTTTATTATTGAAGGATGAGTACGTACAGGGTGTATCAGGAAGGTGATGCTGTTTAGCTGAAAATAGCTGCACGGCTTCTTCTATTGAATACCTACCCGGTTCTGATCTACTACTCACGATTTTATCAAAACATGATTTCATGTAGGTATTTATACAAGGTCATACGTCATACTGTTCATGACATTGAATCATCGTGATACCAAAGTGATACACCCTCTACAGTGTGTCCAAAATCACTGCAAACGTTAATGGTAATTGGTAAGTATAAATTTACTACTTCTACATGAACAAAGCAAATTATTTCATTATCATTCCAGAATATCAATAATTAACTGAGAAGAAAAAAAACCAAATAAATACTTACACGTTATTTGTTCTAGATCACAAGGTTTTCCAGATACAGGGTATTGGAAGTACAGATTCACGAAATATTTCAATATAAAAGGAATGTATTTCAGGAAGAGAAGGAGGGAAAGTCAGTTTTTTCATGACCTGGAAAACCAAGCAAATTTCAACGTTTTTCAAAATAGAAAACCTTTTCCGAATCTCACCCCTCTGTATATTTAGATCTATTCTAGGAACATTCGAAGGAACCATTTGCACAATTCGATGCTGATTGGCGTATTTAGTTTCTATACAGGGTAACCCTCAGAAGAGTGAATCCGATTTATAGAAAACTATGTATTACAATATTGTCATCAATACGGTTATTTGAATCTAGCACTTGCGGATACACCTGTATATATTATTTTTATTGGGTTTTATGTAATACTCGGAAAACGATTTATCTGTGATATCGAATTACAATTGAGAGATTCTAGACTAGGTACTGATAGATTGAGTAAGGTATATTTTTTCAGCATCATAGAATCATTGGACCCACTCGGAGAAATTCTAATATCAATTCGATAAGAATCATGCAGGGTGTATAGTGGGCAGGCCCGCCGTAAGCGGGCGTGCAAAACGTGCACCGCACGCGGGCGGCACACCCAGGGGGCGGCAAATCGAGGGACTCATTCAACTCATTGTTATATAGTATAATGTATAATAAGACATGACATGGAAAAAAATCCGACCGAATGATGTTATAACATCGCCATCTATTGGCATCCGTTAAAACTAAGATGCAATACTAAACGTTATTTGTCATTCTTTGTTCTATGAAAAACAGGACAATAACTTCTCGACGAGATATAAACATTTACCGACGTATTTGTTTTTTTAAGCAATAACTTATGATTATTCGAATGATGAGTTAATGAAACATTGTAAATATTTAAATCGGAAACTTGAAGATGAATCAAGTAGTGAATCAGATATTGATGGTATTGATTTATTTAATGAAATCATTGCATTGAAGTCACATTTTGCAGAAAACCAGTCTAATGATCCACAAACCCTTTTACAATATATTACTTACCCGGTTTCAGTTGCATCTGGTGAAAGATCCATTTCAAAATTAAAAATTATTAAAAACTATTTAAGATCAACAAAGACTAATTACCGTATTCGCCGTATACTTTTAAGCTAAGCTCAGGATTTGAGCTCGCTTAACAATACGAAACTGTATGCTTTTAAAACGGCCAGTCAAGCTTATCTTAAAAGTATACGGCGAATACGGCCGTGAGTTATTTAGCTATGTTTCAATCGAACATGAAATTTTAGACAGTTTGGGTACAAGAAAGTTGATAGAAGATTTTCGCAAATGTAAAAGCAAGAAGATATAAATTCTTGTAGATAAATATTAAAGTATAAGTTTCATCCATCAGTAAAAAAATAATTAGTACTTAATTTATTAAAATAAATGTTTCACATCATTGTTAAGTTGGTTTTCTTTTTCCATATCATAATGAGAAACAGCTAGCGGCGGGCCTGATAGTGGGACATGGTGTAACAACATTAATCGTATATTCAAATCATGGCGAATCACGCAGTGCTGATTCTGAAGATCTACAAATAAGCTAAGCTATATTTAGTGCTACTCATTTTCATCACAGCCAATGGCGAAAATCGTGCAAACGGCACAGGAGCGTCGTTTTATAATAAAATTTAGTTAGTTCGAGACATAAATCAGCTTCAACGCCGAACATCCAACTTTTTTACCCATCTGTCAGTGAGATGAACCGTTATCTCTCATTATTATTACACAACACAAATTTTTCGCGAAGTAATCAGGTCCAGTCCAGAGTTGCATTGGTAATTGTGATTCGGTGCGGAGTGAACATGTGCCGGATAAATGATAGATGCGAACCAGTGTTGCCAACCACGATAATTCAAATTATCCGAAGAGTGGTATGAAATTATCCGATCCTCCTATATGTTGACTGTTGAGTCGAATAATGTTTTAGTTAATTAACTGACCAATAGATAGCGCCACTTGCAACAATAATCTGATTCAAAATCATTGTTCAGCCAGTTATTTCATTGATATTTGTTGTTGCTAATTTTTCGTTGAATAATAAAAGCTCCAAATCAGTGATATCTGCTATAGGGGCTATTCGTTAACGAATATAGACGATTATTATTCGAAGAGAACGATAGCAGCGCATCTTCCGAATGTCCTTCGAACTAAATCCTTATGTTGGTTCCAGTGTTTTTCACATAAAACATTGTCAGTTATTTCATTTGAGTCTTGTGTTAATACAACCAATGACGGCTAAATGAAAAATCTAGACAACATTTGTTGCCTACCAGAAATTATCCGAAATTATCCAATAAATTTCAGGATCCGAAAATTATCCGCTGACATTAGAAATTATCCGCAAATCGGCAACACTGATGCGAGCACATCACACGGCGTCCTGGCCTTTATTGATTCGTCGAAAAATGCAATGCTTGGGTTGGCTGCGGCAATGTTGCCGGGTCGTCTTCACCCGTGCACGTGCGAGGAATCGGAATGATACGAAGAATCGGCGTTGAGCGTCGATCGCGGCTGTCCACTTTGGACGCCCTGTATATGGCCGACCGCCGCCCGCCGAGGTTATTGTCGACTGTCGAGTCTGTCATCTGTCGTTAGGCCGCCTTGGTTCGAAATGGGGACGGCTTTAACCGTCCTGATGGTTCCTGAACAAGAAGGATTTCTTGACACCCAGTATATATATCCCACGTGAGAAAAATATGTTTTTCTAAAACCGGTTAACGAACAAATCTCAACACAAAGCTGACGTTTTCTGAGGTATGTCATTAAGTGACAGAATTTGCGATCGTGAACGGATATATTGAAAAAACGCTCGCCTCTACCATAAGTAGGTATATCGTTGAAAACGAAATCATAATCTCTAATTAATATTTATTTACTGAAAAACGTAGATTTCAATTAGAGTATGAAGTATAATCCTGATTTCCAAACGTTATCGAGTTAACACGATTTTCGAAATGCGTGAAATTCAAAACCTGAAATATTTAAAATACCACCAGTTACCTTACACGATAATGATCTGATGATGATGATGATGAAGTGAGATTGAATACATTTCCAGAACTTGTACCGTGTTATCAGAATTCTTGTCATTCGGAGGTTTTGAGAACCGTGAAAGCTTATTTTTTTAATGAAACGCCCTGTATATTATTGAATATCTGAACACACAATGAGATCCTCTGCTTCGACTAATATATCCACATCCAAAGGAATTATGAGAATGTGTAACCTTGGTTAAAATATGTATAAATATTATCATTCCACCACGAGCGATTCCGAGCGGGCAGACTATAGACGGACACAGACTGGCCACCCTTCAATGATCGGAACTTCCCTTTATCAAAATTATTGTTTTCAACGAACGACGAAATTGTCGAACTCATTACCTAACGAGAAATCTTTCCTGATGCCTACAACTTCCGAACTTTCAAGAGAAATTCCAATACCAATTTTCCCTTCCAACATTATTCTTCGACTGTCTGGCGCGATTATTGGATTTCCATTTATGTGAAGTAAAAAAAGAAGTTCCTTTCAGATTCTCATTCGCCTCGGATTCGGCTTGGGCTGGAAGAATGACGGCAGGATCACGCTTTTCTATTTCTGAATCGATTGAATGTGCCATTTAAATGGTATCGATAAAGCGGGCGTCATCGACAGACCAGTCAGCGGAGATAAAAAGCTTTTCGAAATGGGAAATAAAGCAGCTGGAAAATTAATGCATTATGTGTGGGTAAATATTGATATTGGAAACGTACAAGAAGAATTCAATTGCTGCATTGATCCTTCAGGCGGAATAAGAAAGCCATGAGGAGTGAGAGTATACTCGCACTTAATTGAAATTTTCAACGTCATGCCATATTTATGAGAACTGACAAGTCAATTCGGATGAATCATCAGAACACGTCTTGAAAAAAAGTGTTAACATCCGCATTCGCAGTGATAAACCAGTAGGTAGGTACTTATTTAATTCAGAAATCAAATATTTCCAGAAATAGAAAAGAAATAAACAACTTTCGAGAAATATTTACCACACCATAGAGCAGCAATAATAGCCGAGAAATATTTACCACACCATAGAGCAGCAATAATAGCTTCGAGATAAATAACACTTTCATCTTGGATTATACTCTCGATCCACTATTTTCAGACAAGATAAAAAAAATCGGGAGATTCGACAGGATCTGCCGCAAGGGGCCAGGTTTTTCCACTCTAAAGCCTATATTACGCTAACCTTCGAAGCCTACTACCTCAGACCAATGGACAGACTCGAATCTTCCATTATTTCTATGATGCCATTTTACTAACCAAGACCCTTTGATTCCAAGATGAATACCTTATTATTACCAATCAGGCAGTCTAGCCGTTACGTCTAGCCCATCCAACTGTTCAAGTTTGCTTCATGCACGACCTAATTCAACCCGGATTTAGCCCAAAGAATTGAAAAAGATGGATTCATGGACGACGCATGCGTGGATTCGCAGATATTCTTTCACTTATCTCGAAAACTGTTAATTCGTGAAAAACTTGAATAACCAGGATCGACATAGTGAGTGAAAATTGGGGTTAGGTACCTATGTGTGGATGAACGTTTAAATTTGTCCAAACACTGATTGAACAGTGGAAAAGAGCTTCTTGAACTTGTAGACATCTTAGGTATTTTGATATTGCATATTAAACCTAACATATTTTGACATTTTTTCACCAAATTTCGATCCAAGGAAAAAGAATTCAGTAGTAAGAATGTGAACCCAGATTTGAAGAAATATAAAAACCATGCATTGTGCTAAGTCAGATTATCTTTCACATTGTACCTACATGGAGTTGTGAATGATATATTTTATAATTTTCAGTCGTTTGAAATCAGAGGAATACAACTTTATTGCGAGGTAAACTGGTGGACAAGTTCAGAAATAATCTATACGAATAGGGCAAAAAAAGGTTATCAAGAAGAAGGTCTGCAAGTGATGATGTGATTAATGAGAGCCCCAATAAGAGAACGGAAGTTGAGGATGATTCTCATTTCAAGAAATCGATATAATTCCTCTAATTTGACAAAATTCTTGCTACAAAACAATCTACAGCTGAAACTGAAAATCTGATTCTTTTTGTTCAAGAAAAATGCGAGTCATTGAGAGATTATGATTGTCTTGATTTGAATATATTGTGTTCTCAATCTGAAATATTGTATTATTCTCACGAAGAACTCCGTTCATTTACGATTCAAGAAATCTATAACGTTGGTATGAGTCTGGTATGAGTGTATTTAGTTGAAAACATAATAGTCTTGAATTAAGCAGACATTTATTCCAGTATATATAAACAAGCCATACTCTTGAACCAAAGCATATCAAATCAAATTAAGTAATTCTTTTTATGTGTGTATATATCATCATATGGACTCACCCAGTGGAGGCTGTCATAACCATAGCCGCTGTCACGGCAGATTGGTTACCGGAGCTGCTGTGCTGGGATTGAGACAACGTACGGTATAACGGTGAATTGACGAAACGAGGATAGCTATCCCGGTGCATCAACGTGTAGATCTGCAGTTGGGCCTCGTCGAAGGTGTGTGGAGTCGGTTCAACCATGTTGCGATTCACGATATCGCGAACCGTGGCATCCAAAGACACCTACAGATATCATTTCCAATGACCAGTGGAGCCGCCCAAAAACCCCCCACATACCAAATTTGAATCAAATAGGACAATATTCATCCAACAAAAATTTCCGGAATTATGAACCGGAATGACCCCCAATGGAGTCATTTTCCAGATCTGGTTGCGAATGCCATTCTTGTTATGTTTCAACCAAGTGGCATTGCACGAAGAAAATAGGTATAAATTCCGATGTACCTAGCAAATTTGTTTGGGAAAAGAAACCTTACCTCCTTAGGAGAGAGTATCGAGATATAATCTTCGTAAATAACTCTTGCCTTCTCTTCGACTACTTCGGGATTTCTCTCTCGTTTCAGGTCTTCGCAAGCTAACCAAAACAAAATGTTTTCTTCCGAGTATTCTCCCCTCAGAAAATCTCTGAAGATTTCTCGTCCAGCTGAAAAAAAATGCGTGCTCACACGAACTCGTCGTTGTTATTCTTCACTGACGAACAATAAAGAACTCAGATTACCTGGACTCTGCAAGAGCTTGTCGAAAGATCTGCCCCAGCCCTGGATTTCTTCGGGAGAAGAACTGGAAGAGAACCTATTTCAGATAAATCAGCTCGATTACCGAATCAAAACTTACGGTAGCCTCTCCTGACAGTTGGCCATCGAGTCTGCGTTATTCGAGTGTCTGTTTGGTCCGTTTTCGCCGTTCGCCTTCCCTCCGGGATGAGAGCTGCAAAATAATCACCCCACCAATACCTCAGTGCCCCACTGAGCAATGTAATATTTATTCAATATTACAGCAACCCAACAATGCGAGGTTGTAAGTTTTGTCGCTACCTTACTGCAAGATTGCAGCAACCGCTGAAACGGAGGTTCAGTAATATAACAAACTCAATATTTCTTGATGACACATTCTAGCAAGGTTAATGCAACATTACATATAAATTGAATGAAAGTTATTTTTTTTATATTGTGAATGTAGTGTTTCCAGTAAGGTTACGGCAATATAACATATACAGTATATTATGTAAACTACATATTGAATATTCCTGCTTCCACCTTGTTGCAATATGGCAGTGACTACTTAATAGAAAAGTATGTGTGAGGCCTATTGAAATCTTGAGAATAAAAGCACAAATTTCAAACATAAAACGTATAATTCACAAAATAAACGCAAAATACACTGTATTTGACTGTATTAACACAAATAAAATGAGTAATGATCTAAAATTAACATCCACAAATATACTTCTTGGGGTGGCAGTCCAATATTTAGTAGAAAAACTGAAACAAAAAAAACAGATGAAATATGTCAAATGGTGACAATAATAAAATCAGTAACTTGATCTAAGAGTTGACACACAACACGTTAACATTTTATTGACATTTGCTAAAATTTCTTACTATGATTTTGTTCCTAAAAACCTCACGTTCAATATCACAATAAAATAAACAATTCACCTTACCTTCGAATTATCCAAACCAACAGCTGATTTTTTGAGAGTGCACTTTATCACTTACTCCAATATTTAAGTTGAAAGAAAAAAATAGTCTTGTGAATTGTAAATATGTAATTCCGATTGCCGATACACAAAGAACAAAGAATTTGACGAAACATGAAACAACAATGACTGACTGCCGATGCGAGATCTCTGATCTCGAACCGAATACCGATCCCAACCGATACAACACGAGTAAAAATGTAATGAAGTTACAAGGTTTAGGCAATATTACAAATGAAATTCAATCAGAAATTAAATTCATAACTTTCTATAAAATTGTTTATAGATTGTTCATAGAATGTTGCGAATGTAATGAACTTTTATATTTTAGACAATATTGCAATTGAAACTAGATCAAAAGTTACTTTTGTGATTCACAAATTATTCAATGGTAGGTTTCTCTATTATGATTTGGAATATAACATTACAAGAAACCTTATGCAATACTGTCGTGCCATATAACGGGAGCAAGCCGCACATAATATTGTATAGCGATATTTTGTATTTATATTAAAAAAAATAGAAAAAATGAATAGAGTACTACAGGATGTTGAACTATATCTAAAAACCAATAAAATGAAATTGAACGTAACAAAAACTAAAGCTATGATCATTACTAGTAAATTCAAATATAACAAAATAAATATAGAAAACATTAATCTAACATTAGAAAATGAACGTATTGAAATAGTTAGATCAATTAAATATCTAGGTTTTCAATTAGATAACTGCTTAACATTTGATGATCATTTTGAATATATAAAAAAGAAAATATCAAAAAACCTATATTTCTTCACTAGAATTGCCAATAACTTGTCCACCCGGTCCACCGATACAAAAATCACAGTCTATAAAACCCTAGTTCAACCACACTTTGAATACTGCGCTTCCATTCTATTCTCTATCAACTTGAATAAAGTGCAGCAATTGCAAAGATTACAGAACCGAGGAATGAAAATAATTTTGAAATGTAGTAGGTCTACTCCAATTTACACACTGTTATCCACTCTACATTGGCTTTCAGTATCTCAAAGATTGTACTACTGTTCTATGATTTTTATTTATAAAATGCTGAATTCAATGACCCCAACATATCTGCAAACTACAATTACCTTCAATAAAGAAATTCATAATTATATAACTCGAAACAGCAACAATCTTCATATAAGTCGAAAAAACTACAGAAGTTCAATGAGCACCATATTTCATAAAGGCTTTGTCAAATTTAATGATTTGCCCTTTACATTGAAATCCATCTCATTATTTCAAAAATTCAGGATATATTTGCTGAAATATATTCATGAAGAACGTGATTCGATTTAATTTTATTTCATTTATAGATATTGTCGTGTTTGTTGATGTATATATACTTGCCTTCGTGTATATGTCTGTGTATATTCATATTATTCATGTACTTAATTAATTTTAACTGTTTGTATGATTTTAGTTAATTAAGTAAAATTGTTATATTTATATTTTAAACCTGTGTATTAGGATTCCTATTTCAAATTCAAATAAATAAATAAATAAATATAAAAATAAATATAGTATTACATGCTCAGTGGGAGAGGGGCCCTGCTGAAGAGCATTCCTTACCAGGGGCACTTGCAGCAGCAGCACCAGAGCAAGCAGCACGGCTTGGCGCGCAACGGGGCACCTTGAGGCCCTTCCTGGAAACTGTTGTGGGACTCGTTCACTGGAGACAGACCCCTCATAGAGTTTGGCGACCCAGCTTCTGCGACGCTTCCGGTGGAGCCCCTCAATCTACATCCAGAAGACGCTGAGAAAGTGACAGACGCTCTGGTGGGGCCAGACCCGCCCTGGGAAACCCCTACTGCCGCTCTGTTGTCCGTTACCCTCTCAGTAACACTACAAGACATCTGACAACATAACGCTCCAATCACCGATTGGAAGAGGGGTCGTTGCGAAATCTTGGAAATTCAATGTTCATCAGTGATACCAGCACAGAGTTACAGTAAACAGAGGAAGCACTTGTCTGAGCGGGAAGTTTCTACCAAACGTCCTTGAAACTTTGACGTGATGTTTTACTACGGTTTCTATTTACCAGATTTCATATATAAGCATTTGCTTAATAAGGGCTAAATGTTTTACCTGTAATTTTTCTGAAAAAAATTCAATTTTTCCACTTCAATAAGCAGATAGACGATATTTTACGTGTTGTTTTCACAGATTCAAGTGAATTTGGCATCTTAACTGACATTTATTACTACTACTAATTTCACATAACCTTATTTTTATGATAATTCAGATAATTGATGTGATACAAGAAGTTGCATACCTGAATTAGTTTATGTAGGTAAGAGAATAAAGAATAAGCTATGTAAGTATATTCATCATACTTTTCATATATCTATTGATCATACTGGAGATTCTTTGAAAGCAAAAACAAGATGTTAATATAGAATGATCATCAAATCATTGGGATAACCTAACCACTAATCTTTGATACCAGAAAACATCAGTTTCCCTCTTGAGGTGCTGCATTATTATTTCAACGAGTTTTTTTGTCCTCGATGTTCTGAATGAACTGGACCAGTCTGTATGAGCGTTGGCTTGTTATTATTGGTTATAGTTTAGTATTGAAAAGAAACAAAATCGGCGAGTGGTGAGGGTTATTACGAGAAACCGAAAAATTACTTCCGTCAATATTGACAAGATATATATTTAGAATGATTAAATGAGAAACATCTATGGTCAATAATATTGTTAATAGGTCCTATTCAAAATGCGATGATAAATATTCTGTTACATGTTTGCTCTGTCGCAAAAACATGAAACACCCTGTAGTTGAAAACGGATACCTATTGATAAAGTTCGCGTAATAAACTCGTCACATAAACTTCATAGATATAATTATGATCCATGATTTTTCCACTTTTCACGAAGGGAATTGATGAAATACTGTCTTATCAAAAGTTATAACTGATATTCAATTGGAAATTGAGTTGTTTGAAATGATTCAGTGAATTCAGTAAACCACATAGGCCCATCTCAAATATTTTAAAATCTTTGTCTCGAAAAGTGTGAGGAAAAGAGTGTTGCACTATATTCAACTAGATTGGGTTTTCACATGGGTTTTGTTAGTTTCAAACTGACGAAATAAATGTTCATTCTGAAAGGCGCTCATTATTTCATGATTTTCATTATCGTACAATTCATGATAAATAGATTGAAATTCTTGGACATGAAAGATTATCAAATACCCAAGTAACCTGTTTTGTCTATTTTGTCTGTTACCATTCGTACGAATAAAGAAGCCTCCGTTCTGTTAATACATCAGGAACTTGTAAATATTTGTGTAACACGTAATGAGGTTTATAGTTCAGAATAAATTCAGACTGATTCATGGAATCGATTTTATATTAAACAATGTAACGAATTTCCTATGTTTCTGAAAAATCTGACTTTATGACTCATCTTCACCCCTGTCATTGAATATATCAGTTACATTACTGAAAACCACCGTCAAGGTGGCAAATTTTCGATGAAATAATTTAAATAGAATTGATGCATATATTGTTGAGGAAGCTGATAGTATAATAAGGATCTTATCAAAATAACCATGCACTATGAAGGCTATCAAGGTCCTGTCAAATCAGTTTCAATAATTTCCACAATTACCAAAATCCTGCGACTAATGAGAAACTTAACTGATAGTTGTCGTTACTGATGGATATAATAATAATATAGGTTCATTCATTCATTACTGAACAGCAGATATGATGAATAATATCGTGAATGAATAAGTCCGAAACGGGATATAAAAAAATGGGATATTAAAAATGTTCTATTACATTTGCTCTGTACATGAACATGAAAAACTTTGTAGTTGGTTATATCTAAACAAGAAAGATTTTGATGACTATCTACATCTTTCGCCTGTTTTATCATTGTATTCATTCATAAATAATCAAGATCAGGGTAATATTTTACCTTGAATGGAGCTTTGGAGATATGGATGTTGATCTATCCCAATGTCGACAAAAATGATGCGGTTTTCGCTTGATGATACGGTCAAACATGGTCGAAAGTAATCAGCTATCACTATGGAACGAATGATAACGTGTGTCACAAATTTTTTTATGAGAATGATGATAATAAGTCAACCACAATCGTATATTGTCTGGTGTACGTTTGAAGCTACACATACAAGGTGGACCAAATGAGGGAAAAAAATATTTTTTTACGGTGGATAGCGTATCTGGAGAAGAGCGCAAATCATTTTGGAAATTGGTATGCGCCGATAATGTTTTTTGTTTTGAAAAATCCTTCGTACCGTTGGCATTTATATCAATTTTTTTGAAAAATGAAGAATCCATTGCTGGATATGATACTCCATCACATCCGATATTCACCTTCTCCTCTCCATTTTTTATTGAATAGCAATAGCAATGAGGAAAAAAATCTTCCAGAAGTCCTAGCTGAGAATTTGAATTGCGTGTTGAATTGAAAGGGAAGCTCAAAGTGAAATCCGATCATTTTGAAATGTTCCTCTCTCAATAATCTACAACGTTACAACATATCTGACAGAATTTGTATCAGATCGCCTGTGATAGCAGAGCATTCATCAGAGAATGAGTGATTATGTGTGAAACACGAGTGGGAAACCTGAAATCTTGGTGGAACATTCGGGACATGGCATGCACTCAGATCTCAAAATCCCGATGACATATCAACCAAAATGGGACAGATACTAGCCCAGCCGTCAGAGCAATAAATAGGGCTCTATCTAAAAATAATTCAAGGAGTTTTGATTTCAGGTGCATGGTGGTAGAGTCAAGTGTCAAAAACAACATATTCATTTTGCGACCTCGAAATCCCTGTGGAAATTTAAAAAAAAATCGTCTTTTGTTGAAAAAATTGATTTTTTGTGAAATATTTCGGTTCTCGTGCGTTTTTGGAAACATATTCACCTATATTCAAAAATGAAGGGGACGAAATTCTCCACAATTTATGTCCCATTCGTTTTTCCTGTAAAGTTGATAGTTTTGATGCATAGCAAGTCTGTAAATGTAAGTATTTTTTATGGCAATTGCACAAATTCCTATAATTCCCCACAAGCATTTGTGCTATTTGTCACTCATTTAATCGACTTTTCTACGCTTTGTCTTTCTTAATGGTCATGGTTTTTCAAGATCTTCAGGTTATGATTCGTCACTTCTCTCCTTATTAGTCATATTCTTGGTCGACATCCAATTCTTCTATTAGTTGGTCCATAATAATTATCGGAACAGCATCTTCTTCATCATCATTTTCAGGAAGCAAAACTTGCGCATTATCGCAGGATCCAGTTTTCCTGCAGCCGCAGGCCGGTCCACAGCCTTTTTTGTATTTACACGAAATGCATATTAGCAACTTTTCTGGTGTTGGGTCCTGCAAAGTCGTAACAGGAACGAGTAGTTCACTCTCATTTATTTTCCATCCCCAGTTTTTCTCCAGATTTTTCATTACCCCGCGCTGCTGCTTCGGTCGGTGGTAATAAGGCGAGATTGGTTTTGCTTTGAGTTATTGATTGCAAGAAGTAACGGTAACGGTGACAGTTCAAGGATGTGTTCGAAGGTTTAGCGCCGTACAATGATAAAAGAAAACGCTGGTCTGCTTCAACGACAGCTTCAGGCTCAGCATTTTCTTGGAAGTGCTCATTCTACTGAAAGATAGTGATATGATGTTGCTTTCCCTTGTTGAAAGTTTGCGCAAGTAGATGTTGTCGCACTTTTATGTCTTGTTGTCGTATTAGGCTTTGCACACAGTAGGTACATTTTTTGTACAATTTTGACTTTTCCGGGTTTAAGAAAGTATATGTTGGGATAAGCAGCCCCTAATGTCGTCAGTATAACCAGCAAATCTATGTCTTCTCTAACTATGACTACAGTCTGTAAACTTTGACTACAGAATCAAATATGTGGATGAGTGGTTAATTGCTGTATTGACTATTAGGGAGTCAGCATCTGCAATGACCTGCTGGACAGCAATTTTGGCATTTTTCAGTTTTTCTATTAGCATCGAAATGAAACGTTGTTTGTTCGCCTCCAGGAGAAACTGTTGTCGGCGAAAGAGTCGGGGTCGGATTAAAAACAATTATTATTCAAATAAAAATGCTACTTTTCACTTGATAGTACCTTAGTGGGGAATTTAAAATTTAAGTCACATTAAGGGCCACTTTATAAAAAACTTTAAGGCTTAAGATTTATCACCTAACATTTAATACTTATCACTTATGACAGATGAATCATGGAAATATCAATGATTGTGTTATAAAACTATTTAAGACTTATGATTTTACACCTAAGACTTAAGAAGTTGACCAACTTCCAACTTAAGAAATGGATGATAAATGATTATAAATGAAAATAGGAGATGCGCATGTTCGAGCAACGAAAAGAGACATCCTTTTAGAAAGAGAAATTAGTCTATCCAATTAGAATATCAAACATAGTTTGAAATGAATGTCTGGTAGACTACGAGCAGAAAACAACTACTTTCCTGGTAAATACCACGCAGAACATTGAATAATATCTGCTCGTAATCCATGCAACGATTCACACTGTGAATGCAGATCGCAAATGTTTCTTTCTTCCTAAGACGTGACAAATTCACATCGGGACAGGCACGCCTAACAACCTACAGACCGGTTTCGGGCTTATTGGCCCTCATCAGTGCAGGGTAGTTATCCGAGTAGAGACCGTAAGATCTCCACTCGAAGCGTTGCCTGTCCCAATGCACCTTCGTCGCGTTTATTTGACCGCACTGAGCCGCGTTCCAACAGACAATTGGAAGTGGCGACACCATGCGGCAGAAGAAAGAAACACTTCAGAACTAAATCTCCCAAATCACAGAACTTGGAAGTGGCTTATAGCTCGACTAAGCTAACAAATGAAAAATGGAAAAGCCATAAAATGGACAACAATTTTAGAAAGAGAAATTAGTCTATCCAATTAGAATATCAAACATAGTTTGAAATGAATGTCTGGTAGACTACGAGCAGAAAACAACTACTTTCCTGGTAAATACCACGCAGAACATTGAATAATATCTGCTCGTAATCCATGCAACGATTCACACTGTGAATGCAGATCGCAAATGTTTCTTTCTTCCTAAGACGTGACAAATTCACATTCGCCACTTCCACACGGAGAAAAAAAGTCACTAACCATAAGTGAATATTTAATAAAGGCTAGTGAAAACTTGAATACTATATGGGACAAGGAAACAAGTTGATAACCCCAAGAACATTTGTGTTCTTGAAAATAAACACTAACCACTATTGTTCTATTTCATTATATAATAGATCGATACTCATTATTGAACACATCACTTGCTGAGTATCATCTAACTCACTTATGGCAAGTGAACTGTTTTTCTATCAGTATAATACACGTAAATTGCCATAATTAAACTGATGAATAGCCCCAAGTGGGTTATTCACTCAATATTAGCGATTCATTTACTCGTCATCCATGATCCATTTCAATTTTTTTTTACTTCTGAGGAATGTTCGCGTAAAGAAACCAACCAGCAATTCCAATATAGTGATTAGTAATATATGTTATTTCTTGAACTTACTTCAAAATTTATAGAAATTCACCAACAAATATCTCATTCGAAATAATATGTAAGTAGGCATGAAGTGCATACCTTTACTGAAGAATTCGAAAAGTAATTTGAATCTATATTGGGATTGTCGATCGATCTCTTCCTGCTGAGCTGCGTCCAATCGAATGATTATCTGTGGAAACAATGATGTAGGTATAGGTATATAATCATAATTGGTGCAACCATGGTCCATGAGCCGCTATTTCACACGTCAGAACACCTCAACTCGATGATACTCAATGACGCTACGGCCGTGATCAATTTGTGCTATCGACTGATTCGGCACCCGAATAACGCCGAATATGCCCGAACAAAAAAATAGTTAGTAGCCATTGGTGAGTTGTAGACTACCATACTCGACTTGATCGATTGTTGTTATCGATGAGCTCGCTTAGAGCAAGTGATTTTATTTCAGGAACATAATTCAATGATAGTAGGTATTTGTATAGCTACCACGAGTTTATTGAATACTTATAACTTTCGAACATAAATACTGATGACTATCAATAAGTGTCCTGATCGATTACTGCAGAAACAAACTTTCAGAAAAACGTTTTTTCCTACGGTTGGTATCTCATATTCCTACAGTAGGTGAAAATGTACCCGTCACAATCGAATTTTTTTCTAGTAAACGATTTACTTGGCCGAGTTTTCTCAGTGCAATTGTCTGTTGGAACGCGGCTCAGTGCGGTCAAATAAACGCGACGAAGGTGCATTGGGACAGGCAACGCTTCGAGTGGAGATCTTACGGTCTCTACTCGGATAACTACCCTGAACTGATGAGGGCCAATAAGCCCGAAACCGGTCTGTAGGTTGTTAGGCGTGCCTGTCCCGATGTGAATTTGTCACGTCTTAGGAAGAAAGAAACATTTGCGATCTGCATTCACAGTGTGAATCGTTGCATGGATTACGAGCAGATATTATTCAATGTTCTGCGTGGTATTTACCAGGAAAGTAGTTGTTTTCTGCTCGTAGTCTACCAGACATTCATTTCAAACTATGTTTGATATTCTAATTGGATAGACTAATTTCTCTTTCTAAAATTGTTGTCCAATCTATGGCTTTTCCATTTTTCAAGAGACATCCTGTTTCCCGCGATATTTGAATTTTGAGTTATATTTTCGAATATTATTTGTTGGTGTGGATAGTCGTCTGTAATTATTTAGTTGCATTCATCAATGTTTTTATAATAGTGATAAAACCATGGGCATTATTTAGTTCATGTAGTTTTCTCATGATTTTTGGACTTGGTGTACATGAGAAAGAAAGGTCGGGATTCAAAATACAAAATAAACTCATACATAGGAAAAGGAATACCCATTCCAACTCCATTTTTTTTTTGAACAGGATGGATAATATGGATATTGAACAGTTTTTTATTTTGAATCGATTTGATCGATGTCATCAATAATAACTACAAATTCTAGCTATTTATCAGATCAGAGGGATGCTCTTATGCAGCAAATTGCTTATGTTGGACTGACTACTACTATGTACACATGTCATCATAGAGGAAACCAGCGATGTACTGTGGAAAATTTACTGAAAGAATCGATTGGCATGGAATCTCCATGGAATTTTATGAAAAATGGAATATGCCAAACTGTATTGGTGCCCTTGATGGAAAGCATATTCAGATACAAAATACAAAACATGCTGGAACAAGATACTTCTCCTACAAGAAGACTTTCAAGCATAGTATTGATGGATATCTGTGATGCATCTCATAAATTCATCTTCATTGATGTAGGCTGTCCAGGATCAAATCATGATGGAAATGTATTCAGTAATTCAATTTTCCATTTCTACCTTCAGTTTTCTAAGATATATTTGGCCAATTGTTTTCCAGGCATTTTTCCTGGCGACTTTATTTTAGAATAACTACTTTGTTCATCATAAATTTGTCTGAATTCCTCAACTTGTTGAATTAATAGAGCATATCGTCCATGACACAAATAATATTCGAATAAAATTAAAGAAAATTCTAACAAAAACAATAATAATAGATATAGGTTAGAAATCGCCAACGCGTCAAAATTATTTGTTCCATGTCAAATATTCCTAAATCTTAAGTTTTTTTATAACAGAATAAACTGATCAGCTCTTAAGTCTTGAATGTTAGGTGATAAATCTTAAATGTTAAAAGTTTTTATAAAGTCACCCTAAACGCGATATCAAATACAAATTGGTACAACGGCTCCATGAAAACGCGCGAATCAGAAATGTGTGCGAAGTAGGTACTTAGGTACTAACAACTTTACAGGAAAAATTGATGGAACATACATTATGGAGAATTTTGTCCCCTTCATTTTTGAATAGGTGAATATTTTTCTCAAAACGCTCGAGAACTGAGATATTTGGCAAAAAATCGATTTAAAAAAAACACGATTTTTTTTCAAATTTCCACAGGTATTTCGAGTTTCGCAAAATGAATATGTTGTTTTTGACACTTGACCCTACACCATGTACCAGAAATCAAAACTCCTTGAATTATTTCTGGGTAAAAAGTATACCTGACGACTGGGCTATACCTCAACGAGAACAAGCCCGAGCTGAAGGAAGAGGTCAGGATCATCGGTCAATAACTTTGTCGCAGACCTAAACCAAGCGGAGCCTGGTGCCGCAGTCACCACCTGATGGAAGGCTATCGATCGGTAAAAGGGGGGGTGCGGGCTTTAGCAGCCGGGGCGGCCTGTAGGGACGTCCCGACGTACCTTTCTCAGTGGCCCGGCTGACGGCAGTGCCAGCAGCGACCGACAGAGTCCCAACCATGGCTGCTCACTCACAGAACACCGGGCTGGAACGGGCTTCCATGACCGAAAGGGCCGCAGCGGATTTCGAGGGGAACGGGGGACCAGCTGCAGGTGTGGGCTCGCGCGGACTGCAAATGGCAGACCGGATTCGAGTGCGCCCCGGAGACGGCGCCGACGCTCTGCGTCGAGACGCCGACGCTCTGGCGCGCGAAGTTGCTTCGGCGTCCTTAACGCTTGGACGAGTTCAGCCATTCATTGCCAACCTTGAAAATAGCTGAAAAGTTCTTCCTGTGGAAGATTTGGTAGAAGTTCCGTTAGGTGGCGATGTCGATTTTTTTTGAAATTTTTCGCTGTCACGAATCTTAAAACCAAATTGTGCGGAAACCGATACTTTTCGAGATATTCGCAAAATAATGTCATTAATACCCCATTATTTAGCAACACTTATTCAGTGATTTAACCTTTATCATCCTTCTTTAATTGTTTTTTGATAAACTATATACCTTCCTTATTAACTATAAAGTAATATTTCATAAGAAACGGCATTCTATCAATTAATTTAACCATTAATTTCAAAATTATTATCAAAGCTCATAATTAAATTCATCCATGACAAAAGGTGACATTGGTGACAAACCTCAGCACAAATATTTTCATGGAGCATTTAGTATTTCTATCTATCTCTAATTCGTGTCGAAGAGAAGGAAATACATATTGAATGAGAATTCCCTCGCATGAACGGACGACCACTGGCAACATTGTCATGTAGTATCTGTTTGACAGCTATCATGGTTGTTATTTGAAAAAACTACATAAATAATCAACCTAATATCAAATATTAGCAATACCGTTTTGTTTTTCTGATAATGAATATGGTATCTATTTTCCGCGAGCACTAACATCGAGTTTCATGTACCACAGACAAGCCAGTGATGAGCAGTTGAACAATAGCAAAAGAAGGATGATGAAGGTTTTATTTTGGAAATATCTCGAAAAGTATTGGTTTCCGCACAATGTGGTCTTCAGATTCGTGATCAGGAGGCCAAAATACTTGAGTACAGCCAAAAATTTTGAAAAAATTCGACATCGCCACCTAACCGAACATTTACCTTTTTTTTTAAATCTTCCAGGAATTTCCCGACACATAAATTCCAGAAATAATAAAAAATGTGTATCAATTGATTTTGGGGTTATGTGAGCCCTGTGGACGTTTTAAACTTTTAGGTTATCAGTTTTCATTTCACGATCACGAAGAAAAAACAAAAGTTTAAAGGCTGGTTCATGCTCATACGAATTTTGCAAAATTTATGCTAATAAAATGGCCGCTGAAAAGAAATATCGCAATAAATAAGTTGAATATTTTAACTTTTTTGCGGATTTTTTTTATATTATCATGATATCATGATACCACAGAATGCATAATCAATGAATTTTGCTAAATTCGTATAAGCATGACAGGCTTTACAGTTTGTCAGTACTGTGTCATGAAGGTGTCATCAGAGCCGGATTAACTCTATCGGGGCCCCTATAGGCAATGCAATTCTCGGGGCCCCATTCCTTTACCGTTTTCCTACTTTTTAAAATATATTTTTTCTATTACAAAAGTTGAGTCGATCAGATCGACTTCTGCTTTTTGCTTTCATTGAATGAAATAATTTTGATCACAAAAGTATTTTCACAACCAAAGAAAATATTTTTGTGAAGTAGATACAATATAAATTCAAATAGCAATTCTTGTAACTTTTCAGTTACAAAATCGTTAAAATCATCTTGGAAGTGACCATTTTCAATCGCCATTATCGACAATGAATTTAAACGGTTCTGTGATATTGTTGGACAGTTTTTTATCAATTATATTTTGAAAAATTTCGTTCACCTGTGGCGTTTGATATTATCAGACTTCTATATATTTGCAATGCTATCATCACATTAGGAAAAGTTGATTGTACCATATTATCAAAAATCAATCCAAACGATGTTATCTGTCCCCGCATCCATCATTTTTTCTATGGTGATATTACCGGATGTTAATAAACGGGAATGTCACGAATGAAACCGAATGAAACGTTTTTTTCTTGGTGCGTTCAACATCGACTATGTCCCCGTGGGCCCCTATTCGGTGCGGGGCCCCTAGGCAGTTGCCTAATCCGCCTTATGGATAATCCGGCCCTGCGTGTCATGTATCTTACTGCAAGATCTTGCAGGCAGCCATTACCCAAGCCCAAGCCAATGCCAATATGATGAAACTGAAATAACCTCAAAATGAATTATTATCAAAATTTTTATCATTTCTGAGATTTGAAAGTTTGAAACTCTCTGGATGATGTAAAACTTGATGACAAAAAAGATGGCATCGATATTTTAAGAAAATAATGTGTTTCCAGAGGAAGAACTTTTCCACGGAACTTTTCAGCTATTTTCCTGGTTGGCAATGATTCGGATTTCGGAATGACCGGAATTCCAGGCGCGCCTTGCCGATCGGGATCGATCGGAGGGGCGACCGCGCAGCTTGATTGGGGGCGTGGATCGCGTGAATCGAAGCTTCGTGGTTTGAATGCTAGAATGCGAAATCGTCTACTCAAAAAACCAGGTGGATATTTAGGAGACTGAATACGCTTTTAGTGAACCTGATAGGAAGGGGAACATCATACAGACTCCTTGGAAGTTTCAAGATGTTGTCAAGAAATTACCGCCGAGAGTGATTTCGTCATCGTTCATGATCCCCTATATACACAAACTTATATCACGGTTCATTGAACCGTTTTGAGCAAATAATTTGGGATATAACCTTAATCTCGGTTCATTTCTCACGATTTATGAAGTTAGCTGCTTTTCAAATCATTAAATTTTCTATAGTTTGTTGACTATTGGAAAATGTTTAATAAATCACCTACTTATATCTGATGTTATAGAGGATGACTGGTCTAATATGAATATTTTGGGCATAACTTGATTTGTTTCAGGGTTTCCCAATGAGCTGTTCTATCGACTAGTATATTATGTTCTGCCGTGAAGGCTATATATTATGTTGAAAAGCCTTACGATTCAATAATGCCATTATAATTTCGCTTGACTGAATCAAACTTCATATTTTTAGGTATCACCTCTGATGTAGTGGTTTTCCGTTACAATATTTTTATGACTTCCTATGTTGTCTAAGTATACTTAATTACATAATGTTTTATAACCATTGTGTGTTCATAACAAAATATATAGGTACTCGCTTACTCAATAGCAAATCTATATTTTGGCTGATAATTTTGAACATGTCGAAGAAAGACCTGTCAAATTCTTTTTTTCTTATGAACGCTATTTTAGATTATATGCTTTCAGATAACATATTTTTTCTCTTTAGCACAATCGAATTCTCCTTGGAAACATTTGAATAATATCTGGTATGATTAGTTTTTCGTGAAAAAAACAGAAGCAAACACCAGAGTAATTTTCGTTTTTTTTGCAATATTTTCAAAACTGTTGAAGATATTCTGAATTTCCTTTCAGTTTATTTTTCAGCACGAAAATACGCAACTTTGCCCTGATTCAACCAACTTCGTATCTCTTGAGATAAGCGAGATCCCCATAGTGACACTCGAGAATTGAATCAAATCGAGAATTTATTCCTTCACATCAAAAATAGCCCTGGTCCCATTGCGGTCGTACCTTTTTCGGGTTGTTGGAAAAACTTTTCGTTTATTTGTATGGATCGCTGATCACCTAGCTCGAGAAATGGTCCCTTACAAATTTAATTAGCCTCGAGGAAACGTATGAGAAGCAGTGGCGGGCTAACTGGCGTAGCCCGAGCTGTTGCACTCGTCAGATTTTTGTTCCTATAGGACACGAGATTATTACTAAAATAAGCTAACCGGGCTATCATCCACCTAAGTATTGATTTTTTTTCATCACACTATTCAACAGATACAAGATCCAATTGCAGAATAGGAAAATACAGTATGAATTATTCAACATAATAGCTTAATCACATTAATATCACTTATTGGAAAAAAACAGAACAGTCCAGTATTTTTATGTAGGTCAAATTACAGCAAAAAATGTCAATGGTTTCATTCAACTTGTCATATGTGGAGCACACATCTTTTAAATAGGTGTATGAAGTTTTACATTAGTGTGCCAAAGCGGAAGGTAGAAAGTATTATTTTTCCGGGATGTTAATCTAGGAATATTAAAGTTTAACATCTCCAAAATGCAGCTGCAGTCTAAGGTGTTGTGAATGAGATTGAAGAGAAAAGTAACATGTGACCTGTTTCGACGAAATTCGAGTAAATCAACTGAAAATCTTGAAAGAAGTTGCTCATGTGGAAAACCTACATCTGGGTAAATGCCATTCAGTTTAAAACAAAGATACTTCAAAAATGTTCTTTGAATATTTTCTAAATTAGATATATGTATCTGATAACGGGGTGCCCAAACTATTGACGCATACTCAGAATTGGATCTAACAAACGTGAAATATAATTGCAA
Source organism: Chrysomela aeneicollis (assembly GCA_029955515.1). Classification (NCBI taxonomy): domain Eukaryota; kingdom Metazoa; phylum Arthropoda; class Insecta; order Coleoptera; family Chrysomelidae; genus Chrysomela; species Chrysomela aeneicollis. The sequence goes on along the minus strand of JARUHQ010000015.1, from coordinate 14,865,182 downwards.
AAGCGTTTTCTCCAAAATTTTTCGAAACTCTGATAATGAATCCTAATGATCTATAAGTTTTTATGATGACTTGTTGTATATGATTTCCAAAAGAAAGTTTTTTGTCGAATACTACTCCTAGATCTTGGAAAGTGTCAGGTCGGTTCAATACGACGTTGTCTAGTTTATAATTGAAAATAATTGGATTCAGCTTGTTGGTGAAGGACATTACATGACATTTGGAAACATTAAGAAATAAGCTATTCTTGATGCACCACGCATATTGAGGCTAACTTGCTTCTTGGAGAAGATAACAGTCCTCTCTGGTGTTAATTTTATTATAAATCTTTAGATCATCGGCATACTGCTGGAAAAATTGGGCAAAAGCATTTGAGATGTCTTGCGGTTCAGATAGGTATTGTTTATTAGAGTTATGAAGCAAGACGGTGATGAGAGGTTACATTACTTTTCTTGAAATTCATGTAATTCCATAATGCAGAGGGATTAGAAGTAATATTTTCTGCTGCCACATAAAGAATGTGATCACGGTGGAATTTTACAATGTTATACTTGGTAACTTTCCTTAAACTTTTGAAATCATCGAGGTCTCTTTCATCACCAGATTTTCTGAACCTTTTCCAAAACTTATGTTTTTGACGTATGTCTCCAATAAGAGCTGAGTTGTATCAAGGTGGGTTACTGCGGGTATAGTTAGAGGATCATACTAGTCAGGTATCCTCATTCTGTTGTATCTGATACTATTACCCTAATAGCACAACTCAGTCCAATGGATATTCAATGGATGTCCTCCTCAGGACATCTCAGACATCCACTGGACATCCAGTTTTTGTACACCGGATAACGTATGGACATCCATAGGATGTCGCACTTCCAACTTTTTGACTATCCATACGGTATCCATCATGGACATCAATATGGTAACATGTATGGACAAATATAGGCCATTGAACATTCACTTTCCACAGCTTTGGACATCCATGGAATATCCATAGGATGTCCATTTTATGACGAATAAATGAAAAATGCTACTAGCATTCAAGCGCGGTCACCCATCCATCGTTGCTTTACCTCTGTGATTCATCCTTCCTTGCATGGTGGCTGCTGCTGTCTTCTAATTTATATTATTAAATCCATGAAATTTGGCCAATAATGAGAATAATTCAAACTACTCCATTAGTGTTGATTCTTGCATGTCAATTTGACATATTTTTCATTTTAGAGAAAATTTAGGTATTGTACGATGATGGAGTAGACAATGTGTGGTATTTTGATATCTCAACTTCTATGTTGTGAGAGCCAAATTCGTGCATGGTGGAGAGAAGCGAGACCAACAGCTGATACTGTAATCCGAACCACTTCTATAGGAGTAAAGTAATTTGACAGAATTCCCATTGGTTTACATTACTTGAACATGAGGGTTTCTTTCGGTGTCAATTTTGAATACTTTTTATGAATGCAATGGTATGTATGTATATGTGTGGAAAAAATTCAAAATGTGAACGTAGGGACATTGAATGTACGCCATATGTTCTGAATATCCAATAAACGTCTCAATTTGGACCTAAAATGGACAACATATAGTCTAAAATTGTAAGCCATATGGACTACCCTAAATATATGTTCAATGGACATCTCCATGTGGACATCGATTGAACAATGGCTATCGATATTTTGAAGAAGAGGTCATTAAATGGACACCAAATGGACTACCTTGTCTGGACGTCCATTGGATATCTTCATGTGTATATCCTATGGATGTCCAAAATATATCCATGGACACCTTGGACATATACTGTACACAAAACGCATGTCCAATGGACATCTTGTGCTATTTGGGTACAGAAAATAATCATACCGATATCATTCTAGTTTCCATTTCCGAATCTTGCTCTTGATCATTGAGGAGGATTGTATTGAACTGAGACTACTGGTAGAAAAGAGGTTTGTTATCAGACCAAAAATAAAAATATTAATACGATAGCAATATTAAATTTTCAAACATTTATACCATTATTATGCAAGTGCACTAGCATTATATTAAACCGTTAATTATTTCCTCTGTCGGGGGCCCCTGCTGAATCCGAGGCCCTATGCTCCAGCCCCTTCTACCGCCCCTGCGGATCTTGCTCAGAAAACAAGCAGAAAGTAAAGTACCGACGCGATTCGACATAATTCCTAGCCTGTAAGCAGAATAGTTACATTTGGGTGGCAAAATTCCTGGGGATTAATCCACAGTGAACATAGAAATGCACTTCGAAGTTGAAATGTATAACTCAACGACATATCGCAACTATGCGAATAATTGAATGTTATGGAAATTGTTTGGTCTCATCGTTCATCGTCAGAGATTATGCTTCATAACGTTATTCCTTCACGTCCCCACTTGAGAAATTATCCACATAACAGATGCTGCGATGACAGAGCGTTTAGCAATCATACCCAACAGGAATTCATTCCAAATAAATGTCAAGTCTCGAGTGTCTCCCACATTTCGGTGAGAAGAGAAAAAATAAAATGAAGAAATATAGGTTTCAGTTTTTATCTGAGAAAAAAGTCCTTTCTGTCCTGAGACGCGTACTTTGCGGATTTCAAAAAATAATTGTTTTATCCGCATCACCATCTCAAAAACCTAAATTCCATTTTTTTGAAACTTACTACCAGAAAATTCAGTAATTTTAGAACGATCTTGAACAGTACTGGTTGGGAATTTCGGAACTCAACCTATACCTATCGGCAGAACTGTAAAGTGTAAGGCCAAGAAACTCGATCAATATGAGCAGCATCAAGATTGATCCCACCTATCCACTGTTATTCCTATTATATATATATATATATACCTATAGGTAGGTATCTACAACTTCAAGCAAAATTATGAAGTTTCTCAACGCAAAAAAGAAAATGAGATATTTAATCTCGTCAATAATTCAGAAGAAGAAAGAATAAACTCTTGAATCGGTGCATAGACTATGAGTATAGATATAATTCAATTTTCTGTTTGGTATTTGCCAGGAAGTTAGTTTTCTGCTCGTAGACTACATTTTCAAACATCTTAGATGTGAAGTGTTGACGTTCGAGATTTTGTTTTTTGCGTTACGTATTGCAATTCGTGGCTTTTTTCTTGTATGAAGATCATTCTTCAGGAACTGATGAAAATGAACGGTGTGCGATCTTTCTGGAAAAATATGGGCTCCACACATAAGCCCCTTTCGTTTGTATGCAAAGTGTAGCCCTCTCCTACACCTCGTGTATTTTGCACCGCTTTTGAGCATTCGTTTCGTGAGGTGTAAAATGAATAACATTAGGTGAACTGCACTGAAAAACAGCTGGTGTAGATTACACGACACCGAAAAGCAGACGAAAGAACCTATAATTGACTACCTCATTATTTTCCAGAACGCAAGTTGAGCAATATAATCTACCTACTCCTATGGCAAGGTACGCAAAGGTGTCAAATTACTGCTTTGGACATCCATGGAATATCCATAGGATGTCCATTTTATGACGAATAAATGAAAAAAGCTACTAGCATTCAAGCGCGGTCACCCATCCAAACTCTAACTTCGCTTATCGTTGCTTTACCTCTGTGATTCATCCTTCCTTGCATGGTGGCTGCTGCTGTCTTCTAATTTATATTATTAAGTCCATGAAATTTGGCCAATAATGAGAATGATTCAAACTACTCCATTAGTGTTGATTCTTGCATGTCAATTTGACATATTTTTCATTTTAGAGAAAATTTAGGTATTGTACGATGATGGAGTAGACAATGTGTGGTATTTTGATATCTCTACTTCTATGTTGTGAGAGCCCAATTAGCCAAATTCGTGCATGGTGGAGAGAAGCGAGACCAACAGCTGATACTGTAATCCGAACCACTTCTATAGGAGTAAAGTAATTTGACAGAATTCCCATTGGTTTACTTTACTTGAACATGAGGGTTTCTTTCGGTGTCAATTTTGAATACTTTTTATGAATGCAATGGTATGTATGTATATGTGTGGAAAAATATGGGCTCCACACATAAGCCCCTTTCGTTTGTATGCAAAGTGTAGCCCTCTCCTACACCTCGTCTATTTTGCACCGCTTTTGAGCATTCGTTTCGTGAGGTGTAGAATGAATAACATTAGGTGAACTGCACTGAAAAACAGCTGGTGTAGATTACACGACACCGAAAAGCAGACGAAAGAACCTATAATTGACTACCTCATTATTTTCCAGAACGCAAGTTGAGCAATATAATCTACCTACTCCTATGGCAAGGTACGCAAAGGTGTCAAATTACTGCTAATGGCATCTTTGTTTTCACTTATGTCTTCCCTCTCTCTCGCGCTACGCTTTTCGGCCAGAACCCACCCACGTATATCACCCTTCCGTTTCATTATACTTTCGTTGCCTGGCAACCCCCACGACCCAGAAACCTCCCTTCCTCGGTTCAGCCGTCGCGTGCAAGACTCAATTTTTGTTGTCTTCCTCCTTTCGAATTCACTATTCGATTTCGCTCCAGTGCGTATACAAAATATTATGTATTTCTATAAAAGGCGACGACGAGCGCAGTTAATATTGGCAAAAACGTTCAAATGGACAAATATGCAGCATTTTTTATGGGCATTCAGAATTCAGTACTAGGAAATTCAAAAAAGCATCGTTAACCTAAAAATTTGACAACAACTGGTATTTTTTCATGAGACACCGTGTATTTAATTTACCCAATCGGTAGAACTCTTTTTTCTGATTCCAAATATATATACTTTATTGAGGTTATCTTTATCAGTTTTCGGAAAGTACAGATCTGAGGCTGCGATTGGCTTATATTAAAGTAGCCATGGATATTAAAACAAATTTAATTTTATTGTTTGACATTGACATTTCTTTTTATTCATAGTTTGGGAGTTGTTATAGCAAAAATGATATATTCTGAGGTAGAAAAAGTTGATATTGTGTCAGTTTTTAAGAAGTAATCAAAACCAACGTTTGGCGCGTCGTGAATATAGACGACTATACCCTAACAGAAGATTTCCTAGTGAGAAAACATTTGTTAACATAAACGTTTACGAAATACTGGTTCATTGAAACGAAAACCCAGGATTATTCAAGGAAATGAAGAACTTTTTCTACTTCCAAATATATCATTTTTGCTATAACAACTCCCAAACTATGAATAAAAAGAAATGTCAATGTCAAACAATACAATTAAATTTGTTTTATTATCCATGGCTACTTTGATATAAGCCAATCGCAGCATTGTCGTCTGGCGTTTTACAGCTGCCTTAGATCTGTACGAAAAATCTATATTTTCAGAAAACTGATAAAGATAACCAAATATATATTTGGAATCAGAAAAAAGAGTCCTACCGATTGGGTGAATAAAATACAGGGTGTCTTATTAAAAAAATACCAGTTGTTGTAAAATTTTTAGGTTAACGATGCTTATTTGCATTCCCTAGTACTGCATTCTGAATGCCCATAAAAAATTCTACATATTTGTCCATTTCAACGTTTTTGTAGGACCAATATTAACTGAGATAGCTATTGAGTAAAATATAAACTATCACCCTGTACAGTGTATCTGGACTTGTAATCAGAAAGTTTTCAAAAAGTGTTTGAATATTCATTTTTAGGTCGTCTAATGAATTTCATTGAGAAATATGAAATTCTCAGCGAAAATCAGCATGGATTTCGGAAATCAAGGTCAACGATATCAGCTTTGATATCGTTCTATAACAGAGTGGTAGAATGTATTGAAAAATCAGAATGCCCTGCTGCAGTCTTTTGTGACCTTAGCAGGGCATTTGATTGTGCGAATCATTCACGTCTGTTGTCCAAATTGGAGATGTATACCTCAAAGAATAGATAATATGTCCAAGATTTTCAACTCACGACCAGAAACTACAACAATGGGCGTACCCCAAGGTTCCATATTGGGACCTATACTGTTTATATTGTATGTGACTGATATTGATTTATGTATTCCTTCAGAGAATTGCAGAAATAATATATATCTCTAAGCTTCATTCAATGGCATATTTGTTCAGGAATATGAAAAATATACTAACTAAACAGCAGTTGATAGTAGTGATAGTACTCTATTATGCTTATATCGATTCTCAATTATTATAATCAATGGGTAGATATATCAAAACTTATGTTTTTTTTTTCTATTTATTTATATCAATGGACTGCTAGTTCGTATCCATTGAACATCATCATCAGTTCATAGATTCATAATTTCGAGAGAATTTTCGGCATATCGGCCAACAAAGAAGAGCACATGATCAATGGAATTTGGTCACAATAATCAAATAATGCAACTGGGATTATTGAATCCGATAGGGTATCAGCCAGGCCGTCTCGAATACAGACATAAAGCGATAACAAAAGACTCATTTCTTTGCGTGGTCACAAGGGTGAGAGACGTGTGTGGCAACGTTGCTGTCGTTCGCGACGCTGCCAAAATTCACTAAGGGAATATCTCTGGAATTGCTTCACCTCTCAAAACGAACTGCAAATGCCGAAAACAACATGCATTTTTTCCATTCGAATTTTGAATGGAAGAAATATTGGCATTTGATTGGTTCAATCAATTCAATTATTTCCTACCTTTTTGTAATTTCCCACATTTCATTAATTTCAACAGTTTTTAACTGTTATTTTCCTTCCTGTGAATGGATTTCTATGAGGAGGTGTATCCAAATACTTCAGAGTGAGTATTCGTATTCAAATACTCTGCTTAGAATTTTCGAAAAGGTTGGCACTATTAAAATATACGCCAAGTATTCAAATACTAGAGACTCATAAAAATCATTCCTACATGGAAATTAATGCATGATATTCAGGGGTGCAATGAAAAAACATAAATTAAACGTGTCATGAAGTAGGAATTATGCAGCATAATTTTAAATTCGATTTATCTCGAAAACGGTGAATGATATCGAAACTAAACAGGAGTACCATAGTCATGTAAAAATGTTGAGATTTTTGTATATTTTGATCACAGCCGAAAAATGCATAAACAAAAAAGTTGGGGGTAAGAAAACCCCTAGCACCTCCCGTTTCTCACGCCCCTGGAAAACTTCAAAATATCGATATTTTTTAATTGAGCATAAAAAGTAAAGTGAATGGACGAAATTTGGTTATATTATCTCGAAGGGTTTCGAAAATATCAATAAAAAACCTTCATCTCGGAACCATGTTCATGTAGACTTTTTTTTAACTATTTTCATTCCTTGCATCCGCAGCTTATTTTCAATAAATTGAATACCCAAGTGGATTTCCAGTTGGCAACATTTGAAGGTAATGATACTATTTTCTGATACATTGAATGATGAAAGGTTAGCATCTCACCAGTCTTTTATCTTCCTAATATCATCATTAATCCCCTGCAACTCCAATTCATTCTTGCCATGCCAAAATAACGTAGTATCGTCTATCTGCAAACTGGGTTAGCTTTGCAGATTAGCAAGGTTAGATCGTTAATATATAGCAAGAACAGAATAGGCCCAAGGACTTATCCCTGTGGAACTCCGCTTGTTACGCTCTGGAGCTGTGAGATATTGTATTCGATTGTTACTTTTTGAGTTGTCTTTGACAAATATGACCTGAACCATTTCAAAGATATATTTGTACACCCGTATATTTCTAGTTTTTGCAGCATGATCAACGCAGTGAAAGGCTTTCGAATGATCGCTGAAAACTGCTGCAGCAATTTCTTGATGATCGTTCAGACGTAAATAAATATTTTCAAGTAGATGAAACATAGCATCGCCGGTTATTTTTGAACTTTGAAACCCTAACTGACTAGAACTTATATATAATATTGAATCTATCCAAAAACAAAATCATTATTTTTTCACAAGTTTTTCTATTATTTTTGTCAAAGTTATGAAAGTTATTCAATTCGTCTGTCACTCGAAATGTTGTTTTCATTCCTTCCTCTGCTAACATAAAATAGAAAGCTGGAAAGCCTCATCCAGCCAGGGGCCCGATTCTCGAGACTGTCGGAATTGGTTCTCATAGGAAAATTTCGTTATTTCCCGTGGAAATTCAAGATGAAGTATTCTCGTATCTTCCAATAGGAACATTTTCCTTCGAATTTCAGAATAACCATGGGAACAACATATTTCTCGTAGGAAAAACTCATGAAACTTGATTTTTGATTGGGTTTTGACAAAGTTGTCACGAAATAACCTACATTGATATTTAGTATCCCATTTATGATTTTTATCATACAAAGTGGAAACGGCGAATATAGATGAAATAGCTCATCTAGAGGTATTACAAAATTTTGAGTTAGCCGAACTTTTAGCTAAGAGACCCAGAAGAAGGTTCATTCCTAGAACTAAAGCATTTGAGTTTTTATCAGACGACCAATTTATTTTGGCCAAAAACATTACGAGAGAGTTAATAAATATGTTATTAGATCTATTTATCACAGGACCTTCAAGAAATTTAGCACTATAGATAAACGAATTTACATTTTTTAAATTGGTTCCATTCGTCAGAAGCCTTCATTTTTTCTATCTGCTTCTGTTGCCTGCTTATGCTTTGGGTTTTATTAGTAATAGCATTAATATCGTCAGAATTCATTTTATGATAATACATTGTCAAACTGACGCAAAATCAACGGAATATTTTTTTAACCTCGAAATTTCAAAAGTCGAATAAATGAGGACCATTACCAACAGAAATTGCACCAATGTCATTGGTGTGAACAACAAGAATCTATCAACGAAATATAGCAATTTCCCACTCTAGAAAATATTATTCCATTGGATTCAAGAATAGGTGCATGTCATGTCAAATCATGACATCCTATGAGAACTGAGAGCATGGGATAATCTTCCTGTAAGATCCAAGATCAAACTTCGATGAGGAGTTCCAAGAAGAACCAAGAAGACAGTTCCCCGTAATCGAGGCAGGAGCCGGCAACAGCGCCCATCCCCGCGCGACAGAGGGTCGAGACGGAGTGGGCGGCTGGCGCGAGAGGGTGGCAGGGTGGAGTGGGAGTGGGGGTGTGGGGGGGTAGGAAGCCCCGGGCCGGCAGCGGGTGCCGCAGTGTTGGGTGGGTCAGACGTCGTGGCGTGGGAGCGGGCTCTCTTCTCTAGCGATAGGCTCGCGGTCACGAAGCCCGGTATTTCGGAAGGCGGTTTCGGTGCTTCGGTGCTTCGGCAAATCGGCATGCCGTCATGCTGACGACTCGGAAGCGCTCCACCGTCTCAGAGGGTCGAACCAGCAGCGGCGGCGGCGGCGGAAAGGTCCAGCGGCGGGACAGCGAGATGGGCGGACAAGCATGCGCCCCCTTGCTGAGTCATCGGTGCTGCCGAAGGTACGCGTTTTGGAAATCGAATCGGGTCTATTTCAGTTAAGAAATACAGCGTTGAAGAGATAGGGAAGTTTTTTCCGCGCTTCTCATTGGTCTAGAAGCCAGGCAAGTTTACACAATTTAATATTGTGAATGGAAGGCAAGAATTCATATCCACATTAATACAAGCATAGCTATTAAAATCCACCAATCAGAACTAATAAAGTTGCGCCTGCGTATTACGAAGGTTTTGAGACAACGGTACGGTGAATAGCAAAGTTAACATTCATATATAAAATTGAGGAGTATGATGATCAGTGGGTAGAGTGTCAGCTTTCCCTTCAAATCTTTTTTTTTGTTGGTCAAAAGTCTCAAGTATCTCTGACCGTGCACCCAGTAGTAGTTAGTAGTAGTTTTCCTTCCTCAAAAGTCCCTACAAATATAGTAATCTAGTGATAGGTTAGTACGTTCAGGTCAGGTAGCTCTCATTGAATTAATATAGCGCGCAGCGCGTTCAAATTTGAATTTTTTCGAACAACTTTTCTCTCCTCAAAAATCTACTGAAAATAATGATCTACTGATAGGTCAGTACGTTCAGGTCAGGCAAGTCTCATTGGATAAATATAGCGCGATAGCGCGTTCAAATTTCTTTTTATTCAATCAAATTTTCCTACTTCAAAAATTTACTGATAGTAATGATCCCTGCCTTCACTGATAGGTTAGTACGTTTGGTCAATACCGCCTTTATCGATACGAGCCATTTCGAACCCACCGCCAAAACGAAAATGATTGTTATTGGTTGATTTTAATAGCTATGTAGTATGAAATATAATTGGAAGTTACCTTTTCCAGTAAATACGAATTCCGATGGCTTTCGAGAAATGCGACAAGCTTAGGATACTTACTTTGATGTTTTTAACATTCAAGCATTTCATGGCAGCATGTCATGAATCTATCATATGATTCATAGTTTTTCTCGATTTCTCTGGCCTAGGAGGTAAAAATTTAAAATGTTTGCTCTTTTTGCTACATGAGGAGGTATGCCTTAGATAATTCACAGTCAATATTTCCAATCATGCAAGAGCATATGAGTTCGTTTTGAAAAATATATAAATATTTCCGCTCATAAGCGCAAATGCTGTCACTTATTGACATTCCTCGGAAAATGTAAAGGCTACTTTGTTGACCTGTCGTAGAAAAAACAGTTATTTTTAGTAGATTTTTCCATTTTAAAATCAGAATACAATTATCAATAGGTTGGATATCGATATATTCGAAAACTATAACATTTATTTACGAAAGAATACTTCTGGCGATTCGGAGTTCATTTTTCGGATTCCATTCTTCAACTGAATAGATTCATTCAACGCCAAATCATGATTTCCAAGCTCTTCAATGCCAAGCCCCTGCACTATTAAAGTATTTGATACATTTTTTCAATCCAAGAAGAAAAGCTGTATTTTTGCACGAATTTTGTATGCCAGTACCTAGTAATCCAACCTTTAAAGTTATTTTTTTGTAGTAGAGGTACTTTTTTACTAGAAAAACGAGTTGAAAATTGAATAAAATAACTCGAATGATTCGTTGGCTTTAGCAGTTCCATACAGTTGGTTCCAATCTACATTTTGCAATAGTTTCGTAAATTTATTATTACTTTTCACGTTATATATTCTGACACTATTATATATCACCTGATCATTTTTCCACGTGATCCCAGAGTCCTATAGGTCTATAAAAGATGTTGAGAAGGGAACGTCGAGCTCAACTATAAGATTATCAATAGTAGAGGATGATGTTGATACCACTGGGATTCACGTAAAATATGCAATAATGGGTGCTATGCAAATGCAAATGCATATTCAAATATGCAGATGAAAACCGAATTATCTGTTTTTCTGCACTATTATGCCGAATTTGATAGTTCATGTTACATTTATGGGAATAGACGAAAATCCAATTCCACAACAGAAAAAACAACCATGCATAATCAAAACGTTCGCCACTCACACAAATGATTCAAATAGATTCGTCCTTGAAATTCCCAGAGGAAATGTCGACTGTAGTGATGAACTTGGGTCATCATCTATTTCTGATATCATGAATATTCTCATTATTCTGTGATTTTTTTATTATCTTTATTCATTATATAAAGTTCAATTATACTATACTAGACATTTTTTCATCGGTACCTCTGACTGTCGATAACCATTCCCATTATTTTGTAGGTTATAAGTCTTCGAACTGGGACAAAACTTCAAGAATGGAAGTGGCTATGCCTATGTCTGGCAGTGCCATCGACTGTTATGAAGATATGTTCAAAGAAATCACGCGAAAACTCTACGGAGAAGACGGTCTACCTGATCTGAGTGCCAATGATAGATTGGCTTCGACCAGTCAAGATCGAGGTCTCACTCCCATAGAATACGAAGTAGACAACCCCATACTGAAGCCGGATGACCATTTGACGGCCTTCGGCTTGGCAGCCCTAATGCAAAATGGCTTTCCGGCCAGTGGAATACTGAACACGGGCTTTCAATGTCACAAACCGAACACTGGAGTACTCCTCGGCAGTCACTTAGAAGACAAGTGGATATCCAGCGACGACACTCTACAATGGACCCAATCGAAAATAGCTACCTATAACCCAGCGCAAAAACTCTTCAGATGTTGTGAATGCGACTGCGCAGGATATCTTCTGAGAGTAGCTGAACACTGGCTGGGCACACACTCGACTGTGCGAGCGTTCCACTGTCCACAGTGCCCCTACGAAAGTGCTTGGGCTAGATGTGTGAGGATACATCTGAATCGCCAGCACAACATCAACACGGATGAGTCTTGCGATACCTTGACCAAAGACAACCCAGTTTTGCAAGAAATAGTTAAATATCTGCAGAGGCTGAAAAACAAAATAGAGAATAACAGCAGTAAACCATCGACTAGCAGTAGTACTGCTGCACAGAGCACGGATTACACGAATCCGAGTATAGCTAACGCTTCTCCGCCACAAGTAGCGAACAGCGCTGCTTCGTCAAACTCAGAGCAGAATTCTAGTGGTAGTAAACGGTATAGTTGCACATTTTGTCCTTACGCTACTGATAGAAGAGATCTCTTCACTAGACACGAGAACATTCATAGGGAAGAGAAACCCTTTCAGTGTTACGTTTGTCAGAAACAGTTCAATAGGGCGGATCACGTTAAAAAGCATTTTCTAAGAATGCACAGGGATCACCCTTATGACCTCAACAGGATAAGGAGACACCCTCCGAAAAACGCATCTGGAATGTCCTACTACCAAAAGTACAACAGCTCAAATCCCACCAATCAGTCGAACGAGCTAACCACGATGGGGTCACTATCCATTCCAGGTTTTAATAACGTATCTAGGAACTCATCGAATTCTCGGATACAGCCAGACATAAAATCTAACGGGAAATCTGGGAGTATGTCTAGAAGCAGTGGAAAGAAAAAGGGCGAGAAGAGATTCAGCTGCTGCTATTGTTCTTGGTCAGGAGTCGACAACTGGTGCCTTAAGCGACACATGAACACCCATTTGAAGCCTTTCATTTGTGGACTATGCGACTACAAAGCTGCTAGGTCTGAGAGGCTCGCCACCCATGTGCTCAAAGTGCACAACAAACGGGCTTGTGGAAAATGCAATTACCTTGCTGATGATTTGACTCAATTGTCAGTTCACCAACAGGAACAACAGTAAGTTATTTCTTAATTCATTCTTTACTGTCGTATTGCCAGAGCTAAGCTTTCAGCAGACTATACTTAATGCTATATTTTTTTCATGAGAACTCCAGCTTCAATCCTTTCCGTTTTATTTACGTTGATCAAACGTGTATTAGATTGTTGGTTTTCAATTTTCGATATCAAGAAATGAACGCCACTTCTCAATGAAATATCCCATTTATTTGAATTCTTTTGTTCTTCAGCCCATTGGAACAAAGAAATAGATCCGGCAGTGGCTGCAGTAGCAGTAGTACGAGTGTACTGAGAACGAGTTCTTTCAATTCCAGTGCTTCCACGACCCCTAGTTCCATGACTAATACAAACACTTCTTCGTACAGGTGAGTCTTTACGCATGAAAGCATCCAATAGCAATCAATTTATGAATGGTATTCAACTGATAGGTCTCTGATATTATTCATTATCTGGACAGAGAATAATTCATGTATGCTTTACCCATCAATGCAAGCACATAGCATTATGTGTACCTACCTCAACTTTGTCTTCTTTCAAACACGTTTCTCGTTGTGGAATACTGTACCAACTACTAAGGCCACAATGTGATCTTTTTGGACGTGTACATCCATCGAATGATGGCTATCCCATCGAAAGAACTGATGAAGTATTTGTATTCGCACATAATCGGTTGAACTCCTCGTTGTTTTCCAGTCAATCCCATCAGGGACTTCTGAAAACCCACGACCTGACCACAGCTGCTGCCCTCCTCCAACAGAGCAACCGCTACCTCCAATCAGACATGAAGACCTGGAAGAACCACATGCCCAAACAACACGGCGCGGCGCGTCTCTTCAATTACATGGAGGCCAGCGACGGATCAGAACCAGAGAGCGAATCTCGAGGAGCAGAGGACATGAGCAGGGTCAACTTAACCCACAGGATCCAGTCGGATTTTCTTGAGGCGGGAGATGTTGGAGGCCAGGTAGACGGGGACAATGGGGAAGAGGAACTGCCTCTCTTCGTCTGCCAGACGTGCGGATGCGAGTTCGAGGACGACTTGTCGCTCGAAACACACCAGTACACGCACAGTGCAGCATCTCCCGCGAAAACAGACGACTCCAAGGAGAATGTCGATCCAGGTACGAAATACAGGTGTCGCTTGTGCGACGCTGGTTTCGACAGCCAGAGCGCCATCATCGGCCATATGGTGAGCCACTTCAGCTTGATGTCCAGCAAGGCTGTAGCGGCAGAGCCGCCAGGCTGCATCAAGCGAACAAGAAAGCAGAGACAGCCCAAGAAGATAGTCCTGCCCTACTGGGACTGGGATGAGGTGGAGGTGTTAAGACACCTGAGCGGAAAACTCAGAAAATGGCGGGGCAGCTTATCCTCTTCCAGAGGAGGCGTCAACAGGCTGATAGATAAGTACATGGCCCAGCTGGTGACTAGAAGAGGCTTGATGTGCGCTTGGTGCAAAAACACCTGCGTCAGCAAGTATCACACCAAAAGGAGCTTGGCCCTCCACCACTTTTGGAGACATTCCATGAAGAGGTATTGTTGTGAGCATTGTGATATGGTGTTCAAGCATAGGTACCAGAGTGTGCTTCACAGCAGTCGCGTGCACACGGGCCAGAAAACTCAATTCGCGCCGAATGTGCTTCCTAGAGAACCTACGCAGTTACAAGTCAGTGCTGAGGCTGCATGCTCCTCTCAGGATACGAATATCTTTTTCAGCAACCCTCATGCTGTCTATGTACCTGACGCCACAATGTCCAATGCACATAAGATAGGGATGTCATTCTTCGATCATTCTTTTATACATTCAAATAATGCTATGAATAATCATATGCCAATCATCATACCGACATTTCCGCCAAACTGAAGTTTTTATCTGAATGTGGTTAGTATTTCTACGAAAGTACAATCGAGGAATGTGTTTATATATCAAATTCCCATTTCGTGGTAATAAAGTTGAGTTCTGATTTTTTGTATGCCGGCATGATCCATTATTTGTCATGTTTTTATTCGATAATGAGAAGTTGTGCAATATCTGTTCATTGTCACTGTACTAGTTTGAACGACAGGAATACACAACACAATCTTAACGCGTTTGAATTCCATGTTGTGCTGGATGTAATGAGAAAAATATGTTCATTTCAGTATTTTTGATTGTGTTGTGTATTTTTGAAAATATACATTTATTGATATCGTACATTTTCAACCTGCAATATTTTCGTTGAAGTTTATTTTTTAAATTGTATATTATGTTATTCCTTATCATTAAAATGATATTTTGTTCCACATTATATGTCCTGTAACGTGTTTTGCATTATTGAAAAAAGAATAAACATCAAATGTAACAGTCATACCACAACAGTTTTTATTCATATTCATGTCAGTGAGTAAAATTACAAATAAAAGTAGGTTTACTCACATACCAATTGATCGATTGTTGACACATTTTCAACCCCTGATGACATTTTTCAGTTTGTGCAAATTTGTCACCACATTATTGACACCAAATGTAATGCATAACATATTTCGCAATAATCAGTAGAGGAGATCAATTAAAAACGGAGAACTGTCAACAAATGCTTTATTAGTAAAAAAAATCATAACTTCAATATAACATTAATATATTTACACCGGGTGACCACGTGAATATGGCTTGACGTTATTTGAATAGGTACATTTGAAAATAAATATATAAGATTTATTCCGAATATAACCCTGTAAATTTCTTTCTAGATACTATTTCATCTTCGGGGTCACTCGGTATATTTTCAATATTATCTCTTTTCAATTATTAGTTCTATGTTCCCCATTTATTGACTCAGTTTTTCTAACACAAACCACAAGCTTGACCTACCAAATTGGAAAAACAATAACTCAATTTATACAGGGTATTTACTGAATAAACTGCATAAATTGAAGCAGTGATTCGTTGAGCTACTACTTTGCAAAAATCACTAGAATAAAATATCATAAATATAATTTTTGCCTTATGTTATGTATACATTGTAGGTATATTTCCATTTTTCATTAGCTGATTATAGATTGTACTTTGATCGTCAGATCACAAATTTATGAGTGTAATATTATCCAGACAGATAATCGATAATATTAGTCAACAAGCTTCATTTGTACTGCCTAAAAGGCCTAATTGTACAGGGTGATCTAGAAGAATGTGCAACGAGACACGTCAACGTGACAGATAGGTACTCAGATTATAAATAATTGAGCGGTAGAAAAAATTGTATATTATTGAGGTAACTTAATATTACATTGTCCAAAGTCTGTTTTTACTCCACGAAATAAACCAAGAATCAAGGCACGCAGTACTAGAACTTGCATTGTTGAGATTTGAGATATACAGAGTATCAAATTTGCCATTGAAATATCCCGGAAATTAAACTAGGTGTAAGTTTAGTCGAGTGACAAGGTCATTTTGGTATTCTTATTGGGCACATAAAAAACAAAAGCTTTTGAACAACATAAAACTGTCGAACCAGTTCTCGAAGTACTACGCAAATTTGACAATAACGATTCCCTAGACTGTAGAGTAATTATTCAAAAACGATTTTTTTTTCGATTCATAGTTAGTTCACGGAATGATTTCCGTTGTTCTCAGGACAATAGCCTGTTTTGGAATTCTTGTCTCGTTCATCTTGCTTTAAGTGGTTCGGATTCAACTATAAGCTGTAGGTTCCGTTCTTCTCTGCTCCGCTGAAGTTTCGACTCTTGTGCAGTTCTAAACATATTTTAAGTAAAAAAGTTTTGCATTTTTTACAAATTCTCGTCTCGATATTTCGCTGGCATTTTTTCAATTTGACATACTGTAGAGAAATGACATTTCTCAAATTTTTGATTAGTTATGAAAGAAAATAAAGAGGTGGGAAATATTCGAATAAAAATCCCGGGAATCGGACAAGTTGGGGTTGAAGCTGAAACATTGTGGAATCTCACTTCAAAGATTATTGCTTCAAGATGCCCATTTCAGTACCCAATAAGCTATATCTATTTAAAACACCCAAAAAAATCACGAATAGTAGATGAATTGATTATTGGGGGAACTGACAAGGTTATAAAGATTTTGGCACACAGACACCGATCTATAACTAACAGGAGCATGTCTAGATACATTCAATTTTGACGACTAAAACTCTCTACATTCTCTATTCTTCAAAAGATATCTGGATCTGTGTACTGTCTCTTCCAGTAATTACCATTATACAACCAATCTTCCTGCTTATTGTACGGATTTATACTTTGTTGGAACCACCTAAAGAAATTTAGTTTTCAAAAAAGTTGATTCTCAGACAAAAATTCACCTTGGGGTCCATTCGGATGTTTTCTTATTCTTACGATGTTTATTGGCATCCCTTTGTTTCTCTTCAAGCCTTGTTTTCTCAATAGCAGCACCATCAATATCCCCTTGTTCGAGTTTTCTGATATCTGGTCTCAATCTTGAGTCTGTAGGGCAAAGAAATGATTCCATGTCTGCTTCTAATTCGTTCAGCGACATCGCAAACTCAGTAAATTGGTAATACTGAAATAGAAGACAATTCGATATGTGTTGAGAATATACCAAAAACCAATTTGGATAGCTCAAGCTTAAGAGAACTTTCTTCTTACATCACTGCTTTGAACTGGCCTAGGATTGGCTTTCCATATTGTGGTTGAATTGGGAACATCGATGGAGTGAGTTGAATCATTTTCAGAAACCGAATTATTGTCTAAGTCCCCACTAATGGAATCGTCGATATTCTAGAAAAATGTAAAATTAGTATAAGGTTGCCTACAAACGATAATGTTCAAGTAATATGTGAGGTTTGTATTCACTTCAGCTGTTGAATTGGATTTGAATGAACCAACTTTTAGGCTGTTCAGTTTCTGTAGAACTTTTCTGGAAGTATGAGAGGGCGAATCATTAGGACTTTTACTTTTTGAATTTCCCAAGGATAATTTCGAACTATTGTCCTTCAAATATTCCTCATATGTTCGATAATCTGCACATTTGATGAATTCTGTCCATTTACCATACACGGAAAATAATTTTTGCTTGCTGAAAACATGGAATGTTTCTGTTTTAGAAAAGTTCAAATTATGAGATATTACTCACGATTTATCTGCAATGTACCCCTCAATTCTGTGCAAATCCTTGTTGTTGCCACCGGCTTGTTTGAAAGTTAAATGTGCTTTGTGACCAGAGGAGAAACTAGTTATTTCCATGTTCCCAACTTGTTCCATCCATAATTTCCCAACAATGATATTATGTACACAACATTGAACATTCGTCCAAGTATAGGCTTCTTTCAATCTAAAAAACGGCACCTACTCAAATTCCCACATTCAACAAACATAGGGGTGTCGAAGGGGTGGGAATTCCACCGAAAAGAAAATTATCAGGGTACCCAATGGACGGGCCAACGAATATACAAGGTGATTCAGTGGAAAATAGCATCATGAATCGAAGGCTTGTAATATTCTCAAGGCTCAAATATTCAAATATTCAAATATTCAAATATTCAAATATTCAAATATTCAAATATTCAAATATTCAAATATTCAAATATTCAAATATTCAAATATTCAAATATTCAAATATTCAAATATTCAAATATTCAAATATTCAAATATTCAAATATTCAAATATTCAAATATTCAAATATTCAAATATTCAAATATTCAAATATTCAAATATTCAAATATTCAAATATTCAAATATTCAAATATTCAAATATTCAAATATTCAAATATTCAAATATTCAAATATTCAAATATTCAAATATTCAAATATTCAAATATTCAAATATTCAAATATTCAAATATTCAAATATTCAAATATTCAAATATTCAAATATTCAAATATTCAAATATTCAAATATTCAAATATTCAAATATTCAAATATTCAAATATTCAAATATTCAAATATTCAAATATTCAAATATTCAAATATTCAAATATTCAAATATTCAAATATTCAAATATTCAAATATTCAAATATTCAAATATTCAAATATTCCGAATAACAGATATATCGAATAAACGATATATCGAATACCGGATATATCGAATATCAAGATACATATTCGATATCTCAAATGGATTTCAGCTTTTTTTTCGAATCACTATCTTCACTACACCATCCGTTCTAGATATTGAATGAGTAACTTACTTTCAAATAACTTCATCACCGCCAAGAACTGTTCGTTTTATTTCCCTTCTCCAGATTTCAAATGGAAATGAGTGATATGCTAAGATGGATGGCAATTATAAAGAATTGATTGTAATTGTAGGAAAGTAGTGTGAAATTATGAAAGAATAAATGATATTCTGTATTCGGAGTGAAATTTATGAAATTCTTATATTACCTATCAATAGCTATAGCTAGACAGCTAGAGTACTGAATAGTTGATCAACTCGAAAATTAAAAAAAAAAAAAATTTTAATGTTCGATAAAAGCACTTTTCAAATTCTCATATTTTCTCATAAACGAGTCACCCTTTCCTAAAGATGTCTTTGAAATATTTTTGGTTTGGAGTTAGCAAACAGCTAAACAGTTTTATATCGATTATTCGATCAGGTACTCGATATAAACTATTTGAATATTCGAATATCGATATTCATCCGTCGAAATATCGATCGTCATTCGATATATCGAATATTCGATAAAATATCGATATATCGAAACAAATTAGTCGCAACGATCATTCATTGCGAGACCCACACCGGCCGGGCAAATTACTTGGGGAACTCCACAGTGACCACTCCCTTCGGCTGGATCTCGACGCTCTTCCCCCAGAACTTCAGCTTGGGGTGGATGGAGCCGTGGAAGATCCAGTCGCCGCCGTCAGCGTGGAACGCCGACACAGGTGGGTGGTGGCTGACTTGCTCGCAGATGATCTTGAACTCCTTGCGCTGCAGCTCGTACGTCTCGCCGAGTAGCGGATTGAACGGCTTGCCCAGCCGCTCCCAGTTCGAAGCCAGCGCGCTCACCGCGAAACCTGCAAGCAGAGTTGCCAACTTTTGTATTTCCAAGAGCGCCAAATTCGAAAAATAAACCGCAAAATATCGATATTGTTATTCATCCAATCATCCCACAAACAAAAAAAATACAGATGTCAAACGTCAAAATTGCCATTACCATCATTACCAATCTATTCATCGGATTCACTGTCGTCAGTGTCACTACTGTCACTAGTGTCAGAGTCTGCTTACGGTGGATTTATGCAGAGGTTTTAAGTCGTAAGTTTTAAGTCTCAAGTAATAAGTCATAAGAAGTTCATCCATTGGTTTTTAATGTAACCATTTATACAGCTGTCATAAGTTTTAAGTCCTAAGAAAAGTTGGCCAACATTTATCTCTTACGACTTAAAACTCTATCGATTTGCGCATGCATCTGATTTTGCAAAAGGGTATTGTAACAAACAGCAGGAGTTGAATGCACGTAAAGCGAATAAAAGTAAATGAAAATAGGATATACTTTGGAAATTTGAATTGAAGCGGAGAGAATTAGAAAAATAAGCACGCAAAGTAACAGGATTGACACTATTGACAGTCCTTAAAACTTCTTGCATAAATGGTCCATTTTTCCTTACGACTTAAAACTAACGACTTAAAACCTCTGCATAAATCCACCGTTAGTATCCTATATGGTACCATGAGGTTCTTTCGTCTGCTTTTCGGTGTCGTGTAATGTACACCAGCTGATTTTCAGTGCAGTTAACCTGACACCTCGCGAAACGAATGCTCAAAAGCTGTGCAAAATAAACGAGGTGTAGTAGAGTGTTACACTTTGCATACAAACGAAAGGGGCCATAGTTCCGTCATGGTCAGAACTTGAAAGTGACAGAAGTCATACATCAATTACGTCATAAGCCATGAAACGAAACACGAGCTCACAGCTCACGATCCATTCACGATCATACCAAATCATACTCACGGAACACGAAAGATAAAAAGGTCTAATCTCAAGGTGATTTGTATATCGCCCAAATAACCGCAAGTCGCAAATTCAAGATTCTTGTCGCAAAATTGTTTTTGAAATCGCCCAATTTGCGAAAAATCGCCCAAGTTGGTGACTCTGCCTGCAAGCAGGGGCAGCCGTGTGACGTGCGACGTCCGTTTCGGGTCCAATGGACGTCCGATGGTCGAGCGGTTGAAGATATTCGCGTTGGAGCGATTTATGCATATTATGTCGAGTAGAGATTTGGAGACTGTGGCTTACGGAAGCGCGGAAGGGCCACATTCATTTTTTCAATTTCGACTTACCAACTCGTTATCACGACTCACTAATACATAATTACCAGATAGAAGACATAATCATGAGATAAGAGTCGTTTTTTTAAATTTCGACTTCGTCGTTTTTTTTTAAATGTCGACTTAGACATAATTACGATACAGAAACATAATTATGATATAGGAGACCTTTCTTTGAATTTCGACTTACTAAGACATAATTACGGGACAAAAGACATAATTGTGAGATAACAGTCGTTTTTTTTCAAATTTCGACTTACTAAGACATAATTACGTGACAAAAGACATAATTGTGAGATAAGAGTAGTTTTTATTTATTTCAAGATATAATTACGTGATAGAAGACATAATTATGAGATAAGAGTCGTTTTTTTAAATTTCGACTTATAAAGACATAATTACGAGACAGAAGACATATTTATGAGATAACAGTCGTTTTTTTTAATTTCGAATTACTAAGACATAATTACGAGATAGAAGACATAATTATGAGGAAAAAAATATGTTTTTTTAAAATTTCGACTCACTAACTCGTTATTACGACTTACTTAAACATAATTACGAGATAGAAGACATAATTATGAGATAAAAGCAGATATCTGCTCGTAGTCCATGCAATGATTCACTCTGTGAATGCAGATCGCAAAAGTTTCTTTCCTTCTAATGGTGGATTTATGCAGCGATTTTAAGTCATAAGTTTCAAGTCGTAAGTTTTTAGTCTTAAATCTTATTACTAAAAACTTACGACTTGAAACTTATGACTTGAAATTGCTGCATAAATCCACCATAAGACGTGACAAAGTGACGTGACATCAAGACAGGCCCACTTGACAACCTACAGACCGGTTTCAGGCTTATTATTGGCCTCCACTACCTCCACTATTTCACTGCAGTGAACCGTGTACCAAGAGACACTTGGAATTAGCGACACCATGCGGCGAAAAAAAGAAACACTCCAGGATCAAATCTCTCATGTTGCAAAACATGGAAGTGGCTAATAACTCGAGTAACCTATCAATCAATGCGAAATGAAAAAGCCACGAAATTGGACGTGGAAAAACTCCAATTGTCGTTTTTTTCTGAATGTCTGAAAACTGAAAAATCTGCTGTATAAATTTGAAAAAAGTTGTAAGTGGTGCCAAAAAATATCAAATTTAGCAAGTATTAATAATGCATTGAAGAGTTTTAATTACAACTGTTAGTTCAACGCTTATTTACGGGTTCAGAATATTGAATAAGCTCATTTGCATCGATAGACAGGGCATGACGAAATCTATCTACTAACTAATAGAACTAAATCGTGTTTTCATAATTAATCTTCTGCAAAATATCTATTTTAAATATTTGATTAGTTTTGACCCAAACATAGGTAATTTAGGTAATTTAGGATATCAAAGCTGTTTCCAGATGTCACAAGAATGTGTAATGTTTCTTAGTACCTAACGGAAGAGGAATAAAAAATGGTTTTTAAATTTTTCAATCTGATCCAGAATTGGTACATTGGAACCTTGTTGGATTACAATATCTTGTCAATTTGGCCCATTTTTCAGCATCCCAGACAACTTTTTTTTGTATTCCCTTCAAATCTGAGGTCACGTGTTATAAGTCGCAACTAAATTTTTAGTTGTCAGACATCTAGAAACGAACCGCCATCAGAGTTTTTCAGGAAAGTCAACAACATTCTTTTTTCCATAGGAAACCTAATGGTGACCGCTGTATATATAAATAAATGGCCAAGATCATCAAGATCAATCTGAAGTCTGATATCGAATGTAGCACTACTTCACCTCATCATGTCTCTGTCTCTGTCCACTGGAAAATTCATCCAAGTACTCACCAATAACGTATTGCATTCTGAGAATGGGGTCATCTTGTTCTGAGGCGAGTCTCAGTAGGTGTGAGTATTCCATGTACTCGGCCATTCGTTGAAGGAAACTCAGAGGCTCATTGAATACCACTGGCATTGTGATTTTGCTCAGTTCTTTTCCTATGCAGTTTTTCAATACTGACCAAATGTTATAGTCGTTGTGTAACATAGGCACTGGTAAAGTTTGTCTGAAAAATGTCAGTGGACAAGGGATATATCGATATTCATTCATAAACAAATACTGGATTTTTCTATATTCTTTGTCTGAAATAAACGTTTTTTTTTTGGTAATTTTGCACTTATTATGCGATCTATATTTTGATGAAAATTTTTGTTGGAACATACGTGTTTTGACCTGAAAAACACGAATTTCATAATATTATCGTGAACATATCTCTAGTTTTCGAGATAATCGATGCCAAAGTTCGAAATTTCACCTTCTTTAACTGATAACCATCTTTCTTTTTGACATGTATTGAAGAGAGAGAACACTTATCACTGACTGGTGTTGCTATAAGGCAGCTATGAATTCACCTTTATTCACTCAAGATTCGCATTGATGTTTTCAAAATGGCCGTTAATTATGTAGCCTAGTTTATGATGTTTTTCTTACACAAAAACAATAATTAACCATGATAAATTCATGTAAAATGTCCTGGGATCTAAAAAGATACAATACTTGCCCAAAAGTTGCCATACAAAGAAGGTGAAATTTCGAACTTTGGCATCGATTATCTCGAAAACTAGAGATATGTTCAAGATAATATTATGAAATTCGTGTTTTTCAGGTCAGTACCAACAAAAATTTCCATCAAAATATAGATCGTATGATAAGTGCAAAATTACCGTTTTTTTTTCGAGGTCAAGGAATCTTCTGAGCAACCAATCAACCAACATCCATAATCAAATGAAAGGTGTGCAATATTCTACACGCCAAAATGTTGCTTCGATTTTGTGTTCAATGACATTTGTAATTTTTTCGCATTTTTTTTCTGGAACGCCACAGAGAATTAATCAAGATTGTCGCGTACCTCCTCAATGTTGAAGATATTATTAATGCAGCTCATCATACAGAACGAACTAGAATGGGTATTTTGTTGGTCTGAATTCGACGAAATACCTGGTGGAATTGGTCATTAGAGAACTAGGTTTTGTTTTCCGTTGTTACTAATCCATATTGATTTTCAGCACGCTGATTAAATCTCAATTGATGCAGAATTACAAGAGTTAGTGAACACAAAGTACGATGCGTGGAAATATCACTCTCCCTTAAAATGTGTCAATCTAGGACTGACCTTGACCCTCTCAGAAAACGCCATGAAAAACAGCCCACTTTGTATTGATTGGGAATAGGCTGGTCACATACCTGTACTCCTTCTGTGTTATGTCCATCCTGCTTTCCTGAGAACAATCCTACAAACACCACATACAAGGAAACACTCATTTGATTGCCTCAATCGGTTTGAAGGTCCCTTAATAAGGACCACTGAAAGGACAATATGTCGGATTTCGGTTCCACGAATGAAACATCCCACCAATGCAGCCGCCAAGGTGTTTTCAGCGGGTGTTTTCAACAAGCGATTCTAGGGTGTTGTTTTTTCCACTTCAGCGGAATCAAGAGAACCGAGCATCGGGCAAAAGGTTGTGCTAGTTTCCACAGAGCGCATGCACCAATAAATACACAGATATTCAACGATTATTTGGGTCCTTGACGAAATCAGGGTGAGGATGTAGGACATGAGGAACGTTGTTTCATTTCGTTTATTTTCAGTCACGAAAGAGTAAAACACAGTAGGGTTTCAATATAGTTCACTAATGTGACAATGTCAATTAATATATATGGTTCAGATTTGAAATAAAAATGAGATAAGTCAACACATACAATATAGTATATTAGGATACAAGTTTTATAAGACGCTATTTTGTCGCACGCTTTGTTTGGAGTACGACCGTACGACGAGCGAAGCGAGGAGTGCTCCAAGTGAACAAGTGCGACAACGTGTCTTATAAAACGTGTGTGCAATATTTTCTATTTTGAATTGATTTGAAGAAAAAAATGGATTTAATATCGATAAATAACAGAATCATCTTCGATCGGAAACAATGATGACATTGAAATATTTAAAATCTGACGCACAAGTTGAGCTTTGATTATTGCATATCAGCGGTGAAAAATTCAATGTTGTTATTGTTTTTATTGGTCAATTTAAATCGAATCACACTCTGAATTGAAATTTACCAATTAAAACATTGAGTTTTTCACTGCTAATATCACCAAATCCAAATCGCTCAGAAGTAAACCGGCCTAACTCTTCTGACTTTCATTTGACAGTTCGATTGTACTAATCTCCGAATAATAAAAAATGCGTATCGAAATAGAGGCTATTTCGACACGCATTTGCGTTGCACAATGACTTCATTATACAACCAAAATAGAAAAAAAAACATTAGACTTCTGTAAGGGAATAGTAGGACTCGTTCAACAGAAGATGTTTTATCTCTCCTTTGGAAATGCATTCATTCTTCGAGTCTTTCATAAATTTAGGATGAGCATCGTATAATTTACGGCCATTATGCAAACCTCTTTGATGTATGGTGGATGAATGTTTGGACGGTAGCAATCTGTTATTTACACTCATTCCGTAGATATGTTGTACCATTTCAGATTCAAAATAGTTTCTGAAAACGAATCAAACATATATATATATATACTGATTATTGTTAAAATTGACAACAGGGTTTTGAGTCCACTGGTCCAATTTTACTTGAAAGTCGGTGTTTGAATACAACAATAATCGCGATAGTATTTTAGAAACTGAAGGGTGGGAAAAAATGCAGATGGAAACTTTTTGATCGAAATCTCTGAATTATAAAAACGATAGGAAGAGTATTGAAGGCAGGTTCAGGCGAATGACTGAAAGTAATCATGATTCATCAACTGATATTTGAGGAATAGAAAATGGAAAAGTTGAAAATATCGATTTTGTTCCTCAAATTATTATTAGAATGCAATTCCTTTTTCCCGCTGACAAGAAAAACGGTATTCGTGAATGCCGAACATGCAGAAAATATTTCTGGATGTGTAATATTCTATTTATACAATACTATGTTGGTAAAATAATGAAGATTATTTTTCAGTGCCGCCTGTTAAACCGCTCACACATTCTGTAAGCATGAACAAGAATGATTATCACATAATTACACGTCATGTACCAGATATTTTATTTACTAACTCGCTTCAATTATATATACACCATCTTGACGCTCAAAATTGATATGATACTAAATTATGCACATGCAGAATTATCACTAGTAATACCAGTATATATAGAGGTTACATTTTTTTCAGGAATCTTTTCGAAGGTATGAATATTTTAAAATGTATCCGAAGATGCAGGCGATGGATAATGTTTATCATTATAATAATAAAAATTTCCATTTAGCTAATTGCTTCAAGCAAAAACAGATAGCAAATATAGCGGGTTTCCCAGTAGGTATATACCTGTTCCAATCGAATATCTCAGCCATTTCGAAAGTGAAACATTTTTAATTCCTACAATATATATTACTCTTTGTTTTGAGCAGAAAAATATCCGGAGTCACTTCCTGTTCAACCGGAAATTACTCACCCTGTAGATGCAATTAATGAATATTGCCTCATTTCTGATTCAAAGAATTGCTTACGATATTTTGTGTACCTAATCTTGATTTCGACTTCGATAGTTGAAAATTCACCAATAAAAATACCTCATTTTCATAAATGTTGTGATAATTGTATCAACAGTCGGCACTGAAGGTATTGAAAATTTTAAATGTATGTGTGCTATATTTGTGTAAATTTATTCGTAACTTTGGCAGATCCTAATTCTCAATGGTTGTATACGATGAAGAAGTGACATTCAGTGAAATTAAAAGAAATAATTAGATATCCTGCCTCTTCGTGGCTTTTGACCATTTGCAGTAGGGGATCCGAACTCCTTTCAAATATTATTGCAATTTTTTTCGAGAATACGAATATTTTGAAAATTTGAATGGGTCGAAAATGTTGAGTGTTAGATTTTCACTTATAATACCACTAGAGTTTCAATTATTACACGAATTTTCTAGAAAATATTCGTGTTCGAGAAAAAAAAATCAGTTTTTAATTGAAGCTAGAGTGTTATTATCGGTAAGAGAATTTCACACGAAGACGCCAGTTGAGATTACGCTAAATAAAATAAAAAATACCGACTTCATTTACGCAACATAATAATAAGGCAGCTGGTGGTAGTTCAAACCATTATTCTTGACTAACTTTATTCCACTAAAGTTGTTAGGAATATATTTTCTTACAAGAAACTCGAAGTGGTTCTTATTAGTATCTGAAGTTGAATGTAAATGTCAATAAACGTCAAAAAATTCACAGGATAATTTCATGCTCCTTATTTCAAAGAGGAGACATGTTTGTAGTTGCCATGGTAACGATACAAAATATGGGCTTTGAATATATTTTAGGTGTGAAACTTTCATCAATATTGATTATTTGCTATTCCTAGCATTCATTTTCATCATCATCGTTATAAAAATGAGGTTTTTTTCATTACAGGATTTCAAAAATCAAAAATTACGAATCCTCCTGCAATGTTTTCAAACTGAAATTTCTTGTGACCTTTTCGCGATCATAATCGGATGCAACATACAACATGTAATACATGTTACAAAGGTGATCCTGAGTAGAATTCAAAAGTCTGAAAAATATATAGGGTGTCGTTCGAAATAAGATAATAAGAATAAAGTCTACTCAAACGTTAAATAAATAGATATCGGGAGAATTTCAATGTTTCATCGTTGTCAATGGCTGAGACATGCCACCACAGCAGGTATACCGGGACCCCCAATATGCAGAGCCAAAGTTCGACGTAAAAGTCGACCATCAGAAGATGACACACACCCCCGAGGGTATGCACCAGAGCAGCGAGCATCGCTGCTCATCACTCGGCTGGAGATAAGCTGGTCAGTATTTAAAACTGTACCGGCCGATCTGGAACTCAGTCGGCTGCGAGCGTACCGACACGTGTCGGCTGTGGATGTCATTCGAGAGGGAAAACGTCAAAAATGGATACCCCCCTGCAAGGTGAGACCGTCCTGGCGCGGGAAATTCGAAAGAGAGAGGTCAAACGGGCCGCCGTTTGCACCTGCGTCTGCCTCTTTCTTCTCACCTTCTCCCAGTTCATCTTCCTGATGCCGCTGATAGGGCGCGTGACACGCCTGGAAAGCGACGTCGAAGCACTCAGGAAGGTCGTTGACGAAGTGAGGGTCTTGGACGCCGACGTGTTCAACGCCATTGTAGGATTCGAGGACGACGAGGTAAATTTCACTGTTCTGAACGCTGAGGAACATTTTTACTAACCGTTATCGAACATCTACTGACCCCAGCAAGAAGCTGTGATGGAATAGGGAACGTGGGAATTTTTACCTGCGGTTATTGGGTTTTGCTTGGGGTTAGTGAACATTATCGCTACTGCTATCGAGTGTTCACATCAACGATATTTAGTCGTAGTAAGTGGAAGGATTTGCTTCAGGTGGATTGAATAATATTTGTGGCAATATGCTTTTGCAGCGTTAATCATTTCTCTCCTGGAAGCTGTAATGATATTTTCAAATTTAGAATAACCTATCGGATTTTTTGAGAGATTCTGTACCTGCCTATAGTGTATACACTCTCACTTTATGAAAATGAAGATCACTTCAGAGTTCAGACACTAATTGAACAGAAAAATACTTCGAACTTTGGTCGCGAGAAACCAGATATATACCTACTATTTGGAAAGAAAATGCCAGTTTCTTTTAAAATCAATATTTACGACAAAATACAAATTTGTTTTCGATTCATCAAATATTAACATTGAAATAATGAAAAGATATTTCATGATGCCAATTTCGCGCAATTGATTTTGAATTTTGATTTTAAATTTGGTTTGGTACTAAGATAAAACATTTTTTTCTATGACCTTGGGGCATTTTCTGTTCCGCCACACTGGACTACTTCGAACCTCGCTTCATGGGAGGAAGTGAAATTGAAAAATCATTTAGCTGAATGAGAGTGCAAATTTCATTTTCAGATAAATTATTCTTTCGAGTTAGGGCTTTTTCACACTATATATTACATAGCTTCAGACAAGATAGTAGTTGTTTTCGGTTGGATATTACAAAAAATAGCTTTCCATTTCATATTATTTGATTTCCGTCTGAGAATGTTCCCCTTCCACCATCAATACCTTTCAAAATCTTATCTCGAAAAGTAGTACTATTTTTCAAACCACCCAATACTTATAGTGAATCTTAGTAAAAGAAGTGTATACAGGGTGGCCAAAATAAGAATGAACAGCATAGGTATCTTGCAGAAATCGCTTATCTTCTTTCTGTCTCGAAATATTTGAAAAAATCAAATTTCGCGATTTTAGATTTCATTTATTACTAGAGTTGTTTTCGACAAAAAAAAATCGAGTAAACATTTGAGATGTACCTATCGCAAACTTCAGTTTCAAGAAGATTTCTTCCAGTATTTCTTTGCTCATTATGTTACACAGAAGCAAAGATTATTGACAAAAGAAAGACTGGGAAGATTGTACTGAGGATTTTACAGTCTCCAAGATATACCTATTATCCGGTTAATTCTCATATAGGCCACCCTGTAGATCATGGCCTATGCGTACTGCACAGGATCCAATCATTATCAGTTTCTATATTAATTGAATGTTATGGGACTTCATGACCTTGACCTTAGACAGATGCATCTCTGCCATGTCCGATAGTTGCATTACGTCCGCTTCCCAACATATTCTAGATATTGATAGATTGATACACAAACGATATGGAATTGATTAGTTTGTAGTTCGTAAAAACAGTAATTCTTGGTTGGTATATACATGTTTTATAATAATAGGGGAGCTTATATAGTGTGAACAACAAAAAAAAAATGCTGTCTTGAATTTTTGTGGGTGTTACAGTTCATAAAGTGTACATTTTTAATTCATGAACATGTTAACGTTTAAATCCCTATCTTTAATATATAGTTCCTATAATCATTTTTTGGTCGTTTTGATAAATATTAAATGTAAACTAATAACTAAACACGAAATTTATTGCGTATTTATAAAATTCTGCAAATTTTTATTTTCATATTCACGGGTTTGTTTAGTTTATTTTTCTTATTGTATCGCAAAAATGAGAGCACCTAGCCTAGTATTATCTAATAATGTATGTAGATACAGTAAGAATTCTGAGGCCTTCGACCTTTTCAGTTTGCATGATTAAATTTATCAACAATAACATAGTAACAAACTCGAAAGAATTAGAAAGAATGAAATGTATTTTAACAGTTCGGTTCGCCAAACAGAACATAACAAATATACATTTTCAAAATTGTCCGAGTTGTAAGAGAACGAAAGGTACATCGAATAGTATAGTCTTTGACTAACTCATTGTTTTTCTTGAAAACTCGTTTGCCAAAATTGAATAATGATCTAAAATGTACTAATGGAAATGATTCACAACTTCTATACAAATATTTTTTAATGCAGAAAGGCATTCAGAAATCATAATCAGTTTTCTGAGAAAACTATTTAATTTCTATAATGGACTAAATCCAGTTTCTTTATTCATTCCCAGAATGGTGTCTTATTGTTGACAACTTGACGATACCATTTGATTGAATACTTCCGTTGATAAGCATAAATAATGCATTTTGACAAAATATATATGTCTTTATAATCCCAACAATTAGATCACTGTTGAAATGAAGGAGCTTCGCAATAAATGACCTTATCTTTAATCTTTTGTCTATCAATCATATATGCAAATAATGCTGATGAACAGCACAAATATTCTCAAAGAGTAAACAGAAGTCAATATTTCAGAGGAGTCGATAATTGGCATGATTGGTGAATTTAATCCCTTCGTCTCTTTGTGGATTCCATAAAAAAAGAAGATTCTCTAGACTGCCATAATATTCAAATATTTTCAATCGAGCAATTTTTCTGAATGAAATTTCTTGCTGTATTCAGTTTTCAAGATTTTCGCTTCCCAAACTTTTCTCATGAACTTAAAAATTTACAGAAAAAAGTCTCAACTGTTGAACAATCCAAACTGATTTTTGGGTAGTTCAAAGTAATTCTCGAAATGTTAAATTAATTTCCACTTCAAAAGTATCGATAAGATCTATCTGAAGTAATTATTATGATGATTTTGGAAAACACCGGATCTAAAATATATCGAAAGTCATCAGGTAATAAATCATTACCTACCTTTTTTGTATACGAATTATTTATGAGATTTTCAGCGCTGAGGAAACAAGTATTCACTGAAACATGCATTTACCAAGACTGTCACAGGAGAATTGAAAATCTATGGACTCTTCGATTATCATGCTGTTTAGGTCATGGAAAGCGAAGCTTCTAGTGTGTTTCAAAGATTTTATTGCATTTCTGACCCCAAAAAAGTCACTGGTTCTAGACTAAAGTCTGCATTGACGTGCGGTATATTACAAGGACTTTTCAGCTGATTTGAGTGTTTCTTATATTATGACGTGTTTCTGTTTTCAGTACGACACTGATTATTCCGAGACGGACCAGCCTCCTGTTTCTTTACCCGAACAATTGCGCGAACTCTTAGACACCTACGATACGAATTCGAAAGAAACCAAGGGGGCAACACAATCACCTTCCCAATACGACTCCCCTCTCAATCTGACCAAGATTCTGAAAGAAACAAGAGCCAAACGGGACATAATCGCAGCCACCCAGGATGGAGTCATCATCAACTCCGAGACCTACGCCCAGAAAAAAGCGAACAACGGTACCAAGGCGCATGCGCAAGGGGGACATTCGGCGACTGCCTATCCTGCACGGTCTTCTTCTATAGGGTTAGTCAAAAAGTATAGCCGGCAGGAGGGAACTGACAGGAGAATTTTTTTTGTCGCGTGAAAAATCATACTTTTTCTGCTACTCCAAAATGAATAATTAATGACTGCTCAGGATTTTTTTTTCATTTTTGTGACAGTCAAGAAGTAAAAATATCTTTGGGGCTGATGATAATTCTCGCGATTCACAACATTTCTTAGTGAATATTCATGTCGCAAGTACCTACTTACTATACTTTTGATGTTAGAGGAAATAAATAATAAACAAATTTTTGTTACAGATCTCCATGGCCGATTTACCCTCATAGTTACCACTCCACTCCTGACCGTAAGAATTCTGGAAAGCGTAGCACCAAGGCGCCACCTCTG
Source organism: Chrysomela aeneicollis (assembly GCA_029955515.1). NCBI lineage: Eukaryota > Metazoa > Arthropoda > Insecta > Coleoptera > Chrysomelidae > Chrysomela > Chrysomela aeneicollis. Next base: position 14,832,799 of record JARUHQ010000015.1, on the reverse strand, counting down.
GTGTATAGTAGGCAATCCAGAGTAATGCACCACGAAAAACCAAAGAAAAAACAACGACTTGTGAAAAAAATATCTTGGAAGTCTGGCGATACGTATATGGACATGAATGTAATTATCCTCTTTCTAAATATGATCTAGATCTAGTACCATCGGTAATCAACATGATTCTTTATTATACAGGGTGAAAACAATAGTAGTTCGATCAGGTTAGGTTGAAGCAGGAAGTCTATATCTTAAAAGTAATATTATCGTCCAGCTACTCACTCACCAAAACCCTTTTCACTCTATATTGGCTACTAAATTTTTATCGAAAAATGACCAACATATATATTTTCACGGTCATGGTTCCTCTTTATACTAACTTCCTATGCGTGTCTTCAGGATGATACGTCGACATATTCCCCAGATTTCACCATAGTCGGAAGAAGATACAGACCTAGAAACTCGAACCTAGAGATCCTAGACGAAGGTCATCCACGTACGGGCAGGATAAAACCGCTACCCTCTGCACATTATAACGGAGACACGACCAAATACGTTGTTGGGGAGCACACGAATTATTTGGGTGAGTGATGAACTAGACTTATGAGAAAGCTAGCTAATAGCAGAGAATTGGAGACAGAATGGAACCTTACGGTAAAGGATACAAGAGCTGTGGTACCGTTCTCTTTCTTCAGTAGTGGTCGCCTAGTCAGATATTGTCCAAGTAATGATTGTTCGAATTGTTATCTTACTTTAGGAAACGGTCATCTGAGGCATCATCAAGCAACGTTCGTAGACTGGAAAGCCAGCAACTGGATGGCATCCTTGGGCATGGATAGTGATTTCAACATCGATCAAGGTTTCGTCACCATTCAAGCATCCGGATTGTATTTTGTATATTCTCAGGTTAGTAAATTAGTAAGTTCACATGTATGAACCGCGGTCTGTAAAACCATTGCTGGGCATCATAATGTCGGCGTTATTAATGGCTTTTGGTGTTATTGTCGAAGTTTCTAACTTAAAGGAAACCCAATTGCAGAGTTGAAAAACAGTTTTGTGGTCCTTGGCTTCTACATCCCAGAAGGATTTCTTTCACTCAAAAGATTTTAGAGCATTGAATCAACTCAGAAATGTATTCATACACACAGCTAAGGTTTGTAACCTAGTCTCATTGTGGAGCCCTTGCAACTCCTATTCTCCACACATTCTCCTTGATTAAAACGCATCTCTAATCTTCATGAGAACAGTCTAAATTTTTGAGTTGTTTTCAATTCACGATCAAATTATCCTGATGTTTCTTTTATCGCAGTTGATCGAATAGGAATAATCAATCAGGGTTTTACAGCCCAAACAATATACACAGTCATTTGGATTACTGTGTTCCTAGGTCATAACGAAATTTTCAAATCTCGAAAGACCGATATATCTTGAAATTCATAATATTCACCATGGTATATGTTTCTCTTTTCCAGATATACTACCTTGACGAGCACGACACTACCGGTTACAGGGTTTTCAAAAACGATCAGATGATCCTGCAGTGTACCCTCACAATACATTCTGTGGAAAGAAAACTCAAAGGGAACACTTGCTTTACAGCTGGGGTTGAACACTTCTCAGAAGGTGACAGGCTTTCTCTGGCAGATATAACGCAGGGCCGCCTGTCTCTCTTCGAAAAAGGGAAGTCTTTCTTCGGACTGGTCAAACTAGGCGACATCAAGGTCAAATAAGTGCTCGACCATGTTTAAACGTTACTCTCTTTTGTTACCTACCTATATTGTTCATAGGCTTGGAGTACAAATCATGCATAAGTATTTTTTCAATGTGCCCAACGTATTTTCGATATTTATATGTAACCAGTCGATATACGAAGTGCCATGATTGATCAACAGTTTGGTTCATGGAAACTCATTTAATCATTTGTTTATATCAGACGGAAGACGACCAAAGTCAGAATAGAACGATGCAATGTCTTACTTCCGCTCATACTGAAAGCAAGGAAGGCTCTTTTTTCTCATTTGGAATTTTAGTCCACCTTCAGTGTGAGAGGAGATCCCAGAAACTTGATACATGAAACTTGAACTATTCATCTTCATTCGCCTGAACAGTTTCCATGAATCACCTGCATTGTCAACAATAGATATTAAGAGTAGTTTTTATATTTAGATTTGTTATTTATTGAATTCAAAGTTGTATTTTCGGGAATTAAAAATATTTCAGAAATTCTAGTTTACCTACATTCCCCTCTTGCTGAGAAAAAAAATGAATGGCTACATATATGGTGTACGTTGAATGTACCTAGCCCTGCGCTATATAAAAGAGCATTTGAGTGAAATACATGTTGATAAGAACAAATATTCATCGTATCTTCGAGAACTGGAGAAGCATTATGTAAAACAGCCAAAACTGTATTAAACCTTTTTGCATCGTCTTCCAAACAAGTTGAATATGAACTACGAACCTCATATAACGTTTAATTGATCAATTTGGCCGGCAGTCAGAGAGATAATAAAACTGTGTCCCGTTAGATATTATCAGGAAAGTTCCTTCCAGTAATAATAAAATGCAAAGAAGACCGAGTTAGGTTTTAGATCCTCACAAATACTGACTGACTCTTAAAACCATAACAATTAACTAATAAGAAAACAAAATGAAATTCAAAGATTGTTACGGAAAGTTTTGGTTTAAAAAATCAATACCATTAACTATACAACATTATACTGAACGATATCGTGGAATCCGCCGACATCAACAATTTATAGCTCCATTAGTCTCATCTCATTAACTCTTTTTATTTTTTATTAATTTTGTGTTGGGGTATCTCATAATCCTTTGAAAGTATAACGAACAATGTTATTGTATACATTCTAACATTATCCTTATCAAACAGACATATTAGGTACAGATAAAATGCAAGATTATTTCGATAAGAAATCAATAATTATAGACTACGGGACAGGCAATTTTTTGTGTTCTCAAAGAGGCGGTGATCCAAAAAAGGTTGGAAACCTCTGACCTAATTTCAATCCACCCCTCGCTTATGGAGCACAAATAAAAGTTGGGGGAAAATCCATAATCATTAATTGCATAGTCTTCAACTTCCAGACGTGACTGACATTTTCCAATTAAAGCCACCCTAGTTTGCGCTCATGACGAAATAATTAGCTATTTTTTTTCCTCTGATGCTATCGATCTGGCGGACTGCGCATGCGGCTTGGTATAAACAATCTTTTATTTCGATTCTCACCGATATTCTCCCATTTCTCCCAGTACCCATCTGATACCGCGTTCTCCCAAATCGCTTGGCCATCCAATCAGATTGATGAATTGTTGAAAGGGTGAGTTGATTTCTGTTGTGTTATACGGTCAAGTTTGGATGCACTATATATACAGTATCATCATTTTCTATGACTACCAGCTTTCCCAAGAAATTAATAATGGATTCTCGAATGACTGGAATGCATTTTCTGACTGAACAGTCCAGATAATCCAGGATAGTCGAAGGATGTTTACAGGGATTGTAATGAGTTGTTATATGTGCACAATTCGGTTGGAAAATGACAAATATAATTCAATTCAACAGGTTGCCATAGCTATTGTATTGATTTTCTGTTAAAACGATCAACGTTAGATTGGAACTTTCTGGAACAACTACCTATACACGCTTCTTACCTGAATCGAACTTCATTTCTTTGGAATGTTATTTTTTCTATTGATCCGGAAGCCATAATATTTTTCAAATCGCAGTGTTGTTCCCTTTTCGTATTGGTTTCCTAGCAACATGGCAGATACCAGAATATAAATGAGGTCCTGAACGAATAGACTATTGGTGTGGAATCTATTCAGAAAGTCAAAATCATTTTATCAGTATTGATACTATATAGTGATAGGTGCAAAGAAATTTAGCTTAAATACGATGTATAAAAGTTGCTAGGCTGGAGATTCCCATGAGTTTTTCAATGGCAGTATAGCCCCTGATTCTCAATTTTTCAGTAATATTTTGAAGTGATAGAATACAAAACTAGATTAGCTGAACTTCGTATCAGGAAGAAATGTAAGTTGATGAATGAAAAAAATCGAAGAGGATTTCGAATTATCCAAATAATGTGCTTTTTTTTATTCTGCGACTCCACGAAATGAAAAATTTATAATGTTCGTGGAACATTGTGAAAGCCAGAAAAAGGATATTGGGAGAGAGTTTTTGCATTGAAGTTTTTTTGAGTTCTGGAAAGACCTCAATAGGTAATGTGAGTTCCACAATTACACCGTTCGATAGAAAAAAGAATTTTGATCAAAGAAACTTTGACAGGATCCCGAGATTCACAATGAAAGGGTGCATAATCTAACCCTTCCAGCTCATTACAGTACATTTCAAATAAATAGGGTGTTCTGCTTCGATATTAGTCGAGGCATTCGATATATGTACAAACAAATTTCAAATACTAGTGATAGTGGTCCTAAATCTATCATAAAAAATTATTTCGTATCCATTAATAAATTTATGAGTAGACTTTAAGATGTATCCATCCAGTTCTAAAAGAAACAGTGCGAAATATGAAAAATGCTATCTGTTACAATCTGATAACATTTTACTTTTTTGAGTTATCTTCAGATTCAGATTAAAATTACTCTCAGTTCTTTCAAGTATGTGATATACATAATACTGTTCCTTTCGATATAACTGGACTTTTTACTAAACTGCTATATAGGTAACTATGAGAGTAAATAATCAATAGCTGAAGTCCCAACATAAGAAATGGAATGATCATGTATTATGATTCAATTAATATTTGAATTATTTCAAGCCGTAAAGAGAAAGGCACGACATGCCTCGAGGTTTATGGATCTTGCTGGTTTTCGGCATTCTCCACAACTCCAATGGCCAAGGAGATTCCTTGAGAAGCGCTCTGAATGTCATGGACAGAAGACAGAGAACCTTGGAGGACTACGACGAGAACGACTACGGATACACCTTGGAGAGGCCAGAAGACATAGCTTACCTGAAGACCCCTTCAGGATACAGTTCAGGTTCAGGTAAGATCATCCCAATGCATCTCGACCTTGTTATCATACATTTTGCAGATCGGTCTTACGATCGAGTGTACTCCAACTATCTGAACGACAACAAATATGACAGCGAAGTGAACAAAAGACTGTCTTCGTCGTTTCGAGAGAGGATGACTGAGGAAGATAACCAGAAGCAAATGGACGAAATGGCTCAAAATATGCTCGCTAACGTGGATAATAAAGGTAGGTACGGAGTTGAGAGCGACGACTATGACGAGTTACTCAAAGAACTCTACGATAAATACCGGAGATCCTACGAAAAACCGAGAATGTACTCCTCCAGAGTTGACAAAAGATACATGTACCCCAGATTGGGACTGGACAGCGCGGGCTTGAGAAAAAGAACTGCCTATGCGAACGATATCTATGATGAGAACAATTACGACGACGTGAACGATGAGGAATACCCAACCAATTTCTTGCGAAAACGGTACTACCAGAGAGACAATAAGATCAACAGACTAATGCAGATGTATTCCAGCCCTTATGATCAGTCCAAAAGATTTCCAGTCACCAAGAGAAGTAGTGGTTTCAAAGAAACTACCCATGAGCACAAGAGATCAACCACGAAGAAACAAACTGACCCCAAGGTCGAACAGGAGTTGAGCAATATTTTCGCCAGCGCTAAGGGAGAGACTACCACAGCCAAACAACCGGTTCCAGCCGAAACTACTACAGATAAAAGTGGAAGCGGAAATGAAACCCAAGCTTCGCAAAAAGACGATAAGGGAGTGAAAAACATCAATAAAGAGCAGTTCACTCCGGTATCCCCCGTTAGTGCTAAGTCATTACAGCTGAAGAAGAAATCCATCGATTGGTCTGACTACTTCGGCTTGGATCGTCGCAAGAAATCCTCAGAGCCCAACGATTTGGACAAGGAATGGTTGATAGAGAGATATCACAAATCGATCCAGCTGTCGAAGAAGAGGAACGCCGAACTGCCACTCTCCTCCTTCCGGAACCACGACGAACCACCAAAAAAGGAGACAGGCCACAAGGATACCGAGGAACGAAGACTAGATGACATGGACTCTAAACTGCAACTGATGGAGAATAAAATCGTCGATGATACATTGAAGTACACGGGGGCTCATCAAGGTGATAACGATCCGAAAGAGGTGCAAGAAATAAAGGACAGAGTGATATCTAGGCTCGCGGCTGCCTACAGCTTGGAAAAAATGAGAAACGCATTGGGCGAGTACAGACGGGCAATAGCCAGAGAAAAAGAAGGACTCAGAAACAGGCGACCAGAGCAGGAAGAATTCTTTTCAGAGGAAAAGCGGACCGCCGTTCCCAGGAAACAAGTCATAGATAAGGATAGGGAGGATGTAATAGAGGCTGACAACAAGATCAAATGTACTGATGGAGACGATGACTGTCACGAACAAAACTACAAAACACCGAATGATATTTTAGAAAGCCATTTCGGCACTGGTAAGCTGTGAATTCAATTTCTTGAGTAGATATTAATGTAGATACTCGGTCATTTCAGAAGAGTGTACGCCAATCGAAAGGGCTTGTAATGAAGTTGCTTCCATTGTTGGGGAATACGGACATGTCTTCGAAAGGGCTTGCAGTATGCACGAAATGTGTCTGTTATGTGTAAGTATTTCACAGGTCCATCATAATTTGGAAACGAAAGATCTCAATTTCATGCAGGTAATTTTGGTTTCAGAGTAACAACAGTTGGTTTTCTCCAACACGTCAATGTAATTCACTATTTTTGGCCAAGGCCTACGACATGTGCAAGGGCAACATGGAATGTCAAAAGGAGGCCCAACGTTCTGTGAGGTATTTGCTAGAGGTAAATCGTTCCCTACATAATGATTCTTCGGCACTGAACGACTGTGAATTGTCTTGTCCAGAAAAAGAAAACGTTTTAGAAGCTAATTCGAGATAAACTTTCTGTCCATTGGGTGTTTTGTTCGAATGTTGTAAAATCTATATGATTATTTACAAGAATTGAAAATTTCGTTTTGGTATTTGCTGGTTTGAATTTTGGTTCAATAAATTGTGTGCACTTTCTCATTCCTCAGTGTGTTCGATAACAGAGTGCACTTGATTAATTTGTTATACTTCAAGGATTTCCTTCTTCGAACTAGTGTAGCTTCTTCAAACTCAAAAGACAATAAAATCCATGCTTTGAAAGACAATCAAAAAGCTCGATAACTTGATCAGGATGCATGTGTCACTAGCATTTTTTTTGTTTATCATTCAATTGAACAATCCCTTAGATGATTTATAGCTTAGCTTAATGCATGAACAGTTCAACTTTCACAAAATACACATTACACAATTACCGGCTTCAAATAATAGATCGTCTATTCTAATTCTCCCTAACCGATAGATAGCTTATTCCTCGTGTAAACGAAACACCACCACCATTATTGTTACATCCTGTATATTTGACGTGATTGCGAAAAACTAACAGAATTTGGTAACGATGTGAAATATAAAAATGTGACAGCTGACAATAATCGAGAAAAGAAGAGAGAAAGAAAAATGTTAAAAAATATGTTGTTTTTTTTTTCTTTAAAAGCGGTACCTGCTCATATTCTGACACATATCTTGTATTTCTTGGGATATTTCTGAGTTTCGATAATTTTTGATTGATTGACATATGTGTTTCATAAATTGTAAAATGCATCAAAAGAAAACATCATATACGAACTCCTGATATTGGATTCAATGTAGAACAATCAAAATCTAAATTTTGGAGTAAATTTAAAATCCATTTTCAAAAATAGTCTGGGATATAAACTTAAAATCGAAGTATGTTCATGTTTTCCATTTTCTTCGATATCATTTTTTTGATTCCTACCTCATGTTTTGTCGTCCATGATTTGAGAATTTTTATTAATTGAAAGTAACATTCAAAGCGAACAATGCTTACAAAAAGAGTTTCAATCAGGGTATGTAACCTAATAACCCGAGTGATTTTTTAAAGCAAAATAATCATTTTTCATGCTTGTGACTTGTGAGCTGCTATCTTACAATGATCAACTGAAACAACGAATCGATGTAAAAAATCATCAAAACAGAAGGAATTTCCAGGATTCTCATATTATACATGGTGTTCTATTAGAAATCAAGAATTGGTCTCTTTTATTCTGGACAGAAATTTTTTCGAAATATAGCATCTGATGTCTATATCAACTCTGTCGACCTGTCCATGTGCAGATAATTTCAAGTCTGAATCTGGATTTCAATTAATTTTGTTAGGAACCAGAAAAATCACCAATAAAATTTTGTCAGCTTTTTATCGCAATATTTCTTATTATTACAAATACCAACATGAAGTTTTTGAATTCGGTATGTAATCACATGGAAAAATTGTACACCCTTATTTTTCAAAAGACACCTGGAACTGAACTTTGTTTAATGCTATTATCACTGTAACCTATTATGTGTAAGTATAGTTGAATGTAGCTTCAAAGAGAAGAATATTTAAATATTGTTGTTATCTAATGAAATATTTAACCTAATCGTTTCTAAACTATATAATAATGAACGTTCATTGGTTGATAAATGTACTTATCAGTTAGATATTTGAGTTATGATATGATAAACTACGAAATTTATTTATTGATTTGGAAAATATGCTGTATTTTTTTAATTTGAAAATATGCAGCTTTGATGACTCTTATATGTATATTTTTGTATTCGTATACTTTGTGCTCTTTTGTATTGTTGATAATTCTAATAAACGTGATAAACATAAATACTTACTTGTAGAAATATTTTTAGCATCCTACCCAAAAAATCAGTCAGATCCAAAATAAAAAAACAAGTAAGCGTATATGATTTAATTGTGTGGTGCATCCTATTTTTTTTTTGTTTACGACGCATATCAAATATTCTCTTCTATAATCGGATTTTCTTTACCACACAAAATACTACATTTCCTCGAAGAACTGTAGAAAACCACTGGGAAACGCACCCTATAGTGTTGTTAACAACAAATTATTACATATACGGAACAATGAAAATGCGACTAATAGGTATAGGTATGAGATTAGATTATAGGAGTGATAAACCATATCTCCATAGGAAACAAACACGATTTTCGAATCAACCCAGAGTGGTGTACGTACTCTTGCAGCTTTGTATGATAAATAATATTACAAGAGACAAAAAAAATTACTAAACAAATTCAAAGAAATCATGATGGATGGTAAGTTCAAAAATACTTTTTAATATATATAATATCTGTCCATCAAAATTCAACTCTAACCAGTCTAGATAGTTACCTTTTATATATATATCGACACCAAAATAGCGTTACCTAATTCGAACAAGAATTATTTTCAGAATAAAAGTTTCATTCAAAACGGAAAATACCTACCTTATTGAAAACAAAGTTGGACTTTGGTTTTTCTTTTTTCTAATTTCTGATCGGAAAAGTAGATACTTAATATGTGTGTTTGCTCATAGTGGTTGAATATCAACCAGAGTAAGTCAGTAGATAATAATAATTTTAACAATAAAGTTTGAGTCTTGTGTGGAAATTAATTTTTGAAAAATATTGGGTAATTTTGCACTTATCATGCGATCAATATTTTGAGGAACATTTTTGTTGTCATCAATATTATCGTGAAAATATCTCTAGTTTTCGAGATAATTGATGCCAAATCAATGCTTCAAATCAACCTAATTTCAAGAAAATAGCTGATTGATATTCGAAAACAGGTGAAAACCATCTGATACACCTTGATTGGATCATTTGTAAATATAAATAAATGTTCGTAGAGGAGTTTTGACTTTATTACTGTAGAGGGTATAGGTACGAGGTACGAGAGCAAAACTTTGGCCAAATATCATATCAATATATAGACGAAACGATTCTGGATTTCTAAAAAGTGATCAAAGCATGATAATTTTATAAAGGAAGATATGATATATATATTACGAGTAAAAGTTACTCACTCAATTCTCTTGTATTACAATAATTTCTACTTCAAATTTTATACGCCAATCCAAATTATATACCTTTACCTATTCATAACCGTGAGGACTCTAGTGGCATCTATACGACAACGAAACAACTTTACAATGTTGGTCGAAGCACAAAACCACACAAAACGCACAGATTACTCGATAAAAGAAACTTTTTTTCTGTTTCCGCCGTTTCCGGTGTCAGCCATTTATGTCAACATACTAACCGTTTGAATTATGATTTCAAAATGTGCATTTAATTCACAATGTAATTTAAATATATCTGCTAATGATGAAATCACATACATACTAGCTGCTGAACATATCTTAAAAATGAGCATAATAGGTCACTTTTCCAGTGTTTACTAATGTGGATTTGGTAGAACCTGTTACTGAACAGCCACAACCGATAACCAGAGGTGAGACTTTCATTCAATTTCGAAAGATTGTAGTCATACATGCTCATGTCTCTCGTTGATATTTCAGACTTCACTGAAACAAGAAGGCCCATACCAGTTGCAATAATCGATCAAAACATTACCAGAACTTTTTCCCCCTTGTCAGGTCTGAGTTTTTTAGATGATGTTAATCAACTGATCATCCAACAAAGTATAGAATTATCTGACTGTAAGTACGAATGTTTCTTATGGCATGCTTAACTGCTTTAATTTGTAAGCTTCCATGAGTTGAGAACCACCAATTTACTAATCAATATGAGTAGCAATATTTTTCTTCCAAATAAATGGCTCTGCCTTGGGTTTTGTCTAAAAACTTATCAGGTACCTAGATGAATGTTTTTTGACAAAAGCAGTACCTACCTTCACTTCTGCTGCAAGAATTGCTAGTACAATTTGTGTCATTATCATTTGGAGTTTGATTGTTCAGCAATCAAACTATTGATTAATCTGCTCCTCTATAACTTTTGGTGGTGAAATAATAATGCCTTTGTTTGCCATAAGTGGTGTGTCTTATGCATTTGTTGTCTAGTTTTTGTACACTCAGAAGTAAGTATGTTGCTTTTGTGTTGTCATGTGTTATAAGTTGCTGAAAGTTGTGCTATAAGAGTATATTTTCAGTAATGGCTAATGTGTCTTCAGAAAACAGATATACAGTAAAAATTCCAAGAGGAGATACAATATACTATGCCACAGAGAGCTCCGGCAGTTTTCAAAGATCATGTTTTGGATCTGGAAGGGGCTTCAGTATAAGGTTATTTGATAAATCACAACAAGAAGCTCTAATCTTTAGAAGGAGATTGGCTTGTGGAAGTTGTACATTTTGGTGTTATCTGCAGAGGATGCAAATCTGGACAGCACCTGGAGAACTAGTGGGAGCTGTTCTCCAAAAAACATCTTTTAGTATGAAAGCACTTTTCAATGTCTATAATAAAAATGATGAACTAATCTACAGGATAGAAGGCCCCAGTTCTTTTGGTTGTTTGATTGGCAAACCAGAAAACTTTCAGGTACTATTATCATTTTTTCACCTGTATTAATATAGGTATTCAGTTTATCCAAATCATAATAAGTAAAACTAGAATATGATTTCAAATGAAAATATGAAAACAATACAACAATGGTTGAAAGCAGCAAATTCAAGGTGAATTTCTTTCTGTAGGGTCAATGAAAATTTAATGCCATAATGAACCCTAAAATTGAATTGAAAATTATGTACCTATTTGGGTTTCAATGTTTCGAACTTCTTCAAGGTCAAAAGGAGATAACAGTATTTTTCAATGTACTTCCCAATTCTGATTTCAGTGGGTTGTTCCATTCATTCCAAGATTCTCCAATGTGTGTCAGATTAAAGATGAATGGTAGCTTCAGAATTTATGTATGTCCTTTCAGATTTACAATTTTGATGGCTCCTCTCAAATTGGAAGTATTATATATCAATGGGATCAACTACATGTCTCCTACAACATATTACTTCAAATGCCAAGCAATATAAGAAATAATGTGAACAAAGCATTGCTATTAGGAGCAGCATTTCTCCTGGTGAGCCTCATTCTCATTAGTTTCACCAGTTAACTGACTTCTACTTGTTTTTCAGGAATATATGTATTTTGAAAGCCAAAAAAAAAATTCGAGGTGTCAGTGTACATGCTGATTGAGCAAATTGAAGAAATGAAACTATATTTCGTGGTTTATTCATGTATTGTAATTGCTTGTAGGATCATGGCTACAAATAAACTTTTAAAACTATCAAAATATCAATTCAAAATAATTCAACGTAAACAACAAAAATGTACAGTCCATATATAAAATATTCATACCATCATACCTACTTAACTAAATTAAATATACAATGATCCCGGTTCGAATAAAAACAGAATATATATTTTCCCACAGATGCTGATCAAAATTATTTCTCCTTATTTACATTAGAAGATGTACATGTGCATACAAAATGACCAAACATAAGATTTTCATCACTCTGCCGAATGAAATTTATTGATTTATAATTCATAATAGTTATGAATTACTAGCCATATTCCATTTATCAGAGTGGCAAATGAAATTCAATTCTTGAGAAAATAGCATTGTTGATTGGCACAATGGCTCATCTGTTCAATTCAACCAAAACATTTGATTGATTGATTGAGTTGATGGATGACAAACTATTTGGTCATTTTTTATACATTTTCTTCACCTTCACCGGGTATCATGTTGTTTAAAGCCGTTTTAATGTAGTTGAATTCATAAAAAAGTAGGTGACTACTAGGAGTTACTTTATATAAGAGAGTTACTGTACAAAATGGAACTATTTTATAATCAAAAAAATATTAAGAGTGTTTGGACACATAAGTCATAAATGCAATATTGGTGAGTGTTTGAGTTTGCGATTTTTGGAATGCGATATGATTTCCATTATAGAAAATTACTTCTTTTACTTTGATCAGAAAAAACATGATTCAAACATTATTTTGTATAAATAATAATTTAATATTATAAATTAACGTTACATCAAGGTAATATAATACAACTATCATATAATTTATAACAAACTGGACAGAATGATTCAAATTGGACAGGAAAAGGTCTAGTATTTTATTCTGTTGACTGGAAGTAGCAATTGAAGAGTTTGAAATGATAAATCATTTGGTTTTCCATGGCCATTGTGATTTGATCATTTACTACTTCAATTTCAGTCAGTGGACGACTAAACCTCAAAATCGCTGAGCAAATAAACCACAGAGACTAGATCATATTGCGTTTTTCTAAAGGTATAGATTTTTGATGGAATGTTCCAGTGATAAAATGCGAAAAACTGAATTGATGCAGCTTATTTTTCACATTATCTCAGCTGCAAGTATATTTTGGAATGCCAGTTCTCCTTAGTCAACTGTCGGATAGTATTCATCTAGTTATTACCTCGGTGGTAAACGCGGCAAAAAATAAAATATAAAATTATAAATATCACAGTTACTAGCACATAACTGAGTTGTTGAGAAGACTGCACAAATATCCCCTACAACCCGAATTAGCTTCTTTCGATATTTTAGAACTGATTCATCATTCGCTTGAACTTTTTTTTTGATATAAACAACTAATAATGTTCATCATCTTGAAATTATTGAATAACTCCATGTAAAGTGGTAGTTCTTCATTCAAATCTTTGACAGTTAAAATTCAATATTAGTAAAATCAATATGCAATTTGTAAACTTGTCCACAAAAAAATCGCAGCATGCAGAGAACTTTCATTTCATATTTTTATCGAACCATAATTGCAGCTAAGTTCATAGGCTGTATCAGTAAGTTCTCAATCTTAACTCAAAATGGGCTGGAAATGAGTTACTACTCTTGTTACTATTTTGTTATCCTCAACGCTACTTTTTTTCTATAGACACACAGAATTAGATAAATACACTTTTTATAAGCTACATTATCTTCTATTACAGTTATATAATTTCTATTAATTCTGCACGCAAAAAATATGTTTTTAATTCACATAGAACCAAATTGCTCTGTGTACACTAATTATATCACAGAAAAAAATGCTTAAAGTAAAATAGATATTTCGATAGGGCAAAATGGACAACATATTGGTCTGCAAATTGCTTCCAATTCCATTATTATTCAAGACTAACCATCAGAGCCAAACAAATTGCTGTCTATTATATTTGAACATGAATACTTCTATTTCTTTTGATAAATGTATTCTTCATAAGTAACCATCAAAACAAAATAAATTGTCATTCAATATTTGAACATGAATTGCCAAGTTTCCCCATAGATTTGTAGGAGTAATCATGTTTCGGGTCTGATCAGCATTACTGATTGTTCTTCTCATCATATTGACCATTCTTGAGACTTTGGAATCGATAAACAATGACAACTTCTGGAATCTGTACCAACATTTTGGAGATAGATATCTAACTGAACTCAAGTGCTTGCACATGTGTAACAGAGCTGACAGATGTATCGCAAAATAACGCGTTCTACATGATAATCATGATTCTATAAGGTTACAATGAGAGAACGGGTAAAAAATTATATGCTCTCGTCAAAAAAATAATCTTAGTCTCATTGTAACTTATTTGATGACATGAAGGCATTGAGGTGTGGAAGATTGCAAGAAAATATTTAGACAGAAACAAGCGGAGTGCTCGCTTTTTCAAAAGTGCAACGAACTGAGAACACGTGATATCTATGTTTATACGATAATGGCAAGGATGAATAATTATGCCATGTATAGATGGACGGCACATACATTTGTGACGCAAACATGGCTAATGGCAATAGATAGGGTGGACTAATGAGGGTGGATGGTCGATGTTCTTTTTTGGTTCTATTTGGCCTTAGAGCTTGTTCGGTTGCCTACTGTGTTCAAACCATTTCCACGTGATCGGGATCTTGACAATGAATCTACAAAAAGGTTTCGAAACTTAATATGAAACTGAGGAGTTATCGATTCAGAGTAAAGGAGTTCGTTACATTTGAGGCATTCCGAAAGTCGGCAATGATCATCACGTACCTTTGTTGAGGGAACAATTGTTGCTGTTGGCAAGAGTTTCGGCCTTATCTAGACGCATAGCACGTCCTCTTCTGTCTAAAGTTACTTTATCCGCTCTCACGAACATTCCGTGTTTTGGCTTGCAAGAGAAGTAACGAATGCCCTTCACGCTACCATCATTTTTACCTAAGGATAAGAAAAATGACAGTATTTTGATGTTAGTCTCCACAGGTTAACTGACCTTTAGGTGCATCTAATTCTACTCCAATCCAAGTACCAGTAGCGAATTCAGTTCCTCCTATATAAGCAACTATCCCAGATGAATAGTAGGGTTTTATTAGGATGCTCTCGCCTAAAACCACCCAATCCGGAATGGGGACATCATGAAGTTTCGAGAGGTCGGGACGGGATCCAAAATTACTCTCATGATCATCTGAACAACATAGAGAAAGTCAAACATCGAAACCAACTTGGAGCATCTTCATTCAGTTACCTTCTAACCTGTCCGTGGAACTATCCATACTGTCGTCTTCTGTAGACAAGTTGTTCTTGCTGCTCAAGTTGTGGGCAGATTTGCTGCCGGACATGCGACATCGGGCCTGTGGAAAGGACGCCCTATGGGACTGCTGTGACCGCGTCTGCTTTTTCCTGCGCACCACCCGTCCCGGCGATAAATTAGTTTTGATGATCGAAGTTGGTTTGGTTGTGTCCTTGCCGGGCTGATTCTGGTTAGAGTCGCTGTCGCCGTTCACCACATCGTCGGAGCTCTCCTCGTTATTTGTCGAACCGTCAGCCTGATCTTCATGGTTGGAAAGCCTCTGAAAAGTGCAGATGCAATAAGCATTTATCTAGTAACTACGAATATTGATGATAAGGACGGCCTATCTGAAGCCGAAACGAAAGAATGTCGATGGCAAGGATGAAGTTCTGCGCATGCTCCAAAATAAGTCTTGTGTTGTTTGTTTCTCTCTTAAGTCCTCGTTGCTAATCAAATTGAAAATGGTCGTGTGTTAGGTATCACTTTTGCGCTATTTTTTAAACAAGCACCTGTGTTTTCGTAGATGTGAATTTCTTCCTTTCCTGTTGATGTTCCTGATTGGTTCTTAGATTGCGTATTGAGTGTTTCGTTAGTTCATAGTTGTTTAGATAGAACGAATCGTAATTCAAGTTCAAGAATGTCGTACATTTTCGTTTCGGTGTCCAGGTCATATCCAAGTTATCTTCGACTAGACCAGAATTCAAGACACGACGGAAGTGCCATCAATGTCTAAAGAAATATCGGAAAGTTCAAAATAATTTACATGCCTACCATTGTTTTAATCATGTATGCTTCATTCTTTCGAATCTGAAAGGGTTGGTCCTGCATTAAAAGATAATATCTGATCACTATCTGTCAAATCTAAGTATAATTTATGTATTATTCTACAATCAATATACACTTACTCGGATATGTTCCAAATGACAATATTTATATAATATAAAATAGATCAGTTGTATGAGATTGACACATCAGACATTGTATGATTTGAATTTCGCGCTCGATTTCACGCATGCGATGATTTCGCGCATGCGTTGATTTCGCGCATGCGTTGATTTCGCGCATGCGCCTCCAAACAATTTTGCTAGTTAGATAAGGACAGATACATTTAATTTGGCTCCATTTTGCTAACATTGTCTCTTGTGGCGTATGTTCAATATTTTAGTCAATAGATATATGGCGGTGCGTTTACTCACGTCGACGTCCTTATCGAGATCAGCCTTCTGCGAGACTGGCTGCAAGTCGGTTTTGCTCTCGAGGTCGGGCGTTTCGTCGATGCTCATGCTCTTGAGCGATATCGAGTCGTCACTTGATAGGTTTGTGGTTGAAACCGCCTGTGAACCATACCCGCTCGAGCTGGACGAGGGGGTGTTGGGTTTGGGGGCGAATTCTGTCAGAGAATCGAGGGTGCGGGACATTGGTAGGCTCTTCTTAGCGTGGCCCTTCTTTCTCTGTACATACTGAAATATAACGATAATTCTTATCTACAAAAAGTTATCAAAGTAGCCTTTGACGCTTTCGAATCTCAACACAAAGTTGACATTTCCCGAGGAATGTCATCAAGTGACAACATTGCCGCTCGTGCGCGGAAATAATGCATATTTGCGCTCGCATCCATCATTGTTGAAAACGAACTCATCAATCTGTTGCATGATAGAAAATAATATGACAGTAACAAGTGCGAGCATTGTAAATTTTAACCTCCTACCAGAGATATCGAGAAACATTGTAAATTATGATATGTTAGACATGGTGCCATGAAATGCTTCAATGCTAAATATATCAAAGTAAGTATCCTGGTAGTATTTCTCAAACACCTGCCCGTTGAATTCAAATCATATCCTAACGTATTATATCTGTGGAATAGGCATAAGTTTTCAAGTAGCCTCAATAGCCAACGGGTTCAAAGAGGGACTTTTCAAGCCGCCAGCCCGGGTTCGATCCACATGAGTCATTTTCCCTTCTTCTCTGTTAGATGTAAATGTTATTGGAATGAGTTTCAATATAATAGTGAATAATTAATGAAATCAATGATTCAGGTGAAGAATATCAGTGTCTTGCCGCTCTCGAAAGATTTTTGAACGGCAATCTATCACTTAAATTATACACAAATAGCTATAGCGTCCTGAAATATTGATTATCCCATTTGGAAGTACGCAGTGATTGAGGAACTTACGTGTACTTCAGTTTGTCCATTGGTACCTTCTTCATTTTGTTCTTCAATAGGATCGTCCATTAGTATATCAAATGAATGTTTTCGAGGCATAGTTTTTGTCGGTTCTTCATGGAGAGTGGTCATTCTCAAACTCATCTTTGCATTAGCTGGTGATGCCATACCAGAAAACACTGTAATAATTTTGAATCAATATGGGTCTATGTCTGAGTCGGGATGCAAATGAAATAAAATTCAATCACTACTGTCTCGTGTCACCTGCGAGATTCAAAATAACAGGATATGAAAAACTTGAGGCTATCCAAAATTGTCTCATTTTTTGTGCTGAATGGTTTTTCTGATTCCATTTGAGTTCCATCAAGCAGAATTGCATGCTAGATACTGGCGACAAAGAAAATAATGAAGAAACAAAAAATGAACAAATATGTTTTCATAAATGTATCAAATAACTACACCAATTTTCTAGCGAATAACATACGTTTTGTACTTGTAGGCTGTTGCAACCTCAATGAATTCAAATTCAATGTGAGGTTTAAGAACGTGGGGCGGGCTGAAATATCAAAAAACTATTTAGCAAATCTGTCTCTGTTGAGTTTTTGACGTGCTTTTTGTACATTACGAAGTTTTCATATAGGGTGACACAAGAATCGTCTTAAAGCCAAAGAGACATGGTTCAGAAGGGAATTTATTTCTGAGGATCACATCTTCTATGCAGTATGAATTCTCAAACAGGTCGTGGTTAATCCAAGTTTTGATGCATTAATCATAAAATTTCATTGAATGCGATCCAAATATGTCGAAAATTTCTCAATAACGCGAACATTTATCTCAAATCTCAATGTATTTCGTACGAATAATAAACTGTATCATTTTGGAATACGATTTCTCATTAATTTTTTACTGAATTTGCAAAAATTGTATGCATGAAAACTCAGCCTAACTATTGCAATTTGATGAAGCTTCTCCGGAACATATATTCTTGTAAATTAATAATCAGACAAGGTTTCGTTGGCAAACTAAAATTCAGTACAGGGTAACATTGACTTGAGTATTGACATTATCCATATTTCACTACGCCATATTCACCAGAAAATCATGCACAATCTTGTTAAAGCATGTGTGTAATTAGACGGGATAAGTTTACATTATGACTTGTATGTACACTATTTGAAATGAATTGAGTTCAAACAAATTTTTCACATTGAAATTTATGTTAGTTACCAACGAAAACCCTAAATATCTTGTTCCATATTTTCCATATCCACACTACACATGCACTGCATTCGAGTTTTTTTGTTTTCATTTTTTTTTGGATTATGTTCGCTCAAGTCTCTGTGACTTCATCACAATCAACACGTAACTAATGAAGTATAGTTTGTCTCAGTTGAATATTTTTACAGTATTATCGTATCACAAAGCGTAGTTTTATTCAACCGACTTACTTCCAAGGTGAAGCTAAAAACTAAAATGCAAATTATATTCAAATCATGCTTCATATTCATGTCTACTACTACTACTTTTTCAACAGAGATTTCAGATGCAGTCGTTTCAATTTTGTCAAGCAAATATTTCGTTTCCAACTGTCACATAGTTATCCACCTAATGTACAGCAATCCCAATATGCAAGCCTCCATTTTACCTGATAGAATGGAGCCTTTTGGACGCACGAAGGAAATTTAAAAATTAGTTCAGTCCTTTCTTTTTCATGTATATATGTACAGCAATAAACCTATCGAGATCAAAATGGTGTATCTACTTTAATAACCGGATTCCACCTACACACTTTATCCCAATCATCATACTGATAACCTCTACCTTACTCTGCTAAAACTATGCATCCTAATAGATTCTCATGAAATCCTATGCTTAGAAATTGTAATTATTCATCTAGGTATAGGTATAACCTAGAGCTGGTATAACGATTTCGAACGACTTACCTAATCCTCCGAACTTCGGTGGAGTCACTTCGGTTTCTTTACCGAAAGAAGAACGACCTCTCAAAGGTGTCACCCCCAACTCACTGTTCAACTCGGAAACGCTTTCTGATCTCGCCATGTGTAGAGATTCCGTACTGAGATCCAATCTCATCAGCTAAAATGATGTTCTTGTCAATACAAAGCTAGATGTATGTTCAATTTCAAAATCGAATATATATGGTATACATGAGATGCGTACAAGGAATAGGGTGAGAAATTTGACAACAGAACCACTGGAATCACAGCATGTCCATTGGATATTAATTTTCTTCATAATGTCTCCTGGGATGTGGTTTTTAGCTGATTAATAATCATAACAGCTATATAAAAATTTTAATACTAGATGTTCAAACTTGACTTTCAATTTGTTGTCGCATCTCAGGTATACCACATAACATCATCATGGATCTTGCATGATCATTTTAAATAAGATTTCAATATTCGAAAAAACAAGAGCCAGAGCAAATGTTCGGATTCCGAGCCACAAATTCTTGTTCTAGCAGTGTTGTAGGTGGGATGCTCTAGGATAAAAAGCGACAATCAGATAAAGACCTACCCCAGTCTTGGTTTCCAAAGTCTGTGCAGCAGAAATAAATGAGTTGTCATTACTAGTGAATACTAAAAGGTGAAAGCTATGTGAGGTGGTACAAGTGCCTTATTAGCAAGTAGTGAGCTGCATATCAAATACTTTCGGACGTCTTACCTGCGAGAAATTCGGTACACTGACTGTTTTCCTCATCAATGGTTGTCCCCTGGCTTGTAAGAGTTCTTTGACAGCAACACTCTGTCTCAGTCTATCCAGAGTAAGGATACTCTCCACTGCACTCACACCTCTCGTGTATTTCTCTGAAAAACGTTTGATCAACAATTTATGTATCATGCTTGTGTTATAGTGAGCTCACCTATGTATGTTTCTCCATCACACAATGATGAATTCTCTCCAGATGCTGCTAATTGTGCTAGACTTTCCCTACCTTCTAACTCTTCGCTGGCTTTCGGTACATTAGATACTACAAGGTATGTGACTCCACAAGATGTTACTAGATCTGCACGAACTATCTTCGATTTTATTTGATTCTTTATTCTGTCCGTTATACTCTGGCGTTTATAAACGTTTATTGCCAATCGCTTTCTAAGAACAAGATCCATCGGTGCTGGATGCGATAATCGAACAGTCACTCGAAGAATCATATACACTCTTTCATTTGCTGAAAATTTCGCGTTTTTAAAACTTTCAAACTGTGAATTCCAATAGTTACCTTCTGTTATTTTATTGAGATGTGGGCTATCATGTATTGAAGAGTCCCAAACGGATATAGCACACACATCTTTTTCCAAGTGATTGAGAATATGTAGCTGATAGAACTGCCTTCCATCCTCCTTAGGAAGGATAGAGTTGACTCCTGCAATGGTGACTTCTTCACCCGAAGGATGTGTAGATAAATCATCGGCTGAAAAAATGTTTCAATTGAGTACAAATGCTGAGATTGTAGAAGATTGTGGTTTCTTTTCGATTCCGATTGAACCACATCTTCATCTCTAGTATTGATTTTGATTATTTGATTTAAAATATTCAATAAGCTGATTGTGGAGATCCAATTCAGTAAAGTTGTTGTTTACCATTCAAGTCTAAAAATAATACTGGTACATGCGGTTCCATTCCAGGAGGTGGGCTCCACATAGCTGGAGCGCCAGGTATTCCAGTTCCAGGTTGAGGAATGTAAACAGCGTTACTTTCCTCAGTCAAGTTAACCAGCTGTTCCATCAAACTCTTCTCTCTCTCGATGTCCTGCTCAGATTTGTCGTCTTTCTCGGAAATATTCTGTAATTGTGAGTTGAGATATTGTCTCCGCTTCTGTAAGGCGTCACTCCATTTTTCCCTAAGTACAGTCAAGTCCTCTTCCTGATAGGAATCCAATGCTTTTTGGAGTCTGCTCCGAACCATTACTCCTCCCACTTCGATCTTGATGATTTGTTGGCAAATGATAGGCAAAGTTCCTGAGTTTTGTACAGGCTTCACCCTTACTTGTATTCTTCGTTGTTGACCCTGACGAAGTTGGTAAATACCGCCTGTCAACATGTCTGGTCTCATTCCAACTTCCACAGCCGTATATTCGCCCTGGTCGTTGAGTTCCTGGATTTCAGCCCACAGCTCTATTTTTCTGGTCAGCTCTGACCAACGGTCTAGTAGAGACCTTGCGGTGGCAAGCTGTTGTTCAACTACTTCCCAGCCTGGTTTGTACTTGGAGAATCCAGCACTTCTGTTACCCCACACTTCTATAGAAAGAGCCCCCTCTGCACAATGTTCCACGAACTCCTCTGAAAGATTTACTGTAAAATCATCGGTGTGCTCGAAGTTCACTGTCGTTGGTTGCTTGCTGGATAGGGAATCTGTGACGGCGGGCACTACTATAGATTCCGGGTGTCCCCAGAAATTGTACTGACAGAATACGAAGTTGGCTAAGGATAGCGGCAGCCCTGACGCTTGCTTTATATGCACACGAATGGTGACTTGAGAACTTCCTGGTTCGTCTTCGTCCTGACTACATTCAGATGAATTATCGGAGGCTGCTTCGCATATTCTGTCTTGAGGTAGATTACCAGCAACTCTGCTCAGTTCAACCTGCAACAAAACGACGATGCGCGATTTAGCGAATAGTCGACATTGGTCAAGTTCTGACCAATTAGATCAGTTGTTTACCTGCAGTCTCCCAGCTACTTCTCCTTGCTGACTTATGATAGGTGTGTGATAGTCCAAGCTGACATCGTGAAACAAGCACTCAAGAAAAATATTGGCTACTCCTATGAGGTTGTGATTTTCCTGGGATTCGAAGAAAGGATCAGGACCACTAATGTCAGTAATCTGCTCTTGGTCTACTCTGCGCTTTTGATCCTCATACAATTCCCTCATATCTATAATTTTATTGTCCAACTTCTCCATTGTCCAAACTTGACTAGAATTCAATCTCTTCACCAAAATAGCGGGTTCGCTTACAAAAGCACCTTTCTGAAATTCAAAGAAGCTCATACTGAACAGCAACATTTTTTGACCAATTTATAATTCTTACCTTTCTATTAGGACTCAAGTTAGCTGGCGGTATCTGCAAGGTTACACTGAACTTGGTCTGCTTCCCCATCTCTTCCGCAAGAAAACTCGCTTCTTTCACCAGAGAATTAGCTCGTAGAATATCCTCTTTCAATTGTACTATACTTCTCCTGAACATCTCATCACTCTCGTGAGCCCATCTTTCCACCTTCATCTGTGTAGTAGGGGTACAGGGTGCCGTTTTGCTCAACCCAACTCTCAGAGGATCGTATGGATAGGAAGCATTGGGAGTGGAAGGTGAAACCATTGTCCGGAGCAGCTTTTCGTATTCCATTCGTTGTTTTTCCAAAGCAACTGGAGATATGGAGGTGTCATTAAAAAATAGTGCTTGCTCAGAGAATTGCTTTGGTATCGTACTTACCCTGTTTGTCCTCCTCATGTTGCTTTTCTAGGCGAGCTATAGCTGCCTGAATGGGGTCATTGCTCATTTCGTTCGTCATCAACTCATCCCTCGCAAAGTTGTAATCAATATTTTGTGCTGGAGTTTGAGGTTCAGATGTTGCTGCTGCGAATATAATTGAAAAAAACAGATTTATTCAGAATGATGAATAATTTAATTCATTTCGAGGTCAACTTTCCCACAGGAAGGTTGTCATAATATATTCTCATTTTAGACTCATATATCCAGAAATCATATTAAAAAAAGGTACTTACATATGGATCTTGGGCAGTTAACTCTGAAATAATGATGGTTACCCCATACAATTCTATCACCATGTCTCAATGGAGTTTTCTCATAGATCTGAGAGCCATTGACGCAAGATCTAGCATTGGCAACTGGTTCCAGAAACAATTCATTATCTTGTATTTTAATAATACAGTGTTCAGGTTGAATGCCAAGGCCTGACAATTGAATATCAGGCTCTTTGCCAGATCTATTATTACTGGCCCCTACTACTGTCTCTGCTTTCAGGTAATAAACTAATAATTCGTTCAAGTAGGGATCGGCGTTCAAATTCACTAGGTAGTACTTATTCTTCTCTACTTTAATGCCAGAATCTTGGATGCTTATGCCCATTTTTTCCAAAGCTTGCTGTCTCTCGTTTTGTATTCGTTCCGTTTTCATCAGTTTCTCCTCCCATGTCTGAGACACTTCTTTGTAAAGTTTCTCACTCTCACTAAGCTTCAAATGAATATCAACTGTTTGAGTATCCCCCACAGGTGAACCCTGAAATAACCAACAACCAACTTGAGTACCAAGTAAATCAGTGATAAAGATGTGACGTGTTACCGTAGCGTGTTTTAACATCTCTTTCAAGGCTTCCACTTCCTGCCTCAATTCTCTGATGATCCTCGCATTTGGATCCTCATTGACCACCGCGTGATTGACGATTCTCTTTGCTCTATCAGCATACCTCAAAGTCGAAAGGGTTTCTTCGAAGTTGTCCGCTGCAGGTGATATAGTTGCAACCATTACTGTTTTACTGTTGCCCCCCAAATTATCCTTCAATAGCCAAGTCAATACAGAATCTCTGTATGGCACGAATTTGTCTTTGTTCTTGCTGCCAGTGGATTGGTCAGCTAATTTCGAAATGACTAGACCTAGCGTTGTCAAAGACCTGAAAAGTGATTGTGTGTATGTTTGATCATCAAACATTTCTTTTTCATTCAAACTCACTTATTGATATTGGATCCTTCTTTGAGCCTGTCCCCCACCGCCCCAGTTTTCACAGCCCTCTCTGACCCAGCCAGATCAACGAGCGACATTCTGCTAACCTTTTCACCTGAGACTCCATTTCTGGAGTCGGTTAAGGTTTGAGTCAATATTACGGTAAATACGGCATGGGATCTGGACGATTCGCTATTCATATTTGTCGCCGCAACTGTTCTCGACTTATTTCCCTCGGCCATCAAATTGTCAATATCCTGAAGTAAATTAGGTAGGATGATTATAATTTTTGACATAAAAGTGCTATTAGGGATGAAAATCGGTGCTACCGGTTTGTTCCTACCTGAAAAGCTGTTACCGCCAATTGAGACAGCCCATCCACATATGGTCCAAGGACATTGTGCTCTCTCACTTTTAATGATTGTTTGTTAGTTTGTGGATCCAACAAATCATGCACCTTGAGACAAAAACAGTGTATTGAACATTATTACACAAGGAAAAATAATCGGACGGAAAATTATCAATCCCGAGATTACGAACGACACAATTCCAGCATCTGGAAATACATTTTGAAGGGAAACACCCGTTTCGTTCATCAGGAACTAACCTTTTCATTGTAGATTTCCATATAACTGACTTCAACTTTGTATGACAGTTCTGAACTTTGCTGTTTAGCTATTAGGCCAAATAATGAATCGCATAACCTTGGAATGATGCCCTTGTTGTCCTGTGAACCCATCATTGTATACGATTTCCCGGAACCTGAAAGCAGGTTTGAAAAACACTATTTAATTATTTGGGTAGGATAGATGATGTTTTAAAATTCAAACGGTCTGAATGAGACTCTGATATTATGCTTTGTTATAGAGATACAGAATATCATACCCCACGAGTTTTATTCGCATATCAGATTTGAATAGGTAACGTTAACCAGTTTAGTGAGTTATTGGCCAAAAAACTATGTTTGAAAAGTGTTTTCAACCGCCAACTTAGTTGCAAAGCAACCCTCGAAGTCTCATCGAGACTTGTATGAGTAAGGAAGACGAGGACCTTAGATTTTTTAAGTGTCATCTGAAGCACAACTCGGCAAGTTATCGTTGAGAGTATTGTATTAAGGCTGGGAAAGGCCAGACACTTTGTCCAAATCCGGGACAGGGGGGGTTTGGAGGAAACAGCAGTGGGCGGTTACCAAATCGTCATAAATCAACGGTTATCCTTGTTCAACGAACGATCTTCTCATCTAGTACGGGTGATATCGCGACTGACGTTTTTATTCGCATTGCTCGATAATCTAATATGCGAGTAATACTGGGATGCTGTCTCTCAGTTTTCGAGAAAACAAAACTGGCGTAGATTCAAATCAGACTTGCTGCGGATCTTCAACTTGATGATTGTGTATACCAAATCACTTTTTACGACATTTTCTCTAGGCCAAGAACTTTTTTATTCTGAAAAAACACAAAAAGTACGATTTTTCTGTAGAACACGTTTTTTATCGTTCCTACCGTTATATTTCTGGAAATAATTGAGCGATCGGACTGATTTTTTTTTCAAATTGAAGTATACATGATAGCGCTTCTTGCCATATACAATATTGGTGAAAAATTCATGTTCATCAATTTCTAGAACTGTAGCAAATTTCAACTTGTTATTTTCGGAATGACAATTTTCAGTAATCGAGAAAAAATTTTATTTATGAAAATTTTTGTATACATGCTGCGAACAAAATTGAGCCAATAGATGAAATAAGTTTCCAGAATGAAAATTTTTCATGTAGCAGATATCTACATGTACTTATTTAATGAGACAATACTACATTATCGCGCGCTCGGCGCTCGGCTCTCTCCTCACACAGTCAGCCAACTGGTATTTGTGTTCATAATGTGTAGTCGAGCTTTCATCAGTATATCAAATGAGAGGAAAATATACATTATTGGTATGAATAAAGTATCTACCTATTTAATGAGTTGGTATTAAATAACTTCATTCATTTTTTTATGTTGACAAAATAATAGTTAAACACATTGCTGCCTCATGATGGCATATTATGCCTTCTTCCAGTCCAATTCTGGCATCGTATAGGTTAGATAATTCTCCTTCGGTTAGGTATGCCATCATGTGAAATCTGTATAACTTCATAAAACATTGTGTATACTAAACGTTTGTGGTATACTTATCCGATTTATCATGAAAGTTTCATGGTATAATATAATGGAAATTGCATTGTAATTAAAAAATCAGACAAATGTTAATTGAAAAGAAAAAAACACGTAAGTTGCGATATAAAATTTTAAAGAATCAAGCATTGTCTTATATCACTCACTGAATATCGAATTTTTTCGTAAAACTGACAGATGCCACTCGGTAAACATTCAGAGGACAACTACTATGCTTCCGTGGAACAAACAAATCTCTCCGAAATATTCGACGAAAGTAGAAAAATGGCGTCTATACCTATTTGGAACTATGTCTAGTTGGGCAGTATCCCCTACCATCATTTTTTCAAAAAGTTCAAAAGGAGGTACCCATTAAAAATGAACTTATGAATTTCGTGATTTTATTTTCAATTTCTGAAAATTGAGATTCTGAAAATATTTTCCTGACTTCTTTAGGTTGGATTTCAAAAATGACATTGTTTAGATTTCGGGAATTCAATAATATTCCATTTCTGGTATTACCGAAGTTTACACGAAACGGAAATTATTATGGTTGAAACGAGCAATTTGGAAAATCCATGTTAACGAGTTTTCAAAAAATACACGTTCAATGTATTACTGACACCCCTTCAATTGTTTATATTTTCAAACCATTTGTCGTCATTTAAATGCTACAAAGGATATTCAACAATTTATTTTTAATAAGCATTTTGCATGTTTGAAAAAAACCTGTGACTCCACACAGTCCCAAACAATGAGTGAGAGTAGATGCGATACATTCGCCTGCATGTGTGCGGAACGAGGATCGAACACTTTATCTGATAATCGACGGTATATTCACCAGTAGGTAGGTACCTATGATGAATATTTGTATTCTATAAACATTATGAAAAACCAGGGTTGCGACGTTTTGAATCGAATAATGAAAATATAAGTAATTGATTTGTGCATTATTTCCATATTTGAAAAATTATGAAAAATCAATATGAATAGTAAAAATCAATCTTTAAATCGAAAAAATCTTATTTTGTTGATTTGAAAAAAATCATGATGCTTCGCAACTCTTACAAAATTTGGATAATTCTGTATCTATTTATATGAACAGCTTTTCAAGAGTCATATAAATTACGAGGTATAACATTAAAATAGCCATACGGAGTGATTGGGAGATTGAGAGCTACTTTCAATAACGTTGATAAGTTATATTCTCGGTTATTATCAAAGACATTCAAATACAGGTTATTATGAATATTATTTATTTACGAATAATAATGAATAATGACTATATTTTCCTAAGGCCTTCATTCTTCTACTTTTTATTTCTTTGATTTTTGAGGACTGCTTTCACTACATATTTTGTATTTTGGATATTCATCTCCCGTTGGTCCAAATATATGTACCATTTTCAGAATCATATACATTCCACATGAGAATACAATATCATTTTCTTCTCCATTTGGGTTTTTAGATCTCATTACACCTTTGAATTTCAAAATTTCAAGCTTTTCCTATGCAAATCCGCAAATTCATCATTAGTTGCACCAATAATTTCATAATACTTATTATGGTTCCAATCTATGATATTGTGTTGACTGACTCGTTTTTTCATCTTCATATTTTGGAGTATCACCAGAGGGCGCAAATATCATCGGACAATTCGCGCTCTGGACTTCTTGTGAAAACACCAGTCCATATTTCGATGTGATTTTTTTTCTGTAGGAAGATAGGGATTCAAACTAGGTCCGATACTATTTGAAAAGTGTTTTTTTTATTATTCGCCAAATTCGATATGTTCAGGAATATTTGTATACCTTTTGTATTTCATATTTTTGAAAATAAAATAGTATTTCCATTAGCTGGATCACCTATCTACTTGATGAAGTCAATAAGTCATGAAAATATTGATTACTTTACTTTATGACAAGTCTATAGAGAAAGAGTGCTATTCGTTATTGCTCACTTCTTCAGCACCCTCTACTTCAAAATTTAGACCTTTAGGATATTACATACAGTATGGTGGAAATGTATGGAATAAATTCATTATCTCTAACGTTTATGAATTTTAAGGAAAATCCCGAGACAGGTCGATTTTTATTTTCAAATTGACATCTCTTGATATACATACGGAGTATGTGACGTCATCCGCGTAGTTGTGGTGACGTCATCGATTATTTTTTTAAATTAGAACATACCCCGTCCATTTTTTTTTCGGAAGGTATATTCATTATCTATCTGACGGTATACTAATATTAGGAAAATAAAGTAATACAGGGTGAGAAAAAATTATTTTATTTAATATTTACAACGGAAATCGTTACAATAAATAATCAAATTCGTGACGTTCTGCAAGAATACAATGTGATAGACAGAGAACAAATCATTCTCGAACTTTGCTATCGTTTCTGAATATATTTGTGAAATATTCACTCGTATTCGTTCTTTCAAATTATCTGATCTTTCCGGCTTCTTACATAAACTTTTCTCTTCAAATAACCTCTGAGGAAAAAATCGAGAGGAGTTGAATCAGGAGATCTAGTTGGCCATTCGATTTACCCTCTCCGACCTATTTAGGTAACTGTGTACATTGATAGCATAATTATTAGCTTGTAAATATAAAATAATTTTTTCTTACCCTGTATCACTTTATTTTCCTAATATTCGTATATGGTCAGATAGACAATGGAAACACCTTCCAGAAAAAAAATTGAACAGGGTGTCTTCCTATTTAAAAAATAATCGATGACGTCACCACAACTACGCGGATGACGTCACAAACTCCGTATGTATATCAAGAGATGTCAATTTGAAAATGAAAATCGACCTGTCTCAGGATTTCCCTTAAAATTCATATGCGTTAGAGATAATGAATTTATTCCATACATTTCCACCATACTGTATATATTTTTTTGAATAGATTTAACCCTTTCATTACGGGCATTGTTTTCGCTTAGTGGTCTCTCAGAACGGGGGTCCCGAAGCCTCGCGCACGCGTGTGTCTCCCGTCAAGGGCACTTGCGCATTCTTGCGTTTCCCGACTTTGAGGCTACACGAAAGAATGCGTTTTCCGTGCTTAAAGCTTTTACTGGATGTCACTTTGAAAACTTTGGACTGTCAAATTGAGGTATCACTTGATGGGGAGTTGTTATTCATAATTTTCCATCTATATAAAGGAAATATATAAGGAATGGAGAATTCCATTTTGATCAAAAAATGTCATTATTGACACGAAATGAGGTCCAACAAATCTGAAATAAATGAAAGAAAATAATGAATGAAATAATAACCTCTTATTAGGTAAAAAATATTCAGAATCTCTTCGGATGCTGACAGTTCTAACGCCAGTATTCATTCTTTTTATGATAATTCTGGAAGCACGGAATGATAATCAAAATCGACGATGTTGATAATCGTCATCTTCATTCAACAGTTTTTCTAGTTATTCGCCACAGTCAGATATTTACGACTCATTTCATTACTAACAAACAAACAAATTATATGTGAACTCCTCCAAAACTTACAATGAAATTACGTGAATATAACCTAAACAGCCATTTGCGCTATACTAGATTGTCGCAAAAACGCGCGCTATTGTATGGCCAAATCAACTGTAGAGGAAGTCAAAGGAATGGGAAACACGTGTGTATGGTCGCACGCGGGCAAATCCCGTATTGAAAGCTATCCCAAGCTCATTGTGAATATGCGTCTTCCGTCTATACGTCAGTCAACAATTAGCGCGTTTTTGCGGCTCCCGTAATGAAAGGGTTAAGAATTCCTATATTAAAATGCCATTAGGTAGCATCCTGTATATATAGTGTCAATACCCGATTGCAAATTATCATTCAGTTATACAATGTTAAATACAACACGGTTTCATATTTATACTGTTCCCTCTCTACTTTTACGTATTGAGATCTGTTCAACATTCAAATCATCGCAATGATAAATCCTAAATCGATCCCCGGTAAATAGAAGCGACCTTTGTCGATAGGTTTCTATTCATTCATATTGTATACCTTCTGGGTGTATATATAAATATTCTTATTTGAATATCATACATACCTATTCCTCATTATGTATGAGAATTTTTTCATTGTGAACAATTCAGAATATTTTTATTTTCCACGCAATGTATAATTATTTTATACATATAATATACCATATTTACTAGCAAACCTAGCAAACTGATTCATATAAATTTCTATTTCCTATTCTAATTTCATAATATCACCCGTACTATCGATTGTATCGTGTTTATAATCTACTTCGTTGAGTTTCACCAGGGGGCGCAAATATCATCGGATAAATCGTGCGTATTTCTGACGTTGTAGAGCCTCGGCTCTTGACTTCCTGTGACGATACTAATCCATATTTTGATCTGATTTTTTTTGTGTAGAAAGATGAAGGTTCGACCGAGGGAGGATGCTATCTCAAAATTGATTATTTGATGTAGAAATATTTTTTTTTGATTCGCCAAATTGGCTAAAAATTTGCTATGTTCAGATTTATTTTTATATCTTTTCTTTTCGAAATTTCGAAAAAAGAGATAGTATCCTCCCTAGCTTGATCCTTTATCTACATGATGGGATCAAAAAATCATGAAAATATTGATTGGTTTTCAAATGAGAAGTCAAGAGCGGGAGTGCTGCATTCGGTATTCTGCGCGTCCCATTGCCCACTCTTAAGGATTGATATCTAGGTACCTCCTCCCGCTAAACGATACTATAGAAATAAATAAATATTTCCAATAGCCAACGCACTCGACCACCAGCCCGGTTATTTCTCAGAAACAAAAAACATAAATTTTATAGGAATGTTCCTTTCTGATAAGTATTTTATTTCAAATTGATAATTTGAAATGATTCGAAAATATCACTATATATGATCGGGATCGTTCTAATTTGTCTATAATCAATAATTGAATGTCGGGTAATTCTAAATTCTTGACTTATGTTTTCGATGCGTGGATTTTCAATCAAAGACATCAATAATGTTCAATGACGTTTTGTTTTTCAAAATTTAAGTGTATCTTTGTCCATTATTAGTAGTTGTTCTTTTTGAAACGAAATGTTGCATGGCAGATATCAATTTTTCTCGAAAATGCAGTTGGGATATTTTGTAGAACTCTTGTAGACGGGATTTCCCGGAAATTATGCCCTTTTCTAAATTTTTTTCTCTCAAACAAAACACAAAATTGACGCCTCTACCATGGTTTATTGTTGAAAACGAACTTGTTGAAAATAGGGACTGTGAATTATCTATGGCACCTCCCCATGTAGCAGAAAGAGCAAAAATTGTAAATTTACGAGAGAGTGAAATCGAGGAAAAGTATGAATAAATGTTGAAGATATCAAACTCAAAGTAAGTATCCTAAACTTGTTGCATTTCTCAAAAAACATCAGTCCTTTAAATATAAAGCAAACATAATATTTAATGAAAAAAGTAAAATTTAGGTTGTTTAGTTTGAGGAGCACCAGTATTAAAAATATAGTATTGAGTTCTGGTGTAAGAACTGCGGTTGTAGAAAAAATCTTGTATTTCGAACGCAAAGTGTTCTGCCCCTCGCGAAAGATAATAAAAATAATAGTAATGATAATAATAAACGCGATGAAAAAAATTAATACAAAATAGGTGAATAACATAAACTGTTGGCGAAGTCTAGCTTAAAGCTATTCTACTTAACCAACAGTAGGCCAAATGCAAAAAAAACAAAGATATAAATAATTGGTTGGGCTAACAAGATGGGGATAATAAATCAAAGTAAATAAATATATATGTAGTTGAACACAAAATTGACGTTTTCCGAGGAATGTCATTTTTCGATTGGAGAAATGGATTCTATGGGAAAAAAAATAAGCAGAATGATTTCCGTTCGGAAGTAATGGTATTATATACTTATTGTTAATGAATGAAGTGCTCATTTTTTAAATCGCTGGAAATATCAATTTGAATGGAGTTGAAAATGAAAAAATAATAGTGTTGATTTTGTACACTTTACAGGTGACATATCTGTTAATTATGGCATCAGGTATGTGATACCGATATGAGGTGAACCACAAAAATATTACTTCTATAAAAAATCATTATCTTGCTAGTTATTTTATTTATCGTGGATAAATATGTTTACATAGATGAATGCTTAATCTCCTGAGACTAAATGTGAAATATTTCGAAGCAATGTTTTTATAGTTGTTCACCTGTCAATCCATCAAAGCGGTGCTGCGAAAAAGTTACTGTATAGCATTATCATCTGTTTGAAATATCTATCAGTACAATTCAAATAAAAACATTTTCAAAACGATGAAGTTTAATGAGAATATGTAGTAGAGTGGGTAGTAGCCTTGATTATAATTAGTAACAGTCAGTTTGTCCGCGGACCGAGACACACAACCTTTTATACGATTTCGACGTGAACGACCCATCAATGGTCCCCAAAAAACAACTGGTCCAGAATGCTCTGTCTTCGACTCATTCATTATGCTAGTCAAGTTTCATATACGAATTTCTTTTCTCTGCGGAGATCGCTGTACTGTATTTCTCAACCAAACAAGGACAGTAAGGTAGTAGGTATGTTTTTTCTGTCTTTTCAACATCTAAGTATACTCCGTTGTAGAAGTACAAACTACGAATTTATGAATGTAATCGTTGTGGGGGAATTTTACTGATCCCAATTTCCAAGACTCTATAGGTTGGAGGTATTTGAATAAATATTGAAACGTCTTTTATTATTACTACAGTACCGTAACTCGTTTGACCCTGATTTCTCTCAGTGAAGCCTATTGATGATTCGATTTCATTTAATGACTAATAGTCGGCTTATCGATGATTTGTTTTTTCTTTCAAGTTATTTCCATTCATATGGATATAGACTCGATGCAGATTGCTGGCTATCTAAAAATAAACTCGGAGGTGGCGTTCACTCATCCTCCAGATTTTTAAGATGCTCAGCATCCGGCACAATATTCAAATATTTACTCTATTGACTACGTGTTTAATTTAGTCATTTCAATTAGGTACCAATTTTCTTGACAGATCCAATTTGAAAAAATAGGCACTGGAAATAAAACTTGATCGTTGTTGATATTATTGGTTGGTTGTAAGTGATCACATGAAAAAAACAACAATTTTATGGTGTTTCCGGTTGAAGAGTACAGAGTTTTTTTACGATTTTTGTTCTTGTACTACATTATCAGTTAACCTCTCTACCTCATCTCATCCACAAAGAAGAAAGATAAGAAGGATTGTCCATGATCAGGTGATTTAATTGCCAGTACTGTACCTAAAGTGCGAGTCATGAATGACTGGTGATTCTTACCTGTCTGGCCATAGGCGAAAATGCAAGCGTTGTATCCTTGAAAGGCATTATCGAGAATATCACGTCCTAAACAATCGAATACAACTTCCTGGGATGCAAAATCCTTCCTGCCCGGCTCCACAGAACAAAAACAATGGTCGAATGCAAATGTTTTTGGTTGTTTCCTGGAAGGATGCAAAAAGATAGAGCGTTTGCTGTCCCCCGGTTTACCTTCTCCCCTCCCCCACCCCTCCCGCCATAAAGCCGGGATTGAAGTCAGTACATGGTCAGTACAATAAAGTACAATGAAAACATTTGAGATTGTTGGATCCATTGAAGGTTGATTTTATATATACTTCTGAATACATTCTGTGACAGCATTTTTTAATGCTTCCACAATTCTAATAAAAAACTGAACTTCTCAGAAGATCAATCAATAATAGTACAACTTTTTTTTTATTGACGAACGAATTGAAACGCCTTCAAATTCGACCCTTTACTGATTTCCTCTGCAATTGTAAGTGAAATGCTGATATGAAGGATGCAAATACATCTATTTTGGTATAAATAATGGTCATTCTGAAAGTACACTATATAAATACATACTTTCATTTTTTATATGAAACCATAATGATACTCAATCGCCATTAAAACTATACACATCCGTCTTGAAATCCCCAGTTTTGTTTTATATTTCTAGCTAGGAGATTGAAGGACAAAAGAAAAAATAATGTGCAAACTCTGTGTTCATTCTACTGTCACATTACTTAATTGCCCTCTCTCCTTGCTAAGAGAAAATGCATTCGGGTTAGCAAATACAATCGTTTTCTCTTTTTTAAAAAAATCACCTATGATTAGAAATATATTGTAAGAACATGAAATATTGAACAAAATGGTTGGTCAATAGCTTATGTGTGATAATGCCGTTGATATTGAATTATTGATGAATGTATTCACCTTTCTGGTTTATCCATAGAAGTCGGCTGATGAACAATTGTTTGATCTTTGTCCATTTCCACAACACATGTTGCCCCCAATTCAAGTTCTGAAATAGAAAATTGAAGACACTTGATAATTTGAAAATATTCAAGTAAATCGAATTTTCTTGTTTTAATTTAAGAAAAAATAATACCAATCATGATGATAAAATTCAATCAAACGAATTATCTCTTCAGGAAACAAACATTTTAATTATTGTGGGATAAAGCAAACAAACTCAAGTGGCATCAATTCAAAAATACTTATATTTACGTGTTTGCCGTGTTCATTTTCAGGGATGATATCGCGTGAAATTATTATGTATTCTATTCTATCTATCTATCTAAAAATTTTTTGGTGGAACTTACGTATTTTGACCTCCTGATCACGAATCTGAAGTCAAAACGCGGCGGTCTCAAGTATTTTAGGAGATATGGCCCCATTTTGTCTCAAAAATGCACCATTTGACATGTCAAATTTCTGCTATTAGGAATACACAAAATTCACCCTTCTTTGAGCCAAAACATCACACATGCTCACATTCACTTGTTTCCAACACTTTTTTGCATAAAAAACTGTTATTTTCACAAAAATTCGCCCTTCTTCAAAGCGTAAACAAAACATCTTTTTTCACTGATTTTCTGGTTATTTTTATTTGAGATGTTGGCAACGTCTTACCATGAGCCAAACAATCACGTTGCCAACATCATAAATACAAATTACCAGAAAATCAGTGTAAAAATGTTGTTTTGTTTACATTTCAAAGAAGGGTGAATTTTTTGAAAAATAATCGTTTTTTCTGCTGAGAAGTGTTGGAAACAAGTAAATATATGCGTGTATAGTGTTTTGGTTCAAAGAAGGGTGAATTTTGTGTACTCCTAATAGCAGAAATTTGACATGTCAAATGGTGCATTTTTGAGACAAAATGGGGCCGTATCTCCGAAAATACTTGAGACCGCCGCGTTTTGACTTCAGATTCGTGATCAGGTCAAAATACGTAAGTTCCACCAAATTTTTTTTCCGAACTCATAGGAGTGCGATAAACGAGGTTTTACCGACTAATTATTTGGAATAGACGAAAAACAGTGTTACCCACTGAAAGACAAAAACACCAAAGTATATACTGGCAGTGACTATGAGGGGTAAAAATTCAAAATTTCACATTAGCGTATATTTTGATCATTACAGAGCAAAAAAAAACTCTTGATCCAATCACAGTTTGTTTTTTTTTCTTGGTTTTTTCGTTTCGTTGAATTTTAGTACACAAGTTCCCTCAGGTGGTATCGCGGGTGGTAGAAACATTTTGTATGTAAATATCTCGACTACTGTTTTGATTATTAAAAGCTACCTTGTTAGTGAAATAATCACGTAGTGTGTTTTGGTATTGTTATTGATTAGAATCTTTTTTCAATTACCATTCAGCCAAATAAAGAAAATATACACATAAATAATTCTGGTAAGTTTTATTTAATAAATTACAAGATAAATTAGGTCAAAAATAAAAAAAATTAAGTTTAATTAATTTTTTCATTGGGTTGTTTTTCTTCCTACTGGATACCGTATTCCAGCTCATCTATATCTTATTAATATATGCACCTTAGTTGATAATATAATACCTAATCGACATTTTAATATTATTCTTGTCCCGTGGTTCAATTATTATCTTGTAAATGACGATCACACATATTAATGTATTTTATTAATGTAGCCTAGAAGTGCGGATGCTTTTGTTGTCATAGACGGTAGCTAGGATAATAACTATTGTTGATTGTTCATTGTGTATAAAATACCTACTCAAGTAGGTGAGAACTGTCTGGAAATGGATCAAGGACTCCTGATTTGGGCATAACAATTTTATGACGATGCCATACTGATTATATTGAAAAGGTATTTTGACATCACACCTTCAATGTCGCAATGACAATACAAGTGATTCACCATCCACCTCGAAGGAACTTTCAATAAGGCCTGATGGGAAATCGAGATTAGTGAGAACCATCGTGATGTGTGTTTTCGAATGATACTATCTTGAAAAGGATTACCTCTTCGGTTAAAAGGACGGAGCCTTACAGCAACTTTTATTTTATCCGTGGACATTTTTGCTTCTTGACACTCAATATATAACAAATACACTACTATCACACTTTCTTTGTATAAATAATTGCCGTACTATCGAGCGTACTATCCATTTTCGAACATAGTAAGTCACAAGGTAGCACTTATCACAACACGTACATTCACAACTTTCGCCATATTCCACAACGTATTATTGGACATTGCGCTGTAATACCCGTTTTCTGTGCACTGCGCAAATTTCGTCTATAATCTGTGGATTTTCATTTTCTGATGATATTTTTCATAGAGACCTCTGCTGGCTCTGCAACGTATCGATTAATTCTACCTACCGCCAAAGATTATCGACCACTAACGTCCTCTTGAGGCAGTTACAGATTACTAGGATATTGATGCTGCCTGTGGTGACATCTGCTGGAGCGAGGACAATTTAGCTTCCAACTGAAACCAGTATGTGAAAAATTTTCGTTGCATACTGCATGCTTCATTTATGTGGTATCTGCTGTAGTATCTGCTACAGTGACTCTATACGTATCTGCTACAGAATGCTACGCTACAGAGCGGCCTGTTCTGTGCCCATGCGAAGAAGACTCAAATTTATTCATATATTTGCAAAATATTAGGAAAACTCTCGGGAAAACTGGTTCGGAAGGTTTTTAGAAAATTTTTTCATGGACATGTCCACTGGCATTGCAACAATATATGAAGCCACCTATCTCTATTCAAAACCAATTTTTATCATTCAAAAACTTTTGTTTTGACCAAATTTAATCAAATGAGGATAGTTCTTGAAATCTGCCATAGATGGTACACCTAACATGGTTTATATTTACCAAAACTTAGCTCTGCCAAAGATCATTACGATACAGGTACATCCACAAGGATGAA
Organism: Chrysomela aeneicollis; assembly: GCA_029955515.1. NCBI lineage: Eukaryota > Metazoa > Arthropoda > Insecta > Coleoptera > Chrysomelidae > Chrysomela > Chrysomela aeneicollis. The sequence continues at coordinate 14,795,069 of JARUHQ010000015.1, read as the reverse complement.
AATTATCCATACTCATGAGAGCTTTGAAATTTCCGAATAGGTAGGGTAAATAAGTATGTATGAACAAAACAATTTCAAAATTCTTGAAATTTATTTGAAACAATATAATCTCGAACAATAATTAAACTATTCTGAATCAGAATAACGGTGGTCATAATATCCATATCCAATAACATCACATTATATTTTCAATAAAATATTTGGCTTTCTTTCTTTTAAATGTAATAACAAAAATTCTTCTATAAAATTTGAGCTAAAAAGTGACTTCTCTAGTCCCTTCAAATACTTAAATAATTGTAATGGTAAGACATAATTACTCAATTTTCGTCCCACATTCGAAAAAAAAAACGTAGATTGAATACTTTCTTGGCAACATTCACACCCAATGATTAATTAGTAAAAATCATCTCCTGATTAGAAATGAAGGTAACTTATATTCTGAGCTTGATGCTCGAAACAGCGTTCATAAAATAATTTGAGAAATATTTCCGAATATTGATCAGAATATCGGATAGTCAATTAGACCTTATATGAACTTGGCTAAAAAATGTAAATTCTACAGAAATCATCACTAAAACTAAATCGCATGACTCACAATTTGTTAAAATAAAAACATAACACCATAGGGGATACTTCGCAATCCACATTATTTTCATACGAGCTAAAAAAATACGAATCTACAATATAAGTATATGAAATTAGATGACAAATTTCAGCTCTCAAATCGTATAGTTGTGGGTCCATAAATACCTGAAGCATCATTGAATAGAGGGATTCCATAACAAATGACAATAGCAACTGAATATTTGCAATGTTTTGTATTTTTCAATGAGTCAAGTGTAGAATTATTCGTACATACCTATAACATTATGTTTATATGTTATAGTATATATCAGAAATGAACTACTCACTGAGAACTTTGTACGCGGTTCTATTTTTAATTTGTGTTCTGTAACAATAAGAAAGAACAGATCAGCCAAGGAAGAAGGCACAGTGAGCCAGAGACTGTCCTATAATGACCAAAACGTCTCTGCTTGAAGCAGGACCGGACTTGCCAAACAAGCCACAGATTGGATATCACCCATCTAAAATGATGAATAATCACACAATATCCCGACCTGGACCACTCTACCCGTCGGCTTTCTTGAATTTGTGGAGCACCAGTGGCAGATTCACACATTTGCCGCCAGTAGGCTATTCAAATTTTACCGCCATTACCGAGTGAGTCAAAAGCACAGGAATGAATGTGCACGCACTTGCGACCATTCAATATTGGTTCAGTTGCTGCCAAAGTTCTTTTCGACTGTTCATAAGATAAAATAATTGACAAGAAACAATAATTACATGTTATTATTGATCCTATCATTAGAAGTATTTAGAAAGATGGCCAACATTCAACTAAGAGATTAATTTCTTTCATTAATTCATTCAACGCATGCGTCGTGTCGAATATTTTGCCGGACAACCCACAGAACTGAAAACTGGTTGAAGTTTTAGGTCTCTGTTTTATTAATTTTGCCATTTTATGGTTTGACTGTGGTTTTTTAAGAATGTTTATATCAGCATATGATTATTATAATTCACATTTTCATGTTCTCATGACAAAAACATGCATATACACTGACAATTTTGACAGATAACTAAATTTCTTAATTTTCTCAGTTGACGTTGCGTGAATCCACCTTTGGTTTGTGTGGACCTAATAAAATGTAGGTGTAAGCCCCTCTGAAATTTTCTGCCCTGGGCTCCAGCCTACGCAGCTTAATGGTAAATCCGCCACTCAGCGCCCATTGATAATTGACCCTTTCCAGAATAGAAAGTTATCATGGCGAATTTTGATATTTGACAGATTTAGGGAAAAATCTAGGGGAAAGTTTGACACTTGACAGTTGACAAAATTGTCAAAATTGAATTAAAATGTGAACGAATCCAATTTCCATAACAATATACTTTTCTTTGTGCCTTTTGATTCTAAGAAATATCTTTATCGATATTCTGGAATTCGGATTTGTTTCCATTTCAATTCAATTTCGACATGGAACACTTATTTTGTCAACTGTCAAGTGTCAAATTTTTTCCTACATTTTTACCTAAATCTGTCAAATGTCAAAATCCGCCATGATTACTTTCTATTCTGGGAACGGTCAATTACCGGCGATGTAATCCTGTAATTACGACCCGTCCGACATTCGACACTGCTGACGTGCGCCCCCGAACCAGTGAACTCTATATACGAAGTGGAGGCCGCGTCTTGATTGAGCATCGAATGAGGCAAAAATATTTTTCAGGCAACCCGCAGTGTTTAAGGATATCTATCTCTCTCTATCTTACGTTGGCTAATGGACGGTTCTCGCATTATTTCAGATATTTTCTCGTTTTTCACGATTATTGAGGCTTAGACGTGATTAATTATAAATATTCATGCAGTAAAAATTATAATTATGCTAATATCATAAGACACAAAAATTATTAACCATTTTTTTTTAGATTTTAAAGTTGAAATAAAAACTATATTGGAAATATATTATTTCAATTCAAATTTTATTATACAAATTGTACTTGAAAAATAAATATTTATTCAATAATTGCTGAATAAAAACAAGTTTGATCATTTTTTGCCTACATTGATAGATCTCATAGAGTGGTGCATCTGGCACTTTGAATATATTGACACAATTTTGTGGATTATTTGAATTTTGTGGCATTATTCCTCTTAAAATTCATGTGTTACAGGGTGTTGCGATTTGAAAAGTTCCATATTTGCAGCGAAATGATTCAAAACTTTATTAATAATCCTTTTGCTTCTAGTTTGATTTTGTTGTCAAAATAATGTCACTGTCATCAGAGAACAATCTGCTTTTCTGCAAAATGTAAGATTTTGTATAACACCTATTCTGAGCCATAAATAAGACCTCCTCGAGTTACGAAATTTGTAGAAGAAAAAAAATCCGCGATAGCTCTCATAGTTTTCGAAATATTCTAAAAAAACTGAATTTTTGAATTATCTATCTCATTTTATTCTTATGCTTCATAACTGGAGATACGATGCTATTTTGAAATCGCAAAATGTAGCAATGAAGAAGTGCTTTCAGTTTTTTAGTATCTCCAGTAATGAAGCGAGAATAAAATAAAATACATAATTCAAAAATTCAGCTTTTTTAGAATATTTCGAAAACTAAAAGAGCTTTTGCGGATTTTTTCCCACCATAATAATGACCATAAAATTCCCCAACTTTGTCCCAATTTAAAGTTCTTCGTATCTCTTACAGTTCTCGAGATCCCAATGATGATCGTCGAATTTGAATAACCCTGTATATGGATAATAGATTAAAATATAATATGGAAAGATAATATTTTTCTTCCCTCTTGTTCATTCTTGCATCCAAAGGCTACACAATATTCACCAATGTCACCATTGTACAAATCGCTCGACAAATCGTTAAAAAATTACCAGCGCCAAACAAATCACACCAACAAAAAAATTATTATTTTTAAGTACAATGAATATTTGTCTTCACTTCTATTGCAAGTTCTGAATCAAAATAAATTGGTAAGTACCTGAATTTTTATCTAAAAGGTATCTAATGCACCCAGCGTCCATCAAACATACCGAGTATGAGAGAGAAACGTTCCCTTAAATCATGCTATCTCTGTTGCCCATGCCCCTCAGACGTTCCAGTTCGTATAGAGTTCACTGCGCGGAATACTGTTGGCTGCCCTTCCCCCGGACCCGTACGAATCGCTTCCGCCCGACCGACCGACCGACCGCCTGCCCGACCGCCCGCCCGACCGCCGCTAAGCTATCATGTCGATGTCGAGCGTGTCGACGTCGTGGTCGATGTGGCTCGACGGGGTGGGCGTGGGCAGGCGCTGCTCGCCCAGCAGGATGTCGCTTGCGGCCGCCCGCACCGGGGAGGCCAGCAGGGCGTCGGGGTGGAGCGCGTGCGGCGACGACAGCATTGGGTCGCCGCCGTTGACGCCGTAAACGAGATCGTCGTCGTCCATGCCGTCCTCCATGGCTGACAGGCTGAGGGAGGCCTCCGACAGGGCGTCGGATATCACGTCGGGCATCTGGAATTGATTTATATGTTCCTCTTATCACATACAGTGTCACACATAAAGTTTGCGACATATGGAAGTTTTTTTTATTCATAGGTATATTCATAAAGAAAATTTTACTTCGCAGTTAGTTTTTGCTTGAAAAATGAGTAAAATACAGCATATTTCGTTTTTTCATGTGCTTCTCTAAACCTGTCAAATTTGACATTTTTTTCGAAAATTCTCGAAAAATCAGTTTTATTTTTGGAAATTTCGAAAAATGCCAGAGAAGAAAGTTGCTCAGTTTCCAATTTTATACATCTCTTCCAAATTTGCTGTCACTTCGAGTTTTTTCAATTTTTTTTCAATCTCTCGAATCTTTCGCTCTATATCGATTCAAACGAAACATGATTCAAATTTCATAATTTTGATGAAAATGAGACTTCAATATCATGATTTTTTTGATTTAGTATTGAGACAAATTTTTCGGACACCCTGTGTTTTATGATGATGAAAATCGGTACAGGTATATTTTAAGTAATCCTGATTCAGAATCCATCATCATTTCTTGTAAATAAAATCCTATATATAATAGTACTTTTTGAAAAATGGGTCAATAAAATTGGTCGCAGTTGGCCATAATAACAGCCCAAAAATATAATCACTTTATTGTCGGATAGACATTTCAAATACCTATACATCAAAAAAAAGTTTTTCAAATTCGATCAAATTGGAAAACCAGAATACTTCTATACAATGCTTTTGTAAGACCTAAATTAGAATCAATAGATCAGTCATATGGAATCCCCATACCGTTGTATACTCCGAGATGATAGAAAAAGTACAAAGGAAATTCTTGAGAAGCCTCTATTACAGAAAACATAAGGAATCTCCTTTTATGATCTCATACAAAACTCAATTGTTGGAATTTGGGCAAAAAACACTAGAGTCCCGAAGAGATATCAGTGATGTGATGTTTGTATCAGACATAATCAGTAATAAACTCAATGTACCTGATTTACTTAATGCAATAAACATTTATGTACCTGAAGTGAGACTACGTAGGAGAAATCATATTATTTTCTATATCAATGTTACTTCTTGTTCACCTTTTGAAAAATGCCAAAAAGCTGTAAATGAATATATAAACCACTGTGATATAGATATTTTTATCTCAAGTAGTAGTGAAATCAAAGGCTGTTTCCCATCCTTTTAATATTCTCAGAATCTATAGCTATAGGCTAACACTTTAATACTTTCAAGGTTGTTATGTCCTGTTTTTATATTTCGACTTGGCTGTATTTTTAGGAATTTGAATGTATTACATTCCCTGTGTAGTGTTTTTATTTTAGTATTTTGTCTTAGTGTTTTTATTTTAATGTTTTTAGTATCTACTGTAATGAACTGTCTGTCTGTAATTGGGCCTAGGCCTGTTGATTTGTCAGTATAAATAAATAAATAAATAATAACGATTTTACAGGGGTGGTTAGTCCTTAAGGTGGACACACTTTATATAAAAAATAACTGAAATTTAAATCCTAAATGCAACAATTAAAAACGAAAATAAGTAATGAAAATAAAATGTAATACATAATTGATTGCAGAATTTTTGAAGGCCTCCAAGGAATTAGTAAAAAATCAAATTCTGATCCAGTAGATTCCCTTAAAATTCTTTACATTGGACAATTAAATCTATAATAATTGGTAGATTGTGAGTTCTCTATGAAAACAGTTTTATCATCCCTTGTTATTTTCTGCTTGACTCTCAGGCTAACCAAAGAGATAAGTTCTGGGCAATCAAATTGGCCTGACAGTATTTTGAATAGAAATATTAGGTCAGCTTGAGTCATCCTGTTTTCTAATATACATGTTTAGGTAAAGTATAGAAAGAATATCAATGTTTCTATCAATTTTCTGTGTATGTCTTCTAATCTTACCATAGATTAACGAGTTGAAATGTGGAAAGTCGATTTCACCGACAGTTTATTGACAGTATTTTGTGTGGACTCACCGTTCGACTGGGGTCTGGCAAATCGATAGTCGGCATCACAACTGTAGTAGGGGAGTTTTGTTGGTTGTTGTATGGATTATAAGGTGGTGGTGAGGCAACAGGGACATTCTGCCAGTTGAATTCTGACACCGGAAGACCGTGAGATTTGGCCTGCCTCTCGAGTTCCTAAAAAATGGAGTTTCGTCATGAGAGAGAAGAGAAAAGATGGAGGGGAGCTTGTGATTTTCTATTCGGCTGACAAATTTACCTGTACTCGCAGTTGAAGTCTTCTGTTTATGCTATCCATTTGCTTTTGCCTGGCCTCTTGCTGTTTGAGTCTCAGTACTTCGTTTTTCAGGCATTTTATGTATTCGACTGACGACTTGAGTATTGTGCCCTTGTTTGGACGGACGTCTCTTACGATTTCGTAGTAAGGGTCATTATTTTTTGGGAGGAGGGTACCCAATTCTTTGATACGATCATTTATATTGAATCTTCTTCTTCTTTCGACTGAAAGGAATATATCCCTACTGGAGTTATATATTGTCGGTAATCGAATTATCAAATATACACAGGGCGAATTCATTTTGTGATCATTGATAAAATCGCAGAAGAATAACATAAAAAATATGTTTATATTTTTATATCGAATGAATTCAAATCTTCTTTTATACTTCAACTGGAAAAGAAGAATATCTAAGGAAGGAAACGGAATATATGTAGGTACATGAATTCATGATATGTTTCATTTGAGCTATACTTACTCATATTGTGGTTGTCTTTTTTCTGTCTGTCTTTGGCGAGAGCATGTATCTCAGCATCGCTGAGATGGAACGGTTCATTTTTTATGTTGAGATCGCTTCCTGTTAAGGAATTTTCTGATGTCTTGAAGCCGTCAGATGCCAGGGAACTGGATTCCAGTGATAATAAATCATCTATCAATTCTTCAGCCTGAAAAAAAATATTTGTAAAGAGAAATCGATCGAAGAAATAATAATCTTTGCATCATATCAAATAGGATGAAAAATCACAGTAGATAGGCTATATCAATAAAATTTAATGAATGAGGTATCTGCTGGGACAGTCTCGGAAAACCCTGTTATTATTACAAAAATTTTTGAACATGCTCAAATAAGTTTGGAAAGGTATTACCACCCAGATCGTTTTGGCCTTGAAAATCAAAGAGTGACCTCACAATAACGTCATAATACAGAGACAACATTGTGTGTAATGCATATCCGTCATCAAGTGAGGATAATTTTTCTCAATTAGATTCGAAACTTGTGTCACTGAAGTACAGAAATAACAATTTTACTGAGTATTCGTAGCGCTCGTATTATATAATATATCAATAAATATTGAGGAGTTATCGTGGATACAATAACAACATTAGTTGTATTATATAAGGCGATACCGTAATATGAGTATGATATTACCAGTCACGAAGACATTGGATTATACCGCCGCTTATCCATAACAGTAACAAAATAATTGTTCAATGAAAAATTGTATTGTTAATAGAAACTGAGGACGGATATTATATTGATCGTGTTTCATTTTTAAAAACTCGAGGATTATATTTCGCAACAAAAGTAACAACAAATTATTAATAATCAATTCTTTCGAATTTTGGCCATGATTAATTCAACAGCGACACATTTCTGTGGATCAAAAATAAAACACATTTGGTAATATGATGCTCTCTCTTCAACCCTCCTACATTCTCTGATGAATTACTATGCACTTTATTATTCATTAAAAAAAAAATTCTGAACCAAAAACTTGGCGGACTTACCGCTAGTGGTTCGTCATCGCTATCAGTAGCACAATACCCTCTGTGATGGTTATATGGACCCATTTTTCGGAAGCAAAATGTATCCATTCATTCACGAAAGTCAAGCACAATCGCGCATACACGTGCGCAATCTCTTATTAATGATTATTGTATGCGCACAACTAGTTCCACGCGTATTTTAGCTAGCCTAGGGCTCGGCTGCAACTTCGGCACTGCGTATGCCGGTTATGAGTTGACTTGAGTGGTTATTAATTTTTTTAACGAAAAGTTGTTATATTGGAGTTATTCGGTGATGCTATAAATCGTTTGGAGCATTATTTATTGGGTCATAATACTGTGTCTTGCAAATGCCGTGATGAAATATTTATCTTTCGTCGACAGCAATTTATGACCCTTCAAGGTTGCTAGCGACGAAATGACGGATTAGAAGGGTAGCATACTTTTGAAAAAATTTATACAGCCTGTCCGTCAGTATATTACATCAACTGTACACAACTCGACTTTTCTCGTTATCAGCTTTATTGATTACAGAATGAAAGATAAATAGATATCTACGTAACTGGTTCAAATAAACAAACTTATATTTGTTGTAAATAATAGGCATTAAATACATAATATGTTCATTTCTTCAGAATACCTTATTATTTTCCCATTGTCAACAGATATGTACTTATCGACATGTTAAGTGGTGTTGGGTTTAGGTATACGTTTAACAAACTGTTTCTATTATTTCACAAATTCGTCGATATATTTTGAATGAATACGACTACCTACTTCAATGTGAGATCTAGCATTTCCATTGACTCATGTTTTTTTATATTTAACTACACAAACCTATGTAATGTTCGTGGAACATCGTGCAAGCAGTGTTCCTTTTGCTTATCGTTTTATGGTTAACTTGTTTGCACATTGACAGTTCTTGAAAAATTTCGTTAGCTCAGATTGGATATGGAATTTTGTTTTATTTTCAATATATTTTAGAATTCACGTTTTGAATGTACCTGCCTAAAAGTGCAGTGTCCGTAGACTTCTACACACAATTATTCCAATAACTCTTTTGTGAGAGAGAACATATTTTTCAATAACTATGCAGCGCTTGTCAATAGCACAAATTCATCAATAAAAACTTCAATTATCTGACTAACAACAATACAAGATGTTTACCCGCAGTTGTATGTCATTGAATCCACGCTCTGCTTTGACTATGAATTAGAACAGTATAGTTGAAAGAATTTCTCTCTGTACCAATTTAAAACAGGCAGGGCATGGTGGCAACATAGTATTAATCGTTTTTTCCTCCAACAAAATTATTTAATGGCCATGAATTTGAATCATTTGTCCGAGAAATAGTTTGTCAATTTCTGTGGTGAACAGTTTGATTACTCTAACTACTGTGAAATTCAGGGACCTTGGTTTTTTTCCAGGTTTTACAAACGTTCCCTTGAAAAAGAAATGAATGAACACATAGGATTTGGTATAAATTTCACTAACTGATGTGTTAATGAAGGCAGACAAATTCAGCTCCGAGATTTCCTAACCAATGTGTATTCAATGATAATCTTTTGGGAGATGAATTTATTACATGTAGGTATAGTGTGTTATAAAAATTGCTACAGTCGCGTTGCCCCACTATCGAATTTCATTTTGGAATTATTGACAATGTCAATAATATGCATAGTATTGATTTTTAAGACCTTTCTTGTGGATATTAAAGGCTGAAGTAGGTACATAGTTCCTGGATGTTATTTACATATAATTTAATTTGATGACTACAATAATTTGCATCAAACGGTCCTTGCAATATCAAGAGACTTGTTGTTTGGGCTTTACAACTATGAGTAGTTGATTACCTCTCATTTGAAACTTATAAATGCTATAAAATAGCGTGATGAGGATTATATCACGATTGAGATTTGCAGTCAGTGATAAGGTTGAAAAATATAAATTAATAAGGCGATGCATAATACGATCCTGCATAATTACGTAACACTCTACTTTTTCCACAAATTTTTATATCCTCACGTTTTATTCATGAGTTCATAATTTGTTTACGGTAATAAAAATTACTAACAATAGTACCCGGTTCTGAATATTTGTAATAATCGACACCTTATGTAAAGGCCAAAAAGGTATGGTCGGTGGTATGGTGCTTATCCAATCATTTGGACCGATTTTCGTCTTTCGACATAAATCTGCCGAAACAAGCTGACACTGTAGATAACATGTCTGCTGAACTTGTTATTCGTAACCGGTATTTATGTCAACATTATAGTACTCGAAATATACACAATCGATTCAGTCCAAAGCTTCGGCGATTTGGTATATGTGCCACATCTGACATTCACGCTGCGCACTTGAATGTTTATGAGGAGTTGCATATATCTACGCATGCGCAGTACAAAGTCGCATGGGTGGAGATTTAAATGTTCTATGAACAATGATTGTCTGATCAACAGGTTATTTCCAATTTTCAATAAGGTCTATCGACCTTGGGAATCTTGGGAAATACCATCGATATTATATTCGAATATCGTTCAGGGGATTCCAACTAATGAGTCAATCGCGTTTTCCATAGAGATATTTTCGAATCAATTCTATAGAAACCTTTGAAGTGAAAAGTGCTCTAAACCTGGTTTTTGTGGAGAGTCCTACCAACTAGGCAAACAATCAATAAACCATACATGATTTATCGCAAATAACTGATTACCATAACATAAAACTGGCATTATATAATTCTCTTCTCTGAACAATAATAACATCCTGTGAATGGAATCGGATTCACATGAAAATTATATTTCAATGAATGTGTAATTACAATTAGTGGTCGATTTTTATGCCGGAGTGGCCTTGACTCACAAATGGACTTGTTCAACTAAAAATTTAATCGTGCATTTCAGAAGATAATGCAGAAGTTATTAACCTACATTGTGGAATACTGATCTATAGCAAAAACCTGTTGTGATTCATTTTCATTGGAGGGATCACAGCAGTCAACTACAACCGCTTAGTTTCATAAGATGAAATGTATCAATGGAAGTTTTATTGCAGTTGCAAAGATCGTATCATTAATTTATTCCTTCCTGCCTACTATAGCATCGGTCTTGAAATAATACTGATTGAAGAATAGTATATTCTATAGTAAGAAACTAATCTGCTTATATATTTTGAACTTGAAAAATATGCACATATATGTTATTTATTATATCTTTGAATATTTTTGATATCCTATATAACTCTAATACGAAGGATTTGAAAGTATATATGTTTATATATTTTCGTTTTTAATATGTCATCGAGTACCATAGTGTTGAATTTTATTCATTGCACACTGGATCACACTGTATGGTGAATTTCCTGCTTAAAATAAAACATGTTAGTCAGATAAATTTACCAATGTTTTAATTCGGTGAAGAATCTGAATGCTGAAGAATCAGTTATTTACAAAAACATTACTCGAATCCGGTTAGACCGGAATAATTACATATATTAGTAGAAGAGAGTACCAAAGTTTACAGAATTACATAGTGATTAGCGCAATGAATGTGGCAAAAAAGTGAAATCTTTGTGCCCAACTATTCGAACCGTATATTATTTGTCAATAGACAAGCATTTAACAGTCAATGTCAAATTAATATCATTTTGTAATAGATTAACTGCTAGAATGCAGTGGACCAAATACTCGTGAAAGACACGCGAAAAGGTACCAATAGTCAAATCTTTTAGGATCGAATTTTATCTTTACCAAATGGCTAATTACACTTTATAAGACATTTAGTTCAGATATGAATATTAATCATCCCAACTCCTTCTGAATTTTAGTCGTGTCTTAGTAAGATATATGGTAGGTATATTATACAGAGTGATGATATTCTTATATCACAAATCTTATTATTTCAGTTTACCTTGAAATATTTCAAGCAGTTCACTAGTAGTAATTCGGTTGAAATTCCCGAAAATATATGTATTGCAAATGTCGTTAGCATAAAGGTGGTACGAGGTACCTAATTGAGATAAGAAATTGTATTTATTTTTATGTTAATCATGGCCGCTGCCAATATTACCCTATGATAAAGATAAAGAATCAGATGTTAGTCTAATCAATATTCATAGTTTCGTATCATCGTTAACACTATTTAACACATATGGAGGACTGCGACACACGTTTCTTATGTTTAGATATTTCACATATTCTGACTAATCTGTTATATAAATCTTGTCTTCTTATCGATCCAATCAGAACCAAGCAGGTGCAAATTTCTGTACAACATTGAATTGATATACCAATATACAATGTGATGTGAAATCTTATTTCACAGATTATTTATAGGTACAAGTCCTTGATAATTTCAAAATTATGGATGATATATTGGGATATCTTTCTCGTTGGTACAGGACGTTTCTTAAAAACATTTCAAGAAAAAAAATTAATGTGAAGATCTTTACTTTTGAACTATTTTTTATAGAGGATATCGATTTTTATTTAAAAAATTGAGAACATGAGTTAATTTTTTTCGAAGGGGTTTGAATTCATGGATGAAATTTATACGTTGCAGAATGTAATTTAGGAATCTAATGGGATGTTTTTTTCAATTTTCACAAAAATCGAGATACTGAATTTATGCCATTTGGTAGTTCCACACTGTATATTTAATGTTGGACTTAATTCTTCCTCTTGGATATTCCAATATCACTTCATTAATATGTTGCGTGTATATCAAGAATGGCTTGTCCTAAATAATAATTTAACAAACTCCAATGAAACTGCTTAGTCGTTAAATGATGCCGACACAGTGTTACTATGCTAAACATTTAATTCTCTCACACGGGTCTTCCGCGAATGCCAATTGTGAAAAAAATTAGGTGGTAATTATGTCTGGTGTTAATTGCTTTATATTTCATTTCTTCTTCATTGTCGTTACAACCCAAAAAACAATGACGAATGGACATGATTTTACTCGTATATCAGTAGCAAATTTTGACTACAGTATATTTCAACACAGATATCCATTTCATGTCCAATTTTGGATGAAATATCCCTGAACTTGAATTGCAATAGTGTTCATTTATAATTTTCTCTCAACAAATTCGAAATGGATATTCTTCGGGAGATGTCCTATGAATGGTCATAATATATCCAAAGCCAACATAAACAAATTTCAACATTGTCGTGGATAAGTACAGAAATTCAGTGTTGCCAAGTTAGCATAGCAATTTTTTTTTTTTTTTCATTAAGGTGCATCGATTGCTGGGATCCTTAGCACCATATATTAGCAATCTCATCACGTGGGAGAATAACGTCCAGTGTACCTAGAGCAATTTTACCGCTAGATGTAGACATTTCGAAATCCGTCCAGCTACTGAAAAATTGCAACTAGCCCGAAATCTATTCATATGAGAATATTTTTTCGTTCCTTTCTTTGGACAGTGTTCCATGGTTCTTGTTCTATACCATTCTTTCATTTTCCTCCAGATAACTTTTTTATTTACCTGTGAACTTTAAAAGATATCTTATGGATATCCTAGAAGAATATTTCTTGGATATTACTGAAGGATATCTTATGGGCATTAATGGAGACTATCTCATGGGCGTCCTTCAAAGATATTCTATAGATGTACAGGTTGGTACTCTCTTGACCACCATAGGACGTTCACATGATATCTTCTGGATATAAAATATTTGATGTCCATGTACCTACATCCATAAAATGTGTTATCTGGGAAATGGGCATTTGTAGAACGACAAGGTCATCAGGTTTTGGTACTTTGAGAGTAAAATTTATGTGCACACAGGTGAAGTGCTTATGCAATGTGTGCTTGGATTCTTTAACGGCCAATTTCACACCTAATTTTGAATGATCTTTACGATTTTTGCGTAGTTACTCAATGCTGGTAGGAAATGTTCATCTGAATCCCTCAAATATGCCTCTACTTCAGGAAATGGGACTATAATAATCATACATAATACATAATTCAAAGGTTATTGAAATTATTCGTGTTTTCCTTTAATTTTCGTAACGTGTTGGGTACCAAATTCTCAAAAGTCGAAGGTTCAGTAGAAGTAGAGAGAACGGAGGTATTGAGAGGCTCATCACCATGAACCCAAAATTCAATTGAAAATGCTCTAAATGTGATTTGTTGGTTTACATACGAGAACATTTTGATTTCATTTGATGGGCATAGCCTCGGGCATAGCTCTGCATCGGCCGAGGCTTCGGCTTCCCTACCATCTCTTCACCTTGTATATATATATATACATATTAAATGTTTGAAATACCATGAAATGTGATTATCTTCTGAACAATTTCAAACCACAACCAGTAGGTCTGACATAATAAGAAACCCATTAGTAATTATTAAGTTAATAATATACATATAGAAGTATCATTCGATTCCTTCGGTTTTTAAATTTTTTTAGCAAACTCCGAAATGTATAAAAAAAGACTACCTGCCTCAATTTTTAGTCCTCATATATTTATGACACTTTTTTTTTTCAAGAAAATTTAGTCCTTCAATATCGAATGTTGAATCACGAAATGAAATAATCTTGTCAACAACCCTCAAGAAGGTGTACCACCAGATAAAACAGCGTTTGAAAAGTGTTTTGTGACCGCCAACTCAGTTGCAAAGCAACCCTCGAAGTCTCATTGAGACTTTGTATGTTGTATGAGTAAGGAAGTATACCATGACACATACTGTTACTGTAGGGGCTGAGTATTGGAATCGGGAACAGACTCATAAGATCAGATCTAAGCACGGAACCGTCTATCTTAAGTGGATAAATATCATAAAGCGTTATTCTTCTAGGTTAGGTTGTTAATTGAAAATGTACATCACAAACAATGCTCACAAGGACAAATACTATACAGGCCGTTTATTTTTTCAAGTCCTTTCATTGCTGTATTCTGAACCTTAAGAGATAGGAAGACGATTAAATGAGTGAAAAGGAAACTATGTTGGAAGTATATCCTTTATTTGCTATAATTATCTTATATCTTCATGGCCACCATCAAGGTATTTTTCTAATGCGACCTGTCTTTTTCATGAAAAACGTTGAAAAAACTATCAGAATATAAATTCAGTGATATATCCTCGAATATATCATTATTTTCGTTTCAAAAAATCAAAAATAGCATTTTCAGTTTTCTTTGCATAACCCGTTTATTCGTCCTCCTATCTTATTGTTTTGAATTTATTAGAATTAAAGATTGTGAGGTGAAATCTCAGAAAAACAACTATTGTGTAAAAAATGTTATGTTGCAACCCAATGTATGTACTTTTTTTTTAAATTCTTTAAAAACCTCATATCTGATGTGATAACTGATAGATTTGAATCAGCTTTCAGAGAAAACACTGGAAAAAGGTAGCTATTCATTGAGAGCGGACCAAATAAAATTTTCACGCTGCCAATGTATGATAATTGCTAACGATTATAACAATAAGAAGGATTCACCGGTACACGGAAACAAAATTGTAATCGTAACAAAAGTTTCTGTTAGTATGGACACAACCATATGATCTTGTTACCATAACAATTTCCTTTCGTTATACTAACCATAACATTGTAAACATGACGATACGGTTATGGTAACGGTATAAAACAATGGTAACAAAATCATATGGTTGTGCCCATACTAACCATACAATTTTTTGCGACATGGATATTAAATAGAGTTCAGGTTTTAGAGTCAATAAAATTTCAGTATACTAGTTGTCATAATGCTCATTTCGCAATAGCAGATTTTTTTTTGATTATTCATCTCGAATATGTCGATAGTCTACTCGTGAAAAAATAATATAATACAGTATCTGAATATACTCTCAGGTAAAGTGATCAAAAACTGTATCGTACTCTTCATGCTCGTCTTCATGAAACCATCAATCATGATGGATTTATGTTCATTAATTGTTTCGTCAAGCAAGTTTATCTTGATTTCTAGTCGATTGTCTTTCGAATCAGTACCTACAGTCTACACAGAAGATAACAATTAGAATTGAATGGTTCCAATACATCTTGTCGTAACTCTAAACAATTGTTTATAATCTGTCACGAATGAGAACGTGCCAGATGAGCAAGTTCGATTTCCATACGAGATAATTACGAAAATGCCATATTTTTGATTCATGATGCATTTATTGGATTATGATTGCTGTTCATCGAGAGTTGATAAAATTATTCCATATAGATATATCTAGCAAAAATCGTAAACAGAAATGTCGTCGTTTTTATTAGGTGTTTCGCATTCTTACTGTAAGACAATCTCGAAACATCTAAATCGTTAAACCCTCGATGTGGCGATAATCTCGGATTAAAGTTTCTATATCGGAGATTGGCTTCAATCGAGCTATAGTAAATTTGTATACCATATTGTTTGTCTGAGATTTGTCTGGATTAAAAGATTTCGCGATTATTTTCCAATGTGTCAGCTCATATACTTGACCTGTTCTTCAAAATTAATATGATTGAAAAGATAAGGGTTCGTTAATCTTCGATTCACACCTATATTTCTCATCAATACGTCAGTTGGGAAAATCATATAAATCACGTATAAACGGGGAATACAGTTTCGAATGAAATGTTTCAGCACACCTAGGAGATTTATCGAAGATGATTTATTCTCCTACTATTCTATGCAATATGTAACCAAATTATAAATATAGATAGATATAATAGTGCGTTTAATGCCAATGGAAAAAACCTACATCCAAACCATACTTTCGGAAAAATGAATCTAGCAAAATTCAAATAGAGTAAATATCTGAACTCAACATCTTATTCAGCCAACTAAATGCATGCAATACTGATTAATCGTATAGTCAACTATTTAGTTATTTTAGTTCTATAGAAATATCGACATATTACATACTAGGTACAAAACAAATTATTTTGTATAGCTTTCCTAATTAATATCAGTTCCATTGACCAATTTTAGTATTGATTCGAGAAATCAAATGATTTCAGAATTTAAACAATTTTAGGACCAAAACTCGGACCAAAAGGAACTTAAATTACATACGTTGTCACTTCCTGGTGATACTCATATTATTATTATTATCGTTTGCCGCTATTCATCTAATAAGATAGCTATCAACGCCGGTGTTCCGCAAGGATCTGTTTCAGCATCAACTTCGTTCCTACTACACATGAACTACCTGTTAGAGGTGACCTCTTTTCCGATATTTTGTTGATCTGAATGAGTTTCCTTATAATTATTCACTCAATACACTAAAAATAACAACAAAATAGACACATTTAGTTGATCAATTTTTTTAGTGTGTCAACTCGTGTGTCATCTACCTAACTACCGGCTATCGAGGAAGTCAACTGAAATATAGAATACTTCGGGTCATGTTCATATTGCTATAAGTACTGAATACATTGATTTGCTGACCTTGCTATCAAATCATATAGATAACGATAATTACTGCGAATTCCATATTTTAACGATGGCTGATATGTTTTGTAACTATAAATCAATTCATATAGGTAACTCAAAAAAAATTTACTGAAATTCCATATCCATACTAGTTGAAAATTCCGAATAATAATTGTTAATATTGAACACTGGGTCCAGCTAATTGACGTATCTAAAAATAAATATTCTCTTCCTGTTGAAAACTTGCTATTTAATAATTTGAATTCCCAGTTTACACCATCAGAGAAATGAACAATTAGAGAAACAAACGATATTCACGCGTTATAAAGATGAATCTTAATTTGTATTTGCACCTTGCGATAAATGCGATAAACAGAAATGATATTATAAAGTAACAAAAACGCCAACATCCTGATAAGAATATCAGGCATCCAAGATTTTTCTAGTAATCAATTCATTTTGATGATATCTGATAGGTATTGAATGACGAATGTTGGAACCTTTGGTGCAATATTTACCTACTATGAGCACAATTTTACCATACACGATTTTCTTCAGCTGTTCACGTTGGGAAGAGTTGCTCAACCCAATTCTTATCGTGTTTCATAGGATTTGTGAGAGAATCATCCTCGATTCACAGACCACAGACTTTATTATTGTATCTGTGAAATGCTGTGTAAATATGTCATTTTCGGTTATCTTGGAGAGTTATTTCATAATAGACTACGCTATTTGGTTAATTTCTGTGAGATTGTCGAATGAATGACAACGAAATCAGTTAATTACTGGTAATATCATATATACCGCACCTGATAAATCTTCAGAATTGATATTCGCCCATTGATTCACATGCTGCTATACTCTATAGGGATGTTTGAAATCCCGCATTCTGCAATTACAACAGGATTTCGAGTACTATTAGCCATGAAAATGTTTTGTTTCCTGTCGTTTTCACCAATATAGTTTCTTATCTTGGAATTCTCATTATCCATATAGTTAGCATTAATTGTTCGGCATTTTTATATCTGAATGAATAGAATGATGTCCTAGTTTGTTAAACTGAAATGGGTCAGCCAAATCATCCGTAGATCGTTTCTCATTGGGGTAAACAGAATGATTATGTCGAGGATTATTTTTAGTAATATACTAATGTGAATCTCGAAAAAGACAGTGGCTGGCTGTTTTCACATCCAAAACTGAAAAGCTAGTAGTTTTTGGAAAACCATTAACACGGTAACATTTTGATGAAGCAATCATTTCGCAGAGTTGTCATTCATAGGTAGGTAAATATTGTTTTTAATCAATCACTTAAACTTTGCTTGATTGTTTAGCGTCATGATGGCATTTGATAAAACGTCTATTTGAAAATCACCAGCAGTATATATGGAGGAAATTTTGCACATTCTTATTTTCCTTGTTATAAACTGTGGAAGAGTTTTAATTAATCCAGCTACTTCATCGGGGATATTGCGAAGATATTGGGCACTTTTGGATGATAGAAGTTGATGAAACGAATAACGATGCATCTTCTTAACAAGCTCCTATTGAGGCGCATTAGCGCAACTCGATGATAATTATGCAGCGTCTTCCGACCTGTTTTTGAAGCAGGAAGCAAAACATAAGTGACACAACAGAACTGTACCTTACATCTCCTAGTGATGATACTGTATACGGGCATTTTTCTCTGCCTATTTTTCTTCGTCATTCAGCGAAACAAAAAGTCCCAACTGCCGGTGAAATGAACTCCACTCTCTAGTTAGGGGTGGTGTTTTCTTGACGCATAATCCCAATTGGAGCACTAACACACTCGAGTCTCTCTGAACAATTCACCAAATAGAGGATTGATCTCGATTACAAATCGCAAGACAATACGATATGCGTCGCGCCGCTACAGTCGCGATTAGTACCTACTGATACAACTGGTACTTAGCCACTTGCCACTCGCGATTCTGGCGTAACTCGAATGTGGATTATAACATGGTGCGCGCGCACCACGTGGTCCAAATACCGAGTGTCGCATTGTCGTGGTGATAACGATCATTTTGGTGACGCGAATTGTCGCCCGATTTCTGCCTTGATGCGATGACCGATGACGATAGTGGACCCAGTGTCGGATTTACCATTAGGCTGAGTAGGCTGAAGCCTAGGGCGGCATATTTTAGGGGCGGCAAATTTGGGGCCAAAATTTTACTAGGTCCACACAAAAAAATCAAGATGAACCATGTTACCACAATAAAAGTAACTAACCCATTCACTGCGGATGGCGTTTTTTAGGATACAAGAGATGGTTAATTTAATTTTTTTCTAATTTTTTTTAAATTCCTGTCAATTTGTGAAGAATGATTTCTTTAAATGCTCTTTCTTGATTTCCTATAGTGAAAACACATGATAATATAAAAAATGTATTTCAATACAAGAGTAAATAACGAATTCGAAATAAAATACTCGATTTGCATCAAGTGAAAAAATGTAAATAGGGAATCATCGAAAAGTTACTGTTGCAACAAGCCGATCTGATGATAGAACACAAAAATGCGGGAATACAAATTTCGAAGGTTTTGCCTTTACTTATGCTGATTCATACAGCTCCTGAAGTGAAGGCTAAAGCACACAAGTTTTAAAATGATTTTCAAACGTATCGACTAGCAATAAACTGACAACTTTTAGAAACACAAGAAACTGTGCGTATCAATCCGGTTCCCGCTGTACGAACACAATGTACATATTCGGTTCCCGCAGTGAGTTCGAAAGCGTGTTTTTTGACCGACAACTTAGTTGCAAAGCAACCCTCGAAGTCTCATTGAGTCTTGCATGAGTAAGGAAGACGGGGACCTTAGCTTTTTAAGTGTCATCCGAAGCACTACTCGGCTGGTTTTCGTTGAGATTCCGAAGGATTGATATCTAGGTACCAAGAATGTTCGGTTGTTCACCCATCTCCTCCCGCTTAACGATGCTACAGAAATGAATAATTTCCAATAGCCGCGGACCCTATGGGTTCGAAGGCCAGCGCCTCAACGCACTCGATCCTATAGGGTGTCGAATCGTGGCGTTCTGATCGATGTGATTTGTCTAATTTACAAGGGGTTCCTATAAACTCTAAACTTTCAAGAATCTTTGCACGAACATTGAAGGTTTTCCTTTTCTCCATAAGAAATATGTTTCTGCCATCCTGTATATATATACACATATATTCATTGCTGAACTTTCATTGCTGTACGTTTACTAAACTTCATGATGAACTGTGCTAAAAATTTGCCATTCATACACCTGACGAATACCAATAGACGGACCAGAATCTTCAGGTTAATTCGAATTTCACAAGCGATTATTGAAATTCAGACTTCGTATCTCAATAAGAAGTAATTATTTCGATATACCGCTGATATGCATACATAATGGTGCTTTATTATGATCGAAACGATTCAGTGACCTCCAAATTTGCGCAACACCCTATAATGCGAATTTGTATCGCTTGATTCTTCAGTTGACGATTATTTTGTTGTTGGTCGATTATGCCTTTTAAATTTTACTTTCAACATTCATGTCGGTTCCAAGGAAAAATGCATTATTTTACATTATATTGTTTGAATTTTATATTGATGATTTTCACTAAATCATGTCAGCCTCTCTTTCCATTATAATTCATGTTATTCTAACAAACATCGAATTTCAATTGTATCTCTCGCCTTTATTCTGCACATTGGCGATAAGATAAACTTTCATAATGACGTTGAATCGTATTTCATTGAAAAATACGCATTGTCCTCAAATCTCGCTAAAAGCAAACGCAAATGAGAACATTTAGTAAGCAGGTGTAAGATTTTTGAATTGTATCCGATATTTATTCAATATACTCTCGCAATCGCAACGTAGATAAACATAATTTCGATTTTATTTCGTACAGAAAAGATGTGTCTTCATCGTCTATCATAACCCTTTCATGTATGATCCATTTTCAGGAGCGAATAGATATCCACCTACTTGGCAATATTGTAAATATCACAACTGGATCAGAATGTAATGTTAATTGGCATTTGACAAACCAAGATATTTTAGTTCCATTATGGAATATTCACTATATACCTTGTTCTGAAAAGAAAATGCACATAAGAAGCAAGTGTTTTTTCTTGATAATTTTTGCATTCCAATATTATAAATAATGTCGGCATCTATTACTGGTCGTGGAGAGAAATATATCCTGTATAGAAAAGGTTAGATAAGAACGACTCCTATGGACTTCCCGGTGATTATTGACTGAATGTATATTCCAACAAATTGCCGATGAAAAAGATGTTGCCTGGAAAATCCAAACCTTTTAATGGGATATTATCATAATATCCTCTTGAGAACTTTGTATTCTCAGTTTTATATATGTGATGTCATAAGTATGTTCAGATTATTGGTAGGTATTCTTTTTTTTGTTTTCCCATTGTGCCAACCCTATTGTGTATTGTTCCATAGAAATATATCGGAAATTTTAAATACACAGAGTGCAGTGAAGTGAAAAAAATTATTTTGTATGGAAATATTAATTGGAGAAATATCAATCGAAATAAAGAGAAAAATATACGCAATGTCCCATTTGAACAAAAATAAGATGATAACGCCACTGATGTATTCTACGTAAAAAGTTATATAAGGACCCGGTTTCATCTTGCCGATAGCTCAAAAGATTACCAAGATAAAGGAGGTGCTTGAAAAGTGAGGATTTTCAAATTCATCCTCCATATCAAAGATAAGAGAGAGTGTGAGAGTTATGTTTTCAGCATCGTTCATCGTTTTACGAAAAGTGGGACAGTAATTTAAAGACGCAACTCCCTATCTCCAAAGGCAACTGAAATATCTCGAAAAGTATCAAAAATAAGACACACGGTACATAGAAATTTTAGAAAAAAATTGAAGTACAGGTATTTTCCATATTCATATTGAATTGTCAATGGCCTAGCCAGATACCCGCCTCTGGGTGTAGAAGTTGAAATAATAGAATATTTTCACAAAATAATAATAAAGAACGGAATTCAGGATTTTGAACCACCACGTATGGATAGTGAATCAGAAGTTGGCATATGGACATGTAAGCCGTTTTGATTAATGATCAAGAGTTGAAAAATCTTGATTTATCGCACCCTTTGTCCGATGATTACAGGGATAATAATTTCTGCTAAACCGCAAGTATGATAGATCGATCAAATCAGCTCTTCAGGAAGAATCTGAAAATGCTGAGGGTACAATGCAAGGTGGTTCCTTCAGAAAAACATTGAATTGTGCATGCAAAGATTCTACATCTAGCCATCTGAAAAAAAAACGTGATATTTCATGGTTTTCCGTATAGACATTCCTTGTCGTATGAGCTGTCCCACCCTGTAAAGTAACTATAATACATGAAGTATACTAATTAAACTGTGCTTGTGAATAGAGATGGATCATAAAAATATTATTAACTACTTGTGTATGTGATTTCCATAATAAAATTAAAAACTGAACATTTTCGTAAATGAATTGGTGGAATATTGTGGACGTCAAAAAGTTTTATTGTAATATTTTCCCGTCAGAGTTTGATCCGTATACAATTCGAACACATACATTGAGAACCAACTAAATTTCTGCACACCTAGGTATATACGAACCTGAATTGATTGAACGAAAGGAGAATTATCATGGCATTTTTTTCCATTACCAGTTCGACCAGATGCGAGTTCTCATTTCAATATTTTTACGCTCACTGTACGAACACCACTCCCAAAAAAATTTCCCACACCAAAGATGGAATATACATATGTATATATAATCGTTGAAAATTTTTATTTGCATTATTTCAGACATTAGCCAGTGCTGGGCATTGCAACATACTGGGTGAACTAGAGAAAGCGTTGATGAAAATATATATTTCCAAATATTATTATGAAGATATTATGTACGGTGGTAAGATATTCTGGTACCAGGTGAAGTGTTAATGTAGTACAAAAAGTGAGTCAACATGTTGATACTCTACTCAAAACAATTAAGTTCCTTCTACATTTCACAACAGTCTGATAAAAAGTAAATAGTAAAGACAAATTCACTTGACTGAAGATGAATATAAGTGTTTGTGGAATTTTTGGAAAATTCACTTGAACATTCGTGCACCTTTGCCTGTTCTGTTGTTTCGAATGTTAAAAATATAACCACCCATTCAGGAAGATCAAGAATCTCCGTGAAGTTGAATTTAAACGAGCACACTGTACTTTACTTCCACCTGTATATTATATCAACGTGATAGGAAACCGGATGAAAGTTTTCGAGAATATTCTTCGCCCCCTCTCTCTTTCTCTTTAGTGTTGATATATCTTATCTCAGTACAATTATAAGTTTTTAGTATATATATGTAATCAAAGGTATATTATTTGTGACAAAATGTAACTCTTCATAAAACCACTCCGCAAATATTATAGTGATATTCCACTAGAAAAATTTGGTGACGCTGAATCATTAATAATGTTTTATCTCTTTATGGTCCTCAAAACGACAAATGATAAGATATTTCAGCCTGCATTCGTAATTCTTGGGATAGCTGTTGTTTAGCGTATAAATCCCGTATATCTTTTTACCTTAATATTGCGTACGAAATAATTTGGATGCACCTTTCTACTCTCAAGGTGTTCCAATCAATTCTCGATATATAGATGTCGATGTCGATTATAAAAAATAACGACCGATTACTTAGAAATAAGAAATAATCATTTGAGCAAATTTGTCAATCGACTATTGTATATCAGAGTAATGCACATCTGTAATGAGTGTTGCATAATATCTCATGCTCTCGTGCATTCCTGTGTATTCCCCACTGAACTTAAACAATATGTTTGAGTTCAAACAATTTGTTTGAGTTCAGTGGTATTCCCATAGTGTCACGAACTCTCATCGATCAATTAATCCAAAAGAAACGATGCAGAGATTCCAATGGTAAGCACTAAATGGTAAGAAGTTCTCTTGAAACGAAGTTCCAGGTATTCGAATCTCAGCTGAGTGATTCTTGCCTAAATCAAGATTAGTGGATCTTTCATAGCAGAATTCCATTAAATATTTCATCTTTCATTTCATCACAAAGTGAAGAGAATCTATAGTAGACAGAAGCAATGAAAAACTTGATTATATAAAGAATGAACAGATGCGAATAATTAGTATGTACCATTTTTTCAAATGGTGTACCTATTTACCCCCTATTTAGACCAGTTTCCAGGTCTTTTGATTGAGTTTGATAACGATAAATATGACCATCACCCATCCAACAAGTGTAACAATACGAAAACATGAACATTAGTTTCTGGATGACTTTCGACAGTTGCTAATAAATCCCGTGTCTCAGGGTCAAACTTTGGATGTGGGATCTGTTCAAACACGTCACGTCAAACAGCAGCTGAAATTAGAACAAGTTCTAAATATTTTACTAGTTTGATGAAATAGTTGGGTTTTAGGGTGACGTTGTTGAAATCTAACTCAAATCAAACCGCAAAATAAATAGCAAAATTAGATTGGAATACTTGATTGCTCGAGATGTCTGCAGTTAGAAATTGGATAAGTGACATTCTCGATGAGTCTCTAGAAAACACAAAAATATTCGAAAAATCAAACACGTATGAATGAATTGCGATTTCTATTGGAAGCACTAATGAGACAGTAAAGATGGTAACCTATAGTTGCCAAAACACATATTTGGTTTTTTGGGTTATATTCTCATCGATGTTTTGGAAACATAGTACCCAAGTCTTCACTTTATCTCCAGGGAAGTAATGAACTTTTTTATAATCAGTACAATAAAAAAGATGTGGTCGATGTTTCGAATGTTATCATAATTTGCAATACGACCAATGATAAAACTTGAAAAAAAAAGAGTCTTATTCAGACAGTTTGAATTTGAATGTCTGGTAGTTTCAATGCTCTACGTGGTATTTGCCATTGGGAATTTACAATAAGGAAGGTGTACAATACAATTGAGAATCAGATGTAGAATTTTTTATGATTGAAAGCACGATTACATTTCAAAGTTTTTAATTAAATTATTGTCAATCAAATGAGCAAAAAACCAAAATACTCCTGAACCTGATACCCAATAAGACTATTAGGAACAATCAATATCGATACTACCATGCCCGCCAAAATTTTAAAAACGACAATTGATGCCATTTGAATCGTTTTGAGCGTTCTGTCCACAACATTTCTGAATTCTCAATTGTTGAGTTGAAAGTTAACCAACTTCGTTATTCTTATATAATAATTCAAGTGACAGATGTTAGTGTACAAACATAAACCCTCATAGACGTCCTCCTGATTTAAACATTCTTAATTTTTGGTCATCAATTCAAATTTTAGTTTAGTTGAATCTATAATCCCAGCATTATAAGAAAGAAAAAAATAATTTTACTACAAAATGTTAACAAAGTAGCCTTTGACGCTTACAAATCTCAACACAAAGTTGGCATTTTCCTAGGAATGTCATTAAGTGACAGCATTGCCGCTCGTGCGCGGAAATAATGTCATTGAGTGATATGTTGCAAATTTCGACATAATAAGTCAAAAATTCGAAATAATAAGTCGAAATTTCGACTTACTAAGACGAAATCTCGAAATTTCGCATTAACCCTTCAGAGCCATCGTAAGAAAGAGATCAACAAAAATTCTTTCAATATTTTCGAATGTCACAACACAAATTCTATGAGCTCTTGGATATCATTCGTCCTCACCTGCAGCACCAAAATACAAGATTTCGCAGGGCAGTTCCAACCGTCGAAAGACTCGCAGTATGTTTAAGGTAAGAAATTATAAAGAGTAAATCTTCGTTTATCGCACTCCTAAGAATTTGAAGTCAAAACGCGGCGGACTCAAGTATTTTCGGAGATACGGCCCCATTTTGTCTCAAATATGCACCATTTGAAATGTAGAATTTCTGCTATTAAAAACAAGCAAAATTCAGTGGAGCGAGCGAACTTTGCCGAGAGTCCAACGAAGTAGCACGAAACACTTTTTTGCAAGTGCAGGTGCGCACATTTAGACCGGTCTAGATTTTCGTTTTGGCGGTAGGTTCGAAATGGTTCGGATCGATAAAGGCCAAACGTCCTAAATTATCAGTGAAGGCAGGGATCATTACTATCAGTAAATTTTTGAAGAAGGCAAATTTTATTGAATATTAGAAATTTGAACGCTCTATCGCGCTATATTTATCCGATGAAACTTACCTAACCTGAACGGTATTAACCTATCAGTAGATCATTATTTTCAGTAGATTTTTGAGGAAGGAAAAGTTGATCGAAAAAATTTGAACGCGCTGTCGCGCTATTATAATTCAATGAGAGTTACCTGACCTAAACGTACTAACCTATCACCAGATCACTATTTGTAGGGACTTTTGAGGAAGGAAAATTTGTTCAAAAAAGTGCTCTTCAACTACTGGGTGCCCGGTCAGAGATACTTGAGACTTTTGACTAAGAAAAAAGAATTGAAGGGAATCGAACCCCGACACTTGACAGTTCAGAAAATAAGTGTTCCATGTCAAAATTGAAATAAAATGTGAACAAATCCAAATTCTAGAATAATATCCTCTTCTTTGTGTCTTTTAATTCTAAAAAATATCGATATCGTTATTCTGGACTTTGGATTCGTGTCCATTTTGATTCAATTTTGACATGGAACACTTATTTTCTTAACTGTCAAGTGTCAAGTTTTTCCCCAGATTTTTCCCTAAATCTGTCGAATGTCAAAAACCGCCATGATAACTTTCTATTCTGGGAAGGGTCAATTAATATTCACCGGACTGTTGTGTCAAATCCTTCGTAATACGCAGACGCAACTATGATAGTTCTGATTGGTGGATTTTAATAGCTATGCTTGTATTCATGTGGATATCAAGGCTTTTCCGGTCCGTGCCGTTCTGGTCTGGTGCGCGATCTTTTACTTACGTGTTGGTAATGCTGGGTGTGCATGAAAATTTGATACAGCGCACTCACCTCAGACGTGCAACTGGTCGCCCCGGAACTCAGGGCGGGCGACAACACTGGGCGCTCGTAATTCGGCGAGGCGTTCTCCCGCGGATAGTGCGGCGCATGCGCACCGTCCGCTTCGCCGGTAGGGGCGCTGCGCGTCCGCTGGTCGAGCCGGTGGTCCCGGAAGGCGGTGTCCGGCGCCCGGAACGATTCGCTCAGGTACTGCCTCACCTGGTCCTTGGCCCTCTGCATCACATGGTACTTGGTGGGGTTCTCGAGCTTGGTGCGCACCTGCAGCACCTGCGGCGGCACCCCGGCGATGGTGTTCAGCGGCACTGCGATCGGCGACGGGGGCGGCTTTCGAACCAAGGGCAAGGGGTGGGGCGGCCGCTGCTGCTGCTGCGACAGCGCCTGGTCGCGCATCAGCTGCAGTTTCAGCTGCGTCCTCGATATGGGGTTGATGGTCTTCAAGTTCGGGGCGCTGTGGGGGAGATTGGAAAACGTTATCCATTATTCGAATCGTGAAATGAAAATATTCCGGAAAACGGAAGATTGGGCAGTATTCCTACTACTTTCATACAGAAACATATCCTAAATAAGACATGTTAATTTACTAACTTTAGTGCATAAAGTCCTGAACACCAGAACACCAAAATATCTCTACAATCGATTGAACATGTTTTCTGAAATCAACCAATTCTCTAGTCGCAATAAAACTACTCTTGCGATTCCAAAGCACAATACATCGATTTTCAAGCGTCAAAATGTTACAATTCTCTTCATAGAGAGATTAGATCTTATTCTTTCAACAATTTCAAGAAGAGATTGAAGATTGAGACCAGGTAGGTAGAGCTTCATTGATTGATAACTTTTGCTTGTGCACTATAACAATGATTCCTGACCTCACCACTTGTCCTCGTCAATATACTTGCTTTCGTCAGTTACTTATTGAATATTATTTTGTATCTTTCACAACATGGAACTAGAAGTATTGATAATTGATTATTATGAAACTTGTGTTACTAAATTTACATAATTTTCCTTTTATTCTTCCTTTTTTCACTTCACGGTCACATTTTTATTAACTAATTCCTTATTTTTTATTTTTGGGTTGAGTTGCAAAACAGCTTTTTGCTGATACTCCGCCTGGACAAAAAAATTTAGATACTCAAGAACAAAGTGACGACTAGCTGTCACAGATTATACAAACCTTTAGCTGTTTTTCATCATTGCTCTCGTTTAATTTTGAAATTACTTCTGAATCTACTGAGCTATAGTATTATATGCTCTGGTGCCGTTGCCATTAGTTCTACTGAATTCTGATTATGCTCTATTTATAATATCGAAAAATGTCTATTTCATTGTTTCAGACAATAAAGTTTTTCAGTTAATATCAGCAATGAAAGTATGTTTTTTACAACTTTCTATGGGGACCCATATTCCAATCATTTTGCACTAAATGTAGAAACTAGCGCTACCCTCTGGATTGAAAAACATCTATTCAATTTTAGTTTCGGCAATTTATAGCGAGATATATTGAAAATAACTTTCTTGCGAATGCCCTGAAACTAATTGTTTACTTTTTATCACAAAAAAACGAATGGGGCGCCCATATTCAAACCATTTCCTCTACTATTCATGCATATTGAGTTATCAAACGGCATAAAATTGGTGAGCGTTTCGATGATCCAGTTCTACCCAAAAATCAATTATCAGAGCTGAAAAACTGACACAGTGGCGGCGGTTAAAATTTTCAACTTGAAAACCCCCGAGGGCAATTCACATTATGCAAAGACATATACAACAGGAATATTTTTGGCCTCATATTCATTACTCTCGAGACATTTATAAGTTTTATGAATCCGATGTAACTTCAGTCCATATATTAAGAGATCGTTATTAATTTATAAAATATCCTTGGGATATTTTATTGTAGATTCTGAAAAAACTTTACATTTCAGCGATATGTTTGATTTGATGTATGTATCATGCAGAAAGACAGCTCTTTGTGTTGAATGCGTGTCAAAAATGCATCGACAATGAGACAAGAAAAATACCTCTCATTTTTGAGATAATTTTAGTGTCGCAGGGTTCAAAAACGAAATGTTTCGTTGGTATTTGGAAAATAATGATCGATTGCATTTCTGAAACGAAAAGGATTGTTGAGAGGCTTTTAAACTCAAGTTCATTTGAAAGTAGCCTCGTATACGAACACAGACGACAGACGAAACGATTTCACTTTATTAAGGTCACATCCATGAATTTATCACATGTTTTGTTGCCACTGATTGTGCCACTGGTTAAGAGTAATAAAGACTGTGACGTTAAATGAATTGAACTGGAAATATTCCATACTCATTTGCAAATAAATGTTAAAATTCATTCAATGTCTCAAACATTTCAGTCTACTATTGCAAAAATTTTTCAAAATTTTCACCTTATTTTATGATTTATAATGGATTTCACGAGGCGCCAATGGTTAGAGTGATATCAGATATCGCTTTCAATCCAAGAAAGTATGAAAATTTTGATGTTAGCAAGCGTCGATTTATTTTGTTGGATATTATCTTTAGCAGTCAAAGTATAGGTTATAGTTGATGGAATGATGAGATCTTTATCAAGCAATGTATCAAGTAATTTCTCTGAACGTTACTGATCCTCATTCAAAAACATAACCAAATCCTAGAATTGGATAAGCTCTCCCATTTTTTCTTTATTCATCAATCGACGCCCATGTTATAGGTGTGTACATAAAGACCTGAATTGATTTTTTACATTCACTTGTTCTCAGAAGACGTCTATAACCGACTACCTTGGCCTACATTTTTTCCTGAAACTTGCCTGATGGAGTCATAGCTCTCGTTCTCTGGGTATATCAGCTACTGAAAAAACTCAGCAGAGGCAATATTCGATCAACAGAGGACGAATATTTGTTCATTATGTGTCCCATGCATTTGTGCAGTCGCTTTTAAAATTTTAAACTTGTTATTTGATTCGGTTCAGAAGATACAAAAATTTTAGACTACTCAGAATATCACCAGGTGACGTTCTCACTACTATAAAATGATCTCCTGACAGAATACAAATGTATAGTTCAAATACATGCACAACACGTAAAAAGTTTCGCACCACTAACTGTTAAAAATACTGAACTTTTCACTCATCTGTTCGTTGATAGAAGTGGTGCTAAACGGTTAATGTTCTTTAATCTATGGTTCTGTTGATAATAAACAAAATTCAAAAGCTGAAAATAGATCGAAAACTTTGGCAACATGATTTCATTTAAACAAAAATACACCACTCGCGGTGAGTATTTTCTGGTTTATATGGTATATCTAAATCATTTCTAAATATATTCTCGATGCGAAATATAAACATTATCGATATCCTTTGTACGATGATTCAAAAAAACATTACGATGGTGAAATGGTGAAAATAGAAATCTCAACGTGTTATAATATTATGAAATGAGCAGGTACTTCACTGGTCAACTCAAAAGAATTCGCATACATCTCGAACTCGAAAACCGATAGGTGGTCAAGTTGATGATGTTGAACAATTTTGGGGATTCCGGCTATTAAAGCTGTTTATTTTGGCTTACATTCTTTCTCATTCTAAATTTAAAACTTTTAATGTTTACGGAAAAATTGTAAAGGAAGGTATATAACTGTCAACAAGCTTAAAAATCAATGGATAAGATTTCTATAAAGTCTATATTATTAGTTATGTAAAATTCAAAAAAAAATAAATAGAACAGAAGAAGAGCGGTGGCCTAACTTCATACCAACAATATTTTATTATTTATTCACCACTTGCTACTCGCCAATTCATTCTAGGTTTTATTTGTATTTAATTACCAAGAAGACCTCTAGGAGTCCACAGTGATAGTGATCTAATTAGTGAAAAATTCGGATCTGTAGATTGTTTATCTTCGAAATATACTTCATTATCATCAATTCATCGATACAGATCCATTTATTTGATAAATGATAAAAAACTGCCGTTCTGAAAAAAATCGACAGTCAAGACGACACATCTGATAACCTGGAAAATGGCACTAACGCAATATTCTGAAAATGTATTTGGAGGAATAACGTAGCTTGTACGTTTTGAAAGCTTGACAAAAGGGCCTCATTCATTGTCAAGTGTCAAGGTCAAAATGTATTTATATGTTGTATTCAAGGAGATGGATTTTTTCTCAGCTTTGGAAAACGTTAATTAGATTGGGAAATTTTTCATGAAAACATTTATGAGCCGAGTGTCTAATTCAAAAGATTTGGCATTCTCTAAATTGAACATTGTAATGATGATACCTAGTTACCTATAACTATCGGCGAAGTTTATGTTTTGATATACGGATTCGAGTTAGACTTGAGTAACGGGAAAGAGGTTCTAATTTTTCAACTACCTAGAATTCAATTCTGGCAATATATCAAAGATTATTAGATTTGAACTTGTCTCTAAAAATAGTGGTGTTAAAATAAAAATCACGGAGAATCTTTTCACTCAGCTGAGGTATTCAGCAACATATACCTCGTTTCAAATAGAATTCATTGGATTCTGAAGAAACCTGCGATGAAGGGGGTGTAATATTGAGTGGAGATATGGCATGAACATGGGTGATTGCAAGCAAAGTGGTTCTGAACTTTGTTTTCATCATAGCCTTCTGTCATGTTGAGCAGCAGGGGAGACGAGTATTTTGTTGAGAAAATGAGTGTTTCGAGAAGTCGAACCAACCAATCGGCAATCGGTCACCAACTTGCTCACCTTTCAGTAACAGGCATTGTTTTCGATGTCAATTCGTAAAACTCTTGATTTTTTGGGGTTCCCAATAAATCGTCAAAATCTATGGCACTTTCAATGTCAAAATCCTCAGAGAGGATAGCCGAGAGATCATATCCTATGTCAATGCCCGATCCGGCCATAGTTTTTCTATCACAGTTCAGTCACACGACGGGTTCTTCCGAGAGGGATGGTGGCATGGCCACGGAGGTAGACGAAGGGCCCTCATGGGACGCGACTGATTTTTTTTTCTCGAGGCGTCGCAAATCCGACGACGCTGGCGTCGCTTTCGACTTGCGCTGCCTCTGCTCAGTGCGCCGACTGAAACGTGGGAACGGACCGCGAATAGATGCGAATTCGTCTGAACTGAGCTGCTCG
This sequence comes from Chrysomela aeneicollis, assembly GCA_029955515.1. Classification (NCBI taxonomy): domain Eukaryota; kingdom Metazoa; phylum Arthropoda; class Insecta; order Coleoptera; family Chrysomelidae; genus Chrysomela; species Chrysomela aeneicollis. The sequence continues at coordinate 14,762,756 of JARUHQ010000015.1, read as the reverse complement.
GCTAGATAGCGAGGCGTTGTGCCGAAAATATTGGCATTATCCTCGCTAGGAGATTCTCTTTCGTCTGTTCAGCTGTTGGCCGCAAGCCTGCTTTCAGAACAGAAGGCGACCACAATGCTTGCTGATTGAGTTCGGATGTGAACCAGGTGCTTGGGCGGAATAGGGTTGTACACTTTTTTTCAAAAATTATATATGTGAAACGCGGGTCTCCAGAGAATACGTCGATATTTTTTTGAAATTTTTATTTTCATGTGTTTTTCCAAAATCGGCATTCAAAAATCGGTATCTGGTAGGTTGGGTTAGGTTCTGTTCCATTAATCGAAGTGGAAGAAGAATTGACAATCTCTGTCATCTTTGACAGATGGCGGTAAAAAATTACTGGGCGATTTTAATTCTTCCTGCGAAAATATATTCGGATGATTAAAGGTAAGTTACTATTGAGTTTTATTTCATTGTTCAGCGTTAATTATACTCTTCACTGACCACTATTCAAAGACTTGTGCTTCATGTAGCAACACGAATGTGGATTCTCGAAATACATATTTGTACTCCACGTGTTAATATGAGACAAACTTGGTGTTTTGCAGTAGGAAAACACATATCATCAGCTACATTTGCAAGTAATTGCTGTGAAGATAATTTTGATCTATGTTAAAATTCTTATCCATATTCTTTGAATCTTTGTACATGAACATCATGAGATCCTGTGAAGTGTGAGCACAAAGTATTTTAGTAATAGGTATAAGCTAATAAACCAAATCTTTATTGTCATGCACTCCTGTAAATAATAAATGTATTTTCCTAAATCCTCAGTTATTCTTAGTACGTACTCTATCTATGATGTGAGTTTGTATCTGAGATTTCTTCTTTACATTATATTGTGAATATGTAATTATAATATCAACTTGTATTGTTTATTTAATATATTATCAGATGCACCACTACACTTACCTTCTTTTCCCAGACAATAAAGTTATCAATTGAATTAATTCTTCATTTTTATATCTCTATTTTATAGTGTCTTTGAGTTCAATCGTCTCATTGTTTTCGCTGAGGTGGTATTGAAAATCCTATAAAAATATTATTAACTCATATAAAATACCTGATTTGCGTTATATAGATGATAAATAATTAATTAATGCGCCCTTTTGAATATTTTGAATTAGTTTCGTTATCGAAAAAATTTGAATTAAAAATTGACATATTGTCATCTGACTTATCTGCCATCACTTATGTCAAAAAATTCTTCTTCCCTATTATTTTCGATATTTTTACGATACCATCCAGATCTACCAGGTGACGTCAGCAGAAATATGGTGCTGTCAAATAATTATTTTTGATTTCGATTTTCTAGAGCATAAAAGAATATTTTGATTTAATTTTATGGCAGATCGGTAGTAGTTTAGTAAGGTATCGGAAAACGACCATCAATTCTGCTAAAGCTTTAGAGGTTTACAACCCTATTGTTGCATTTCTTACTCTGACGTCACGTCCAACAAGTAACAGAAATAAACAATTATTGGCGAAACCGAAATAACTGACCAACGACTACAGAAGGACCAAGCTACGCAAGGTCTGTGGCACTCGAATGAAATCTACTACATACTGCATATGGCGCTAGTACAACGCGCCAGAATCTGGAACATGTTTGAATTGAATGGGATTTCCCAATGTCGTTGCTTGTCGCCTTCATGGGCATATTTAGGTATGGGGCCGGGTGGGCCGTACCCACCCCAAAATGGTCTAGTACCCACCCCAGGATGGTCACACAAATAATTAAATCCGCACGGACAGAATGTACTGAGAGTACTACAGTACATTTTGTTCCATGAATTATGATGGTAATCGAGCTCACTGCTCACTGACCGTACATCATGTCCTTAAAGCTACACCAGCATTTACGGAAGAATTCGAAGAAAACTAGTTTATAATTTTGTGCACATTTATCACAATTTTGAGTTTCAAACAAAAAAATTCCCGGGAAAAAAATTGCCAGCATTTCATACATATTTATTACATATTCTTACGTATCGGAAATCACAAAATGTCGTTCGCCAAGGGGTTAAATAACTCTAAGGCCGTTTTTATAAACCAATTAAATCACTGGTTCTGTAGCAACTAAATCAAGTTCAGCTTGAACGGAGCTCATACTAGTTTATACAACTGGTCCTAAAAATCGAATAATCTCTATTAAATAGGTGATGAAATGTATGCATATACAGTGTGTCCAAGATAAGAATGAACAGCATGGGGATATCGGAAACGGTAAGTGATACGGGGTCGATTAAATTAGAGAAAAGTAGCGCATTTATGTGCCTAATAATATGACATTTAGAAAGTTTCAATATTTCAAGTAGTTTCGGAGATATCCGAGAAAAACCGAAATTTGAGAATTTCGTTTTTATTTTCTCCTAGCTTTATTTTCAAAATATATATTTTCAAAGGAAATGTGAAACAAATAGCACTTCGCCATGGCCACTTTTTAAGGACTACACGATAACATAAGCAGAATTTTTCCGCGACGTTTCGTCTTTTAGAAAACATCATCAACTTTGTATTTTTATATGGGCCGAAACTAAAGTATACCTTGTATACGACTCCATTTTTCATTGTGGATACAGCAATGTATCACAAAATATGATTTCGGAACCATTTCTTGCGCAAAATGTAATTAAGTGAATACTTAATTCTTTTTTCTTCAATTTTATATAGTAAGCGTCTAAATATTGATTTACCAGCTCTCTAGATACTTATTAGAGTACGCACGTTCAGCATCAACACAATTTCTTTGGCAACATGACAACATATCAAATTTTTCAGTATTTGAAAAGCTGCCGTTTTCCATTTTTAACACAAATTAGGTAGGTAACGAGATGTAAGATTAGGAACGGTAATATGTCAAAAATTCTACCAAACTACAGTAATAATATGACAACAGAACATAATTTGGTCATTTTTTCCAGCGCCTACTATCTAAAATTGAAGAAACACAGATTAAGTAATCACTAAATTACATTTTGCGCGAGAAATGGTTCCGAAATCATATTGTGTGATACATTGCTGTATTCACAATGAAAAATGGATTCGTATACAGGGTATACTTTAGTTTCGGCCAATATAAAAATTCAAAGTTGATGATGTTTTCTAAAAGACGAAACGTCGCAGAAAAATTCTGCTTATGTTATCGTGTAGTCCTTAAAAAGTGGCCATGGCGAAGTGCTAATTGTTTTACATTTCCTCTGAAAATAAAGCTAGGAGAAAATAAAAACGAAATTCTCAAATTTCGGTTTTTCTCGAATATCTCCGAAACTACTTGGAATATTAAAACTTTCTGAATGTCATATTATTAGGCACATAAATGCGCTACTTTTCTCTAATTTAATCGACCCCGTATCACTTACCGTTTCCGATATCCCCACATGCTGTTCATTCTTATCTTGGACACACTGTATATGCATAAATTTCATCAGGGTAAATGGACTTTAAACAATTAATTTAATTTTCTGTTAAAAAATACAACTCAAAATTATGTGAAATATTCTGCTTTTTGAGTTATAAAATCCAATTCAAAATTATGAACTAGTTTTTTTGGGTGTGCTCGTACATCGGGCGTCGACTCGACTCCATCCAAGATTTGAAGAAAATCTGAAACAATACCATAAAAATAAATTAAATTTACAGAAATATATTTCTGCCGAAGAAACTCATTAGTGAAGCCAACGGTGATATTTTGAATAGTTTCGTAAAAATTCATAAATGATCGGATACGGATAGGTATCATCATTTTATAGAAAGCATTTATGGTCCACATCTACCTTCAAACTTCCTCCAGACTGGCATGATTTCAACGAGCAATGATGAATTGAAATTGGTTTCTGCATTCATTGTCAAAATAAATGGATGGAATTCAGTGAAACATGCAGTTTTTGTTGCGTTTTCTATAAAATTGTTACTTTCCATTCGAAGACTGAACTTGAACAAAACATTTTTCGCTTGCAGAGCATTTTTTGTTTACTTTAGGCTCCATGAATAATTGAATTATGTATTATCAAATGGAATCATAACCTACTTCCCATCGTTCGAACTTTTTTCATCTTGAAAACTACCTACTGTATCAACTGCTTTTGAAAATGAGAAATGAGTGTATGTATACATTTGATCATTTTCATGTACAGAAACACATTTTTCATGCACACTCGAAGTACCTTTGCTTCGTTCCTGTAAAATGTTTTAGTAAGCACAAAATTTCACAATCCATAAAATTTTTATTTGATCAGCAGATATCGTTTGTGTTCGATAATCTTGAGCGCCATCGTAGTTAGTTGTTAAATGAATTACAATGTCGACGATTGGTTCAGCAAACAAGAAAATCAGTATGTCATATTTACTAAGGCTACTAATGTTTGTATTTGTCATCGAGATCGTGTGTTCTCACTACGAATATGAAAATTTTGACACGTCGGATACGGATAAACAATGGAATGAATTCAAGGTATAATATATATGATTATGAAATTCACACTATAATCATCGTTATGGTATAACATACGGTATTGGTAACTCAAAATGTTGAAAGTGTTTGTGTTTGGACAATATTTGCCCTTTATTGCAGAGAAAGTTCAATAAAACATATTCTGATTTCCACGATATCTTGAAAAGACAGGCGTGGGAAGAAAATTTGGATAAAATCAAAAAGCACAATGATGAAGCTGATAAGGGGTTACATTCTTTCTACATAAAAGAGAATGATTTGACTGACATGGTAAGATTAGGGTTAGGAAGTCTGAACCGAGAATATTATTTTTCTATTTTGGTTGTATAATGAAGTCATTGTGCAACGAAAATGCGTGTCGAAATATCCTCTATTTCGATACGCATTTTTTATCATTCGGATATTGGTACAATCGAACTGTCAAATGAAAGTCAGAAAGAGTTAAGCCTGTTTCATGCTTATACGAATTTCGCAAAATTCATGCAAATCGAAAAATTACAAATATTACATTGATATTCCCACTCTACAACACTATTGATTTATGCATTCTGATGATCATGGTATCATAATAATATAAAAAAATCCGCAAACAAATATTTCAACTTTATTGCGATATTTATTTTCAGTGGCCATTTTATTCGCATACATTTTCCGATATTCGTATGAGCATGAACCAGGCTTTAGGCCCAGTTTACTTCTGAGTAATTTGGATTTGGTGATATTAGCAGTGAAAAACTCAATGTTTTAATTGGTAAATTTCAATTTGATTGACCAATAAAAACAATAACAACATTGAATTTTTCACCGCTTGTGCGTCAGATTTTGATTATTTCAATGTCATCATTGTTACCAATCGAAGATGTTTCTGTTATTTATCGATATTGAATCCATTTTTTTCTTCAAATCAATTCAAAATAGAAAAAATCGTATATGACACACGTTTTATAAGACACGTTGTCGCACTTGTTCACTTGGAGCACTCCTCGCTTCGCTATCGTCTTACTCCAAACAACGCGTGCGACAAAATAGCGTCTTATAATATACTATTTTACACGAAAGAAACCTTTTCAGAATACCCAAAATTATCTTCAAAAAATGGTGAAATTAACAAAAAGCAGACACAGGAGAGTGGATCCTGAGACAGTTGGCGATATTTATGACAGAGTTATGCATATACCAGAAGAAATTAATTGGGTGGCAAAAGGTTTCAAAACTCCAGTGTACAACCAGCTAGAGTGCGGCTCCTGCTATGCTTTCAGCATCGCTACTGCCATCCAAGCACAAATTTTCAAACAGACTGATAAACTTGTACCGCTCAGGTAATTTTACAAGATTTGATCATTCCATCATTATAGGAACCATCAAAATATTAATATTGCTCCCATCTTAATTGGAATATTTAATATCCTACCAAATTGAAAAATATTTCTTCTGCATGCTCGTTTGAGTAATTTGGACCATGTAAATCTCATTCTCTATTGATGGTTTCTGAGGGTGCGGAACAACGGTCAATATATTTTTTTTAGTGAGCAGCAAATCATTGACTGCAGCGTATCATATGGAAACTATGGATGCGCTGGTGGATCCCTGAGGAATACTCTTCGCTATCTGCAACACATAGGCGGACTCATGACGTACAGAGATTATCCGTATAAGAAGAAGGTAAAATGAGTCCATACTGACAGTATCCAATTTGTAACTCGTGCAGAAAAATCTAATTTCAAAATCGGGTTTGGGATGAATTAGTCTCTCCCAGCTCATGAGATGGTATCCAGGGTACTTTTTACTTTGGTAGATTTTGTTTTCAGCAACAAAAATGTTTCTACGATAAGCACATGGCAATAGTGAACATCACTTCGTGGGCAGTGCTACCAGCAAGAGATGAGAGAGCTCTCGAAGTTGCAGTTGCCAAGATTGGTCCAATAGCTGCTTCAATAAATGCCAGTCCTCATACTTTTCAACTTTACCAGTGAGTTTCATATTATTTTAACATGAGAAAATTAGAGAAGGTTCTATTTTTCTATTCTGATGAATTAGATAATCTGAATTAAACTGTAAATAATATTGAAAATGGATGTCACAGTGGAAAAAGAATAATTTATCGAAACATCGAATTTTTTGGATAGAAAAAGTAAAATCTTCTCATTATCTATTAAGCATTGCTTTTCTAAGATTCTCGAAAATGCCTTCGCCAATTAGATAGGTATCGCTTTGGATTAACGTAAGAGCTATGAGTAATAAGGAAGACGGCGGAAACATTAGTTTTTACAAGTGTCATCCGAAGCACTACTCGGCTGGCTATCATTAAGAGTCCAAAGGATTGATATCTAGGTACCAAGAATGTTCGGTTGGTCACCTATCTCCTCCCGCTAAACGATGCTACAGAAATAAAGGCGGATTCATGCAACATTCATTATAATTACATTTTCATTATACTATAATTACATTTCATTTACATTTTCACTGTCAAATTGAAAGTGTTCATGCAAGGATTTACATTATGGATTTGCACATGCGCATTTTAACTGAAAAATGAATGAGCCATTTTGGATCATCTGTGTTTTGAATTGTTTGTTTATCTTTATGATATTTCTTAATTTCATATCAAAAAAGAAAAGAATACGATTGCGTCGTTATTGTGTCAGGCCAATATGAGAAACTGGTGAAATATCTTGAATATTATATTTTTAGAAAAATGTACCATAAATAATCACAGGTCACACTTGTTTTGAGCGTTGAAAGCTACCAGACCAGAATACAAAATGAACCCGTTAATGACAATTCTCATCCTTCTGCGCATGTTTTCACTGTAAATATAATGTAATGATAATTTATAGTTGAATGTTGGCCAACTTGTTGATGCGTTAGTGTAATTATAATTTGATAATGTGCTTACATGAACACCGTAATGGGAACTATAATATTGAACTTTTCTTAGTGTAAATGTAATTATAATATAATTAAAATGTAATTATAATGGGTGTTGCATGAACCCGCCTTTAATCAAATTTCCGATAGCCGCGCCAAGATTCGAACCGGGACCCTCTGGGCCAAAAGGACAGCGCCTCAACGCACTCGACCACCAACCCAGTTTATCGATTAACTTTATTTTCTCTATACTAATTAATGTATACTTTCGATCGCCTTCAGATATTTTTTTGTAATTGTATGGCATTACAAATCAAGAAACCAATCAATAATACACCGAGTTCACTTGTGTGCTTGTATTGGAAAAATATTGAACCTAAAATTTCCTTTTGGGAAGCTGATATGAGCTAGTGTACCCGAAATTATATTTCGCATGAACATTATATGTGTATGTATATGTATGTAAAGGGAGGTTGAGATAAAAATGAACAGCATTGGTATCTTCATAACGGTGGAAAATACAATACAACTGTATATACTTAATTATGCCGAGATGAAAATACCCTGTCAACAATCGTTATCGTTGTCATTATAAAAATTTCACTATCTTTGCGAGGGAATTATTTATCGTTTTCTTGAGATTATTATAGGTATCGTCGATCTGAAAGTACAAAGTACAAGTACGGCTAAGAGTATAGTAAATTTTGAGTGGACCTGTGATGAAAATTTTCAGATTATCTGGTTAGTGCTGGGGTCCAATCACTGATCAACCTGAATTCTCATCAATTTACGGAGAATATATTATTTATTTTCTCAAATAAATCATAATATTGAGACAGAACGCGTTGTTTGCCTTTGTTATCATCCACTTATGTGATTCATGTCACACACTTTTTGAAACACATCACAAGGGAACCGAGTTCAGGCAACCAGACTATCTCATTCCAGAGATCGGACCGTAGAAAACTGTAATCTTGATATGTATTAGCAGAGATAAGTAACCCTAACAAGATGTGCACGTGTAGTGCACGTCTTATGGGAGGTTTGGAAATATAGTCACGTGATTGATTTCCGTTTCAACGTATTATCACAGATGGCGTTTAATGCATGAATCTTCATTTTCTTTCATGAGAAGTTGGCGTTTCGCAGCTAAACAAATTACGAACTTTCACGAACTTTTCAAGTCAGAGATAATAACTATTAATAACCTCAACCTTCACGTTTTGGTTTTAATGTTTATTTTTCGAAAATTTTTGTTTGAATATGGTGAGAAAATATGAGTCACCATCAACTATTCATCCTGGACTAAACAAAATTACCACAGAAGGAAAGTGTAGATAATAACTTGAAGATTGGAAAAAAGTGTTTCAACATGAGCTATGTATGGAAAATTCGCCGTGAAGCATATTCAAATGCTACTAAAAAAATCCTGACATCAACTTCAGGTATTGCCTTTATTATGAAGAAGCTGTTTGCCTTTGAAATTGTTGTGATATAAATAAATGGGTCTTATTTTTTATTCTTTGGTTTGAAATGGCTCATCGAAATATTATATTATCAAGATTTGATTAATTATATTCTAAATACTACATTTCTCAATTATCTGCTCAATTATGATGATGAAATTGCTTTATTGAACTTATATATAAAATATAAAAAATGCTCAAAAGGCTATAGCATCATTAGTATCCCATAATCGATTGTACCTGGTAAAAATTATATTTAAAAATCTTCAACCTGCTGCCAACAAAACATTTTGGGATGGGAAACTGCTCGGGAAACAGTTTTGACAGCATATGCAATATAAGGTCTGGTCAAAACTGCCAAATAAATCAAATTTCCTACTGCTGATATGGAATGAATGTTCTCTTCAAGATCACTGCTTTCCTCAGCTTAATCAGTTTTAGTCTCTCTGCTGGATATGATACAGGAAAGGCATTATCCATGTGATATTTTTGGATGATTTGTTTTACCTATGATTCTTGATGAATGAAGATATCATTCTGAATAATTTGCATTTCCAAGTAGATTTCTTCTGGTTCAATAGTTACCTTGATTGATTGTACTTGCAAACTTTTTATAAGCTTTCACACAAAATCTGTTCCATCTTCGTATCCGTCAAATTGGTTCATATTTATATACATGGTGATCAAATCAAATGTTCAATCTTCAACATTATTCAAGAGGATTTGAAATTTATTTGTGAATACAATGCTAAAACAAAGACAAACGGATGAAGAAAAAGAAAGAAAATTTTGACCTTGAACTGTGAACATAGCCCTTGGGACATGGCAGCCAGATATGGCAGCTGGAAAAGCTATGTTCACTCTTTTGGAATCAACGGCACTAGTTCCATCTTGTGGTTGATTCCAAAAGCATGAAAAATATATTGCCAATTTACAACATTGACGTGCACATCTTGTTAGGGTTACTTATCTCTGGTATTAGTATTGCACTGTAGTATTGCAGTATTGCCTATATCATTTCTACACCACTTTATTGGATACCTACATGACATATTAAAAAAGGCTTGGAACATTTGACAACTTATAATACATAATTAGGTGACTGTTCATTTAATCAGTCAATACTGAAGCTTTCTACTAATTAGTAAAAAGTTTCATTGCCATTACCAATTGATCCAAAAGATGGCACTCAATATATAACCTGGCTAGAATACAGGGAAATGCATCAATCAAAATGCTTTTATGGTGATATGACTCTCTCTGTAATAAAGAAACATAACTTTTGAATTGATAATTTCCTGACTATATGCCCAAAGTTGAACTAATCACAAGTCGTGTGATACTTAACGATTTCTCAATATATAATTCAAAGATACTTCCATGTTGTTGTTTTTTCAGTAAGGGCCTATACGACGATATTTCCTGTAGCTCAAATACGGTGAACCATGCAATGCTAATTGTAGGCTATACAAAAGATGCCTGGATCTTGAAGAACTGGTGGGGAAAACATTGGGGAGAGAACGGCTATATGAGGCTGAGAAGACACAAGAATAGATGTGGGGTAGCTAACTATGCAGCATATGCTCTAGTGTGATTTTTGAAACGGTTTGTGCCTGAATGTAATTTTGAAAATTGATAAGGTCGGGACTGCTTATAATCCCGGTCAACAATGTTTGCTAGGTTAGAAATAAATGAAATAATACGGGAAGAAAATGTCAATATGAATTTTATAAAAATGCAGGTTAATTGTTCCTCTGATTTGTAATAGAATTGAAAACCACGTAGATAACTTGGATGTAACGATAGATTCTACAACTAAAGCTGTGTAAAAATGTGTCACACCATTAAGAAAAAAACTGTTACAACTGTACGAGAAGATGAGCCGATATCTTTGAATGGGTTCAGAGAGATTCACAATAAAAAAGTATTTATGTTTTGTTGCCTACGTCTTCTTCCGAAAATGTCTGAACTATAGATGAATAATCTCTCGATTTTCAAACTGAGGATCTCAACGCTTCCTCAAATCCTTGTTCCATTACATTCAAGTAATCAGGCAAGAGAACAAAATACTTTCAATTGATTACAAATCGGCATTATACCTCCTGCAGACAGAACAACTGGTGATCTATAGCCGGGTGTTTTTGTTTTCCAATGAAATACAATCGATATTTCAATATTTATTTGAGATGACATTCAACAGTATAAGAACAATTCATTACAAATTTAAAAAATACTATGCTCTGAAACTTCTATAATAGTTTCGATTCAAACATTCTCACATATGCATTGAACAACATTGATTTTTTTTATGGTATAGGCGTAGTATTTCAAAAGGGTAAACATCAACAATGGGTACTGCAAACCATGAGGTCCTTCGACATCGATATTCCACCGTGAAATCTTCATTAATCTAAGGTGATGGAAGTTTCAATACACCATCAGTAGGACACATCGATATATCTTATCACCCTGAATGATCATTCACTTGTCCACAATTTTACATTGAAAAATTGTCTACAGGTACCATACAAAGCTCAAAAGTTTCGAAATACAACAGCCTATCATGATAATGAACATATACTACAATACATACTACTCTCGAATAACCTGAAAATAGTTTCTCGAGTAAAATTTATATTATTTGTTTTCAGGAAATATGCACAGTGCATCCATAAAGCTTTGTTTCAAGTTCGTTATAGCCAAACGCCGTTAATCCCTAGACATGCAATTTTGTATTGAAAATATTATCAATTTAATAAACTGGCTATAATTGAAACTTTCTTCAGACATTCCATATTTAATTACTTTAAAACTTCAATTCATGGCACAATACGGGCAAAATATCAATATAATACGAACTGAAAAACTATTGCTTGTTTTTCAGATAACCCAAAAATACCAAAGTTTATTATGAAATAAGTAGTATATATTGTAGTATTTATATATTTCACCAGTCATCACCTCTGAATCTCTACCTTATTAGCGTTGTGTTCATTTTTGAATATGCCTTCATATCTCAACTGATCACATACCTAGTTTGAAAAAATTAGTAGATCCGGCCAAATCGACAATGTTTAAATTATTCAACTAAATGTCGAATATTCATTGTTAGCTTGGAAAAAAATTCCAAAATACATTCACTAATACTCATTGCATTATAAATATTTAAAGAACAGTTCAATCACCTTGGCTGATGAATAGGATATTCGAATGTAATAAATATTGTGGAGAGCGATATCTTGAATTCACGCAGATAATATAGTGCAGGCATTTTCGTAAGTCTTAGTAGGCAATAAACCATTGGTGAGACCCGACATAAGTCAAATTCATTGAAATGAATACGATATGTCGGGTATCATCAACGTTTCATTACCTAGCTCGCCTTCCGAAAACACCTGGACGTTATCAAAGTTATGTGATTAGTTGAGAACACATTATGTAATGTTTGAAATAGTGGAATACTTTTATGAAAATGGGGAAACCATTCAACTTTTCTTGGTGAAAATCAAAATTCAGAACCTTTCATCTATCTAATTATCTGGTTCATTTGAACAAAATTTCACATCAAAAAGATATTGATATTGAGAGAAACAAAATGTTTATATTATTATCCCGTATTGGTCTAATATTCAAAAAATGAGAGATAAGAACTAACATGAATATCATGTTTTCCTTTTCTCGGTTAAACAAAATTCAGAGCTGATGACTTGTTTTATCAAGTTTATCCGAATTGCTTTTTAAATTTCCAATACATATACATGAAATATACAGTATAAAATAAAAATAGTAAAAAACATTCTAGATATCAAGATGATTAAATTCCCCCAAAGGCTGCAGCCTCTAAGGGTAGTATAAAACTATTCAAGTGCGCATTATAAAACTTACAAAATTGTTTGTACTTTCATATAAAAAATATAAATAAATACTAACAACAAGATCAAATAAAGTTTCCGACATTCAAATACTCTTCTGTCCCAGACAGAAGTGTAAATGTTTGACTTCCACAGGTCTACTTTTTCACTACTCTTTAAAAGAGATATCAATAATTATTCATCATTTGACTCGCAGTAGTTTATTGAACCCTAGTAAACAGTGTGTGAAAATACAATGAAAGTGGGGGAACTTAGATATGGCACTATAAAATAAAATGAAAAATAAATCAATGCAATATCATTCTACTTTAGCAAAAAATAAAATAATCAAACTCCAAAAACTCAAGAGAAGTTCTAAAAACATCAAATAATAAAATATGCTCAAGTTTCGAAATCATCTACTAGGCTTCTCAGTGACAAATATTATCTAGAATGCTTTTTGTTGAAATCTAAGCAAATAAAATACCAGGTATAATATTCACAGTATATGAGCACTGATATATTGATGTATTTTCAGTGATTGATAGAATCCTTAATTTTTCGAAACATCAAATAAACATGACTCTAGAATTGAAAAGAAACATGTCTACCAATTAAAAATGTTCAACGAATAAGAACTATCAATCACTGACAAAAACTTGCACAAAAATTCTATCTAAGATGAGGAATGAAGCATGGGAATGTGAGAGATGGCAAAAAGTGAGAAGTCGGGTCGATTTAGAAAAATATAAATTTTAGGACACTCTGAAGGTGATATTATTTTGAGAATTGTGAATTCCATTTTGTATATCTCAAAAAGAAAGAGACTATGTACGAAAATATTTCTTTATCAAATATGTAATGAAAAAATACAATCAATATTCGCAGACTTTCAAATTCTAAATAAGTCGACTTCCAACTTTTCGTAATCACGATAATCATACAATGCTCCTCAACTTAGAAATTGTATATTGATTTGCTCACTTTTAATCCTACTTTTTGTATTAGGTGGCCCTCCGAATTTTAGTTTCTTAAACCAAAACCAAAGAGTTCCACTAGCATATTGACTTGGCTATTAGTACAGATCACTAGAACAGTAAAATGAAAGGTCAGTTTACTCCACATACAACATAGAAAAAAACATGTAACAGATGAAAGAGAACAAAGTTCGATTGCCAAAAACAATGACATGCTACAGGACACCCTTCATCACAATCCAGTTATTTGAAACAAGATTAAGATGATGTGATGGTGACATACATAAAAAAATAGGATGATTGATTTAGTGATTTCAGAACATGTATAATTCATATGAAAGCAGATATTGACTATGTGAATTTCATATACAGTACCGGCAGAAAGTTATCACATGGGAAAATCCTTAATAAATAAATTTCGACAAATATTGATTTGCAATCGATTCTGCTACAAAAGAAACCCCTAGACCTTGAACAATGCCGTTCGAGCTAAGCGAGAAATTAAAAATATCGAAAAATACTGTCTGACAAATTTCGCCTCCGTCAGATAATAATCGAAATAAAATAAAATTGCAAATCCTACAAAATATTATTCAACATATAACTGTTGTCATTACTGATGCGTTTTTCTGTCAAAAATCTATATTGCTAAATTTTTTCTTAAATGTCCAACAATTTTTTATTTTTTATCTCAGATTTTCTTTAATCAGACATGGCTATGGAATGTTCTGGACAACTTTTAGCACTTTTTGATATTGTTCGAATGTTCTGAGCAATTTTTAATTTTCAATTTTTAATAATCAAACACGAGTTTAACTTATGATGCGTACTTTCGCCGGTAGTTGCACAACTTGACGCAAAACACATGATTTTATTTGAGTTAAAAAATTGAAATTATTCTGTTTGTAGTTGAAGAGACCGCGTCTGTGAAATGAATTTTTCATGAAGTATACACTTTTAATGATTTCAAATAGAAATATATTTTGCAGAGGCATTAATTATTCTATCTTCTAGAATTTAAAAAAGTATCTGACATTTTTGAAGTCAACATGACTAATAAGGTTATGGAACTTCGTTTCTGCATAAACAAAAATGTTGCTATCCCGAATTTGTCAGAGCACGTCAACTCCTTCGAAATGTTTTCCCAACAAATCATTTTCGTCTGCTAGGAATGGCACTTAATAAGAGAATTCTCATAGATTTGATTTCAGCAATAGCAATATTTTTGTATTCAGATGACATTCGATTGGTGCATAAATAAGAAATGAAGAGCACACCACGCCTTTCTAGGCTGTATGTGGAGAAATCTGAATGATCACTGGAACATGGAAAACCATCTGGATGCTGGTGCTTTGGCGTTTCACGCGCACTCACTCACGCCAAAGCAATAAGTACATGCAAAACTCATCTTTAGTACACTATCACAGTCATTTTGAAACCTGGCGTATCAAGCAAAAATTGTTTTCAATTTTAAACCAGTCATGTAAATATAAATTTTATGTATATATAATACATAATTCAATAAAAAATTTGTTAAAACCGTTTTTGTTTCCTCATTAAAATCATCACCATCACAATATTTTAATATGGGAATAAAAAATGTCACAGCAGATTTGAATTATCACAAGACTACTGGGCGCCGTAGATGCCGCCCTCTCGGTTGCAGTTGCCGCTGCTCGCCAATATCGGGTAAGCCAGAACGGTGTTCAGGAGGTCGTTGTGGATCTCCAGCGAGTTCGTCGCGTAGTGCAACACGAGGTCCTTGAGGGTCGGATAGATGTTGTAGGGCTCCGTGAAGCCGAGACCTTTGCTGGTCTCGTTGATGATGCAGTGATTGGTGCTGCCGTTGCACACGACCGATAGCGCGTACTTGTTCATCTGCCTCGACTTCCGCACCAGAAAGGTCCCGTCCGGCTTGCCTTCCAGCAACCTCTCGGCATGGACTCGGGAGCAGTTCAACATCAGCCACGTGTTCTCATCGTTGTGCGGCAGGGTGTCAGTGTCCACCTCCCCTTCCTCGGACGTCTCCTCGATGTTCCTTTGCAGTATCTGATTGATTTTGGTGAGCGAGAACCCGCGCTGCTGCAGCCACCGTATGTGCTTGTCGCGCTCCTTGGCCAGCCCGTGGATTTCCGGCTTCAGGGTGGTCAATTCTCGCTCCAGCACCTTCTTGTAAGCCTCCTTCTGCTTGAGGATCTCCTCGAGCTGCTCGCAACTCTCCGACATCAGGGCCAGCCGCTTCTTCAGCAACTCCGAGTTGATTTCCAGGCTCCTGATCTCGTGCGGCTGCGCCTCCTTCTGGAACTTCTCCTGGATGGTGGTCTGGTCCTTGAACACCTGCACCAGTTCCTTGAGGGCGTCCAGCGCCTGTCGCTTCGTCTGCACCTCCGTGGACGTCTCGTTGAAGTCCTTGGACACCGTCTCCGACACCCTGTTCTTTTCCGCCAGGTTCTTGTTGACGGTCACCATCTTCTCGAGCAGCTTCTCGATTTTCTCAGTCTTGGCTAGCTCTTCCTCTTGATTGTTCTTGGACACTGGGTACATCAGCTTGATGTCCAGCGAGGCGTTGTACTGCGACAGCGAGTCGTGTCTGAAGTGATTGATGAGTTCCACCACCGAATGGAACGTGTAGGGCTCCGTGAAACCGTACATGCCATTACGGTGGCAGATCTTGATGAGCTTGTTCGCACCGCCCTTGCGCAAAGTCAACGTATACTCGCCGCATTTGCTGGAGGCGTCGCGGACCAAGAAGGTCCCGTCCACTGTGTCGTTCAGCACGTCGTTAACCTCTTCGCGCTTGATGTCCCCCCAGTACCACTCGGCGTCTTGGAGGGTAGTCATGGCGTTGGTCTTCTCCTTCTCGCGTTCGATCATGGTGTGGTAGACGTTGCTGCCCATTCTCGATACCTTTCTCGGCGGAATTGCCGGGGCTGAGGCGAACTCTGGTAGCTTTTCCCCCCAGTCGCAGTAGAGTAGCAACAGTTCCACGATGCGGTTGTGGGCCTGGGTGTTATAGACGACTTGTCTGGAAAAAAGATGCTGGCGTCAGTATCAGCTGCCGATAGGCACGAACACTTTAGTAACCAAGCGAGTAGGAGATTGATTCAAGGACTCGCGGGAGAAAATTATTTCTTATCTGGCTGTCCAAATAATTTGCACTACATAATCAGGTAGTTTTATCAGTGTATTGAGTGCTTTTTTATCTGCTTGATATTAATAATAGCCCGTTGATAATAATTAACATTGCTTTCATTTTAATAGCTTCCAGGAGAGATTTTCATATCAAGAACAATGGCTAGGTGAATGTTATCTATGTTCTTGAATGAGTTATCACATAGGAATCATTCAAAATTGATAGACAGAAAGGCAACTTGAAATAAAATTAAATATCCTACGAAACCATAACCATTAAAATACCAATACAGTATTCTTCTTATCGTCGTTGAATAACAACTTTATTGAATGATAAACTGACAGTATTTTTAATTTCCACACTCACAAAGTTCTTATACCGAGTGGCCATGATAACTGTGCCGCCCTCAATCTTTCAAAACTTCGAAATACTGGATCCATTGGAACTAATCTATTCAGGTTAGATTTTGGGACATTTTACAAATTGTAATGTTGTAATATATCATCCTTAGACAATGACACTACCTCAAATAAAGAATAAATTTGTTTTTCTCTCTGATTTCACCCCGCATGGACCAACTCAAAATTTTTTAAAAGTAACATATAGACCCAGAGTAAGCGTTATTTTGATAAACTTTGGTCGTCATTAACTCAAGTCATTTTCCATTGAAACATGCAACTTGTTGATGTCAATGAAAGCAGAAAAGGCAGTTCTGCCGACCTGTCGAAAAATTATTGTATTGATTCATTTAAAAGTTGATATCCATTTCGGGATAATGAAAGACCTTGTACCAAAAGTCATTTCATTCGATTCTTCCATTAAGCGTTCTGATATATTCAAAAACATAAAAGTTCCATTTCAAGAGGCACATCATGATATAAGCGATATGTCACTATTACAATATATACCTGTTTTTTTCTGGATTTCTGGTTCAATAGTGAGACATGTTTGATATACGACGCAAATTCTCATGTTTTTTGTATAGTAGTAGGAGTTGTCTCACTTCTTTTCCAAATACGATACAATAAATAGAACAATACAAGGAAAACTTTTAGAGCTAAAACCGAGACATCTTCGAAATATGTTTTTCCCTGTGTGATACAAAGATATCTTACGAAAACATTATTTGAAAACAAAATTGACACCTCATAACAATAATGATATTGATAGTAAGCTTCCATACCTCTGAGACACCAAACACCATAAAATACAAAAAATACAACATTAGAATTCAATTTTCTCGAAACTATATTTTCAAGTTGCCTTCAGGTGTAGTTTTTTATGTCCCCAAATTCAATTACATATCAAAATATAGAATACATAACATTTGCAACATATATACAGCTGAAGCCTTTGCAATCGAAAGGGGACTAAATTGGTGTATCGAGAATAATATCAACGAGGCAGTTATAATATCTGATTCAAAATCAGTGATGCAATCAATCGATGGAGATATTAAAATAATCTGCAATAACGATTTGTTATGTAAAATAAGAAATTTATATCTCTCACTATTGAGTGATAACTGTCGAATAGTTTTTGTCTGGACGAGAGGGCATTCCGGAATAGAGGGCAATGAAAGGGTTGATCTTGCTGCCAAAGAAGCCACCACATCGAACAACATTCAACGTAAACCAACGTATACAGAACTATTCAGCGATTTGAAAAAAACACAACAACAACTTTGGGAAATAGAATGGAATCAAAACAGAAAAAAATCAAAAAATCACTATTACTCTATCCACCAAACTCTTCCGCGAAAAGTTCCCCATATCTGGCAATACTCTGTAGACAGAAGACATACAATCATTATAACCAGACTCAGACTAAACCATGGTCAATTCCCAGCACACCTACATAAAATAGGAATCTTAGAATCACCACTATGCCCACATGATAATTTAATAGCCGACCTTAACCATATATTTTTCGACTGCACCCAATACAAACAATTAACAGAAGATTTATGGAACAAAATAGTATGTATCACTCCCAATAAACATTTCGTCCTTACTTAGTACAGGCAAAAAGGAAATTATGATGCATTAGTAGAATTCATAATAAATGGAAATATAATTATATAAATCACAAGTAAGTTGCATAACCAAAATCAATATGTGGCAAAAAGACTTAGTGCTAATGACAATAATAAAAAAAAAGCTTTCAGCAACCACAACAAAAGAAAACCGACTCACATGATGCGCTCCCACGGCGGCCTGAGCAGGATGTGGCACATCGCCTGCACGAGCACCGTGGGCGGGCTCCGATTGCCGCGCGCATGCTCCGCCTGGCAGATGCGGCACAGGTGGCCCATGATGAAGCGCAACGTCGACCGGTGGTGGTCGGGCAGCTCATCGACCAGCTGCCGCAGCACGGAGGTGCACTCCTCGTCGTTGCGCTTCCTGGCCGCCTCGAGGAACCGGTCGTACCACTGCACCGGCACCAGAGGGTCGGGCAGCTCGCGCAGGTACTTCTTGAACACGCCCGCGACGCAAGCGGCGCTGCTCTCGGACAGGTCGACGGCCGAGGGGTGCTCCTCCACCCGTCGTACCAGCGCCTGGAGTATTTATGCAATAATTAAAAACAAGTTTTTCTACAAACGGTTGGCGAAGTGGCCATCCTTTGACGCTTTCGAATCTCAACAAACAATTGCATTGCCGCTCGTGCGAGGAAATAATGTAATCAAATGACAGCATATCTGCGCTCGTGTTGAAAACTACAAACGGTTAACAAAGTAGTCAGCCTTTGACGTTTTCAAATCTCAACACACAATTGACGTTTTTCGAGGAATGTCATTGAGAGACAGCATTGCCGCTCGTGCGAGGAAATAATGTCATTCAGTGACAGCGTTGCCGCTCGTGTGCGGAAATAATGTAATCAAGTGACAGCATATCTGCGCTCGCGTTGAAAATAAACTCATTATTCTGTTGTATGGTGGAAAATAATAGTGACAGTGAATTATCTAACACATCTCCTGATGTAGCAGAAAGGGCGAACATTGTAAATTTGAACCTCCTACCAGAGGAATCGAGGAAAAGTATGAATTATGATATGATAGATTCATGTCATAATGCTATGAATGCTAATGATATCAATGTGAGTATCCTAAACTTGTCGCATTTCTCAAAAAACATTATTCCATTGAATTTGAAGAAAAATAAGATTGACTACATATTTTTGGTTCATAACGTATTATAACTGTAGGATAGACATAAGTTTTCATTTCAAGTAGCCTCAATAGCCAACGGGTTCAGAGCGCAACTTCTCGAGCCGCCAGCCCAGGTTTGATCCCTGGGCAGGGCAATTATTTTTCGATCTATCAGTCATTTTAGCTTCTTTTCTGTTAGATGTACGAATATTGCATTGAATTTCAATATAATAGTTGATAATTAATGAAATTAATGATTTAGATGAAGAATATTATGAAATGTTATTTCATATTTGAAATAAATTTATATAAAACCAGGATATGAAAACAATCAAATCAGATGACAGTTGACATTAATGATAGTTGACATGAATGACAGTTGACATGAATGACAGTTGACATGAATGACAGTTGACATGAATGACAGTTGACAATTATGACAGAGTAGTACCAACCCTAGCTATTGAATATGGCCAAATCTATGATTAATATTAGCGCGTCAGCCGCTTCATTATAATGTGTACCTGGAGGGCGTCAGCGGGCGGGGTGGCGCTGTAGAGGTTGTACAGCTCGAGCGAGTCATCGGCGTGGGCGCGCCTCTCAAGCTCGAGGGCGCAGTTGACGAGTAGCTCGGGCGCCGGCGAGGTGGCCAACTGAAACTGGCAGCAGAGGCCCTGGCCGAAGAACTTCTTGAAGTTGATGAAGTGGGACCTGCGCACGGAATCGGAGATGGTTAGTCGGTTTTTTTTTTTTCAAATTTATTCAGAAAAGTAAAGTACATATAACGTTGATAATAGATTATATTTTTCAGTGTTCCTTTTGGATCAAAGGACTGCACCTAAGCCTAAGTATGCTTGTGTTGTACTAGTCTTCAATCCGTGAGGAGCATTGTGAATTGTACAAATATTGATAAGTGAAATATTTGTGAGATCTGGTGAGCATAAAGAAGAAAGAACATCAATCAATTTATTGTATTGTAGATTAGCGTTGTATTTTTTTGAACGAAAGATTTGATTTGTTTTTTGTAATTATTGAATTTTGTTATTTTCTTTATCTCATTAGGTCCAAAAAAGAAGATATATCTTTGTGTGTGTCTTTTTTTGAATAATGGCGTATTTAGAGTGAGATTTTGTACTGCTCTAGTATTTTTTTTATGTCTTCCTCAGGCCGCTTGAAACGATTTGCATTATGGAACATCCATTCTAGGCACTGATAGGAATACAAGCTCTAGTTCTTCATATAACTGTACAGTTGAATGTAGTTTTTTTATATATTATTTTTATAATATTTATTGTTTGTTTTGCATAGACTGGAGTTGAATTAAGTTATTGCCCAGGTAACATTTCTTTCAAATGCCCAATGGCTTCCAATGGGACTTCAAGGAGGTTATATAAGGGGATATGACATCAAATGCTTTTTGAACATCTCCTCAGTTACAAATAATCCATTGAAGAGGTTTTGAAGTACTCTTCGGCAGTCACCTCTCTTTTGAGATAGCTTCATGAAAGTTATTTATTTTCTGCAATAAAGCTACTAACGACCGCATCCGCAGTATACTTTTGAGCTGAGCTAAGCTTAACCTAAGCTTGCTTTGAAAGCATAAAATTTACAAAGCGAGCGTAAATCCTAAGCTCAGCTTAAAGTATACGGCGAATACGCCGTTACTCTCAACAACACTCTTAAAATATTCGAGTGTCTTGAATTTTACTTAGATTTTTCAATTAAGAGAGCTCATTTGAATTCAAGATAGCGCAGTCACAACATCAAAATGGGAAACCAATTTTGCGATAAGACAAATACTGTCCAACACAAGATTATCAAGAAAAACTTCTCAATCATTATGAATAATATAAAATGCTCACTTCCTCATCACGTGATCAATGTCACTGGTCGAAAAGATGACGTCACTTGCAGCGACGCATTTGTTGTAGTAACAAGAATACAAAAAAGAAAAGGCTGTGGTACCCACAACGTGAAAGGTTTTTCGTATTTATGGTAAATTCGTCGATTGAAAAGGTGAGCAAGTCACGAGGTGATTTGTTTCACAATAACTGCTTTTGTCCCTTCCAAATTTCAATGTTACACGGTCGGATAACTGTGTCTGAATTTGCAGAAGTATTGCCACAGTGGAGTTTTGCGGATTCACCTGGCGCCGTTCTTCTCACTCCACGTGTGACTATGAACTACTTCCGAGTCACCATAGTTTCTGCAAACTGCAATGAATGCATGTTTATTGTTTATTTAAAAACATCATTTAGTTGTGAGATATAACATCACTTGCTAATGTACAGGGTGCCCTATTGTCGTACTATTCTCACTATGGAAAATCAGGGCGAGAATGAATATTCTGACTAACACAGGGATATATAACATGGTTAAATAGGACCAAGTTCCAAAAAGTCGAAATCCATCACAACCAGTATCAAGTTACAGTTCCTGAACATGCAGCTCAGTTTTTTATTCATATCATACATATCTTTTTGCAAATTGAAAGTTGCAATTTCATCAGCTTTATGAATCACAGTTAGTGTGATTTTTGCCCCTACTAGTGTGACGTCACGAAAGCTTGGCTAAGGCATCACGTAATTTTCTGTTTTATGTCATGGCGAGAAACATGGCAACAGTGTCCCGCGATCCCTTGAACCATTGTTTATCCCATGTCAAGGTGTCATACATGTTCGGATGTTCATGTTTATATTATGGAAGCTCATGGAAAACTTGATAATATTGAAAGTTAGGACCAAGAAATGATGAAGTTGGGATTCAATGATTTGAAATGTATCCTTCCTCATGATCGATTTAGTAATTAAAATTACATTACAACGTAATCCAGATTAGTAATCGCTTTTCTACCCGTGACCTTGCAGAACCATAATGGCGCCTAACAATGTCGATGAAGTTGCTGATTCAGCAGATATTCACCAATTATTTCGATTATAGACCTGTTAACTACCTGTATCGTTTTCCTCGTCTATCACGCGATAACTCATTGGGATGCAATTTCTATTCAGAGTTTAATTCGCTAGGAATTCCAAATAAGCTGAGGTAGTCCCGAGATTGTTCACTTTGGCATTTTTTAATGCAACAGAATTACAACAAAAAAGTTTCGATTATAACATTCATATTTCGGAAAATCTAGGCAGTATACCAATGTAATCAAGAAAAAGTTTTTAGGAAAAATATATGTTCTCAGAATTGATTTTCAACACTCCAAGCAAAGTTTGTTTTGGTCCAGCAGGTCTAATTTGAGAGCATTCTAAGACAGTATACTTCTTCTTCTTATTGGTAATTTTCCAAGGCTCACAATGAAGTGAGTCTAGAGTCCAGCTCATACCCTTGTTCACATATATCAACTGATAAAGATAGTCATCTTCAATGAATTGAACAGACAAGTTAAAAATACGGAAAAAACACAATGGTACTTCCACTACAACAATATCCACTAATAAATAATTTCACTTTGTGCTTTCTGTCTCAACTCCCCCAAATTACAACCCCTCGTTACTTTGAATTATGAATGAATTATTGAATTATATAAAACATGGAGTCCATCTCTAGCGCCACGACTGCCATGAGAATTGAGAAGTATGTACGCGTAGACACGTCCTCCTCGTACTACAGCCAGAATTGAAATCAAAGACAGTCTATGAGTCCACCTGGCCTGTTCCTATATGGAAATTAGCCAGCTCATTACTATTAAAAGTATTCCAAGAAGAGTTCGAACCTCTTACATCAATTAGCAAAGGCACGGCATTCATTGCAGAATCAAGCACATCTTCAGGTTAAGTTAATACCGAGCTAGGTTATGTTCACTATTCGCGAAAATCACGAACCAACAGATGGCGCCCGAGAAATGTCAAAAATTTGACATGAGGGTGATCAACAAACATTTGGTATATGTTTTCAATGGTAATATGTTAATTTTCAATTCGAATTTTAGGAAAGAAATAAATAATTCTGAGTATCCAAAAGGGGCGCTATTGATAGATTATCGTTTATAGAATTCAAAACAGGTATTATATGTGAGTTACGTGGATTTATTATGTTTTTATAGGCTTTTCAAACCACCTCTGCAAAATCAATGGGGCCACTAAGGTAATTTGTATTTCAATGATTTCTCTTTATTACAAGAATGGCCAAGATTGAAACAAGTATCTAGAGTATATTGGAGATAAGAAGAAACCCTCAAAATAGTGAAAAGCATTATTCAAAGCTGGTCACATACTTTGTGGGATAGATGTCAAACACATACTCGAACACATATAAATAAACTCCTGTTCACAAACTTCAGCTCTAGGGTAGCTCTAATATGAAATTAAAATAGTTCCATGGAAAAATAAGCAGTGGAAGTGTGAATTTCTGTAATAATCTGTGAATAATTCTGTGAATCTGTAATAATTTTATCCTAACCCAAAAATAGATGATTAGCAAAATAAAAACAAAGAATTGTAGTCAATTAACTTTATTCTCTGGGAGAAGTAAGTATAGGGGTGCTTATATTGAGATACCTACCTATCTTAAATAGGCAACACAAGTTATTATTTTCATTCATATAATAAAAATAATTATATAATATAGATGAGTAGGTATGTTCCAAGAATAACTTAAAAGTTTGAGACCTTGTGGTCTACCAGTCATTCAAATTCATTTATTTCAATTGATACTTTGATACTCTTGAAGTTTGCATGTGATGACTTCCAGATGTTTATTGAAGGAATTGCATTCTTTTTGAGCCTATCTCTTGGTTTAATTCTCCATGGTCCTGAAGTGAAATCAAGGTTTTCATTACAAACAACAAGAGACACAACTACAGTTAAACCAGATCTTATTTGTTTGATTTAACCTGAAAGGAAATTCAGGATTTTGTGCCAAAGGAACGATATGTCTGTACGGTAGGAGGAACGCTGAAATACTGAACAAATCTTTGTCGATTTCGTCTTTACGACCTTTTGAACTTGCTGCATGTTTCAATAATATTAGTAACTAGCTGATAAGCACGAAACAAGTCCGAAAACTATTCAAAACAATTCAATTTCATTAAAAATAATACGAAAGCCTATGCTATACTATGCTAAATTGCTTTGTTGATCACCCTCGGGAGGCTTAGACAATTTGACACCAGAGGGCCGCCCACTCCGTGATTTTCGCAAATAATCACCTTTCATCCATTGGACGGTGTGTGCAGGGCGGCAGGCCGGTAGCTGAGCAAGTTCGATGCGCCACTAGACCGCAGTCCTGACAGATGAAGCCCTGGTGCAGGAAACCGCGCAGGTACTTGTTGCATTTGTCGCACCTCTCGAGGGAGCTGAAGCTGTGCTGCGTCAGGTTGTGGGCGTAGTTGGTGTTGGCGTGCTGGACCTCTTCCTGGTCATGTTTGGTCGTCGGTTTCTCTTCAGGTTTCTTCAGCAGCTCGTCGATGCAGGTCAGTATGGCTTTCTGGTGGAATTCATCTTTTATTCCCATGCCCTGGAATAGAAGAAAATATCCATGCTGAGGATATATATCATGTTTAAACCGCACAGATTCATCGGAAGTACAAGGTAAGCGAAGATGAGAAGACAAATTTTAGCTCAAACTTTTTTTTCGTTGACAGAACAAAGGAAATATATTTTTTGTGTTGTATACAGTGTGTCTACCTCAAGCATTTACCATTCCTGTTAAATCGTTATCATTTGATCGATTTAAAAAAAAAGGTATTTGAAATGTCTATCCAACAATATAAGGATTATATTTTCTGGCTGTTATCGTGGCCAACTGCGACCAATTTTTTGAAAAGTACTATTAGAGATTTAAAGAAATATATATTATGGAATCTAAATCAGGATCACTTGAAACATACCTGTACCGATTTTCATAATCATAAAACACAGGACGTCCAAATACCTATCCAACGAAAAAAGTTTTTAAGGTGGTGTATGTTCATCTCAAAGTATCAACAATAAAAATGTTTATTCCCGAAACCATTATGCCAAATTAAAACAAGTATTCATTTTCAGTTGCCACTAGTCCTTTTTCATTTTTAGAATTCTTCATTCAATTTTGATTAAAATATGTACACTTGTTCTAATCCGGAAGAAGAGTAAAATTGTTCAGAGAAATAAAGGGGTTTGGGTATGAAATTCGGATTTTACATGTAATTGAAAAAAAAGTAGGTACCTACTATTTTTGCTAATTCATCGATGAAATACGCTTTGGGGGATTCACGTGAAAATAGAAAAAATAGTGCGAAAAAAGTAAGTACCTTCCTACCCCCCGAGTGTTAAAATTTGAATTTTATGGTATGGAATGTCAATACTTACAATCAGTTTATCCCTGTCCAGATTGATTAGATCAGCACCTTTGATATCTTTGCATCTGAATACGTCCGAATAAGCGTAGAGGTTAAGTGCCGCCATCCATTCTATAACGTTGGAGGACGTCCACTCAGAAATAGGCTGAAAAAAACACGGAATTATTAAAAATGGCTCACGGATATTCAGATAATCTTTACCACATTTGAACGAATACTTCGAAGGCGGAAAGAAATTGAAACTGAATCTTATGGAAATCAAGTAAGTGTATTGTTATTACGTTATAGTGGGAGGAGACAAAGGTACTCTATTAAGGGCGAGGAAAAAACATCGAAACTTATTTCCACGATCTTCCGTTTTATCAGTGGTGAAACTATGGAGAATATAATAAAAGAAAAAACAGTGTATTGAAATAAAACTGCAATAAAATCCATGCCCGAAAAAGTGGAGTTCATAAAGAAAAAACGCTTATTTTTGTCGACCTCATGTATGTAACATGTAATAAAGCCAAGAATAAAAACAAAGTATCCAGATATCAGTTTTCTTAGGTGTTTTGGGGTTTCGTATAGAAATATATCAAAGATTTCTAGACATCAATAATTCTTGAGCACCAAATTACGCAACTTTGCCCATCCATTCATCCATTTTCGTATTGAGATCCCAACCTGCATACCAATAAAATTCAACGTACTCCTGAACGCTAATTACGTGGTAACTATTATCAATTCAGAATGTTTGATAATAGAAGATTATTTGGAGTTCTGATGTAAACAAATAGGACAAACACTATAATTATTTTCATATAATAGGTCTACCTAAATGCCGTGGTTACTGTTAATTTTAAAAGTGCACTTTTAGCTCATTACAAAAAATTCTTCAGAAAACGATTGAAGAAAAATGTAATTTCCTATATTATGCCTACGATATTGTAAAGTGTGTGTGTTTGAAAAGTGTTTTCAACGAAAAAAGTAAATATTTCCAATAGCCGCCGCGGGATTTGAACCCGGGCCCTCTAGCTAGACTATAAGACAGCGATTCAACGCACTCGACCACCAGCCCAGTTATTAAATCATTAAATTATGTTTATCGTATTTAGATTGCCCTTTCTTATAAATAAATGTTGTCTATATTCCATCATTTGTATTTATAATATTTTAAGTGTAAATTTCTTTGTATCATGGGAATACCATGACTTTCCTGGCTAATACCACGCAGATAATTGGATATCTGGGATCAGAATTATTCGACTTGATCTTCTCAGAAATGTATGAATGTAACATGGTAACAATTATCATTGGCAGGTAAGACATTTTGTATGGTTTTCTAGGATTCGACGGATTTTATTGGTAAATATTGTTTATTGTTGCAATATCATGTTAATAATCTCGAAAAATATTACCAATATAAGGACATCTGATGAAGAATGGCCAAATATCAGTTAGGGGTAGGTCGCGAATAATTGACCTGAGTAATGAAGTGAATCAGTAAACAACTAACTAAAAATAATTGCCTTACCAAAACGAACGACTGATAGGTCAGCACTTTCTAAAAATATTCAGAACAACAGCAAATTCAATGTAGGTAGGTATTACCAACGAATATTAGGTAGATACATATATTCAATACAGTAACATTTGCTCATTTTTTCATGATCGTTTCAGGTATTACATATAATTTACTTGACGTTGAAGTCAATCATTAAGGATTTCGAAATCAGTTACCGATCAAATTATCAATCAAGGAATAATTTTGTCATCAACGCTGTCCAAGTGGAAAGTGTCAGAAATGATTAACAAATTTAATTAGATCTTCGACCTCGGCTGTCTCTCTCGGGACAGAACAAAGGGATCGCAAAATAGAACAAAGATCTAGTTGCGAGCTAGATTTTCAATTTCATTAGAGCGGGCCGCTTGGTCAAGTGTCACTCACTACATAAGAAGATCAGAACCGTCGTTAAGCTAAATCGACCATCTCGGACGTTGTTCCACGTGATCATTCAAAGGGCTCGGCCTTCCGGTCTTTTTCGGAAGATACCGACTCGAACACCCCTGCGCCTGCCTTGCCAGGCCAGTCAGGCCACTCTCCCCTCGGCCTCGTCAGCGTTGCCAACCCTGCATCTCAAAAAGTACTGAAACTCCACCGAAAAAGGTACTTTTTTTTTTCGAAAAATGTACTAGATCAGAATTCTCAAATTTCAATACATTCAGGAACCTAGTCTCTGATTCAGATATGAGGTTGAATAAATAGGTAACTTTGCACTTATCATGCAATCTATTTTTCAATGAATATGTATTTTGATCTCAGAAATTCTAATTCGATGATTCGATAATCCGTGTCATAATTGGAAATTTCACCTTTGTCTGGCAAGTTTTTGGCAAGTATTCTATCTTTCTAGATCACTGTACATAATATAACATGCATTGACTATGCTTTTTGTCTTAGAAAAAAAAATGGCATTCTTTCATGATTTCTGATTCAACCATCTAGACTACATAAACAACGGCCATTTTGAAGACCTCTATGCGCATCTTTTGCGAATACTGTGGATGCCATATGTTCATATGGCTGACTCAGTGATATGTGTTTTCTCTCTTCAATACATGATGTCAAAAAGAAAGACAGATATCATTAAAAGAAGGTGAAATATTGAACTTTAGCATGTATTATCTGGAAAAGTAAAGGTGTGTTCACGATTTCATTACAAAATTCGGATTACTGAGGTTAAAACACTTGAGTAAAAAAAAAGTTCACTGAAGAACAGATCGCATGGTAAGAGCAAATTTATCAATAAATATGTAAACGAAGGAAGTTTTATTTGAAAAAATTATAATTTTATAATGTCCATTACTGCACAATGTTAACTGTCATTACGACTATGCAACGATTGCGAGTATTGCGACGATAAAAAGTTGAAACAATATAAGCACAAACGTATTTATGAGACAAAGATATCGCTTTTTTTGTGTTTCTTGGTTCATTTCAGTAACCTATGTTTTGAGATTTTTTGTTTCAAGTCAGAAAACATGAAAACGTACTAATTTTGTATCGAGCGTACTAGCGTACTAGACAAGGTTGAAAAGTACTAGATCTAGTACGAAAGTACTAGTACTGGCAACGCGGGGCCTCGGGCTTCGTGAGAGCCAGAGACACACTCTAGGCGTCGTTGCCACCTCCGCCCGATCTGGGTCACAGGAAGGCGGGCTCAAAATACGGCAGAAATTTCGAAACGGAACGACACGCGTTCGAGGCAATGGACCGACAAAGTGTGACGTCAAAGCTATGTTGGTACCACTGATTTGTTTCCAAACAAATTATTTTTCCATGTAAATCTCCATAAGAGATTTTTTGAACTCGATTATCTCGTTTATACTGAAAAAGTTACATATATCGATACCATTTATGGAAAATAGGATATACTAGTTCCTATTAGAAACAGAGAAACAGGTGAGAAACGCTAACGAATTTGAATGAATTTATGTTGAAAACTTTTGAGGTTAGGTTATTTCAGTGTTCACTTTTTGAGTCCTGATATTTTGACTGATTTAAGTTATCTGCGATAATGCATTTCTTCAAAGATGAGGAGAAAATGGTAGGTATCTAGGGACGTGAGAACATTGTATTTGATGCTGATCTCAAGATCTTAATGTGGTTGATCCATGCTAATCATAATAAATCATATAAAGTAGAGGTGAGCGATAATATAAAAAGGTATATAGGGTAAATTAAAGTTTTTAAAATGTTCGTTTTGGATCAACTTTACCAGTAGTGTTTGAATGAGTTCCTGATCAAGAGGAAAGTTTATTGGCCATCAATAGCGTGCAAATATGGCAGCTTTAGCCATATTTAATTGGGATTAATAAAGAAAATGCACCCTCAACATCCGAAGAGAAATCAAGTCACACAAATGTAAAATTATTTATATTATAATATATTATAGTAGAAAATAAAGTAAATGATGAGCAACATCATTCTCTCAATATGTTCCAATGAAAAACTGACATTCAAGTTTCATTTTATTTCTGGAGAAAATACAATCTTCTTGTTGAGCACTTCCTAGTGTAGTAGTTTGTAGTGACAGTTCTCAAATTTCAAAGTTATAACTGAACTATTATAATCTCCTAGAAGAACTTGCTGGTAATAAACTCCAAGGTAAGCTTTCAGATTCTTCTACAGATTTCAGAGAAGACAACACCATCATATGGAGAGAAACATATCTGCTGACAGCATCAACCTTAGTAGGTATCTGTCCTCAATATACAACAAATAATGATATAATAATACCTTTATTATATTTAGTACCCATATCTTGATTTACACTTTTTTTATAGAAAATAAAATCATATAGAGAATAAATAAAATAACAAAACAACATCATAACCTTACTTCACTTTGATCGACATTTATCGAACCTCCCTTTTTCGGTAAATGATCTTGAAATACGTTAAATATTCACGATATATATTAGAAAGGACTTCAAAAATTTGTTTATGGAGATTTACATGCAAATTTATTTTGTTTAGAAACATTCAGGAATACCAACATGGTTTGTGACGTCATGACTTTTTCGGTCCATCTCGCGTGTTCGAGCGGCACTGAACCAGCCGAGATCGAGTTCTTATCTTCGTAATAATGATTCTCGTCTAACGCATTAATCAGGAAAGAAATGGGCCTACACACTGGCTAGGACGGAACCGTGAAAACTGGTTATAGAATATAGTGGTTATACGGCTATCGAGTAAAACCCGGCTGATCCGTAGTCGGTGCGAAGCGGCAACGCCGCGCGATGTAACGAGTGAATGAGGAGGGACGGAGATGGAAAAAAGAGATAAGGCAGATAGTCATACGGCCGCATAGCAACGTGCCGGCCTCACTATTGGAGGACGAACCACCTATCCGGACGGCCTGCTACAAATCGAGTGTGCTCCACTGAAAGAGAATAATTATGTGTACGGTTATAGAATATGGTCCAATCCGATAATCAAATTTTAAATAAACGCCGAGCAAATGTATCGAAGGATTTTTTTTAAACGATACTGGGGGTCCCTTAAATAGTTTTTTGTATTTGGCTGTCGCCTAGTGTTATCATGTCACCAATTTGTTGTTTTGGATAAAATGATCCTACACTCAAATTGATTGTACATACTAGGAGAAATATTTTTAATTGCTATCTTGCTAAGTAGGTACCTACCTACACCTACTTATTACCTATTTGATTGTAAATATTCGATGGGTCTAATACAGATCAATGAAAAATTGAAGAATATAACCGTGTCTTTATTGAGAGGATTGTTCATAAAAAACGACTACCACTTTATTCGAATAATCATGCATACGAATTGGTCATTGCATAGACACAGGTAGGCATGTATAATGGATGGACAATTTAAATAAGTTGCGGAAGTGGATGGAAAGAGAAACACGTCCTAGGCAATTCTGTAGTCTTTGTCCTAAGCTATTAACGTCGGAAGAGTCGAGGATAGATATAAGGCTATGCTGTTTCATATGAATTCATGAACGATCGATTATTTCCATGATTTTAAAGGCAATTGGCCCTGGTGCACCTTTCAGGATCCGCAGCTGAGTAACCAAAAAAACTAATGGAATAATTTTTGTTGCTATTTTTTTCCAGAGACATGAAGTAAATGCTTTCAAACCAAATTCGTATTAATTTTCTTGTTCATTCAAATTATTAAACTAAGCTTTCTCACTTTTTCACTTCAAAAAATTATACGATTACTAATTTTGCGATTAGTTTCGTAAAAAAAAATAGACAAACATTTTCTTCCCCGATGAAATGTATGATGAAGAGGAATCTGGAAACGCCCAATTTGTACAAAATGGCGTACCAAGAAAAGAACACTTATATATTTCGTTTTTGGCAATGTTGCTAAAAAGACAAATTTTTCTAAATAACTGCTATTTGACTCTTAGATTCAACTCTTAAATTTGACGTAGCCTACTCGACAACAAGAAAAATGATTGGCTGAAATAAAGAAAAAATGATCCTCTAAAAATCAATAGAATGAAAAATTTGCCATCCTGTTTTTCCTTTTAGTGCTGTGCCTTGGGATTAAAAAAACAAGATTGTTTGTCATATATCCATTCATCATGCTAATGTATACAATTCCTAATACAAACCCAAGCAAAATCGATTAATCTGCTTATAAAAGATATTTTATAGTGGATTAAGTGGAATTGACTACGTTTGCACAAACAAGTTAACAGGCTTTCCTGTTCAATGCAATGGCCGCTAGCTCCATGTTAGGGGCTTCCTCAATTATTGTTTTCGACTGTTGAAATCAAAGTATAGGATGATAAAAAATAAACAATATTTTTATACAAAATATTCCATTGAATATTCTTGAAGTCCAACCAATCAATGGTGTGGCGATGGTTCTTCAATTTTGATCATTTCAGTGGGAATAACAGAAAATATAAAATGAGTATAGTTTTATCAAAGCCGAATCAGTTGTTTAGTAGCAATTCTTGTCGAGATATTCGAATATCTTGTGCTTGGCACGGATTTTATTAACAAAAACGCAATAACATTTATGCTGAATAAGCTGTTGAATTATATTGCAGTTCCACACTATGAAATTAAACTGGAATGCAATAATTTATGCATAACCATAAACGAGATTCGAATATCAATATTATCTATCTAGAATAACATATACCCAACATGACAAATTGATCAAATTAATATCAGTTTTCTCCATGAAATATCAGGAGCGACATCCAATGATACTTGTTCGAGTTTTTTACCACAAACTAAATAAATTGCTATGAAAATAAGTAGACGTACTTGTTTGATAGACTTTTAATGCTGACATTTTCACGAAGAGAATTATTTTACATTCTGAGTTATTTTCGTGCTAGAAAATCCTATACCAGCAACAATATATTTGTGAAATGAAGTTCATGATGATAATTTAGCATAATAATCATAATCTGTAGGATGTTCTGCTCAATTTCTTCCATGTGTTGAGTTGAAATAAAATATATATTCAACTATTATTAATTTAACCTTCCAACATCAGCGGGAATGAGTTTGTATATATCACGTCCATTTTCTTCTAGGAATTGATGCCAAGTTTCGGAATTATGTAATTCACAGATTAACCTAATTTAAGGAATATTTATTATCAGGTTAACGACCTTGATATATCAGGCATGACTACTTTATTCAATTCAATTTCTAATTCACTCCTTATCACGTTCCAAGCAATATACAGCATGTCTACTATTAGCTTACACATTCCAAATATTTCTCTAAATACTATTGGAATTTTTCTGAAAAGTCTGGGGCGAGTTTTGGGAGTTAAAGGTATCAGAAAAAAACTCACTTGGTAATGAGTTCCACAACTTCGCCATTCGATAATAACAATTCTGACAGAGAGAAGTTCGAAACCGAACTTTTCACGAAGAATACGTAAGTCCGATTTTATTTACAGAGTTTAGATTGTCTGGAATCTTCAACTTTTGATTACATGGTGCTATATTATAGCTCTTGATGATTTTCGTGTGAAAAAAACCTAGCACGAATAATCCAAGAGATGGAAGTTTGGAATATCATAAATTATGGGTTCATTTTCGTATATAATTTTCATGGATAAATAAATACCAACTCAAAATAGAATTGCAAAAGTAATAATATTTTTCTAGATAGCGAATTCCAAATGAAACCCACCAATCAGATAAAAAAAATCTATATATTATCTGCTCTTTATTTTCATGTAAAAATTTCACTGCAATTCACGTAGTCGAGTAATAAAAATGTTGAAAAACGGTCGGCAGTACTATGCCGTTGTTCAACTGAAAATATTTTTACAGAGAAACCTCTCATTCATAAACTTTATGGTTCAAGTAATACATATACTTATATGAATGGCACTCACCCACACTGACTCTCAAATTCAAGAGATAAGTTTCATCAATGAATGCATCGCAATACATCCAACCCTAGTTCAGGACATGCTGTATAATTATACCAATGAAATATAATTGTGGCAGAAATCATTTATTTCCTGTACAACATTAGTTACATTACCTCGAAGTTAAATGCTAATTATTTATAAATTCATTCAGTCAGAAATGATATGCATAATATACCAGTTAACCATATACCCGACAATTTTTATCAATAAACCGATTCCAAAGGATAGATTTAAAATGAAACGCAAAAAATGTTAATTGCAATCATTGCACATATATATCTTTTATAGTGTGATGACAGGGTGTGCATGATTTAATTTCGCTGAGACAAGGAACTTTCGATAAAAATGCATTCCTCGTGAAATTGAACAAGGTCAGTTATGAACTCACGAAGAAGGCAAATGAAATCGGTTCCAGTTGTAACCACAAACCAAAATAATTGATATCTGCGAGATCGATCTGAGAATGAGCGTTGAAAAGAATAAGTATTCTTTTGGTCAACAAAAAAATGTGGTTTAAAGCAGGTGAAAATTTTAGTCGCCCGTTCACAATCAAAACAACCATGGCTATATTTACAACAATTCAAATGTCAAGCAAATGTTTCGCTGGTTGAAAAACGCTGGCCGTTTTTTTCAATCGCCCGAGCCTTTCTCATAGCACACAGCTGAACTTCACACAATCTCCACATTATAGCGCAATTATCATTGCTTGTTTATTAAAATATTGCTATCATTATGACATGGACAGTTCTAGCAAAGAATTCAAAAACATTTGTTCTGAAATTAAGAAAACACACCGTGTTGTATAGGTGTATTCTTCTTTTCTTTCCAACGACGCGAAGAATGTACAGTGCGCCCTTTTTTGCAATTTAAAAAAAAAATCTTGGAAACAAAGGCCAGTGTGCCAACTGAAATACTTCAAGCAAATGAAAGAGGAGCGCGATGAAAAATAATCATGGCACATTATACGACGGTACAAACCTTAGCATATAATTATCTATAACGATAGGTCCAAGAAAATAGCTGAGACAAATTGGAGCACAATTGAATCAACATCAATCAGTATGGACAACCTTCAAAAAGATGATTATCCGTGCTATGAAATTCATCCTACTCATCCATCCTCGAAACAAGGAATGCAGGTTGTTAGAATTCTTCAGATTTTACCCTACATGAGAATTCAGAGTTTCTTCCCCCTCGAAATTCAATATAATACAGGAATGTTCAACCGACATTTATATTATATAACAACTGAAAATCCTCTACACCAAGAATCGCGAACTGCTCATATATAGGATGAGCTGAGGGAGAGCGGATTACAAACAACGTGGTCCAAATTTATCTGATAAATTCTACACACGGAGACATTTCACTTTTATATCGAATCCGAATGTTTCCTGAACACAAGTCGAAAATTCGAAAGGATAATATGATTGTGGATAATACTCCATGAAGATGATGAAGAAGAAAATTAAGAAAGATATGAAGAAAAACAAAATTGATATTGGATGAGCTCGATGTTGACTGCTTTTTCAATAAATCAAAAGTTGACAGATAGTAGTGTAATGGATAGTTACCAGGAATGCTATTATCGCATTGATTGAACTCTTGATACTTTCAAGTTTGAGGCAATCACACCGAGTTTATATTGAACGGCTATGTAGACATAAACATTACACAATATATCTATTTTGAAATTGGAGAAACGGGTGCCCTCTATATTTTCGCGTTTTGCAGTTTTATTATCTTGTTTGTCCAGATAGCAGCGAGCGAGTCATACCTTCTTTACAACTTTTGTGAGTTGTTATTGAATGTATGAACACGCTATCGGTACCCTGAGAAATTGATTGTTTCACACCCACTCATCAATTCACCGGCATTAATTCCCATATTGCAATTCCGGAAACGTTCCTTGCGTGAATCTTCAGGAATCTAATATACAATTAATTTTTTATTAGAGCCATGTTAACGTACCTCAAGACCCTGAAATGCTGATACTGAATGAGAGGGAGTTCAAAACAATCGTCTAAGAAAACGTTTCAATCAACTCGGTTCAACAGTTTCGTTAATTGTTATCATCATGTTTTAGGAACGGCGATGTATTCCTGAGAAAATTCAGGTGAGAATTCAGAAAATCAATCAACAGGTTCTATATAGGTCCATAACTTATTTCCTGGGGCCAAAAGGTTTTCAAACTCAGCGAAAGACAGTTTGAAAATTTCGGGCTCTAAACTGGTGGGCCAAAAGGTTTTCGAACTCAGCGAAAGGCAGTTTGAAAATTTCGGGCGCTAAACTATTACTACAGTTACCCATATCGTCATGCATTTCCTGAAAATATTTTGTAAGCCCGTGATCATGCTTCAGACAAAACAAACAGAAACTATAATTATTTCAGTTTGTTATTGAACGGAACCTAGCGAGTTACTTTTATTATTATTCAAAGTGGCTATAAAATTTCCTGAGCTTGTTAGAGTCAAATAATGTTCCATAACATTGTACGGAATTACCAGTTGTGAAACCAAACGAGGACTACTGAGCACACCAATTTTTTTATGCGGCAATATTCTGCATGTTCATCAAGAACAGGGACATCCTGGCCAATGCTCGGTATGTTTACAATCGTATTAAAAATGTGTAATTGCATTTGTAACGCGTGCTATAAAACTTGGGGCCAATTTGGAATGAAGAATGCTGTTATCGTCTGAACTTGGATAAGAAAAGGTCATCGAGTTTTTTGAAATTTTCGTTTATCAGCGAGGATACTGATTACAAACGAAAAATTGAAAAAATCGGACGCCTCGATATGGAAAACGATTATACAGGTTAAGCCAATGAACCGGGACACAAGAGAGTTCCTTCTGCAAATCTGCACTACCGTTTACCACCTCGTGATCGCATTAGTCTTATGAGGACTCGTCATATTACTTCGATTATTTCATTCATGCTAGAATACACGTTTTTTATTGGTTGAAATGATTGTGTTGATAATCAATAACACCATGTTTTCGATTTTGTATTTCGGCTCCTTATTGACTATTGGATACCTACATGCTGTGTTTTCGTTTCTGTATTTCCCTTTCTGATTCGTAGGCAGTAGGGTACCAGTTGCAATCTGTCATATTATTTTCCGACTTCCTGGTAAATAAATGAATGCCACTACACCAAATTTTCGTCTGAACCACGATTAACACACACTATGAATATGTATCCACTTCATTTTCCACACATTTTAGACAATTTCAGCATAGAATTATTCTAATGTAACCTAACCACACACATTGTGACAACAATCAAAGAATTTAACTCAGTAGTACCTAGTGCATAGGTAATCTTGCCTACATCATATAATGGCATACATGTATTGTTGGTTGCATAACGAATCTTTTTGTGAACAATGGAAAAGCCATAAATTGGACAACAATTTTAGAGAGAGAAATTAGTCTATCCAATTAGAATATCAAACATAGTTTGAAATGAATGTCTGGTAGACTACGAGCAGAAAACAACTACTTTCCTGGTAAATACCACGCAGAACATTGAATTATATCTGCTCGTACTCCATGCAACGATTCACACTGTGAATGCAGATCGCAAATGTTTCTTTCTTCCTAAGACGTGACAAATTCACGCATGGATTACGAGCAGATATAATTCAATGTTCTGCGTGGTATTTACCAGGAAAGTAGTTGTTTTCTGCTCGTAGTCTACCAGACATTCATTTCAAACTATGTTTGATATTCTAATTGGATAGACTAATTTCTCTTTCTAGAATCTTTTTGTGTCGAACTACAATGCATAATCGAAATATCTAATTCCATAAACTGTACGTTTAAAATAGGAAATCATCAAAATGGCTTTGATTTTATTCATGAAATAATCTGAACAAATACAACTTGTGTTATTGATGATTATCGAAAATTCCTTCTCTTTTTCGAAACAAATCGAAGGAATTTGTGTTTCGATAATCATCAATACACTTGTTGTATTACATGCGAAAAGTCACTAAATGACATTCATTAAATTCTGAGATAATTCAGTTTGAAGTTGTAGGTCATTTTATATATAAAATCAGTCTCAAGATTTTTTCACGCAAACAATGTTTCTACGTTCTACTTTCTACTTAGCATTTTTCCTATGAGTTTCACCACAAAAATGTTTTTTTTTATAGAAAGTATAATAAAAAATAAGAAAAAGCCAGTAAGTGACTTTTGGCAACAAAATATCTGAGCTAAATGGAACTAGTTATTTGTTGTCACAATTTTTTTTTCACTAACTGCACCCCTTTGTATAACCCCAGTTCCGGTGTTCCTCAGGGCTCAAATCTAGGACCTCTGTAATTCCTATTATTTATTGATGATTTAGCAAAAAAAATTACCTGTTCTAAACTTTTATACGCTGATGACCTGAAGTTATTCAGAGTTGTCAATGATAATAGAGACTGTAGTAATTTACAAAAAGATGTAGATTTAGTATTCGATTGGTGTCTCCATAATCATCTACAATTGAATATTTCAAAATGTTTCATTATGTCATTCTCAAGAAGGAAAGAGATGATAGAGTTTCCTTACCAAATAGATAATAGTATCATCAATAGGGTCAGGGAGATAAAAGACCTTGGGATTAAGTTTGATTGTGAATTCACATTTTCTCTGCAAATTGAGGAAATTTTATCTTCAGCAAATAGGATGATGGGCTTTATTATGAGAAGTACTAGGGAGTTTCGCAATGTTGGGACAATTCTCACAGTTTTCTATGTGTATGTGAGGTCCAAACTTGAATATGGGGCATTGATATGGTATCCTTTATACGACTCTGAAAGTAATTCTTTGGAAGCTGTTCAAAGAAAATTCTTGAAATACCTGCTATTCAAACAAACAGGAACGTATCCCCAAAGAGGGATCGATCATTCAATCCTTCTGAATCGATTCGATGTTATTTCTTAGCACACTCGTCGTATCTTTGGTACAACATCATTTCTCTACAATTTACTGCACAACTATAGTATTTCCTGTGCCTCACTTTTACAAAAAATCAACTTCTTTTTTTTTCTCATTTTAGTTTTTTAACTGTAGCGTTCAATATATAATCAATTATTTATTTACATGCACGTATATACATTTATATATTTATATTTGTCGTTTTGTAATTCGTTATGTTAAATATTTCCTTCTAGAATTTCCTATATACCTGTTGGAAATAAAGAGCTATCTATCGATCTATCTAAACACTCATCGTTATTGAGTTTTCTCAAAAAACATTTTGATTTTTATTCCGTTGGTGACTTTTGACGAATACATATAATCCTTTTAAATAGATTCATTCAGTTGGTGACTTCTAGAACTGAAAGATACACTAAACTTATATCGTAAAATTTAGTTAGTTGATTTTTTGATTAAATGTCATTTAGTGACTTTTCGCAGTAATATCCCCCAAAGGCTCGCCATACAAATGATTCGGAATGTTTTGTTACTGTCTGCCGTTCTTTACATTATTCAATTCGAGCCGGGATAACGAGATTGTAAATATCCTTCGGTGAGTCGAAAGTTTTCATTTTTGTATTTTGTCCGACTTTTCCGCCGTAATGTTGAGTAAGAGACGCGTTAACCCTTCCTAATGAAATTCTCCGGAATAATGAAATTTTGTCGCAAAACGTTTCATGCTGTTACATAATGGCCTGCCTTGGTTTTTCCACACAATGGTTGTGCGCTGTGAAAATCGTGTATCAGCCATGGATAACGATGGAAAATGTTCTGCAGGACCAATTTGTTTTTTTTTTGCCCACGGTTTTAGGCAATTTATTACCCTATATACGGATACTAAAGGGTCATACTACTTCAACCCTCAATCTAGCAGGACCACACATTCAAGAGAAAGTTTATGAAAAATCTTAATATACCGATCATCCTCCTGATCCGCTTGGAGTCTATACAGGGTCACTCACGGTCGATGGTACCTTAGAAGTTTACGGAGAACGGGACGTAGGATTATTCTGAAAATTTGGTTTATTGGGTAATCAGTTTTGTTCTATCGATCTAAAATACATTCAGCGTTGCGGCGTTGCCGCTTCTATCAAGAAGTAGCAACAACTTTGTTATTTCAAATGTAACAGCCTGTATTTTATTTCATTTTTAGATTCTTCCTGAAGAGCTGATTTCGTCGATGATCTATCATACTTGGGGTAAAGCGAGAAAGATTACAGAGATATAGGGTGTGAAATTCGAGATTTTTCAAATTTAGGAATTTTTTGTGCTGAAACTATCCATTCTTGCTCAAAACGGCTCACATGTCCCTATCTCAACTTTCCATTTACTATCGATTGATATTTAATTGAAACAAATACGCACACATAGAAACAAATTCTCAAATGAAAACGATATATTTGTTTAACGTCCAATTCTTGTTTTGAAAAAGCGCATTCTTCTTCTAAAATAATTCATTTGAAATGAATTTATTGAATATGTCAATTGTAGAAAATTATTTCACTGAAATATTCATTTGGTATAACAAAATGTTCTCAATTCAAGAAATTCAAAGTAACCAGAAAAAATAATTAAGTTCTTGAAAAATATATCACGGAATGTGTTCTTTCAAAATAACATTCAACATTTAATCTCTGAATAAGTAAATCTTTGAGAAAGTTTCTTTGGATTGACCATAACATTTTCTTGAATATAATTGCGATCCTTTCGAGCCGAGAATGTTGCCAAACGGTGTGAGTGTGTTGTTTCGGTGCTCTTGTCGTGCATCCATCATTGTTCAACCAGTTCAACCTATTTTATTGGCATAGAAATATTGGCTTGCCATGAAAGAAAAACTAAGGTCTTAGGAGATATCTGAGGATATAATTACCACTTTTAGGGGTAAGTTACATGCCTATATCTTATCGACGTTCATTCTTGGGTAGGTATTATTGTGTATCCAATCAATTAACGTAGCTATATCATCTCGAAAACTGATAATTC
This sequence comes from Chrysomela aeneicollis, assembly GCA_029955515.1. Lineage (NCBI taxonomy): Eukaryota > Metazoa > Arthropoda > Insecta > Coleoptera > Chrysomelidae > Chrysomela > Chrysomela aeneicollis. The sequence goes on along the minus strand of JARUHQ010000015.1, from coordinate 14,721,635 downwards.
GTGAAAAACTTGAATAACCAGGATCGGCATAGTGAGTGAAAATTGGGGTTAGGTACCTATGTGCGGATGAACGTTTAAATTTGTCCAAACACTGATTGAACAGTGGAAAAGAGCTTCTTGAACTTGTAGACATCTTAGGTATTTTGATATTGCATTATTATACCTAACATATTTTTACATTTTTTTACCAAATTTCGATCCAAGGAAAATGAATTCAGTAGTAAGAATATGAACCCAGATTTGAAGAAATATAATAACCATACATTGTGCTGAGTCAGATTATCTCTCACATTATACCTAATACATGGAGTTGTGAATGATTTTATATTTTTCAGTAGTTCGAAACCAAAGGAATACAACTTTATTGCGAGGTAAACTGGTGGAAAAGTTCAGAAATAATATCTACGAATAGGGGGAGAGGTTGTCAAGAAGAAGGTTTGCAAGTGATGATGTGATTGATGAGAGCCCCAATAAGAGAACGGAAGTTGAGGATGATTCTCATTTCAAGAAATCGATATAATTCCTTTAATTTGATAAAATTCTTGATACAAAACAATCTACAGCTAAAACTGATAATCTGATTCTTTTTGTTCAAGAAAAATGCGAGTCATTGAGAGATTATGATTGTCTTGATTTGAATATATTGTGTTCTCAATCTGAAATATTGTATTATTCTCACGAAGAACTCCATTCATTTACGATTCAAGAAATCTATAACATTGGTATGAGTGTATTTAGTTGGAAACATAATAGTCTTGAATTGAGCAGACATTTATTCCAGTATATATAAACAGGCCATACTCTTGAATCAAAGCATATCAAATCAAATCAAGTAATTCTTTTTATGTGTGCGGGTGGTTCAAAATTTTGAGATTTGCATCACCCTCTATTTGTTTCTATTAAATGTCAGTAGATAGTAAATGACTGGCCGGTAGTAGATCTCAATATAATGATAATTATGTCTGGTGTCAGTACCTACAGACTAGGTACAGGTTAATACAACAGATACTAGTGTTTTCAGCAGCGCATTGCTACCTCTTCATCGTGTTTTCCTATCCTTTATTTTGTTTCCTAATGTCCGAATGTCACTGTATTCTATTGACTGCATTATTGTCACTAAAAAAAAAATAGTACATCGGGCTACTAGATGAGTATGATGGGATTCCACTGGTGCCCGGTTTAGTTTTCATTGATTACCTACTGACAAATTCGAGGGCTATGATAATTTCGATTATTTAAACATGTAATTCCACCCCTGTAGGAACGCCATACTTATAAAAAAAGACTGTAATTTTCTGTCACGATCTCCCGGTCTAATAGGTGAACAATATCATTGTGCATCATTGTGTTTCAAAACCCACGAGAACTTGTCAAGTTCATAGCGAATGAACGTGGAGAATGCTAATTGGCATCTATATCATGCGAGTTTTGATAAGCTCTGGAACGTGTAACATATACTAAGTTTACTAATTCTACGACCTCAAATTGTATGATTTTTTTGGCGCTTGTTCATCATACATGTTCTGGTGGCGAACCGATATGAATTTATACGTCAGCTCGATGAGAAATAAAAACACTGGGCGGACAAAGTGTTTTGTTAGGGTCCGAAGGGAGAGTGACATTTCCTCAGATCGAAATAGCTAATTATCCACCAAAGGGAATTTGGATGGTGAGATTTCGTCCCAAAAGTTGAGGAAGCACTGGTGAATTTTTCGAGCAATCATTGAAATCAAATTTCCGGTATCAAATAACTTCGATATCAGTTTTTCATATCAATAATATTATCGAATGAAAAAAACAATGTTTAGATTTCAGAGTTCATAGAAACGAAAAATAAAAGACGAAATGGGAGCGAAATAAAAATATGTTCTTTAGTATTTCTTACACTTTTCTGGTATTTTAACTATCCACAATCTGAATGAAATCAATAAAGAGGTAATCTATGAAAGTCTAGAAACTAAACAATTCACACTTTAGGCATACAGTTTATACCTCTATACGTCATTATTTTATGAGTTGAAAAAATGCAACGTTTCTTAACCGTCACGTGTCACAGTTATTTAACCTCAGGAAAATAAAAAGTGACAGTTCGTCATATTGAAAAATGATAGAAACGGTCCAGGAGACGCTTTCAAAACGTTTTGAACCAAAATCAAATGTGACGTCACAAATGGTTCAAGAAAACTTTAAAATGTACTGCGGTCCCTTATCCTTTCTTTGAATGTTTCATCAATAATTGGAAATATCCTAGGCTTAAAATATCAATATTGAACTCAAATCACTTGATGAAATCTGGTTTCTCACTGGGTATTATTAGATTTAAAAATGATTTAAAAAATCTATACACATGTTAGATTTCCTCCACAAAAATAACTATATCAGGTTATTTATGTTTTCAAAATAAAATTGGTTTCCCAATTGGAATGGGCTATTATACCAATAAAGAACAAAAAATACATGTGCCTCACGGTCATTCCATTAATATGGTAATTTTTGAATCAGACTGAATATTGTTCAGAAATATATTTTTAGACTCATTCAGTGATGTATATTGATAATTTGGATATTGCCTGACCCAAATACTTTCCACTGAGATGAAGCCTAGTAGGGCTAGAAGTTATTATCTCAGCAGGGAGAAAATAATTATGGAAAAATATAGCTGAAAATCTACTGTAAGCGAACAATCATCAACATAAATATGATCATTATGGTTGGCTGGAAATTATCTGTATATATACCCCAACTTATTTTGATCGTCTGCTTATAAGAGGCGCAGTACACAGGGTGATGAGTACATGACACATACTAAAAGTCGAATATTATTGATGTAATCCGCGGATGCAAAGTGAAAAAATGACTGCAGTCAAATAATGATTTTTATCTATAGAACTATCAAGTAAATCATCCATTGCTTACTCGATTTTCAACAGTTAATGAAAGTACGATGGGGTAATATTGTGACATCCCATCGTATTGTCAAATTCAATTACCGACTTATGTTTTCATGGTTACAAATCGCTCTTGCACAAATAAGAAAAACGAGAATTCATTGCTTTTTATTCTCAAACGTATAAAATGAGTTGTTTCTTGCTTGAAACGCTGAAACTGAGGTTAGGAGGGATGCAAAAACGAAGAAGAATGACAGAACGCTCAGACCAATCAAGTGTATATTGTTGGTTGCACAATATCAGGAGTTGTCTTGTACGCTGCATGAACTACTAAAATTAGCGACAAGTACTACAGAAAATGTCGCTATTAGACTATTAAATTTTTTTTTGGGATTTCAAAGTTGTTTGGATATTAAGATAGTTGTAGATAAAGCATAGTATTCTACTCGCGCATAATGGCCATTACCCACTCAGATCGTCGTTGAATTAACTAAGTGGCGTATATGGATTTGAACAATTTCGTAAAGTTAACTAGTCTTTCATTTTGTCACTATCGGAAGAAAAATGGATTCATTATCTGAAAGATCAGGAATTGATGTACTTACTCCACTTTGAGAGCAACCCGAGAAAAAAACTACGCCATTCTTTGATATGTAAATTCAACGACGAGATGATGACAGCACTAATAGCCATGATTATGCGCTCGTTGAATAACATACTATTTTTTGTGTCAGCAATTCGTGAAATACCCCGTAGGTAGATATTTCCGCGATATATGTTCTGTTTGTTTACCCTCACGCACACCCCTGGAGTCCTTTGTTCCATTCAGCTCCCGAAAATGGAAAGTCGATCGAACGAACGTGGTGGAAAGATGACTTCCACTCCACCTCCCGAACGAAGGGCATAAGGGCAATGCCCGGTTAGTCGAAATTCGCGCGTCTGCGTCATATCCGAGTTCCCGAGTTTCCAGTCCTGGAGTTGCGTAATCCAAGGGCACAGGATTTTCCGTACAGAGAAGGGCTATCTTCGTCGACGAGAAACACGGCTTTCATGCTCTGACCGATTATACTTTCGATTGTGGATTAGATAGATAGATATATATATATATATATAGATAGAGGGATAGATAGATAGATAGATAGATAGATAGATAGATAGATAGATAGATAGATAGATAGATAGATAGATTTGCCGCATAGGTTTCGGAAAAAAACATTCATGATGAAAGTGGCCAAGAGAAATCTCTGGAAATTATTTTCAAGGGTCCAGGACGACGGCTAGAGGGCGTAATTGCATTGGCCACTTCAATAAACGGATATTTATGAGAATTTGATATATCAAGACATATCAAAAACATTTTGCTGCAGTTTTATCCACTCGACGGAGACTCAATTCATGTATAGAAAATTATCGCAAACAATTTGAGCATCTAGGATTTATATTTTCTAATATTATTATCATTATTTCTCCTGTTTCTGAAGAGTAATCAACTCGCGGTTTTCGCCATTTTTCTTCTCGTTCAATCTACTTTTATGAGTATGAAAAATATATGGTTCCATTTGAAATTCTCGAAAAAAAAAAAATGGAAAATTGTCCGATTTTTCAAATGGTGTCATCTATTTGTCATCAATTTGTGATTTAGCTGGAAGAACTGAAGAAAAACTTCAAAATGAGACCAAGTTCGTTGAATTCCGTTACACCAAATTGTAGTTATAAGAGTTTTTCCATAGTGCTATTCATCCTCCCCACCCTCTTTTATTCAAAGAGCTAGCGCATTTTTTTTCGGATCGAAATGATTGGATATCAACTCGAAATTATTAAAAAAGTGTTTTCTATATGTCTTGATATATCAAATTCTCATAAAAACCCGTTTTTTGAAGTGGCCAATGCAATTACAATTACGCACATGCACTAGCGGTCGTCCTGGAAACTTAGTAATCAATATTATATGGAGTTATTTCTATCATGATAAGTTGGATGTTTTTTTTTAATGATCCAACTTAGCAAAAAATTTGTATTTATTTGGTAATATGTTATACAGTCTGAGGCCCATGGTTTTGTAGGATTTTAGGCAAAGAGACAGGTGGTCTTAGGAATACGTAGATCACTCTTTATCCTTGTATTACAATGATGAATAGATTAATTTGTTTCTGATTTCCGTTTTTGTGTACATACACTAACAGTTTTAGTATATAGATGCCATAAATTGTGAGAATATTATATTCCTCGAATAAATCTCGACATGAAGTCATCACAGACACACATTGGCAATGCTTCTCGATATTCTTTTTTGTGTTGTAAAAATATCTCTCACGGAAGCTACCTCAAACCAAAATACCATACACAAGTCTCGAATAAATTTGACAACCAGTCAAAAAGATTTTGTAGAGTGGAGCGAATTGTGTCCTGCATATTAAAATCATTCTTTCCTCGGAATAAAAGTGTTGAGTCATCAGCATATAAACATGAGAAGGCCTCTGGCGAAATTACAGGCAGCTCATTGATATATAATATAAATAAGATTGGCCCCAGGACAGATCCCTGTGGCACCCCAATTTCAATGGGCATGTGTCTCGATATAAAGTCAGCTTGACTGTTCTCTGCTCTGATTCTAGAAGACTATACCATGTGAGGAAGAGAAATCCAAACGATTCCGAAATGAATAGCTATTTGTGTATTTAGAGCGGAAAGTCATAGATTGCTGCTCGAAAAAGACAGATTATCTTTCAAGAGCGACAAGACACTTTGCGTCCGAAATACACACAAGATTTTCACTACAAACGCAATTCCTTAACAAGAAAACTCGATAGTTTATAACATCAACTATTGACGGTGCTTCTCAAACTACCATATTATAGAGTATAGCTACGTATAATTGAATACATTCATCGGACTGATGTTTATGATAAATGCGACAAGCTTCAGGATATCTTAAACATTCAAGCATTTCATGACACCATGTCACCAATCTGTCATATCATAATTCATACTATTCCTCGATTTCTCTGGTAGGAGGTTCAAATTTACAATGTTTGCTCTTTCTGCTACATGAGAAGGTGCCTTACATAATCAAATCAATATTTTCAATCATTCAAGAGAATATGAGTTCGTTTTCAACAATATACCTATGGTAAAGGCGAGCGTTTTTTTTTCATTATTTCTGCTGAAAGCGAAAATGTTGTCAGTTAATGACATTCCTCATCGAAAAACATCAATTTTGCGTTGAGATTTGAAAGCGAAACCGGCTGCAGAAAAAGTATATTTGCTGGAAGAAAAATATGAAATCCCTATGCTGCGGGGCACCAACCCCAAATTGAAACGAATGGTGACAACTTCTTGGCCAAATGAATTCCCAGGATGTGGATGGAGGTTAAATAGAATAAATATTCTACTTTTCATCAAAAAAACGGGAGAAACTTCATGTGTACTCTTTGATAATCATGTTAACAATAACGAAGTTTCGCTATTTACGGAAAAGGGCTATATGTATATTCAATTTCATCTGTAGTTTGTACAACTTTTTGAGATTGGCCGTGAATACATATTGGGTTGTTTTTTCAATATCAAACTTAAAGATGATAAAAAATATTGGATTCGAACGAAACGATGTTCATTAAGAAAAATTCGCATCTATCGATTATCACGTTACGTGAAAATATATCCTCATTAGAGAGATGAAGTGATCACAGTACGCTAAACCTTTACGTATACGTTGAACGTACAAAATATAACGTTTCCGTTGTGCTGTGAAATTGAGTTGTAATAATCACGTAATAATCACGTACGTCAACGTCAACCTTCGCACGTCCACTACAATTTGATAATTTTCGAATATTTTCACACAATATTCTTGCTGTATATATTAGGGATGCACCGGGTACCCGGTCAGTACTCGGTTTTGGCGATACCCGGCCACATAACGAAGAAAACGATGAACCCGGTTTTACCGGGTACCAGTTAGTACTCGGCAGCCTAGACCGGGTACTCTGTACCCGGCCGCCTAGTCCGGGTATGCTGTACCCGGCGTACCCGGCCGCCTAGACCGGGTACACTGAAAATAAATAATTTTAATCTTTTATCATTAATTTTCCATTTTCTGTTACTATAGTTTTCAATATCCACTTGTTTAAGTTTAACGTCAAGCGTACCGCCACAACTACTGCTACTGCCACCAGAATGACGTTTTTGTGATGAAACTGCATTCTTTTTCACATCAGTATTTGTTTTGTATTCACTGTGTTCCACCGGATGAACGAAACGCAGGTGTTTCACTAGGGATGAAGTAGTCGCTGACTTCCCGGTACCACATCGCGAAATTATAGTCTTGCATATAAGGCATATTGCCTTTGTGCTGTCTTCTTCGCAAAGTTCATAATAATCCCACACCACACTTCGTTCCTTAACACTCATTGCCGTTTCAGTAATTAATGAATAATGATCAACGTCAAATTCTTGCACTTTCAAGACCGGAGCGCACGAAGTTGCAGAGCATTCTGTTCTACTAAAGTTAGGTTATGTGCACCCGTTCGCTAGTTATTTACAGCTGTGTATACCCGGTACTCGGTGAATATACCGGGTACTCGGTACTTGTTACTCGGGCTAGCCGTACTCGGTACCCGCTTTGTGAATTTTAGATCAAACTCGGTACCCGGCATTGTAAAAATCACTACCCGGTGCATCTCTAGTATATATCTCATTCGTGAATCATGATAAGATCATTCATCAAGACAGAAAAAATCCTAGATTTTCTGGCAGCCATTCGAGCCATTCGTGATTTATCGTCCCTCTTTCGGGATATTCCGGTTACGTAAGTTGCCATATTCGACGTAAACGTAAATTTCCGAGAAATGCGCATGCGTAGATGTCAATTCGTATGTTAACTTCAACTCACTATTACTTATATATTTTTTCAATTCAAAGTTTTTCGAATAAATATCCAATTGAGAATATTAATAATCATCATTTTTTCACATACATTTCGAGCTTATTTTGCCCCATTCTACCTCCACAATTCGATGAAAAGATGTAAAATTATATCAATTCCTCCAGGTATTTTTCGCACGATTGATCGATGATCATTATGACATTCAGTATTACACAAGGATTCTGTTTAAATATTTTATATATTTATTACATCAATTTTTTTCGCTATTGATTGATACCGATACTGATTGTGAAATTGAAAATCGCATAGAAATTATTGATAAAGAGAAATAATGCTCAAATATCTGTTTAACCAACGAATATTGAAAGAAAACAGGAAAACTATAAAAGCATTATACAATGATAGAAGTGATAATATAATATGAATCATTTCATAGTGATACTCGAAACACGAATTCAAAATACGCCAGAAAGGCTAATTATATTTATCTCACAACGTCTAGATTCTATAAGAATAATTAGTTGTCGGGGTTGAACCAATAAGGGCATCTTTTGTCGACAAAGCAAGGGGATCAGCAAGAATTCGGTTGTTATTTAGAGGGGTGTAGCTGTAAGAGAGGATTTTGTTGAATAGGATTTATTTTGATCCTCCCTCCAAGTTTTTTACTTGCCATAATATATATGCCAAGGAAAGTGAAATGAGGATCAATAAGGAAAATTATCTCTTATCGCAGACGCAGCATTGAATTTGAGAGCAGTTAATTAACTTGGTATCCCCTTTGTTTCTGAACCCTGTTCGGATATTATACCAACTACGGAGTAGAGTAGGTATACACTCGAAGATATTCAGGCGATAAAGGGAAAATATATACAAGGTGATACACGATGGATGGTACTATATTTTTTCAATTCCGTTCACACACAATTATTGAAACAATACAAGAGTTGAAATAAGTTTGCATTCATTCTCTCATCGATTCTCCCGCAACACATATTTTTAAATTAAATGTTCGGGTGAATAATTTTTTTTCTCATTTTTGAAAGCGTCAACGGAAGGCGCAAAGGCTTTTCTGAACATGAAAGGCCCCCCCCCTTTTTGGCAACACCCTGTCTGTATTGTAAGGAGGTGCTTAATGTAGTCAAGAACGTTCAAGGTCGGTCGTTAAATTTGCCCATAAAAGCTGATGGTACGATGCGAAAAAAAATCAACAATACAGCTACACATGTGTTCATTAGGGCAAATTCTTTGAAGCTCCTCAACAGTTGAAATGGATCATGAAATCTTGGAAAACAATGAAGTGGCGCCCTTGTATATCGTAGAAACAGAATTTCATAGAAACCGTATATGGTACTGGTGCAATGGAATACGGACCTGATATTACTATTCTGTCAAAATACATCAGCAAGGGCTATTATATACTGATGAAACAGCATTTATTTAGGGGTAAAATCGCTTTTCCGCTTTAAAAATCACGTTATCATAATGATATCAGCTCTCTATGAATGGACTTGAAATTCTGAATCACCTAATAGCATGATGAGATTTCAATGTAATGATCTCAAGTCTATACCATCTACCATTAATAGATTCCCTTTGAAGTGTATGAATTCGAAATTAATTTCGAAACTGACTTAACTGAGAAAATGGAACATAAATAGAACCCTTCAGAGATATGCACCGTGTTAAGGAATAGATAATGAACATATATAGCTATAATAAACGAGTTAAATCTTAAATACGGTACTTGAACTTGAGAAGACCTTATTAATTTGTATCCTTTCAAGTAGTGTGAGAGAAATTGCTTTTGAAATAATGACATTGCAGGTAGGCATCATTAAGACAGGATGATTCACACCAAATCATTCGTAAGAGATGTACTTATGTTAGAAAAGTATGCATGATGAGAAAGCATGCATGCATGCATATAACTATAATGACTGTTTTTTTACTCAGTGCTACGAATCGTGCAAATGATATTGGTATGTGCGCCTGATTGTACCTGTGCAAGTCATAATTTGATAAGGCACTCCAAAAATAGATCAATAATTATAAAATATGCATGTACAGAGTTGTCCCAAATCGCTCGATTTTTATAGTTTCTTCTACATGATATGACAAAGTTGACTTCAATATCGAATAATTGATAAGCAATACCTATATATTTTTTGCCAAATATATGTTATTCTATATACATTGAAAAGTGCGGTAATTTTGCAATCCAAATTTGACATTGAAATCGTGAACATACCTCTACTTTTCGAGATAATCCATGCCAAAATTCCACCTTCTTTTACTGATATTTATCTTTCTTTTTGACATGCATTGAGAGAGAAAACATATATATCACTGAGTCGATTTTCGAAATGGCCGCTGTTTATATATCCTAGTTGGTGAAATAATAGTAAAATTATGGAAAAATGCCATATTTATGATGTTTTTTCAGCCAAAAATCATAATTAACCATGGTACATGCATGTAATTTGTCCTGGGATCTGAAGATACAATACTTGCCGAAAACTTGCCAGACAAAGAAGGTAACATTTTGAACTTTGGCATGGATTATCTCGAAAAGTATGTTCATGATTTCATTATCAAATTTGGATTCCTGAGATCAAAATACGTGGGTACAAATGGAAATGTTAATTGAGAAAATTACCAAAAGTGCCAGTAGAAAAATTAGTACCCGTTACAAGAAATATCCACATTGAGAAAACTGCCATAATCAAGCAACTTGAGACACCCTGTGTCAATGTCAACATACCATTGATTGCCAAGCAAAGAAAGCAGATGTATTTTTATTTTCCTCAGACATTCCAGGAGCTGTGAATATTCAATATTTTCTGCTGAGTCGAAATGATGATGTTGGAATAATCTCGTCACACGAATCTTAATTTCATCACGTGTTAGTCTCAAATGTTTGTGTACTTATCGAACAAAACAGAATTATTAGTCGATTGTTGAACACGGCTATTATCTTCTTTAGATGATTCACCCATCAGGTTTGATTGAGTGTATGCATAATATGCAAAATAGGCTTTGGTACACATTCCATACCACAAGAGTAAGGTTGATAGACTCACATAGTCGCTTGTCGTTTCAACACACTCAATTTTTGGGCAACCGACTTTTGGCACACCCTGTATTGCAAGTGGAAAAAACATATCAGGTATAAGGGACCTGATCGATTGACTGCATAAGAAATTGATGTTCCTTATTCAATTGCAAGTTGGAAATCCTCTAATGCAAATCTAAATATATCACCCTGTATAGTGCATATTTATGAATCACCCGTTTCTTTAAAGTTTGTCTCTTTGTCCTCTGGGCACATTGAGTCAGAATTTCGATACCTGAAGATAAATTCCACGATATTTGGAATATAAAATATTTTCTTTATGCAAACAAATTTTGAAAGTGCAATTTTTTGGAGCAGCAATTATCACCCTAGTTACCATTTAACGAATTCAACGAAGATCAACATGTAACTTTTCACGTTCGCAGTTGATAAAATTACGGTCTCTTCAACAACATCAGAGAAAAAAATTAAATGAGGTTATCGCGTTTTTATCACTAAAATTGATTGGATTAACGATGTTTATAATTTCTTGAATTAAAAGATAATTCACCGAACACAAAAAGTTGAAACGATTCAGATCAAAATATGAAAAGTAGACTTTTAACGACGACCGAATCCAATTTTTTTATTTGAACGGACTCGCTTTTTTTGCTGCCAATTGTAACTGATAGCAAGCATATCAATCTAGGAGAAGCTTCATCTTTCTCAACCCATTATATTTGCTGATAATTTATCATTCATATAAATAATGTATTACGTGACTTACGAAGCATAACATTATCGAACTTCTCGAATCACAGAAAATGGGTTTACTGTAAAAACAAAGCATCAGATTCGATTTCATCTTAATAAGCAAGCAGTTATACAATATGGCCCTCAATATTTTCTCCCAATTTGAGCATCCGTTAACATTTACTAAAAATACCTACATACATACCTAGCGAAATAATATTACTTTATTCTATGCTATATCCCGAAAAATAGTGATCCAATTATTGTTCCTTCTAATAAAGGTGATCAAATTTGAACAGAATACTTTCATGTAACTGAAATGACAATTTTTTGTTCATGCTGTGAATATTATCTGAAACTTGCTGTTATATATGTATTATACTTATAGGGTTAGTTACGAATAACAGGTCGGACTGTGACATATTTTGAAAAATATGTACCTACATATTTCATCAATACCTACGTAGAAATATTTGGACTATAGAACCCTGGCGTTCAAAATATTCACATTCAACCCAAATCCCTCAGATAAAATATGGCTTCTTACTGATACACACAGATGTTTTATTCAAATATTTGAAAATTATTATTCCCCCTATATATGTATACTAATACAGTTCCACAAATAAACAAATTTGCAATATCCAATCGCAATTGTCAATCTCACACTCTGTATATCATAGTTATGACGGTATGTTATTTTTCAAATTGAAATCACAGTTGGAAGCATAGTTATCTATAAGGAAGGAATATTTATAGTTTCGAAAATAAAAACATGAAATCAATCGTAAGCAATATTTATACTGACTATCACGTGTTTCTCAGGAAGGAACAAAACAAAATCATTTACTCTTATTGTTATGTGAATATTTTTGAAAGAGATTTTTAGCATAATTTAATGCAGACATATTTCAAGCGTTCAGGCACGTAGCATGCTAGTTATAATGTAATTTTAGAAACTAAATATACAATCTTATAATGATTCTGCGCGATTTTTTTATATATTCGTATTCTGAATTTAACCGTCGTGACACGAAAATAGTTTCAATAAGTTTCCCACAGAAATACCTAGATCAATATAACATCTGAATAAATCGCTGGTTACGCCATTTTTTTACAAGGTTAACCTACATAGTCCACAACACGTGTTCCATTCAACCAATACAAGAACTATGCAAAGACACATCCAGAACTCACCCTGTACGGTATCACTAATATGGTCTTGTTTTCCAATTAAACTCGACAAAAAACCATGCGAACTCATACAAACTAATTTATTCCAACGAAATACCTACGTTATGCAAATTTCATTCCATTCTGACACTAAAACCTGAGAAGTAATAATATCTATATAGGTACAGCACAAATGAATAATATCAGTTGGGTGCGATCTGGCAACATTGCACATTAAAAAAACAGCTTTCTGAGATCTACTAATTATTCTGGCTGTGGCTGCTGAACATTTTATTTAATGTTTAAGGAATTTGACACAGTATATCCCAACAAAATTGGCATCATTTTTCTGAATCCAACGATATATCACCAAAGTTTTTGTAGATATGTTAAATAATACTCTGATAATATATTCGAATTTTGTCGAAATAATCGTCAAGTTAACTATGACAATATGCAGTGTAACCAATGAAGTTGTCAATTCCTGAACAACTATTAATTATTTCTGATTGTAATCAAATGTCAGTGCTCGCATCTTGATAATAGTTATTAAAAACCTATTGTGTTTTATTTCTGTGAATAATTAATGACAAAGAACCAACTAACACGCTCCAAGTTTACTTTTAAGTGCGGTAGTAATAGTTAACAAGCGGTGCATTGCACATGATCCAGAAAGAAATCATGGAGCTTTTAAGAGATCTAAAGAGGAAAATATGACATTGACAAAGAAACTGTTGCCTGGAGTCCTAGACTATCCATGTGCTTTTTTACTCTGATTCAGTTTGCATCATAGAGACTTGCAAACCTGTAGCGAAATTCGCATTTTATACTAAAAAAGGAGAGCAAATGATTCGGCAATAGGCTAGAAATAGAGGTTAAGGAATAAGAGCCTCCAAACTTCGAAACATGAAACGGTTGAATTTTGTCTTATTGGGTTAATTTCAAATTAACTGAAAAATATATGATAATACGACATTTTCTCGAAATGTACGCCAATAGTAGATTACATACATACGATTTATTTACTTTGACTAAACAAATATGTCTGGTAGAAAGTATATTTAGACTCGATAAATAATAAATATATGATAAAATACACGCGCCTATTCGAGTAAAACGAGGTATTATATGTTCATCATTTTTTATCAGCCACACTTTTTCAAAGAATTTCATATATATTCTTTATAAAGTTGTAGAATTCTAAGAATTAACACAACCTTTCGATAAGTGATTGTCTTGTTTAGTACCTAACTACCTACTTATTGTGAGAAAATCATAGAGGTGAACATCCATAACAGTTTTCGTAAGAAAATAGAATAAACCACTGAAAGGATCTGAACCAAACAATATTTGATGTATTCTAAACATAATTTGAATTTCAATTCATGAATAGTTCGGAAAAATAAACTAAAGAGATCAAAGGCCTATCGACCTTCGGAAAACGTTTTAATCTAGATTTTTAAGCCACGTTAAGCATCTCAAAAGTATGCGTAACGTACAAATGTACAGGTAGCTCGTTAAGAGCGGTAATATGTACTAAGACTCATATTTCACGGAAAATTCCCAGAAACTATTGCGATTAAAATTACGAGATTTGGTATCAAGGTATTTTAAAATTAGATAATGACATTCATTAACTTGTCACGTACAGTTAAGTACACCCGAAATTAACTCCATAATTTCAAATGGTACACCTTGCCGTTTTTATTACCTTTTAATTATTCTGGTTCCCTTATTTTCGATTTGAAGATGGATTCATGAAATCAAAATTGAGAAAAACCAAATTTATATAGCTTCTACCATTATCTGAAAAGAGAAAAATATTTCCTGGAGGAAAAGAAGAAGCTGGGACACCCTATATAGGGGTTTTCAACTTGAACCAACTTTTTCTGAACAAATCTCAACATCCGTCCCAATTTCTTTGGGCAGAACTGTACACTCGCATAATATACCCAAATGAGTAGATCATGCTGAAGTCCGGGAAACCATTGTCGAGACAAAAGAATTATTATTGTATTTACAAATTTTTGGCCAACAGAATCGAAATAAAGTAAACGATGCCTGAAAGTTTGGTTAACAGTTTATAGAAATGGAACTATAACATTCACGTGACAAATCCAACTATCAAATGTAGCTTTCAACCTTATGCAGTCAAGAAGAACACCATACTACAAAAATTCATTTTTTTGTAGGATAAATAACTTCACTTCGAAATTCTTTTCCTGCCGATTTCTTCGTAATGAAAATGAAGGGTATAAATAACATGATTTTACACTGAAATAACTTCCGAAGTTATATTAGGTACTTCGATAATCTCAATAGAAGGTAGGTACCTCACAATAATATGCTTCAACCAAAGACTAATCAATATTGTACCTAAGCTAAGCTTAGTTTGTTCGATTATTTCACCTCACCTGAAACATCTGGCTCGGCAATTCATCAAGATCAAGAGAATAGGGACATCAAAGAGAATCACACTCAAAGGGTTGTACACAATAGTCGGGGTTCCTTCATTCAGTTTCGATCCGGATGTTCTATTCATTCATATTTGATAAACTAGCTGGAGAAATTGCTGATGTTAAGTGGTATGATGTAGACTCCATTTTACATCCATTTCGTTTTGAAAAATATTCTTTCTGTTTTGTGGACATCTACCCTCTCAGAAATACAGCTGATTGTTACAACTCGAATTTAGCTTAATTTCGAGTTACAACTCGATATTAGCTTAATTTCTAGTTATAACTCGAAATGCATGGGAATAGATGGTGCATTGCTGCCTTCAATTAAAGTAGCGATTGCATGTTGCATATACAGGGTCTTCACGCAACTTTTTATTGTTTATTTTAATAAATGGCCTAATTTACTTTCTCTTGTAGTTTTCTTATTTATATGTAGGAAAACAGTTGAAAAACTAAAAAACAGTTATGGGCACCAGATATATCTTCATTGCAAATAGAACACCCTATGTATTTTCCTACTATTGAATGGAGTAACTTTTTCTGATTACATACAAGGTGGGGCAGGTCATACGACACAGAGTTTATATAGCAAACTATGGAATATCACGAATTTTCTACCGATTGGCTAATTTCGAGTTATAACTCTAAATTAATAAAAAATATATCTGATGTCTGCTCTACGCTTTCGTAGAAGGCTGCCACAGTAAGCCCAAAATTTATTTCCGCGGCAGCAACAGTGACAATTTTTAACCGGCCTCACAACATTCTTGATAGTCAAGGTCATCGGTTGAAACACGCGGCGCACACACACACAATCAACATTTATTCTATCCATGTAATGTGTGTATCCATTGGTTTGATGTACAAGAAGCAGAAAGAGGCTCAAGGTAGATTGATTTTCAGATTTTCCGATAGGTAGACTTAGAGCTCTTTTACACGAGGATACTGTATGCGAGATACGCGTATCCAAGATACAGAATAATGGCGGTAGAAAACTTATCATCGGCTTTATCGGATTCACAAATTTTTTCAATCAGTCGCATTAGTTCGAAATATGGGTGTTTAAGAGTCGTGTGTGTGTATCACAACCATCATACTGGGGTATATTCATCAAGGAAAAAAAAGACGCACTTAGTGATTTTACAACTTTTATACATCCAATATTGTCCTCTTCACATGTATTTATATACAGGGCTATTCAAATTCGAGTCTATGCATGGGGATTTCGATAACGGTAAGAGATAGATGGTTGGTAAATGGGGGCAAAGTTGCGTATTTCAGAGGTTAATTATATGGATGAAAAAAATCTGACCTAGCTTCTTCAGTTCTGGAGTTAAACAGGAAAAATCGAAAATTTCGAAATTCTTATTTTGCCTATATCTCTTTATTTTACGAAGATTTTTTTTAAATTTTGCCACTTTGCCATAGCAACTTTTTGTAGCCTTTCCAAATATCTGAATAAAAAATATATACAGGGTATCGTATACATTGGGCCACCCTCAACTTTTAATTTTCAAATACGGACCTGTATTTTTTATTGCATTTCTTTGAATGCCAAGAGTCATGTTTCTTATTAACGTAGTATTTTCATCTGAAATACAGAGTGTTTTGGAAATATTGAACTATTACCAATAAAATTTCAACTTTATCGCCCGGTTGTGCGGGCGTAGAATAGCACTTTACCGCCCTCGGACTACTTTTCAACTTTTAATTTTCAAATACGGACCTGTATTTGTTATTGCATTTTTTCGAATGCCAAGAGGCATTTTTCATATTGAAGAAGTATTTTCATCTGAATTACAGAATGTTTTGGAAATATTGAACTATTACCTGTAAAATTTCAATTTTTTTTTCAATTTTCCTGTATAACTCCAGAACTGAAGAAGATAGGTCAGATTTTTTTCATCCATGCTACTTTGCTCCCATTTAACCAACCCTCTATCTCTTACCGTTATCGAAATTCCCAAGCATAGACTCGAATTTGAATAGCCCTGTATAAGTGGTGAATAAACTTATTATTAAAAATGAAAAAGCCATGAATTGGACAAACATTTTTGAAAGAGAAAATAGTCTATCCAATCAAAAATTTCAAACATAGTTTGATATGAATGTCTGGTAAACTACGAGCAGACAACAACTACTTTCCTGGTTAAATACCACGCATAACATTGAATTATATCTGCTCGTAGTCCATGAAACGATTTACACTGTGAATGCAGATCTCGCAAATGTTTCTTTGTTCCTAAGACGTGACAAATTCACATCGGGACAGGCACGCTTAACAACCTAAAGACCGGTTTCGGGCTTATTGGCCCTCATCAGTGCAGGGTAGTTATTCGAGTAGAGACCGTAATATCTCCACTCGAAGCGTTGCCTGTCCCAATGCATTTTCGTCGCGTCTATTTGACCGCACTGAGCCGCGTTCCAAGCGACAGTTGGAAGTGGCGACACCATGCGGCAGAAAAAGAAACACTCCAGAAACAAATCTCCCAAACTACAGAACTTGGAAGTGGCTGAGAGCTCCACTAGGCTAATAAATGAAAAATGGAAAAGCCATGAATTGGACAAAAATGTTTGAAAGAGAAAATAGTCTATCCAATCAAAAATATCAAACATATAGTTTGAAATGAATGTCTGGTAAACTACGAGCACAAAACAACTAATTTTCTAATTCTGGAATTCTGATGTCCGAACAATTAGAATTCTTTGGAAATACTTGGAATTCTTTGGAATTCCTTGGATTTTTTTGGATTCTAATTCTGGAATTCTGATGTACGAACATTTGGAATTCCTTGGAATTTTTTGAAATTCCTTGGAATTCTTCGAAATTCCTTAGAATTCTTTGAAATTCCTTGGAATTCCCCGCAAAATTGAAGTTTGGTGTAAACAATTTTGAGCGCGGTTTACCCCTCGTGTTACTCTTCGAGTAAATTAAAAAAAAACAGATTTGTGGACAGAACTGACATGAAAACAAAAAATCAGTCCTACCTATAAAGTCTGAAGCAATGGACTGCCCACTGTGTGACAGTGTGACTAAGTGCGACACTGGAATGTTTTTCTGTTGTCTGGCAAGTTTATATAGGTATTCGACGTAGACGCAAGAAAAAATAATTTCTTTGTTGAGAAATGACCATCTTTCTTGATTTCAGAATTTCATCATTGATTTTAGTATTTTAGCTGCCTCTCCATCTCCATTATGCATGATGGTTGCAAATCATCACTTCTAGTTTCGAATTTATTCAGTTTGAATTTATGCTTGCATGAATCCACCTTTAGTCTCGGATTTTTGCTGTTTTGGTTAGTTGACGAAATTCGATCAGAGGAAGACGATATTGAATTGAAGCACAGCTGGATGTGGATAGGTGATTGTTTCATAGACTTCCTGACTCAAGAAATAATTATATGCAGGTATATCTAGATTCCTATCAGCTTAACGTGAACAAAAGTTCTTCAAGGTGATGCCACGCCGAATATACTGTGTGATACTACAAAGTAGCGATTACAGCGATGGTAATAAACAAAAAACTCAAGGATTTTCTCATAAACATGCAGAATACGGCAGAACTTCAATTTTTTGAAATGTATCGAATATTTGATGCTCATTCATTATCATGTAACAAAAATGCAGTAGGCTTGCTCATAATCTAAATTAAAATTTTTGTTGACGTTGGACATATTATGTTAGAGATATTTTGTCGAAATATGTTGATACCTCGGTTGATACTGTATGTTTGAAAACAGAAAAAAGCATTCAAGATTACATACCATCTAGGGTGCTTCGTTATCCCGAATATTTTACGCAATTACGCTTAGGTATAGGCCACAGAAATGTTAGGGACTTAGGGACTATACATTATCTTTCACATAATTATTATTGTTTAGATTCGAGTTTGCGATTGCATGAAACCCAGCTGAAAAAGACTGCGACAGCCTTGAAAGAATAACGTAAAATTAATAAATCAATTAATGGTTTAGTTATGCCACATATCTAACTGGAGCCACTACATAAAGAAATGTAGTAAGTATCTACCATAACTGCTGGTGATAAATTCGAGAATGTAGTCATAAATTAGAAACAGATTACATGTATTGGGGTCGACATCATGCAAAACATATCGAAATGATGTATAAGTGCAATTTGAAAACTCAAACGGAAACCTAGAATTCAAAATAGCTATGCTAGGGTTGCAAATATAATATTATGCATGGATAAATACTGAAGCTAGCAAAGGGACACATAATTTCAAGTTGTTTTGCTTCTAGCATTGGAAAACAAGAATCCCAGATTTTTGCCAAGTCGATGATGCAATTATTATTTCAAGTATAATTTTTGGACGAACAGATTTGTTTTTCCAGGGATCACAACCCGATTAATAGTAGCTAACCACAGTTTGTAGGTCTTTCAGGCGCCTTCAGAGAATGTGGTGTTGGTATATCTGTTTGTTTTCGCCTGTAATGAAATTATTATCTGAGACCGATAATTTATCAAGAAACCACAAACTCGTGTGGCATACGTGAATATTCATAACGAAAATTCGCATATAGTACTGCGTGTTATTATGGAGATGCTGAAGAATTTCGTATAAGTGAAGTGTCAATTCAAATTAGTTTCAAAGGAGACGTGGGAAAATTAATTTGTCAATTCGATTATCGTAAGATATAGGGGGATATTCAAATTTATTCAAATTGTTGTTTTCGATAGAAAAAAAAACAACATTTCAGAAAGTTTACTACAATTTCTTCAGACTTACAAAACTGATACATCCTATTAACAATTTTCAGGCTCAGGATCTTCAAAATGAAATTAGTACCAACATTTCTACCCTTTTGAAGGAACACACACTTTTTCTAAATGTCAATCGACCTCATTGTCAAAAGATAACTCATTCGGGAACAAAAATGATGATGGATGAAGGTCCAAAGAAGACCACGCATGGTTGGTGTGATAAAACCCAGGTTCCAATGCAAAAGATCAAGGCAAAACGTTTTATATAATAAGAGTTTGTTAAGCACAGGCGGCCAGGAGGAAGCAATAAGAAAAAAAAAAGAATTCGTTGAATAAAAAACTCCCAAGTTTTTCCCTTATTTATTGATCCCTTCTTGCAGATGGTTGACCTCCTGGTAACAATAGTTCCTTGGAGCCACTAATAATTTTGTCTTTACATTCTCTCCACGCCGCACAAAGAAAAGGGTGTTTCCAACAAAATCGCTCACGAATTATAAACCTAGCACGCCCCCAAAGGGTCGCATTTTTCACATTATGTGTTAATAAAAACGAAATTCTTGTCAGTAGGTCACATAAGTTATTATGTAATAAACGTGTCCTAGGTGTTCTGTTCCTTTAGTAAGCCAATGAAAGTTTTCAAAAATTCAGCATTACTTTTCACGCTTTTGTCGACTTCGAAATTCGAAAATTCTACCATACCTAGATACCCATTTATTTGATAATAAAATATGCTTATAATGTTGGTTAGGTACTCAGTTATCATACAACTCACAACGAATCACTAATAATGTATCTTGATTGGAATATTCTGGGAACATTGTTATCAATTAGTATAATTTTTGTTAAAATGCAATAGGTAATTTCCTTTCAAGAATCCGAGATGGGTTATCAAAAAAAAATTCGTCTGAATGAATAATAGATAAAATACCAAAATTAGCAATATTCGTAAAAAGCGGCACAGTCTGGCAAACATCTAGGATTCGATCCCCAGACAAATTGGCTGATTGAATATTAATTTTCTCCTAATCGAGAATTATCAGCAACTTGATCTAGAGGACCATAGACTTCACTATATATCTGAAAAAATGTTTATTCCATATGAATAGAAGATAAAAAATTGTATGTGAGATGAAATATTTGTTAAGCTGGACAAGACTCATACAGCCGAAATTGAAAATAAATAATAAGCCTCGTTCTTGCATGAATTCAGCTTCAAAGAAGGAATCTTGTAGTTTCAAGGGGACTATAGGTACCTATATAGAAGGTGAATAAATATAATAAATTGTGGGGTCAGGAAGAGGTCACGAAATATTAAAGATTGCGTAGGTAGGCAGAATTACTACCTATGTCGACTAAAAATTCAAATCAGAAAGGTCTGAGCATCGGTGTGATAAAAATAAATGTTGATGAGAACATAAACGGTGGAAATAAGATAGTTAAGCCCTTGGTGGGTAATCACTTACTTTGTCATAGTCGAGAGTAACCGGTGGTAGAACGTCGTTATCCTTCTGGCACAGATAATCCGGGAAGAATTTGAGGCAATAGTTGTGGAAGCAAGCATGACAATCTGCGGAGCATAAAGTACCACATTTACAACAACACGTTGCTTCGCAAGTGCACAGCAAGGAGTGAAACGAGAGTATGCGAGCGCAACCACCGACCCCGTTGTCGCGAACCTGGAGCCCCTTGTGGTCCATATCCCCATCGGAGATGGTTGCCTCCGCGATTGCCGGCCGGCTGATTCCCCTCAGCATGTAGTTCTCCGTGTCAACGGGCAGCACCGAGGAAGAGAACTTGCTGTCGGTCGCCCGCTTCAACATTTTGTCCCCACTGTTGACGTCGATCGGGCTCATCTTACAGCAACATCGCAGTCCCGAAGGGGCTGCTTCCCTGTCCCGTGTGAGAGCGGAATTGCGGATACGAAACTTCTTGCCGATCGACTGACGATTACGTTCGCTCACTCTGTGACTACTGCCGGGCCGGGCGGCGGAACGGAACTTGAAACTGCAGGACGGACGGACGGCCCGATCCCGATCCGCACGAACGACTGATCGTTCGCGCACGCGCACGCCGGAGATCGAGAATCGTGCCGTGGCCGGCAGCGACCGCCGGCTCCCCGCGATCCACGCTTACGCCTTGGAGTCAGCGTTGCCAGTGCTATTACTTTCTTAGTAGATCTTGTACTTTTCAACCTTCTCTAGAACGCTAGTACGCCCGATACAAAATTACCACGTTTTCATGTTTTCTGACTTGAAACAAAAAATCTCAAAACACAGGTAACTGAAATGAACCAAGAAACACAAAAAGTGCGACACCTTTGTCTCATAAATACATTTGTGCTTATATTTTTTCATGTTATGTAGTTTATAAGTCAATACTTATTACTTTTTATCGTCGCAATACTCGCAATCGTCGCAATGACAGTTCACATTATGCAGTGATGGACATTATAGAATTATAATTTTTTCAAATAAAACTTCTTTTGTTTACATATTTATTGATAATTTTGTTCTTACCATGCGATCTATTCTTCAGTGAAAATTTTTTTATTACCATGTGTTTTAACCTCAGTAATCCGAATTTTGTAATGAAATCGTGAACATACCTTTACTTTTCCAGATAATACATGCTAAAACCAAAATTTCTTCTTCTCTTATCTGACTTTCTTTTTGAGGTGTATTGAGAGAAGAGAGAAAACACATATCACTGACTGGTTTTGCTACATACAAGTCAGCCATGACATTCACAGTATTCGCAAGAAATGCGCGTAGAGGTCTTCAAAATGGCCGTTGTTTATGTAGTCAGATGGTTAAATCAGAGGAAAATCATGAAAGAATTCAATATTTCAGATGTTTTTCTTAGACAAAAAGCATTGTAAATGCATGTTATATTATGAACACTGATCTAAGAAGAGAGAATACTTGCCGAAAACTTGCCAGACAAAGACGGTGAAATTTCCAACTTTGACACGGATTATCTCGAAAAGTAGTTGTTTGTTTACGATTTAATCATCGAATCAAAATTCCTGACATCAAAATACGTATTCATTGAAAAATAGATTGCATTCAGAGACTGGGTTCCTGAATGTATTGAAATTTGAGATCTGATCTAGTACTTTTTTCGAAAAATAGTACCTTTTTCGGTAGAGTTTTAGTACTTTTTAAGATGCAGGGCTGGCAACGCTGCTTGGAGTTGGACTAGTAGACTAATCGTTCATTCATGCAACGAAAAATGTCCTGCAACTGTTCTGTGAGACGTAGTTTGCGTCGTTGGACATCGAGGTGCAAATATTAAACACCCCATGTTCATGACCCAAAGACTGTTACACATTTATCAAACTTCGATGTTCTACATAATGTTGTAGATCGAATCTCCAAAAACTACGATCGTTTTGTAACACAAATCCGAAATATTAACATTTGCAAGAGCGGACAGTATTGAGTATTAAGTAACGAGAGGTGGTTGAAACTTGGAACAGCCGCAAGCCGCACCGCGAGATCCAAGATATTCTTCTTGTCCTAAACAGCACAAAACACAGTCACGAGCAACACAGATTCAGGGTTGCCAAACATCCAGATTCTCAAGTGTTTCTCCCCAGGGGTTAACCTCGCACTTTCAACCATGAAAAAAAAAATACTGGTGAAGGAGTCAAATCTGAAAGTATCAATCTTCGTGAATTTTAAGATTCCAATAGACGAACGCTATACAGTGTGACAAGACAAATACTCATTGTACACCATCTTTTTATTCTTCAACTATTTCCTAAATTTGAAAAACATATTTGGAAAAATAAATCGACTTCCGGTTTTTCCGGCAATGACTTGATTTTCAACTGGGACATTTTCAAAATCCTCGTTATTATCTGATTCTTATGATAAGAACACCCATTTTATTCATCGATCTAGAGAGCCATGAACTCCTTAAAATGATTGGAAAGTGAATTTATTACAAATATACCTATTAAATTCAATGTACCGAATTTCAGAAATATACCTAGAGAAACAAAAGATTAAAGGAGGTGTACCATGTATCCCCCAATATAATGGCAAGTAACACTGAAATATCAAGAAATTTCAATAATTCCGTTTAGATACCTACATATAGAAAAAATCTATATTCCAGTGTTCCTCAAAATGACTTGGCATATTTCACAGTGAAAAAAATCGCCACCTGGACAATAATTTGTTCAGGTGAACAATGATATCCAACAGATGAATGGCTTTATAATACTTTTCAAGTTGACTTCAATTCGTTCATTCAATCAATGATTATTGAGATAAATGGGTAAGTATATCACACTCAGGTCTTCTGAAGATGACAACCATTCACCGATATACGTTTTCAGACATTTCTAAATGTTGTGGGTTTTGGGATATCCTGTTCAGAATATCGCGATGCGGCCATTATGCTCTCAAAATCATTGCCAACGTCGCCCGCCGCGTACCTGTACCTATAGGCCGTTTTCATGGAACGAAAACGATACCTATCTACAGCTACCGTTTTCGGTTCTTGGATCTTGAATAATTTCGCATACACGTCTCCACCCCGGTCCACGGTTAATCTATACGGGCCAGCCCCGGATCTTCGATTTTTTTTAGGCGTCGAAAAAACTGAAAAATGCCGCCCCACCCACTTATATTCATTTCTACCTTTTTCATCTTTATAATTTCAGCTATCAGATGTCCATTAATTGAATGATATTTGGTCATAAGCAGGATACAAACACGAGCAGGGGCGGCGAGTTTTGTTTTGTCCAATGTGTGCTAAACTTGAACATTTTTCATAGTTCAAGGTCAAATGCCTTTTTTGATAGATATAGGAGTCATATTAATTTTGCATTACCTGTGAAAAGCCTCAACCAAAATATGGTATTTTGTGACTAATCGGGTTTCAAGTCTATAGTTGATATTATGTAGATCGTAGACAAAGGTGAGAAAAAAATATAGAACCTATTTTTCTTAAAACTTTCAATGCCAATGAATTCATCAGTCACTGTATTCATGTCTAATACATTCATTTGTTCTCTATAACAATGTAACATTGCCACATTGTTGAGTCGTTTAGGTAAAATTAAAAGGCAGCATCAATTGGAGACTACTTATCAATAAATAAAAATGTACATTCAATAATATATCATCCAATTCAATATTTCGAACACAGCACGAATTACAGGTAGAGAGCGAGTAGAAAACAATTACTTTCCTGGCTAATATCACGCAGCGAATCGAATTATACATACTCGTATAGTGATTACAGAATGCACAACAAAAAAAAAACAAGTGCTAAAACCACCCGTTTCTATTTTGATTTTCTTACACATTTTTGTCTTGCTCCATTGCATCCACATCCATTGCAATCATTGGTTGATTGGCCCCGATGCTTCCATGCACTCACCGCCCCTGAACTCGATCAAATACCATCATTATTTTTTCAGAAAATAGTCTTTATAATTCGTCTTCACACATCTCATAGAAATATCTTTTCGTCTCGGAATTCGTTTATTTTGCACATTATGGTCCTTACTACTTTTTTCAGCAACCTCTCCAGCCTCTTTCATCCAATATTCCATTGGATTTTGTCTCATTTTTTGCAAAGTTTTGAGCAGACCATCCATTAATGCGACGGAACGGGCAAGGATAACATCTTCTTTCTGAATTTCTACATTCACTCGATTGATTTCGCGGAGTATATTCGCCCAAATAGTTGAATTGAGAATAAATTTAAAATTCTTTATAGCAGTGAAGAGATGGCCACAGTAAAACTAGAGTAAAATTTGTGTACTCGTACTATTATTTATTCTGTGGTTAAAATTAAGTAAATTATGAGTTGTCCATTCGTTCGTAAAATGTGAAATTGGCCGCCTGGGGCATAGGCCCCGGCGAGCTTGCCCCCCCTAGATCCGGGGCTGATACGGGCTAAGAACGCCATCAAATTCATCTGCACGTACGCACCATCCGTGATTCTCCGGAGGAGACACCGAAACAAGCTCATTTTCATTAGTTAGTGTTCAACATAGTTGCCGAGTTTACTACGTCAAATCGGATGGGAAAATTGAATTTCATAAACCGACCAAATCCTCTTTACATTTATTGTTCAAACCCTCTTCACCTTGTATACCCAATTCATTAAAATCCGCAGAAGAAATAGATTTGGTTTTGGAATACCTATGCAGTTGGTGCTAATGCAAAAAAAAAACAAAATAATTGCTAATGCAAAACAATATGAAAGTATTTCAAAAATACCCTTTTTCTGGATTAAAAAAGTTATTTTAATTGAGTGGATTTAAAATTGATTATACCTTTTCTCATAATTCACTGTAATCTATGTCCACTCTTCTGATGTGATCACTAAAAGATTCATCCACATTTTCATCACTATAGGTTTTCGAAACAGTCACAGTGGATTCCAATAAACGTATTTATTATTGTCATTTTGTTTTATTAGCCAAATCAGAAGTAATTAAACCTTTATTGTAAAATTATTCGTTTACAATAGCCTTTGTTCAGCATTCGGATCGAAAAAACATATTATATCCTCAACTATATCAAACTTCAGATCTTTTATACACAGGTAAGAAAAAACTCCTGTTTTTCACTATATCTACGAAGAATGCCTAGATTACGTATTTCTTTTTCTGAAAAAACTCTTCTATCGTACTCCAAGTATCTCAACCGACTCAACCTCCCATGGTCGATTTCAGAAGAAGGATGGAAACTTTTCCAAGCATTTAAAATATATATATATATGTGAGTATAATTTGTTGTTTTTTTTTTTCAGATACGCTTTGAATATCGTCGACAATTTTGTATTCTGGTTATTTCCCTTCAATGAAAATTATGTGCAATGAATTTCCGCGGCTTGCCGCCGATTTATTTCGTATCGGCAACGTTGCAACCCGAACAAACCATCGAATGGTGTGACAGATGACCTTGATATACACACGCGGTCGTACAGAGACAATGTTGCCACTTCGATCGCGATGGATAGTCATGGTCGAACGTCTGTCAATGTAATGAAAGAATGAAAGAAATCATCTGTTGTGCTGGGACGTTTCAACAGCTCCACAGTTTAGGCAGTCCAGACCAAAAGCGAGATGTTTCAGTTTAGGCAATACAGAGCACTCTGCAATACGAATTGGGCATAATAGCCGATTAATTTACTACACATTATTTTAACAAACACAAACTCGACCAGTAACACAATTGGGTATTTCTATTCTGGTCCAGTTTCGATTGACCTGATTAAAATTCTTTATTCTTCACAAATCGGTGTGAGATTTGGATATGCTATTTATTAAACAGAATCCAAATGAATTGGTTGTAAAATTTCTAGAATGGGATAGGATCAATGGACATCAGAAACGAAAAAATACGTATTGCGCTGAATTTCTACAGCATTTTATGAACAGTTTTCACTCATTATCAGAACAATTCTATTCTATTCAATAAATTTTCTAATACTCTTCGCATTTATCAACTCGAATCGAAGTCTTCTCCAATTCAAATAAGTCAATTCATCCTCGCAAAAAAATACCAATCGATATCATCTTAATGCCATTGCTTCACAATTTCCATCACTGATGAGGAAATTACATGATAATAATGCGTCAGAATCGGTATCACCATTTTGTCAATAATTTTGAATGAAAATTGTGTAGGTATAAATGGAGATCAGAATTGATTTAATTCAGTTTAAATGAACATAATCATGAAAATAACGAATGAAATATGATACTACGACAGGTACTATATTATGTGCGATGAAAGATAAAATTTAGTCATTATACAGTTATTTGCAACAGTCTTTGGGTCTGTAATAATTGTTTCCGAGTTTCGATATGTAGTGCAGGCGCTACAACCTACTGTGAAAAAAAATGATGTGGGTATGATTTCATTTATATTCCTTCATGTCTCGACGGAATCCTGAACCTAATTCTGTCTTCACAAAAATCATCCTGGCAAAGCCAGCGAACATAAATTCTTTGGGGAAATCAGATGGGCACAAATAATAAATAAAAATATATGACGCCTAATTGCTCCAACTTGTCACACATAGTGCCAAACACTATGAGGTGTGAACCACAGAACTGAAGTCATTTTGGGATGTCAAAAAATCTTGAAGCACTAACGCATTACCCTCGTTTCATTCCTCCAAATTTTCCTTAATTTTTATACAGGAGAAGACAATAGCAATCGTTTATAAGAAATATGATATATACAGTCCATTATTTACATACAGTTTCACATATTCTGCTATATGTAAAACATTATATTCTGTTACATCACTTATGAATTACAACCAAAAAATAAGTAATACACTTGTCAGAACTTGTCGGGAGTGGAGATAACTATCTCTGAGTTCATATTTGGTATTTGATATTCATTTATAATGGAGATACTAAAAATAATTGAGAAAAGTCCGCTCATTTATACTATTCAGAGCAGTTGGATACTCTCTGTTGATAGGTAGAACATGATATAAATAATTTTTATAGCAAGGAAACAGGTTAGAAGAATATTCAATATAGACATATTGAAATGTCAAATAAAAAAACTGAATATATGTTTCATTTTGATAGTATCATGAAGCTGCGATTTCAGTAATACCAAATGTAACAAAAATATTTTCTTTACAATGATTTCGTATGTACAACACATGCCACTAACCTTTGCATTTCATTCCAACATGACCCTGGCCCCAAATGTAGTCTTTACCTGTAAAAAAAATAGTTTAAATGACTTCGAATTCTATTGTAGGTAGGTGGACTGATAGAGAATTTGAAAAACTCACACAGTATCCAAGTCTTATAAAAATTAACTGTTTTTTTCATTTTCCCAATGAATATTTCATTCCAGAAATATTTTCAGGGCTTTTTTGCTTGAATAACAAAGACAAGGCAAACAAAAAAAGATTCCTGTGTGTTGAAAATTATGTAGCAAGTTTTATATACTTGAAATTAAAACCAGCTCACCTATATAATTCAGATTAAAGTTGTATTCGCTATTCTACCATAATTGCCTTATTTATAGAATGAATAATTGAGGAGTATTTATCCAATTAGAAAACGCAAATTTCACATTTAATTGCAGTGCAAGCCTAGACTAGACGAACCAGGTTGATACAACTGATAAGAAATTATCTACAGTTATCACAGCTCAACTAGATAATTAATGAAAACAGATCTTATCAAAGGATCCAAATTAAGGGAAAATCATTCAGGAAAATCGAATGACAATTCTCAATTTTGGGCGAATTTTTCTCACATTAAGGAGAGGGGTAAAACTCCCCTATATATGCTAACGGAATTAAATTTTCAATTGTTCACTAAATGAGAAATTTCAATTGCATGACTCACAATGGATGTGACTGTTCCAATAAGAACAATGCTTATTTTTTGTATATGCATAAGGTGTTCAATAATAATTATTGCATGACCTAATGTAGGTCGTACGAGTGATAGTTGATAAATGAAAAGTTTGCATAATTATGTCAGGTGATACAAAGCAATATGAGCATTCAATAATCGCTATTAAGCAGAAATATTGAACCGTCCTTGAAATAACAAACGGAAACTAAAAATGTACAGCAATATTGTGCTGTTATATCAGCATCTTCAGATAATATCATCAACGACTTAATTTTCCATTACTTTCATGATGTTCAATCTTGATTCACATAATTTTTCGTACCTATATTGGCCTGGCTTTGTCATTCCTTAATCATTTTCAATTTGCATTTCCTTCAAATGATTCATGATTTATAATCACTATCAATTCAGCTTATCAAATGTGTTTCTAATTGGACTATTCAAAACGCCAAGAAATATAAACATATTACCTGTATCTTCTGATAATTCATAAATAGAAGTGATTCTAAGAAAATAAAATAGATATCAAAAAAAGCAATGCTGCTTGATTCATAGGAATTTTGGTATGGAAGGAAAACATAATATACAGGATGTCCCTGCATGGGACAATAATTAGGGGGAAAACTTTTATCCTCCTTGTATGTAATTCAACATAATTTATTTGCCAATTGAACTTGAGAAAAAGGTATGAAACATACACAAGTGTATAATATTTATCAGAGTAATCAAATAAAATAATATTTACGAAAACAATGAAAACATGCATTCAAACATAATTTTCAACTGATGAATTATTATTCCTCAAATACACAGTCAGTGACAAATTATTTGTTTGAGTTGCTCCCACAAGAAATTGAAGTTCAAAAAGCCAAAATAATTCATCTACTTACAGTGTTTACAAAGGATTGGTGTTAGGAAAAATGCATTATCCAATTTATGCTCTGGTTTGCTTTCCATTTCTGAAACAAATAATAATTTTGATCAAACATACAGCAGTGAAAACAAAAAGAAGTATGAAATGAGAGTGAGTATCCTGTCTTCAAGACATTTTGGTAACATTTTTTGAACAGCTCTTATCATTTGAGTCATGTTCAATAAAAATATATTTTCAGAACATCAGCTCTCCAGGATGTGAATACCAACTAAAAGTTGTTTCTATAGATATTTAAAATTCCCAAGCATCCAAAATGGTACATCCATCAGCCTTCCCTATGCACAGGACTCAATTGATTAAAACTGCATTGTTAAAAATCAAAATATACCTGAATATTACAGATAAAACACCCTGCATTATAAGTATATCCATTGACTAGCATAAGTAAATTAATGATAGAAGGCTACTAAGAATATTTACATCTATATCTCAAATTTCAAATTGGGTTTATGAAAATAGACAATATTTGCTTATATCTCAGATTACTACTTATATACTCTCCTCTGAATGGTGAATCAAAAAATAGCACTATTACATTTCTTTTATTTATAGCTCAATTATTTGTTATAATAGTAAACATAATGGCAAACTTTCAACAGATGTTATGAATTAGGTTTCATTATAAATCAAATATTTACTTATAAATACACTCATAAAATGTAACAAAAATCCAAGATAGATTACCAGATATAATTTCTGACCCTTCTACACCACATGCTGAGGGATGGTGAATGGTTTTTCCTACTTCAGATCCAAGTAATTTGACATATTCCACTGAAATACAAAATAACTGTATCAGATATCAAATAGTAATAGTGTGGTAATAGTTCATAGTAGACAATGAAAACCATAAGATATTATATTATTCATCACCAAATAAATTATAAGTACCTGGTATGTATCCTACACCCCGAGTTCGGCGGCTGAAGGCAAACAGCCAGCCTGGCCTATCAGACTGGTTTGTCTCAAAAGGACTCTGGATGGATATCTCAAACACATCTCCCTTTTGGAATCCCAGCTCATCCTCTAGAGATGGTGTGAAGGATTTGATTGCTTGGTACAATTCATAATCCCCCATTATGAGCAGCTAATTTTCAAGCTATCGCATATTCTCAACATTAATGTATGCTTCAGGGTATGAAATACACCTCATCAATTTTGATGAATGCAAGGAAATATCTATTGAATGGGTGAAAAAGAACGTCCAATAATCACAATTCATCATAATTTTTAAATGCATTCACTGCTCACTATTCCGGAATCAGAGAATCACAAAAACTTTATAGTACATATTCCAGTTTCCTAGTGGTTAGTCATGTAATGTCAAAAGCCTATTCTCAACTCATTCATATGAAACACCACTGAATTATTGGGTATACTCATTATTATAAATGATTTGGAGTTAAATCATTCATGTTTTTTCATAATTATTAAAATCTTCTCGAATCACTTTTCTCAGAAATAAAGATCTCATGATCTTAAAACAAAACCACAAATAAACAGTGTATAAATGAAAATATGGCGACTGGCGACTAGATCACAAACCCCACAAACATAAAAAAAATACAGATGTCAAACGTCAAAATTGCCATTACCATCATTACCAATCTATTCATCGAATTCACTGTCGTCAGTGTCACTACTGTCACTAGTGTCAGAGTCTGCTTACGGTGGATCAGAGGTTTCAAGTCGCAAGTACCAATAGTAACCAAGATTCCGGTTTCCCGTTCCATAATCTTTGGTTGATGACAAATTCCTGAAAAGTTGGTTACTTATGAAACGTCAATCCTGAAAAAGTGACATTTTATATGTCAACCGAACAACCGATTGATATTTTATGGTAACAGCGGTTCTTGACACTTGTGATACACAACGAATAGCGGAAGTTATTTAAAATCAAATATTTTTTTTTCATTGTATTGGTGTACAGATATCGGAGATGGACGTGAGTTTTTATGCTCAAGTACAAATTTGAATATACCTAATATCTACTCATTCTGATTTACAGATTGGCAATCCAAACGATATTTTCAGATGTGGACATTGTTCCAATGTTCTTGGCACAATTCATGCAATAATTGAATATGACTTATGCGCCAAACATCCGTGTTACTTTAATCACGAAAATATTGAAATTGATACAGAAAGCAAACTCGTTTTCATAAAGAAAAATCAATGTGTATTACCAGAAGGGATCACCATCACTCACAGTGCTATGCATTCTGTTCCATCCACATCCAAAAAAACATTGAATAGAAGCACAGTCTACCAAAATAGCTACAAAAAACAATTTGAATTGCCCCAAACACCACCACTTCTTAAATCGCCATTACCCAAAAAATCAATTAATAACACAGCTATTAGTGGTACAAGTAGTGCTAGTAGTCAAAATAATAAAAGTTGCCAACCAAATATAGAGAATATTTGGAGCGATGATGAGGTTAAAGCTCTTATAGAGGCATACGCAATTAATAAACATAAGTTTACTTCTCCCATGCACAACAAAAAGAGTGTGTGGGAGAAGATTAGTTGCCATTTAAAGGAAATTGGTATTAATAAAATTGCAACTAAATGTGATGAGAAGTGGAGGAATCTCAAAAAAACATACGAAAAGATTTTGGAGGCAAAAAACAAAAGTGGTAATCATCGAGTTGACTGGAAATTTTTCGATGATTTTCATGAATTATACTTTAGAGATCCCCACTATAATCCTATATCAACTGCATCCAGTAGTGGAGTGTGCAAAATCAGAGATGGAAATGTAGAAACTGATGATGATGGCCATCAAGAAAAAAATTCATCTGCTCAGCATAAAAGAAAACATTCATTGAGTGCTCTAGAAATTGAGAAGAATAAACAAAAACGGCATGACGAAAAAATTAAACTGAAAAAAGAAATCTTCCAATGGTTTAAAGAAAATCACATGAAGAAATAACAGCAATTAAAGTATTTATCAATTTGCTTTTGTTTTCTAAGAAATAGTATTTGAGTTCAGTTTTAAGATGTTTTTGTGTTGTGTTACTTTGTTTTCAACTGATTTTAGAGTTGGTTAAAAAAATTTTGAATAATGAAACCCAACTGTTCTGATTATTTATTCATTAAGTTCTTCATAAAATTGAAAACATAATCTGTCCCTTTTTTGTTGGCCCAGTTGAACTTGAGCATGATAAGCCTGGTCTATATTTGGATTATCATCCTCTGGTTCATTATTTGGTGGCTCCACAATGTCCTCAGGTATCATGTCATTATTTTTTAAACAAATATTGTGTAATACACAACAGGCAATAATGTATTTTGGTGCCCAGTCTAAACAAATGATGTCAAAATATTTTAAAATTCGAAATCTTCTTTTGAGGAGCCCAAATGCCCTCTCTATCACACTTCTTGCTGAAGAGAGTTTATAATTAAATTCTCTTTGGGCTCTGGTTAGATGACCATTATCCCTGTAAGGAGTTATTAAATGTTGGATGCAAGGATATGCCTTATCTCCTATGATATGACGATCATTTGGGAAAGCAGTATGTCTGTCAGTAGTGAGTTTCTGCCAGACTTCACTCTTCTTCAATACTCTTGAGTCATGAGTTGAACCTACTTCACCAGCATAGCAATGAATAAATTGCATTCTATTATCACAGACCCCCTGAAACACTTCTTATACAAGATTTGTTCTCATATTATATCACCAAAAATTAATACCTGCAATACCAAGCTGGCAAAATTTTTTCTATTTATATATGATAGACCATTCTCTTTTGGTTGGGGAATTGCAATATGGCATCCATCAATGGCACCAATAGTATAGGGAAATCCTGCATTAGTAAAACCTTCTTCAATTCTTTGAAGTTTCTCACCAGTAGGCCACATTTATTACAGTAGGACCTAACTTAAACAGTGCTTCTACTACATTTCTCACAGTTCTTAATCCAGTAGCTTTACCTATCCCAAAACGTCCACAAACAGATCTGAAATAAAAAATATGAAATTATTATCCCTGTTCAACTGAAATCAAAAGTATGCATTGTACATTTTTCAGAAAGACCTTATCAAGCCAGTTTTCACCTGTATGAATCAGGTGTAGCTAAATACCATAATCCTATACACAACTGTGTTTTGGGTGATATTTTCGGTCTGCCAAGATGTCCATAGGATAATTCATCTTGAACCCTTTCCAAGACATCTTGAAATGTTATTCTATTCATTCGAAAATTGTTTCTGAAATCTTCTTCTGTGTATCGATCAACAACATTTTCAACATAATTTTGTATCTTTGGTCTTGCATTTGGATCTATAATGTATAAATCATGAATAATGAAAATCAATGTTGCTACTACCCACCATTGTACCTACCTATGGGGCCACGACCACGAACTTCCAAATGCTCATCACTATCACTAGAGCTGTCTGTACTAGAGAGCAATAACTCCCCAATAAGAAATTCCTCTTCCATCGTCCCCCTAATTTCAAGATTTGAATTTCCAACAGAAATTACAGGAGTGTTTTCTATGATAATTGACAAGCGCACGAACCAACCAACCACAGCGTACCGAAACTTTCTTTTACCATAAGTCAACTGTCAAAGCTGTCATATGTCATCTGCCAACCGAACGGTTGACACCCGTTATTATTGGTACTTATCCTAAGGATATCTCAGTCACTCAGTCATAAGCAGTTCATCCATTGGTTTTTAATGTAACCATATATACAGCTGTCATAAGTTTTAAAAGTCCTAAGAAAAGTTGGCCAACATCTTTTATCTCTTACGACTTAAAACTTGATCGATTCGCGCATGCGTCTGATTTTGCAAAAGGGTATCGTCAGTATCGAGTATCGTAACAAACAGCAGGAGTTGAATGCATGTAAAGCAAATAGACATAAATCAAAATAGCATTAAGGCTGGAAATTTGAATTGAATAGAAGGAAATGAGAAAAATAAGCACACAAAATAACAGGATTGACACTATTGTCGGTCCTCAAAACTTCTAGCATAAATGGTCCATTTTTCCTTACGACTTAAAACTTGAGACTTAAAACTAACCACTTAAAACCTCCGCATAAATCCACCGTTAGTGTGGTCTAAAATCAATTTCCATTGAAAAAATCAGTGTATACCTTTCTCTTTTTATTACATTTCTGACAAAGAGACATAAATATATTTGAGTGTATGCGTGTGTGGAGCGTGGACTGCATAGATAAACCCTTATATGGAATGCCGTTTTACTTTTTAATGCACAACGACTGCATGTATTGAAAAAAATCTATTTATACGATACATTACTAGCAAAAATAGCAATTTTTGCAATGCATAGTCCCCTAATAGCACAAATGTATTCCCAAAATATTCCGGAAATGTCCCCTTGCGACAATAGAAATGTTCCGGGAATGTCGCGTAAAGTCGCATTATATTCCGGGGACCTTCCCGGTAAATCCGTTGTGGACAAATTGTACGCTCCAGGAATGTTCCATTGGAACATTCTCGGAACGTCATTGGGGAACATATTTGGGACAAATATATTTTTTGCTTACTTCATAGTAGGTACTGACTTTTCCAAGAAGTGAAACACGACGTTACTATTTGCAAATTTATTGATACATAATAATACTAATGATACAGATAATTCAGTGAAATTGGCATGAACTGTGTTGACATAAAACAATTTTCAGCTAGCCCTGGTGTTTCTCAACTTCAATCATATTCAAACCTCTGGATTATCTCTGAATGTAGATGATATATTCTTCAAAGTTCACTGAAAAACAAACACATATTTCAGGCTGAATTTAAGATTCAAAAATTGTAATACTCACTGTTCACAATAACTTGCTGTGGCTCCTCAAAGGTTGGAGGAAAGTTTATGTTCAACTGGATTCACTCTGCAACTTCATTGCTAAAGGTACTCCATCTTCCACACATAGTTTTATCACAGATTTTCACAAAGGCTGGGTTATTTTGCTCAATATTCCTCTGAGATTCAACTGAAAAACACAACAACAACAAAATAATATTTGAAACTTAGGACTTGCTTTCTAGGTACAACTCATAGAATTTGAGTCAATATCTGTTTAGCAGGAATTATAGGATAATACTTACAAGTTGAAGGCCACTCAGTCAGGTAAAAAGATTAGAATGCTTCACATCACAACAGGAACTTGTTCTTCTGCTTCAACAAGTAGGTTAATGGATCTGATCCACAAGAGTACCAGAACAGATTCAAAATATTTCCACCATGTTCAAAATATACAGGAAAATCATTGCTGAAATAATATATCACATGAGTGAATTGGATGATTTCTTCAATATATACCTACTTTTATTTCCAGCCATACCCGGTTTTGGTTGAGTTAGGCTGGAATGAAGTTCATTAAACCATCATGATTATTATAAAAAATCTGAAGTAAACAATGGTAATATATCGAGCAAAATTCACAATACTGGATATGAGATGCTTACAATACCTGGTGTGTGCATTCTTCAATTGTTTTTTGTCAAAATCACTGGATGAGTTTTTTGATGGCCACACTACCAAATTTCACATGTAGATGGCGATCAAATCGGTTCTTTCACAAATTTTTCGCTTGTGCAGTTTTGTCAAGATTAAATTATTTGAAAATTCGTTTTTCGATTCGAAATTAGTATTTTTAGTTGGACCAGCAGTGTTATAAGTGTTTAATTCACAATCATTTCATTCAATTTGACTTTGGTTGTTTCTGGTTTTTGAGATTTTACGATTGTGTTTTCTAGTTGTTTCAGTTTATTCTGAATAGTGAACATTGTGATTTTGTGGACAATCTGATGCTTCTTTCGTTTATTTATACAAGATCTAGTCAAAATATAATATATTCACATGCATTTCATCAAATAGATTACTATATTATTCAATTGGTCTTTGTGTAGGGCAAAGACATTTTTGAATGTCTTTGGTGTAGGACAGTACTATATATTCAATGGAAACTATATCCTGATGAGATCCTTAGTGGGCACAGGTTGCAGAAATTTTCCTCTAGTCCAGCGAGGATCAAAGCGCATACTATGGAAATTCCATTATGTGAATAAATTTTTCAAAATTATAAATTGGTGTGTTATGTTGACAATCTTTTTCCCTTTCCATTATTTGACACCAAATATCAAAATTAAAACCAAACCATGTCCAAGATTTGATATTCTTCCATGGGAGCCTCGATGGGAGCCTATTGAGCCTAATATAAGAAAGAAAGCTTGTTACAGACACACTTATTCAGAGTATTAATGTAGACTAATGCAAATTGAATAAAACTTCTGACTTATGAGAGAATATATTATCACTCCCATCATATCTGATGCACTACAAGGTAAGTTTCACCTTATTGCAAGCTATTCATGAAACATTATTCTTTTACATTCAATTTATGGCAAATGAATCTATTATTTCATTTGATAATGTTTATAAAGAATAAACTGAAATGATTAAAAACTTTCCAAGGCTTTTTATTGATTCATCAATTGTTAAAATTTTTGAAAACCTTGACTTTGCAATTTGTATACATTCTGAGGTTGATACTGATGATATCCTCCATCTACTGATTGTTTCATGGATTCTTCATCTACATTTACAAAATGTCAGCACAGATTATATTCAATAACTCATTTGATGAACAATATTATATACTACACAAGAAAACTAGTTAGTTCCCTAATAATATCATGTGTATGTGAATAAAAAAGAAAATACATTCAAGTACATAAAAGCATAAATGGAACTTTTTGAACACAAACATTTTATAAAAATGGTAAAGACATAGTTATCTACCAATGAATGCAAAATAACTGACAAAAATGAATAAAAAGAAGGTCAGAATTATTCTGGATTGCATTAATTGAAACTCTCAATTAAAAAATTGATATTTTCACTAGTGATTGGGCAATATATGGAATCCAATGTGGAGATATCCTGTAGTAGAGTTGGAAGAATGGTGATGTGCATCCAGTTGATTGAAGTTGTGAATTGAGAATGTTCTCAGACTTTCCTCACATTATCAAATGTCTATGCAGTAACCTGAAAAGCAAAAAGTGTTATCTTAGTATTACTTATTTTATGATAGTATCTAGGACATTATATCACTAATCTAGGATTCACAGAATTGAATATGAAACTTTTCATAATTCACACATTAATCAGTAAAACATATTTTTGAATAACATCTCAAATTAAAATAAAGCCAAATATTGTTGCTGTAAATAGATAATATTCTGCATGAAATTTGCTAGACAAATATAGATTGATCACTCGAAAAGGTATATCAATATAATACGAGAGATGAAAATCATTTAGGATATAGAAACTTTTTCTTTTTCATTGAATCTCATTTCATGAATTTTTGGTGCCAAAAAAGCAAATTGCCTACAAAATAACTTATAATAATAGCCACATTCATCCAAAATATGTTACAAAAATGTGCACTTGACTAGGAATCTAGGTAGGTACCTATTGTATGTGTTTTTAAAATATAGTAGATATACTCACATGATGAATTGAATGATAATGAGATAGATAGTGTTCTCAATGCCTGTCCAATAAGTTTTTCAATCCCATTGTGTAGCTTGCTGCAATGCTGTGCTTGGGTAGGTACTCATAGCAGAACCACAAAGTATAGGTTATACTTTGGCAGAACCTAGTCATGAATTCAACAAAATATCGGAGTGTCTTCAATCGATTATTGACTGTTAAACAGAGGCCTCTTCCATTCAATAGTGATATGTACTTCTGTTATATGGCTACAAAGTCATGTTTCTTAGGTCCAGATTATATATTTCATGAATTGAGGTACTCACCATTCGTTTATACAATTGGGAACTGAAATATACCTGGATGATGACTTGTTTGTGGACCACAATCATCATAGATTCTAATTTATTTCTGATGTCTTGGCCGAATACAGCCCCCGTATGGAATTAATACATCGTATTTCTTCGATATAGTTATTTGACCTATTGTATAACTGGTACATTACTGTTATGAATATCATCAGAGCAACAAACACCTCAAAACTTCGCTCACAATTCACATTTATTTGAATTTGTAAACAATAATTTCTCGCGAGACGCCATTTTATCAACACTTCGCAACCTGGCGGATCTTTTGAAAAGGATGGCCATCGAATTAAAAATGATGGATATCAAGTTGGCGTTGAGCCAAATCCATCCACAACTTTTGACGAAGCTTTTTCTATTGACTAGTTACACCAGGTATTGTAAGCATCTCAACTGGATATAACAATAAAGAATGTAAAGTGAAGATCATAATCGCTTGTCAGTTGTCACTTTGTCAGTCACTATTCAACTATTGTAGAAGTTGGCCAGTTTCCTATTCTGAACGTAATCCTTTCAACTGACGTCACCGCGTTGCCATCTTAGTGTTTATGCAAATAATGATACATAAATGATGTAAAATGATGATGAAAAAAAAGGCAATGATACTATGTTCGATTCGATATCAGCGGATTTTGTTTGAACAACTCATCAAAATGTTGAAATTTGAATTTCGTTAAAAAATTTCAAACTGTTTTCATGTAAGGAAAAAATCGAATTGAGTCATACACCCAGTATATGATTTCTATGCATAAACCCAATACAAAAATCTTCAATCGATTTATTGGGGAATAATCAACTTGACAATCTAGGACAAGAAAAATATGTTTCCGGAATGATTCTGCGTGTATGTTCCGGGAGCATCCTCTGTGGAATGTTCCGTGCATATCCCATAGAAGGCCGGGACATTGCGACTTATATGGGACATTAATCGTACGTTCCGGGAACAATGTGTGCTATTAGGGTCTCAATGTATTGCAAAAATGCCTATTTTTGCAACACATGACTCGTAATATATTGTAAAAATTGCCATTTTTTCAATACATTACGAGCAATGCATTGCAAAAATTGTGAATTTCAACTGGAAGTATATTTTGAGTATTTTTACAATGAACGACGATTAATGCATTGCAAAAATTTCAATTTTAACAATGCATTACTAGCAATGTGTTGTAAAAATCTATTTTTGCAATACATGACTTTTGATGCATTGCTAAAATTGATATTATCACGTTACACATCATCAATGCATTGAAATAATTGTTGCTCAAAATTTCAAATGATGTATCAAATCATTATTTCAATACATCAACACTTCGTGTATTGTAAAAATTAAAAAGATATTATAGTCTCCAATTGCTCGAGAAGAAGAAAAAGATAAACAGATGACGCGGGAGAAATGTCAAAAATTTGACAATCAATCCAAAATATTTGAAATGGTGCTATTGTTTGTTTATCATTTATATGAGATTAGAAATTTGAAATGTGAAGATTATATGCATGGATGTTTGTAATTTTTGTTCTATTTAATTTAATCTATGTTGTAGTTTTGTGATGTCATAGATATCCCTCAATGTTATAACAACCTATAGAAAGGATTTTATGTTTAAAATCAATGGTTTAACATCAATCCTAAATACCACCCAGATCCTTAAGGAATAAAATA
The DNA here is from genome assembly GCA_029955515.1 of Chrysomela aeneicollis. Taxonomy (NCBI): domain Eukaryota; kingdom Metazoa; phylum Arthropoda; class Insecta; order Coleoptera; family Chrysomelidae; genus Chrysomela; species Chrysomela aeneicollis. The sequence goes on along the minus strand of JARUHQ010000015.1, from coordinate 14,680,893 downwards.
AAAATATTGAGTGCACCCACACCTGAACTGGTGGAATTGACACCGAGAGGAGTCAGATAACCAAGAACTTCAAGAAAAGAAGATATGAGATTAGAACGCGAAACAGGTATTTTATATGAGTTTTATTGATTTATTATGTTTTTATAAGCTTTTCAAACCACCTTTGCAAAATCAATGGGGCCACTGAGGTATTCGTATTTCAACGATTTCTCTTTATATTTCCAGAATGTCCAAGATTTGAGAAGAGTATCCAGAATATATTGGAGATAAGAAGAAACCCTTAAAAGCCCAAGAAGCATTATTCAAAGCTGGTCATATCATACTTTGTAGGACATGTCAAACACATATTAACTCCTGTTCACAAACTTTCAGCTCTAGGGCAGCTCTAATATGAAATTAAAATAATTCCATGGAAAAGTTATGAGTGGAAGTGTGAATTTATCTGTAAAGCTGTAATAATTTTATTCTAACCCAAAAAATAGATGATTAGAGAAATAAAATCCAAGATTTTTAATCAATTAACTTTATTTTCTGGGATAAGAAGGTGCATCTGCTGAAATTGAGATATCTTAAATAGGCAACACAAGTTATTATTTTCATATATCTTTACAACATATAATGAATAATGATAGTTCATAATATCAATAATTATTCTATATAGATGAGTATGTACCAAGAATAACTTGGGAAGTTTGAAACCTTGTGGTCTACTACAGTCATTCAAATTCATTTATTTCAATTGATGAATTGGATGAAGAATTCATGGCTTATTCATACTGAATAAAGATTTGATTTCATTCAGCCTACATTGCGCTCACTCTTGAAGTTTCCATGTGATGACTTCCAGATGTTTATTGAAGGAATTGCATTCTTTTTGAGCCCATCTCTTGGTTCAATTCTTCTTGATGGTCCTGAAGTGAAATTGAGGTCTTCATTACAAACAATGAAACACAACTACAGATAAACCAGATATTTGATTTAACCTGACAGGAGACATAACCTTCAATTTGGCATTTGCTTGAGAAATCCACTTCTAGAAAGTGCTTACTACAAACGTAAATGTTTGGAGCACTAGGTTTTTCTATTTTCAACATGATTTTCAATTTTTTACACAATCCTGAAGTAGAATTTTAGGATTTGGTGCCAAAGAAGTCTGTACGCTAAAAAAAGCTAACTGATCTCTTGTTATCTGTACACTAGGTCTTCCTTTTCCTGAAATTTTTAATTTTTTCAAATTTATAAGTATAATAATATATCTCATCCCAGATATAGCACATGACAAGACGTTCCCAGGACGTATATTTTACGTCCCATTCAAGTCCCTACGTTCACAGGACGTCTTCCTGTTATCTGAGATATTTATTGTGTATTACAATTGAATACTCACTTCCCCTATGAAGTTTTTGAGCTGCATATCCTTCACAATTCATGTTGTACTCTACTCGTACCTGTATTTTTGTTGTGTGGATATGGAATGTGTATGGAATATGGCTGAGGAATATGAAATGGTTTAAATGGTCGTATTCTTGTTGTATTATACAATCTTTGACTTTGATTATACAATTTATAAATAATTATTTTCAAATTCGAAAATTGATTGACAACTGTCAGTTGACAGTACTGACACTGACAGTGTTGAGATTATAAGATAAAAACAAACCAGAAGAAGAATAAGATAAATGTAATGCTACAATCAATGTGTTGTTAAAATTGATTTATTTCATTACATTAGTCTTCATGTATTGCATAAATTAGGGGTCGATAACGAAGTGGTCGCAAAAATTCATAATGCATTTTGTGATTCAACTCATTAATTGTAAAAACGAAATTCGACCCGAAATGTTTCTCCAATTATAATTTTTACCATTAGTATTTTTTACAATACATGTCAACTATTTTTTTCAATACATGCAGTCATTGTGCATTAAAAAGTAAAACGGCGTTCCATACCCTTACTGTAGTCTGCACCAAATATCGTTTGGCCAGTGGCTTATTGGGTTACAAAATAAATTTGATGGGTTCAATCAATTTCTATGGGTGGTCAACCCAGAGCTGCTTTTGATTTTTGATAAGAATTTGAAAAGATACTTTTACAAAGTACGACGAAAAAATTAATCTTCAAATTTCCGAAACGATTGGAATTGCGCGCTACTGACCAATCGGGAATGGTCGGAAATTTTAATATGAGGACTGAGGAGCCACTCAGCCAGCGTTGACAGCTTCTTTCACACAGTTCTTTCATTTTTGTAACTACATTTGAAAATTTTCATTATTTTGAATTTCGAAAAAATGTCAATCATTTAACAAATACTATCAGAAATACGACTGATTTGATGGCAAATGGCGTGCTTCTGGTCTCATCAAAGCGAAACTAGAATAGAAATATCATCAATCGAAGAAATAACCAATGTTACATATTATAAGATCAGTGTATATGTTGGAGCATACACCTGGACAGTAAACCGTAGATACAGTGAATTTTATGATCTCAACAGTCAACTTGTTATCGATCATGGAGTGTCCAAGGATATTTTACCCTCAAAAAGAGTCATACGTAACAAGTGTCCCATATTCATTGAAAATCGGAGAAAAAGCCTCCAAGAATACTTGCAGAAAATATTCATATTCCTCAAGAGAACTATGCCTAAAATTTTCATTGAATTTCTACATTTCAACTTATATGATATCTACTTCTTACTACAAGATCTGTCCTCAAAGATATTCTTAGAAGCTGATTTCATTTTGTCTTCCAATAAGCTCTATCAATTTGATACTCTGGAAGTATGGAGATTCCTGTTTTTAGACATTTTCCATATTTCAATCATTTATATTTTCAGTTGCATGCAATAAGTCAATTCCTGAAGAAACCTCTACTAGAGAATGCTGAAACCAGATTAGATATCAGTCCAGTTCTAGATTTGTGCTCACAATTAAAAACTGTAAATGTTATTGGAGGTTTTGAACCATATTTACAAAGCAATATCATCTTCAGTAAGCTTCCTTTTGAATTATCATCATTCAAGGTGATTAGCTAGATGGAATGGGAATGTGAAATAGTGGAAAATGTTTATTCTCATTACAGGAACTCAAAAACTTGTCCATGAATCAAGTCAGTTTTGATGTTATTTTCTCACTAGGAAATCTGAGAAATACTATTGAAAATTTAAAAGTGAACAATACAACTATTACAAATGTTTCTCAAGTTTTACAGTGTGATGTCATACACAAATATAACCTAGAAGGGAGTGAGGTAATTTCTAATTTGAATAATAAAACAATAATAAGTTGCATTTTTTAGAAATGGAATGTGCTGGAATATCTTGATTTGAGCAGCAATAGCATATCTGATATTGACATAACCATCAGATTAGCACCTAAGCTGAGGAACTTATTCCTGGTGGATAATAAAATATCAACAATTACTAATCTTTCTCATTTACCAAATTTGTCTCATTTGAGCCTTGCTAATAATTTGGTGGCAGTTTGTACTGATTTACACACAAAAGTAGGAAACATACTCAGTTTGAACTTATCACAAAATGGTTTGACAACCTGCACAGGTTTCAGTAAGTTATATTCCTTAGAAACTCTTGATTTGAGTTGTAATAAGATAACTGAGATTGTAGAAATAGCCTACATAAGTGATCTGCCTTGTTTGGAAAATTTATTATTGACAGGAAATAATGTAGCCACCACTGTTGACTATCGTGTGAAAGTATTGGAATATTTTGGAGACAAAGCAAAAAATATATGTTTGGATAATGAAAGACCTTCACAAGCTGAACTTGATAAAGTTTCAGTCTTGAGGGCTTTGAGAATTGTTAGAGAAGGAAAAACTCCGGATTTTAAGGTTTAGAAGAGGCTTATTAATGTGGTCAATAAGTTTTTATTGATTTAAATTATATCAAAAGAAAGAACTGTGTGACTATATATTTTTCATATTTATGAGTACATGAGTTGAAAAAATATGATATATTGGAAAGTATTATGATATAATGAATATATAATTTAATTTTATGAAGTATTGATTTTTTGCTGTTAACTTCCTGGTTACATATCCAATATGACAAAATAATAACTTATAAATTGAAGCAGTGATATAAAACATTTATTTATATGAACATTCCTAATCAGCTAATGCTGGTCTTGGGATCTTAATAGCAAATTCCATGATGGTATGCATTAGTTACTAATAAAAACAAAATTTAGTATATAATAATGAAATGATTAATTTCAAATACATCACCTTGTTATTAATATATAGAATGATTTTGCTTCAGCCTTTCACTTGAAAATATATATTTATTAATATTCCTTTGGCGTTTTTCTTGAACATGACATAATTGTGACCACCTTTATTTCATCAGGAAGCCTATTTTGGGTTCAAATGGGACATTTCAACAATACTAATGTTGAACCCCTAGGGAGTTGACTGTTCCTATATGTAGGATGTTAAAGTTTTATTACATACAAATACAGAAGATTTTCATCATGTTTGCTTCTTCAATTGATCATGTGATTTAAATCACAGTCCATATTGAGGGAATTAATTCCTTGACTTATTCCAATTCACTCCATCGGTTTTCAATGTTGAATTTATAAGGTAGGTAATAAAGAATAATTTCTTATATAGAAATTTGCGCACTGTCAAATTAGGTCATTTTATGTTCCCAAGTATTAGAAAAAAAACTGGTGTCAAAGGAAATAAAGAATAGGAACATTTTCAACAGTCTCAATTTATTCACAAATCACTATTTATCATATCACATTTTTTGTGTTTTGGACATGGCATCTGCCAAATACTCGAAATTCACAAATGTATAACGAATATAAAAACTCCACAATCTCAACAATTTATCCAACAAATGATTACCAAAAAAACCAGATGAAAATTTCTGGAGGCACTTTGGTGTAATGTAATAAGCATTTCAAATTTCATATATTGAAGGAGATGGAGGTGCAATTTTCTGTTTCGCCCGATCGAAAGCTTCTATAATAGCTTCTCTAGAATTGTAATCAACATTAACAACAATAACAAACTCTTGGGACATATTTTACCTAAATATTTTACGATGCCAAATATATGCTTCAACATGTCCACAGTCAACATATTTAACAATAACCCCAGGCCAAAGATCCTCCAAACCAGTTAGTCCAGTTCTAGGAACATATCCATCAGCTTTTGCACAAATGGAAATGATGAGGGAAGTGTCATAGGGCACTGAAAAATTCTTCAAATGGGTGCATTCATCCATCATCCCTCTCATGAAGCACAAGGCTTCTTTTCCTCTTTTCTTCTTCTGGTTTGAAGATGGTGGTGGGTCCTTGAGTATACTTGCCAATGAATATTCTCCAGCAGAATGTACTTCTTTGTTTTGTGTTGAGGACTCCAGGATTATGTTAGGAAAAGTATTGCTGTTCATGAAGTTCAATAGTTGATGAGGTGTTATTCCGGAACAATCAAGATGTGATAATTCTATGGAATTAAAAAGTAGATATATGCAGAGATCAATTTCCAAAACATAAACACCACAAGAATAAGTGATGATGAGCACACAGCAACTGCACAATTTGTAAATATTAAATTGGTTGCATGCAGTAAAAATTAAAACTGCAGGCATTTTCAGTTGACACATCAAGATTTGTCAACAACATGAATGTATAGACTGAACAATCATTGTCTCTGGGTTGTATCTGATTATATTGTGATGTTGTATATACATTTATATGGTCATAAATTATAATAAATGAAACATGCATTCCTCAATCAGTAGATTGTGAATCTGTGAAATACACCACATGGATTCAAATACCTACCTGTGGGTTTAGTGAGATCACATGCAAAAGGATTGTCAACAATTCTACATGTTTGAGAGAGATTATTGCAGTAGGATTTATTGTTTTCATACTGTGCTTGCAACATATCCCAGTCAATGGAATCACTCATTACTCCCTGCAAAAGAACTAATAAAATCAAACTAAGAATATGAATCTAAAGTAGTTCACCTCTGTGAAAACAGAAGAGGCAGAGGACCATGATAAGCAAGGCACTAGCACTAAGGGTCTTGGCCAATTTGATGCTGCTAGTGAAGCCATCTAGGAAAAATAGGTGATTTGAAAATTATGATGGAAGCTCGAAACAAAAAATTGCACATCACCACTCAACAATACTCACATGTCCACCCATAGATATTCCTGTAACTCCCAGTGGTCCAAATCCTAGCTGTTCACACCAGTTGAGTAACACCAGACATTCCATTATCAGACAACCACCCATCACAAATATATCTGAAACAAAATGTAGACAGGATCTTACTTGATCTTTAGGCTTCCTTAGGCCATAATAAGGATTTTCTAGAATGATAGCACCTATCCCCTCTTTGAGTAAAGGTTTTGCCATCATGTTTCTTCTGCGCCAGAAATACTGAAACATTTCAACTTGAATACATTAACAACTTGAGAATATTGATTGTTCACCTTACATGATCACCAGTCCCTGCTAAATGGATACACACAGGTTTGTGATGACCCTTCCATTCTAATGGTAGCACCATTTGAAAATAGGAGTCTTTAACTTCTTCTGGAACCAATCCTGGAAGATACTCAGTCAGTGGGCTGAGGAATTTGCCTTCTAGTATTCGACAATCGGATCTCTTCACCTCCTGAGGACGAATATTATCGAAAAACACTGCAATTGATGTAGTAAGTACTCACATTCAGTATAGTAATTGGGTACTGTTTTGGGACCAAGTTATAACAAGAATCTCTGTTAGAAATAATCCTCCGAAAATCGAATAGTCTGCAAAATAGGTTCATATTGATATAAAATGTGTCTTACAGGCGATCATTGCAAACCTCTGTAGATGCTCAGGTGATCCCCATCCTTTTGTGAAAAACTTCGTTAAAAGAATTTTTCTGTAGACTACATCTAGCCGACTCACCGGCATCTTTTCTGGAAAACCTGCTCGAAATTTTTTATAATACCCACAATAATCCCATTTTTCTCAAAGTACTAAAGAAAACAAAATGATTAGGTTATCGTTTAAGTTTAAGTCAAGGACACATTTGATGTTGTCTCAGGTCACAGAATACGGAGATTATACAGAAGCACAGTACAGAAGTCTGGTCGATATCAATTCTCGCCTGTCGGTCCACAGTCTCATCCATAGATCTTATTACTTATGCTAGATCCGGTTTCCAGGTTATTTGTTTGGGGGTCCATGGGGGTTGAAAGTACTAAAAGCCATTCATTTTTTTTTCCTAACCACTATCCTAGTTGCCTTAGCAACCCTTAGAAGTTTACAGAGTAAACTTGTACGAGTTAGGATAGCGGGGACCTTACCTTTTATAGTTGACCATGCGAATGTATTGTCCCTCGTGAACATAGTACCTACTTTCTTGCAGACCCATCTAGACCAAAACATTACTACAGGATGTCGGATCTAGCGTAAGCAATAAAATCTATGGTCTCATCATTAATATTTTCCATAGAAATATTTATATTTTGTGAGTTTTGTGAACTCGTGTCAGTGGAGGTGTCAGTCACTGAGTTCACTCAGACCATAGATCATAGATCTTATTGCTTACGCTAGATCCGGCATAGAGTGGTCTGCAAGAAAGTATGTAACACCACAGTATAGACCATATGATAGACCCCTGTGGTACCACGTACTATTATGATCATATGATCACGTGGTACAACAAAAAACGACCAATGAGTGTATATAATCTTTGGACCAATCAATGGCTTAGTACTTTACAGTTTACACTCTCCCGGACCACCACGGACCTACAGAAAATAAACCGATAATTTTCTTCGCTTTTATTTTATTATCGCCTCCATTTCATTTATTCATTCTGATTCACATAACCACACTCAACTCTTTCATTGGGAACAATAAAAATAAACAAAAAGCAGCACAGCAATTTTAAATTCTGATTCACCAATCAGAGTGCATGACGCGAGAAGCAAAAACGCTGCATTGGGAACTCACCTTTGAAGCACCTGTGATTGTATATTCTTTGGTATCAAGGTTGTGTGCATGTCTCTCTGGCTGTAGCCTGTGATGGCTGTGATTACTGATTCCTGTGAAAGCACACGTAGTACCAGTAGTACGTTGACGTACGCCGTTTGTTGCTTTTGACGATACCAGATCGGACGGGTTGTTTTTGTTTTGAGATTTTTGAGAAGTACGTAGTCAGAGTTCCGCGTAAATAGCTGAAAAGTTGGAAGCCAAATCCATACTTCACATTATTAGTACATTTAATATTAAATAATATCTGATTCGATTAATTAACAACATGTCATCGTCGAAATCAAGTACAGATGATCTTGGAGGTGAGTTTTTATTATTGTTTATACTCTCCATCTGTGATATGATATACACATCAGTTTCGTAGAGGATCGTTCATCTTGCATTTTTTAATAATTGGATTAGTGAATACAATGTTGAGATTCTGAATTCAAATTATAAATTGTAAACAAATCACTATTACTATTTTGCTTCTGCTAATCGATCTATACCAGAAAACGGTTTGTTTACCTTTCGTCTGACAAAGCAAGTGAACTTTCTTTGTGTCTGGTGTCTATCAATAACGAAAAATGTTTATATTGAAAGTGCTCGAGATTCATTGTTATTATTAATATCAAAATATCAGTAGTATTGTTAATATAAAAATATCAGTAGGATTATTAATATCAAAATATCAGTAGTAAAGTATTTGATGTCGTTCACAGTTTTCATTTCAATGCCTAGGTATATCTTATATCATAATGGCTTGTTATTCACAAATGACTCAAACCGAGTTCTCAATAATAAATATGTAAGTATATTTCTGTTATGTAGTATGTAGGATGGTGAATAAAATGGGACATCCAAAATAGTTCTTTATCACACTTTGACTGATCAAACCGGATCAAACATTTTGTTTTGTATGCTTGTTGTTTTGTTAAGCTATAGTTTTGCATCGAATATCTGTACTTTTTATTGTCATCATATTTGTGAATATGTATTTATGTACCTGCTAGGTATTCATTAGTAGTTCATGATTTCAAGTTTATTTATTAATGTGCATTTCACAGTTATTAATAGGTATCTCAAATCCGCAAATTTGTCATTTTTTCACCTTTTACCTTTCTTTTGCCTTTTGAGAGTCTTATGATGAGCATGAAATTTAAATAAAATATAAAGAACGGGTAATGGATTTTGACACACTGTATTACATACTTGTGCACAGATGCACAGAGGGACATTTGAGGAATACTGATCACTGAACCAAAGAATATCTACGCTTACACGCACATTATTTGACTGAACGGCGATTAAAATACTTGACATAGTAAATTTTCATCAACATGTGGTGTGAATTATAAATTTTTACTTTTACATATGATAATATAGGTAATGTTTTAACTCAACAAATATATTTATTGTAACATGACATACTGATGTTCCTTTGTGATTGCATATAGGTAAAGTACAGTGATGAAGTTAATAGTCCTCACCATCATCTCTTGAATGAATGAATATTTCACAACCGAATTTGAAATTTGTCACACTTCTAAGGGAACATAAATACTAGGTAGGTACTTTTTACGATACTTAGGGAAAACATGAATCATGCTGGAAATGAAAAATGTTCATTCCTGAATACAAAATCGAAGTATCTTTCGAACGAGATGTCAGGAAGCATCCTTTCGTGTGCGGATGACGTCATAACGGAGGCAAGTATAGTAAAACGGTAAAAGTAGTAATCAAAATCCAATAAAAGTACGGACAATTTTGTTGATAAAAAATGAAGGGGAACCAATTAACACCGCACTTTATGTAGTTACCCTGGTTACACCACATTTATATGGGAGTCGTTTGTTTATATTTATATATTGTAGTCGCTTGGTGCCAGGTGGGGTCGGTATGTATTTGGGTTTATCTGTGGTTTACCCAAAGAATATCTACGCAATGTATAAACTGTAGATCCCCATCACCTACAAGCCCTTCTGATGGGTTACGACTTTTTGATTTGCCATAATTGAAAATAAATAATATGCTGATGTCCATTCAGCATGAACAAGTTTCCGTGCATAATTATCATGATGATAATATGATAATTAAGAAACCCAAAAGAAGAAGAAATATGATATAATTATTCATTTCTTGAAATAAATTAATAATCCTAACCGAGCAAGTGGGTGAATGTGTTCCAGAATCATGGGTAGAAGTCGGCTCAGTGTCAACTTGCGGCTCCCAAGGAGGTGGTACCCCAGGGTCCATAACTCATACCCTTTCAGTTGAAGACTATATTCGTTTGCTGAAAGAGGCGCAGGAATCCAACACGTCATCTGCAAGGGTCTCTTTGGCAGGATCCAGAAGAGACTCTCCGAGAAGCAGTCCTAAGTCACCGCCGAACAGTCCCGTACAGGGCGCCCCAATGAATCTTGAATGGCAATCTTATTACATGAATTCCGATGGTAAAGAGGTTAGTAGAGCTTTCTCATCACAAATATGATGATACAAATGAGAATAACTCGAATTCATCTCCACAACAATTTTAGAATAATCTAAAATACAGAGGTGGAAAACGAGCAGAAATCAACTACTTTCCTGGCTAATGCCACGTAGAACATCGCATTATATCCACTCGAAGTATATGCATCAATTGACCATAACTTATGAACCACCTTTTACGTTTTTGTAATATTTGGAATGTATGTTCCTGTCGACACATAACAAAGAAAAGTTTCATTCCAGATCCGGCCTCCAAAAAATTAATGAGTACATTTCGAGTCAATATTTTAAATTTTTTTTAAAACAGGCATTTTTCCTCATCTTTATAATTTCCTTAACAATGAACAAATGTGGTGATAATTTTTTCAACCAAACAGGGTGTTTTAAAGTTTGTCATTGGTAATAATAATTTTTTCCAAATGCAGACCTCGTTTTTTAATAAGATTGGGCTCTAGAAATGGAGATAATGAGAAATAGTTGATGATTACATGAATTGAAGCTGGAAAAGTACATTTTGAAGAAGTTATGATCAATTGAAAAAATTGGGGAAAATTAACTAATCATCCTGTATATTGGTTATAAAGAATGATAGACTCATGAGAGATAATTTATTTAGAAGCATGTCGGTGTCCACCCTGTATAAACAGATAATTGTTGAATTTTCGAAATCGCCATCGCCTAATAGCTCGTGCGCTGTCGACTACCCTACAGCCACAGATAAGAAAACCTAACAGATGAGACAGTCAGACAGAGCGAATGGAATTAGAGATGTCGAAACCGCAAAATTTAAAGGTTCAGTTATAGATATGCGCAGGCGCTAAAATATTGATCGAGCTTCGTTTACATCATTGTCATCATTTTGTTGGTTATGTTACAAATATTTTCGTTTTACACGATTCACGATCCGGTATTTCGGATGGATTTATATTCTTACAATGTATAACATATGTTCCATAATTTATAATTTAAAAGGAAAAGTAATAAAGGAGGATCATAGCACAGAAAACCACCTGTGATCATCTGGAATGTGAATCAGGTACAATGATATGTTTATTGACAATCATTACTGTATATATGAAAATTGCAACCTTCAAATCATTCAATCCAAAGGACGAGAAACTGTGAGTATTTTTAATGAGTGATATTATTGATACTTCAGTCAAACTTTTCCATTTGATGAGACTATCGCCGTTTTTCCTATACCTATACTGCTATATCACATTTCAAGTTGGGGAATTCAGAGTGATCATTTATTAGATAATTGAATCATGTTTTTTTGTTCCTGATGACAATGAATGGGCTACATTCGGAATATTCGAATTTCATCATGAAATTCATTTGGAATACATGTTATTCCTGATACTCTAATTTCTTATGACAAATTGTTCATAATAAATCACTCAGAAGTAGGTAACCTTTTATATTGGTGTTGATTATGCATTACTAAAATGGCAACATTGCACAACAGTGCAATTTAAAGGTCCGAGGTCAATGAAAACGGATGTCGGCACATCAAACAAAATGGGCGGAGTGTCTCATCTGTGTAAGGTTACCTAATCTGTGCCACAGCTTCCTGAAAAACAACCCCCCAATGTTCTTGGTTCACCAGGATTCGGACTACTCGAACGACTGGAGCAGCCGGCCCGACCAGCTGCCCCCGAAGAACTGGAGCTTCCGTCCCCCCAAGCGGGACCTGTTGAGCATCCGCTACGCCCGCGTAGGCAACAGCAGCGTGTTCTCCCGCAAGGGGCTGTGCACCCTGTTCCTCACCAATCTGATATCGCTGCTATTGGGCACCGGAGTGGGCCTCTGGCTCAGCAGACACGGCTTCTTCGTTCCCTCCGTCAGAGTACGTTAATCGAGGCGTTGCGAGTAGGGGCTTGTTTCGAATTGATCAAAAGAAATTGGGTGGGTGAGTTTGTTGGGTCATTAAACTGCCGTGCTAATCAAGATCATGTTATCGAGAAAGTCGCGTTTTTATGGCGGGGCTATTTTTTTTTACAAAACAAATTTATAGTCTTCTAAGTTCTTTATGTGAAATCTAAGTCTTTGTAGAAGAATTCATATTTCCAAAATCAAATAACTTTGGTTAATTCAGATACGACATTTAGCTTTACATTTTCTATTATGCTTGGAAAAATCATCATATCTTCACACTAATTCATCAAATTCTAAAATATGATTGATATAGATGAACTAAACCTAATAACAGACAATGGAAGTCATTGAAAATATAGTAAGCAATTCAGGTAATATCAGTCGGAGACAACTTCTTGTTCAGTTTTTTTTTTTATTTAGATTGGTCATGTCTATCAGGGAATTTTCGATATATGACAATTTTTCTTAGCATGAGCTATATATGACGAATTCCATTAGGAATAGTAACTTTTTTCAACTATGTCAAAATAGAATCGGTCAAATATGTCAGCTTTCTGGTAATGTATGACACTTATTCTTAGTAAATGCTAAATACAACAAATTTTATTTGGTTAGTCTCCCTGCAGATGCAATATTTAATAATGTCATATCAGCTAATTTTCAATTACGACATTCATTTCAAGTATGATAAGTGTAAAATGGTGCAGACATGTGAAGTCAATTTCGACGAGTTTGTCAGATACGACCTTCTTGCTCAGCACGGCAGTAAATTACGTTGTTTTTCATTTCTTCTTCAGTTGTTAATGGCTGAAGATGCACACGTTCCTGGTAATGTCCTCTTTTCCGATGGAAAATTGCATATTGTCGGGCTTAATTCAAGAGTCAGTCTGGAGAAAAAAAACGGGTGACAATGGAAAAATTCTGAAAAAATGTTATATATTATATGTACAATCAAAACTCTCGCACACTGTATGTTGATGTTTTTAAAGTTTCTGATGGTTACAATTGTTCATATCAGTTCTCTTTTGTCCCGAATTGAATGGAAATTTCTTTTGAACAATTCCTACTGGTAGCTGATGGACGCTGCCTTGTGAATGAGACTGGGATTTTTCTAATGTAGGTAGTGGAGATTGAAATCGCCACTTTCAATTTGGTTATATTTTTTGGTATTGATACTAAATTTATACTTATGTTGTTAATTCTTCAGTATAATTTATGATACTAACGTTAGATTTGAATTGGTACATATCCTTGGTTTCTGTTACTTACCGATGTTAGAATAATAAAATCATTATTGTTCTTTGAATATAATATGGCCCTGCAGTGAAACAGGTTTGCCACATGTGATATATTTCAGAATATTCGAAATTATTTGTTTAGCAGCCATAAAATTGTATGGCCTTTTTCCAGCTGTGCAGAATTGATTCATCCTAGTTTGTTTTTTATTTTTATCTGCAGATGTAACAAACTGTGTTAATCAATGAAAAACGAATATTTCGATTGAACCGTAGCTTGTAGTATTTGAAAATTCATTAAACTTTTGAATCAATTTCTGTAGATTTCATGATTGTGTCATTTTTTGAATAAAACTTGTATTTGTGGGCCAGATATTGAACAATAATGGTTAAATTTTGAAAGATGATATAGTAAGGTAATGAATTGGTACATTATGTTATGTTAATTAGTGAAATACATGTGTTATGATGACATATTCAAATGAGTTCTGATTTTCTATCAGTAGAATTTTTTGTATTGTTCTTCAGCTGTGCTGAAGTGGAATTTGAAGTTTTGGAAAATTATACCCCTAGATATAGATTTAATAACCATAATTTTCGTGTTTACAAGTAATCACAAATAAATTTTTCTAAGCTCAAATATATGTTTTTTTATTGACTTAGGTACTGTACCAACTTATTAGTTGCCATAAGTAAGAGATACTTACGTCCGTTTAACTCTATTTTGTCAAAATATGATTATAATGAAAATATTTTTCTTGTATTAGTTCGGACAATTGGAAAAAAGTTTAAATTTCTCAAAAATGCGTCCATTGAATGTACAATGTTCTTCCATTGTGTCTTCTTGAAACATTCATATATTAGGTCGCGTTAACCTGGATACACCATTTATATCAAGTTTTGGAAAAATTATTTTGTGCCTTAGGAAGAATACAATGTATGAAGATTAACTGTGGTAGTTGAGAACTGTACACCCTGGATATTCAAATGGGTAGGTGATTATTTTTCATAGTCACAGTTTACTACTTATATTCATATTTATGAATTTTTTTCATTATAACAAAGATCGAATAAACAGCTGGGAACTGTTAGTGATTCATGCACACTATCTTCGCTCACACTGTACTTTTTGAATGCCAACATATAAAGGTGCTACCTACCCAATTTGTTACACATAACCATCTATTGACTCAATCATGCATATAACAGGAATGGTATTTTGGTACATGCCAACTCAGATGGCAGAGTTCAATATACGGATAAGAATATCGGCAAATGTTATAGTAACAAGAAACTGTCTGTACCTGAATTAAATTCATAAATTTTATGATATCTTTCAACAGGTAAGTGAAATTGAATATGAACAACTTCCGAAACCATTTGTATGTAATGGGACATTGACTCAATTGGCTGCGTACGTTAAAAACGCTAAAAATAATCCATTGACCGAACTGTTTTGAAACTTGTACAAATGCTATCAATACATATATTTCATATTACCCGCGCTTTCAGACAGATTCACAAGCGACGACCAATCAAATCTCGAACCATGATACATAGGCGAACACAAAAATATTTTTGAAGGTATCACTCGATACCTTAATCTGGGAGACAAGTAATAAGTCTATGGGTGGATTCACAAAAAAACGTTTTGGTTTTTATGTTACGCCTTCTGATTGATGAAAGAGAATCTGTAGTCGAACTGACGCTTCTGCTTCATCAATCAGAAGGCTAAACGTCAAAAGCAAAACGCATTATGTACCTGATAATGCCTTTTGTTTTTTATCAGAATAAGATTAGATTATTCAATGTTTGTTTTTTTATGTGTCAAATATACCTACACCTAGTACAATTCATTGTTTATTACTGAAAAATACGACATTTTACGATTTTGTCTCGCTTATGCCTCTTTAAGATCATCTCTGTCATAGTACAATGAGGCTATCCCTGCAATGTCACAGTAATGTCATATAGATCACATAAACAAGTTCTTATAACATCGCATGGACGTCGTCAAGACGTAAATTAAATATGACAAAAGTAAATCAATGGGATTCAACGGTGACAACTTTGCTTCAACAGAGATGTCACAGTGATTTCTCAGAAATGTAACTCTGTGTTTGCTGGGTGTTTCGAACAGAACTCAGTTTGAAGTCTTTAGTATTCAATGTTCTTTTTTAATAACTCCACACAAGAGGTGAACTATACCTAAAATTTTTCAAGTCGACATGAATTTCGAAGGATGAATTGATCTATTTCTAACCTAGCGGTACGGCAATGACCTGTAGACGGAAACGAAAAGTGACGATCCGTATCGTTGGTGTCGATCGAAAGAAAGCTGTGCGAGCGGAGCGCCCCCTCCCAGTGTGCTGACCCCTACCCCTACTACAAAACTTGACAATTGTGGCTGGAAATATGGCTGTAAAATAACCAATGACCCTTTGTTTGAATCGCAATGTTTTTAAAAGAAAAGCATAACAAAAATTGGTATAGAGGCAGGAATTAGTTGAGAGTCGGGATATATACAGGATGTGCGTGACCTGGTGCGTTCAAGTGTTTTGATTTTGATGGTGTGTGGAACAGCAGATATTTCCAGCAAAAGGGGTAAAGCCGTGCGTCCGAGGGGCATCGTGTGAAGTGGTGAATGATAATAAAGTGGTGCATCGAAGTAGATATCGTAGCTGCTATCCGTGTGCGTCTACTCTAGGCCACGGTGAATTTATGCTCTGGCTCGCTCTAATGGTTGGCCATCAACCTCTTGGAGAGTCAGCAATGCCCTAGAGATGTCTAGTGCTGCAGTGGTGAATTCTATAAAAATGCCGATGTCCCGAACACAATTATTCCCAGTTTCGTCTCATTCATACATTCAAGAAGGAGGTGGTGGAGGTTTTCCACCCCTAAATAAGGGCTCTCTAAAAGAACAGAGCCCTCCTGCAGCTTCAACAGCATCCTCTGCAAATTCAGCGGGTCTCCCAGAAATATCTGTCGGAAATTCTTGTGTTCTGCAATGCATGCAGTCACACATGACAAGAGGCACATCCATCACCCAAGTAAAATCTTCAACAGCCCCAGTTTCCAATACAGAATGTAAACCCAAAACCATGGTGGCAGTACCAGAACAAGTCATGAAATTATATATGAACAAACTCACTCCTTATGAACATCATGAAATATTCAACTATCCTCAAATATACTTTATTGGTGCCAATGCTAAGAAGAGACCTGGTATCATTGGGAATCCAAACAACTGTGATTATGACAATGATCAGGGTTCATATATTCACATTCCACATGACCATGTTGCCTATAGGTATGAGGTTCTCAAAGTTATAGGTAAAGGCTCTTTTGGGCAGGTAGTCAAGGCCTATGATCACAAAAACCATATGCATGTTGCTCTCAAGATGGTTCGCAATGAAAAGAGGTTTCATCGCCAAGCTCAGGAAGAAGTACGCATTTTGGAGCATCTGAGAAAACAGGATAAAGACAACACTATGAATATTATCCACATGCTGGACTCATTTACTTTTAGGAATCACATGTGCATTACTTTCGAATTACTCTCCATAAATTTGTATGAATTAATTAAAAAGAACAAATTCCAAGGATTCAGTTTGCAGCTTGTTAGAAAATTCAGCTATTCATTGCTGCAGTGTCTAGATGCCCTTAATAGAAATAAAATCATTCATTGTGATATGAAGCCAGAGAATGTGTTACTCAAACAACAAGGAAGAAGTGGACTGAAGGTAAACAAAAAAACATTTTCTCATTAGCAATTTGTAATGGTCATGGTTTTATTTTCTATGAAATGCAATCATTGTAAGAATTTGTTAGCAATTCTGAAAATACCCCTGAAGTATATAATATGATGTTCCTATTAATAATTCAATGAAAAAATTCCAGAACATATGAGAGAAGGTTGAAATATAACTAAGATAGCAATAATTCTTCAGAATAACCATTTTAGGACTATATACCTATCAACTTTGAGGCACTCCCAAGTTTTGAAAATAATGGACAATTATTTTGCTTTTTCATTCTCATATCATTTAATGAAATTGATTCAAAATAATGTAGCAATTATCATTTCACTGTAACTTTGCTAATTTAATTGCTGAAGTACCTGAAATTTGGAATTTAAGTAATTCATCTAACAAATATATGGAACTTTTCATCCTGCACTGGATATTCAATGATGGTCAACTGTGTTTGTTACATGTTTATCAATTTCATTATGACAACAATAAACATCCACCAAGGTATTCCCATAAAAGCAAATTATGTGTCATCTGCTTATAAAACAATGCTATTGAAAGTGTGATTTTTCTTTACACAAAGTCTTATCTTATTGGCAATTCATTACTCCATTCATTATTATGCAACAGCAGTGGTGCTCTTATCAGCTTTGCATAACATAGGTACCCCTATAACTTCAATAATTACGTCAGTTATGTTTCACTACTAGTATTATCAAATTCATTGCCAACATATTATTTACGAGGTATTTCATGTGAAAATTTCAATGTGCCCTTCAATGAAACCAAATCACACTTGTAGGTACTTGAAAAGAGAAGACTGGATAAAACTGAATTCATATCGGAACCTATCTCATTTTTTATATTTGCACTACTACAAGAAATAAGGAGCTACAAGCACCATGGCACATTTTCTCATCACATCAATGTTATTCAATTATTTTCGAAGTTCTTATGATAATCCTAGGCATCACAAATTTCTTGGTATACATATGGGGATAATATCGATAATAATACAGGTAAAAAAATATTTCGATAATTCCAATAATATCGATGGTATCGATAATACAGATAACTGCTATATGCGAGCTATATGTCTCACTTCTCATTGAAACGCCGCCGTAACTTCCATAATAATAATTTTTGAGGTAGAATGATGAAACTCAGGACTAATGAAAATGCTGAAAATGCCCGCTAGTCGGTACAGTAAAATTATTTGGAGGCAATTCATTCTGATTCCTGATCAGGACCTTCAATTCACCACCGATATACTTTTTTTCTGAAGAAATTCCAGTTGTGAAAAATCGAAATTTGTATCATCCTTGTATTCCCTCTAATTTTCGGGGTATGATAAGGGGTATGATAATGACACTCTCAGGACTAATAGAAATGCTCGTAGAAATTTGTTGTGATATTCTATAATATACACTGCCCGCCAGTCGCGTTGGAACTACTTATTTCCGATTATGAAGACTATGGATGCTATCCATAAATTTTGATCGATTTAACTGATGTTTTTAAAATGTTATCGCCCCACCACTAGTATACATGCATACTGACATTTTCTGGATACATTTTTTTTTATTTCAATCATATCAGCTGGGTATATCACAACTTACAATTTATTTCATCTAACAAATATTCTTATAACAACGAAATTGTGAGTGATGTACTAGCCCTAATATATCGATCAACGGATATAAAAAGTGGAAGGTAAATCTTCCTTAACCGTACTTCAACGAGATGAAAAGAAATTTTTGGTGATACCCACTCACGTATTTTGAATAAGAAATCAAAACGCGGCACTCTCAAGTACCTACTTTCGGAGATATGGCCGCCACACTTTGTTTCGAAAATACACAATTTTGACGTTTTGAATTTCTCCTATTGAAACACACTAGATAACTAACACGCCACGCACTTTTACTTCCACATCTTTTCAAAAAATTTTAACGAAGAAAAACTGATATTTTTCAATAAATTTATCCTGCTCCAAAATGTATAGAAAATATGATATAATGACTTTTCACCCCTAAAGTTCACACTCGTTATTATTAACGATTCCTGAAATGTCAATTATTCTACCTTGATATATTAGATGTCCGTACTCATACGAAAATCAGAAGCTATTACAGAACGCATTATTTCTATACTCAGTATAGTGGCACTAAACAACAACTATAGTGGTGATCGCAGTTCATGTATGTTTTTTGCTACTAAAAGTGCCACTGTTGTTCATTTTATCAGAAGCTGTGTGAGTGAATAGTAAACAGATATGTTTTTCATTAAATACTATTCAACTTATCAAAATATGTTATGCCAAATGTGGCATCCCTGGGCACTTGATGTGCATTGAAAAAAATATTTTTTTTGTGGTACCATATTCACAACGAGATTCACAATAAGATTTTCATCAGTTTTAATTATAGTTTAGTAAAGCATATTTTCGATAAACGCCATATTGAAGTCCACACTATCTGATATAGTGAAATGGTGAAATTATTTCATGGATGGAGTTGATATGAAATGATATGTTGGGATTCGTGTTGGGATGAATTTTGAAGTGAAATGAGCTTAGCAAATGAAAAGAAAGAGAACACTTGTTAAGTTTGGATAAGAAATCGCAAATGGATTTCAGGATTTCTGGAGACAGTGAAAGAGGAGGGTTAATTTGACACTGTGTGATAGTTCGGCTTCCGTCGTGCTCGATTTTTGCAGGTTTGGTTCATGTTCGAAAGAATTTTTTAGTTATTTACGATAGAAACGGCCGTATTCGCCGTATACTTTTAAGCCAAGCTTGACTTCAAGGTCGTTTTAAAAGCATACAATTTCGTATTGTTAAGCGAGCTTAAATCCTAAGCTTAGCTTAAAAGTATACTGCAAATACGGCCGTGAAACAAATAAATGTAAGCTTGTTTGGTGTTTTAGTTGAGAGAAGGACATGTGTTTTCAATAGTTGAAAATGTCGAATCGCGTCATAAGATCAATTTTCGAAACAAAATCGGGTCATATCTCGGAATGCTTGGGTGCCTCGCATTTTGACTTCGGATTCTTGATAAGGAGGCCAAAATACTTTTTTTTTGTTACGTTGAAGTGTGGACGACGACGATTTACGCAGAATATAGACGAATCTAGAGTATAAAGTTTAAAAAAAATCTACGTTATTCGTTGACTTATGCATCGCGCCATGAATTTCATCTATGCAAATTTTGTTGGCATACTAGGAGTCAAATATAGCGCTTCGAATTTCAGTGGCGTCGTTAGAGGGATATTGATAATGATAGTTGCAAAGACCGGTAAAAGATGCACTGGCTCTTATGGCAAACAAATCGTAGACGTAGAGGCTCCGCGGTGATGTCACATTCACCTGTCGTTGAGTGGGGGAAAGCCACATAAAATCATTGGTGGGGTGACTATGACAAATTTCGAATTTCCCTATCAATATATGCAGGCGAAACAGACCCGTTATGAATAATGAAATTCAATCGAGAGATCACTGAGCAAATTCTTGTACACCGGACTGCCACGGACTGGCCGGACTGCCACAGGACTGGCCGGACTGCCAATAAAATGTACACCGGACTGCCCCAGTGATTTACCCCTCGAATTCGATAGCCCATGCTTTCCCCTTTTCTGATCTCCCATTTCCTTCGTCCAGGTGATCGACTTCGGCTCGTCCTGCTACGAACAAAACCGAGTGTACACGTACATCCAGTCGCGTTTCTACCGCGCCCCCGAGGTGATCCTCGGCGCCCGATACGGCATGCCGATCGACATGTGGTCGCTGGGCTGCATCCTCGCCGAGCTGCTGACAGGCTTTCCGCTGCTGCCTGGCGAAGATGAGGCCGACCAGCTGGCGTGCATCATGGAGCTGCTCGGGCTGCCGCCGCAGAGGCTGCTGGGCCAGTCGAAGCGCGCGAAGAACTTCATCAGCTCGAAGGGCATACCGCGCTACTGCACCTGCTCGACCCTGCCCGACGGCACGGTGGTGCTCGGGGGCGGACTAAGCCGGCGCGGCAAGCCGCGAGGCCCGCCCGGCTCGAAGGACCTCAAGCGCGCCCTCAAGGGGTGCGACGACCCGCTGTTCCTCGACTTCATCCAGCGCTGCTTGCGGTGGGACCCCGATGCGCGCATGACGCCTGGCGAAGCGCTGCGCCACGGCTGGCTGCGCCGCCGGCTGCCCCGCCCGCCCGGCGAGAAGGAGCAGGCGAGCGCAGGCGCGTCGAGGGCAGCGCCGACTGGCGCGCGCACACCCAAGTCGGGCGGCACCGGCAACGCGGGCGGCGCGTTCTTCTCGAACAACCGCGTCCACTTGGGTGACGAGCGTGCATCACAGATGCACTCGGGCAAGCTGCCGCCGGTCACGTAGCGCGACGTCGTACTGCTGCCCTAGGGGCCTCGCACAGGTTAGAGCTGTCATGCATGGGGTGTATGCCGAGATTTTTGCGGATGATTGAGGAGCGGACGCGGTCGGATTCTGGTTCGTGAGGAACCGGAAGGTATCAATTTTAGGACGTCTATCGATGGTGATTCCTGGAATCCATCAGATGCTCCAAGTTCTGTGGGGTGCGTTTGGTTTTCGTGGGTTCTCGTAAAATTGTCCAGGATTCCTTGGGGAATTGGATTTCTGCGTACGATTCTCGAAATTCCTGATGATTCTTCTTGACTTCTTGGTGTACCTTGGCTTTCCTATAATTCATGGAATTTTCTTGGTATTTCTTGGAAAGTTCAAATTCGCTTTATGAAACCCGGGTATCTTGAATTCGAGGGCCACCATTGGGATCTCGGAAACTATGGGAGGTACCAGGTGGTCTAATATCACTTGTCAAACTATTAGATTCAAATTAATATAAATGTGAATTAGTTTTCCCAAGCCAATAAAAAGTTGAGTTGATGACGAAACATCAGATGGTGAATCCGAAAAGACCATCGTGTAGCAGAGAATAAATGGCAATGAAAAAGTGCCCGTGGTTCCAATAAAAAATGAAAATGACCATTCGAAATTCCTATTTTATTTTGTATATCTCCAGAAATACTCGGAGTTTTGAAATGTTCTCCATTTCCCTATAGTGTCCAAGGTGCCAATGGTGGCCATTGAATTTGAATTGCCCTGTATAATACCAAGTGTCCCAGTTTACATATCCAAATATTTCATACATTTTAGGTGATACAAATTTGGAATTTTAGGTGATACAAATTTGGAATTTTAGGTGATACAAATTTGTAATTTTAGCTGATACAAATTTGGATCCATTCATACCATACGTGCTTCTACCGGAATATGTAAACTGTGACACCTAGTATGTTCCCTATGCAAAATCACTTTATTCAACAATACATTTTATCATTTATTATTATAATTCAACCCAGTAATCTGATGTGATTACCGATCGCGTTATTTACTTACTGTAATTTTTTTCTCACTGAAAAGTGTGTGAGAAAATTAATCATTGCCAATAAATAATTTCTCCCAGTGATACTCTTTGGTAAACCATTTTTTATATCAGAAATATAGCTAGAAAGTCCACTTATACTTTTGTTTCACATTTATTTTCTTGTATGCCCAAGTCTTTTTTAATTATTGTGATATTGTTTTCAATCAAAGTAATTGTAGGAGTTGGGTTTGTATGTATTCATACAGAATGCTTTTTATCATAGATATATTGTATTTTCGTGTGTTGTGATGTAATTAATCTTCTATTTCATCTGTATTTGTTTGTGGTATTTTCGATATATTGCTTTATCTTGTGCATAAAAAGACATGTGCAATAGTTATGAACCATCAATTTTGTCTACATTTTTTTTTTCTTTAATTTTCATCTACATACAGGTGTTTTCACCTATTTTTCATGAAAAATAGACCTATTTGTGGAGTGAAAGTGATTGATTGAATAATTACTCTGTGTGATTTGAGAGCAATTTGTTATGAAATTTGGCGAGTTCATTACCTTATTTTTAGCAATGTTATTTCACTCTTGAAAGAATGCCATCCATCTATTCTAGGGGCTCTCTATATCCTGTACATATAAATAAATGATCTCTCATTCAAAGTGAATTCATTCCAAGTTATGTTGGTTCATTGTTGAGATGATATTGATTTTTTTTTTTCAAATTGCGAAAATTATTTCTCAACAGTAACAGATACTCTGGAAACAACAGGTGAATAGAATGATACAGAGAATAGATTGGTGACTCTTGGGAACTATAAGATGTCATATTGAAGGGATCTGTTAATTGCTCATAACTGAGCATTTTCAGTCCTTATTACAAACAATATCATGACATTTTAGTCTTTTATTGGTGTGTTGTAGTACTTATACAATTTGGGCCAGCATTTTTTTTTGTTTACAAGAAGCAAGGACAGATTGCTATGATAATGGCCTTGTGCAAGTGTTGTGTTAATAGTTACTATTTTATATTTTGCTCAATTTTTTCAGCATTGCATTCTTACGGGAATTCAAATAGAAATTTATACATGATTTAATAATTGGAAGACTACCGTTGACGGCCTTTCAGAGTTTTTCCCTAATAAATATAGCATTTCAGTTTCCTTTAGATAATCTTAACAATAACAACTGAATGTTACTAGGCCTGAGTAGTTCTGAGTGATATAAAAAAACGTGAGAACGGTCCATTTTTGCTGATTTAATCGACTTCAAATTCAATAGTTATTGTCAAAGTGATACATAGCGTTATATAAATATAGACACTTTTTGTACTGTTGGAAAACTTTAGTTTTGCAAGTTGAATAAACAACTCATATTATTATTTTTTATATATGTGCTGATCTGTTTTGAAGTGATTTTGAAATTGAGATTTTGTTTATTCTTCTTGTGAAACTAGATACTGAGTGTGTGCTTGCCTGTTGAATAAACCTCAAAAATAACTAATTTCTATTGAGAAGTAATTTAGAAATGAGACTAGGTCAGTTGAGAATCAGTTATTTATGGCTTGTACAATGTTTTCGTTGAGGTTACATCTATTATAATACTGTGAAATATAAATTTCCAATAAATCATTTAAAAGCGATCAACTTCTTTGATGAGCATTGATATCTACAGTTGGGAAGTATAAAAGTATCCACTCGCATAAAAAGCGAATTTTTTTGATAATTTCAATTTACTTGGTTATCAGTACAAATATACAATATGTTGTTCTATGAAGCATGGAAAGTGTTGATTGTGTATGCATTCTCTCTGGCCCTGTACAGATAGTGCCTCTAGTAATCAAATTTATATTTTAAGTTGCACGCATTTTGTAAATATAATTTTAAGAATTGACTTGCTGAACGATTATTCAGCATTCGACTGACACTGGTCATGTGGTTGTCTTTTGCTTTTGACAAGTCACCTCTGTGTGTTTATTGACTAGATAATATGTTCTGTGTCCTTATCCACGATCTTGGTTGATTGCACAAATAATAATTGTTAGAATGTCCATAATAAAATTGGTATCCAAGGCTTCCCATGAGCAGATCATTTGCAATTATAATATCAATACTAGTTACTAAAATCGTCCAATGAAACCATTATTGGTTGCCGTCTTTTTGGGTTCCCTGCCCCATATCCAGGACTTCTAATGAATTCAGCACTTTAGTTTGCATACTATTTTTTTCAATCATAGGTACATTTTGACTGAGAGAATTAAATATATATCTGAAGAACGCACAGATTTACTTCCTTATTGCTCATCTCAATTTTACGTTTCTGTGGCATCTCTCATCCCATTATCCTGCATCAAGTCGTTTACATGTGATATTCATAAATTGTAGCTTTCAACTGAATAGTTTTGAGTTGAAATAAAGGCAGATTTATGCACATCGCTTTTTCATTAATGTGTAATTTCTCAATCACTATGTTGGAACTCATGATGATTTCACCGTTTATGTCTA
The DNA here is from genome assembly GCA_029955515.1 of Chrysomela aeneicollis. NCBI lineage: Eukaryota > Metazoa > Arthropoda > Insecta > Coleoptera > Chrysomelidae > Chrysomela > Chrysomela aeneicollis. The sequence continues at coordinate 14,655,632 of JARUHQ010000015.1, read as the reverse complement.
AACATTTTTTTTTTCATTAATCATTCTTCAGAAGAAAACCAACTCTCATTTTTTGACGACAAATTGAGTAAACATGTGATTTGCGCAGGCGCGATTCTGTCGAATGGATGGTCTTTTTTTTTCAGCAAAAGCTTTGAGAAACGATATAGAAATACTAAGTACCTGCTCTATATCAGTCATTATCAGAATGTAATTTAAATTAAATAAAAAGGCAATATTTTTTTATGACAGAAGAGCTTGAAGTAAATGAAGGTCGTGCATAAATCCTCGACAGTGAAAGAAAAAGCTGTCCATAAATTCGCCTTAATTCCTCACATAACAGTTTCATTAAGCAAATAAGTATACCTTATAATTTATTAATTGACATTGAAATTGCTAGTCCTGCCTTCTAAGGTAGTATTTCATGCGAACTGACAACTTTTTGTAAACCAAATATATTTACTTGTATTATTTATATATTTAAGATACACAGCATTTCAAATGTGTTCATTTCAATAACTACTTTTTAGTTATATTGTCCGACTTTTCTATTTGAAAAGTTATGTTGTAAGAGATGTTTCACAAACGTACATTTTTTGATAGTCTAATGAAAAAATGTGGCGCATTTGAATATTCGAAGTAAAACTTTGAAAAAATGAACGTTTTGTAATAATTTGTTTATGATAATAATTAAGAGTGAGTCTCCAGTCCGAGTTCAGGACATAAATCTGCAATATTTATGTTGGTCATCCAAATCATTTATCATATTTGAGCAATCACTGGTATTTCAAAACATTGTATAGGATGTTTCTATGTTGCCATTTTATTGTAGATGTAAGTAGGGACGTCCCTGTATAGTACATTGATGGAGTAAATGTACCGTGTACAATGTTTTTTAATATGAGATTCTCTTTTAGTTGAATTTAGTGTTCTAAGATAGAATGTAGATAACTGCAACTCTTTGTGGGGCCTGATGTGCTCAGATTTTGTACATATGGTATGGCCCCAACTGCCGACTGCTGCATAAAGGGCTTGATCTCTTAATGTTACTTATTTTTACATTCAAAGCTCTTGATGCAATCGAATCTAGAAGTTTTTCGGTTGAGATTTCTTTTTATTTCGTGAAACTCCACAAAGTTTGACTAACTGTTTACTTCTAGCAATGATGTGATTGTATGTAAGTTTAAGTCATGTTTATATATCATACTAATAGGATTTAAATAAATCTTTCTTTATTATTTTTTCCTATTTATTTACACCTTTCATTTTTTCTGTGACCCATGGCACACATTAAGGTGGGAGTCGCAACGGACAATTTTGAGCCGTAATCTGCGGCTCGCTTTGTCATGTTCAGTGAACGAATGGTTGGAGTAAATGAAATGATTTTTGCTACAGAGATAGATGAAGGATCAATACATGCCGTTTGACCCATGGCAACTCCTAAAAATGGATGAATATTCTGAAAAAAATTCTCAAAACTGATCAATTTTTATTTGAGAGGTCAAAAATTATATTCTAGAAATATATTTGATGATTATGAATTAGCTAATGGCATCACTCAGAGTATAAAGAATGCATCAAAACAGAAAAGTTGGAGAAAAACGATCTATTTTTCAGGATGAACATGACAAAGTTAATACGTGATTTGATGCGTTCCGGTCCATTTTATGACGTACTTCAGTTCAGCTACTGACAGCAAGATGGCAATTGCACTTTAATCATACAGAGTCATTGTAAACCATACCAGGCGTTGCCAGATCTTCAACTCCATTGATATTTTCATAACATGTTCATTTTCGGGTAATGTGTGTACGATTCAATTTCGTCTTATTATTTCTGAATGTCGTCAACACGTAATTACAATACAATCTAACGATTATTATATGATGAAAATGCAAGATGCCGGATAGGTTTCATGATTTTTATGATATTTCATTTCGAAATTTGTAAATAGGTTTTTTGGATCGGAAGTTATGATTTTTTTTTGTCAAAAATCAATATGACGGAAAAGTTCTCGGATTCAAATCTGGGGGTTTTGTGATATGCAAATCATGTTTTTAGTCGAGTTCTGTTATTCTCGCAAGTGAATTTAGACCTACTTCTAGTTGTCTGGCTCGAAGATATCGGGGAGTTTCGTGATTGTGGTCCGATTACTCCGATTGGATAGAAAATTGGTATGTGGAGGTTCTTGAGTAGAAGAATATGAATTTTTTGTAAAAATTCGTAAATTCAAGATGGCGGCTCCAAGTTGGTGGACGAGATTTGTGTTATGGTCCAATTCGATTGAAAAGTGGTATAAGGAGGTTTTTAAAATTGAAGATTAGAAATTGATTTTAAAAATTCGTAAATTCAATATGGCGGCTCCAAGATAGCGACGATTTTTGCGATTATGGTCCGATTGGATTGAGGATTGGTATATTGAGGTTTTTGTAGTCGGAGATTATGACTTATTCATCATAATTTATAAATTCAGCTGTAATCAAAAATATCGACCACCATCTTTTGAATTTACAAATTTCGACGAATGATTCATAATCTCTGACCCCGAAAACCCCTATATACAAATATTATATCGAATCTGAACATAAGCACAAAACTCGTCCACCATCTTGAATTTGCAAATTTTGACAAATAATTCATAATCTCTGACCCCAAAAATCCCCAAATATCAATTTCGATTCGAATTGGACCATATTCACAAAAATCCGCCATCTTGAAATCTCAGCTTAAAATTCTAAATTTTGATCTCGAACTCGAAAACACTATTTTGAATCTAATCGGATCAAAATCACAAAAGTCATTTTCCATCATGGGAAACCATTTTGTTTTTTTTTCTCTGAAAAATAAATTGTGATGCATTGTCACTGAAATTATGAATAGGTACCCACAAAATATCAGCTCAATTGGATTTCGACTTGAAAAATTTATTAAAAATGTTGAAACGATATCACTCATCAATACAATTCAATATAGAAAACCCGGACTCAACAACTAAATTACAATAACCGACAACGTCGCATTCCCAATTAGACGGGGTCTGTTGAGTTGGTTGCATAAAACTTCATTTTCATGGCGCACTTGAACATCGCCATCTTGCGTTGTAGGTTGTCAAGGATGTTGGGACTCCCATCCACCTCTCTCCCACCTTAAGCACACCTAATAGGAGATAAATAGGTGAAACAAATCACCAAGTTGATAAAAATTGGTGGAATCATGGTGTGAACTGTAGAGGGCTAATTATGTCGTGGGCGCGTACATTGAAATATCCTCGGAAATATCATTCCAGGAGAAAGTTGGATTTTCACAATTTCTGGTCAAAATAAGTGCACGGCATCTTGAAGAAAAATTCAACTCCTCAAAAAATTTGAAAAGCTTCATCAGAATACGATGCTACCGATGAGTAAGCAAGAAGAGGAGGATCTGTAATCTGCTGAATGTTCATAATATATAAAAATGGAAAAATATACAGGGGGTTCCATATGAAAATCAAAAGTTGGGGTCACTTCCGGTTAGACCGGAAGTGATGGAATCGAATTTTTCTCTTCAAAAAATTAACAATATCATATAGTTGCTACCCACCAAATTTTAAATTTCGATCTCGAATGATTCAGAAGTTACAGCTCTGGCCGATTTTTGTGCACACCTCTGTATATCTATTTCCAAAAATCGCGGGACTAGCGCAAAGGATTATGGTAAAATCGGTTGTGTATACGAGTATGATAAGGATATATGATTTAAAGTGAAAAATAATTGTTTCCTGAAGCACACCACAGAGGTGGATAGATAGACTGGTGTAATCACTTCCTATCCTGTGACTGGTCCCAAATCTCTTGATTTCGCCTTCTTCGATAAAACGTGTCTAACGTGACATGGCGTGGGTGAATCTCGCTAAGTGAAGCCGCGATGTCAACCAAATTTACAGGTTACTGCAGGTGTCAATACGAAAATATGAATATTTGACTGAATGACTTCTAATCGTTTCTGACAATTTCATGGAGCCATTTTCCAATGAGTTTGATGCGAATATGTATCGAACATGATTGAAAGAAAATTCTTCAAATATCTTTCGACAGTATCGCCATCTATTGTTGTACATGAGAACCCCACCTGAAATTCAATTGTTCCAAAGATTATATACACTCATTGTTCCAAATCAACGATTTTTCTGCTGAAACTAGCGCCACCAGGTCTTATTTCCATCATTCACACCACCAGACACCACTATTCACTAATTCATCAGAGTAGGTATGCACTGACCTGACAGATACGAGACTTCGTACCATTTCTGGAAATTTCAGATTTTGAAGCATCCCTAATAGTACAATTATAGATCCCAAGGACGTCCTTCGACACCCTGTTAGGACATTCAGGACTTCCATAGGACTTTCAAATTTGGTACCGCGAACATGACGTCTGTGGGACGCACAAATGAGGATCAATTAGGGACGTCCTTGCGGGATGTCCTTAGGACCTCATCCAAGGACCTGAATTTCAAGAACTAAAAAATATAACAAACCGGCAGTGATCTCAGGCAGTCGCGGTCACCCATCCAAACCACATCCAAACCCGGCATATGCGCCTATATCGTTGCTTGACTTCTGTGATTGTATGTTCTCCTTCGTTGAATGGTAGCTACTGTCTTCTTATACTTATGTGTAACAATAACTAAAGTAAATGAGATACGAAACAAAATATATTATGTGATCATTAGGTTTTCTGACTATCAATTTGGAATAAATTTTCTTTAACGATAATTGATGAATGAGATACGAAGGTATGAATAACATGATCTTCAACGATTTTACTTGGTCATCAGGTTTTCTGAATATCAATTTGGCATATTTTTAATATTTGCTAAGAGGCAATGTGATTGTTTGATATATAATAAATTCATGCGAGGAAGAGAGAAGTGAGACCAAAAGCTGAGAAAACTTAAATTATAATCAATTCTGGGCGTAATGAATTCGGACAGGATAAGTTGAATTCGAAAGTGGATATAATAATATAATGAGAAATGGAAAATTTCATCTTTCTTTCTTGAGACGTTTTCTTCTACTTTTTCGAACGCGATCGATACTTCTAGAGTCAGGGATATTCTTAAATAAGTATATTTCGAACAGTGCCATAATATTTGATATCTGATAATCCGAACGAAAGATTATAGGAATATGTCGAATGAATATGTGTATATATAGAATATATTTGTTTCAAGATCAGAATGTATTGGGATAATGAAATGAGTATATTTGAACATTGTCAGAATATCATATGTTATTATAGGATATCCTAAGGACGTCCTCGCAGGGACATGAATGTTATGTGCCGATTGGGGAGTCCATAGGACGTTGTTATCAGTACCTTTTGAAATATGTACTTCCCAGGACGTCCTATATATGGACGACGACGCAGGGATAATATATGATATGTTCCGATTAGGACGTCCTAGGATGTATAACTTATATGAGTAACAGTGAATTTTGTCGAATATCGATACGTGCAACGCATCTGCCAAAAAAGAAACCCTAAATAAAGACGCTTCGCGTTTGACGGAAAATTCATAAAAATTGAAAATCAAATCTTAAAACAGTGAAAAAGTATGGAAAAACGATGTAGGTTTTTTGAAAAATCTAAGCCGAAAGAATAAAAGAAATTTCAATTTGGAAAAATAGGTTTATTTCTGAGCTCAATAGTAAATCCAACAGTAATATTTGAAATAATATTTTGTATAGATTCGCATGCTATTTCTATATTTTCTTCGATGAAAACTTGAAACCTATAAATTTATTGCCATATGTGCTCGGCTGCTTCATGATATATTCTTCATCCATGATATAGATATCAGAAAACAACGGTAAAAATTACGCCACTTCTGGCAGAGTCGTATCCTACCATAACTGTAACACTAATATACTCAAATAATTAACACTTCTGTTTGTGGAACAGGGTAACGATATGTTGATATGTTCTGCATCCACTCATATTAAATTCGAGTCAGTTAGATCATTATCAGTATAAAGTGAACATGTGCGCAATATTCATATTCCTGACAATTTGTCTGATTGAAGGAAGAAGTTCAACAAATGAAGACGCGGTTTTAATCCATAAATACGCTAGAGTTGCTAAATGGGGCCCGAACGGCAGTAATACCAACGCTACAGTCCAGCTGGGAAGAAGCAACTCTGGTCATGCTCTATGGCCTCACAGGTAAGAACAATCATTCAAGAGGATTCTTCCTAGGTGATATAGGCGCGGACATGAAAAATATTGACCTCCTATTTCCATGATTTCAGCTCGAGTGTTAACGGCATCCAAACCCAGCACTCCAAAACAAATGTCATGAAACAGTTTCCTGTTTATATCAAGCCTTCATCCAGAGTGGACAACGTTAAGGTAGAAAAAGTTCCAGGGATAGGCGAAGTCATCCAGGATCGTTTCAACATCAGGCCTGCCTTCAGCTATACCCAAATACCTCCGAGCAACCAAGACAGCGCCACCTATGGACCCCCAAAGTCATCAACGCCTCCACCTGCTCCTCCGGCAGCATTTCCAGCTGTGTTCAACGTAGCGCCTGCTCCAGATAGTGCTAAAACTCCCGTGGATTTATACGACTCGCCCTATAGCTCGTACAATCCGCCGAACATGAAATCGGTTTCCGGTGAATCTAGCATTGACTCTTATGCTGCACCACCTCCATCCGATGGTGATGGCCCGTATGGTCCTCCAGAATTGCCAGCCAAACCATCATCTGCCACACTTGGACCTCCACTGTCTCCACATCACTCCTATGCACCACCACCGACATCTCCTGTGGTCGAAGCCTCGCCATCTCCTAACTTCGATCACAGCCACCACCATTTCCATGACTACCATGGGGAGGTAGACGCCTACCCTTCAGATCACGGTGATCACAAAACCCTCGAGTCCAGTGGGGGCGAGCCTCCAAATGAACCGCCGAAGAGCATAGACGATGTATACTACCCTCCTGATTTTCCCGAAGACCAGAAGCATACGAAAGCTGTTGATGATATGGCTGCTGATGAACTGAACCCACCTGTGAGCCCCGTGGGGTACGACCACCAATTCCCGAAGTATCTGTTCGATGACCCCCACTTCGATCATCACGTTTACGAAGAAATACCTCACCACCCTACCACCACTGAGGCCACTGAAAAGCGTGTGAGTAGTACCCACTACAGCTACTACTATTTGGGCAGGAAGCTCTGGTACATTCCGTTGTACTTCAGTATATACTTTATGATTTATGTGACTGCCCTCATTTTGAAAGCGATAGCCAGGCATAAGGTGGATTTGAGGGATGAGTGGGCTACTTCACATTCTAGAAGTGCCAGGCAGGTGAATGTTGGACACGTGGAGGCATTGGAAACTGTAGACGACTTACATAGGAACATTACTGCTGCTTTGGATGCTGCCGACAAATTATATAATGCCATGTAATAGATCCTGTTAATAAAATATAATAAACAATTGCTGTTTTTATTTTAATTATTTTGTTTATAATATTGGTGCTTGTACCAATAACATATTATCACCAATACGGTTGGATTTATTGTAGATGAGATGAGAATATAATTATCTACTATAGAGAATGTAACTCATCAGGGAAGTGATGCTGAGTCAATTTGAGAAAATAGTTAGGCAATAAAATCATGTATAACGTTCTTTTTCAAGGTATGGGTTATTGAAGCTTCCTAAAATAAACTGATTTTTTCGACTATTTTTTCCACACTCAACTTCAAAAAAACCATATGAAGTTTGTTCACAAACTTTCCCATTTATTTAAAAGAACTTTTCCTCTTGAAATTTACTGCCAATCAATGTATTTCAATATAAGGTACTCAAATCATACTCTGAATTAATAGGATATTTATCGATTATATTACGTTTCCTCAAATATTTTAAGGATGAACAGATTTCACGAAAGGAATACAAAATTAGAATATCTATCAATCAAATAAAAATATGAGCGATCATCGATTCCATTGGTTAATCAGTTGATAACTAATGCATGATGATATAAATTATAATGAGTTACATAAAAAAATCTAGTAGAGACAAATTCTCCAATCGATCTTGATAAATTTGGTAGAAATAAATTATCTATTTTTTGTACATTCGGTAAGTAACAGTGGAAAATTCCTTCAAAAGTTGGAGGAATTGACATGAACGAATACAAGAATGAACTCATAATTGAAAAGTAAATATTGAAACGAAAATAATAGTTTAGGCTGACCCAATTTATCAATTGTTTGATCTGGCTGGACTGCATGTCCCAATTCAAATTAATGTCCATCACTCTAAATACTATACCAACAATCTTTCCCTCTCCAAGTTCCGGCAAACCTCCATACATATCATTTGCTCTATATTTTGTTTGATAATGTAATTATTACTTCTGAATTGCCCGTTATGCACACTATTGAATCTTAATCATCGTCATTCCATAATGTAGTTACGCTCAAGATTTTGAACGAGTCACATATTTCTTTCGTAAAAACATTTTGATCTCCCTCGATACCGAAAACTTAGCCGGGGGTGATTGCTTGTTATACGAGTTTCTTCCTTTCCTAACATGCATTATAAAAGTGACATTTTTCTCCGATTATTTTTACTCACAGGCAGTTTCGCATTGAGTTTGTCAAAGAGTACAGCAAGTGAAGTTACAACTCACAGTCCCACAGTAAACCATCCAGTTGCCACAACGACACGAATCGAGACAGAAAGAACTACCAAATCAAGGTGAGATTAAAAAATATCCCGGATTAACTAATTATAAATATTGTATTATAACGAGATTCCCATGCACAACCCTGAGTTTCTATGGGATTCATGTTTGTTTACTTATATTGTTAATATATATGAACATTGTTGATTGCACATTTCAAATTGGTGAATAAACATTATTATTATTATTATTATTATTATTATTATTATTATATCAGAAAGTGGCACCTTTATTCCAAACCATAGACGAATGTCTATGCTCGGTATCAGCATCAGAAATATACCTATTCATTCCATCTTTCGATACGTATTAAAAAAGAGGACCCTGTATAGCTATCTTTTCACCAAATTAAGCATATCGGAAAGTAAATTGGCCATGCATATCTCCTTAGTCGTTTATTTGACACATACCAAATATATGAGACTTTTGTAACATTTGGAAAATGTTTAATATTAGAGAAGCTTGCCAAAAACCTAATAATCGATTTGTCACGTAACCTGTATGATTACCTATGGCAGCAAAAAGAAAAAAGAAGTGAAAAGTGGGGTCAAATAGGAAGATGTCGATGAAAATTATTTGAAAATATGTGCGGAACTCAATTTCAAGCAATAATTCGAGAAATCTGAAATTGACCATTTTTCCAATATTCTTCGTTCCCACTGACAAATATAATTTTTTTCTTTCTGAATAGCTTTTAATCGTTTTTATCTAGGTACGAACAAGGCCTGGAGGATTATGATGAAGCTATGGCCAATGCCAGACAATCCAGGGGAATGTCGATGGATTATCATGATCATCATGAACATGAAGAAATGAAAGAAGAAAAGAAAGCTGTAGCCAGTGATCCATGGGCCAGCTATTACGATTTCGTCATAAACGAGTGGTCTTTCAAGTTCTGGTCGGTTTTCCAAGTAAGTTTCCACAAATCATTTCGAGGGTTCCCTCGGATTAATTTCACATCAACTTAAGGGCATTCAATGAACCCTTCAGTCTATATGAGATTGTTAAACAGTTTTTTGTTGTGATGAAGACAATAATTCACTATAACATAACTTTATTGAACAATTGAAAGGGGCAGAGCATTACTACTATTATAAATATATTCTTTGTTTCAGCTTTTCACCGCCCTTCTTCTGATTTACTCGGCATTCGCAGCTGCATACTATGCCAAATTCAACGTGATCACCACAGATTATGATTATTATGATGAATATTTCGCAAGGTCAAACAATGACCCGCCCTCTGCCAGCCTATGGTCAGGATTGTCATCCTCGACATTCCAAAGGATATTCGATGCCATTTCTTCCACGGAATATACGTAAGGCTGCTTTAGAACGGAACAAAATATCTGGATGAAGAGCTTCGTGCTTTATGCTAGAAGAAAAATCAATGGAAGTTTAAATTTCATGCTCAATGCAAAAAACTTTTCATACCTACCACTCAAAGTCCTGTCAAAGTTAAATGATTTTTTCACTTGTTTCGGTAAAACAATCTCATTCATCTGTGGTATTTGTCATACTCACTAAACAGAGTGGATCAAATGTCTACTTGACGCAGCTGATGTGTAATCTTTTTGCGAAAGAAAATTCGAGAAATCGTATAGCCTTAGCGATATTTTCAGTAGTAATACCACAAGTGATTGAATTTTAGTGATAAGTTTGTTGATTTATTCCTTACGAAACTGAGTTTCTTGAAAACACCACGAGTCCGCAGCAGTAACATGGAATAAAAAACAGAATTATGAGATAAATACAATAACGAGTGGAATTTTATTAGACTATTTCACAAACGAAGCGAATGGTAAATATCTGAAATTTCGTAAAATCAGCATGATTATTGATTTATATTTGACGTTTACTGTCACATAGACAAATCTGAAAACACCGAACCAATCAGAGTGAAGAGCTCAAGCGTGGCAAGTGCGTGAAATAGTCATTTAAATTCTGAACGCACTTCTCGATCCTTGGTGTGAATCAAATTTTGATCAATCCAAAATCGCGTGTACTTCAAACATATTCTTCTATCAATAATTCCAACAATTACTGATAATATGAAACGACCTGGATTTTTTTTCGGAGTGGTATTTAAATAGAATCGAGAGCGAGACTGCAAATAAAAACTTCCACGTTTTATTGGCAGAAATGTACGTAGTAGGATTCAGTGTTATATTGTTCTACACTGCAAATAATAGGTTAGTTTCGAAAATGATAAAAACGAAATTTTCTTAAGATTCGTGTTTAGGAAAACGCGATGGTCGTTTTTCATTGGTAACAATGAAATAAACACAAAAATAAAACACGACAATCAATTGTGAAGCAAATGTTATGGGGTTTTTATATTTTTGTGTTGGGGGTTTCTTTTTCTTTCATTTTTAGATAGAAAGGGCGATTCACCATATTTTTCCTAGTGTATAGCACCAACTAGATATTTCGATGTGTTGTTCCTAACTGAATTTAAATATAAGTAAGTGTTTTATTGGTCTACGAGTTTTTTTTTCGGTATTGAGGTCAAACTTCAATTGGAATATAATATATAACATCACATCAGTGCTCAGTACCGGTGAGTCCTGAGGGCATATATTATATGTATATATGATGAAAAATATGTCATATTATTGCATCACATTCTACAATCTACAATGTGTATAATGTTAATTCTCGAAAATACTCGGGTTACAGTCTCAGGTATACAGAAAAAACTTGTGATATAACTTCTATCGAATTTTTAACGAAGATTTCAAGATTGATTCCTTTCAGAACCAATAATAATGAATTGCTGGCCACTTTGAAAGTTTTGAAATCTTTCTGTTGCGATTCAATCACCTTGTATAAATCTCAGCGGAAGTACCTATCTGTCTTATCTAATGAGCTAAGAAATATCTAGTTCCGAAAAATAGTACTATTACTATACTATTGGGAATCGAATAATCAGCAAGACACAAAAATATGAAGAAGCGGGGGGGCCCATGCTGAAATAATCAACTAGGTGTAGGGCCCCAGGAATCTTAGATCCGCCAATGATAAATCCCAACGATGATATTTTCGAGATGACGCAAATAGACGAAAAGAACGAGCAACTCGAAGACCATGCACCAGCATTTCTAGAGACAGAGGAAGTGGCAAAGAGAGTTCAATGGCCATAGAAGCCACAAACTACGCGCCTAGAATCGAATACTATGTGCCACAAAGCCGGATAGGCTTTATTCGCTAAATCGTTTCGCCGCTTTTGATTTTGTGCTCGAAGGTTCAGGGTGTTCGACTGGTCCAGTATAATGATAATAATATTTATTGATGTTAATGTACAGCGAAGTACTTACGTAGGTCAAGAAAGAAAGACCATTGACATGTTAATCAATCTGTTAACAAACAAGACAAAGAAAAATCAACGCAGAAATTCTTCGAATAAGTAGAATGCATTCTGGAATCTGGAGTAAGAACAGTCTAATTTGCCTCTCAGAGATTTTCAATTCCATTCCCTTGACTAAAGTTGTTGATTATTAATTTAAATGACAGATACAAGTTCATAAAACCTTGAAGGGATTTTTCTGTATTCATCTTTCTCAATTTTTGGTTGTTGATTGAATTCTTGGTTTAGTTGAGTTTATAAATTCACCACAACCGATGCCCGTGGTCGGTATATAGGCAGTTTTCACTTTTCAGGCATTCTTCACCAACACAATTGGAGAGTTTTCTAAGAAGAAATAAATTCCTTGATACCTTTCCCTGGATATACATTGCGTGGTCTAACCAACTAAGTTTGCTATCGAGCATCACCCAAAGAAATTTTACAGTGTCATTTTCAATGTTCGATGTTCTTAGTGTTCAGGCAGAGTTAGTTCGCATCAGAGTATCATTCCTTGGCGATCGCTGTGCATTTGTTATCCATTTATTAAGTTCTATCAGGCTACAGTGTTTGCCTACTATGGTTGTATCGTCAGCAAATAATATGGAATTTGTATTTTCAAATATACCTGGAAAGTCGTTGATATAGATTAAAAACAAAACGGGGCCCAGAACAGAACCTTGGGGTACCCCATGTTTCATCTGTAATCGACGATATATTGTTATTATATGAGCTGTATTGTGTACGATCATTCAGATTTAACGTTGACAAGAGAACACTGTTGTCATCAAAACCGTAGTACTTTAATTTTAATAATAATAGATCATGAGACACACAGTCGAATGCTTTGGTGAGGTCTAAGAACTGAGTCATAACAGATATAATTCATCAGGAAGGTGAAAATGGAGCAGAAACTTGGTTGATATGTAACAAAACACGTAAATAGTGAAAGTATGCGCTCCCAAAAAAAAACAACCGTCATTGCACCCGCGAATTTGGTTGATGGTGCATGCCTTCCCAAAATACAGAAAAATACAGAGATATTTACATTGTAACCAGAGATGTTCGACTGTTTTTCTCTTTGCATTATCGGAATCCACAAAGGGATTTATCCCAATTACCCAGTTCTATCGATTGAATCAAACTCGCTGTGATCCCCTGTATATTGTAGTGCACTCAATAGAAAAACTTGGACATTAGCCAACGTCTGTCATTACATAGTGGTTTACCAATAGTTCATGACTGCGTTGATTTTGATTGCTGAAATGAAGATGGCAAGCAAGTTTGTATTCGATTATAATTAGCATACCTCAGAGATATACACTCTTCTTGGTTCCCACGATGCCGTTTTATAGAACATGGGTATGCCAGAAATTATTAGAACAAAAATGCTTATATCTGATCGCACTACAATGAAGAAGAACTCAGAAAGCTCATTAGTCGTGTTCCTGTGTATGAGGAATGTGGGGCCCCCTTCGGAACATTTCCCATGTCGGTACTTTTGATACTAGAAAATTCATCCCATTTTTGCATTCGTCGATTCCAGGAAAATACCAAGAATGATTCCGCGCAGCGCTGCTGAAAAACAACCGATTTCTGAGCAGCAGCGAACTCGATTGCTTCTGAAAACTTAAATAATTATATCAGAAGGCGATTTAATTAAAAAAACAAAGCGGTGTCGAATGAAGTAACGTTTGTAAGTACAACATGGGTTTCGCTTTGTTCACAGTGGCGTGCCTAAAAACGAAACAAAGGCGAAATATAGGTTTCCATCGTTTTCATTATTATGAGAATAAAAATAAACAAGTAGATATATTCACCCAAAAAGATGTCAAGAATGATAATAATACCACAACGTTATTTATGTCTTTTCGACACGTGTTTCGCTAACTATATGTTAGTATTTTCACAAATAATATCGCTAGACCTTCCATAATTACTACTAAATTTTTTTAAAAGAATATTCATGTTCAAGAAAACAATTTCTATTTTTAATTAAAGCTAAAGTGGTATTCGGTAAATAAATTTCACACCAAAATGTGGCTTGTTATCTAAACCAAGGAAATATATTTCCTCACCCCAAGGAGGAGACAAAATTTCTGGAAATTCTATAGATAGTTGCTATGGTAACGATACAAAATATAGGCTTTCAATTGGTCGCAAATGTTAGCAGTGAATTCTCAACACTACAAGTTAATACTTTCAATGATCTATGATATGGATTGTCCGTTGTGTTGTTTATTGTTATTCTTCAATTGTTTCATCAGACTGATATACTATATTTACCTACTTGATCTAAAACAATAATTGCAATAGGTATGCGCCACAAATAAGTTGAAATATTTCTGACCAAGAAATGGTTTGACCACAGATTTTTATCAATGAACTTTTAAAAAACCAAACCATTAAATATAACTTTGCTCCCTACTAGAATATTGCAATACCTGGCATGGTCTTCATTAGATCAGCCAAAAAAGTATGTCATGGGTAGTAGTAGTAGTAGTAGTAGTAGTAGTAGCTTTATTTGGTTTCTTATTTTATACATATAAATTTTGTAGTCATAAATAGACAATGGGCTTCAAAGCCTGTGTGTGTATATAAATAGCCTAACTAGTAAATGAGATATAAGCTTACGCACTTAAAAATATGAATATAAATATAAATGTGAGCATGAATAATAATAATTTGACTTCATCATAATATCAGTAATATCATCATCTAGTTTCCATGAAGAATATTGCGAATCCTGTCTGAATAGAAGAAAGAATTTATTATTTTGCGAAATAAATATGGTGAATTGTATATATGACGTATTTCTATGGGTAGCATGTTGTATAGTTTCACACCAAAATAGGTGATGAATGGTTTTGTGAGTTTGTGGTATCACTTAGTTTTGTCTAGTTTTGTGTCTTGTTTCGTGCGAGTGCTCTGAAATCATGTTTACCAAGTTTTTGTGGTTGTGATAGAATATGAGTACGGATTTTGCATATAATGAATCAATGTCCAAGGCATTAAATTCCTTGAAAAGCTGTTCAGTTGAATAGTCTCAACGCCTGAATGATATTACTTTTAGCAGATGTCTTTGAGTTCTTTCTATTAGATCTAGGGTGGATGGAAAAGCACTACCAAAAGGTCTTCAGAATGAACGCAGGAAAAATGATCCTCAGGTTATAAAATTTCCAAATGAGCTCTCTGATTCTACCATTTAGTTCTGATATATGTTTAGTCCATCTCCTGTTACAATTTTTGGTGATTCCTAGGTATTTGATGTATTCCACTGATTTCAGTTCTTTTCTACACGTGCAATTGAAAATATGTTGGATACATTTTTAGTTATGAAGTTGTATTTTTTCAATGGGACATTTGTGATTTTCATATAAGCTGAATTCATTTATATAGCCGATTGTATACTACGCTTCCCCATGATTCCTCACTTACCATAATTACTGTATCATCTGTGCATATGAAAATGTTATACAGTCCTTAGGAAATTTTAGGAATCCATTTATGTAAGTCAAAAAAGTGCTGGACGTAGTATCGTTCCTTGAGGAATGCCGTGCTACTTTTGCTTCCGAAATTCACTCAATGTATCATTTATTTTTGTGCATTGGAGACGGTCTTGCAAGTAACTTTCGAATAAGTCATTTGGGATACCTCGTATCCTCTGTCGCCTCTGATATCCCGAATGGCAACTGGCAAGCAGATCGGGTGGTTCTTTTCATTATGAGATGTCACTTGGGGGGTTCTCCCCCTTCCGAAGTCCGTTTCCCATACGCCCATGCCCGTGGCGTTCGTCTTCGTATTCCTACTGGTAGGCGAACTGAAGAACGCTGAAGTCGAAGAGAAGCGCAGAGTCGGCTACAGATGCGCGGTGGTAGTCTCTCTTTAATCGTCGTTCGATTGTTTCCTTCGGATCTGCGATAGCTGGGAGATTTTCCGGAAGATGTGATGTGACTGGCTCCGGGAGGTATCAGCATGGAGACTTTCAATTGTGTGCCCAATGCGGCTAAAACCAAATCCAGGCCCAATTTGAACGGGAACTTCTACCACAATGTGCCGAGGACCTTGCGACCAATTGCGGGGGTAAGAAATTTGAAATAGCGCAGCCTGTGTCTTTCACTTCAATTCCAAAAATTTGTGATTCCGAAAAATATTTCGCCAAATCGAATATCGACCTAAATTTTTTTGGTCTGGAAGTTTCTGTAGATTTCGATGCAAACGTGATAAATAAGGCACTTTTTCAAAAATACCTTATTCAACTTATATTGATAGAATCTGATAAAATATTATTTTCAATGATGGAAAAAACATATATATATATATATATAGAGAGGAGAGGGTAGTCGTTGCTGACTAGTTAGAGTTTGCCTGTAAATCTTGGGGAATGCAGCAATAGTATTAAGAAAAACTCTTTAAAGTTTGATTCCAAGCTTTCGGAAATAGTTTATTTCCATCATCAGGGAGAAACTACAATGAAAACAATGATTTTAATATAACAGTGAAAGAGATTATTACAACATACCTTTGGTGAGGATGTAATACTTGATGTTAAAAGATAATGAAGACATAAGGATATAACATTAATAAATATTGATACTAAGACACACAAATAAGGAAGGCGACATCACTTATAAAGAATATGTTACATGATTAAAATCATTTTAAAAAGTTTCGTTTTTTTCTATAACGTCGTTACATTTGAAAAAGCGGGAAAACCAAGTTTAGGTTAGGTTTGTTACATCTTCCCCCTCATCTGAAAATATTGTAGGTTAGGTTGTTGTGATATCATGACAACATGGGCCTTTGCTCCATCTCTCCAACTCATTTTAAAGTTTTATTCCTAGTACTGACTCCTATCATGGTGAGGTTGAAACAAATTCGCCTTCCATCTGAAGAGTATTGTTAGCATCTTTTGGGGCAAAGGCCCATGTTGTCATAATATCACAACAACCTAACCTACAATATTTTCAGATGAGGGGGAAGATGTAACAAACCTAACCTAAACTTGGTTTTCCCGCTTTTTCAAATGTAACGACGTTATAGAAAAAAACGAAACTTTTTAAAATGATTTTAATCATGTAACATATTCTTTATAAGTGATGTCGCCTTCCTTATTTGTGTGTCTTAGTATCAATATTTATTAATGTTATATCCTTATGTCGTCATTATCTTTTAACATCAAATATTACATCCTCACCAAAGGTATGTTGTAATAATCTCTTTCACTGTTATATTAAAATCATTGTTTTCATTGTAGTTTCTCCCTGATGATGGAAATAAACTATTTCCGAAAGCTTGGAATCAAACTTTAAAGAGTTTTTCTTAATACTATTGCTGCATTCCCCAAGATTTACAGGCAAACTATATATATATATATATATGTTTTTTTTATTCTAATTATTTTCCTGAATAGGTAAAATATATCTACATATCATTTCGCTTTATACCTTGAACGAACGAAATTAGATTGATATAGTGATTTCTATAAATATTTCGTTTTGTTCCCGAATAGAATAGAGAAGGAAAATATAAGGTGTGCGAATTTGCTCAACTTCTTGAAAATTCTTTTCCTAATTTTCAACAAAAGGCATTCCTGAAATATTTATGCTTGAACATTTTTTTCCATGGTACAAGGTCAACATGAACTTATATGTTGATAAATATTGAAAATTCTGCTTATTTTCATACACCCATTATTCCTATAAAAAATAAGCTGATATCCAGAAATGTAGTTGTAATGTATCACCCTGTATTTCACAGTCTATTCTATAAAAAACTGATATGAACTCGGCTAGTGTGTTTTTATATAAAACCATAAAAGATCGCTGATGTGAATTTAGTTAGTAATATATAGGAAATTAAACAGTGTGTTTCATTTGGATTCCTTTGAGATATTACAGTAGTAACACAATATTTTGGGTTGTCATGACTGCTAGCATTCCAAGATAGAGATAATACTCATGCAATTTAGTTTTTAGGGTGACATGAATTCGCCGGTAGGTAATATTATAATATTGAGAATGTGTCAATGGATAAACGGATTACACTGATATTCAGTCTTCCGTTCAGTGTTCTGGTATTTCGTGGAAGATGAAAAATTGCATATTATAGAGGTCAATAGGTTACGTTAGCAATGTAAACACTGTTACCATCTTCAAATATGCACTCTGGCCCGCTTCTTCCAAAACAACATAGTCAAGTAAAGCCACTTCCACTTCCTTCGTTCATTCTGTGACCAGAATACGAGATATCATTCTAAACAATGTTACTTGGTAAATCTACTCGTATTGGTTAAGTCGTATTCTTCTATTCATCAGAAATGTAGAATCTATGAATAGAAAATAGGATAGACGAGACACGAAAGAGTTTCACAAAAAAACCTATATATATTCGGGTGTACCGAAACTATAGTGCTAAATTGAAATAGAAGATTATATATTTTTTCTCGTATGTCGCTCATTACAGGGAATATTGAAAGTTTTTTCTTCATTCGTAATTCCACAGTTAAATTTTGAAGGAATGTTTTTTTTTTCAAGAAGAAAAACATTTTCAGTTTCCATAATATCGTGCAATCTGAATACTGATGAGTCCTCTTGAGAATTGAGATAATTATCTAACTACTTTTTGGTACCTGTCTGATTAATTATATTTGAAATTGATGGTAGTTCTCAGTATGTAAATGTGAGATAAAAAAGATATTTGCTTCGAGAATCCATTCGAAATGTTTTTTGGTTTTTTGTCCAAAGAATTAACCGTAGGTATAGTTAACTATGAACTGAACCCTACACAGTCTGTTTGTGAGATTTCAAGAACAAAAAATAGTCTGAAATGAAACGCTACAGATTTAATTATTTATTCTTCGTCCCACGAAATGCATTCGAATATATTTCCGTCTGAAGTCACGAATATTTGCATTGTGAATCGTAAATCATAAGCTAGACAAAAGAAACACATTACTCTGGCCTTTGTCTGGCGACCATATACGATGATTTCAAACAATAATAAAGTTTATGTAAATCGACCCGTATCTGAGCACCGAAAGAAATTATTTCATGCCTTTCAGCATGGTAAGGTACTCAGATTATTATTATTTTCCACAACGGGTATATCGATTCATAACTATTTTCGGTGTGTCCAAAGAAATTTCAATATTTGGTGGTTACCAAATTCCATAATGAGATGTGGAACAAAATTCGAGGGGCTATCTTTTTCACAAGAAAATTGTCTCAACATCAACTGTCAACTTTTTTGTGCATTTGATAACGATTATTGGGAAACAGAAACTAAAAATATGGATTTTCTTTGAATTGAACGATGCTGAAAAATTATTAATTTCGTATTATTCGTGATGTGATGATGAGAGTAGATAATTTTGTAGAAATGAATAACGTATAAGCACCATATTGACAATATCCTGTTTAAAAAGTGAGTTAATTGGTAATTATGTCCAAACTGATAAAGCGAAAACAGTATTGAAATTCAATTTGAAAATTCATTCAGGTTTGTATCATGGGCAAATTTGCAAATTTATTTTTCGTAAATCATAGCAAAGCGCTTTCGACTGAAGAGTTATGAAAAAAAAAATAGAACATTCGACTGATGTTTTTACGAAAAATAAATTTTCACAAAGCTGATTCGAATTTTGCATTGACCCGCGAATTGTCCAACTGTTTTTCAAAATAGGGAATACTGAGTACCAATGAATAAGTGTACTGAAATCGAAAAGATAGAGGGAAAAAGTTGTTGATGTGAATAATCAATCGAGGCATCAGTAGGTATCTCACATTTAAATATGGGGAATTTCGAAAAAACAGAAACGGCTGCTGATGATGGAGAATCCTTATGGTGAGCGAACGACCTTGCGAGGTCTTAGACCTGAAGAACTCACAGCAATTCAATTATAGATGCAGTGTCGATATTAGCAATATATCCAGTATAGTGAAACGTATATAGTCAAAGACTGGCAAAAATATGGTTACAGTTCTGATAGATACTGATGATTCAACATTAATTGTATTAAACATTCTTCTATATAGGTTTACGTACAGAACATATTTAATAATTTATTATTATATCTTACATTCTTTTCCATTATGAGGGATATTCCGTTACGGAATACCATATAGATATATCTTTGCGGAATATGCACCATATATACCCAAGGGCCATATTTCTTGAATTTTTGGGTCCTTCTCCTAGAGTTATAGATTTCCGTACAAGCTTGTCTTTTTTTTCTGGTTGGATGGAAGTTGAGATGATGCTCATTCTTGATCTTATTCTTAATATTCTGTCTATTTTGATTAATTAACACAATTAATTAACAAAGTAGCCATTGGCTTTGGCGCTGTCAAATCTCAACACGAAGTTGACTTTTTTCGAGAAATGTCATTGGAAAAACGTTCGCCTCTACCATAGGTATATTGTTGAAAACGAACTTATATTCTCTTGCATGATTCAAAATAGTGAATGTGGATTATGTAAGGAACCTCCTCATACAGCAGAAAGGACGAAAATTGTGAATTTGAACCAGAGAAATCGAGGAAAAGTATGAATTATGATATGATAGATTCATAACATGGTGCCATGAAATGCTTGAATGTTAAAGATATCAATGTAAGAATGACTGAAAAAGGTAACTTTCAATTATACTTTTCATACTCCATGGTATAGTTTGAAAAACACCAGTAGAAGTAGTATTAAAGTATCGACTTTTCTTGTCTAGGAACTGCATTTGTAGGTATAAAGAATCTTGTTTTTTTTTTGTCGAGCGGCAATCCATCACTTTGCGTTTTAAATACACAAATAGGTATTGGAGTAGATAGTGACTTTTTGACTGACATCATATATATTTTTTTGTTATGGAATATGAAATCAAGGAACCAATCAATGATAAATCAAAACTCAAAAATATGACAATCTCACAAAATTTCAGAACCTTAACGTTAAAATATCATAACCCTTGATGAAAGATTGACATTTATTGTATATCGCGAGAATAATTTTGAAATAGTTGTATACCAAAATCAAAAATTTTCAAAAACCCAGCTGCAATCTTCAGTGTCCTTTGTCGTGATCGAATAACCCTGTATATTGTTAACATTTCTTCTATAATAGTGATGAGCAGGTCGAATTTTCTCATCGATCACATCACAACATCTCGGCATCAACTTTATTCATCAATTAAATCGGTCATCATTTTTGGCTCTTCACAAATCTTGTTTCGAGACCACCCGGGTATCTGTACAGGGAATTGCTTATTATTGTCATCGGCGTTCTTGAAATGCCACCAGGCCTGTCCAAAATATTCAGTAGGTTATTTGCTTTGGCTTATAACAATGTCGATTCATCAAACGTTTACTTTGTCTGCTGCACTGCAACATATCTCTGGCCAGGCAAGCATGGGCGGAGAAAGAGGTAAAATTATCTAGAATAGTTCTCGCAAAGTCAATTGAAACACCAAAAAATACTGTAATGGGCTGCTGGTCGCTAAATCTTCAGAGAATATGCCGCGGCTAACAAAATATTAGCGGCAGGTTCTCAAATAAGGATCGACTGACTTTGCAAATACTTAGTATAAGTATATATTACTGCAGCTGCTTCAAGCCCATGGCCATGATGTTCCTTATTTTGAATTTCACGTGATAGGCAATGCTAAGGGGCTACAAGTGTCAAAACATGTTTCCCACACTCCTTGTCTAGATTCAGAGCTGTGCTGTTTTCTATCTAAATTAGATATGTAATTCATCACGTATCAATCTATAAAGAGGCTATGGGCACAAGCCTAACTGTATTTGAATCATACCTACATAATATTGTATCCATCAATTTTGCATTGCGGTTTACTGAGTTTATCCTGCTTGAACTGTATCAATTATTGAATATACTGTTTTAATAGTTACCATTTCATTATCATTGTCTATACAGGGTGTGTCACACGAACCAAAACAACCCTCCCTACTAATTATGATCAACCGAGCTGATAATATTTTTTATGAATATCTTACAGAGGCTTTCAATTATATTATATGCAGGAAACAATTACGAACGTTTCGAAACAATTTCAACTGTCTTCGAATAGCTGTTAGAAAGTTCATCTTTGAAACTTGGATTGCTAGCAGAACACTATTTATTTCTCATATACAAGTATCATTCAGTATTCAATAGTAGATACTATAGGCTCTAAATTTCAATATTCAACCCAAAACAACATAAATCCCAAGGTGTTTCATTTCAATATGTTAAAATGATTTCTATTAATTTTACTGTTTGTACACCCTCACATTGTTACCGCTATCTTTACCGTGACCCAGTTATCAGTTTTCGAGATATTTTGAAAGTTAAACATGTCGTTTTTTTTGTCATAAGATTGCATTTATCACTCAAATGAGACATTTATTCTCAACAGTGTCTATGATATGCGGTATGGAAAAAGAGAAGAATAATGCACCCCTGTACTTGAAGATATGACTCGTAACTGATGTAGTTCTATAAATGTTCATAAATACCTAGTACATGTACTCTGTGCCTATACGTTAGCATTTCAATTCCAGATCTCGATCTGTTACTGAGATACATAATGTAGTGAGAAACTATGAACACTGAATTTTTCTCGGTTGAAATCTTATTGACAACAAAACAGGGATTCGCCAAGCGTAAAATTCAAGTTCTCATCGTTTAAGGTCAAAAAGATCTCCGCTATATTTCATAACGGGCTCTAAGATGCGCCGATAAAGTTCCACTTGAAGCAGTGTCTTTGAATAAATGGTTGATAAATAATTCAATAACTTTTTTACACCGCATATTCTCCACGAATAATATACAGTTCACCTGCAATTGGCAGGTTATTATATTTGTGCTTTCATAAAATGTTCGAAGAAATTTTCCCCATGATGTTACTTGGTTGGAGTGATATGTATATTATATCTTCCCACCCTGTACGAATAAACTTGCATATAAATTTCACCTCCTCACAATGTCGAATTTTTTCAACCAAGTCCCATCTTGATACATATTATTTGAGATGAAACATCCTTTTCACATTTAGTAATAATTATAGGATAGTATGATACTATGCGATAGGCTTCATTAAATTATCATCTCCGTGCTTATCTCTCAGCTCTGAGGTAATAATCGTCTTCTTGTGAACTAAACATTAATCTCTTCATCTCAGAAAAAATGGATATGCAGATTTGAACTGGTTTTCTCAGATGAATCGAGATTCTCATTGAGTAGGGACATCGTCAGACTGGCAGGATATCACGTGCTATCAAAAAAAAAATCTCCGCAACTTTTGTGAAGTCGCAGGAGCCTTGGAAGGCAGCAAATATCGTGATGATGACAGGAAGTTTTGGATAGTTTAATTCTACTCTTCAAAAAAATCCTTGATTACAGAATTCTACTTCATAACTTCTGAGATGATAAGATTTTCTTTTATTTTCCTTCGTACCATCATGCATTCGGTTGCTTATGGCTCAGAAACAAATAGCAAATTGGTGTATAATCAAGTCAGAATCATTCACCATGAAATGCATTTTATAATAAAGATATACAGGTATCTAATAACTTTATCATCACTCTAATCTCCAACATTTTTAATTGAGTTTAAAAAGCAATAAAATAGAGCGATTATATCCATTATCAACTAATTGAGAGTATTTTTTAAATGAACGCTACAATCATTCTTGTATTATTGATCGAAAGACAGAAGAGTTATCTAATACCGTTGAAATTATACGTTACCTTCAGTGAATCCAGCTAGTTCTACAGTGATAATTATTCAAAATAATATTTTATTTCAGGGGTTGAATTGGCGGGAATTCGGTCGTAATGTTGAAGAAAACCAGTTGCTAAATTGTCGACGTTTCGAAACTTTATTGTTTCATCTTCAGGACTCTGAGGTATAAACAAGAACATACATATTATAATGGTATTCTAAAAGGTGATTTGATTAAAACAAAATAAATTATGTAAAATTACAATCGTTGAAAATTGAAACGTTTCAGATACTTTACAGAAAACAACAATTCTGGGTACTTACATTTAGGGTGGCTTTCCGGGTTTAAAAAGGGTGAAATAAATAAATTTGACATAATGATGATTGACAAAGGATGTCTGAACATAGCAGAGATTGTAAAAATATACACAATCCACTGAAAACAATGAAAAATCCCACTAGCCTAGCAGAACATTGCAAGTCATCACTCCATACTTTTGACTTCAATTCTGTCAGTATTATAGGACAACAGACAATATTGAGAAAAAGACTCTTGAATGAAATGATTGAAATAACAAAACATGGAACAAAATGTGTTAACAAAAGATCTGATATTGAAAATTTAAACACCTCGTATTTCAATTTAATAGGAAAAATCAAACATTAATTCTGAATCATTAGCAGGCAACTTTTTACAATCCCGATGGTCATTTCTTTCACAAGCCTTTTTTACAATATAAATAAATTCAACAACAGTTCAGTTTGTTCATGTCTTCGATCCTGTAAAGTCTTTCATGAACCTGTGTACTTATTTATACCTTATGTCAAATTTATTTATTTCACCCTTTTTAAACCCGGAAAGCCACCCTAAATGTAAGTACCCAGAATTGTTGTTTTCTGTAAAGTATCTGAAACGTTTCAATTTTCAACGATTGTAATTTTACATAATTTATTTTGTTTTAATCAAATCACCTTTTAGAATACCATTATAATATGTATGTTCTTGTTTATACCTCAGAGTCCTGAAGATGAAACAATAAAGTTTCGAAACGTCGACAATTTAGCAACTGGTTTTCTTCAACATTACGACCGAATTCCCGCCAATTCAACCCCTGAAATCAAATTCAACGGTCGCTATTCCATTCAACTATAATATTTTATATTCATTTTCGGTATATCCAACCAACAACATATATGATGTTGTTTTGATATAAATATTCTTTCCAGACGACCTCTCAATTATTTTAAGTGTAAATGAACTTTCTGTACCGTTATCGTCAAGGAAATGAGACGAAATTGGTAAAACCTGCTGTAAAGCTATTATATTTCGTGGTACTGTATTATCATCTATATACAGGACCGTTATAAAAATTTCGAGAGAACATCATTTGATATATAAACCTAGAGTTCCTTTGAAATTTTCACACAGTGATGGGAAAAAATTATGGAACTGCTCGATCACAGCCACCTAGATCATAGTGTTCATCCTCGGATTTTAGACATTATGATTAACAAAATTTTATCAATTCTATGACATTTATTCCAGGTTGGTGACGCTATGATGTTCGTGAACGTGATTTTTTCCTCATGGATCAACGTATAAAAATGATATAAAAACATATTTTGAATCTGTGAAAAGAATGACAGTCGAATTCTTACATCGGAAAAAATCATTTCTCTTTGAACATTTCGCAGTGAGTTTTGCTATTCAAGTTCTGGAAGGTGTCAGGTTTCCTGTAATACATCACAGACTTCAGAAGACTTCAAAAAAATCCATAGGCGGGTGCGATCTGGCAGGCCATTCCTCTCGGAAAAAACATTGTTGATAAAGTTGGCGGACATGACAACTACTGCTAAAATTGGAATTTTCAGAGTGAATATGCTGTCCCTAACTGCACGGGTCGAAGGCCAACACCCTCTATCGCTCACTCCTACCCCTGGCAAGAAAGACCACCGCCCACCCCCATATCCTGCATCGGATTGGAGAAGAAATCTTCCAAAGGAAAGCTATGTTCCATAGCCTTAGCTGTAGCATCTTTCGTGGTCCTAGTAGCTGTACTTGCGATAGCTGGTCTGGCTTTGTACATGGGGGTTTTACACACGGAAACGCCGAATGGTACGTCGAACAATCAAGTACCTATATTATTTTTCTATTCTTGGTTGAATGCATGAGTAAGTATTTATTTTTCCCAGCACTTCTTACATTCAGCTGTAACGCCAAAGTACTAAGAGGAGATAGGTTTGTTGGAGCATTACAGGATAAAGCCCGCAGGTATAAAAGACAATTCGAACTGCTTTACCAAAGGAGTATACTTGGACCAGCGTTCATTTCATGTGTCGTAGACAAATTTGGGAATGACACTCTTACCATTTACTTTAAACTAGCATTCAATAGAATGCGGCTCTCTAGGTAAGCTCTTATTCGAACTATTCTATGTTCATTAAGTCATTAATGTATGTATATCTTTCAGAAATGTATCGAATATAGAAAAGGCTATCAAAGATATTTTACTTACCGATGCCATATCTAGACAATCAGTATTCAAGAACGTGAGATTCGATCCGAGACATGTAAGTGTAAAACAAGTCCTCAGCAACGATATGCTTCAACAACCTGCTGCGGTTACTTCCTCCCGGATTCTCCCATCTGATAAAAAAAATGGTGTCCTCGCCACCAAAACTAGCGAAGCATTGAAACCTAATCCAAATAAATCATCCTCACCACGTATTCCGCCCGCAAAGAAACCAGTTATACTTGAGGATTTAGTCAATATCGAAGACGAAGATCTTCCTGTTATCCAGGGTTCTTTCAAGATCAGCAAAACGGATGCTGATATTACCGAGAAAAAGACTGAGTTATCCACTGCGAAGCTAAAAATTGAAAAGACCACATCATCCTCCATGAAGAAAACAATGCTCAAGGAATCTGCTGTGACTAGTGCAATGTATAAAATAGCTGCCGTGGAGAAGGTTACCAAACAAGCAGGTACAACAGCCGTACCAACCGTTCCTACAACCATTTCCACTACGAGGACTTCTACTTCTGCTACTACCTCCAGACCTGTCACAACTACAAAAACCACTACTATTGAACCAGTATTCATTATTAACCCATTTGATGATGCCCCATGGATACCAATATTAAATATGTCCCCTGACACTCTGAAAAAAACCCACCAAGTCTTGTCCAATAAACAGTTTCATTCGAATCCAACTCTATCACCGGTACCTAACGGCCAACCAACCTACACCAGCTTCACAAATCCTAGTTTGAGCTTCAATTTCAATGAAGCCGAACGGTTAGGGTCCACTGGCCTACGAAGTCATCCCATACCTGTCAATAAGATACCTCTCACAGATGAAACAACCACGGAGGAGAGTAAAGTTCCTGACAATATTCATGTCACAGAGAATCCTTTCAACGAAGATCCGAATCAGAAGTTTATTGAAGTCGAAACTGTTGACTATATGAAAGAAAAAGAGGACAAGGAACCAATGCTCGTAAATATATCGTCAATATTCCACACCCTAGCTTCTACCCTTGATAACCCCAGTGTCAACCTCTCAGCAAGCCAAGATTATGAAGGAGAAACGAAGGAGACTGAGATAGTTTTTGGTCAAGGGCAGGTTGAAGTGGTGGTAGATGATGTTGACGATCTGATGCTTCATACGACCAAGCATCCCTTGGTCACATTATTGCCAGCAAAGTCGAATTCAGGTATAGGTAGACCAGTGAGGAAGAGACCTCACAAAACTACAGAATCTAATGTTCTCGTGGAAAATCGAAACTTTCCAAACAGAGCTTCGTTTGACGACATTAATGATGATAAAGGAAATAAGGAGGATTTAACAATCATGGGTGCCTTAAATTTTGCACCTGAGGAATCAATTGAGAATAACAATGCTCAGTCCGATATTATAAGGTATCCGAAGATGGATATTGAACTGTCCTTCAAGGAACCACCCAGCCAAAAAGAACCACAATTTGTCACCGTTCCTCCTAGTATAAATAACAATTCGAATATTCTCACGCGTGAAGAGATAGAGCAGCTATCTGAAATCAGCAGGATTATAGACAATACAACTAGATTCTTACAAGAACCTGGAATTTCTAATAAGGCTGTGTCATCCAGCTACACTTCAAACTTGAATGGAATACCGATATTGTCAAAACCCCTCAACAAAATTGAACTCCCAAACAATGAAAACCATTACAGTGGAAACACATCAGGTAATACAGTTTTCTACGGTAACACACCCGATTCGTAACCAATTACTCTTTTCCAGATTGTACAAACTCCTCTGTTATCTGTGGAGATGGAAGGTGTCTTCCAGAAACAACAAAGTGCAATCAATTGATAGATTGCACCGATGGAAAAGATGAGCAGAACTGCAATTGTGCTGATTACTTGAGGTCCCAGTATCTCTTGGGCAAAATTTGCGATGGTGTTGTCGACTGCTGGGACTATTCAGATGAGAATATGTGTGGTAGGAAAGAGTGACTTGCATTTCAATAAGGGTCTAATGATTTGAGTACATTGTAGAGTGGTGCCATCCCGACCAATACGTTTGCAGCAATTCGAAGGTCTGTATTGACAAAGACAAAATATGTGATGGGGTCAAAAACTGTCCCCAAGGGGATGATGAGAGACAGTGCGTCACTATCGCTGCAGACATTGAATCAGCTGACACATTTCCTTATTATTCTGAAGGTAAAGTTACTAAGGTTGATTTCATTATGCTAAATATATTTATTCGAAGGTTACCTCATGGTGAGGAAGTATGGAAAATGGGGCAAACTTTGTATCGACAATTTCGAAAATGTAGTGACCTTATCACATATTGCTTGGCAGATACCAGATCTTGGCAAAGCAGTCTGTAAATCTATGACTTACCAGTAAGATAACATTTGATAAAAGCATTTTTCTGTTGGCACTAAAATCTGTTTTTCAGTAAAATGGCTTCGATAAAGACAGTGACTGAACACCAAAATGATGAAAACGAATCAGACTACTTTGAGTTGACTTACTCGTTCCAGAATGAAACAAAGTCCAATATTTCTTTCAGAAGTTCTACTTGCTCTGACAAGAAAACTGTGAAAGTTGAGTGCCATTCCCTCGAATGTGGAACACGCCCGCAGATAATCAAACATATAGCTAGGTAATGAAATATTATTTTATAACTCTGTACCTTCATTTATAGCTGATTTATAGGGTTGTAGGAGGGGGTAATGCTGGCTTGGGAGCTTGGCCTTGGCAAGCAGCCCTCTACAAAGAAGGTGAATTCCAGTGTGGTGCAACTCTCCTGTCGAATAAATGGCTAGTATCTGCTGGACATTGCTTTTACCAGTAAGGAACAATATCAACCACATGAGCAAAGTTCAGTGTTCAGTATGGTTTCATTTCAGTTCACAGGAAGAATACTGGGTAGTGAGGTTAGGTGCCCTGAGGAGAGGAACATCATTACCATCGCCGTACGAACAGCTACGTCGCGTGTCAAAAATCCTCGTACACCCAGGCTATGTGGATACCGGATTCATCAATGACATATCACTCTTGCAACTTGAATCCCCTGTGGTCTTCAGCGACTACGTGAGACCAGTATGCCTGCCACAACCAAATCAAGGCCCAGCAGATGGTGGGCTATGCACGATTGTGGGCTGGGGACAGTTGTTCGAAGTTGGCAGGATATTCCGTGAGTAGAGTGTGGATACGATTGATCCTTGAGTGAAGATGCACTGCTTCCATTTTCAGCTGATACCCTGCAGGAAGTCCAAGTGCCAATTATTTCGACCGCTGAGTGTAGAAAAAGGACACTGTTCTTATCGCTTTATAAGATCACTGATGACATGTTCTGTGCTGGTTACGAAAGAGGAGGGAGAGATGCTTGTCTGGGGGATTCTGGAGGGCCCCTGATGTGTCCAGAAGCCAACGGCCGGTGGACTTTACAGGGTGAGTAGACCAATGTATCCATGTGGAGGTAATCGATTAACCGAATCTGGACTTTGCCTATAGGAATTACAAGCAACGGTTACGGTTGTGCTCGAGCGAATAGACCAGGAGTCTATACCAAAGTAGCGAACTACGTGGAATGGATACATTTCAACATCAAAAATGAAGAAACCACTACGGAAAACGCCACGATGAAGGATGGTTGCTTGGGACATCGGTGTCCTTTGGGAGAATGTCTACCTGAGAGTAGATTGTGCAATGGTTATATCGAATGTAGTGATGGAAGCGATGAAAAATATTGTGAAAACCAGAAATCGTAGACTTTTAAAAAAAAATTTAATGCATGCGAATGCGTTACTAGATGCATTACCATTAGGTACGATGTGAGCTGAAATAGAATATACATATAGGTAGTATACATTGAATATTCTAGCACAGAAAATGACAAAAAAATGTGATATGTAGGAATTCTCAATTTTATTGTATTTAATTATGTATATAGTAGTTTTTCAGTGCCGTGATCATAGTGTTTATTGAGTATTATGTTAGATTTACCGATAAATGTTTTTATTATATTGAATTTACTCTTCTCGTGGAATCAATTCGATGCACGAAGAATAAATATTAGCTTATTATTTTCATCGACATTTTTCCAAAATTCATATTCACAGCTGCTCACCTATCAATAATAACCATCGCAGTATCTACGCTAATAATAAAATTTGAACTATATATTGTGATGCCATTTATTCATATAAATAAAACATATAATCACTTTCTATCACTTAAAAAATATCAATACATTTTCAGGACGAAAACAATAGAAAATGAAGTAATCTCGAAATAAATCAATATTATAAAATCTTTAAAATTTTGGAATCACTCAGTATCAACAGTTTATGTAAAAATAATTATCTAACTTAAAAAGTATCACAGATACAGTAAATTATTTCATATTCATTTAGAATGAAACTTATATCAACTTATGACACACGACCACCTAACGTGAACTGTGAAATGGATGGAATTTTAAATTTAAATTTTAAGCCTAATAGAAGGATTTATAATCACTAATAGTTTTCCTACGATCAATTCAGTTACTAAAAAGTAATCATAATTACAATTCAATACCTATACTGCCAATGTTATGTATTGCAATTAATATTTCTCTCAAACCTGTCCATTAATTCTTTTCATTGCGTGACTATTCTTATTATTCTCTTCGTCATCTTCATCTTCCACTTCAGTTGTTTCATACGCTGGATTACACATGGCATCCTCATAAACAACTGGTAAATCGGCCTGAATATCTGCCATTTCTTTAGCTTTCAGGTCCTCATCGCCAAAACCCTCTGATGGCTTGTCCTTCTTGGTTATGTCCGTACCCTCAGAAGGGTGTTTTTTCATGTAAACGTGATAAAAACTGAAGTAAATAGATCCCACGATGATTGTCGCTATGGAGAACACCTGGAACGTACGTCTTATGCCAATTGGTTCTATTAAATAGCCACCAATTAGGCTACCAATTCCTTTACCTGGAAGAAATGGGTCATGTATTCTGTTACGTAAAATCCTTGAGATTCGAAACTCACCAACGCCGTAGTACAAGCCGCCTAACATTCCTTGGACGCTAGTATCAGTAGTAACAGTGGATAATTTGGCAGCATAAGTCACAGCAGCAGTGAAACTGAGCCCGAATGTGATGGACTCCATCGCTTCGAAAAGGAGGCAAAACCAAGGATTGTAAATCAAAGAGTATCCCAGGAGTCTGACTGCATAAAAAACGAATCCAATAGAGATGACATTCGCATGTCCGATTTTCTTCACTATTGGCCCGGAGAGCACGAGAAGTGGTATACCCACCACCCCCCCTACTGTCACTGTGAGCCCCATCAGGGATTTCGAACCTCCAAGATCGTCGATCAACCAGAAAAGGAAGCTTTCGATATAACCCCACGCACAACCTGAAAATTATGAATGATGGGAACTTCCCTAAGGCGATGTGGTTCGAACATACCCAGCATTACACACGCAGAAAACAGCGCTATCAATTCCAGTTTCTTAAGTACAGTCACCATGTCAGCTATCACACTGGAAGCTGCCTTCTTGAACTCCAGGTTGATGAACAACATCAAGAATCCACTCACCAGCTTCAGCGCTGCATACAAATAAAATATCGGCCTGGAAACAAGGAACAACGTGTCATGCGAAGAATTATTCCTCGTTGATTGCATCATTTTACCTGAAGTCTGTGTAACCTTTGCCCCTACTGGCGTAGTCGATCATCCATCCCGACAGAGGTGAACTGATCATTCCGCCTATGGTGGCATATATCCTCTGTAGGCCGTAATCAGCCTTGTGTTCCCTTAATATCGCGATAACTGCCCCCTCGAACATCGCAAAAGAAGTCCCACTTATAATTCCAACGAAAACTCTGACGCTAAGGTATGACCAGAAGGTCAGGCTCATGTCCAGCTCCACAACAATCTTCGGGTTGGAGCAGACTGTTTTTCTGGGGCTAGTAGCCAGACATCTGTGGGAACAGCTGCCCAAGTCTAGATGAGAGGTAGTCGAGTTGGTAGTATCGACTGGAATCGTTACTGATATATTTTTTCCAGACACCCCAGAGTTTGCTAGGCAAGATATGTTGTCCTTCTCTATGGAATTTATGTATTCGATGTGGAATATCTGCCTGTTTTCTTCGAAATCGCTGTGTTCTATTATCTGCTGCTTGATTCCCGCATTCCAAGGACTTACGATCCTCTGGAAATTCTCCAAGTCGTCTCTGCTGCCCAGAACGCAGCTCACGGCATCCTCTCCTGACATGTCACAAGAGAAATTGTACATGGACACTGTGGGGAAATAAAACGTGTTCTTGGATAACTTCCTCACAGAAGTCCTGAATCGCTCGTTGTTCTTCAGAGTCTTCTGATTCGTGATATCGGCTAAAGGCTCGGATTCGGGGATATCCTCCTTGCTCAGCTTGTAAGTATAAGTCAATGTGGCGTTTTTCTGAATGTCTTGAATCTGCACGTCATAACTTCTGGTCTGTATAATGGCATTCGTGTAGTTTGAACTGAGGACTGCTTGGCAGGCGAAACCGCAGGACTCTAGCCGTACTTCAGTGTCTAGTATTTTGTCTGGGTCTATGGTTGTGCAAGGAAATTCCTGGTACATCGAAAGGGAGGGGGTGGAATCAGCTTCACAGGATAATCCGAACACTAGTCTGTCTGGGTAGGTGATGGTCACTCTTCCAACAGGAATTAGAAGCAGCAGAAGAGCAGAGGCGCCACCCACAGCTGAGAAAGAAGCTAGCAGTACCTTTAAAAAATGTTAACTTTTTTATCGAATTGATTGTTTGGTTAGATTTCGATCTAATATAGAAAGTTCTGATGAATAGAATAGAATAGAATATATGTTTATTTGGATAAATACAAATCACATCACATATCATAAGGAACACATAAATAAACATAGAAGTAATCACCGAAGTATGTTGCAAACTAGATATAACAACTATAACTGAATTTAAAATGTTATTGCTTTTGAGAATAAATATGTAATATATATTATAAACATCATCAAATATTAAAGTTTTAAAATAACCTAACCTATATAAAATAACTTCGGCTAGTATAGAAAATATATAAAAAAAATCACAAATATACACAAATATACACAAATATGCTTACTAATAAAAACACTATAGGATATAAATCAAATCAATTGAGGGAATTTATAAAATGGTGAATTCTTATTCTGGAAGTGGTCATGATCCATTTTTTAATTTTTTGTGTGAAAACTTTAATATTTCTGCACATTTTGATATCTTCTGGTAGAATATTGTATAACCTTCGAATCAAGTAGGTGTATGTCCTTTGGCCAATTGTTTTTTTGGCTTTAGGATTTTGACATTTATTATTTTTATTTCTAGTAAAATACATATGATCAATATTTTTGAGAATATGATTATCAATAATTTATTTATTTATATTAAAAAAAACTCGAAAATTCAATTGGAGGCAAAACTGACTGTCTGGTATATAAGTTAATTTTCGCTGTGAACTGATGTGCTTTATAATTTTCATACAACAATAGGCAACCAGAATTTGTATCCATGTGCAAGTGGAACAATGCAGAACGGTGAATTGTTTAATAATCTATAATTTATGAATATTTCTCGTGGCCATGAAATGAGTTTTTTACAGGAAATTAAGTTACGTTTGACTTTGATTCGCTGAAATTGCTCGATAGATAGGAGTACAAATTCACATATCTAAATTCAAAGATAAAACCAGAAATTTTGATGCTTATCTTTTCGTAAGCGCCTAAAATTTTTCAGAGGTTCTCTTTTCTTTGAAATATTGCAAGAGATATTAAAGTTTCTAATATATTCTTCTTACCCTAAAATTTCCTATTTTGTCAGCTATCATTCCTGCTAGAGGTGGCATCAATATAACAACAGCAGGAGTCACTGCTGACATGATAGCAGTCTCCTCAACATTTATCCCCAAGGCTCTCATATGTATGGTCAAATATGGATATAAGACTAGAATGGCTGAAAAAATCGAAGGGTAAATAAAGAATGTGATGAATGAGGTGAGTACGACACTGTTTTTCCGCAAATCTCATTCTGAACGTAATGGAAGTATACTTTTTTAGCTCCTTTATTTAGCCATTTATTTGTTTACATCGTCACGAATATACATATACCTATTGTGGATATCGAGCTGCCAAGGTAATAATGTGTATTGCACATCATACAATGTATGTTTTTCATTTAATTGAATAGGCATAATGTATCGAGGTTTGATTCACATTAATCGTCCATGAAGCTAGTAAGAATTATCCAACCACAAAACCTTCAAAATGGAAATTTATTGAAAACAATGTCAAATCAAAATGCAGCACCGTTCTCATGATATTTACCTGACATCAAAGCTGTTCATTTGAGAAACAAAAATTGTAGATATATTTCCAAATGTTAATAATCTCTTATCGACTGAATAGAATTTAAATAATCGCGTCGTCTCTTCATATACTCGTGCTAAAGAATATGTAGAAGATGTGATCATGCTTTTCAGATTTTATGAAGAAGAAAACATCTGCCGATAATGATGCATTTTCAATTGACTTTAGGGAGACTATAGAAGAAGACTGATGCCGAAGATGAGATCATCAGGGATAGAATATACTTACTAGATGAGTGCATGAAGAACAATAACTTCAAAGGAAGCAATTCCTTTTGTTTCAAGTCTTTCAGAACTCTGTGAAAAAATAGCCTGATGTATTTGTTCATCTTGTTTTTTTATTATTTTTCTTCGTTATTTGTCCTCCATCAAACCTGAAATTACAGTGAGAGAGGAATAGTTTGAAATCATAATAAAAATAAAATTCCAGTATTGTAAATAATGATAAGAATAATAATGCTTGGCATTGGCGGCCGTATCGTGACTGGAATTGATTTAATTCAATCATGGACGTATATACTGAAGACGGCAACTTGGTTGCTGAAATACGTATTTGGATTATGTAAATATATAGTAGTTTTTTTGGTATACATTATATTTGTTTGTTTGAAGACTTTTCTTTTCTGAGCAACCCTAATTTGGTTTCATTATCCTAAATGTTCAAAAAGTTTGTTGACGTGGAAATATAAATTTAATGAATCTATATAGGATGTCATTCACAAGTTATTATGTTAGATGATATATTGAAATGATGTCACGTCATAAAAGGTTTGTTTGCGAAAATATCCATGTGCGAATTTCTGAGGTATGCGCTGGTTAAACACTGGATATATTCCCTCGAATCAGTAGAAATGCGATATTTTTGTATTACTTTAGGTGTGAATTATCTTGTTTAAATGAAATGTGATAATTATCTTAATTTCATAAGAATTTCGATGTGTTCCTATAAGGTGACATATCATCATAAAGAATCTATTAGTCTATACTTGTTAATTTTCACAAAAATAATTCAGCATTACAAAAAAGATTACTTCAACGAATAAAGTTTATTTCTGTTTCTCGTTCGATAGTTTTGAATATAAATCATCCATGCATGAGTGATTTATACCACTATATATTTGCTCTGATACATCAAGAGGGCATCAGACATATTTTAATAAAAGATTAAACCACATACAATGACAATATGCTACATAGGAGTGGAAAACTGAATGAAAATACGTATTACCCAACTGAAAAAATTATAGTGCAGTGGGTATATATTATGTCCTTATGCTTCCTTCGCAATCAAATGTTCATTCAGACAATCTTTAATCAAGATTTGTTTCAAAGCCCTCCAATAATAAATTCTGGTCCACGGCAAATAATAATGATGTTATGTAAATATATACTTATATACCATTGTTGAAGCAACAACTTATTGATAATGCTTACAACAAATGATAATGCATATTGAAAGAGCCGATTGTGATAGTAAATAGTGGAGAATCGATAAGTAAGGATTTGAATGATTCGAAGTACTGCAAACTATAAATAATTCACCATATCAAAATGAGATACCTTCGAGATTCTGGCAGACAGGTAAGAATGTGTATGCACTTTGCACTCAAATTTTCTATAACACAGCATGTAATTATTTGATGTTAATAGGAGGCCGACATTTTTATGTAATTTTTCTACACGTCAGAAATTCCAACACGTCTTATATATTGGTTGACGAACAGTTGTATACAATTTTTATCCCAGTCATATTTATATGAAAGTATTGACGAAAATTTTTTGAATCTTCCCACCCTCCGTTTTCCACTTTGTCTTTTTCCATTTTTATGTCTTTGATCGAATATTTTGTAATATACGAATGAACGCATTCAATGAAAAAGTTTTTTACTTGTACTAGTACCTTTTGAAAGTATTTTGAAACGTATGTCTTCTAAGAGGAATGGTAATATCAAATCACTTGAAAATGCTTTCTAGGTAGCCATAACTATTAATGAATTTCTTATTGCGGTCTGATATAATAAGTAAACTTTGTTTTATCCGCAGTCGACTGATTTTCATTCGAATGTGTCAATATCGATCGGTTGTAAATAACTTAAAAAAATATATTGTTGTTCGATGGGGTTCAATGAAGTGTGATATTATTGTTTGGAAAATTCCAACTTTGATTTGTTCGTAACATTTCTTCGATACATTTCTTTCATAATCATGACTTAGGTGTGAATTCTGCATTGAAACACAATAAATAGAGAAAGTTCCATGTGATATTGAATTTCACAATACATACCTTCATTCAAAATGCATATACAGTGAGTCCACGTCAAGGACTTACCAACCCTGTAAAATCGTTATTATTTGATCGATTTTGAAAAACTTTTTTTTTGTTGGATAGGTACCTATTTGTGTATCTGACAATAGAGTGATTATATTTTTGGGCTGTCATCGTACCCAACTGCGATCATTTATTTTCAATCTCTACCATAAAGTACGCGAAATAAAAAAATCTGACTAACAGACATGTCATAAATACTTATAGCACCAGGTCCATGGTGGCAATAGGAATGCAGAAATCCCAAACACTACCCTTCCTACTTATCTAAAACATGTAAGCTATTTGGCGCCAAAAATCAAACATAATCTATAACCACAATATTTATCGAATTTGAATAGATATACTAAGCGAATAAAGAAATATTGCTGCGGGCTAAAATCTAAAACCTGGCTGGAACTTACCCAGAATCTATGTGAAAAACTGAGTCATAAATATTTCAGCAAGAAAATATTTATATTGATATGAGCAGAATATGTTTTAAAGTATGACTAATATCCAAATTGATATGTATATTTACCTATATAAGCTTGAATGAACATTGGTCTTATTAAAAATGGTAATATACATGCCATAATGTAAATGATGGGTCTTGAAATAGGAAATGAATGAGAACAAATATCCAATAGAGATTTAGGTAACAAAAATTATTTCCATGAAATAGTTACCTACTGAATATAATTCCGATATTTCTGTATCATGCAAAGTTGAGTTCTGTTCAAATAGAATATACCTCTTCTATTTATGCTTCTTGTGAATTTGTTTCTGAATATTTCGAAATTCATAGTTCTCTGAGTTTTCCATGTACAATGTGAATACTACAAGTCCAATTTGATTCCTTGCTCAATTCTGAGAAGAATGTTAATTAAATAAAATATAGGCCATTTCTTTCATCATGTCTAAAACTGAGCTATATTGTACAGGAAAAACTAAAAATGCTATTTTTGGAATTCTTATTTAAAAATTGTAAGTGGAGAAAGTAAGGTTTATTGCATTTGAAATTTGCTATTATAGTAGTGTAGGTACTAATAATGTTTAGTCACGGCCACCATCAAGTTATTTTTTCAAATATTGATAAACCGTTAAAATCCAAATTCAGAAAAATGTCGCACTTGCTTTAAAATACCAAAAATGGGATTTTCATTTGTCCCTAACTCGGGAATCGGCCTGTATATAGGAGAGGTAATAACAGGATAGCTTTGTCCAATCCAGTAGAGTATAGGAAGAAAATATGATTTTCGGTAGGTACCTTGTCTTCATATGTTTACGTAGGTACAAATTAAATCGCTTCGAGTGCACTTCAATACAAGTTGAAAATTCAAGGCCGAAAACTTAACTATAGAGTACAGATATATCTAACATCTACATAGCTCTGAATCAATCACCGAAACGTTCGTATCGTATGGGTTAAAGCATTCTCCTCACCATTGTGATTTTCGTTTCCAAACAAAAAAGCATTTTGCCTCATGTAGTTACGCATAATCATTTCTCTAGCCGCAATTTGGTGATTTGTCAGTAATTGTTGTTGTAGTTTGTATTTTTGTATTTTATACAACACTTGCAGAAAGATATGTTCCACGAGTTCCGGTATGATTTAAGAGCACTAGGGAATGCAATATTCTTATTCACACCCTCGATTAATTTTCCATATAATATTCTACTGAGAACACGCAAAGAGAGCATTGATATTTTGAAAAAACAAAGTAAAAATTATCTCAATCTGCCCATGGCGTCGAGAGTGGATAAATGGAAGGGTGAATAGGTATATAAAATCGTTATATTGCATTCAAAAGACTCTAAAGAAAGAAATCCTTGATCATCTCATGAATTAAAAGTGAACATGTACCGATTGGAAGATGTGGGAATCTGTGATCAAGATTTCTTCGAAACTAGACATGTTCTCTGCAATTTCTATACATACTTCAATTGAATAGATGAATATAATCGAAGGTAAGGTATGATCATCTTATTGCCAATAACGCAAGAAACACATTGTGAGGATTCCTTTCTCTTTCAACTTCTCGTGACACATCAAAACAATAGTTAGCGGCATTTTTTCCCCACAATTTTCTATTTGTAATATGTATACATTTATCAGTTGTGTCGCTTCGAAGGGTCTTTTGATGAATGATGTTATTAACCTTGTTTTTTTTGAGCAAATAATATTAATTACCTAGTCCGAGCAGTCAACAATTCATCAAGTTTGGCAATTTCGAAGTTCTCTAAATATTCCTTTGCGTGTTACAACAACTTTTTTCAGTTTGATAATTTCAAAATAGCTAGATATATGTATTTGATGAATGCTTCCAGTGATGGGTATAATTGATTTGGCAAATCAACGAAATCTGGTATGGTATACGTAATGATGTTATAGCCTCAAGTATCCAAATATGGTCGATAATTTTATTTCGGTTATATTGACCTCGTAGTCTTCAAATATTTGGCATGGCCAACGTTTGTTTGAGAATAATTGAACCACACATGATATTTTTTTGTCATTCAAAAGTTGTGGTAGAAATTATAATCCTGCATAACTGAAAATTGTTATTGACAGTCATGAAAGTGTTCTTGTATGCTCTGTGTTGACCTTCCAATCAAAAATTCGCTATGATGTTGACAGATTTCATAATAAAATGTTGGTATATTATGTAAACAAACCATTGTCTATGAATAAAATTAATCGATTTGGATGAGCTTTCCAGAACTGAAATTCTGGCGACACAAAAATATGTAAGAGTAATATTCTCAATTCAGGCGAATATTGAATATTTTCCATATAGTTAAGAAGTGATGTACATACTCAAGACGGTATGCTATGAATAATAACCAAAAAACCATGGAGCAATTTTCATGAAAGTTCGAAAATACGTGGTTATATGTAAAGAGTAAATCTTCGTTGCTCTGATCATACAGATGATGAAAAACAAACAAAACAGACCATGATGAGAGGTACCTATATACATATATCTATAGAGTTTTAATTGAGGTATATAGGTGATCTGCATTGATGTGACATCCAATGTTACATTTTTTTTTTCAGAATATATTAAATAGTGCTACAAATGTGGAATATATTCGCATTACATATAAATACGTATTTGGACAACTAGGTTATTACCAGAGGTTACAACTATATATTCAGTAGAGCAGTGGAAAGTCATTACCAATGTTGCAAATCTTGAATGAATGTGTTTACCTCGGTGTTTACGTATAGATGTATTTAGATATATAGATTGATAGATTTATACTTTATTGTGTGGAGAATATGAATATGAAATAGTAAGTTCATTTTAAAAATATAAAATATACAGTCATATTGTACCTATACATAAAAAGTACTTGATAACGTGCAGCTTTACAAAAATTTTCAAAGGGTAACTAGGTTATATTGAAGTTTCAAATCCCCATTATAATCTTTGATCGTTTCACTGAAAATTATACAAGTCATTGTCACCTAAAGTTTACATGCAAGATACATGTTTGCATATATATCTTCGTTCCACACTTCAACATAATAATACAATATATTTGAAATTGATTTGAATGTTGACATATTATCACTTTAAAATTGTCTGACACTGCAAATTCGTCAACAATAACAATCTACCTGTACCATGTCCTACCTGTATCGAATATAATATCAAGAGTGCTTGGCTGCGAATGTTAATCCTGTGAGATTACTTTCTAAACTCAACATCAATTCATGATAAGAAATGAAAAA
Source organism: Chrysomela aeneicollis (assembly GCA_029955515.1). Classification (NCBI taxonomy): domain Eukaryota; kingdom Metazoa; phylum Arthropoda; class Insecta; order Coleoptera; family Chrysomelidae; genus Chrysomela; species Chrysomela aeneicollis. Next base: position 14,614,887 of record JARUHQ010000015.1, on the reverse strand, counting down.
TATCTTACAGTACCGGAGGAAAGAAAAATGAAAAATAATAAAAAAGCCCGCTGAAATATAAAATTCAAACACTCACCCAATGAAATTGACACAAAAATCGGGCACAATATAAAAATATTTTGTGCTATCTATTTTCCCGAATCAGATGTAAAATCTGCAAAAACAATTAACTTGAATGAACGCACCTCCGAACACAATTTGAACTAGAAGCAGGATGGAATCAATTGATGTATGAACAGTGACATCGAGCACCAATGCAAAATGGTACTCAACGAGTCTGAAGCGAATACTACTAACTACTAGTCTAGGCTATATCTGATGCCGTCCTACCAAGTGCTTGTCGATTATCTATTTTACAGAGCGTTGCGGTACTCCTTTTGCAAAAATCTATTACTTATCTGATGGGTATAAACTGCTGACCAGTTGAACTAACCCAGATACATTTTTGGTCTTAGGTGCACAAGGTGAAATTCTAAATAGAGTTAATTATCATATAACGGTTTGTTATAACTCGGTTTTTTGTATAAATAATTCAAGAACTTCGATCTATTATCCCCTTTTTTTAGTATCTTTCGAATCCTTGAAAAGCATAAGGAACCGGAAATATCGTTGAATTTGTAGAAATTATAACTTACCAGAATATGGAACAATATAATGTGGTTTACTGGAAAACATTATAAAAAGGTATGTATGTAAATCAAGTTGATAACTCTTCAATGTGTTCAACTATTTTTTCTGTTCATATTTGCGGAATTCATTCTGAAAAAGATTGTCAAGTTGAAAATCGAATGGCTCCTGGGATATTCATGCATTCGAAATTTACATGTTAAATTTTTTGGAGCTCCACTACGATGCAATACAAAGGTCATCCGAGTCAAATGATTGATATATAGTCCAAGATGGCTGCATATACTATATAGATACTGAAAAATAATTTGCATTTTTTTCTCCTGTTAAAATATATTTCCAAATGAATATTCTCGCACGAAGTCATAACAGTTGGTAACAAAATATGAAATTTTTTAGCATAGTCCTAATATAATCGTATCCTTATATTTTTTAAAAAAAGGGTGTCTTTCATTTCTATGCTATCAGCGCCTGAGGCCAGATACTCATTTTGGTGTAGTTGAGTAAGAATTTCATGACATCCATCCCAAGAAACAAATGATCACAACGCAAAATAAAATGATACATTAAATCTCGAACGTCAACAATTCACCAAAAAAATCTGAAATAGGGCTTCGCGAGACCAAGACCAAAATAAATGTAGTTTTGGTCTTGGTATTGGTCTTGATGTTTCAAGACCAAGACGAGACTGGCTCAACCTTGGTCTTGGATCAAAATCCGTCTAGGAATTTTAATTATTCAATTCAATTGTTAAGCTGCGGTAATAGGCTGTCGAAAATTGCAAAATCTCACTTTTGACCTGTCATTATTTCGAAAACAGTTGAAAATAGGTGTAGAATATTGGTGAAATATTTAACCTAATAGTCTAATAGGTATACATCAATAATATACAGGATGATTTATTTGAAATAATAAATCGTTGCCAAGTTTTGCTGAATATGACAAAAACGCAGTATCAAAAATATTTTCAAAAATTTCAAATTCGAAGAAAAACAAATGTTTTTTTTTCTATCTTCAATAGTAGTACGTATATGGACCACTGCGATCTTACAACATACACCTATTCGTTTCAAACTGTAAAACTGCAATAATGAATTTGAAAAATGTATTTTCAATTTCGTGTGAACAAAAATTAAAAACCTACCATGATCTTGGTATCGAAAGTCTTGGTCTTGGTCTTGGTCTTGGTCTTGGTCTTGGTCTTGGTCTTGATCTTGAGAAGATTCATTAAATTTTTAGCCAATTCATGGCTTTTCCTATTTTCATAATATATCATGTTGTTTTTCCGACGACCTACCTGAAATATGTATCATTTACGTATACGTATCAACTAGTATACAATATAATATATTTCACACTAGTGCGAAATGAAATATTCATCTCCACGCTCTGCGATTGGTGCGATTACCTTATATAGTTTTCTATATCCTGATTTTTACTCATAAGGTATCCGATGTGACAATGACATATCTACAAACGAATTCATAACATTATAGTGTTGTTGTGATTTACCGAGTAGATAGGTACCGAATCGTATAATTTGTTCAGTTTTCTTTGCTGCAATGTCATCCGACGATGAAATGGTAGATTCTACTCCCCCAGAAGTATGAAATTTTGGTTTGATAAAAGAAAATAATAGTATTTCGTTAGTACTGAATAACTGTTCAAATATTACCATCAATAATTGTTTTTCCAATATTTCGTAAATACAGCCCAAAATGTACCCAAATATTTTTGTTAAATGTTCAATAAAATGTGTTCTCTTTGTAGGTCGCGTTGGAAAAGTATAGTGTAGAACTCGTGCGGAAATTGGATATTTCGCACTAGTTGCACAATATAAGTATATACTATTGTGTTACTTATTAAAACTCGTGGCTTTTTCTTTGTATGAAACGTTTACAACATAACCAGTGAGTTCAGGCCAGAGATTGAACCTGGTTCAGGCTATTTGATATAAGGATCACAAAATGTTAACATGGTTGAACAAAATTGAGACATAACTGTGATCCGTACGCCTAACCGTTGAGAAATAGTTTATTTAACCCACAGAAAAATACTTGGCGCCCTCTCTGGGAGTATAACTTGGTTACACTGACGTCAAACATTTGTTGGATCGTTGGCGAGTTTTCAAAATGGATAGTGAAGAGGTTTTCTACTTTCCTATCCCGATGTGAAAATCGTTAAAATAATATATATATGTAATGTAAAATGTAATACGAATATTGCTTTGAGCATTTGAGTATGTTATATTTGTTATATACATTGCTTTAACAAAACACTATCATAAATCATCTATATACATGTATATTATACATCATATGAATATGTGATTTTTCCGGCTACAACAAGAAAATAATGAAAGGGAGTTCAGCATTTCAGCACCAGCAGCTTTGCAGGTTATGTATTAGACAAATTAAATTGACTTGAATATTACAGAATTTCAAAATTATGTGATTTATTTTGAAAAAGTAACAAGAGATGTTGATGTTGACTTCACCGCATGAAAAAAGTTATATGAGAGTATAATATGGAACGGATTCTACATGATGAATCCAATAAGGACGACTTTGGTACATCACAAAATAGCCTGAAGAGTACAAGAAGTCTTGATAAATCAAGCACAAGCGGTGGAAGTTTCAAATCTGAAAGAACCTCTATACATTTCAAATCTTGTGCAATTGAAGAAAGTGACAATCAAAAAATACAATCTGATGCTCCACACAAAGTGCCTCATAAAATAATTGCTAACTGGCGATCAGCTTGTGATAAAACGAAAGATAAAACTAAAGATTTGCTGAAAAGATGGAGAACACTTCCGGAATTCGAGGCAGAACATAAGAGTGACGATGAAAACATTGAAAAATCAACCAGTAACCAAGATAGCTGTGGCTGGAGTGTTCATGTGTGGAGTAAATTTTGGCGTTACCAAGACCATCAGACATAACTCATTGTCAATTTTTTTTTGTAGCAACATGGGTTGACCGGTTCAGTGTTGATTCAGAGGAAAATGCAGACAATAATGATGGCTACCAGTTATCTACAATCCAGAAGAACAAATTTTCTCACTTTTTTTCTTGTCTCCTAGACCATGATCAAGATAATTTAATAAGTGAGCAAGATTTTGAAACACTTATTGAGGTATTATTAAAAATTATGAAAAAAAGGCAAGATCAGAAATTTCTGGAGTGAGAAGGGCCTGATCTGAATTATTGTGCAATCTTGCAAGCTATATGTATTGCTTTTTCCATAGTTGGTGCAGCTTTTGTGCCTTCGAGGAAGAGGGGGTTTGGGGATTCAACCCTCCCCCCCCCTCCTTCCCCATAGACCCATCAATAAGTCTAATGTTGTTGATATTTTTGAGTTTAATTCGCACAAAATATGTTTTTTTAGTTACCACCAAAACCCCGCAAAGAAAATGTTCACGTCACGCCACTATATATGGTGCAAATTCAAATTCTATTGTTTCACAGGTTATAAATAAGTCAGTAATATTCGGTAAGAACTAATATGTTAGGTAGGTAGGTACTCAAAATTAAAAACAATTTCAGGGCATAACTCAGAATTTCAGAAATTCTTCTGGTAATTTGGTCTCCTGAACTCGAATCCAAATTAGTCTCAAAAGTATGTGGGCCATTTTGTTTCGGAAATACACCACGACTTGACATCCTTATAATTTATTGAAAACACAAAATTCGTCCTAACTGAAACACCGCCAGAAAACATACACAAAATCCGCTGAGAATCAAACCCGACGTGAGCAGAACAATCAGATTGGCTGTGGTTTGTTTCGAGGTAAAAGATCAAATTCTCGTGTTTCATTTACGCAAAATGTTTTGAAAACAAGTAGATGTGAGCGTGTGTATTTTTTTAGTGGGTCCGGCAAACTACATCCTTGTCAAGTGTACCACGTAGAATGAATTCGATTCAAAGATTCAAAATGTATCATATATATATTTTTTGTTTGAACATGGTCCATCACCCTGTACTTCTCTCTCGTTTTGAAAATTCCTGTGATCTTGCCTGATAACTAGTAGCTTAGTTTTCATGTTTATAACCGTTGATTTTCGTGAATATTTCATGCTTGCTATTTGGAATTAATGTAGCGATTGCGACATTTCGCAGACTGGTCAATAAATTCTTCGGAATTCAATATATTGCGGGAAATTCAAAGAGGTTTTGTTGAAACCTTCTTATACAACATATCAGATGAGAAGCTAGGTATAGTATCAATTCCAAAAGAGTTGGCCAAAAATTATCTTTTGTTTTGTTCTGCAGGTTTCAAGGTGAATGAAATCTGGTATATAAGTGAAGAGGGATGGCTGCATAAATGGTCAGAATTACTTATGGGCTCAAAAAACTTGACAGACTTTCCAATATGGCTTCAGTTTTTTGTGAAAGTATTATTTCAAGTCATCAACAGAAGTGGTGAGTTAGATTGATATTATGATTGTAACTTATTGATCCAGTGATCGAGTACGTATAATTTCCATCATTTAGTACTATTTTAGTCAATTCAATTGCTGAGAGAAGTAATTCAAAACCTTAGAAAACAATATAGGTACCTACGTTATGGTGAACAGTTTGTAAACATCAAAAACTCGTTTTGAAGAAAATTTAGTCCTTTCTTGCAGTTGCGATATCGCTAAAAATGTTTTCTTCGTGAAAACCACATAAAGGAAAAGTCACGAATTGCAAAGAAAAACTACTATATATATTGTCATAAAACATGAAATTTTAATAACATGTATATGTTGCATAGAAATTTTAACGATACAAATCGCTAATTTTGTTGATGAAATTGCAGGCACTGGTGTGATAACAAGAGATGAACTCAGTTCCTTCTATTCATCTGTCCTTGGACTGGATGCTGTAAAAGTAGGAGAAATACTTGATTTGGCATATCAAGCAATGACTTCGGTAAATATCACTTTATATTTATACATTCATTCAGTAGGTGTTTTTTTTTCTTGAGCTTTGCCACATTTTTTTGATGTGACAGTAATTAGAGATCTACATCTCCATGATTTAACTCATCATAAATCATAATCTTCAGCTGAATTCACCGATCAGATTGGATTATTTTCTGAAATCAAAATTCTTCATTGGCAATTGAAATATATTTGTAAAGGAGATTAAGCTATATGGTTTTGAGGTTGCTGTTTTCAAGAATTGGTCTGAGAATATGACCACAGATGTATCAAAATCACCTTTCCAATAATATCTGGTCGTGAAAACTGCTGGTGAAATATGACACGACAGGCAAATGGAAAACTATATGAAAAAAATATATTTCAGAATGGCGACCATCCTCTACACTACAAATCATACAGATTGTGTTTCTCAAACTACCTTATAAGCAGAAATCCTAATGGTCCAGGCCACCATATCCTAGGTGCTCCTCCAAGCTCCATGTCGTCTATCATGTTTCCTATCGATTACTCTGCACTGAATGCTCAGCCCGAAGATCTGGAACAGTATACTCCTGATCAAAAATCAGATAGGCGTAGTGTAATTGTTTGATTAGTGATTTTGATCAAAGGAAGTTAGGAAGTCGGAGAATTAGTAGGTACCTACCTAATTTAAAGATTGTGCAACTGCTTATGCATTAAATATGGTAACCACCTCCAACACATGCATTTCTTTCACTAAATTGCCTCTGCAAGTAACATACTCAAACTCCATCTCATAAATGTAATCAGGACAAGTTTCTCGTAATTTGTTCATTTTTCAACAATTTTATATTTTCAGAAACTTCTTTTCTACATAAGACAACAATAATTTTTAATATCTTCAATTCTAGAACTGTTCTGACAGTAGATAAACTGTTATTTTCATTAGTGTATTTTTGGGTTATTGGAAAAGCTCTTCTCATGTTGCGCAGAGGTGGAGCTGGTTTTGAATAATATCTTGAACAGTTGGAATACTTAATTCAAATTGGACCAATCGAAAATTCCATTCAGATGTATATTCAGAATAGTAATAATATTGAATCTAATAGACATCTCAATTTATATGAAAATGCATCTAAGGCACAATATATCCCTAATATATTGGTGAAATTATCACACAAGTGCACCTCTCTTCTGAAAAAATTCTAAATACTATGTGATATTGGTACTGTTGACAAATATCTTGTTATTTGTTTTGATGTCCATATGGACTTGTTATCAACATTGTAGATTTAACATTTCATTTCTATAATATAAAATGTATTGCTGATCAATTTAACCATTTCAGTATTTAGACAGTTTGAAAACACTCTGAATAATGAATAGTCCTATCTAACATATCTTGTTTATAATGTTTTTGTTATCAAAGAGGGAGGAAGAAAATATTGGAAATGTTAAAAATGAATTTTCCATATCCAACTGCTTTATGATTAACAGATTCTTCATTGTGGAAAAAATTGTGTTATAATCATTGATTGCCGAGATTTTTAGTTTCTAGTTTATTAGGGCATGGGTTCAATTGATCAGTAGATATTTATCATGACACAAACATTGTACACCACGGTCCATGGGGGCATTTCTCACTAATGAATTTTTAATACAAACATCTAAGCAACATGCTTTTCTGAAAACAGAAAAGATAATTGAGATTTGTTCAAAACAAAATTGTCAAGTTGAAAATGCTTCTTCTAATGAGGACCATGGTACTGGGCAATTGACTTGTGAAACAGGGAATTTAAAAATGTTTGTTTTCAATTGCTATTAAAAAAGGGCACAATATTTGTGAAAAATATACCTAATGTACAAATGAAGCACATAATATAAAAAGTTGAAAACAATTTCCAAAATTTGTGATTGTATTGTTCAAACCCAACCTATTACTGTCTATAATGACTATTTCCTTGAACTGTTCTCAAAATATGCTATTATTCTGATGGTGTATGTAGCTTTACTGATAAGTAAATTGAGCAATTGAACATAAAAGCACTTTATGGAATTCACAAGTTAATATCATTTAACCATTTTCCACATAAGTCCTCATACTGGAGTAAAAGTTTGGCTTTTATTTTCTGTGCAGAAACTTCATCTGGTTCAATGAGGGCTCTAGCTAATGACTCTATATCTCGTTTGCACTCATTGGAGAATTTTCCATTTTCCCAAATATTTGAGAAATGTTGTTTAGCCTCAGCAGTTTTCAAAAATTCACATATAGTTTCTTCAGTAGCTTGTAGAAGTGGGACATTTCTATGTGGGGAAACCATTGGTGGCATACTTGGTGGGAAAGTTGAAGATGATATATCTGATCTCATAGAACTAATATTGCTCATTGGAAAAGCTACTCTTTTATTACTTATTCGGGATTTCGGTGGTGGGTTCGTAGCTGTATAATTGAGCATTGGTGGGTCATTCCAACCAGGATCCACTGAAAATATATATTTCATATAAATCGTTTACCAGGTGAAAAGTACTTTTACCAATTTACTTTTAGGTTTTTGATCCATTTCAGATAATAAATGGATAATTCTTCTGAGATAATTCTTCTTCTTTTATTTTTCTTTGTTTTCTCTCCTTTCACCAGTTCTGGTGCACTTCTGGTGTTGGTGCATTTGATGTTTTTTAGGATAAGGAAGTTTTCACGAGGGTAGGTGGTCTGTGGTTTTCACTGAATGAAAAATTATGAAAAACACACCATAACCAGTTTTCTTCTACTCAGTCTCAGTCACTCGTCAGTCAACGAACTCAGTCCTCAGCCCTCAGCCTCACCATTCACCATCACAATGATGGAAATAAGACCTGGTGGCGCTACTCTTCAATTGTTTCAGCAGACAAATCCTTGATTTGGAACAATTGAATTTCAGCTCATTACGTGGGGTTCTCATGTACAACAATAGATGGCGATACACTTAGCGTGATTCACCCACGCCATGTCACGTTATACACGTTTTATCGAAGTAGGCGAAATCAAGAGATTTGGGACCAGTCACAGGATAGGAAGTGATTTCACCAGTCTATCTATCCACCTCTACCATCACCAAAGCTAGAGCACAGGCCATAGATATCCCATTCACAGCACAGGCCAGAGTGAACGTCGGTGGAGTGGACAGAGAGTACTATAGAAATCATATATATATTATATATAATACATATCTATGGAGAGTACAGAAGAGACGGAGTCATAGAAGTGGAGTGTTTTCTATGGACGGAGTGGAGACGACAGACCAGAGTGTGCCAGAGTGCCAGAGATCAGAGATGTTGATTGTTGATGATGAAAATAAGACCTGGTGGCGCTACTCTTCAACTGTTTCAGCAGAAAAATCTTTTATTTTGAACAATCGAATTTCAGCTCATTACGTGGAGTTCTCATGTACAACAATAGATGGCGCTACTGTCCAAAGATTTTTGAAAAATTTTTTTTTTTTTATGTTTTCTTTTTTGGATGTTTGATACATATTCTCATTGAAGTTATTGTAGAAACACAGTAACAACCAGAGATAAGTAACCCTAACTTGGTAGAAACGAGTACACGTCATTTAGAATCGAATATTCATACTTTAATCTTGACACCTGTAGTAACCTGTGAATTTGGTTGAAATCGCGGCTTCACGAGATTTGGGACTAGTCAATCTCTGTCATGATGATGACCAATATGACTAATCCGTTGCAGAGATAAGTTACCCACTTATCTCTGTCCGTTGATTGATAACGACTAAACTAATCTCTGCCAAAGCGTTGATAAGTTACCATTACCGACATTCTCTGACTTCACAGCTGTACATGCGTGTCATACGGTCATATTCATATATCCTTAGACCATACACATGGTCTAAGCAAAGAATATCTACGCTACGCTTGTCTACGCTTCGCTTACACGTAGATATTCTTTGGTCAAAGCATATATCAAGCAGTTATTTTCACCACTTGAATGAAGATGACGGTAAAATCGATAATAAAGGAAGACTTATTTGGACTCTTGCAGTCTTCTATCTCTAAAAACAGATGACACTGAAAACAGGTCACTGTAATCCACATTTTCTGTATTACCAACACACTATTATTTCTCAATCAACGGTATGATCAGAGATGGTATGGCCGTTGATTGATCGCTCAACGGCTCAACGGTATGGCGCCAACTGCTTCAGGCGTTGTGGCGTTGATTTCAGGACGCCTTCAGGCTAAGTGACGGTTTTTCTATTGCTTGATAATAGGAACCTGTTTCACCTGATCTGAAAATACTTAGGAATATAGGAATTGAACAGTTTATTCGAACATCTCGAACCGCGAGCTGCAACTGGGAGATATGCTAATTTCCCAGTTGCAACTTGAAATATTACTATATAAATTCCAAATTCTGAATTTGAGTACATTATGGGTTAATTATAACATATCACTCAATTACACGTAGCAGGAGTGCATTTCAACCATGTTACGTTTGGCAATCCGCAACTCATCAATCAAATCCCTTTTTTTCCAATTTCGGTAATTCTACCTACAAATCTCTTGTTCTAATGAAATTTGGTTGTTTACCCTGTTTTTCATAAGTATTTTCTTAAATTCAGACAAACTTACCGAACACCCTGTAAATAAATACAAGTATACCAATAATCTTGTAAGTTTGTAACGTGAATATTTGGTTCAGTTTTTGTGTTTTTTTTGGCTTTTTCTTCTTTTGTTTTTTTCATTTAAAATAATCGCACTGTAGTGAAATATAATCTTCCATTCCATCCAGTTATTCTGATGTATATGTGGTAGAATTGTGAACCCAGTATTAGTTGGTCCTTATTTATTCAAGATGGTTGTGGAAAATACTTATTATGATTGCGAGGAAATGAAAACCGCAAAAATATTGATATCAATCATAAATGTTTTTGGAGAACAAGGTTTACCACTAGAACAAGTTGACCAAGAATTCATTAATTATTGTGGATATTCAATCCCTTATAAGAAATTCGGCTCGGAAAGTTTAAGGGCATGGGTTTCGACTTTGCCGGACATATATCTGGTGAAGGATTGTCGCGAAAACGATATTTTGATTCAACAAAGCACGAAATCGTTTCATTTGAAACAACTGATAATGAAACAAAAAAGAAATCCATCATTCAAAAGAAATATTGACAGTCAACAATACCAAAACATGTACCTAAATAAGAGGCCTAAAAAAGTTAATGGTATGAATAATTTACCTCATGGTTCATTCATACATAGCTCCACGAATTCCGTTGAATTCAATGGATACGACAGATTTGAATTATTCAATAAATTAGTAAGTGATCTTTGATTACACCCTATTGCGATTTGACATGGATTCCTTATTTTAATTTCAGGAATCTATGCTACCATTATTTTACAAACATCAGGCTCTGGGCGATGACTTTTTTTTGGACATTGCTGATACTAAATTAGGGTACTATGTTCCAGAAAATGGTAGGTAAAAATAATGATATATTCAACATTCTTTGGAAACGAATACTGAGCTGACATTTTTGTTTCAAGGTCCGAAAGAATGTGGATTGTGCATTTCCGGGCAAACTATTGCTGGCCTTACAGACAAAGTGAAAACGTCTGTACATTTGGCCCCTAGAGTTGTAGTCATGATTGGATTCAAGGATTTATTACAGGTAGTTATACCAATTCTAAAAATATATTTCAACCCTTTACTGACAATATTTGTTTTCAGAATAGAAACGTTAATTCCATGATTTATGATTTGAGGCAACTAATACAGGAATTGAAGAAAAAAAATACACGGGTCACACTGGTTACCTTGATTCCTTCCCCAAAATTACCAAACATGGCTAAACTCCGTATCCGAATGGATATTTTCAATAAAGCTCTACTGGACTATTCTTGTGGTAAACAAAAAATTAGGATGATGAAAGTGTGGTAGAATTAAATAATGTTTGTTTCAGACAGTGAATTACGTTGCAATGTTATTGACATGAATGCAATATTTCAAAGAGAGGCTGAATCTTTCCGGAGAGAACAGTAAGAACATTTTCCAAAGAAATATACTATATAAGTACTGTTAAATTTTTTTCAGTGACAGGTTTATGAAGGTTGCTAAAAACGATAGCTATAAAGTATTCTCAGATTATGGTAGGAAGATATTTTTGAGTACACTAAAGTCCTGTTTGAAGGAGCAACTTGAAGCTGGACATTGACTTTATTCTGGCCAACTTTCAAATTGTCATGTAAAAAATATATATATATAATTTATATACATATATTTATGAACAAACATAATAAGATCTATCATTTTTTTGAATTAAAATGAAAGCATTTTATTATAATTTTACTGAAATAGAAATATTATGTGTTGTTTGTCTTCTAGTATATATACATTTGTTTTTCTTGTTTACTTAAATGTTTAGGACATCTTCCTGTGATATTTCATAGAAAAATACAATTAACCACTAAGTAAAATATTATTTTCTAGTTATTATATAATATTAAGGTAATATATAAGATTTGTTTAAATGGCTATTATTTTTTATGTCTACATAATAGATAGTAAAAAATTAAACACTTATTCTTAGAAAATATTTAATATAATACTAAAATAAGGGTGGTTGGGCCTCTGTCAATAACCATTTGGGTCAATACAATACATGATTTTTACAAATGTAAAAAAAAGATATACTCAAGCTTATCCCCATGATTTGAACAAATAAAATAATTATTGTAAGATACATTACATGTATATTCGTCTCAAGTCTGAAGGTGATGTTATCATATTACATTGGGGGCATAATTTTTTTGCTCCTAAGGTCTGCAGCCAACATTCCTCACAATGAACATGCCAGCAACACACTGATATCACCGGAGTTCGATATCTTTCCATACATATCAAACATTTATAAACCTCATCTTTATTTTGTCCTCCATTTTCTAATTCCCTGATTTTATTCTTCAAAACTTCAAGTATTGGATCACCTTTTGGATGAACAACCTCACTATTGTTGTCAGTGGAAATTTTTATAGGATCAGATCCAGTGAGAACTTTTCTCAATGCCAAGTTTTCAGGGTTATTACAAGGAAGTATAATATCAGATTCTGAATATTGTGGTGACCCATACATTTGAGTGTCATCTCCATCAACATTAAGGTCCTCATCTTCATCTGCAATGCTTATAGTAGTACCTAAATTGGAAACACCACCTTGAAGAAGACTTGTTGCTCTCACTCTAGCCTGCCCTGCCCATTCATATTCTTCAAATGCTTCAACATCAATATTTTCATCACTTTCACTACCATTTGTTTCAGATCTTCTGAGACATAGTTCAACATGCATTGTAAGATCTTCAGTGACTTCTCTGTTACAGATGGGACATGCCTCTTCAGCTCTTCTTTTCCTGGTTTTTATTCTCTGTCTACTCTGTCTATTGGCACGAATCTTCTGAAATGTCTCCCAATTGGCATCCCCATTGTTGTCTGATGAGCCATTTGATGAACTAGAAGGATTATGCCTTCCATTTATTTTCATTTTTGACAAGTGCAGTTTGTTTAGCCTATCAATCTCAGAAGACAAGTGCATATTAATTTCGGATTCTCTTATTGTCACACTACACACTGGACAACACGTAGGATCGTTTTGTTTTTTCTTAATTCTGCAACTTCTGATTCCTTCATCATTTTGACAACTGCTAGTAGGGCTGAATTCAATCTTATTGTCCATTATAATCCATAAATACCAGTTTTGCTGCATTCATGAACACTTTCTTTGATGATTCAATAATTACTTTTAGGACGACGATACCATAATAAAAAGATGTTTTTGGATTTCCCTACTGTTAACATTATAATATGGGACAATTTGTATTTGGATGAAAAGTGACTATATTTCTCGATTGATCATCACATGTACTGTTGATATCTTGAAAATTTGAAGCTACACACCAATTCCTCGTCGAAATTTCAGGAATCCTTTTAGTTTAGATTCTAATCTAATGCATCAAAAATAATCAAAATAAAAAATCTGTTTGAAACACTTTGTCAATAACAACCAAAGTCTCAGACCTAACCTTACTGTACTGTACTCTGTGGCAGTGTTGCCAACCACGATATTTTAGTTGATTTACTAACCAATAGATGGCGCCACTTAATAATCTGATTCAAAATCATTGTTCAACCAGTTATTTGGTTGATATTTGTTTTCGCTAATTTTTCGTTGAATAATAAAAGCTCTAAATCAGTGATATTTGCTATAGGGGCTATTCGTTAACGGATATAGACGATTATTTTTCGAAGAGAACGATAGCAGCGCATCTTCCGAATGTCCTTCGAACTAAATCTTTATGTTGGTTCCAGTGTTTTTCACATAAAACATTCGCGATAGAAAATAACACGTAGCACTATCTCATGGTAACAACTCGAACTTCTCGAAGTGGTATCGTTTTTGTTTTGTTTTCATATTTTTGATGTTTGTGTCATTGTGACATAGGTGTCTTGTCACCAAACAATAACTGAAACGAGAAAAACGATAAGATCTCAAATGTATTTCACCAAAACATATCTCGAAAAACTGCTGGAAGTACACCTTCCACATCAGAAGCGAACATAAACAGAACAGAGGTTAAGTTTTTCTGTGGGTTATCCTCCAGAGAGTTCAGTGGTTATACCACTTCGAGTGGTTCACGAGTCACCGCTAGGTAGCGTATCGCTTAGCACCTATCGCGAATTGTCAGTTATTTCATTCAAGTCTTGTGTATACAACCAATGACGGCTAAATGAAAAATCTAGCCAACTTTTGTTTGTCCGAGCCTACCAGAAATTATCCGAAATTATCCGATAAATTTCATGATCACAAAATTATCAGCTGACATTAGAAATTATCCGCAAATCGGATAATTATCCGCAAATCGGCAACACTGCTCTGTGGTCTCAGCTATGCATCAGACTGTTAGACCTTAGAAGGTACTCTGTGGTTAGGAGTGTCAGATCAGATCAGACAAAAAAGAAAACAAACTAATAGCAATTTCCATTGGGAAAACTAGTGCGCACTCAGTGTATACCTTCCACTTTTCATTACATTTCTGAAAGAGAGACCAATGGAAATTACTACCGTAAACTTTCAAGCTAAGCTTAGGATTTAAGCTCGTTTAACAATACGAAATTGTATGCTTTCAAAACGACCTTGAATTCAAGCTTAGCTTAAAAGTATACATCTTTGTCCAAGATTAGTAGAATTCTATTAACCTTGATCTTTGTCTACCTAAACCGTGATCTTTGTCCACGGTATCTTCGTCCACGGTTTATAGATAAACCGTGATCTTCGTCCACATCTTCAGTGTCAGGACTGTCAGGCGTCAGCGTCTTAATGTTAGTGCTGTTTTAGTGGTCAGGCGGCGTCAGTTTACCATCCTTGGCATCAGGTCCACGGTTTATGGCACGTTTATCGTTTATGGCATCAGTCATCATTGACAGCACTCAGCAGTCATTACAGTAGTAGTCACTTAAGTCACTAGTCAGTAGTCAGTACGTCAGCAGCTCAGCCATAGGCTCAGCTGTGTGCTGTGTGAGGCCGAGCCGAGGTGTTTGGTCCCGTCAGTTGGTTGTCAAATGTTGGGTTGCTCCTCGATTTCACGTGATTTCTTCAATTTCTTGTGATTTTACAAAAAGAAAGAATATATCATCCAAAATGAATACACTGAAGCAGTTTTCAGTTATTGCATGCTTAGTTTTCATCGCTGAATTCGCATACAGTACGGAGTTCGTTCCGGTGTATATGCTCTCCAATAAAAGGTAAGGTATATATTTAAAAAAATTGTTGTTCTTTCATTGCCACACCTTTTTAACAACCCTTATAGTGATTTCCTCAAGAGTGTGCCTTGCACACTGCAGAATTTTCAAAAGGTGCCAACCTATGAACATTCAGCTTTCATCATAGTGGTCATATGATCTAGCCCCAACCTTTCAATATCTAGGGACAAAATGTTTTAAAATATCTGTTTATTTCCAAGACTGAGCATTCTAACAAAAATTGCAACTCTCTTGTTTTTTTCAGAACTATTGAAAAATTTCCTGCACTTCACAAAATCAGTCAGGATACTTTCAGAGATGATATATTGGAGAGAATGACAAACCACCCATTGATAGTAATATTTGCTGAACAAACGGTGAGTGAACATCGTGCAATATTAGAGAAAACAATTTTTTACAAGAGTATTTGAAGAGTACTTGAAACAATTAGGAATTCTAGAAGATGATATTTTAGAATCCATTAACAGATCTCAAAATTTGTATCTTGCAGTTTCAATTCAGAGATTTCCTTTCATATTTTTAGTTAAGCCCTGAAGATTTTGCTCAACACGACCAAAAAGGTATTCTGTTTCCCAACTTGGCTAAACTTGGAGAGTCCTTCAAAGTGGCCTATTTGCCCTATGTGCAAAATCCAATAAAAGCCATAAGACATTTGGATGTAGCAGTTACAGAACTAGAAGTTGAGAATTTGGAAGATAACTTGGAATTTCCAGAGACTGATGTTCTTATTATAAACCTCAATGATGTTGAAGACTCAG
The DNA here is from genome assembly GCA_029955515.1 of Chrysomela aeneicollis. Classification (NCBI taxonomy): domain Eukaryota; kingdom Metazoa; phylum Arthropoda; class Insecta; order Coleoptera; family Chrysomelidae; genus Chrysomela; species Chrysomela aeneicollis. The sequence continues at coordinate 14,598,797 of JARUHQ010000015.1, read as the reverse complement.
AGTCCAGAATTGATATGTTGAGACGTCATGGTAAAACTCTTAACTAAATTTTTATTAACATTTTGGTACATATAGAACACTTGTGACAAATTATTTATTAATTCCATAAGGATCTCTAGAAGCCACAACCAGATTCCATGTTTACACCAATTTATGTTTTCCATTATTTTCAGATGCTGCTATTGATAGGATCTATAGGAAGTTCATTGGGAACAACAGGAATATTTTAGCTTTATATACTTCTCACCACACATCTTGGGTAAGTCTCTTTATACTTGGTGTGAGCCCTTTATCATTGACACAGTCTTATTTCATTGAAAAAGCTGTTACTTGGATTCATTGATGTTTTGAGTGCTATTTTTCAAAATAACAAGAAATGCTTGACACATGTCTCCTGTGGCATGATATAGGAACCTTATGATTTTAGGTGGCCCCTGAAGAAGTTGTAAGCTCAAGACATGCAAGGTCACTTCTAGCTGCTGACATTCCACCTACTACAGAGACAAAAGTTTCCACTTTTTACAACACATCTAACATTTATATGTATCTGGACTACTCACAAGTAACATTCGATAGGAACCAAAAGTAAGTCATATCAAACACCTGATTATTTTTTATTTTCTGTTGTGGATGTGACTGTAAATAAATAAAAATAAATTCATATAAATTATACTTTTCTGGTCAATTTCATGCAGAACATTTGCTAGTATGTTTGTAGTTAAATTATACAAAACTAATCATATTTGGACATGTACTGTACTGCATGCAGTATTGATATTCCAAGTTGGTTGTTCTGTGTTCTGTTTGATATCCAAAATAATTCAAATAGTTTTCCATATTGGCATTTTCTTCTCATTTTTCTTTATCAACAATTGTTGTCATTCTACGGTATTATGAAATTGATAATGTAAATAATTCTTTTCAGTGCTACAAATGTTACTTTCAACTACAAGATTGAAAATCCCAGCAATGACACAATACTCCTGACCATGAACAGTGCAGTTCTTCTCTCTGAGGTTGATTTAGTGTAAGTGGTAGGAGTTGGGAGATACATTTCATCTCAATCAGATTGTACCTTCCAGGCTGACCTTCACCAATGGGGAAAGCGCCGGATATTGGGAACTTGTGGAACCTGTGAAGGTTACTGTGACCAATGGATCTCAGAAAGATGAATTGAACATCACTTCCGGTGCTCCCCTCTATGCTCTCAACGGTTTCTCTTATCATTGTGGAGATCAAGTATTCACGAACGGCAACTTCACCGTCTTCATGAAAGATTTTCAGGTAATATCAAACATGGAATGGTGATTATTTTGTTCCTCCACCCTTCCAGAGTCATCCATATTCAAGTCGCACCCTGTATGCTGGGGATGTCAACAATTTCTTTTTGTTTCAGCTTCAAGTGTTTTTCGAGAAACTGACTGAAAATGCCACATTCAAATTTGGAGACGCGTATGACTGTGTCGGCTTCACCTCAGTTCCGATATGGTCGGGGCTGTTTGTTACCACTATTTTGTTGATCATCATGACGTTAGGTGTCACTATGATGATGGACATTCGAACCATGGATAGATTCGATGACGCCAAGGGCAAAACAATCACCATTATCGAGAATTAAGCCGTCTTCTCTTGATAAGCAGCTTCATAGCTGTCTGCTAAGCTCGGATTCAAGCACACATGTCAGCTGTGCTTGATGTGAAATCTTTACCAAATTCTGCAAGAATAAATGTCTGGCTTAGCAATGTACGCTATGCTTGTGTTTATCGAAGCATTCTCCCCAAACAACTCAGTATACCACCTGATGAGATGATTTTTTAGGAATGATGGGCCATGTGATAACCGAGCTTCAATTTTCAATGTTGTCCTGAGTCCTTGTCTCATCTGGTCTGATACTGTGCTACTGTGGGCTTTACTGCCTTCATCGTTTCTGTTCTATTTCCCTTGGACCACGAGACCCATTCCTGTGTCGATTATTATCTAGGTGTTTTTCTTCCTATATTGGGATCAATCGAAAAGTACTCAATTAATAGCTGTAGTTGATCGATTCCTGGCTCCTATCATCCTGTATCTAGAAACTGTTATGAAAGAATTGCATCAGTTTACGGGATCCATTCAGTTACATAAAGAAACTATCGATGTACTGATGTACAAATATATGTGCATATCGATAGGGCTTTCGAAAGTTGTTGTACAACAATACATTTGAATATTACTGACGTATAGGTGTTAACTTTTGAAACAAGATTCTTTGGTGTCATTTATAAGAGGTTTTGAAGAAAACAGCCCTAAATAACATATGTATTTTAGTGACCATAATGTATTATAGGTTATTTCGTGTTTCAACAGTTTTCTTTTAACATTCATTTGTGTAGATTATTTACGATAGTGACGTGGAAACGAGTATGTCCATGAGATGTAGAAAATGAATCGACCCTTATACACGATTATATTATATGACAATAGTATTTTTATATTCTTTTGGAAACCTTATGAACTAGTAAATCGTTCAAGTAGTAGTACAATAATTGTTGAACATGTAGCCTTGTTGTTGATGAAAAAAGTAAATTAATGAAATATTGAAATAGCTTCTGGCCTATTTTGTGTTTGGTTAAGGTCTCCACTATTGAGACCCACACTAATTTTGTAAAAATATATCTTGTTGGTTGATATTTTGTAAATAGTTATTCCCCGATAAATGCTGTTATTGTATAGTATTTTAGAATTTTTGAAGACCGTAGTTGAATGGCCTGCATTCCAGAAGTCCTTGGTTTTTGTTTTGATAACCAATGTTTCCTAGATTCATTAGATTTTTGAATAGAGAGGTGAAGGGAATTATTTATAAAAAATGTATAGTTTGTAAATATTAGCCGAATAAAAATGTTAGTTCTGGACCACCGGAAATCTGGATTTACAATAACACCACCAAAAATGATGAAAAATCAAATAAAGATGCAGAAATTTGTACAATTTTGTTTATATTTGATAAAAGCAAACGCTCTGAATACTACTGTTCCGACATGAAAAACTCAATTTGAATTGATTATAAATATACATTTGATTCTCAGGAGTATATCGATTATCCTCATTGTTGAATCATTCGTGGAAACATAATAGTACCCTTTTTAATTTCTGTTTTCTTTATATACTCAGAATGTCTACAAAGCAATTCGTGGTTCCAAACTTTCTCAAGACATACAATATCCTTTAGAATTTCTGCTCTCTTCGTTTACAAAAAGTGGTCAAACCGTACTTTTCTAAGTTTTGCTCACACAATAACGATCGATTGACGTCTTCTGAAAGCCCTTCACTGTGTCAGGAAATATTTTTTTTTCGTTTCGTGGTTTGAAATGAAGTATTAGGCGTACTAAGTTTATTGCAAGAAAATTAGTGTACATCTACAGGCAACGTTAAAAATGTCATATCAAGTGCGATTTTGTAGCATTGCAATATTTCCATATCAAGTTATTCAGGTTGGCTCTCTTGCAGACTTTCCTTCCTCATCTTGTGCACGTCATACCTCTCTCTAAAATCTAAATGTTTTGATTGAGAATATAAAAAACATGATTTGATGGCAGATACCCCGAGACGGTTAGCTTTGTTGGAAGATTATAGAAGTGGATTTCGGGAACTCCTTCGGTCTTTGCTCAGATATAAACCCTTCAGAAGAATTTTAGAAAAGTGAATACTTTCATTTGAGGTAGTTTTGTTGTAAGGAGAGTATATATGGACGACCATCAATGAACTTTTGCAACATGCTCCTTGGTTAGTACAGGCCACTAGTGCAATTTACACAATCAACGCTGGCCAAAATGTGTTCAATAAGTTTTCATGAAATAAAGGAATCTTCAATTGATATTGATAAAGAACACATTACAACGATTACAGAATTGAGCAATAAAGAGCCACTTGGATCAAAATTTATTGTCTGTTATACAATCATCTCTTAGGCAATATCACATAGTAACCAGCTCAAAATGATATTCAGAATTCATAAAAGCTTCAGTTCCATATAAAAAGACACTTGAAAATGTTATTGTTAATATTGACGTTCAGTTAAACAAGAGAATTAATGAGCTATGATGTTCGATACAAAACCAGAATAAGTCAGTATGTGAATGTCATTTGATGACCAAAACGCGCTTCCAATAAGCATTATTTAGTGTACTATCCTCTGGTACATGTAAAGTAAACTACCACACTGTATTTCATACTATGAAACACTGTTGCGATGAATATCTACATAAGTCATTTATTGCATGTACAATGAGTATTTCATAGCATAAATGTATTAATATTAGATGAGAAAATCTAGTAAAAAAAAATAGTTCCGCCAAAACATGTCCTATAGTAACCATTTCAGTTATCAGAAGTAAGTTCTGATAATCTTCTCATATTCCTCCTCCGACCCGTACCAGACACAGGTGATTCATTTTATGTTCTCCAATAAATTGTCCCAATCAATGGATACACCAAAAACTTCCTGTTCTAACCAGAGATGGTAGTGCTTCTTGAAGTTATCGGAGAGGTCGTAACTCGCTCCAAGTACGCTGTTCAGGCAGTTGTCTACAGGTTCAAAGTCACTGTCCTAGAATTTCAAATCTAGATTATTTAAAAAGCAGAATGTTCCCAACCCAAAACATATTCATTAGTCAAATAACTTACATTCACTTGAGTATATCTACGATTATTGAATCTATCTACAGAAGCCCTGAGAGCACATTCCTCAGCTTGGAAATCCCATGGTCTTGCATCAAGATCTGAAATGGTAGATGCACAGATGGATTAACATAGGTACACATCAGTTTCTGCCTCAGACGAATAGAAAACATATACTGTATTTTCCATCCTTTTCATGATGCCAACACGACTGTCAAACCTTCTTGTTTCCACGATTCGTTCTCGAAGCGTTGAGTTGTGCGATTTCTAACGATTAATTTATTTATTGGTGTTTAAAATGGTGAAAAATTGTTTTATTTGTGGTTAAAAGCAGGTTTCTGGGATTAACGTGTCAACAGTATCATTCCATTGGTGAGTGCCATAGTCGTACGTTCGGGAATGGAATAATGTAGAATAAAACCTGGTTCATGCTTTTACGAATTTCGCAAAATTAATACGAATCGGAAAATTATAAATATTTAATTGATATTCCTACTCTCAACACTATTGATTTATGCATTCTGTGGTATCATGGTATCGTGAAAATATAAAAAAATCCGCAAAAAAGTTCAAATATTTCAACTTTATTGCGATATTTCTTTTCAGCCGCCATTTTATTCGCATAAATTTTCTGATATTCATATAAGCATGAACCAGGCTTTATACATATATATTTATTCTATTCAAGATGATGAATATTTTCAGTTGATCGGAATTGTATTTACAGATTTCCTTCTTGTAGAATATAATACAAATGAACAATGATGAATATATGTTACAGAGAATCAATTCGTGTTATATTTCTATGGTTTTATCCGACTGAATATTTGCTTCTATAAATTTCATTACCGCCCGCTCTCCTCCTCTACCAAGAGAGATAGTTAAATCTTGCTTTCAAACAATGTAATGCATTTGAGATAGGAAGGGCCAGTCTATGTATTTTATTGGTCTGAGGTTTCTGCTTACCATTTCCGAATGCCCAATCATCATTGAGCCTATGCCTGACCTTCTGATAGATGGCGCTTATCGTTTTCATATTCGATTTTCGCCACTGCCTCCCCAAATATTTGGTCTGCATTTTAAGGAGTTTGAGTACGTACAGTTGGGTCATCGCATGGCGTACTTTCAAAGTGCGCTTCAGGATCGGAGCCGATTTAAAAACAACCAGCATCTGAAATATCTACAATGACTAATCGGAATCGAGAATAATGAAGGGATTCACCATAATTCGAGAATGTTTCCATTTAGTTAGTTTGTTCAATATCCTTAGCAAGTTTATACAGGAAAATGTGTTTCTCCAAGAGAATACTACTGAGTCATCAACTACCAAACAGTCAGCAGTCAGTTCGGGTTGATCGCCAATAACACAAGAAGGGAAATCAAGAATTGGAATGCTGTAAAACACGGAGTCATCACCATAAAATAACGTTGATAAATAAATCACCCAAACTTTATAGATACTATTTGAAGAGAAAATTCATCAGATGACTTACGCATTTTTAGCTCCAACGTAGGACAATATATTTTGATTGAAAAATTTCAAAACCAGAGGAATGCAGTTGGCAAAAACCAAGTGCTGTGACATGAACTCAAACTGATAAACGTGGTTGAGTTTGAAGTGTTTTAGTAACAGCAGCAGAATAGCTGATACTGACTTGACAATTATCTCTTTGTGACGGGTCACGTCTATCGCCAACTGCATGGATTGCAGAATGGTCATACTGAAAATATTTTCGAAAATGAGATGGGATATTCCATAAGTATGCGAAAGCTTACGGCATTTCTTCCGGTAACACATCGCCCATGATGTTGTTGGAGTCAGTTTTGGCTTTGGAAGTAGGGGCGGCTGCTAGCAAAATTTTCAACAGAGCTATCATGTACTGAGGTAAGTTAGGTAGCATAGCTTGGTAGAGAATTTCAGTTGCAGTCATTTCAATCTCGCCCTCGCTAGTCGAAATAGGATTCCTTGCTATTTCCTCTTCTTTCTGGATTTGCGTTTCAGTCAGTGATGTATATATATGCTGAAAAATCCATTTCAAACATCCTGTTAGGAAAAAAATAGCGAAATCCATGAAACAAGCGGAAAAAACAAATTTCCAGAACGTCCACAACAACGTATAAAATAAATGATGAATTCGTCTGGCAAGTTCACTTTCCTTCTTGGAAGCTCCTTTCAAGCAAAAACTCACCTCTTTCAGAATCCTAACACCCTCATGAATGGGTTCAGGCAATCCAAACAAGGTAGTTCTGTCCCCTGGCAGACTATATCCCAAAAATTTCAATCTGGCAGTGTCCAGGAACACATCAATATCTTTCTGTCTAACTTTTGGTTTCCAAGGTAGGCCTCTCGGAAGCATTAAAGCGTTTTGGTTGTTGGGCGAAACTGGCCTGTACATATCATGATTATTCCTGAAATCTGCTTCATTTGCTGGCCGTCGTTCATCATATTCGGAGAGCTCATTATCATCGCCATTGTCTCCCATATTAGCGTCCATTTCCATTCCTAGCGTGTCTTGGTCATCTAGACTGCTTTGCTTAATCAAACTCTGGAAAGAGTTTCAATTAACCCCATTCGAAATATATCATAAGAAAAATTGTACACAAACTATTCATTATTCCTATTAGGATTATGCCTTGTCCATTTCAAATTATTTCTAGGCACTTTCCATTATGTAAATTTACTGCAGAAACAATTTTATTAATATTAATATTGCATTGGTTGTGAGTAATTTGATAAACCTTAAATATATTGAGAGAAGCATTATTTATGATATTTGGAAAGATTAATTTTACATTGTATACCTTTTTTAGTTCATGATACATACAAGTCGATTCTGTAAGAATTACACCGTATAGTCACGTTAATCCGTTGATTCACTCCACTAGTGACAAAGCTTATCATATGGTGCGGTAAGAGATGATAAGTTTTTTTTCTATGGAGAGAGCGGTTTACAGACGAGCAGGCAGTCATGTATTGAATATAGAGTAGAAAGTATCATTCTTCTCAGGGAATTGAGAGCGGCGTTTGGCGAAGAGCTTGGTGTTGTGTCTCATGTCCAGTTGAGTTAGGGTTAATATACAGTATAGTATCTGATCGTATATGATGATCGTGATAATATCGATGAATACTGATCATCGTAAATCGACATTTCCAAATCAATATCGCCCACCACTACCCTATACATTAAAACATCATATATGTAATGATGTATATATATATCAAATGATACTAGTTGATTTAACTAAACCTACCCTTCTGAATGGCCTTGTATTCCGTTTCTGATTCTGAGCTTCAAGTAGATCTGAAGCACTAGCTGGGGGTGAGGAAGACCTCATTGTTTTTGCTATTTCCATTGTATCCTCAGCTTGTGATTCTAATCCAGTCTTAGCCCTTTTCTCCACTTTCATGTCCCTCAATTTTGTCATACCTCCAAGTGACACCAATATAAGTTTCCAGAGTAAAAGAAGCACTTTTTTCATTGGAAAGTGAGGTGCAGATCCACTGCAAAATCTGGTCACCATACTCAAAAGCTTCACAGTTAGCAAATCATCAGCAGAAGAGAAAGCTATAAAATATGATTACATCTAATGTTTATTATCCATTCAAGCTCATTACCTATTTCATTACAAAAAGCTGCAACTTCCTGTTCATACTCTGTTGACTCACATTCCTTTTCATTTCTCATAACTTCGGTTATTGTATAAAGAACAGACAGTATCACCCTTAAATCCTGTGAGTCAGCTAGGGAGATAGCAATTTTCCTCATAGCAATATGAGCTGCTGGACTATTTCTGGAAGTTGTAGTTATATACCACTCATTACACTCATTAACAAAAATTGATAAAAATTCGGGATATATTCCAGAAAAACTAAGATATTTTTCATTCAGAAGAAATTTGCTACTAGAAAAATTCATTAGACAGGGTCCCAAGAATAATATAATCATAAAAAATTCCGAGGATACCTATGTTTTAATTTCTTTTGGGTTGATATTGTTCATATTATATTGGACCCCATAAACTTGCTTCCCAGAATGTACCTGTCTTTATGAAAAGTTCAAGACATAAATAACTTTCAAATAATGTATTACTGAAAATTACAAAAACTTACTCAAATTCAATGTTCAGGAGGTCAGTGAAAGCAGTGAATACTCCCAATCTATAAAGCAACATGGAATTATTTCTAGCCCATTGTTGCTGTTCAGTATCAGATTGCATTTCAGCCCAACAACCTTGTGCAATGTACAGCAAGCACCTAGCACTTCTTAATCTCAGAGGTTTACTGCTAACTTCTAGTTGGTCCAATAGTTTCATCACTACTGAAGTCTTATTTTCAAGAGAAAGTTTCTGCCAACTTGGTGGCAAATCATATGTTTCCATTTGGTCTTCAAATGCTTTGACATTGAGCTGCAGCTCAGACTGTTCAGTGTAGCTGTACCACTCTGCAATTTCATTGATATGGGAGTCTGCATCATCATAAGTGAATTCTAGATCGGGGGAATCTGCACAACCACCCTGAAGTGAAAAGAACATTATGATTTGTGATTGGGTCTTGAACATAGCACAATATTGAAGGATTCATTGATCTATGTTGAATCCCAAGCACTGCTTATTATTACAATCAAGAACACAAATTGACTACTTTCTACATTATTTACTAAAGCAGAATTTGAATAAACAAAAAAATATGTACATCAGAATCCTGTCGATGACGTCTAATGATTTCTCTAAGCCTCGGTAAACCTCTCTTTCCATTGCCGTTTGGATCCATTCTGAATGTATCAGCATATCTTCAACTGCATCACGTTGAAAAACACATTTTCAGAATCAATAATCAATACTCTCACTCATATTTTAGTAGATTAGTAGTGAATTATTATTTTCACTATTATTTAATATTACTGAAAACAAACAACACTAACGTTCAACAATGATGTCAGTGATTAATGAATGAAAAATAAAAAATACAACACAACAACATAGTCTTAACATAGTAGATGACAGTAGCAAAGAATGTAGATGTGAAGTGGCTTTGACAGTTGCCTCGACATTGATAACCTTAGTTGATAACAGTGAGCATTGACGTTGATCTGCTGCACTGCCCCTGGCATTTATACAACTAACAATACTCTACTGATGATACCTGTATTCGCCGTATACTTTCAAGCTAAGCTTAACTTAAGCTCGATTCGAAAGAATAGAATTTCCGTATTGTTAAGCGATCTTTAATCCTAAGCTAAGCTTAAAAGTATACGGCGAATACGGCTGTTATACTATATTACATCAGATTCAAATATTGTGAATCGATTATTTCAAGAACGATATAGGTTCATTATTTCTGATATACCACTAGTTTCTTTCATGGGATTTTCAAGAAAAGTAACACACACAAGCTGAAGATATTCGACTTTTTCTTTAACTTTTTGCAGTTCGATTCGTTTTAATATCCGAATCGCTCACAAATCATTTTCACATTCCTACTTGAGATGAGAAAATGTGCAATAATTTTCTTTCAACATTTATTCACTATTTTGAACAAATTAGGTAAAGGTTGTTTTGAAAAATAAAAGTAAAAGTGCCACTGACAGTCGGAAGCAAAATTGTACCTGACGAGTACCTATTCTGTATGCAAATAATAGGTACATAATTATGTCATTTGAACTAAAAATTGTCAATATTACGTTACGAGGAAATGGGTTACCTAGCTCTAGGCATAACTCATTCATCCACGAAACAGGTACCTATGTTCGTATTATTCTAATCTCTAGAATCTAGATGGTCCAGCTAGATTGCTAGGGTGCAGAGCCACAGTACTATCTGTAGGCGCTTTGCAACAAGCAAAATCGAACATACTCTCGTCTTCACCGAACTCCTCACCATCCTTCAAAGTGACGGGAAGAGTTTTGTTGAGAGTTTCGGGTAGAAATAGACAAGCGAGGGCTCCGAGAACTGAAAGAATGCCCAAAATAATCGAAGGTCCTGGCACCCAGTAATTCGCGAGATACAGAATCTGGGGGCTGAAGAAGCTGGCAGCATATCCAGTCACGTGAATGACAGACACTCCTTGACCTCTGACCACAGTGGGGATCAGCTCCACCGCATACTGGGCCCCCGAGTTGTATGCCACGTTGATCCCCAACCGGGCAATGATAGCAAGGGCTAGAATTGTTGCGGGATCGGGAGAATGCATGAGTGCTTTCACGACACCTGAGGCAGCTGTGAAGATTCCACTCAGTAGGAGGGAGCTGCTAGCTAGAGCCTTTCTGCCAGCTTTGTCTTGAACAGCCAAAATGAACATGCAAGCTGGAAGGATTGTTAAAGACGTTATGGAGAAGACTACGAAGGGGGAGTACTCCAAACCATTCACGTCTCTCGATATAGCATCGTAACAGAGGGTCATTACCATCCTGAAAAAGATAAAAAAATATCTAGTAATGAATCATGGATTAGAGGTTCACATCGACTGTCATGACACTCACGATTTGAAGATGAGGATGAGCGTTTTCTTCCTGAGCTTTGTTGTCTTCAGCAACCCCAGCAGACTCTCATGCTGTGCTTCGACATCCACATGATTTTTGCAGTAAGTTCTTAGACCCTCCACTGCCCTCTCTTCTATATGATATCCATTGATTCGAGCAATTTTCCTGAAGCAGTTGATGGCGTCTTCAGTTCTGCCTTTGCTAGCTAGCCATTGGGCACTTTCTGGTACTGATAGGTAGAAACAGAATACCACTATGTGGGGCAACGAAACGAAAATCAGGAAGTACCTCCAGTTGCCCAATAAAACTGCTACCCATGGTATAGCAGAGCAAGAAAGACAGTAGAACACTCCTATGCACAAATTTAGGCCCATAGTTCTCAAGCTTGGTCGAATATATTCCATTACTAGAACCAACAAAAAATTGATTAGGATCAGGAATATTTCTTGATGTGTGAGTTTCACAAACCTATAATATACATCATGACGAAATTTGAGTCCGTGGCACATCCTGCTGCAAATCTACTGATGGAGAAAATAAGAACGTTAGTTGAAAAAATTGTGGCAATATTTCCAATGAATGCCAACATATTGGCAATAACTAGAACATGAAGCCGTCCAATCATATCTGCTAGGACACCTAAAATCAGGCTTCCTACAACTGATCCAACGAAGAACATAGACTGTCCAAGAGCCGGTTTCCAATCATCTGCGCAAACCCAGTTCAACTGAAAATTGTGTGCTTATTCATTATTTCTTACCGTGCATTGAGCAAAACCTACATACATCTTCAATGATCCCAGTGTAACCAAAAGTGATATTTTTGTTGTAATCCCAGCCATTGGGGCATGGAAAAGTGTACTGGGAGTGCTTATCGGTGATCGTCAGTTCACACTGTTGGATGACCACATTTTCTTCTTTGCCAGAGAAAACACATTTGTATTCGGGAACGACACTGATGAATGTTTGCCCGAAATAGTGGAAAGCTGAAAGGATGTTGATCAGGCTAAAGAACAGCATCAATATGAGCTGGAATTTTCCAAAGTCTCCCACGTGACTCAGCATTGCATCTATGTCAAGAACCTCTGTCATTTTGAGATAGCGTTACCTAAACAATAGATCAATTATACTTTCATAACCAAAAATCTCCAAAATATGGAGCAACGGGTAATATAAATGGCCACATCAAAAATTCACTAGCTATATCTGCTGAAAAAATGTTAGAAATATATGTTTCCATTTATTACATACGAACTTGAAATTGATAGGCCTCCAAATTAGCATACGGCTAATGCTTATCTACTGCTAATAATTATGACGGATCACCGATTTTTTGCGGTTTGATTTTCTTTAATAATTTTCTAGTATAATACGTTTTCAGGCAAATATATTTCGTTAAATGAGGTCTGAATTCAAATTTCATTCAATATTCGCATCGAGAAACCCTGAAACATCCTCACAGAAAAAAAAATGCAATTAATTTCCAAATGAATGTCCAAATTTCACACGAAATTTGGATATTCATCAAGGGACGAAATGTGCTATCATCATATATCTTTGATAGTCCATCACTGAATACTAAATATATAGGTTGCCTTGACCTTTATTGTTTTCTAATGGGCAGTTATATATAGGTTATCCCAGTTTTCGTAGATCTAACGCAATAAGAAAGATAATTCTGAATGAAAATGATATTATATATTATAGCCTTTTCCGTTTTATGTACATGTATGCACCATATACTTACTGAAAAATATTGAATGAATAAATTATCACTAAACATGAACCTAGGTAGGAACTTATACCCTATTAAACAACTGTTGAGCGAAGTTATGCTTGATTTGTGCTACATTCTGCTGAATTCTGATAAAGTCAGCATAACAAGCCTCGCCAATCATTCAATTATATCTATAATGCTCTTATATCAGACATTTTTTATAATCTCGTCAATTTGTTGCATTAAGCTTACGATTGAATTTTATTGTGAACTTGAAATTTTTGCCGAAGCTATAATCGAAAAAATCATCAGTAATTTTCGTTGCTGATGAAAATGCATTACTGGTGAACCTATAATTCTTGACTGTATAGATACCTACTATACGCTGGCTGAAAAAGTTTGTGAACCCATCATAGGATCGTTATATCAATACAATTGATGTAAAGAGACAAAATATATCAATACGGAATAACTTAAGTTATTCACTCTCCAAACTTTAAATCAAAACTGAAACTTGTTGAAATAAGAATTACATATCATATTAATTCGCATTTTTTTTTCTCAAAGAATTGTTTTGCTGCCAATCCTGTCTCAAGATCTGCCGAAATTCCCTCTATACTCCTGATGCATATAATTTTTTTATTATACCTATAGTGAGGCTTTTCCTGATAGTCTATGAACTCTCAAGAGAAATTACAATAGGTATAGGCAAAGTTTACAGAATATACTATAAGTTGCGTCACTCTCGCCGAATCGTTTGTCGGAACGGTTTGGGATAGCATTTTTTGCAATTCCGAGAACTGAGCCCGCTAATTAGCCGCAGGCCAAGGAGTCTCCTTGGCCGCAGGCAACCGCAAGCAGAAGTCAAGCGATATACGAGGATCAATTGCAAATTAAAGACCTTATGCTATATACCGGGTACGTCGAATATTAAAGATATGATGCGAAGATGCATAGATCTATAACATCTTATTCTGTTTTTCCATTTCATATAGGTAAACTAGAATTGATTTTTTTTATTGACTTAGTTCAATGAAACTTTTATTGGATTTCATTGTTTTCATTTCTATGTTAATGAATTTCAATGTGAAATATAATTCAACCCGTGTATATAAACATGAATTCGTCTTTCAAACGTTTCCCAACTGCTTGTCCACCAGGTTCTGTATTGTAAGACCACCGAAAGGTTTTTTGTTGTTTTTATTGTGTACTTTCAATTTGAAAAAGTTTCTTTCATGTAGAAAGAAAAATTGATGCAAACGTCCTGCGTAACTAGACTATTGCACCAAAATTATTTTAAAATATACTCGGGTGATATCAACGAATTTCTTTCCAGATTTCTTATATTGGGATAATCATTCGAAGAAACTTCAAGTGGAGTATATGGAGAAATATTCTAGTGAGTTTTTGTAAATTCTGGAGTTAAATTCTTCAAGGCTTCATTTCATACAGTTTTTACCTTCAGCACAATCAAAATACCGTAATCTGAATATTTTATTGAAAGATCTATAAAATTGTATAGTAGTAGGGTTTCTGGAATTTCCATAATAGTTTTATTTAAGCGAAATAGTTTTGATTGATAATTCGAGTAAATAAATATTTGTAATCTTCATTTCGTAGTGATTCCCACAGAAGAAATATTTATTTTATTGCATTTCTACATCAAAAAATAAATTTGACTTTTTTGTTACGTCTCGCCTGACAAAACTCACAAATTTGAAAGATATTTTAATATTTGTTTTTCGGTAGCCATAAAGGCTTTCAGATCCATCCACTGCCCAAATATGACACGCCTTTATAATTTATCAACCCACTCACAGAAATGTAACTTTTGGGACAATCTGTATATTTGGCTCTGAATTGCTGCGCGCCGCTACAAGCCGTGGACTGGGACGTCGACACGTCGTGTATCCACGGTTCTCGGCGAGGTACTGAATTCAGTACCCTAGATAGGCGGGGTAAGGGGCCGGTCGCTTCGAGAATCGAGGCGGAGTGACGCAACTTATATAGGTACCTATTAAATTGAATAAAAACAGGCAGAGTTTGTGACGTCATCCGCATGATTGTGGTGATGTTATCGTTTTTTTTTTAAATAGGAACGTACACCCTTTTTTTCCTATTTGAAAAAGAACCGATGATGTCGCCACAACCACAGCCACAACCACGCGGATGACGTCACAAACTCTGTATGTGTATCAAGAGATGTCAATTTGAAAATAAAAATCGACTTAAATTCATTTGCGTCAGAGATAATGAATGATAATGACTGATATTTTTGGAGATATTCATTCTTGAGAGCAGAAAGTTTATGTTTTCCAATGATGTTTTGGCAAAATTGAAATGTTGAACTGCATCAATACTTACTAATTGTTTGTGATCAGCTGCGGCCATTTTGACTATTCAAGCTCGCAAGCTGTGAAAGGTGAATTTATATCGAATTCATTCGTGAATGTTCAACATATTGTTTGTTAGTGTGTACATGGCTACAGGAAGTCAAGTTATTTATTACATAACTAACCTATTATTTGGATTATTACCTACATAGGTTGTGAGTTATCATGCTTGCGTGTGGATAATACGATATAAATGGTGAAATAACCGAAATTTCTCCATGCATTTTCACTGGATGCTCCCTTTTTTTCATACATTAATGATTAAACAAAACACATGCGAGTCAGAAAGGATTCCCTACTGTACATGAATTACACCCACTTCTCACTTCTCAGTATATCTATAGAGTATAGATTTGGTTAGTGTCTCTATAACTATAATGTATATGGAGAAATTCGATTCCTACATGTATGTTGATTTTGATGAATATATGCAGATATAATGTATTTTTCATTGTTTTCAAATCACTTCACTTTCCTTCATTAACAATAATTTAAATGCATGCACTTCTTACAAATAAAATAATGAATGGGATGACTTTGACGTGGTAATAGATATTCATTGGAGTGAGTATCAGTTGATTCACTGCAATAAATAAATTTACATTCTCAAAGATGAACCTGCATGCAACTCCCATGTTAAAAAGAGGGCGATTCTTACCTTACTAATGATGTCTATAGGAAACGGAACATGCCACAGTTCCCTACAGAATAAAAAAAATCACATGCTCGCCTTTTGCACCGATCTGTTGTGGTACTTAATACGAAATGAAGCCATAACTCGAGAGTGATCTCTCCAAAATGTTTTGAAGCCGATGGTTCCCATCAGGACATCAAGACCCAACAATGACTCCCTGATTGTTCCTTGACTGTTTTTTTGAAGGGATGCAAACATAAATCGATTTCGGGGCTTGATATTGATGTCGTTAGTTTGCACGCACAGTTGTCGTTGATGAATACAAATCCCAAGTTAATTGAACTGATCTTTCCTTCTTTTGCCTCGGCCAAGATATCTCATTGCCTTTCTTTGGTTCGCCTTCATTCAAGATAAGCTCCCGTTTTCCATGATTGTTTCATGAGAGAGGTGAACGTTCATGAAATTGGGAAAATAATACGTAAGTATATTAAAAAACCCCAGGCTATATTCTTTCATTCACTGAGCAAGAGTAGATATAGCTGAAACTATGAATGTCAGGCAAGGCGTTATTGAATGAATAGAGCGTGTACGTCGAACAATTTTATTTCATAAACCCATGCAATCTTGTTCCCAAAATAAATTTCCTCAGAGATCAACGATAAAAAACGAATTTTGAATTTTAAATATACCATCGACACCCACTTTCATTGGCTGTTAGTGCATCTATGATGTGTTGTTGATGTAAGGTTTGTTTTGGTTCTTCTCAGAACCGTTCTGGAACTATACTGCTCATGCGCATTGTCTTTGAATGGTTCACTTGAAGGAAATGCGCATGAGCAGAATCGTTCTAGAATTGTTCTAAAAGGATTCTGATGAAAACCAAAAGGAAGCTATTGAGTTTTGACGTCTGTCATTGTGACATTTCTATGTAACATGGCAATAGTTGCGTTCCGATATTACTGAATCAACTGATGACAGTCAGCAATCGTCATTGAATTACTTCCACAGCCACTACCAGTATGATTCAGTAATTTTAGAACGATCTAAAGCACTGGTTGGGAATTTCGGAATTCGACCAATGTAGATTTTCATTATAGGTCTGTTCGCTGTGTCTCCATTAATCTACACAATTGTACAGAAGAGTAGATCGTGTAACACTGATATACCGTTCGGTGATTTCCCGTGTACCTATATACACTAACACTATGTTCGTTGTTGAAATGTTGTAGCACTATAAGAAACCAGGTGTTACAGTCGATTTAGAGGAGATGTGTGATAAGCGTGTAGTGCTAATGGTTATTGGATAACATGAGGTTAGGCGTGTATATAAACAACTTTTTCGACAAAGTTTGCAATGGTTATTGGTTACCTCGGAATCTTTTGTCTCCATTTACGAAATACGCAAGCACCAAAAGAATGGACAGCATTGATTGATCCTCGTCAGATAAACTTCATCGATTCATCGTCCGAATTCGCAATAAAATCCTCTATGATTTCATCATCACTGTCCATTTTCAATACATTCAAAAGAGATTCACAAGCAACAAATAAATACAAAATAATTATAAGCATAGACTCTGAATCAAAATCCTAGGATTATCAGAAAGCAGAATAAGAGCACCAAAGTATATGTGTAATAAAATGTAGTGTCCAATATAAATTTCATGCATGAACAGCGAACATACCTATTATCATGATACAAGCTGCACTTTTTTCTCGAATTGATCATTTCTCCACATATAAGTTTTTACATTATGTTAGAATGAAGTTCTTGTTTGATGTTAGTTTTGGAAGAAATATTGCGTTAAAGGCGTTTTGGCGAACACATTTGTAACATCGCTTCTGCCCGTGTACAAATTTTTCATAGTCCTATAGTTCTTCAAGGTGCCATAGGTGGAATCAGCAGAATTAATAAAAACGTCAGAAATGTCATGCCAGATCAAAACAAAATGTCTGAGCTGAGACTAGTTGGTTTATCTACATTGCATCGTGACAATGTCTACGTGAGCGTGTTAAGAGATAGGCCAGCCTACGAGAATTTCAACCGATACAAACAACCTTTCCATGGCGAACTTAAGACAGTTTAATCCGAATTCGTGACGCGAATACGATAGCCCTCCGTATTTATAACTGGATACCTACTTCTTTGTGATCTGAGATTTCAGACCGTAATCAGACGCGCGAGGAATAGAAAATAATGAGATTCCTTTTCTGGATAAATACATGTCTCTTTCAAGCGAGATATCTTGATCATACTTTTGGCTCCTGATGGAAAACACATTTTTCGACGACCTACCGCTCTAGTGCGAAATATTTCATCTCCACGCTCTGCGATTGGTGCGATTACCTAAAATTAGGTTTGTTCTAGCAACCATTTCGAATAGTTTGCAATCGTCTGGAGCATGCGCATACTGATTTAATAGACGCATAAATCAGTATGCGCATGCTCCGTACGATTGCAAACTATTCGAAATCGTTGCTAGAACAAACCTATAGTTAACTATACTCTGATTTTTACTCATAGGTAGCTGTGACAATGACATATCTACAAACGAATTCATAATATTATAGTGTCAATGTGATTTACCAAGTAGATAGGTACCGAATCGTATAATTTGTTTAGTTTTCTTTGCTGCAATGTCATCCGACGATGAAATGGTAGATTCTACTCCCCCAGAAGTATGCAATTTGGGTTTGATGAAAGAAAATAATAGTATTCCGTTAGTACTGAACAATTGTTCAAATATTACCATCAAGAACTATTTTTCCAATATTTCATAAATACAGACCAAAATGTACCCAAATATTTTTGTTAAATGTTCAATAAAATTCGTTCTCTATGTGTGATACATCTTTCTTATATGCTTCCTCAGGCAATTGAATTGGTTTCCTGTAAAAATGATTTGTAAGTAGGTAATACAGCCATGCGAAATTAAAATCCGACATACCTATGTTTTTCATGTAGGTCGTCGGAAAAGTATAGTGTACAACTCGTGCTCAAATTGGGTATTTCATACTCGTTTGACGAGCCGTGGTTCGTGGTTCATCATCTTGTCAAACTCGTATGAAATATCCTATTTTCCGCACTAGTTGCACAATATAGTATTCTTTAAAACGATCAATGAATAATATACCTGAATATATACGTATAACTAGGTTCTCGACTAGGTTACTACGAAGCACTGCAACCATTATCATTCATATTATCTGGCATTCCATCAGAAAACATGATTTCTCGCTTTCCTCAAATCTGCAGTAAACTGAAAATCCGACGATGCACGTGAATTTGAAAAAAAATTACCATGCATGGGCTACCCTATACAGGTTGATGCTGATAAAGAGGAATTGAATAGGGTGGGCAATGCTCCCCATTTTCCATAGCAAAGCTCATGGATATGTCATAATAATTCCGATTTCAGCAAGATCTCGATAGCATAAAATGAGTTGTGAGAAAATATTCCAGCTGCCTGGGTCGACTGAACATTTTTTCAGTCACACGTCGGAGAGTAATAAAACTCTGATTTCTTCGCCACTGTATGATCAGGGTAGAAACCCCGGAAACGTTCGGACCCACGAATATCCGGCAAAAATCTTGTGGAAGGTATGGAGGCAAGAAAAAACGAGAGTCAGTCATCAGTGCAATATATCTCAGTCGATTCAAAGCGTCTTCTGGTAGGAAAATATAGTGTTATGAACATAAAATCAGAAAATTCATTCAGAGAATGAAGCTTGTTAGTATGATGAACATATCTATGTTCCTGAATTATTATTAATGTAATACACTGGACCAGATTCGAAGAATTCTCGATTTCATGACAGAAAAAGTGAAATAGTAAAATTTTGTCTGTTCGCCACATCAGATAGAGATATAAGATCGGATTTTCCTCGTAAGTCCAAATACACTGGAACTTTGCCCCTGAAATGCAACAATTTAATCGGATTTTCATGCAGGGACTCTCCACTGCATATACAGTGTGTACCAGCCAAATGGAATAAATTCGTTAATAAATAAACGGTGGCGTTTTAGGAAAAACGCTCGGACACGTCGATTTGTATCTTTAGTTGCGCTTTTTTTTCGAAAAAAACTTTTTATACAGGGTGTGTCATGCCACAGTGGCCAATATCAACTTTCTTATTTTAAATACAACACCATGTATATTATTCAATTTTTGGATTCCTCAGAAAATTCTAGACATATTTCATGTACAATGTCCTATACCTATCATCAACTGTTTCGGAAATATTAAGTGTTTTCGGATTTATTGCAACAATTAACATGGAAAATAGAAAATTATTTTATTACAGAAACTCGCTACAATACACTAAAAAACTAAAAAGTAATACCGTTTATTTCTTGATATTGTAAAAACAAAGAAAAACATGAATGTCAAAATGCTCGCCGCGAACGTCTTGACAACATCCTAATCTTGTGTAGAAATTTCTTCTAACGTTACTTACTCAACAGCTCAGGTGTGACCGATCTAATCGCATGCGTTATTTGTCTTCTTAAGTCACCTAAGTCGAGGGGTTTAGTTTGGTATACAATACTTTTGGCATATCCCCATAAGAAGAAGTCTAATGACGTCAGATCAGGGGATCGTGCTGGCCATTCCATCGATCCTCGCCTCCCTATCCACCGATTTGGAAATATTTGGTTAAGGTACTGCCGGACATTTATTTGATGATGGGGCGGTGCTCCATCTTGCTGAAACCATATCATATTCGCAGGAACTTGTGGGTTTGCTGGATCACGATATAAGTTGGTCAAAGTCGGCACGACATCATTTTGGAGCAGTGCTAAATAATTATCTCCATTCAAATTGCCATCAATGAAAAAGGGACCTATGATATGATCTCCAACAATTCCTGCCCAAACATTAACCTTTTCGGGATATTGTGTATGTTCTTCCCTCATCCAGTGAGGATTTTGTGCAGACCAATAGCGGCAATTTTGACGATTAGCATGACCGTGAAGTGTAAACGTGCACTCATCAGAAAAAAGAACATGTTCTAACTGCATCACATTGTTATCAAGCATTGCCATCATTTGTTCACAAAAATACAGTCGCCTATCAAAATCGTCTTCCAGGAGCTCCTGAGTTGGTATCAGTTTATAGGGATGCATTTTATTTTCTTTTAATGTTCGAAGAATTGATGAATGGCCAACATTGAACAGTGGGGCTGCTTTTCGACTAGAATTATGTGGGTTTTCTTCAAACTCAAGCATAATATCCAATTTGGTTTCATCATTTATTGTATTGGCAGCTGCTTTTTTTATCATTCTTACATGACCAATCTCGCGAAACTGCTTTTCTATTTTACTAATTGTCCCTTGGGATATAGGCGGCGAATCTGGAAATTTTTCATGAAATAACCGAGCAACTTCACTTTGTGTCCGTATGTTATCTCCATAACCAATCATCTGTAGAATTGTTATTTTGTGCATTTCTGTTAAATAAACCATTTTTCTGATATTATGGAGTGAACGAAATTAAACACTGACACTAATCACTACTGTCATGCAGACAGACAACACTCTGCTTTTTATAGTTCTTTTATTTCATATCAGTAAGAAGGAACGCTAAAATGGTTTTTGCTTACTTTCTCATTATCAAAACCTAAATGGGAAATAAGTATTGAGTGTGTTGCAGCGAATTTCTGTAATCAAATAATTTTCTGTTTTCCATGTTAATTTTTGCAATAAATCCGAAAACATTTAATATTCCCGAAACAGTTGATGATAGGTATAGGACATTGTACATGAAATATGTCTAGAATTTTCTGAGGAATCCAAAAATTGAAAAATATACAGGGTGTTGCATTAAAATAAGAAAGTTGATATTGGCCACTGTGGCATGACACACCCTGTATAAAAAGTTTTTTTTGAAAAAAAAGCGCAGCTTAAGATACAAATCGATGTGTCCGAGCGTTTTTCCTAAAACGCCACCGTTTATTTATTAACGAATTTATTCCATTTGGCTGGTAACACACTGTATACGCGCGACCTCTACCATTGTCGATCTAAACCTAGTAGACGGTACAATATTGTCTGTTCACTGGAAAAAATGACGTCAATTTCTCCGTGAGACAGAGACATCTTCTCATAATAACCGTGAACCATTTTGAACTTGAAGTGTCATACTGGGCACAACCTACATTTTGAATTACGCGCTCCTTTTAGCACAGTAAAGCACATGTTTCAAGCACAGAATTAATCGATATCATCGATTTATTTATCAGAAAGTCAGGAAATAGAAAAAAAAAACATCGTCAGTCAGTGTAAGTGATGTGACTGTGAAAAATGTGTATTGTCACAAAGTAGAGAATGTTCAATGTGTTCAAAATTGAGAAACTGAAAATGCGAGGTAAGTGAAAGTATCGGTATATCTATTGTACGATAGTTAATACAATTTTAATAACTTACGCTGAGTTGTATATTTGCTCCACTCATATTTCATACCCACTGAAGAAAGCACACGAAACTTTGTCCTTCTTTAAACTATCACACCATAAACACTTATATTTACTTGTATTCAACAATATTCAGCAGAATAAACTAGTATATTTGAAAAAATTCAAAAAATGTTACCAAACCGATCGAGAACCGAGCATGACGGGATCTGAACTTTGTGACAGTACCAAGTTGACAGATAATTTTTTTCACTGTGCATGGTACCTTCCTTGTTTGGGGAGTATGTACAGGGTCTTCACGTATATTTCGAACCCTTCCTCAACTTTTTTATCTATTGTTCAATTGCTTCAAAATATGATCTAATGTAATTTTTCTTGTAGATTTCATATTTGAAAACAGTTGAAGATCAGAAAAAAAAGTTATGGGCACCAAATATATTTTTTTAAATGGAATACTTTGTCACTTTTGGATAGAGTATATTTTTCCGATTTCAAATATATATACATATATCATGTTATCTCCAATAGATTTTGAGATATGCATGCAGAATTGAACTATCACTGGTATACACGATCGCTTAGTGTCAAGATTGATGAATTACTAACGGAAAGTTAGACGGCACTAGTCTTAATTTGGCACATGCCAATACGTTATGGTTTTTGAAATATTCACAATGTTACAACCGTCCGCGGTCTGCTCTATCGACACTTCCATCATGATCTGATGGGAAATAAACTGCCCTAAGCCGAATTTCTTCCCGCGATCATCCTAAGATGAATGCCCCCCATTAATAAAACAGCCTTTCACGAAAGCCGACATTTCGTTGGCCAAAGATGGGCTCGTTATCAAGGAGTGCGATACCGCTATGATGTATATACGTACTCAACAATGAGCCACCTATTATTGTGGCGACATTCATTCGAAATCTTGCGCTGCTTCACGCTAAGAAATATCTATCTGACTGATGTATCATAGTTCCGGCTAGTGAAAATTTCCTGATACTTCTTAAGAGCAATTCTAGTCATATCCCAACTGCGAGAAAAGACTCCCTCAATATACCATGACAACTCATTCAAAGTAGAAAGTACTATACCTCGTAGTAATATTCATTAATTTAATTTGAAAACTCTGGTATAATCTGTCCGAGAAAATATTGAAAATCACTATAAGCAGTTCTTGCAATGTATTCAGAAATATTTTCTATCACATTAGTGAGATTAATCTCAGAAAATGATAAAGTGAACTAATCCAAATGAAACTGAATAACTATATCGATACTTCACATTTCTATACACATTCAAAATACATGATTTGCAAAGTAAATTCACCTCAGGACTGAAATTGAGCACTTACTCTTCCGAAGCAATGTTATAAACTATTCGGCGAGTAATAATTGTCATAATGATGTTCATTGATGAATATACTAAATTGAACAACAACATTAAAATAGTCGTTTGTCCTCTCAATAGTGTGGGTTGACGTTTGTCCTCAGTTATTCGTTGATTCTGTTCGAGATAGTATCTCTTTTTCGCAGCTAGTGTGCGATCATAATCGAGGTGAAGATGAGATGTTTCTGTTGTTCAGCGATATTTGCTTCATTGAAGGCACCCATTGAACATTTGAGGATTAAGCACAAATTAGAAAATGATTCAGGGTATGAATGTTTTAGAGACAATTCTTCTTGTTTATGATCATTATTGCAATAAAAGGAGAAGAGTGATTAAACTAGGACTAGTCAAAAAGAAAAATTAAAAGAGCGAAAAGAGAGGTAATGATAGCGATTTTTTGGCAAATTGTGATTGTTATGTAGGTTGATTTATTTCTTATAGAAACACGAATACTTTCGTCTAGAAGATGATTGAAAAATTCTCTGGATCCAAGAATAATGGTGACACAAAAATGGAATACCTATAATACATTTCAAGTAAGGGTTATGGTTACGAGAGATGAAAGCATTGATGGGATACATGAAGACATCTGCTGCTTATAAACATAACCTGTTGGGATACACTTTGGTACGAAATACGACTTTTTCATTCTATACAGATAAATACGAACTAAATAATTGTTTATTCTAGATTCAGTACTATTTCTAAGAAGAGTACCAATAGAGACATCAAAACTTTCCTAGAAAAATCTAATACTCTGTATCAACTTCATAATAGTAAAGCAGCGGCGCTATATGGCTGTTACCACTCACTATATTTTTCATTGAAAATGATCAAAAACTCATCCTGTAGGCCTTCAAAATTGGAAGCTCAGGAAGAATTTTTTGCTTCTTGTTCTTTAATCATGAATACCATCAATGAGTATAGAAGAAGGGATTACAATAAATCGGCTGAGAATATTCCACTATCGATAACAAAGATGTGGATTCGAGCTGTCACTTTTTGTTATGTAGGACATTTCAATCTATTATAGTAGCGTTCCGATATTACTGAATTTACTGATGACAGTCAGCAATTTCGGAACGAATTCAGGTTTAGTAAGCTACTGCCAGTATAATTCAGTAATTTTAGAACGATCTTAAATACTGAACAGTAGTGGTTGGGTATTTCGGAAGTCGACCTATATGAAGTTCATTTCACAAATAATTGATACAAGGAAAACGTGCTCTTCCGGTATTGTCTAATTTACTATTCTTCAATATTACATTTCAATCTATCATAGGCTACATATATAAAGTTCATTTCACTAAATAAAAAATAGGCTAATGACCTCAGAAGTCGATGCGTTAAAAAAAAATAAATAATAAAAAAAACTACTAGTGTCCAACGGTTAAATACAATATTTGATACAAGGAAGCAGTACCTGCTCTTCCAGTATTGTGTAATTTACTATTCCTCAATGTACACACCAATGATGTATACGAATAGTTACTTATCAACCGTGTTCCTAATGAAGTTGACTATTATATTATGTTATCAATGAGTTGACTCGATTTACTTTGGCTCAATAGTAGTGTTCACTGGAAATAATTTCTGTCCATATATCAACTGTATAAACCAGTAAAAATCACTTCGATTCTAGTAATTTCTACAGTTTTTTTCGTTGCGTGTTCCCTCTTGGCTTGTCGGCAGGCAGATAGACAGTCAGACAGATGTTATCGTTTTTTCCGTGACAGTGTAGATATGATATTTTATTTTGATGTTCGTGAACACCAGAAACTGGCATTCGTGATAAAAAATCTGCATGATTATTTTGAGAGTTCACAAAATGTATATCATAATCGAACGCGGAAAGAATATATGCCCATCTTTGTAATCTATTTGCCGCGAAGACTGGAATTCCTTTATTTGGGTTGAATATTGTTAATAAGGGCTTATGGTCTGTATAAAGTAAGAATTTTCTACCAAACAGGTATTGGAAAAATTTCTGCACGCCAAATATTATCGCACAAGCTTCTTTTTCGATTTGGCTGTATTTCAGCTCCGAGGTATTTAGTAAGCGTGACGCGAAAGCTATGGGTTTTTCGGTTTTATTATCGAATATATGACTTATGAATGCCCCAAGAGCAAAACTACTCGCGTCGACAGTAAGTTTTACTTTTTTACTGGGATCGAAGTGAGTGAGAACCCTTGGTGAAACCAAAATTTGTTTTATTTCATCAAAACTTTCTTGGCACTCGCTCGACCAAACCCACTCTGTGTCTTTTTTGAGCAAATTGTAAAGGGGCTGTAGAATGAACGATGCATTCTGTACAAATTTACAGTAAAAGTTGCACATTCCTAGAAATGACTTCAATTCAGTTATATTATTGGGAATTTTAGCCTTATTTATTGCTTGAACCCTATCTTCGGAAGTGTGTAATCCGTTTTTATCAATTATATGTCCCAGATATTTCACGCTATCCTGGAAAAATGAACATTTTTCTTTTTTCACTTTTAGACCACATTCGTGAATTTTAGATAGAACTCTCTCTAAATTTCGTAGATGTTCGCTATCGTTTTTGCCTGTGACTAAGACCTCCGTTTTTTATTACATAAACTTTCAAAAGGTAGTGATTCTGCTCATAAGTCCCCCTCAGTTTCAAATAACCCAGAGGTTCGAATGCAATTCCGACGTAATCGCGTAGGGTTAGATCATTTTTATACAGAGTATTCTCTTTGAAATGTTTTTAATATAGTTTTTCGGAGATTGCCGTATGAGCAAAGCCGGAATCCGCCTCGAAACTGAGAGGTACTTTTTCAACGAGCATATCAACATAAAATGGTTTAATATTACCCTTATCGTCCAAACAGACACTTTTGATGTTATAAATGTCTTCTTCGGAAAATTTTTGCGTATCATCATCCACCATGAAGTTATGTGGTTTGAAACTCCTCGACTTTGTGCGAGGACAGACGGAGGCTAAATGGCCTACTACGTTACATTTATGGCAAATGCACATTCTGAACGAACACTCACTAGATTTGTGGTTATTTCGACCACAAACACTACACTTCACTTTTTGGTAACGATTTTGGGGTGCTCTTCTTTGGGTGGACGAATATGCGCCCGAAGAGCTTCCCTGCTGGTTTGGTAGATACCCAGGACGTTGGAATGTTGATGGTTGTCCTTCGTGCCGAACGTAATTAACAGGCTCAGTCTTGATTTCTACTGTGCTCAATGACCTTCTGGAAATTTCTTGAACAGTTGTTTCCTTTGCTAGAGCAATTTTCAGAATCTTCTCCAAAGTAGCATCTGCGCTGGTTGGGTTTTCTTCGAAACACCTGTCACGTATTTTGTTTTCTCCTAGTCCGATCGTGAAAACGTCTCGCAGAACCGTTGACAACTCAGTTCCAAATTCACAATCCGCAGCCAACGATTTCACTCTGGCTGACCATTCCGAAACTGTTTCTGTTTCTCCTTTTTTTGCTGTGTAGAATTTAAGCCTCTCGGCGAAAATTGATTTCACTGGAGCAAAGAAATCAGCCAAGATTTTCACCAGGTTGCTGTATGTTTTGGTGTCTGGCAGAACTGGTGTACACAGATTTCGAAGTAAAACATATGTTTCTTCGCTAAGGGAACACAGAAGAATGGCCCTTTTCCTATCGTCATTGTCGATTCCATTTGCCACGAACACTTGTTTCAACCGTTCTATAAATACCGAGAAGTCTGATACTTTGAAATTGAATTTGTCCACATTTGACAATGAATACAGGACAGCGTCTGCCATTTTATTGTTACACCACTAATTTGTTTTTCTCGATTTATTTTCGAATAATATGATTCGAAATAGTATTAACCGTGTGTCCGTACTCTCCTCGTCGCCAAATGTTCTATTCTCGATTTTGGATTCGAAAGAAAACTCAGAATAATTGATACTGAAGTATATTCGATTTCTCAATAACAACTGATCGTTGTTCCTGGTCTCGAGAGGTCGGGAGTATAAAAAGCTAGATAAAAAGTAAATCTAATATAGTTGCTCACAGAGCCGGACTTAGGTCCGTTTGATAATACACAACAGCTGAGATGGCTCTTGCACGCCACCCATCACCCATCAACCTCCCATCGAGTCCCAACCCAACTGCAGCCGCCCCCGAGACAGGAGCGGCACATCCCGCAGTGGCCCCGCAAGTATAATCTGTCCATCTATTCGCGGGGCCGGTAAATGAATGATTCCTGGTTGTGCCAACTTAATTCAATCGATCCCAATCTGAATTACCCGGGAGGTCGTGGTTTTGTCAATAACTGAAGAGTGCACGTCAGATATCAGATCAAAAGCTGAATAAACCATTCGGTGCGGTCATGAGACATGTTCATATAAACGAATATGGCTTCTCTACAACTTTGAATTGGACTCGCCAGCGGGAAACAAGCATAACTAATTAATTGGATGAGTTTTCAGAAGGAAGGAGTCCCATTCAAGATACAGTTTTTGATTAGTTCATGGAATCAAATGGTGAAACATATAATCCAGATTCTGTTCGAACAGTTTATTGGACTCAGATACAATGATCGTTCCGTCTATCCATCCAACCTTCTGTTTGATTGGGTCGCTCGTATGTATAACGCAAGAACAGTTACTTAGTGAGTATTACCTAAACTGCTCTTTTTCTTGTGATTGGAGTTTTGTGTTGAATTATTTTGAGGTGGTTATCCTACATCAATTACATGAAGGATCATCTTAGCTGTGTGTGGACACTCTTGGGGTTTAGGATTGTCAGACCCTCCAGCACCATAAGAAATTGATGGGCTGAGATTACAGACCTAAAGAAAACATTATTAGTTTCACCGCTTCAAATATCAATCCAGGATCTAAACGCGAAGAATTTTCAGATATAGAATTCACAGACTATTTCTCTCTTGGATTTCTCTCGTTTAAATAACATTCTGGGACCACTAAGAGGTTTCGAATGCTTGTAACCCTCGACATATTTGGATCATGCAAGAAATCAATGATTCATTGGAAATTCTACAATTTTAATATCATATTCGATCATAGGCAGATCAGGAAGATTTGGTGGAGGGGTTGATTGTAGGGGGTCGTTAAGACCGTGCAGCCTCTCAAGCACCTCGACCTATTAGGTCTTTTGTGCATAACCCTGCTTAATCTATTCGAGGCCCGGGTTTCCGAGACTTCGTGCAAAGTTTATCAGGTTCCTGGAAGCTAGCTTCCCGACATCGAAGGGCTCTAAGAAGGCTTCTTCCAGGAACTTGAGCCTCTTGCAGAAAAGCGCTGGGCATTCGCAAAGCAAATGTTCTGCAGTTTCAGTGAAGTTCTCGCAGTAGCTGCAACTATCACTCTCTGTTTTACCCATCTTTTTGAGGTGATACCTCTGTCCAACTCTAGAAGCTGTTTAGCTTTCCTTGGCGAAAGGCTCACTAGCCTTTTCGCTTGTCTTTGTCCTGGCACTAAATTCAAATTCAACTTGACCTTTAATCTAGGATTGAGAAATAATTAAATTGAATTATACCGAAATCATGTACTAACCTACAATATACGTATAATTCTGATGGGTATCAGACTAACGTATTAAATTGAATTCTATCGAATCAAGATGAGCTGCATGGAAGAAAATGAATGCGAGATTTTGCGAGAACCGAAACACCAAGAAAAATTTCAGTCAATGTTTCAACCGACAGTAGGTACCCAAAATATGTGACACCCCAAATCGAGTTAGAGCGATATCGAAATAATAAAAAATAAATACAATTTCATTCAGGAGTTGGTGTGGTCGGTATAGTGTCATGATCAACACCAGGAATGCCGTTTATGGTCGAATACAGCCGTCTAACTAATGCCACAATTGAACTATTTGTTCGGAGGCCCTTTCGACAACCCAGTTCATTAGGTCGATTAAGTTGTTCGAGAGCGAAGCCACACACAATTACCTTCGACACACAACCATCCGCCATCTTGCGTGGGGTGGAATTCCTAGAGGGAACACATCAAGGCTCGCTGACCACGAAAACGTGAAAATATATAGCCTCTGGTGATTGAATTGACATTGACCCACTAGAATAGTAACGCCCCAGATTGTCTGAAGCCAACATGAAATTCATATTCATGTTTTCCCCCA
This sequence comes from Chrysomela aeneicollis, assembly GCA_029955515.1. NCBI lineage: Eukaryota > Metazoa > Arthropoda > Insecta > Coleoptera > Chrysomelidae > Chrysomela > Chrysomela aeneicollis. The sequence goes on along the minus strand of JARUHQ010000015.1, from coordinate 14,569,002 downwards.
CAGAGGTTGCCACATCGTATAACATTCGAAGGTAATAATTATCCCATTACCACATTTTTTAAGGTTCCCAAATATATATCCTTCAGTAGGTGCTTATATGAATCGATCAGATTTTCGTCAGTGACTTATTTAAATAAAGTGGTTTATATAGATATTACGTCCTTCTGGAGATTCCGGTATTTTTGGTGAATGCGCCAACGCCGCTTATTTAGTTGAAACAGTAATCAACCGAACAAAGGTGAATATAGATATGGTGAAACGACTCTTCAATTGTTTTTCGTAGACTAGTTTAGCGAAGATCATAACACCGGTAATATTTCAATAATCGTTCGGAGATGGCGTTAATATCGCATTTGATATCAATATCGATATGATATCTCCATTAATATCCGAATTCTATGGTTTCGTGTTCAAGTGACAGTGACAGATCATTCATAATTGTGGTTTTGTTTCGAAATATGAATATTGTTCGATCATGAAATTGATTGAACTAATCACACAAAATTGAAATGACTGAGAATTTGTGAATATTAATATTCATCATGCGGAATCAGCAAACGTGGCGCCATCCATATGAAGCCGTGGAAGTATTACTAGTGTTTGAAACTATGATTGAAATTCAACAAAATCAAGTAGACAGAAGTCTACAAATATTTCTAGTGCCTTTTAATGGGACTCGTTCCACCATACCTATATCCACCTTGACGAATGCTGACAGTGAAAGCGCGAAACGTCTCGTTTTTAAATCAAATTTTGTTTGATGGGTCTTTGAACGGCATATTTCCAGTTTTGTGTCAAAATCTGAATTAGATTCTACTTTGTTTATTCTTTTCGATTAGGATGGTGAAACGCTGCACAAGTGTGTAAAAGACAATTTAGAAGTGGTGACCAGAACACATTTCACTGATGAGTTACTCAGTGTCGTATCATTCGTTGTAAAAACTTTATTATTTAGCCAACCTAATATGCAAAACAATTTGTTGTAATTTGAAAACATTCTCGGGAATCTCAGAGATGAAAAGTTAGTGTATATATGGAAAAATATGTTCAGGAAAGAGAATATTTCTAGATACGCCATAGAGTATGCTCGCATCATTTTATACTAAGCAAATATTATATACACTCGATGAAATGGTTGGCCCAAGTAGTAAGAAAATGCTCAGAGTAGTAGATAAGCCTATATTTAGTGGAATTGAAAGGTAATTACAACATGTTGTGTGTTTTTTCGAGTTCGAAACTTGAAAACTTCATATTATCAGAAAGAAATACAGTGAATTCAATCTATTATCATTCGAGTAATAAATCTAAGATGTATATTTGCAGAAAACTTAGATTTTAGTTTTTTTTCATCAACTTTTAGGAAGGATGGATGTGATAATTTTGTTAAATATAATAATAAATATAGTAATATATGTTATTTCTTGAACATACTTCAAAATTTATATAAATTTACCAACAAATATCTCATTCGAAATAATAAGTAAGGCATGAAGAATTCGAAAAGTAATTTGAATCTATATTGGGATTGTCGATCGAAATCTTCCTGCTGAACTGCGTCCAATCGAATGATTATCTGTGGAAACAATGAGGTAGGTATATGTACTTTCAAAACTTCATCAACCATCATCAACGAGAATTAATCATAATTGGTGCAACCATGGTCCATGAGCCGCTATTTCACCCGTTACAACACCTCAACTCGATGATACTCAATGACGCTACCAAAGAATACGCTACGGCCGTGATCGATTTGTGCTATCGAGTGATTCGGCACCCGAATAACGCCGAATATGCCCGAACAAAAAAATAGTTAATAGCCATTGGTGAGTTGTAGACTACCCCCTCGACTTGATCGATTGTTGTTATCGATGAGCTCGCTTAGAGCAAGTGATTTTGTTTTTCAGGAACATAATTCAATGATAGTAGGTATTTGATTTGTATAGCTACACGAGTTTATTGAATACTTATAACTTTCGAACATAAATACTGATGACCATCAATAAGTGTCCTGATCCATTACTGCAGAAACAAACATTCAGAAAAACGTTTTTAGTCCATTTATTCAAATTTAGACCCTTCCAAGACAGCTAGGCACTGGTACTGGGGGATTCTGTAGTTGCTATCCATGTTTAAAAATGTGGTAACCCTAATACTAGTAACAGATTCAGATGTTGGCTTCAAACAACTACTGTGGCAATGATTGTGCGTTATTCATCTAAGTAGTCTGTTATATGATCGAAGGTTGTGACCATTGTGGAAGGAATATGGTGAAGTCGAGGTTAGAATTTTGTATCATTAAAAAAATAATGTTTTCAAAGCAATACATAAACCTTTATTAACATATGGATGCGAAACGTGTTCCCTCACGAAATAAGAGAACAAGAATACAAGCAATGGAGTTTACATATCTCAGAAGTACAGGAAACAACAATAAGGGATAGAATTAGAAACGAAAAGATCAGAGAAGAGTTGAACATAGAAAGCCTTGAAAAATATATAGAACTAGGATGGTTGGGTCATCTATAAAGAATGGGGGACCAGGTACCAGTCAAGCAGATATGGAAAGTCATAACAACAGATAAGAAGATACGAGGACGCCCAACAGACATAGAACAATACTATTGGAAACATTTTAAAAGAGAAAGGGAAAACTAACAAGAGGCGAAAAACCTATAGCAACGAACAGAAATTAGTGAAAGAAGTTCATATAATGTAGAAATAATTATTGAAACAGTATTGTAAATGTAAGCCTACACCCAATCGGGTACTACAGGGTTTTTTCGATTACAAGTGAATATATCAATCAAAACTCTTTACCTGAATAATGCATGAGTTTCGTATTTCCCTGGAGAAGCGACATCGCTCTAAAGCTTGTTCTGTTTTTGAATTCTTGTTTGGATATCAAAATTTCAATCATAAAACCGATAGGGTTATATCCCCTTTCTTGATTAATTGAAAAAAGTAACGAAACTCGTAACTTTTCCTTCGGTTAACCCAACGTGATATCATTTGAAGAGCGGAAAACCACTCAATATATCGTCCTCTCCGCTCTGAGACAAATGAACACATTTCTTGCAACTTGCAACTACGTTAATGATTTTTTTGACCCCCTAAAGCAGATGTTAATCCTGCCTAAAAATGATTGTAATTGTTTCAATATAAACATACAGATTCACTGGGAGTAACAAATTATTACACTTTTTTTAAAGAACGGATTATGAATTCATTTTTCATTTATTTTCTTTAAGGCATCGGCTGCTGAAGTCATTAGCCTATTTTTTATTATTGAGAATGAAACATCTCATTTAGAGTCGGATATTTTTGCATCACTTAAAGGAGCTCAACATTTTCTGTATTCTAGCTTTCAAATTTTACTTGATATACCTATCAGGCGGAGCTCTTACTCTTCTTATAGTCTAACCTATCAGGTGAAATGATCAGAACATCTTCCTTCAAAATTGATATTCTCTATATTATCGGTAGGTTTGCAGTTCAGGGAAACTTACCACTTAAAAACGACATAAATAACTTTGGATTCTAGTTCACATAAATCACAAACAAAACCTCAGCTCAGCTAAATGGGGCTCTGAATCAGCGATTCCACATGGATAGCATTTTCAAAAATAAAAACATTGAACAAAATATCCCAAATATATTTACGCATGATCGATTCAATTGAAGACCACCATTAAAATGATAATACAGGATAACATTGTGTGAAGTGTTATTTCAATGCCTGAAGCGGAAGAAACTCCAAAATGATGTTCCAGATCCTCTTTTCTGTCCGACACCCATTTGAAATTTGTTCTCGCTTTAACTAGAGCCTCTTCTGCTGTTGCTTTTATCGATGAGTTGGTAGATTGACGATCGATAAAAGTTTGGAGCTGAAAATGAATGAGGCGTTGAACAACAGCAAAGACACAAACAATATCGTATCAATATCCCACCTTATGCAACTGAGCATCAGATGTGAATCTTTCAACTATGGCAGGCAGAAGACTGGAAGCCTTTGGGAAACTACAAAGGAGATGATTATTCGACAAAACAGTAGCCATAGTCTATATGGATTCCGAGTACTCACTAAGCGTATATTTCGGTGTGATTTTCAGATAAAAAGCCGAATGCAACTTCCAATCCAATTGTTGAACTACTATAAACCGATGCCCACAATTCGGGCAGATCTTGGATTCTGATACCAGATGAAGCATTCACTGATTGTTCTAGATAGCTAAAATTAATATATCTATGAACTACTTCTCAATAACTCGAATTAAATTCATGAAAATTATCAAGTGCTGGAGTAGTTCAGATATACTAGATAGAGCTTTATCACAAGACACTTACTATCTCAGATATTTGGTGCTATTCGTGCATCCAAGTGCAGAGATGAGATTAGAGACTTCGTTAGCTTGAGAAGTTTCACTCAGTCTATTCCAGAGGTACTGCCAGTCAGACTCTATATCATCACTGTATCTCAATGCATTGCAGTACACGATCGACCTCACATTTTTGTCGATGCTAAAACAGCGATTATTTCGACAAAACAATTAAAACTGCCCAGTGAGATTCTTTATACCTGACAGATCCATTCTTGTATCCAAGAAAGAGCTCTTTAGAAACCCTAACACAATTTCCATCCCCGAGTTTACAAGCAACAGCCATTACTTTCTGAAGCTTGAGTACATGGATATGTTCATCAGTTACATTCGAGAGACTCAAATTCTGCTTCACACCCGTCATCAGGTACAATACCTTAGATTTGACTTTTTTGCTAAGGATCGAATCTTCGTCCAACCTCATCAGGAGATAGTTGATGCCTTCGATTGCTGAGTACCAAGGATAGTAGCATGTTTCGTTCCTGAGATAATCTAAAGTTTGGAAGGCTTCTGAATACCGAATTTCGTTCGATCTTGCCAAATTCAGAGAATCATCAACGATTTGGGCTCTGTTGATTTTATCTATCACAGTATGGTTACTATTTAATACCGATCGAATCCTATCCCATAGGGAAGTATCATAATTCACTCTGTAGTAGGCTGAAATGAAATAATTGAAAGGAATGTGGAAATTATATTTTCCGAGAATATGCATACCACTGCCTTTGTTATTCAAAATTATCCACTCATTATTTTCTAGGACTCTATTCATCACATGTGTTGTATTGGGCCGCAGCCAGATATTTGCAGAAATATCCTCAAATTTATTATCATCCTTTGATAGGGTGTATGAAATTGGAACGTACCACTGAGTGTTGTCCGTATCAAGATACAAGAACCGTTTCTGAAAAATAATATACGTTGACTTCATCACAGGCAACTAATAAAGAAAGTATGATTTCACCTGTGTCAATATTACATCGCTGCCATTCTTTGAAACAGTTATCAAAGGAAATCCAGCTCTTTTGGACCAATTATCAATAACTTCAAGGAACGAAACGTTTGACGGCAGATTATCAGAGGGCGTATAATTTGACATAACTGACCACAATTTTTCAGGTACACTCGTAGAATAGGCACTACAAAACGTGAACATTCATGATGGAATGAAGAATATGAGAATTGAAATAATTGTTGTTGTTGATATTGAGGGAGATGTTGTGGTATTTGATCAAGCTGTCATATTGAATGGAAAATAAATGTAATATGTTCACTCACTTTTGGCTCAGATACTGCTTCAAGGAATTAGTGAAATTATCACTCCCCATAAAACCAGCCAGCATTCTTATTAAGCTAGCACCTACAATTGAAAATGAGTTGAAATGGCACTCATAAAATTTCCATACTTTCATGCTGAATTCTGGATTCATTACCTACCTTTGTTATAAGAAATTGAACCGAATTTCGATGAGATTTCAGACGGCGTAGCCGCTTTAGAAGTCAGTGAATCAGAATTTGTTGTTGCGTCTACCAAAAAAGCGGTTTGTTGTTGTTCAATCACGAATTGTTCATTCATTTCATAGCCGACTAGCTCGGGAATCTGCAAAATATGTTTCCTTTATCCAGTTCAGCACAAAAAATTTAATCAACCTTTGTCAATATGAAATATTGGAAATATCTGGCGAAACCTTCATTCAAAAATGTATAATCCCACCAATCCAAGGTGACTAGATTTCCAAACCACATATGAGTGAATTCATGAGCAATGACAGCTATTACCCTCTGCTTCATTGAATTTGAGGTATGATTCATGTTATATAGCAATGCTGATTCCCTTGAAAAATACATATGGTCACTTGATGAATATCAAACATTATTGAATTCATACTTATATGTAACCATTCCCCAGTTTTCCATCGCACCAGCATTGAAATCAGGTATGGCTAGTTGATCCATCTTCCCAATGTTCATATCCTGATATTTGTACCCAAAATGGTCTTCCAATGCGTTCATTATTTTAGTACCATATTCTGCAGCCAAATCTCTATCAGAGGCAGTTTCTGGTCTGGAACAAACCTGGTGTGCTACATTAGTGTCGATTTCTTTCCCAGAAGTGCAATTGAACCCAGATACAGTAAATGCCACCAAATACGTGGACATCAAGGGTGTTTCAGTGAATATGGTGGTTTTATAGCCGTCCCTGTAAACATAGAGTACATCAAAATATTTATCTGTTCTAGAAGCCAGATACCCACTTAGTAAGATCGCTGTTGATAGGTGTGTTGCTTATGGCTTGTAAATCCTTTGGATATGTAATTGTGAGCACATATGTGGCTTTATATTTAGGTTCATCAAAACACGGAAACGCTCTTCTGGCATTGGTTGATTCGAACTGAGTTGTTACTAAATATTGGGTGCTTCCTGCAGCATCGTCATATTGACTTCTGTAAAATCCCAACATGTCACTTGTGTCAAGTTGACCGGTATACTGGATAGCTAGGGCATAAACTGTTGAAATGTTCAAAGTTGTCGTGAGAGTAATCGTCACGATTTCTGTAGTTGAATTCAAAGTGTACTTCAGGATGGCCTCATTGGTGGGTAATAATTTCACATCCTGGATAGCCACAGCGGAATGCAATTTTATTTCATTCGTCTGTTCTGTCACGTGGAAAGTGATCAACACAGAGCCATTGAAAGAAGTTTCAGTCCCTTTGAACACTGTATCTGATAAGCGAAGGTCGATTTCATATTTAGAAGGGATTTGAGTCTCTGGCAAACGGTAACCTTTGTATGGATCTGTTCCATTAATTGCTTCAGCTAACGTTACTAGCAGTAACGTTAACGTTACCAATTGTAAGTGGCGCATTTCAACCTTTTCCTACGATAATCGATTGTTAGAATGACATATTAATTTATAGCTTCTTCTTGCGAAACTCCTTCCTATATACTTACCGTGGAAAATCACTGATATTGATGAGAATGATTACACATCGACACTATTGAATCTCAACAGTAAGAAATAGGTATATAGCTAGTAGGTATTATCTCAATCACAAATACGTTATATTTATACAATCGGAGTGATAACGTGGGATTGACTTTAATACCATAATAAACCAAAATTTTTAATTGCGACTTCAGAAATAATCCCAGTAAATGAAAGATAATGTAATCCCTGATAACGCTTTGCAAACATGTTACTTATTATTTTCAATAATGATACCTATATCTCATACGACCTTGTAAACAGGGTCAAAAGAAATGTTACAAATCGACAACGAATCAATCAAAGTGTTGAAGGCAGGCATTACTAATGATATGACCCTGGTAGATACAGTTGCAAATAAATCCAACGTCAAAATTGACCAGTTTTTGAGAAAATAATCATGCATATGATTTCAAATTACAGAATGTTTTCTCACAAGATCATAAGTTTCCACAATGAATTGAGTGAGCCAATGTGTTTCAACCTTTACATGCCCGCTGCACATACAGGTGATAATATTTTCAGGTGCCATTGAAATAAACTTCTCCATAAAGCATTTCCACATTTCCACGGTTAAAGTTAAATGCAGCTTTCCTTCAATGAGGAATCTGACTACCGCGTGTCACATTATATATTAGACTCTTGCTTGCATGCTATATAAGACCTGAAATCCAATATCACAAATCTACTGAATGTAAATAATTCAGCCTGTGCCGGATAGATCATATCAAAATAGGGAAAGTTATTTAGAGTTATATTCGGATTGTGCTCCGCAATTGAGATAGGATTAAAGAGTTTTTGAATGAATCATCATAACAAAATGTTATACTGGGTACTTGCATGATATTCAGTATTTCCAAATAATGATGTTGATAGAATAACTAAAATCTGATATCAAGGGTATTGAAATAAATGACTCAAGTCTTCATTGAATGATAATCGTGTTTTTATTTTTCGAGAGCTATTCCACACCCCAAAAGCATCTCTCATCCTGACCTACAAAAACACATATCCGACTTGTCACTGAGTTTTGTTAGCTATTATTACTATTTTACCTAATATATTTAACTTTCTAGAGAGGTGCAATGGTTGATGCATTCCTTGTCATCCTCTTATTCATCACTTGTGACATCAATTATTCAGAAAATAAAATGAATAATTACTCAAACAATTCGGCATCCGCTGCTGCCTAGCGGAAAGGGTGAATAAAAATAGAATAATGTTGTCAACGGACGAATAAACTTTATATCACCCACCTCACCGGTATACTGAAGTTTCAGACATGTTCTCAGTGGAATCATGATTAGGTATAAAAGCATCATTTAGATATTTGTTTTTGGATAGTCACATATTCATTCTTCATTATGTGCAAATGACAGGTAATCCTTTATTATATAATTCCACTCTAATTATTACGATTTCCATGTAGGACCTAAATTACATCATGATCTTTCTCTCTTTTATTGACCAGTGAAATTATAGAGTATAGGAACAGGTGAATGTTATATGTTATGAATTCAGTAACTTACTATGATGCAAACTATATAACAAAAATAATCTTAGATTGTAGATTAGATGTTAATAAATTTTCCGACGACCTACCTGAAGTACGTATATCATTTCATAGGTAGCTGTGACAATAACATATCTACAAACGGATTCATAACATCATACTGTCAATGTGATTTACCAAGTAGATAGGTACCGATTCGTATAATTTGTACAGTTTTCTTTGCTGCAATGACGATGAAATGGTAGATTCTACTCCCCCAGAAGTATGCAATTTGGGTTTGATAAATGAAAATAATAGTATTTCGTTAGTACTGAACAATTGTCCAAATATTACCATCAATAACTATTTTTCCAATATTTCATAAATACAGACCAAAATGTACCCAAATATTTTTGTTAAATGTTCAATAAAATGTGTTCTCTTTGTGTGATACATCTTTCTTATATGCTTCTACAGGCAATTGAATTGGTTTCCTGTAAAAATGATTTGTAAGTAGGTAATACAGTCATGCGAAATTAAAACCCGACATACCTATGTTTTTCATGTAGGTCGTCGGAAAAGAATAGTGTACAACTCGTGCGGAAATTGGATATTTCAAACTCGTATGAAATATCCTATTGTCCGCACTAGTTGCACAATATACTATTATTGTTAAACATTTGTACATGTTTCATCCAACGACATGATTACGGTATCACTCTGACTAAGCGCTCTGATTTTGAATAATTACACCCAAATATTTAATTCTGGGACTGAATGGACTCAAACAAACGCAAACTTATTTGAATTTGAAGCTGTTTTAATTGCCTTCCACGATTATTACTTATCAGAAACATTCTTAACCGATGTTCTGCACCCGCTTTCGATATTGAAACAACTCTGTGAGGCGATATATCGTTCTTCCAAATCTTTCGATAGCTGCAATAACGAAGTTTTCAGAATGCTTCCAGAAGTCCGCTCATCGGAATGGCACGTAAATTTTTGGCGAAAGCGCGATTTCAGACTTGGATTGAGGGTATTCTCCCAGTTGCCACATCATGAAGAGTGGCTGGATCGCTTAACTACTCTGTGACTAGGCATTATTTTTAATGGATTTTTTCGTACCCAGCTGGTTTGGCGCATTCATAGCCTCATTAATATTCGTGAGTGGGAAATGCAATTTTCGCTGAACATTCATTTCACCCTCTGTGAACTGTAACTGTTATTTAACTGTCATAGCCAACCCATAGTTTCGAAAGAAACTTAATGGCATTTCAAGGGAAAACCTAATTGTCTTGCCGAATTGAGTAATTGATATTTTGAGACAATTGCCTCAAATTGGATGAAACTTCTAGCTACTTTCTTTCATTCCACCATCTCACTTCATGCAGAAATAATTTGCATGCTACTATAAACTCCCAGTTCTTTCAAAACGTTGGAAAAAGTTTTCATTCATGAATTATATCAGATTCACATGTGGATTCATGAGACTTTCTGAAATTTCCCCTGGATTTTCTGTGGTTGAGTGAGCAAGTTTTCACAGATCTTTCAGTGAACCTCAGAAAGGTTCATCCAGTCCTTAATGATAGACCATAGATAATAATAATAATAAAGGTTTTTATTGACAGATATAATATAGTTTATAACCTAATGAGAACCGCCCATGTTGAACAATATAATAGATACCTATCAGTCAAATGGCAGGGTTCAAAAAGTGTTTCTTGTAGCCAAGCAAATATATGAAATAAATTCTACATAAATATCACTATAAACTGAATATAATGTAGTCTGAATTGAAAGCAATATAATGATAACGACAATAATTAAAAATAATGAGTGAACACACACAACCCACACACCTTTGAGTATTCATATGCATAAAGAATGAAAGGATGAATAATGTTATTAAGTTTCACAATTCAAAATTCAATTCAAAAGCATCAGTTCATTAAAAATCAAGAGGAAAGAAAATAAGAATTAGTATAAAAGATTATCAAAAAACTCATCGATTCACTTCACACTTGAATAGTCAAGTTTGCCATCTATAAGGTCTTCTTTAACTCTTTTCCTGAATAAATATAGAGACAAGTGTTTGTATTCGTCAGGAATCCTATTGTATAGCCAGGGTAGGTAGAATGAATACGATCCATGAAATGAATTGAATCGCAAATTCAAATTATGAACATCCGTTCTGAAACTAGGCATAGGCAAACTAGGCATAGGAACCAGTCTGTTATCGTACCGCGAATGTTGAAAACAGTAGTACAAAGGAGCCACCTATATCTTGCCCCAAAAATATTCAGTGAAATTCCAAACTCTATGAAATCACTCAACTCTCTCTCTATGTTCAAATCCAAACTCAAAATTTGGTTATTGAACAAATCCCGTCATGAGATTAAAAAACTCGTAGATTTGAAAAACATTTAAAAAATGTTCATCGAAATTTCCCACAATTTATTAATCTAATGTTATGAAAGGTGTTGATTAATTTATGTTAATTCTAGTTTGTATGTTTATAAATATATTGCATAAGAATATTCATTATTTATCGTATATCTGCTAGTGGAAAATATATATATGTTGTGTTTGTATAGAATCATGTAGCAGAGATGAGGTTACCGAGTTAATAATTGTAGATCATTTCATGATTACCCACGCTCAGGGATTTCCTTTGTGGGTCACCTGAATTCATTTGCAAAAAAAATATTTTATGCATGCATGTATAAATATTTAAAATATATCTGTATGTTTATTTGCTACTGTTTGTGAACAAGTTGATGTGTGTGAATAAATATATTATTATTATATTATTATATCTCTAAGTGAAAAACAGATTTCAAAAACCAATCATAATAGTTAAATTTAAACATTTTCAATGTTATGTTTCAAATCTGATCACCTATAGCTCAATCAAAAAATTCTGAAAGAGCAGATATTCCTAAAATTGAATGATATATGCAGGGTGACCCATTTGAAAAGTATACCTATCGCTGACATCATCACTCACATGTGCATCACTGTTGATATCTACATATTGATATTTTTTTTTCCAAAATATGGCAAATTGACATTGAAAATTCCGATATACTTCGCTGGCAACTTTAAAATCCGGCTCACTATTCAACGGAGTAAAGCTCGATTTATAAACTCCGCTGCAGTAGCTACAGTTGACGCCGCCGTTCCAAAATGTATTGAGGAGATATCCGATATGCGTAGTTTATGAACAGATGCTTATTTCTAGCACATTCCATCTATGAACAGTAACTGCAGCGTCAATTGTAGCAACGGCAGCGGAGTTTATAAATCGACCTTGATAGGTACAGAGTGCAACAATCTCGATTCAAATTGTGAATCACTCCAAGCGAAGGCTTGTAAACAGATTCGGAATATTAGTTCTACCCTTGTCTGGGGAGCATCATTTTCATGAATAGCAAAACCATTCGACACGTATTGCAATCTCCTCAAACAGTATGCGAGATCGCGAAATTTAACAGATATTGGGTTGAGTTCCAAATCAGTTCGAAGGAATGGGATTGTATTTTCCAAATTGAGCTAGACCACAAAATTATGTCCTGAACATCGTGAACGAACACTGTTAAAATGCTTATATGAATTATTATGGCCCTCTCATTTTCCTCACTCTATCTAGGTTGAGTATTTCAATCAAGGAAAATTGATGTTGATTTCCAGTTTCTCAATATTCCTGATAGTAACATCTGGAAATATAATCGGAATGTTTTCCACAAATCTCCTGCTGCAGTCATAAGTTTTAAGTCCTAAGTTTTTAGTAATAAGATTCAAGACATATAGAAAAATCGACCATTTATGCAGGAATTATAAAGGACTATCATGTCTTAAGGGTAACTTCTACCATTGGTCAATTTCTGTGGTTGTGTCAGTAGTCACTTTACAATTTCAGTCATCAATATCCATTTTTTCTTTCTATGATCTAATGATTCTGATATAAGTTTGAATAAACAACACAATCACAGCCAACCTATAAAAAACCGTCACAGAATTGAAAACTTCGAACGCATGCACAAATATGCTCAGTTTTAAGTTTCAAGCCATAAGAGATAAAAATTTGCCAACATTCTAACGACTTGAAACTTATGACTTATGACTAAAAACTTACGACTTAAAACTTATGACTTAAAATCGCTGCATAAATCCACCATTAGATGATAATCTTAATTTCATGAGTTTCGTAGTGGATTGCATAGTCTACAAGAACATTGATAGCGTTTCAAACATTCTGAGAACATTTCATAAAGTTCTTCAGAATGGGAGTTGAGCGATCATCAGATTGTGTATGACGGAGAAGTTTGGAAAGGATAATGATAATTATAACCAGAAAAAGCCATTTCGAATTGGGATGGAACAAAAAGAATTCGATTGAAATTGGAGTTTTCAGAAGTAACCCTCTTCAATCATGTTCGCATGCGATTTTATTATACATACATTCTGATGAACCTCGAAATAGAATCTACCAGGTGATTAAACAAAATCAAAAACATTCGAACAAATAGTTCACGATGTGATAAAATCCAGATCGTTCAAAATGGCTTGGTGCCAAACTCACTGTGACGCTTTTGAAATATGTAGATAACCGGTTTTTTTCTGGGCTTTCCAGAATAAAAATTTGTTGGAAGGTCGTGTGATGATCGTATAAATAAAGATGATTTGATCGATTTTTCCCCTTCCTGGGAATCGGATATCTCTTGTATAACAAACGTATAAGTGAAAATGGATTTTATTTCAAAGAATTCAGTCTAGGTGCCTTCGGAAATGTCTGTATCACGCAAGCAAACATTTCAATCTGGTCGTTGTTTGAGCTGCATTACCTATCATAAATTTGCTTATAAAATACGTTGAATTTGTGGACCATCTACAATTTTATCATAAATCACGAAACACACATAGAGAAGCTATATACTTGAGGGAAAATATGTATATGTATGAATAAATGTATCAATACTCGAGATACCTATACATCAAGCTTTTCGAATCCTGTATTCAATTCAATTTAAAAGCGTACTTTCCATAGAGAAATATACATTCCACGTTGCTTCTCATGGAGTGATCTTTCCAAATATCTCAATCTTCTCGAAGCTCTAAGACCGGTCCTAGATTTCCTCAATGCTGTATATTTTATCAGTCATTTGATGAGAAATGGCACATTGTCCCGGATCGAAGCAGTTTTTCGAAAGTTACTACCAAAATGTAGCCAAAGACTGATGTTATCAAAATCTATAAATCACCCTGTAGCATGGTCAATAATGCCATTCAAATTCTTCTAAGGTGTCTCTGTGAGTGATAGGTGAAGTAAATCCTCAATACTCACTCTGTGTGGTTCGAGTTGAATTGATTTGGATAATTCATTACTCATTTATTGAATCAATAATTAAACAGATGAAGAGTTCGGAGTTGTAATCATCACCTCTCATTGAATATGTACATATTCATATAAGAATAAAATGGTTCAAGAAGTTTTCTGCATCACATGGATTAGTGTGACTTTTTCATTCATATTACGCTAACTTATATTGTGTCGTTGATAAGTTTTCAGTTTCTCAACTTAAATTGTATTTTGTTTTTTGTCCCTATAGGATTGGATGTATTTTTATAACGAGTGTAGTTCAACTTTCCCAGTTTGAAATACGGATACATTAATTTTGAATTCAATTATGTTGGATCCATATATACAGTGAAAAATCTATCAATCTATAAATAGCAGGCTATAAGCAGGAAATAGCAGACTACCTTCCTCTATAGAACAGAACTTTCCATTTTGAAATTCAGAACTCCAGGTGCTCTTGATATAATGCACATTCTTTTACTTTGGATCGAGTTATTTATTCAGTTAATATCGCATTCATCATTCAAAATTAAATACCTAAAAAACCCAACTTCAAATGCAATCGATACGGAAATATTCCATAGGGAGTAAGTATTTTATACTAGCTGCATTTTCCAGTCAGTGAAAACTCATTATTCGCAAAGAAGTTTCATCCATATATTAAATATAAATAGATACAAAATATTGCATATAACACACCAAAAGTTTTGTAACTCTTGCTGACGTAACCAAGACTGAATTTCAATATGATTCAGTCTCGGATTCAAATGAATTACAATTGCGGATATCGCACTTGACTCTAAACAATATTAACCACCTTTGCAATACACAACGGAAGCTAAGATCAGGAATACACCGATGATGAAGATGCCAATACCCCACAGAATCAGTTCACCGATGTCTTCTTCAGTCATACCGAACAAGAACGTTCCGTCATCATCTATCATTTCTTCTATCTCGATGGACCAATAATTCGGCTGGATTTCGTCTTCCAAGGCAGGAGTCAGTGTTCCTGCGGGTTCTTGGTCCCCCAAAGCTCTCCGATCACCGAGCAATCCATACAGGATGTTACACAAAGAAGCGTACACATACAGCGTTCTCAACATTGTCGCAAGCTTGCCGGCGATGAAGATGTCGGTTTTTGCTGCCTCTGCTCTATCTGATGGAATGTCTGCAAGCTCTCGGATTATCACCATATCGGCTACCACGTTTATATCGATATAACAGGTTGAGGTTAGTGAAATGGGGCTCTTTGGTACTGTGGAGTTTATATAGGCCGTGAATGTGATGACGTAATGATGGTTCCGAAGAAGTGCCATATCTGGATAATGGGGTGCCTTATTAGTTGATTTGATGATAATATATCGGTCAATATTTTTATTGTTCACCTATGGATAAATTGAACAATGGGTTTATCGCATTCCAATAGAATTGTTTGATATAGACGTTGATTGTTTTTTATGCATTCGGAGAATGTTTTGGATATTAAACGCATTGTAATGATATCCTATGGAACAAATGGAATTCAGGGTGGAGGAACTCAGACCATCTATCTAGTTTAGGTCGGCTATTTGTGTGTACAAAATATTAGGGCCAGGAAATCTGTTCCCAGATTAATTATTTCAGATAAAACTGGTCGTTTCTCTTCGGCATCTATCTGGGACTCAGTAAATTCGTAAAGTTTGGCCAACACTTCGAAAATAAAACTATCAGAAGCGAAGATTTATCCCCTATAATTAGAGTATACACGAATTAGCAGTCTGACTGGAAATCGAAGGCTTTCACCAGACCGAGTGATGTGTCAATTTCTGGCAAAAAAGACCGGGAATACAGGGTCCAGCAGATCACCTTCCACCTTACAGATCCATTCTTATAGCTGAGTTAGAATTTAAATATTTTTCAGACTCTTGTATCCAAAAACACGAAAAAGAAAACGTGTGACGTCATGATTCATTTCTTTGAAATTACATGACATATACTTTTCCTCTATTTCGATCCATGATATGCCATGAAATACTCGAATGTTGATGGAGATATAAAAGTAAGTATCAGCCAGCCAGTTATGGATAATCAAAAAATGGTAGGTACCTATATAAATATTCAAATAATCACAACTCCAATTTTGATATACTGTATTGCATCTGTTTCTAAAGTGGGTTTCCACTCAAAATCAGAAATCTCTACGAATATAATTCTGTCAGCTCGATTCTCAGCACAAGGCTGAAAAATTCGACTGCTCTAGATCTTGTTTAGGGGAATCCAATATTTCAGCATTGGAATTGGAAAGTTTAACGAACCTATTCATCGCGATTGAAACGTAAATATTACGAAAGTGAGAATATTTCATTGACTGAAGCAGGGTGATTTTTTTAAATAAGCCAAAGTGTAATGACGGATGAATACCGGTAGGATTGAGTAGGTATAATTTATCCTGAAGATGGACATAGACAGAACATAGACAGCGAAACATATGTCGAGGTATTAAAATATTGTGTTGATGGGTATTAGAGAAAGTCGAAGTAGGTCGATGTAAATGTCTCATTTCGAATCAGCAGGATTTTTTCAATGTCAACGCATCATGACACATCCTATACCGTGGATACAACATATCTATTGGAATATTCAGACTATATAATGATTGCTGGTGGGCTATATCAGATTTTCTATAGATTAGATTAGGTTCTTTATGGACGATTCGTAGCCACGCAGAGCTTGGATATTATTACACTTAGTATCCTGTTGGCAATGCTATGTAATACAGTTCTGAATGATTAAAAATTCAATACATTATTTTGGAAATATAAACATGCAAGAAACACAAATTCATATGTACATATACAAACTCAAAAAACTAAATTCTTCAACGTTCCAAACTCGAGTATATACTGCTATCCTTATTGGAAGCTGGTGATAAATGCTATTTCGAGCTCGTAAGCCAGATGGATTTGGGAGAGAAGCTCTCAATTTCATGAACAGCTCTCGATAACCTCCGGTAGGACAGATAAAATACTGATCGGTGATCGGTGTCTTGAGTTCCCACGCTCTTCATGATTTCAGTCCCAGCTAGTATGGCATGCCTGCATTACTATACCCGAATAGGCATCAGGATGCAGTTGATAGCAGGAGTCGACGAGTGTCCGCAAATATGCAGGATAGACGGTCTGGTGCTAGCTGGCATTATGTCAATTTCAGGGAATGTCTGCTCCGAGCTTTGCAGCCGAATATTATGGTGTTTCATGATTCATCATCCATCAAAGCAGGACTGCGTCACAAAGGATCCTCAAATCAATTTCGGCTATCTGTTCATACGGGATCACTTTCAGCGAACGATTCTGATCAGTGGTGGTTATATTATTTCTACACCGGTTCTACAAAACCTCTCCTGCAGGCGAATATTTCAACAGGGACTTCTGTACTACTGATGAGGATAATAAGTGTAAATGAACATGGATCGGAAAATTGCTCAGGAGGGAGATACTGCTCTTTGAAATGTGGGTCCTGAAAACTTCGAGAGGAAATGATGAAATTCTACAAGGTGACTAATTTTTAATGAATAGGCCGGAGGAGAAATATTTCAGAACTTTTTTTTTAACTTCTTTTCAGATCATTGAAGTTTGAGACTTTTTTGTGAATAGTTGCTTTTGTTTCATTTCAATTAGATGCCGCCTTTGTGATGTTATTAGATTTGAAATTCTCATTTCATCATTATTCGTACAGGTCATCAAAGAAGTTGTTGGTCATTAGAATGGAATTCATTCCAATTTACCCTATAATCGTACCCTATTTGATACGCTCCTGAATGAAATTTCTTACTTTTTAAGAAATAATGCATATAAAAATGTCTTTGACTATTTGTATGTATTGATGTTGAAAAAAGTTTTCAACGATCCGAAAAATTTTATTTTTCACCGTTCAAAATTTCTTCCCTTCAATTCGGATTGTAGTTTTCACTCAATCTAGCATGTTATCGAAATATGTCAAGCTCAATACTACGCTATTTCCTTTTTTCTGTCGTAAACTATCATGGCTGACTTGGGGTAATCCCGTGACTTTATTTTCGCTTTCTATTTCAGCTCCAAAACATTATCGACTGAACTTTTTCTTTATTACCTGCCGTCCATTACGATATAGCTTTCCTAAAAGCAGTTGGTCACGGACCGTATTCAATGCGGAATTTATCTTTAATACTCCTGAAGACACACTGGACTTTAGGAAAACTAACACGATGTGGCTTTTATTGTAGGTACATCATTCAGAAATGAAAATAACTCGCGAAACTGAAATAATACTACTTAATTGTCCATTTTTCTATCCTTCGCCTTCATCGATTTATTGTGTTGCCGTTTTAAGTACGATTGTACTTTTCTCGTACATTTCAAGCACATTTAGTGCGTCAGTACAATTTTCAATAATCTAATACAAAAACAAAATTGTTTATCGATTTTAAAGTTTACTCACACAATCGGCAAGATTCTTGTGTGCTTGTGTTGTGCTGGATGACATATCATGGCTTTTAGGTTTCAGTTCGAAAAAAATCCAGAAGATACGAAAGCACCCTGGTGTCAAGAACACTTTTCTTTTTCAAAAACTCATTATAATGACTTCTTTCTCATTATGATTTTTTTCTCATTAAATTGACTTTTTTCCTCATTATTTTGACTTAATTCTCATTGTATTGACTTTCTCTCATTATAATGACTTATTTTGTTTCTCAATATTTATAATGAATGGGATGTTTGTGATCATCTCAATAATGAATTCAGAAGCTATCAGGCATCAATTGCAACAACTTTAATTGCAATACCATTATATGGTTTTCAGTTCGTCGTAGGAATCTTAATGTCACAGGAAATTTGGTCCTCATGGTGTAGAATACTTTCTTCATCGGAGTCTTTTCCTACTACCTGACACCAATAGGGTCCAATTCTTTCAATATATCTCTCACACTTATCATCGATATAGCCATGAAATTGATATGATATGAAATCCAAAACTTTCTAGCAACGGATTAATCTTTTTAGCAAATGATATACCTACATGAAAGTTATCATCATTATTAGACAAAAGTAATTATAATGAGAAAAAAGTCATTATAATGAGAAAAAAGTCGATGTAATGAGAAAAAAGTCATTGTAATGAGAAAAAAGTCAATATAATCAGAAGAAAGTCATTACAATGAGAAAAAAGACATTATAATGAGAAAAAAGTCATTATAATGAGTTTTTGAAAAAAGATAAGAGTGCGTTACACCATCAGGGTGCTTTCGTAATAAGATGCGCTAGTATTGTCCTCTTCAAAATGGAAAGTACACAAAACAAAAGATCTCAATAATAATAATAATAATAATAATAATTTTATTGCACTATATGAAATGAAACAATCATAAGTCAGTCAGACAGAAAATTTTGCTACATTGTACATTGCTGAGAAATATTTCGATAATGATATGAAGCTAAAAGGTATGTCTTAAATAGTTTCCGAGTTCATATGACTCCAAGTCGATGAGAGAATCTAATAGCCATCTCTTGATTTTATTGAAATTATTCTCAATTTTTATCGGTTCTGGAAGATGGTTGAAAAAGTAAATGGCAGCGAGAAGGGCACTCTGTTCGATCTTAGACAGATGATGAGTAGGTGTATTGTAGTTGTTTATTTGTCTTGTGTTGTATGCTCCTGATGTCTTATATCGATCAAAGTAATTTTTGTGTTTGAAGATGAACTTTATACATTCATAAACATATAGTGCTGGAATAGTTAATAGTTTCATGTTCTTTCATAATCTCCATGTGAGTCGATAAAATTAAAATAAAATAAATAAAACGAAAATATTCTTTGGTTCATGCTCGACTATGATTGGCACGATCTACGATCTCGGTAATTTGATATCAAACAAAAGCACATTGATATTACAGACCTGTCGTTTTTTTTTCATTTAGTACAATCTACTCTAATTTGGTACAATTTGGCTATGCCGTCTAGTACGAACTGAAGTTTTAAAACGGCAACGGCAACAAAACCGCAAAACAATGAATACCAAAGGCAAAGTAACTTTGCCAAAGGTAAACATGATTAATACACAGCTCGATAAATCGAAACGTATCTTCGTTATTAGCGTTTCTAGAACTATTTTTTTGCATGTTCAAGTGAATCACCTTATACATGGTATGAAAAAATCTATCCGAAATACAGAAACGAATAAGCAAACCAATAAGGGCAGGCTGGAATGGTTTGATGTAGAAGCCGCTCACGAAGGTATTAGTGTTATAATGCACTTCTCTGCAATTTAGCGTCTATTAGCCGCTCTTATTGCATCGATAAAATGTAAAATGTTATGTAATTACGGTCCAGACGTTATGAACGCACGCAAATCCGGACCGCAGGAATAGGTGTAATGGAATAAGGCAGCAATGAGCAAATGTTCAATGTTCAAACGCAAAATCCCTACGATAATATAAGTGGAAACCTGCGATTGTAGTAGCATTAGTGGATCAACATCCTCTTCAAACATCAAGACAATGCGATACCAATGAGATCTCTGTTTTTTTTAAACAAATTATGAAGAATTCAAGTACTTGAATGTTGATGAGGAAGTTTGTGAATCATAAGTATAGAGTCGTAAAAACTCAACCAGAGCATCTTTATATTTGTAATAACTGCTTTTATCATTTTATAATCATTTTAAAGCAAAGATAAAAATTGATAAAATGGTTATGGTTTTATGGCATGGTTCAAAATATTACTCTGCCTACGGAATAACTTGAACTGGTCCATAGAATGTATAGGTACATAATATATTTATTATATTTTATACGATGAAATTTGCGAGACGCGTTTTTTTTTTCTCGGTTCCTGCAAAATTCAAATTTTCGCTGGGGCGAATTCCTTCGGATCCCGAATTCGTATATAAATTACGATTATGAAATATAGAAAGAGGATTCGTTTGGCATTTCTAATAAAGTTTGTCGAATCGTGTAATCAATATTTTGCTTTGGCATTGTATGAATCTCATGGTATACCTAGTACGATCGAAATAAATATATTACCGAATCGCAAGATAACATTCTACAACCAAATAAGATTATTTGGTCCGAACACGAAACGATGGGAATCCATTAGACACATTTTACAGTTTCATATTTTTCACTTTTTTATTGGGAAATTGTTTCATGAAAAAAGTTATTCTTATCAGATATCGATTCTTAGCATTGGTATACGAGGTTTGTCAAAAGTACCTACGTTTTAAATTTCTCAATAGCGAAAAACCTTATCAAATAAGTCGATTCGAACTGAACTACGATATCCAATATTATTTTGTAACTGCATCATAGACACATTTCCCAGAACTTCGTGGTAGTTAGACACATAAGAAATGACATTTCAGTCCATGTAATAAAGATAAACAGCCCCCCAAACTTTTGCTCGTTGAGGACAAACTCAGATAAGCATAATGAAACAGGCTGATGCCCTGAACACGTCTAAGATTTTCAATTACCATTCGCCCTCTCCTACCTACCAACACCGCTCATGACAATATAATTTTCAGTCGTTTTACCTCGAAGGTGTCTACTGGTGTGGAAAATAATGAAACCAAAACGGAAAGGAAAGGTGGAACTGTAAATGTATCATAAATACCCTTGCACGCGACTTATAGGAGTTCCTTATTGCAATGATCAGTGTGTACACACCTTCTAGTCACACGCCACGAAACTCCAATCCCCATACAGGGTTAACATTTTCCAGACGATGGAGAAACAAGAAAGAAAAAAGGTTTCGAGCAAATGAAACATTTTCCCACCCAATAAGCATTTTCATTTATATAACAGTAACCGCGAAAGTTATATCACCTACCTTATACAACTTGAAGGCATCTGTTCCAGTAACGTAAATAAATATTTCTGTTACTCTTATAAACCCCTTAAAGTGCTTAAATGTGGCGATTGGAAAGGTTGCGATCACCCTCAATCAGTAACGTTTAAAATCTTTAGGTTTTATAACGAAAGTAACAGTTATGTTCTGGTAACCCTTATAAACAATGCCTGTAGAGGTTATTGTGATATTACCGTTACTCCTCTTCTGTCATTGTTGCTGTCAGCTGTCACCGTAGGAATATTCACCTATCTCTTGAACACATTTATAATTTCATTTTCCCTTTTTATTTATTGAATCCGAAGTTAGGAATATTTGTTGAAGTAAAATAGACAGGCGTCGGAAAAAAGCGTTTCCTATAGTTTAGTTCATTTGCAAATCATGCGCCTTTAGATCACTGCAGTTCATGAAAAAGGAGATGGAAAATAATTTTTACCATAAATACTAACAAGATACCTCTGAAAAACGAAGGGACCTTCAGTATACCTGGTATTTATCAGTTTCAATTCAGTTTTTCGGAAAATAATTTACTTCTTTCTTCGAAGTGCACGAAGAGGATGAATCACAATATCGGCATTTCAAAGGGAGTGCCATTTTTAGATTTAATTTCGCGATTATGGTGTTGTTTGTCCAATTCTCATTATAGCTTATCATCGAATTAGGAGAGAGTGGAGTCAAGCTGAGTGTGGGCTTCCTTATAGACAACATTTCATTGAAACAATTCAGTTATAATTATAAAATATTTGAAATTAGGAAGGAACCATACTTCCATGTACAATTACTTTAGAACCACCCTATATATTCCGATCCGTTTTGCCCTGCCCTACACCTTCCTATAAAATCATGGCGGAATCAATGAAGGTATTTCATAAACGATGAACATTCGAATATCACTAATCGTGATGTTATATAGATAGAATTAGGTGTATATACTATTTGGTAATACTAAGTGATATAGAGGTGTTGGAATAATGAATAATAAAACCATGCAATTCTGTTCCCATGGTGCGAACTTTTGTGCACTTTATCTGCCTTTGTTTATTAACTACAATTGAATAATGATAGGTATATATACTGAGTCTTCCCAGTAAGTAGGATTTGAAAATAACAATAGATTTCAATATGTATCCCCGTTTTCCGCTTCATCATTCCAGATAATTCAACCGTGTTGAGTTCATGAATATCAGATTTCGGAACACAACACATGGGGAATGAAAAGGAGCAGAGAGATAATCACGTTTCCCAATTATTGCCCTATCAAATAATAATAATAATAATAATAATCGTCTTTTATTTGTACCAAAGAAAATACAAATGAGGCGAAGTTTAGCATCATGCTATTCTTACACTTAACCAAATCACGATTCTGAATCTCGTTCATTTTATTTCTCATGTATTTGCTTCCCCTAAAAATATATATTTCACAGTCTTCATTTTCAAAAACAAAAAATGTCATTCAATCGTAACATTAATTAAGGTGCTTTCTGTACAGAAGGATTTTGATCAGCAAAAGTCGATCGTTCACTCAGAAAAGTGGGTCAAAATTAAGAATATATTCTTAAACAACGAGTATATCACCATTCTTCAATCTGATAGAAATATCTAAAAATAACAGTGCCTTGCTATGATTCTCATCATAAATATCCAACCCTCTGTGACACCACTGGTAATATTATCATAAATCTGAAACCATCATCACAAGAAGCCCCCTGCTGCTGCTAACAAACACACCAATAAAAAAACGATTTCTATAAAAATATTGACACTATATACGATTTGGAACACGCTATAAGAAATATCCATCTGATGAATCACAAGACCAATCCTAGTCATTCCAACTGCGAAAAAAAAATTCCCTCAATATACCATTGGGAATGTATACCAGTCTGAAAATGACATTTCATTCACTGTGTCTCGAAGTAATCTTCATCAATTTACTAACAAGAAATCGCAGGTGATGTATTCACTATTCCTTATTGGGATTTTAACTCAAAAACTGGTATAATCTGTTGAAATATTGAAAATCACTGTCAGCAGTTCTTGCAAAGTATTCAGAAATATTTATTATCACCCTATAGTGAAAATTATAAACCAAATGAAACTGAATAACTATATCGAAAGTTTACATTTGTCAACACATTCAAAATACATGATTTTGGGACGTTATCACAGAGAATTCCAGAAGTTTCATAAGGAGGACTCAACAATATTTGATATTTGATTCTTCGCGAACACTCATGAAATGATAACTCTGAATTTCGTCACAAATTTAAAAATTTTACAAGTGTGAGGGGAGTTATGAGAGCCCTCCGTAATTCTAAGTGAAAGATAATTGAATTGGGAAATTTCGAACGAATCGCTCGGATAATACAAAACAGAGGGTGAATAAGATACAGGGAAAAGGCGTCACCATGAGAAAGAAGGGGGTGGTCCGGGGTCCCAAAAAGGAAAAAGGAGTAGAAAAAAGTGGGCGATCACATCAGAGGCGCCTAACTTTGTTCACTCATTACAAATACTTGAATCTGTTCGATTCGAATTCGTTTGGATATTTTACATCACAGATACAATTGAGCTCGACCTACACGAATGGTGAACAATTATTCAACCTTCAAATGGGCAATTGGGTCTCTAGGTCATGGTATCGCCCATCAGCGCCCACAAAGTGAGAAGGTATCTTTGAATTTTTAAGATAATTATTTGTAGATAATATTCCTGAGAACTACTTTGGAGACACGAGAAAAAAATGGACATCGATTGCTGTAATTCAGATTCATCTATTTGTTCAGTCTACGGCTACGGCTCTGGTAGTTTTAGCATAGAATAACGAATGAGTATTGTGAGGATCCTCCGAGAACAAGGTTTCAAAATACATTCTAAACAAAATAGAGCAAAGACAAAGTCACGTTTCTAGTTTCTACGAATCAAACTTGCATCCTATTGTTATTCATTTCGTTCAGGCTGCTGTCATCTTCTAATATATTGAAATAAAACCGAAAAAAGCGGTGTATCGTGTGTCGCTGAATTAATTCCTATTAGAATACGTGGTTATATGAAGTACTTTGACATTCATGACAACATCTTTTTGCATTTGGTAAATCTGATCAGAAAATATTCAGAAACTTGTATTATAATTCAAGAGGTAGGTATTACACAGTGAAAAAAAAATTACACCAGCTCACACCAGCTAACACCGCCTGGTATCCCCTGAGGTCCTGATTGTTTTAGTGTCAGTAAACACCGTCATATTGATCACCACTGTAGGTGTAATGTGACCTTTCCCATATAGGTGTTTTTAATAATAGAACCCAGTCGTAAGTAACACTAGTGTTCAGCAGAATGAACACTACTTTGGTGGTGTTCTTTATGCATTTCCAAAAGTGCGATTTGACACCGCAGTGGTGTGATGCACATTATGTGATTTTCTTGATGCTGAATTCTACCTCAAAGAAATTCTCTTCGGTGCGTTTAAACACTGATCATGTACATGCGAAGACTTTGCTGGTGTAAAGGAACACCATATCATGAATGTGTTCATGCGCATCATGCGAATCAGGGCTTTCTACACCAACTCCAGTGTTTTTTACTAAGTTGGGATCAGTGTTACTAGGGACTAGGATAATTGATACTGATCTATATCAAAATCATCTAATATATATCTAGCCCAATACTGAAATCAGGAACGGTAGGAAGGACGTCAGTGCCTATTGGCGAAAGTTTTAAGATCGAACAAATGAGCGCATAAAATTCACACTATTTAGATGCCTCCATACAATAAAAATATTAATTTATATCAAATCAGGTGTTTTCAATTGCCACCCAATTAGATGATTCGTACACCGCCTCGATTCAATCGTGATATGACACGGTGTAACTTGGTGTTAATATTAATGATATAATAGGTGTTTTTCATGCGTCAATGATAGCACCATTTAGAATAATAAATTTCAACCATTTGGTGTTTCTTATGATTTTATGTTTCCGAAACGTTTTACTTCACCACATTCGTGTCATTTTCACTACTTAGATCGGAATTAGCACTACTCAACACTCAATCGTGAAATGTATAATAGGGAGTCTGCTCTGAAATCCATTTGATTGAAATTACACCCAAGTTTTTTTTTACTGTGTATAGTAGGATACATATCAACATCAACTGAAACAAGGAGATTACCAACCTTCATTCGGGATTAAAAGGCAAACTATTAGTTTTGAAGGTAGGACATAAATAAAATTATAAAAGTCTTGCAACATAAGTTAGATATTTTATCATACTGGTGGCCCTATTAGAGAAGTCGTCTCAAAATAGATTCGGAATATATGTGCCGTCCAAATTAGTCTACTATAATTCTTCTAATAGATACAATCTGTTTTGGGCATAAAACCTAACTCACTATCAAAAAATCTGAAACCTCTGATATTTAAATAGGCTGGAGGTACGTCGCGCACTTGAAGAATTTCTATACATTAAAAAAAATGTTAGTTCATATTTCACCTTGTTCATTCACGCGCCCTTCTTTTTGTGTCGACATCAATCTTATTTTCCTTAATGAATTGTGATAAAATAGCTAGTAGCATGTATCCATCATTTTGTCGAAAACAGAATAAATGATTATTTTGTTTCGACGATTTCGGAATGTTTATTCTGTCATGAGTGTCAGTGGAACAGGTCACGAATATTTATGTACAAAAACAAGTAATGGGGAAAGAAATGTACCACACACATACATTCTCAATGTTGAATCAACATCCAGTAACTTTACAGAAACATTCTGTTGATCTTGTTGTTTTATCATCTCCCTGTACGAGACTGTCAAATGTATGATTCAAAGTCATTTGTTTTGTGTGTTTCTTGTTGAATCTGTTGGTTAGTGATTGATTATAATTTTTTCATCATTGCTATCGTCCAGTTCAATTATGCATGATAATTTCTCGACTGTTCTAACAACCATTCAAATTTCGTCATTTTGTGTCATGTGGAACAATTTCACCCAATCATGTCAACATTAGACTGATAATTGCATTCAGTGCAATTTTCAATCCCTATGACAACACGATCGAGTTTGAAAACTTCATCCAAATAAATTTCAAAATGTCACGTTTCGGCAATGAGAATGTTCAAAGTATAAAGGCGCTAATCAAAGAAAAAATTCCCAGAAATACAACCTATGTCACAAATATATTTGGGGAATATTCATGGAATTTTGCTGCGAACGAGAATATGAGTTGAATGAACATAGAAGCTTAGAAGAAATGGCGTTGATACTAAAAGATTGGGCCGTCAATATGAGAAAGAAAAACGGGACCGAATTCAAAGAGGCAACGGTGAAGAAAATGTGGAACGTTTCGTGCAAGAAAAGTACTATAATGACTATAATATTATGATTGACCCGTTTAACAATATAGTGTTTAAATCAGCCCGAGATGCCCGCGATGCAATCAGGAAGAAACTACAAGCAGATCCATGTAAACGTAAGGCCAGTTCAGTTTCGTTAAATTGGTCTGAAATTAACAAAATAATATTGCTTTGGGATGAAGA
This sequence comes from Chrysomela aeneicollis, assembly GCA_029955515.1. NCBI lineage: Eukaryota > Metazoa > Arthropoda > Insecta > Coleoptera > Chrysomelidae > Chrysomela > Chrysomela aeneicollis. Next base: position 14,541,387 of record JARUHQ010000015.1, on the reverse strand, counting down.
TACCCCTGAAGGTCTTATGCGTAAATTTTACCATATTGCTGCTGTAGAATTAGCGTGGCGAGGAGGAGAGGCAGTTGCTTGTCTGGTGGATTTTTTTCAAATCGAGAAAAATAACGATGACACTCCAACAAATCGCATTGAATACAATCCGGTATTCAGTAAAACGTGCCAAGGTGGTTCTAAAAGCTGTGCAAGTAGTAAATGGTTGGTTACCAATAGTGAGAGACAAAGCTGCCCTGTACGTCTTTTTCATAAACTGATATCAAAACGAGGCGACAATATTACCTCACCACGACTGTTCTTAAAACCAAATCGACACTGGAAAAATGAAACTGACAAATGGTACGATAATGTACCTGTTGGAAGAAATACAATGAATGGATGGACTAAATCTTCTGCTGAAGCAATTGGCTTGAATGTAATGGAGAAAAAGATAACAAATCACTCGAATAGATCAACTGCTGTTAGCGAATTAGCAAAAAGTGGTGTAGAAGAACAACAATTGCTGAAAATTACTGGTCACGGCAATCAGAATTCTATAAAACCATACATAAATCTCGATCAAGAACACCACAACAAGATCATAAATATTCTGCCTTTTGTTAGGATATAAGCTTTTGCTGTACCTGCAATGAAAGCATTATTATTATTATAATTATATATTCATTTTTCTCGCTGTCTGCACTGATAAAGTCGCAACCTTCATTGAAGAATTCCTCAGAAAATGAAATGCATATATAAAAAGGAAGGTATTACCAGCGTAGAACTGAGTACAGTGACTCTCAGTTGTTTATGAAATGCGTATACTATGAATACAATGGGTCTCAAAATGGACCCTCGTGGTACGCCACTCTGACTCTCTGCGTGAATTGAGTCAGAAGTTACTTCATCTAATAGTTCTACTGCTTAATAACAAACATGTGAACAATCCCTAATGAGTGCTGAAGTTACTTCATCTAATAGTTCTACTGCTTAATAACAAACATGTGAACAATCCCTAATGAGTGCTGAAGTTACTTCATCTAATAGTTCTACTGCTTAATAACAAACATGTGAACAATCCCTAATGAGTGCTGAAACCAATACATGCTTTCGTGTTAGCAGTATAATCTAGCAGTATGGCAGCAGTATAACTTTCTTGGAATCTGACCTTAGATGTGTTTAGAATTTTACATTATTTCAACATTATAATTCATACGGAATTCAGAATTCAACAATTGAGATCGATGTAGTATTCCCAGGGCTGAAAAAGTCGAGGGTGCCTCCATGCCTAATAGCAAGTTCCACAAAGGGCGTTATCAAACACTGGTGACGACGGGAAAGTCTGCTATATCATGTGGAGACATAATGCATGCTTTTTCCAAGGCGCATCGAGCGCGAAGATGCAGGTGAATGAAACGATAAGAACGGTTCCCTTTGTGGTCCGTTATCGGAGCCACCGACGACCATATAGAATGAGACCAGTGAGACCGGTCAGACTCCAGCCGGACAATCAACGGCGGGGGGCTGCCTCCATTGCCCGGAAAAATAAACCAGTCCGAGAAAAATGGCACAATCCGTCTAGACTGCATGTCTCAGATGGCATTCGTCTAGGAGTTGGCTTACTTATTGGCACTATTGTCTTCCCAGATCCAGCAATTCATCTTTTGACTAAACGGAAATAAAAACTTTGTTAGTGGAGCCAGAAAATGAATCTTGGGAGAGGATAAGAATATTTCTTGACCTCCACTAGTTGATGAGTGACACAACTTTGACATTCGAAGGTCACAATGGTGACAATGGTTGACAATGAAAGGGTGTCCAGCATGCGTCCGCCTGGCCGGCCTGACTTAATTTCCGATGAGCATTAACCATGAAAATATCTATAAGGATGAGATCGACAACTTTTCAATGTTCAGGAGAGATCAATGAGTACGTCAGTGCAGGATCACCAACCATACGAATAGCTCTCCTGTGAATAGAATCCAGAAGCCTCAGCGTATGTCTAGGTTCTCGGTGGATCATTGAACCAATCTTTGGGAGTTTCAATGGTAGTGTGTTTTTGGTATATCGTGCTTAGTTTCCACTTGTACGATGTAAACATCGCATTCACAAGTCTTCTTCGACCGATTCATGATATCTCAATGTGCATGGCAAACTTGGAATTCTCCTGATTTCCCATTCTCATTTCCGTCGTGCAGCCACTGTTCTGCACTGATCCAGATCCGGACATAGTTCCATTAGCATTCACGTCCCATAGCGCCAGAATCGTAAATCGTTTGAGTCTTGAGTCCACAGTGTTCGACCTGGCAGTTGCCTCTTAATTGCAATTTAAATGGAGCCTGGAATGCCTCCATGTTTCTTCACATCCTGGTGTCGTCTATATCGGCCAGACATCCAAAAAATATCGATGATTTATCTCAGCTTCTCGAACATCGTCGGTGACCACAAATTTCAGGCTCGTATATTTTGGAAGTCGTGACAGCTTATCAAAGTAAATACAGTTCTCATACGTTTCTCTAGTGAAATCGAACCGCTTATTCAATTATTTCATCAATATCGAAGAACTCCGTCTAATCCTGCGTTTTAAGAAGAGCGAATCAATGAATTTTGGGTATGAAGTTGACGATCATACCAATTTTCCCTCTTCATTCATTGACCTGCGTATCTTTCTACAGTTTTAGTCAATGCTGTTTTCGTTTTATTTATTTAGGATTTGCCTTGGTTTTGTTCCCATTATCAGCTTAGAATGAGGTCCTCTTCTTCGGTTTGGAAATCCCAATAATCCCCAATGAAGTTATCTTACATCCTTTCAGTGGCAGTCAAGATTTTCCAAGGAGATACAATCACAACCAAAATAATATTACTTTCTTTATAGCTATTTGAAATACGAGACACATAACTTTGCATTTGGTGAAATTAAATAATATTTACAATAAGAGCATATAGTGACCAATCCACTCAATATTTACGATGATAGTAATTGAAAAATGCAAATACATTAAAATATCTTCGTGATATGAAAGTGCTCTCGTGGTTATATGTTAACATACATAACTCCTGAGAGATTTTCTCGTATTACCGTTCTGGCATCCACAAACAATCTACAGAACACCTAAAACCCGGTTTGTCCGGGAATGGGATATACATATTCAATATGGATGTAATAAACTGTCAACGTAGCCTAACCCTAAGTTATATATCAGGAATATTATTCAATTAGATTTTTTTCGACAATCGCCTAATCGTATACAGAATGTATGACGACCTAACGAAAAAGAATATTATTTCACGACCTTGTGAACCGCAAGCAGGTTTGATAGTGCATGGTCACTATTTTTTTTTAGCTTGGGATTCGATATAAGGTAATATAAAACAATTAATAAACGATTAATGTTATTACGTCGTTCATGCTAGAGACAGAATATGTCGAATCTAGAGATATGTGCAATTAAACAGAAGAGGCACGGTTCCGTTCGATTTTAACCTTCGCCAAAGTTTGGCCAAAGCAATTCACTTCTTGAGAAGATGATTGAAAATATGCGTGAATCAATGTGCTATGTGATTCGAGCTCTTCAGGAAAACAAAAACAATTAGGTGAACTGACCAATTAATCATTGTGTATAGAGCCGTTAATTGTACATATTTAGCTTTCTCAGTAAGCTTCCGGATCGTATAATGAGGTCATTTTCTATGAAGCTCAACGTTTCCGGCCTATATGAGAGAACCCACATTTTGGGCGACGCGTTCTGTTCATATTATGGTCATTAAGCTCACCATGAATCATATCATAACGCCAGCCACTGATAGGATTTGGCTAGTTTCTTAACACTGTACTAACAACCGAAAATGACCCTCTACATCAAGAACCGACAATTCCATTTGAGGACTCCGAGTTTCATCCTTGAAGGCAGGAAGGGTAAGGGACCCATGAGGGTAAATAAATCATCACCGACATTGTGAGATGGAAAATATCCAACATGCATCTATTTAGAAAAACTGTGTCTATACTTGCGATGCCAAATTATTCAATGAGGAGAACGCCTGGAAATCAGAATAATGGGAATTTTCTGAAGGGCTCCTTGATGCAAGCTTCTTGCAATTTGGAATAAATACACTAATAACTTAGTCAACATTAAAACGATTGGTATGTATAAAAAAATTGATTCACTTTGTGACAAACATATTTAAATTGAGAGATGTATTTTCATGGTATTTTAGACGAATCTGTATGAATTTTTCAACATTCATTCATTGACCCCAACACGTAAAATGAAAGATAAATATCATGCTCATATAATCCTACTGAATACCTACCTAACGAAATAATTGAATGGATTACCAAAAAGTGGTCATAACCTTTTGGGAGATTGATATCTATGTCATAGTGAATGATTAATTCACTTTAAGTATCTACTTCCTATTTGATCATCGGAAAATTTACGTGACATCGAGTATTTCAGTGGAGTGTGATTTCCTAATCGATCAATCCGAAATTTCAACAACTTTTCGAAAATTCTAATTCCAGCAAATATTTCGTCTAATCAAAATCATGCCAAGGTATATGGATTTGCGAGCAATAGAAGTTTTTTGCTATATATCAATCAATCAATCAATCAATCAATTTATTAGTTAAAGAAATGTTCAATTACAATACAAGAGCCTACATTGAAACATACTAACTTAGTTAACACGTCAGATGATAAAAAAAGACAGACATTAATCAACAATAACATTAAACTAGACTGTCTAAAGCAAAAAGCAGTATTCACATACATATAAACACAAAACAAATCATCATTATGATCTATCTGTGTGTCCAATGGAATTTCAAATGCATATAATTTTTGGTTAATCTCACATTTTGTTAAATTTTCACTACCATTTTTGGTACAACACTGGACGAATACTGCACTTGTTTCGACAGTTGAGTAGAACACAAAAATTTTCATTTTATAACGGCTATGCCATTAATTTATAATCGTTGAATTTATTATTGAATTCCTCTGAAAATTCAACTCGAGTATACTTTTTTTTTGGTATTCTAGGTGGAAACCTCATGTTTTCAACATCTTGTTCTCTTTTACCCTCCTATATTTCTTGTGCCTGCCTCTGAATTTTTCCCTGGTGGCGGCCAGAGTATTGTACTGATTCTCAATTGAGATGAGAAACTTATGGTGTCTATGATTGCAGAGGGGGTAACATTGATTGGTTTCTATTTTAAAAGTAATCGAAGACCTGACGGGGCTTCTGTCTTCCTAGCAGATATTAAACTACAAATTGAACCGTTGCGTCGATAATAAATGGATGAAGTGAAAATGTGAGCTAATATCACCAAAAGCTCACAGTATTTCAATCGTCATTGCCAACTACTGATAATAAGAAGCAACTCCGACAAAGTCGTATTGACACCCTGTATGAAGGATAAAATGAGCGTTTATATCACAATTTGTGAAGTGCATCATCAACTATCTGGTTCTGAGTCGAGACACACACTCGTTACGATGAAAATAGTAAAGTTGTTCTTTATGGGTCTTTTCTCTTAATTACGAGAAGACTTTCTGCGGAGATTCATCACGAAGGATGGCGATTGCAATTACAGACGAAGCCATCTTCGACCTCTATTTCCTCTGCCGCTACGTTCTGACCCGCTATAAGATTGGAGAACAAGGTAGAAATTTCAAAATCACATAATCATCAACTCGAAACATCAGTTTTACCTATTTCAAGTAAAAATAAACTACGCAACACTAATTACGTCGCACCCCGAAATTTTGCCCCTGTTTAAATTTGAATAACTTTTTTCTTCTTTGAACAATTTGAATTCTGTTTGCACTGTTCGCTAGCTCAGTCCTTCAGCTAAAATCTCGTACTTCTTCGATACATGAGGTTATTTCCATAAAATTGCTACAGGATGTTTTTTGGAACTGTGCAAAATTTCGAAATTTTCAAAAGGATCCCAAATGAAGAAAAACAGTTTTTTTTCAACTTTAACAGCAGAGGCATGAAGATTATCTCATTACCTTTGGCCATTTCCAAAATTGTCTTCTTATCACTTTTTTTTACAGAGTGATCTCAAAAAATCAATTTTTTGGTTTTGCAGTCATAACTTTTTTCCTCTTCAACCGATTTTCAAAATCTCAGGATCATTTTGAACCTGAAACCTCATATGAGGAGATTTTAAGATCAGAATTGACTCAAGATGAACATTCAGAATCGAGGGTTTCCTCAAAGGTGACCCAAATCTGAAACACTCTGTAAATCCCGACTGGGAGGAGAATTAAATGAAAATCAACTTGTTTTCGGAAGGATCTTCCATTCTGGACACATCCAGATCTTTTTTTCTTCCAGTTGGCAACATTTGTGCGTGAGAAAACCGAAATGAAACGCCATGTTCTAGTAAAAAATCAGCCCAAAAAAAATGCATGGTCCGTAACCAACGTAACAAAAATCATAATGAGTGACTGACAAGACAGGTTGAAAATTACGTTCTCGTGAAAATAAAGACCAGGACAGAAAAAACTATTCGTAGGTCTTTCTCTTCTGAAGATATAAGACGTCATAAAAAAATTAAAAAAAAAAAAATCTGAATACAACAAAATTTCAAGAAGAATTTTTTTTTCAATATCCGATCCCATTGTGGGGGTCATGTGAAATATGTTTACCGATATATCTAACCGTTTGACCAGCAAAAATTTTACCCGCAAAAAAAATTTTTGTGGGGGAGGGGGTAAAAATTTTTTCTTCAGTATTTTTGGTGGTGATATTTTCGTTTCGATCAAACAACGTTTTGGATATTTTTCTTTTTTAATCGGGATTTCGAGGGGGGATTTAGATTTGGGTCACCTATGCAGAAACCCTTGATCTTTAATATTTATTTTTAGTCAATTCTAATCTTCATGTCTGTTCATCTAACGTTTCAGCTTCAAAATGATCCTGAGATTTTGAAAATCGGTTGAAGAGGAAAAAAGTTATGACTGCAAAACCAAAAAAATGATTTTTTGAGGTCACTCTGTAAAGAAAAGTGATAAGAAGACAATTTTGGAAATGGCCAAAGGTAATGAGATGATATTCATGCCTCTGCTGTTAAAGTTGAAAAAAAACTGTTTTTCTTCATTTGGGATCCTTTTGAAAATTTCGAAATTTTGCACAGTTCCAAAAAACATCCTGTAGCAATTTTATGGAAATAACCTTATGTATCGAAGAAGTACGACATTATAGCTGAAGGACTGAGTTAGCGAACAGTGCAAACAGAATTCAAATTGTTCGAAGAAGAAAAAAGTTATTCAAATCTTAACAGGGGCAAAATTTCGGGGTGCGACGTAATTAGTGTTGCGTAGTTTATATGGGGTTTTCTTTCCCGTAAGTTTCTGAATGCACTAACATATCCCGTGGAATCGTTAAACACAATGATAGCAACTTGAAACACCCAAATTGGTTCGACTGTTAATATTTGGGAAGAACGGGATATATCGAAACCGAGTTGAACTAAAAGTATTTCAGTCCGATATACGAAATGATAATTAAGCGAACCAATAATTTTGTGCCCAGTTTCGTTTCGAAAGTAGTTGTGTATTATTCAAATGTATGCAAATTTCGGCGGTCAGTGAATCCGAAGTCTAATACAGAAACTTCAAATCCACCCTGGATAAAAAGGTGGTTGGGCGTACAATCGAATAGCTCGGTTGTACCACCAAATTCAACGATAAAAACGAACTTTATGACAAATAACTCTGTCCATCTGTCCATAAATGGTTGCAGAATATGTGTACATCAAAAAGTATGTCCTCATTAGGGATGGCTTTCATGACAGCACGTTGGGCTGACATTAAACGTATACGATTGTGGTGTTTTCAGTTTTATTTATACAAACTTTCGCCACTTGCTTTGTATATAATATTCATCTCCACGAATTCAGAGTAGTGTCTCTGGAAGTCAGCAGGTCGCATGCAATGAAAATAATAATTTTCATGTTGAAATCAAAGCAGATTCGTTTAGTTGAAAATATGAGTGAAATCTTCCATTATAGATAGTGTCACCGTCTATTCTTCCATGAGATATTACTGATAATTCTAGAAAAATTTGGCTGAAGGACCTCGGTCAATGGCCAGTTGAGTATTATTTTCATACTAAATAAAGTTCATTTATTATTATTATTCTAGAAAAATCCTTCATTCAGGCAATTATATCTTGAGACAAATCATAATATGATCTACCACAAGTTTATTCTTCTAATTTTCGAGAACGCTGAGATAAAACATTGAGAGCATCCCACTAGGAAAATATACATACATAAATATATATTTATAGAGTCAAAAGGATTGCTGCCAACACATTTCCGTGAAATCGATAAAAACATGTGAATATAATTAAATCCCTAAATATTATTGAAGGTCGAATTAATCATCATTATTTTGCAGATATAATGAACTTGGGTTTATTGATTATCACATATATCAGCGATTCACTGACGAACTCTTTGTGACCAAAAAATTCGTACAAATTTCCAACTGTATGCTTTACTGGTCTAGGCTGCAAAGGTGTGTTGACGAAACGTACATAAAAGACCACCAAGAAAACGAACAGAAATAACACTGGAAAGAGCAGATAGAGTAAAACTTCCCGAATGGAAAAAATTAAATACCTGTTATTCGCCCCATCCTGGAGAAACGTGCTTGAACATAAAACAAAACAGGGCACTATGAAACTCTAGGATTATAAAATGATGACCTTCTATTAGCACCTCACCCAGTGACGTCTGTCTGAGACGTTTTGCGTTGGTAAGAGATTGGGATGATAAAAGAAACATTTTCTATAAGCTGCGATAGTACGGGGGCTAGTAGCGTTACTTTGGAAAGGATCATTCAATACCGACTGAACATTATATTTTGATGAAAATTTTCGTTAGTACTTACGTATTTTGACCTGAAAAACACGAATTTCATGATATTATCGTGAACATATCTCTAGTTTTCGAGATAATCGATGCCAAAGTTCGGAATTTCATCTTCTTTGTATGGCAAGTTTTGGGCAAGTAATGTATCTTCCAAGATCCCAGGATATATTACATGCATTTACCATGGTTGATTATGATTTTTGTCTTAGAAAAACATCATAAATATGTAATTTTGTCGTAATTTTCCTATTATTTCACCAACTAGGCTACATAAACAACGGCCATTTTGAAAATCTCTATGCGAATCTTGAGCAAATAAAAGTGGATACATAGCAGCCTTATAGCAATACGAGTCAGTGATATGTGTTTTCTCTTTCCAATACATGTCAAAAAGAAAGATAGATATCAGTAAAAGAAGGTGAAATTTCGAACTCTGGCATCGATTATCTCAAAACTTAGAGATATGTTCACGATATTATTATGAAATTCGTGTTTTTGAGGTCAAAATACGTAAGTACCAACAAAATTGTTCATCGAATGATAAGTGCACAATTACCCAGTTTTCTCATAAAACACTCTATAGATGAAATCGATTACATTCCCACTGAAAAAAAAAAGGGAAATTACAACGTCTAAAGGTAGACATCGAGCAGAAAAAAAACTACTTCCCTGGCTAATGTCACGCAGAAAATTGAAATCTATATTATGGCAGAAAGCATTAGTTACACCTTTACATGAAACTGGCAGGGTTTCAGATGTGGGCCAAGATGAGTGCTATGTGGTATTGCAAAGCTGTTTGAACAGATTATCCACACGAAGGTGTGGAGGGGATTTGGCGACAACCCTTGTGTGATGAACATCACTGATTTGTTCCGAGAGATTCGAAGTCATAAAATCTACTAACATTCTCTCAGCATGTCCTACATTTCTGGGTCAAATGAAGGATTAATTGTCAATTACGCGCACCCTCTGATGTAGTCCCTCAAGGATCGAACCTGATGGGCCCATTAGTTTTTCTCACATTCAAGAATAATTTCAATATCAATTTCATCTCCCAATATCCTCCTACTGGTTTACATGATGAACATTACAGGTTTTACTTTCATGCAGTCAAAAAAAGAGAAAGTGATACTTTTTCACATTATATTATTGAATATCTATCAACTCTTGGTACGAAATTCCTCAAAAAAATGCATCGCTACCTTCCATACTATAAACTCAGATATGGAAGAAAGCATTGCAGCGGGACTATCTATGATTCATAGAAATATAATACCATCCAGTTATTGATATGCTGGCTGTCCAATCGGAATATATAAACTAATATTGCAACCGCACTAACAAATAAATTTAAGTATGTACAGGGTAGTCTAAAATGGATAATTCTGATAGGAAACACCAATGTCATAGAATCATTTCTTTACAAAACTATAGAGACAACAAGAATTTGATAATGATCATCTGATTGCGCTGTGAAAAAATACCTAGTACCTACCTGAAACAATAAGATATATGCAACTGAAAATATTATCCCAGGAAACAACCTCGGAAAAACGAAAATGATCATATTTTATGTTGTATGAAACTATATATGAATGCGCGCTTTTTTGTAGATATTTTCAACCTTCTGAATGGCGCAATTTTTTAATATTTTAGGGCGTTTTGCCATTTGCTTGTAGTACATACATGATATATCTTTCTCATAATGTTGTGTAATTCGTTGATATATAATGATACAGGGATGTTCTCTCGATAACTTTTTTTTAGATCTCAAATACCGATAAGTGAAAATCTGTTTATTAACAACCAGGTGATATCAACTTCAGATGAAGTTCGCGATTTAGGCGTTATATTATATAGAAAACTAACATTTGAAACACATACTCAAGAAATTGTTAGGAAAGCACTTCGTATCCTGGGATTCATTCTGAGGAACACAAAAGAATTTCGTAAACACTCATCCGTAACAGCACTCTTCAAATCATTGGTAAGGCCCATACTGGAATATTGCTCTACAGTCTGGAACCCAGTATACGACAAATATGTAAACAGAATTGAACATGTCCAAAAGAAATTTATTAATAACCTCAATTATAGATATTTCCAATCTCGTCACTATACCTTAGCTACGACAGTAATCTGAACTTTTATGGGTTGGAAAATTTCTATATCAGAAGGGACTTCATAGAAATAGTTTTTATTTACAAAATTCTCAACAATAATATAGACTCTGAATCATGTACTGCACTCTTGAGTCTTGAATCTAAATTGTAATCCTCGAACTGTTAGGAATAGACTCACGTTCTATCCGCCCAATTTCTCAACAAACTATACTATGGTAACTCACCATTTATAAGGAGTATGAACGCGTACAATACCATATGTCATTCTGATGTCGATATTTTCCACCTGAACTTTACTAGGTTCAAAAAACAATTGAAGATTTTTTTATTGAGTTTTTATAATATGTAATTACGTCAAATGCCCTCATAGATATATATATATATATTCTCTACTCGAATAACTACCCTGCACTGATGAGGGCCAATAAGCCCGAAACCGGTCTGTAGGTTGTCAAGCGTGCCTGTCCCGATGTGAATTCGTCACGTCTTATAGGAAGAAAGAAACATTTGATGCGATCTGCATTCACTGTGTGAATCGTTGCATGGACTACGAGCAGATGTAATTGATATAATAATATGCAGATGACACCAATTTTCTCGTCAAGGATCATAATGTGTTAGATCTCACAAAAAAAACACAAAGTGTTTATGAGCGGGTGGTAACTTGGGCTAATAAAAATCACTTGAAATTGAACATCTCCAAAACCAAATTGATGAAATTTTCATTGAACAATGTCCCTGAAGAGTTCGGTATTTTTGAGAATGAGGAGTTAAATGTTGAAAATTGCTCAACAACAATGATGTTAGGTCTCACGCTGGACTATAAACTCACATGGACCCCTCATATTGAAACTCTCTGTAATAAATTAAGGAAAAATTGTTATGCATTGAGGTTTATGTCTAGACATTGTAGTAAAGAGGTTTTGCTGAATCTGTATTACGGAACTATCCACTGTCATCTACGGTATGGAATATTGAACTGGGGTACAGGGTCAACTGCAGAGAGGGTTTTTATTCTACAAAAGGAGGCTATCAGAATCATTGCTGAAATCGGGTGGAGGCAATCATGCAGAAATTCATTCAAAGAACTCCGAATATTAACGGTTGCGAGTATTTATATTTATGAACTATGCATATATATTTATAAGAACAGTACTTTTCAACAAGAGAAATAAACATACAAACATTCAATTTCATACTATGTTTGATATTTATGATTGGATAGACTATTTTTTCTTTCAAAATTGTTGTCCAATTTATAACTTTTCTATTTTTTTTTTCATTTTCTAGTTCGTCATGTTATTGCAGTTGTTTGATCGCCACGTGGTCGGTGTAGCGAATAATAATCGATATTGGAGTATAAAAATAATATTGAAAAAGTAATCGTGGGATTCGTGGGAGTTGAGAGTTTCCTTATAGGTACTCATGATCGTACAGACTCGACGGCTCTCGGCTTCTTGGTCCATTCGGAACATGGACTACGGCACACAGAATCTTTCATGTTTCATGTTCAGTGCTGAAACTGCTGTCGCGCCTGAACGTTGTAGCTCTGTCCCTGAAATTTGTCCTTTCTAACACGCAACTATGAATGCGCACGGTGATGATATACCGGGCCCTCTACTCGATTCGAATGTTTTCCAACAAGGATTTTGAATGCAAAAAAGTGGATTGTTATGTTTTTTTTTTTGTTTTGTGATATCTAACTGAGATGATGAAGACTTCCTGGATCGTACTAGCGACGGCATTCTTTGGGAATTTGTGTGTCCATGCAGACAATTTAGGTAATTTTTTTTAACATTGCTTTCCCTGTGCCATCGTTATGAATCTTCGATGAGGACCTAGAATGTTTTTGTGGTAGGTTCTTTAAGATGATGAAGTCAAAGTAGCTAGAGATTGATTGATAATTATTGTTATCATAATTTCTACTACCTATATATTTTTTTATAGATTATCGTTCCTAAATGAGTATAGGTGAATGAAAATATTAATTATTTATTGTCTACACCAACCTGTTACGATCACTCTAAACTCATTTCGACGAGATAATCGACATTATTTTCATTCGACTATAATAACACAATAAATAGACAGTAATAAATTTAATAAATTTGCATATTACAGGAACCATCACTCACTTTTTTTATTCGATATCCATTCTGTAATTCGCGATTTACCTAATTTGGGGAATGATTCATTCATAGCTCAAATACGTTACACAAACTCACACGTAACTTTCTATTACGTGTAAGAACATCATTTCCAATTCCAATATTTCAATGTGATTGAAGTTCCGAGATCGAAGTTTGAAAATCGCAATTTTTCCATCGGAAAATGGATAATTTTGAATATAATATGAGCACCACTTTATGAATTCATTAAAGAGATTATTTAGATTCAAAATATTTGTTCTCCTTGAATCGTCTAATTGGAGAAACGATAATTCTTTCCTCATAGGACTCGTTACACTCGTTAGAGAGATGCAGGAGACCAATAAAAAAGATCGCTGCAAACCCGACACAAAATTGTTAGAATTTCACGATAAATTATTAAATGGAAAAATGATGAAAACGTACTTGTTGTTGAAGTCATTACTGAAGCAAATTATGTCCTACCAGACTATTTTGCTGGAATTAAAAATATTTCACGGAGAATGCTCTCATCTTTGTAACAGGACAGAGATACGATAGATCTATTATTTCTAGCAAATCGTCATAATATATTGAAAAAAATACTCGGGAAAATATGATTTGTGCGATTTCTCAAATATTGTGAATTTGAATCAACTTCCTGTCAATATACAGACAAAATTGCGATGAACTCAGATTTTTTTTGTAAATTTCATTCTTAGAATCAAATTAAATCAAGTGAAAAATTGTATTTTCGTTTATCTATAATAATGTGGTACAAAACGATATTTCATTTTTCAATTGTGTTACCGATACCAATAGACTCGCTGACAGACTGATATATACCTACTTCAAAAACTATTTCAATAATAGAAAAAAATTATTCGTCTCACGTGTTTTGGCGATATTCTATATTTTCTATACGAACATGTACGAAAAATAAACTCGGGGTAGTTTTTTGCACCTCCTTTCGTACCATCATATATACCATGCTTTCGCTATGACAACGATTTTCAATATCAAATCTTTCCTGAATATAAAATTTCGTGCTCTCAGTATCAGGAACAATAAAAACAACTGCATTATGTAAAGAACTGTATAATTACTTCATGTTCTATCTATATGCGGGCGTTATCTAGGTGTGTTGCCATATCAGACTTCCAATTATCTTGAAATTGCAATCGTGCCACTATCCCTATTTCCTAATCGGCGGATTGGTAAATGGGTATCTTTCAATTTGGAAGGAAGATCCTCAGATTCAACGCCACTATATATTATTATATCCGATTTTATCTGACACCGCCAATCTTTTCATGTTCTCTGCATTATTCTGTATAATACTTGGATCCATTTTCATCACAACATATTTTCTGTAGAAGGTTGTACAAGTGTTGTGTTCAGAATCATTGAGGCCAATTGAGGCTTGTTAGCGTCTTATACATAAATACAGCATTTTAGTTGCTGTAATTATGAACACATAGAAGCTGGTAAGTTACCAGCAATTGAGTTCACAATTTTGACATGAAACAATGAATAATAGTTACAGTTTTCGATATTTTCAATTCTGAATTTCATGTACGAATGTTGGATTGGATATTCTTTATTCTTTGCATTATTTGAATGAATACGGTAAGAAGCATTCTCTTATTCAGTGATGGGTGATACCAGATATTATTTTCCTATTGTTCTGATGTCAATGAAAATACTGAATTTAGAATTACATCAAGTAAGTACATGAAATGTATACGTTCTATTGTTTCGGAAGTCTATTCGTGTCTCGATTCGTAAATAATTTTTCGAGGATTTTTCCGTATTGCTCGCTATAAAATGACAAAGTCAGTAATAACACCATATTTAGGTACCTACTTCTCGTATCTCTCATATTATCAGTTGAGGGTTTACCTTACATTCAATATATTCTGTAGTATATTTCTAACAGAAAAATTCAGTGTTTTTCAGTTTCAAATGTTACAATATCTGTGTGCGCTACTGAGCTCGGATCTCGCATAGAAAAACTACTTTTTCCGAGAATCGCCAAGTATCACAAGAATAGTCTGTCAGATGACCTGAGATGAAATATATGCCGAGCGTCCCAGTTGCAGATTGTATCGGAATGCGTGGTTTGAATTTTGCTTTGGATTTCCTATACGTGTGGGGTATACTTTACGAGGAAATGGCATGTTTGAGAGGGAAATTTCATCTTATATTCCATATCAAATGAATTGATATGGATAACTTATTTTTCATAAAATATAATTAAATAAACCTATAATACGAGATGAATATCTCCTGTATATAATTCACCAAATCATGCATTCACGAAAGCAATTGACAGTAGGATGTGGAACTTCATTTGGAACTATATACAACTACGCACAATGTGTGGGTTGTTACCTGTTTTCAAATTGCGTCATGATGATTTCATAATAAATTTCAGAACTCACTGGCACGTCGGCGTAATACCATTTTCGAATAATAGTATTCAGTCCGCAATCAACTACCCGTGATTAGATGATGTGCTTCAAGACATCGAAAATGAAACCGCATATACCTCGGCATATTATATACCTACCCAAGAAATCTGAAGATAACTTGTTCCTGATTGGCATATAATCATTAATCAGGAACATGTTGGCATGTTGCTGTAGTAACGAACCTTGAAAAGATATTCCAGCGACTAAAAGTTCAAAATGATTTTAAACTACTCCCGAACAATAAGAAGCTTCTAGCCGCATACTATCGCAGAGTATCAAGTAACTCGCAACTCGGTGCGGTTGCATATTATTACGCGCTACGCGTTTTACGTTTTGAAGTTTTGAACACCTTCAATTCTTTTGAACTTTTGCTGTTGATTTTTTTGTGTTTAGAAATCTCGTCTTTGAAAGTATATGGTGAATCATGGTGATATTTGGAAAACATGGTAAATCATACATTCGAAGCTCAACATACATTTGGTGAAACATTACGAGCTTTTGAAAAGTATATCACTCGTGTATCATGCATTTTCAAATGTGAACAAGGCTCCATTATTATATAAAAGTAATTATGATCGACATAGGCGCATATACTCAATATGAAATGGAGCAATTCAAAAGCTTTTGTTTTATGATTATTGTTTGATCAAGACAAAGGGTGATATTTGAATAAAGGAATAATGAAAACTGTACCTAACGCATGTAAGTATCATTGTTCGATCTAAATTTAACGGTTTCGACTCGGGTTCCGAACTACACTTCATTTCTGATATTTGTTCGATTTCGAAAATGCAAAATTATTCTGAAAAATAACAAATTTTGACATTCTTCATGAAATGCTTCGTGAGGTGAGTGAATGCTCGGATGATTATCCATTCAAAACTCGGATTGCTCTCGATCTGTTGTAATATGGTTTTAATTAATTTTATTTGTATGATCACCCCATGAACAAAATCATGTCCACAGTGGCGGATTTACCATTAGGCTGAGTAAGCTGAAGCCTAGGGCGGCAGATTTTAGGGGCGGCAAATTTGGGGCCAAAATTTTAAGAGGGCCACACCAAAAAATCAGGATGAACCATGTTCTACCACAAAATATATATAAAAGTAACCAACCCATTCACTGCGGATGGCGTTTTATAATAGGATACAAGAGACAGTTAATTTCATATTATTTTTTAGAGATCGAAATTACCTGTCATTTTATGAATACATGAGCTGTGGTCATCATGATCCCTAAAATTTCTCATCAAAATTCACTTTCTTGATTTCCTAGTAAATACACACAAGAATATAAAAAATATATTTCAATTAATAAATAACAAATTCGAAGTAAAATACTTGATTTCCAAGTGAAATGTAAATATGGAAACATCGAAAAGTTATACTGTTGCAACAAGTCGATCTAATAATAGAACACAAAAATGCGGGAACCAAAACTTCGAAGGATTTATGAACACAATGTACATATCCGGTTCCCGCAGTAAATTAGTATATCGAATCGTAGGGGCGGCAAATTTTGAAAAGCCTACTGGCGGCAAATGTGTAAATCACTTATTAACTTCCTAGAAGAAATGTTCTGCATTTGGGAAATCCATCAAATTTATAGAACATTTTCTTCGTTTACTTCCCAAACAACCCCTGTAGGCTGTTGTGGCACACTTCGTATAATGATAATTAGATCCGATGGATTATTAATAATCCGCCATCATCAGAGATATCAGTATGGAACTCGGTATGGAGCGTTTACCGCCTCATTTCATGTTTTGCTAATACATTCCTTGATGCAAATCATTGATGAGGTGTTGATACCATCCCTGACTGAACGAACAAGGAATTTTCACGCCGGTTGATCAGTATCCGATAGAACATAATCAACCGTATAAAACACATCACAGAAGCGCCTAACCATGTTCATTCCTTCCTCATGCCAGGTGTCCATATCGATTAATAACAGGCGCGCATATACGAAGAAGAATACAAATGGCGGTATAGCGTTTTGAAATTCAAATTATTTTGTCAATGTTGCCACCAGGGAATATGTAATGTTCGTATAGTATTCGAATTCGGGTTAGAATCCCGCTATCCTTATTCGTACACGTTTCTGGTGAACTTCTGAGAGTTGGTGATTGTCAAGAATTTATTGCTCTCTCAGCTGACCACCAATATCCCTAATAGCACAAGATGTCCATTGGACATCCGTTTTGTATCCAGTATATGTCCAAGGTGTCCATGGATATATTTTGGACATCCATAGGATATACACATGAAGATATCCGATGGACGTTCAGGCAAGGTAGTCCATTTGGGGTCCATTAAATGAACTATCTCAAAATATCTATGGCCATTGTCCATTCAGTGTCCACAAGAATATATCCAATGTACGTCCAGGCAAAATAGTCCATATGGTGTCAATTTAATGACCACTCCTTCAAAATATCCTATACATGCATTGTACATTCGATGTCCACATAGTGAAGTCCAGTGGACATATATTTAAGGTAGTCCATATGGCGTACATTCCATGTCCACATGTCCATTTTATGCCACATTGGGACATCCATTGGATATTTAGAACATATGGTGTACGTCCACATTTCCAGTTTTTTTCCACACAGATACTTACCATCGCATTCATAAAAAATATTTCAAATTGACACCAAGGAATATATACCAATGGGAATTATGTTAGATCACAGTACTCCTACATGGAAGTGGGTTCGGATTACAGTATAATCTGTTGGTCTCGCTTCTCTCCACCCTGCACGAATATGGCTAATTGGGCTCCCACAACTTATATGGAAATATCGTACAATACTATCTAAATTTATTGGAAAATAAAAAATATGCCAAATTGACATCCAAGAATTAACTCTGATGAGGTAATTTAAATATTTCTCATTATAACCCAATTTACGAAGGAAAAAGCCACGAATTACACTAAGTAACGCAAAAATCAAAATGAGATTTGAAATCTCGTACGTCATCAATTCACCTAAAAAACATCTAGGATGTTTGAAAAGGTAGACTACGAGCAGAAAACAACTTTCCTCCTGGCAAATACCACGCAGAATATTGAATTATATCTACTCGTAGTCTATGCACCGATTAACTAAGTTAATTCAGAATGCAAATGTTTCTTTCTTTCTAATACGCGGTCATGATTACATTGAGACAGGCACGCCTGAAAACCTAAATACCGGTTTCGGGATTATTGGCCCTCATCAGTACAGGG
Organism: Chrysomela aeneicollis; assembly: GCA_029955515.1. Classification (NCBI taxonomy): domain Eukaryota; kingdom Metazoa; phylum Arthropoda; class Insecta; order Coleoptera; family Chrysomelidae; genus Chrysomela; species Chrysomela aeneicollis. The sequence continues at coordinate 14,522,555 of JARUHQ010000015.1, read as the reverse complement.
TAGTCTACCGAGAAGAGATCTTGAGATCCCCACTCGAAGCGTTGCCTGTCCCAATCATTGAAATTTTTAGGGTTTGGATGGGTAACCGCTCGAATGCTGTAGCTCTTTTTATTTCTTCGCCATGAAATGGGCATCCACTGGACATTCCATGGATGTCCAAAACGGTGGCAAGTGGATGTCCAATGGCCATCCATATGTAATCCAGTGTACACAATCTGGTTGTCCAATGGATACCTATGTGTTATTAGGGATATGCCGTTCTAAGAAAGTATGGATTTTTATTCAAAAAATGTTTTCCATCGTGGCGTTGGTTGTGATTCATATAGTATCTTTCCTTTTTTTATTCTTGAGGTGAATGCACACCGTGCACGTCAAAATCAACATGCCACCTGCTGAGGAGGCTTGAGAAACTGTTGGAGAGCTTTATGCTCATAAACCTTCAGAAGTTTCGAGTTGTGAAAGAATGAAAACTCCAAATCATCTTGCATAAGAAGTTTGGGAGATACTTAAGCGCACTGCCAATATCCAGCTCTCTATCCAGCAGAAATAATAATACTATCGACATTACTATTTGGTATATTGTCGAGCTCAATAAGAACTCCACGACAACAATCTTCATTCTGAGCTTCGAACAAAAATACTTTTCGTGTTTCTTTTTCGACTTAATCCATGGAGTCCTCGCATTCCCAATCAGAGAAAACTGCAATGAATATTTCTCGGAGTATTTCTATGGAGAATTGGAATAATGTCAAGTTTTCTGCCTGAGCTTTGAAGCCAAATTCTTAGTGTTGAAAGGAATTTACAGGCGTTACAAACACGAGCACCATTAGACAGAACATATAAATTTCTCCCAGCTATTTTTTAGTTTGGTGCAAAGACGATGAAAGTTCAAGATAATCTAGAGTATCGAATGAAACTGGGAATAATATTATTAATCTTCGATTAGTGAAGACTCACGAATCCAAAGTTCCTCATCAGAGGTTGGGGAGATGAAAGTTGTTCACCTAATTAAGTTATGAGCTAATGAAGTAGGAAAATTCACTGGAGCAAAAGAGGTTCTTCTTTGAAGCATCTCACAAAACACATTTCAATTTGTTCGATCACGGTGAATGTCCTATAATATACATATTATCAGTTCCGAGTAACATTCATCTAATGATCTTAAAACCCAGATACACCCAAACTGTTTGAAACAATGATTTTTCAACATTTTCCATACTTTTTGTAACTACGCATTGACATTATCACGTATTTTTCGGAATAAGATTCATAGTTACTTTGAAATGGTGGGGGATAATATATACTCCTAGGTGAAAATGAAAAACGTATATTCAGAACATAATATAAACAAATTTAGAATTTGAACAGTGCGATAGTTCAGGAAACATACTTCAGGGTATAATGCAAGACATTATTCCTCAAAAATAAAATTTAAATACATATATCTGTTTTTATGATAAACGACTCACTGATCAATCCTATCATATTTTGAATGTTCGTGTAGATTCGCAGATCGACTTGGTCTTGTTCGTGGTTGTTTTTTGAAAGTTTCCTAATGAAGAAAATGTGAGAAATCTGATGAAAGAAACTCATGAAAAGTACCACCGTAACTTCTGTAATTATCGAGGTAGAATGATTTAACCCTACCTGCCAGTCGCGATAGAACTATTTATACGGTGAATCATATCAGAACCATCAATTCAGTACCGATACACTTTTTATGGAGAAACTCCAAGGAGAACACAATAGTTTTCTCCGTGTAGTTTTTTTCAGATTCATTTATATAACTTCAATCATGTGTAAACACCATATTAGTGTACTAGTTCACATCTACAACAACTCTGTTGACGAAAAATTCAATAATTACATCAATTTTATTCACTCCCAATTAGCCATGTTAGGTCACACAAAAATTCTCAGTAGAGATCGTGATTTGTCTCAATTAGCTATATATTATGAGATTTCAAAGTTATAATGTTCAATCTGTTCACACACATATATATATTAAGGATATGATATGGTATTACCCATTAGAAAATGCATCAATGTGATTTTAATTAAAATCTGTCATATGTCTTTTAAAAGAACGGTGGGTGTATGCTCGCTTGTATTCAAAAAATGAAAATGAGTATCAACTTCTCAATATCAGAAATGCTAATATCGGATAATATAGTTGATATTTAGTATTTTTTTCTTATTCTATTTCAACCTGTAATTGGAGCTTGGTGCTCTGACCTGTCGGGTGTAGTTTTGGATGGATAAATATTTCTTCTTGATGACATAATCACGTGTCATATACGTTAATTCCGGTGAACACCCATTCATCATTCTACATACAGTGTCACACATAAAGTTGGCGACATATGGATTTTTTTTTATTAATAGATATAAACAATGACCTACAGTTTCATAACTATTCAAAAGACTTTCGTTCTAGCGATTTGTACTAGACATGATATAGGAGTTCGTGATTTTAAACAATACAAGACTAATGCAACATCTCGGGATGAAAATAGTAGGTACTGATCAAATCGAAATAAAATTTTCACTTAGTAGTAGTCGAAGTGACAGTAGAGAGTAGAGAGTCCAAATTTGGAACAAATGTATAAAATTGAAAACTGAGCAACTTTTTTCTCTGGCATTTTTCGAAATTTAAAAACAAAAAAACTGATTTTTTGAGGATTTTCGAAAAAAATGTCAAATTTGACAGGTTTAGAGTAGCACATGAAAAAAAGTAAAGATGCTCGATTTTACTCATTTTTCAAGCACAAACTAACTGTGAAGTTAAATTTTCTTTATATCTATTAATGAAAAAAACTTCCATATGTCGCACACTTTATGTGTGACACTGTAGATATACGTACCTACACGTGAGTTGTACATCATCAGGTTAGTTCTAAATTGACAGCAATTTCGAAAAAATCGCTACAGAGGAACGACCAGCATTCGGTCAATTAAAAAATGCATGCATGGATTCCGATGATTTTATTTAGCAACGAGCGAAATTTCAAATTCGGTTCGTAACGAGCGCAGCCCTCTAGTCCAAACTGAATTATCATTCTCAATGATGGACTGGCAAACAATGCGATTGGTCATTTAGTTGCCAAATGTGATGTGATCCAGCACGCCTCATCAATAGGCAAATGAAGGCAACAACATTATGCGGCAGGGCGAATTCATCCTTAGTCCTTACTAATCTCAAAGGGGGGGAAATATACTATCTATGCTCCAAAGTCATCTCCACAACTTCCATCTTCAGCCTGATAAACAAAGATATACCACTAAGTACTTACATGTAGATGTTGTATAGCTGTCCCCCTTTTCTTTGTAGAAACTTTCATCAGGCTGAAGATGGACGTATATACGTCCGAAACATGTCCCTGAATTGACCTTTATGGATTAAATGTTGTGGAGATGACTTTGAGTATACTTCCCCGCTTTGAAACCACTTTACTCCACTTTGAGCATCAATTATGGACTTCTACCTAAGATTCCTTACTAATCGTTCAACTGTTCAACTTCTCTTTGAATTACCCATTATATGCTGGATATACTATCGAAGTTTATACCGAATACTACAATGCTATAAGCTTGCCGCAATCGCTTCCCAAATGGCTACAGATATTAAATACTGAATCAATACCATAATTATTTGTAGATACGTTCTCCTCCACATAATACTCAGGTAGTAGTATCAATAGTGGTTTATTTGAAATAGGCAAACTATAAGTATATGCCCTTTACCACGTACCAAGCAAACCTACCTGATTGAATATCCGTGATCATTCCGGAGAAACCATTATTGAAATTGAGGAGACAAAAAGCATAAAATATCTCGGAATCATGATAGATAGACACTTCAGATGGGATCTACATGTGAATCATTTAGTGAATAAACTACGAATGCTATTACCGAAATTCAAGTTCATCAAACAAGTCTTGTCACTCCCCCAATTAAAAATCTTGTATTACTCTCTTGTACAGTCCCAACTATCATATGGCATAATAGGATAGGGAAGTGCCACCAATATATATATGAAACACGTTGAAGTGGTGCAAAAATGGATCCTGAAAATAATTTTTAATAAAAAACGTACATACCCCACAGATGAGCTATATCGAGAATCAGGACTGTTCGACTTGAGACAAATATACGGACAAACACTGTTAATGAACATCTTCAAAAACAAACACAAAATCCTTTATAAACAACATCTCTACAATACCAGAAATAAAAATGTCGTGACAGAAAAACCATATATTAAAAAAACAATTGGTCTGAGGAACCATGCTCACTTAGCTTTGAAAATATTTGATATTCTCCCACTCGATATAAAAAACCTGAATATCAAATTCAAGTTCAAAAAACAAATAAAGAAATGGCTTCATGAAACACCAAGAATTATAATTCAAAAAATTCTTAATGTTGTAAACTAGAATTCGGAATTCAAGAATAGCGCTTGATTTGTACTTTCATTTTTCATTTTTCATCTACTTCATTGAAGCATAGCTCGTGTTTAGGTTATAGGTATTTGTATCATTAGTACCCTTTTAATATAATGTGTACTATTTTCTTTCTTTGTTTTGTGTTTAGTATGAACAACTACCAAAATTAATTTGAATATTGGTAGTTCAATGGATTTAATTTATATACTATTTGTACACGGTTTTTGAGAGCAGGTATGTATCTATGTATTATTGTGAAGGTGTCCGATCATACATTCTCACTATCAAGAACGTCGTTCTTTTAGAGATGGATTATCACCGGCATGATATGTATATATATATATGTTTATTATCAAGATATCTTCAATTCTCAACCATATAGGTATCCTTGACCTACATAGTATATTATTTATTACTTTAACTATTTTTTCCTTTCTCAAATGTTATTTCCACACCATACAAGCAATATTCTGCTTATGTGGCTTCTGTCGTGTTTATTCACCATAATATGTATTTCTTCATTTTGTATTGAATCGAATCTGAATAAACATTATTTATTTATTTATTTATAAACTTCAAACGATCCAACATTGGTATATGTGGGGGTTTTTGGGTTCGGAGATTATGAATTTCTTGTCAAAATGTAAGTACAGAATTGAATATGCATCAAGATATTTCAGAAAACAAGATTTCATATGAATGCATTGAAAGATAAAAAATAATGGGGGTCTGTGAGTACATATCAGATTCAGGAGCTTGCACAAAATAGGTAATCGCGCGAGAATTTATCTCGTTCTTCTGCTTTGGAGATTTTGTAGTTGGGATATTTTATTTTCATTCATTGAGTAGATTATGGGCGGAGTGGTGTTACTATTGGCAATAAACAGGGGTAATCACCTAGCCTGTTCATTAAAAGTTTCCGATGTTCCGGAAATTCAGAACCTCGTTAGACTTGTAAGAAAGTGAGCACGAACTTTATTTTATCATCACATCCTATACATATACAGATTATGGCATTTCGAAAAGAAAACGCGGGAAAATGCAATCGCTACAATTTTTTGTCCCCAAATCATACCCATATAGCGTATCCCAAAATGAACTTACCATTATCCCATTAGCATTAGAAATTACCCCCTCTAGTGACGGCCTAACGAACTTGAAACTTGTCTCATTTCTCTTACTGATTTTTGTCCCCTCAGAATTGCGCCATCGATAGAAACAGAATTTTCCTGCGAATACAATAATTTCTCAAGATTTGACGGGTCCTACTGCGTTCCATTATGCTGCCTAACTTTCTCATAAATTGTCCGCGGCTCTACAGAACTCATTCTCACCAAATCTATTGCCTCGAGCGGGGCAATATTCTACAGATACAGTCCCCTTTGGCCTTCACAACTCCATTTCACACCAATCTGACACCACAATTGAAGCAACTCTGTGATAATATTATTTTAGTAATATAGTAATTAATGATGTCTATCAGTTTCCAATTGCTTCTGTGGAACCAGTATATACATACAGTATAGTTTGTGTTCTTAGGAAGAAACATAATCTAGTTGACATATCGATTTTGAACTGATGGTCTATAGGACCTGAATATCTATCTGAATGAATATTGCTCTTTTCTCTCGAGAGAAACTGATATTCTTCATGATACCAGCAGCGTTGCCAATCTGTGGAGAAAAACCAAAACAACAGGAATGAAATGAATAAGACGATTTTTATACGTTCCTTGTGCTACCTGTATTATTGATGATACCTCGGATGATACTGACCTATATTTCAGAATGTATTACGCCGTTTTCAGCCATAAGGGTGAGTCCCAATTATTTGTTATTTCATATGGTTAATATAGGGTGAAGTTGGGTATATCGTACCGCCGGGTTTAAAAAAAATTAAATAGAAATCATAAAAATGTGAGATAAATCGTACCTATTAGAATAAATCGTACCTACTGGTACGATATTCCCGATAAATACAAAATTTTTATACGAAAATACTAGATAGCTAACTACCATCAAGTATCCCAACGTAACAAATATGATGATTTTTAGGTTGATTCTACGAAGTTTATCCATTGCCCCAGCAACTGAACAATAAGAAAAGGAAATGGTCCCAATCGGCTGTCATAATAAGCATTACACGACCATACAAATACGACTTGGAAAATCAACAAACGCAAAGGAAAACAAAGAAAAGCAATTGAAAATAAAAAAAATTTATGCCATCAACTTCTTCAAATGCAATGAAGCAATCTCGGAGTTCAATAAGAGTCAGCGCCCCTCAATCAACAGTACCTTCACAAGAAAATAGATTAACCCAAACGATTGGTTTTGTCACGTTACTGAAGAAAACATAGTTGAAGATATGGTTCAATGGTCGAAGTGTAAAAAATGAGCGTATACGTCCTATGCGGCAAGAGGCAAGAAACTGAAACTTACAAATGTGAAAATTGCATTTAAATAGTTTTTTTTTGAAAAGCGTTCCAACCGCCAACTTTGTTGCAAAGCAACCCTCGAAGTCTTGATATCTAGGTACCAAGAATGTTCGGTTGTTCACATATCTCCTCCCGCTAAACGATACAATAGAAATAAATAAATATTTCCAATAGCCGCCGCGGGATTTGAACCCCGCCCCTCTTGTTTGGGAGATTTTTATTTTTAATGAATATTTTGATCCTTAAGCAGAGTGTTTGAAAAACTAAAAATTGGTACGATATACCCGACCTTACCCTATACATTACTGATATTACTGATGAATACTCGGTTGAATATATTACTGGTAAGGATTGGCTATAGGAAGGAGGTTTTACCTACGTCATCCTGTACGCTCTATATATATATTTATTATCTGATAGATCATTCGAGTAAATATTTTTGTCTCAGTAGATTCCTTACTGTCGCTATACTTCTTGTGAATTCTGTTCTATCCTAAGAGTTTCGGGGGATTTTCAGAATATTCTCTCCGCCGCGCAACTTTTGGATTATGTGATTATAATGTAATACCATAAGGCTGCAAACTCGCAAGGATGGCGCGCATTTCGTACGTCTCGTTGGGAATTCAATAGTACACAGGGTGGTTCAAATTGAACACTTCCGATAGGAAACACCAATTTATAAAGCAATCCAGTGGTGGCTCTAGTTTTTTTTGTAAGAACTGGTGTTGAAGCTATGACATAAACTTGTATATTTTAGAATATTCGATTTCGAAATGAAATTATCTTTCTAGATATAGGATTATAGGCATTGGAAAAAACCTCTTTTGGTAATGCCAAATAAAGGGTGTTCCATTTGAAAAGTGTGTTTTGAAAAGTGTTCTTAACCGCCAACTCAGGTGCTAATGAACCCTCGTAATTCTAGGACTTGTATGAGTTTGGAGGACTGGGACCTTAGATTTCTGAGTGTCATCCGAAGCACTACTCGGCTGGTTATCTTTGAGAGTCCGAAGGATTGAAATCTAGGTACCAAGAATGTATGGTTGGGCACCTATCTCCTCCCGCTAAACGAATACTAAAGAAATAAATAAATATATCCAATAGCCGCCGCGGGATTTAAACCCGGGCCCTCTTGGCCATAGAGACCAGCGCCTCAGCGTACTCGGCCACCAACCCAATGAAATAAACAAGTTCTAGTACACTTTCGGCTTAACCGGAAATGATGCTACGCCACTGACTATACTGTATAATATCCCGAGATTCATTATGACTTGTGTCGTGCCATAATTTTCCAGAAATTTATTTGAATGGAGACATCTGAAACTTTTAATGAACGTGTTACGTGATATTTCTAGCAATGTTATTTTTGCTGAGTGAGCATATTTCATATTTCCACCTCCGAACATTGTTTCATCATAAAAGTTATTGTGATTTCTCGGCGAAGACTATTTCAAAACAGCCTTCAATTCAAATAAAGAGATGTGAGATGTGCCTACGGCGTATTAGGAGTGGGTAGTAGGTAGAATTTTTTCGATTTCCCAATAAGGACATGAATGGAATTGAGAAACGTTCACCCAATTTGGAAGTTCAATTAGGTACTTTGAATGGGTTATTCATCAAGGATTGTTAGGTATTTCGATCTCTTGAGACCAATATAATATACCAAATTTTAGGTCAATTGATATGGAGTACAACGTTTTGAATATCGATGATTCTTTATGTATTCGTTTCCACTAAGGATATAGAATCGAACCGGACTCAAAACAAAATTAGTTCGATATAACTAATGAATTTAAATGGGGAATCATTAGAGTCATCAATATTTCATGGCATAATTCTCCATATAATTTCAACTGAAGCAATAATTGCTCAATTAAAATGAAAAAGCGTACATCACAGTGAGTTATATGCATCAGTTATTTTTCGTGAATTAATTGAACAAAGAGATCTTCCTCCTACACGGCAGTCGAGGTATTTTATTATCCAAAATATATAGCCCATCCCTCCATCCTGAATTCGAAAACATTTTTATTGGATTCTTAACTTCGTGAAGTTCAAGCAACTACCATTCTTTGACTGGGCTTTTCAGTCGCAATTCGCATAAATGATGATGACTATTATAATAAGTAACTTCGACTTCTAAATCCATCCAGCAAATTGCCAACGTTTGGCAGTGATGTATGCTTTACGCCGGATTTAGCTAGTTGAAATAAGATCCTTTTGTTAATTGGTTGACTTGTGTTAGACCCCTTTTTGTGCTCTCTACATGTTTTCATGTCTTCTCTGGTGAAATATTACAGGAATATTTGGGAAACTGGTATCTTCATGATAGGAGTGGTCCTCTTAAATGGACTCAGATAAACACTATAAATTAGTGCAATCGAAAATTGAGTGGAGAATGGACCGAAAAAGTGTGACGTCAAAGCTATGTTGGTACTACTGATTTGCTTCCAAACAAATTATTTTTCCATGTAAATCTCCATAAGAGATTTCTTGAACTCGATTATCTCATTTATAGTGAAAAAGTAACATATTTCGATACCATTTATGGAAAATAGGACATACTAGTTCCTATTAGAAAAATAGGAACAGGTGAGAAACGCAAACAAATTTGAATGAGATTATATTGAAATCTATTGAGGTTATGTTATTTCAGTGTTTACTTTTGAGGCCCTGATATTTCGACTATATTTTCGATTAATATATCAGAGTAGTGAATGGAAAATATGTCTTGAAGCTATCAACAATGATACATTCCTCCAGAGATGAGGAAAAACTGATATCTAGGGGCTAAAAGGCCATGTTGAGAACATGGTATTTGATATGCTGATCTCAAGACCTTAATGTGGTCAAGCTAATATTCATGATAAAACATGTAAAGTACAGGTGAGCTATAATATTAAAGGATATATTGGATAAATTGAACGTTTTGAAATGATTGTTGTAGATCAACTCTACCAGTGTATGTGAGTTCCTGTTCAAGAAGATAGTTTCTTGGCTATCACATGGCAGCTTTAGCAATATTTGCACTCTATAATATACGATTACCTTCAAAGCTTGTACTAGGAGTAATAATGAAAATGCACCATCAATATCTGATGAGAAATCAGTCACACAAAATTATACCTATACATTATATTATACAATATTATATCATAAAATAAAGTGAATATTGATCAACATCATATCTCAAAGTTCCTAATGAAAAACTGACATTCAAGAGTCATTTTATTTCTTCTTGAGCACTTAGCAATGTAGTATAATGCCTAGGAATAGTTCTCAAAGTTGTTTCTGAACTTTATATCTCCTGGAAGAACTTATAATTATTTCATGATGCTGCTCATAAACTCCCAGGTGAGCTTTCAGATTCTTTTACACATTTCAATGAAGACAACACTATCATGAAAAGCAACATCTCTGCTGACAGCATCAACCTTAGGTATATCTTTCCTCAATCTACAGCAAATAATGATATAATAATACCCTTGTTATGTCTAGTACCCATATCTTGATTCACAAACTTTTCATTTTTATTTCACATCACGATTGTGATAGAAAATAAAATAATATTAGAGAATAAATACAATAATAAAGCGAAATCCTAACCTCACTTCACTTAGATTTATTCAAATCTATCAATGGTTAATACCTGTTTCTAATTTCTTTTAAGATACATCGAACCTCCCTCTTTCCGTAAATGATCTTGAAATACGTTAAATATTCACGATAAATATCAGAAGAGACTTCAGAAATTTGCTTATGGAGATTTACATGTAAATTTTTTTCTATTGGAAACATTCAGGAATACCAACATAGTTTGTGACGTCACGACTTTTTCTGTCCATTATACCACCCTGTGAACATTATTTGGAAACGAATGTTCAGCCACAGTCAAAGAAATTTCCGATGAAACCGGATTACTCCACAAATGTCATGATGTATTGTTCATTTTCATCAAGTACATTTCTTTTTTCTTTCATTCCCTATATGAATGATGTACCTTATTCGATCCACAATAGGGAATGTGTCGGATTCAGTGATATTCATTTGCATTAGTTTGAAAACAAAGCACATAGATATTGAAATGGTAATTAATCTATCCGGAAGTCCCAAATTGCCTTCTTTATTTCAGCTGGGCTGATATCAGTTTCGAAGTTTGAGTGCCTTACCATCAGCCAAGCCGTTAGTATTGGTAAACTCTGGTAAACTCTGGGTAGTATAGAAACATTTCTGAATTTGGAATGTATATCGGTTATTGCGCTTCCATAAAGTTATAACTGATTTCTCATCTTTATACACCGACATGGGATGAAGTGCATACTCTAATATTGTCCACATATAAAAATCTTGTTGACAAAGCTTCAAATATAATCATTTTTAAATAAAATATTACATAAAATATTGGACGAAATACCTACACAAAAATGCACATGTATGTAATAAATATGTTAAAACAATCATACAAATTAATTTAATCTATTATCAGATGAAAAAATGGAAAAGCCATAAATTGGACAACAATTTTAGAAAGAGAAATTAGTCCATCCAATTAGAATATCAAACATAGTTTGAAATGAATGTCTGGTAGACTACGAGCAGAAAACAACTACTTTCCTGGTAAATACCACGCAGAACATTGAATTATAATAATTCAATGTTCTGCGTGGCGTAAATACCACGCAGAACATTGAATTATAATAATTCAATGTTCTGCGTGGTATTTACCAGGAAAGTAGTTGTTTTCTGCTCGTAGTCTACCAGACATTCATTTCAAACTATGTTTGATATTCTAATTGGATGGACTAATTTCTCTTTCTACTATTATCAGATTATCGTCAAAAAAATCCTGTAAAATATAATACGGTTTTCTGTTCAGTAGGTTTTTTATATTTTTCCTGAAACTCTCTATATCTACATTATTATCTCTAATTTCGATCGGCAAATGATTATACATCTTAACTCCGTTATAAATAAATGAATCTTTGATTAGAGTGGACGAAGGTAAGGGAAATTTTAAATTATTTTTATAACTTCGTCGTGTGGAATGATGAGAAGTACTGATTTCAAACTTCAGAATATGTTTCCTCACAAGACACACAGTTTCCAAAATGAAAGGAGCAACGACAGTTAGTATCTTCATATCTATGAATAATTTCCTGCATGAAGCACGTGGTCCAGTTTTACAAATATTTCTAATAGCTTTTTCTTCTATTTTGAGAACCGAGTCAAGCAAATTCAAGCTACACATTCTCCAGAAGGGTATACCAAGTCTCAAATGTGATTCTATCAGAGCATAATATGCAGTTTTAGCAGTATAAACTCCAAGCTCACTTGCAATGACTCTTACTGCATTACATATCATTTTATAAGATCACTTCTTGAAGACTACATCCAAAGGAGACTATTAGTTTTTGTGGTATTTAATGATAAAAGGTTTGAATCACACCAAGACTTTTATGTCTCGAGATATTTTTTCATTCAAATCTTCAACAGTCCTACTCTTCCACAAAATAGTAGTATCACTGCAAATAATTCAAGTTCACCAAACATGTCGAGAATGGATATATCATTGACGTACAATAAAAATAGAATTGGACCTAGAACAGATCCTTGTGGCACTCCCGAATATATCTGAGCGGTTCTTGAAATTTCTTCAATTCTCGACATTTGTCTACGCCCTGTAAGGAATGACTCGAACCAATCCAAGGTTATTCCTGAAGATATCTCGTCTGAAATACAGTATGGAACAGCCGGAACAGGCAAATGGAAATAATTCCGTTCCTACCCCAGATAGGTGTTTGAAAGTAACTTACTTTTGAGTCTCTCTGTATGACTAAACTAAGATCCAGTTTACTGGTAGAATACTAAATGGTCTTTTGCAGCCTTGAAACTAATTGCAATAGTTTGTGAATCTACATTGTGAAGAAATCGTTATTTCTCAATGTTCAGTTTTTGCACAAAAATTTGACAATATTATGTTCATCGCTAAAATATTGGCACATATTGGCAAATTCTCGTAATGATCTGATATTTCTGAATGAAACCGTGAAACACTTTGTATGCGTGTGGTTATTTCACATGATTTCCTTCTGAGATCATTTCCGGATGAACCAATTCCACTTTTGAAAAACTAGCTCGATGTAACCGATATATTGGGTAACCTGGTGTAAAATGGATATACCCAAGCTAGTCACTCGGATCATTGAGTTCCACATTATTTCCATCGCATGGCTCGAGGAAATGTGTGCAATGTAATCGATGGATTCTTCAAATCCACGAACTAATAACTTTCGTCCGGTATCATTGAATCTTCCTACAAACTTCCTACTACTCATTGGTGATCGTTTCATCGTTGATGGAAACAGATATGCCTGAAGCATCCAGCAACAATACCGATTACATTAATTATCTTGGATGACTTCAATCGTTCTTGTTCAGCAAGGACATCCCCAATGCCTCCTTTGAATTTGTACAACAACCCTAAATAATATACGTCAAGAGGAAGGACTATTTTGCTCCTCAGGTCACTGTAGAGAAACATGGATTAATCGTGAACTGATTGGTATAAGAATATTTTAGAATTGAATTGACTCGAAGAAATACTGAATAATAAATAATGAATGCGGGAAATATTTTCTCATCGTCTCATGCAAAGATTTCAGCAATTCGATTTCAAAAAATGACAAGAATATGTCATATGTTCCATCACACAGAATGCACTGTTTTATATGCATAACTTCTTTATCAACTGTTGTCACTTGCGTTTGGTTAGAGTCTACCTACCAAGAAACCTGCATGTATTTCATATCACATACGAGTACATCAAATAATATTTTTCTTCATAGAGATTTTTTCAAATCGCCATGACTTCCGAACGGATGGATCGTAAAATGATTTCCAAGGTCTTTTGATTTAATTATTTTTTTTTTTGAGTTGGTAATTAGGATTTGAAGAGGTTTTCAATATTCAACGAAAGTTCATCATTCAAACAGTAATCTTGAAGCTTATTGAGGTCATTTTGTAACATCATAACAGTCTGACTCATCCACGATGTCTTTGACGTTTTTTGGAATTGATAACCTCTGGAATGTCGCTGAAAAATGCAAGAATAAGAGAGGACCCAGATCAGAACTCTGAGGTACCCAAGAGTTTCGAAGGAGTTTAATATTCGATTCCCTCATGTTCCACAACTGATGATCAATCACTCATCAACTGGATGTGTGCAGTTTTGGGAAAAATGAAGTATTCAGAAAAGGAAATAATTACTCACAAGTATCGACCAGTGATTAATTTTCCAACAAATTATTTCACCATATGTACTCGCCATGTACCAATAAGGTGGAAACATATGTACCTACTATACAATTCGAATGGATCTAAACTATTTCCGTGGAACTCGAATATTCAGTCATTTTTCAGTGTTATATCCGACAGGTAGTTGTCATGACGAAGATGATAAACGAATATTTGAAACTTTTTATTGCTTGGAATAAGTATCCCTAGCCCTCGCCCTAGCCCGATGTTGGAATGAGACAAAACGATAGCAGAACCTAAAATAACAGCCTTTGTGGAGTTTTCTTTACTTGGAAACAAATATTAAAGGAAAATTAAAACAAAAAGTTATAACTGAAACAAATTCGCTTGAATCACAACGAATGGTGTCATCCCTTCAGGAAAAATCGAGTGTGGTTAAGAAAATTTCGTGTTACGAATATGAAGCCCACAAAAAATCCCAATAAATATTATGTCTTTGCATTCCTTAGCTCCTGTCTACTTCCTGTATATCGATTCAATTATATTATAGCAAAGGTTCCGGATCACCAACACTCTTATTTTCTCCATTAAATTAATTAAAATGTATCCTTCTAGTTACAGTTCTAGTGCCGTTAAATGTATTAGATTTTGATTCGAAATTCTCCCTAAAAGGTATATATTACTAGAATTAACTCATATATCAGTCCTGAAAAGGCCTTGATTCGTAAGGAATCAAGATATTTATTTGACAATATCGTGAGGAATTTCGTATACAGGATATTTCAAAGCTGGAAATTACCAGGGTAATCTGAGGGAGAACGTTTCAAGTCGATTGTTTTTTAAATATCTCCTAACTGAAACTATAATAATTTCGAACTGTGAAGTTGTTGGGTAAATATCGTATTCATCTTGAGATTATTAGCAGTAGTGGACAGTTAAAAAAAGGTTTGAGCGTTATTACCCCTATCATTGGGTAATGCCGCTCATGCGAAAGATAAATTATCATTAGCAAATAATCATAAAATGGCATCAAATTTAATTTTTTATTGTTTAGCATTGATTTTTACCATTTGCTCATAATAATGAATTCATTCCAATTGTCATCAACGATGTTCGAACGATGTATACAAGGTCATGATCGAGGTCATGATGATGGGATTCATTAATGTTTCAAAGACCTCAACGTAGACAAATATGTTTGCATGTTAATCTTAGAGAGCATACGATTGAATACCGCGTTCTTCACCCACAAGAAATCATCTTCAAATCATTTTTAGAAAATAAATCTTACGTATGCATCATCCAATTTACCTGTAGTTTTACATGTAGTTAGTTACACTGTGTTGAAGAAAAATAAAACATTATGGAATAGGGAATGCGATTACCTAAGCTAAGCCATCATGCTTGTATTGTAGGATCATCTTTTTCTCCAGTATATTTTTAAGCTGGTAGAATTTATACGTGAGTTTACGTAGTCTAGAAAATGTATATTCAGTATGTTTATTCCATCGAAGAGATTATTCAACAACTATACCTAAGTTTTTTATTTTATCAGTTTTACTTGAAGAGGCACAAGTACGGGGAATATAGTTCAAACATGCTGATTTATGAATTTTCATGTTATTCACACTTGGTTGATTTTTTGTTGTTGCAGAAAATGCGATATATTTAGGTTTTTCAACATAAACACTTAATAAATTATCACTCAGCCAACTGAAAATGATGATGATCACTTTGATACTTCGAGTTATGGTTTTTATGTGGAGGTGATTAGCACCATTATTCTGAATGTCTCGAAAGTTTAGGGGCAAACCTCATGTCGCCCTGTATAGGTGAATATTCCATCAGCTGAATTATTGTAGTAATTTATTCTGGGAAAGATCATATATTTCAAATAATTGAGGTTATTTCCAGCGGAATTTCGTAGGTCAGATTTTATATTCGCCAAATCCCAATTACTGGCAGCCGAAAATAGCACCAAACGGCATAAAATAGTATCTTTAGCTTAAAATCACGTGCTATCTTTTGGATGCGTTGTAAAAGAAACATGATGCAATTTGTGCACTAAACTATCGAGTGAATGATATCCTGAAGCACATGGACGTATATCTTCTATATATCTCAGACTGGGACACAGTCTAAGGAGGAAGCAGAGTAGAAAAATATCCAGAGATTATGAACCAACTCGTGTTTCTGCAGCGATGAGGCTCGGTGGCTTCTGAATTCGCTCAAATATTCAACGAACTCAATACACACATGTTGAGGAGATTAATTATTGGGTACGAATAATAAACACTGTGGAAGATAAACACAAGCACCCTTAGACAAACAAGTGCAATCGGAATAACTGTTTACGGTAGCATTGACTAACTGAAAACAGATGGCTGTTATAATGTAGAACGTGGCAAAATGTACTGAAGATATCGATCACATATTGATTGACAATAAGCGATTATAATAATAAAAACTGATTTCAAAGAAATAGCCTCCAATGCTCGAATTTGTTGAATTCTGAGGGTGGTATTCACATTGGGAGGGAAAACAATCGGTGTTCATCAACATCAAACTTCAGTCTGGATATACCAAAGACATTCAAATACAGGAGACTAACGTTCCATTGTTAAATCGCTTTCAAAGCCGATCAGTCATTCTTTGGATGTTTGCAACGAGTGCAAGAGAGACAAATATACGAACGCGGCGCTTTGGCAACAATGTATGTTTGAAGCTTCTCATCATCGACCATCGTCAGTGGCGTGCTGGCGTGTTTAATGTTATTTTACATTTATTTTATTTATTTATTTATTTCTTTATATTATTTTATATTGTTTCTGAAACTCACAAAAAAGTAAAACGGCCAAAATAACTCATATCAGTATAAACGAAATAACACGGCAATTCTGCAACCTCGCAAGCGTCAAACTTGTAAAAATAGTCGAATTTTCTAGTGCGGCGTTGCCGAAAGTGCTGATTTGTATGGTGAAATGTGGTAAAAGACGAATTGATTTCATCAGAATTGACATCATTAAATCAAAAACACTATGATTCGATGATAACTCCGATTCATAGAAAGGAAATGAAACAATTATGCTTCAGTAAAGTATAGTTATTGTTTTGTGTGAATCAATCAAGATTACTGCAAGATTGCATAATATTAAAAAATCGTATAATCTGGCAAACATGTAATTGGAGGAAAAGAGACAGAAAAGAAGGATCGAACGATGACTGATCGCGCAAAAACGTAGATGATGAAGTCTCTAGTGTTTGAATACTTAAAGCTCAGCGGCTTTGGGATTTGTTTATGAATGACATACTTTTGCTTTATTGGATCGTCTGCCTCATTGTGAGACTCTAACAGTATCCGGATTCTACTGAGATTATCCCTCGATAGATATTTCCATTTGTAGTACATCCTGGTTTTCTATCACGAATTGGGGACAGGTTGAAAATGGGAGTTCCAGATGAAGCTACCGAATGAACTTCACTATCATTGCCAAGTTTATAGAGATATAGATGATCTGAGCATTCTACCGTGTAGGATAATCTGAACACATGGTTGCCACGGCAAGGAAAACGAATGGCATGAGAAGTGCACGGTGAACAGAGGGAACTTCTCAGAACACTTAATTTCACTGCCGACAGTTCGAAAGGCAATGGATGTGGCCTAAAACCCCTTTAGACATCTGCCAAATGTCGAAAAAATAATTACACTCTCCCGGAGACCTCTTTTTATAGCCCGTGGTATAACAAGCTTTGCAACAGTTAATTCGACCCCTTTATGGGTAAATGGGGTTATCTAAAACTCATTATCATCACATAGGTAGGTAGGTTTTAGTTTGCCCATTTTGGGAATTCAAGCTGACAGTATCTAATCATTGGTAAGTATAGTAAAATATTACTCCCTGTAAGGGTTATGAGAAGAATTTTCCTGGACTCATCATACAGTCAAACATGTATAAACAAATGGTATGAACCATAATATTATCATCACACTATTTTCATTTCATTTCCATTCATCATATTTCTGCTGAAATTATTCTAACTGAGCGGAGTTATTATAGATGGATGATGAATTTACATGTTAACAGAAAACTCGTTGTTACTAAATTCAATGTAAAATATGATGTGAAGCATTATAGGAAATAGTGCATTTTTTGTCAACGTGTCAAATAAGTGAATTGATAAAATACCGAAACTCCAAATTGAGCAAGAAATTGAAGAAGGATTGAAAAATCTGAAAGTGAAACAATAACATAGCTATCTACTATAGATAGTATGTAGACCTTATCCAAAATATTTAGGAGTTTTTTCATTACAGTGTGTCACAGTTTTCATGGAAGCAACCCCATGACTTCCATGATTATCGAGGTAGAATGAGTACCTACTATAACGTCAGTCAGTCACGAATCACGATGGAACTACCCATTTCCTCTGAAACATCCGAATTCGTCTCACTTATCTTCCGTAATTTTCGAGGAAGAATAGTCATGAGAGAAACATTTTTTTAGGATTGATTTTTTTTCAGGTAAATGGTTGTTAGTTGGGGTTTTGATCCGAAAACATGTTGAGACTATTTCGATGCGTACTTTCATCGTGATTGGCGGGCAGTGTATTTTACCTCAATAATTACAGAAGTTACGAGGGTGACCCATGTATGCCTGCGCTTGTCGAACACGTCTATCGAGATGTCTATTGAAGATTTACACTACACTACACTACACTACACTACACTACACTACACTACACTACACTACACTACACTACACTACACTACACTACACTACACTACACTACACTACACTACACTACACTACACTACACTACACTACACTACACTACACTACACTACACTACACTACACTACACTACACTACACTACACTACACTACACTACACTACACTACACTACACTACACTACACTACACTACACTACACTACACTACACTACACTACACTACACTACACTACACTACACTACACTACACTACACTACACTACACTACACTACACTACACTACACTACACTACACTACACTACACTACACTACACTACACTACACTACACTACACTACACTACACTACACTACACTACACTACACTACACTACACTACACTACACTACACTACACTACACTACACTACACTACACTACACTACACTACACTACACTACACTACACTACACTACACTACACTACACTACACTACACTACACTACACTACACTACACTACACTACACTACACTACACTACACTACACTACACTACACTACACTACACTACACTACACTACACTACACTACACTACACTACACTACACTACACTACACTACACTACACTACACTACACTACACTACACTACACTACACTACACTGACAGCTTGGCCTTCGCTTTTTGTACATACTGTAGAATAGTTATTGGTAATTGTGCACTTATCATGCGATTAATATTTTGATGAACATTTTTGTTGGTACACACGTATTTTGACCTGAAAAACCCGAATTTCATGATATTATCGTGAACATATCTCTAGTTTTCGAGATAATCGATGCCAAAGTTCGAAATTTCACCTTCTTTGTATGGCAAGTTTTGGGCAAGTAATGTATCTTCTTAGATCCCAGGACATATTATTTTGGTTGATTATGATTTTTGTCTGAGAAAAACATCATAAATATGTAACTTATTCGTAATTTTCCTATTATTTCACCAACTAGGCTACATAAACAACGGCCATTTTGAAAACCTCTGTGCGAATCTTGAGCGAATAAATGTGGATTCATAGCAGCCTTATAGCAATACGAGTCAGTGATATGTGTTTTCTCTTTTCAATACATGTCAAAAAGAAAGATAGATATTAGTAAAAGAAGGTGAAATTTCGAACTCTGGCATCGATTATCTCGAAAAGTAGAGATATGTTCACGATATTATATCATGAAATTCGTGTTTTAGAGGTCAAAAGACGTAAGTACCAACAAAAATGTTCATCAAAATATTCATCGCATGATAAGTGCGCAATTACCTAGTAATCAATTGCAAAATCCATCAGAGCTCACGAGATCGGAAGATAATCCTGATGAAAGCAAAAACTACCTAATTCAAAATGGTTGTAGGCAAAATTGGAGTGGATAGTTATCTCCAAGTCAGCATCATCCTTTACAACTAGAATTTTATCTTCACTAATTTATGTCCTTGTAAAAAATCCATAAATCCTACAACTTGAACACTAAAAAACCTCCTGTTTATACAATTCTGGTAGTATAGTATGTATAGTAGTCTTGAGCATCCCTCATAAACATCCTCCAATTTATTAGTCGATAAATCTGAGAACGTCTTCGTCACCAGTATAATAAAAAGCAAGTAGAATGGCATTTTGGACGACATACTTATTCATTAACGACAGTCATAGTCTGATGTCGGGTTCTTCTTTTAGGTAAATACACGTGGTGACAGAGTCGACCCGAAAATTATGGAAATTTAATAGAGATGCAAAGCCAGATCTCATATACTGCTGCGTTTCATTATTTGTGTATCCTGGGGTAGGAAAAGATGTGGAATCCTAAAAAATAACTGAGAGGAAATATGAATGCACTTGCAATATGTTTATGCATGAAGAAGGAAAAATAGTTCAAAGGAGTGATCTGTCAGTACAGAGTCGTTGATTGATCAACGACAGAGTATTGCGACAGCTTTGGACAGAAAAGATACAGGCATACGGTTGTTTCCTTCAGATGACATTAGAACAATAATATTCAGTATACAGTGTCCCCAGAAAAATTAGCAGGATTTAAAATATCACTTTGACGATTTCCAAAACATTATTAATGTCTCTCAAATGTATTTTTCGAATCGTTTTCGCACATTCCTGTCCTTCACCTTGGAACTAACATTCTGGTTTTCTCTAACAGAAATCGCATAATACATTGTCACCGGTATCATAATTACCTATACCGAATTTCAAGTTAATCGGACGACTAGAAGTGGGTCAAAATTATGTTGCATGATTTCACCTAAACCCTTGATTATATACACTAACCCTAAACAATGGTGGAAATAAGACCTGGTGGCGCTACTCTTCAATTGTTTCAGCAGAAAAATCCTTGATTTGGAACAATTGAATTTCAGCTCATTAAGTGGGGTTCTCATGTACAACAATAGATGGCGATACTGTCGAAATATATTTGAAGGATTTTCTTTCAATCATGTTCGAGTCATATTCGCATCAAACTCACTCATTGGAAAATGGCTCCATGAAATTGTTAGAAACGATTAGAAGTCATTCAGAATCAAATATTCATATTTTCGTATTGACACCTGCAGTAACCTGTAAATTTGGTTGAAATCGCGGCTTCACTTAGCGAGATTCACCCACGCCGTGTCACGTTATACACGTTTTATCGAAGTAGGTGAAATCAAGAGATTTGGGACCAGTCACAGCATAGGAAGTGATTTCACCAGTCTATCTATCCACCTCTCCCTAAACTATTTGTTGAAGCTTGTAAAACAACCAAAACGAGCTATCTCTCGATCATTTTCTTCCTCAGATTCAAGTCCGAAACCTTAGGATACAAATTTGTTTATTTGTTCTGTAGAAAACCGTCCATTCCTTGTTGTTCATATACGAGTTAAGCTCTCTCGGTTGCACGCCTGATTGATTCTGAGAAAAAGGGACGCATTTCAAAGATAATAGTTTCCTTCCCTCTGCCTCTGAGAAACTCGAAATTGTAAACACTTATTTCCGTCAAAAGCGTGTTCTGAATAACTGTTGCAGGAAATAATTCGTATAATCTGTACGAAACATCATGGAAAAGCTCGTGGAAAAGCCATGAATTTGACGAAAATTTTTAAAAGAGAAAATAGTCTATCCAATTAAAATATCAAACATAGTTTGAAATTGAATGTCTGGTAGACTACTAGCAGAAAACAACTACTTGCCTGGCAAATACCACGCAAAACATTGAATCACATCTGCTCGTAATTCATGCAACGATTCAAACTTGGGAGATTTGTTTCTGGAGTGTTTCTTCCTTCTGCCGCACGGTGTCGCCACTTCCAACTGTCTCTTGGAAGACGGCTCAATGCGGTCAAATAGACGCGACGAAAATGCATTGGGACAGGCAACGCTTCGAGTGGAGATCTCACGGTCTCTACTCGAATAACTACCCTGCACTGATGAGGACCAATAAGCCCGAAACCGGTCTGTAGGTTGTTAAGCCTGGGCCCGATGTGAATTTGTCACGTCTTAGGAAGAAAGAAAAATTTGCGATCTGCATTCACAGTGTGAATCGTTGCATGGACTGCGAGCAGATGTAATTCAATATTCTGCGTGGTATTTGCCAGGAGGTAAGTAGTTGTTTTCTGCTCGTAGTCTATCAGATATTCAATTTCAAACCATCTTTGAGACTATTTTCTCTTTTATAAATCCCTTGTTTTGGTTAATTTGTGGAAAGTGGCTCAAATCAATTAACGACCAGAATTTATCATGAGGCGAAAAATTGCGCCATATAAAATATCCGTTGAAGTTTCGAACTTACTTTATAAGTACCTGCACAATTTATTTACTCGTATTGCCCATTCAGAAATTCAATTTCCATGTTCTTTATAAGAGTTATTAGTTTTTCACGTAGGAATCAATCTGCACTTGCAATACTGCTCTCCCAACTTGAATTTTCCTTTAATTGGATGGTCTCCACAAAGTATTTATGTCACGTTCTTCAGCGATTGATTGACTGTTATGAACCAGTTATCATTGATAAATTTCAAAAAGTGCTAAATATTCAGATAAAGCTCAATATGCATTCGAGAAAACCGAAATGCTGGATGTTTATCGTTCAGAATTTGATGATGGGATTTATTGAAAAAAAATACAGGTGCGTATTGCATAAGAAAAAATGGAGTTGAGGAAGGCACTCGAAGTAAGAAACTCTATTGAAAATCAAAGTACAGCCAATCATAGCGAAGTTGAACACTCTTCGAAATTACCTATACCTGGCTAGTGCAAAGAAGCACGGGAATAATTTTTAGCTGATTTAAAGAACTTCGTATCATTTACTATTTTCGAGAAATGTGGTGAGACAAAAAGTTAACCGCATTTTACGAAGATTGTAATCATTTGAACGAAAGTTTGAAAGTTTCGCATTATATTTCTGCATTACCAATGACACTGTTATGAACAAGTATATTCAAGAAAATACTGCCAATATCACCATGGGCTGCTGCTCTTCAGACTCAAAGATAACAACCCTCAAAGAGGAAATCGTTTGGTTGAGCACGTGGCACATCTCCCTAAATACTTGAAGGCCCATTGAGAAAATAATGTTTTTTCGCTTCTAATTGCGGTTTTTGTTCGGTTGATTTCGAAGTTTTCCTGCTATTTATCATATTTGACAGAGTAAACAGGGGTGGAACGACATTTCGCGTGAAAAAAAGTGAGTGGCTGATGGATAGCTGTAATTATTTTTAGAAACAGGGCATGTGAATGTTAGAAAGATGGGGAAAATAGATATTCGCTTTCGTTGATCTTATCTATGAAGTTGAATTTACTGGTATATATGGATGGATGTTCTTGTATTTAATGAGACATTGAGTATTCTGTTGTTCATGCTTTATTTATAATGTATATATTGTGACTCCATTATGTTGTAATGTTATAACTGGAATAAGAGATTACTGCAATATCATATTCAACCTGAATTATACATATTTACGAGGCTAACAGAGGTTACATTGTTCCCAAAATATAATGGCACATAAAACAAAGAGCTCCTGCGTAATAAAAATAAAACTCTGAATAAAGCGACAACAAATTCACTCTGATATCCACACCACTCAATCGCAACTGTACAGAATTCATATCCACGAATTCTTTAATAACAATAATTTCAGGCACCAACATCCCTATACGATTCAGTGAAAGATTATAATACCGAAAGTATTACCATTCATGGTCATTGGTGTTATGTCCAGGATATTTAGAAGATGGAACTGTATGTTTCTTGATAATAGCTACCATGCATATTGAGAAGAGATAATTATTGATGAAGAGCTCGAAAAACAAAATTAGAAATTGTATAATTATTCGATAACTGCTGACCATTTTATTTATGTTTCATTGGAGGTATACAGGTATGTTTTCAAACTGATAGGAGCAAATCCATAAATTTTCTACTTTTGACATCTTGTAAAATCCATAAATGGTTTGCTTTTCAACTTCTCATAAGATGTCATTTGACTATGACCTCGTATTTGATAGAGAAAAGCATACGTTGGACTGTTAAAAAATACAGGTCCGTATTGTATTAGAAAGAATGGAGTTGAGGAAGGCCCTTGGAGGAACTGTACTTATTGAAGATCAAAGCACAGCTAATCATATAGCGAATTTGAAACAGCGAAAAAGGTTTCTTGAACACTTCCATATTCCCAGACTAGCGCAAAAAAGTAAGAGGACATTTACGTTTTCCCCGTATATTTTGAAATTGAAAATGGCTCGTGAAACACTACAAGACTTTCACTAATTGAAGGTTAAAAACCACGTGTTAAGCTATACTATAACTTTAACAACTCAATTAGAGAAACTCTTGTGGTGTTTTACATTAGTTTAGTGTTTATGATATAGTGGTGCGACATAAATGTTACTGCATTTCACGAAGATTATTTAAATTTGAACGAAAAGAAAATGGCATCAGGATCAAAAGTATGAAAATAATGTGAAATTTTACTAAAACTGGAGGCCCTGAAAAAATTATTGAACCTTCCAAATTTTCTTCGATTCCAAAATAAAGGATCGACAGCGTGAGCGATTAAGCGACGGTATATTATTGAAAAAATATCAAATATCTATACCCTATATCGTCAGCCAGAAGTTCCATACGAAAGCGCATAGGAGCGAGGTATAGGAGCTACCGAGATTTTTTTATTTTTAAATTTCCGACTTTGAACTCGGAATTATTTTTTTCCAACTTCAAACTCGGAAATTCCCAGTTTAAAGTTCAAAATTCCAAGTTTAAAGTCGGAAATTCCGAGTTTGAAGTCGGAAAAATATAAAAAAATCTCGGTGGCCCTTATACCTACGCTTTCGTGGTTCCCCAAAAGAAAAAAGTCTATTCGAGAATGTCAGGTGCTTATACGGAATGGGCGTGCTTATTTTCATTTATTTGCTCCTTCGACGAGCTCATGAGGCAATATAGTGCTCCCAAATTCCCCACGGACTATCGGGCCCGGTATTCGGTCAAATTCCTTCGGGAAAACAAACGTTGAATGCGTTTCCTACGGTCAATCTCGTCGCCAGATAATTACTGGCCAAGGGTGCGCCGAAGGCAAATCGGAGTCATTACACGAATCCGGACATAAGAACTTTGATGAATCTGTGATCCAATAGCCACCACGCCACCTGCTCGTCTAATTATTAGTTGTTCCGGCTCCTCCATTGTAATTCTCACAATTATGATTTTCTCAGCGTCTGAACATGATGCTCCTCGAATGATATTTTCAGCTTGAGACAATAGCCATGGAAAACAAAGCAAGCAATAACACTTCAAAACTCAGTGACAGTGATCAGAAATAAGAATCGTTTTCGAATGGTCCACCACCTTAATGAAGACAAATTGCACCCTCTCGACACTCCTTAAGCGGCATTTTCGATTAATTTTGGAGGTTTCAGAATAAAATAGAATATAATTCATTATAGTGAAGTTTTTAGTATACCTACATAAATGGTAGCATACGTCAAATGGTAAAAAATAGTAGTACACGTTGAAATCAATATGAAACAACTGTTGGTACCTCAAGGACAAAAACAGACGCGAAATGCAGAAATATATGACAGTACAAAAATATATCTAGAGTCTGAATCAATAACAAATTATTATTGAGGGTTACTTCAAACATATATCTGTACCAATCTTCATCATTAAAATATACAATTTGTCTGAGGAAAAGGAATAAAGTAATGAACATAAATCGTCGACGTATTGAAAATTGTATTGGAGAATTAGGTGGATGATAATTTATCATTAGTTCTTCCCAAAAATACCATAATAGTACATTTTTTTGATAAATATTGTTTCAAGTACTTTATCATCACCTTCAAATTTGTTGGCATAACACATACATTCATATATGAAGCAAGATCAAAGAGTTAATACTCGTATGTGAGAATTTTAAGAGACGTCTTATTTAGCCCCTGACGACTTTTTTTCGTAATCTGAATATTATATCTAGATGACATGGTGAGCCCCATACTATCAGTCCACATTTGTCATTATGCTATGAAAAATAACAAAATAAGCTACTCATAAACAATCTGTGGTTATTATTTTGCTAATTTGTTTTATTATATACAGGCTGATCAAACTCAAGTTGGCACTATATCTTTTTTATGGCAGATACGAGGTCGGTTAAATTAGAGCACTTTTATTATTTTTCCGCTGATAACCGTATTGCTAACAGAAAAACAATTGAATATCGCGTTTTCGATTCATTCAAAAAAATATATTAATATAAATATCCTTCATGAATATTTTTAATGGTACACTCTGTATGTTTGAATTTTAATAGATTTCCAACTCATTCCGGAACATAAATGGTTATTTCGTCTCATATAGAACCACAAATAATAGATTTATGCGCATTTTAGGTTTTTGACAAGTCTCAATATTTATATGTCGGTTGAGTTGAAAAGACGCATAAAAATAATCAGGATGTCCCATTAAAAAATATACTTCAATTATAAAAGAGGTAGCAATAGTGCCGACTTGAGTTTGATCACCCTGTATATATAGACGTGGATAGTCGCGTTGATAATTTGTTCGATTTATTCCTCGAATTTTCAACATTATCCGAATAGATTGAATAAACTTCATCTTTCAAATAACCTCATAACCAAAAACCATTATTCGTTGTATATAATTCATTATTCACAGGTTTTCAATACCCATCATTATCACTATGGAAGCACTGACATTTGATTACAATAATCAGAAATAATTTGTTCCATACATTGACAACCTTGTCGATTGCTCTGCATATTGTCATCCGGTTTTCTCTGTCGAGGTTCGGAAATTGGGGTAGCAGTATTTGGTTTTAGCATATGCGTTGGAGAAGTTGTAGGATAAGCCACTCGATTTGAATACATGGCGACGTGGATTTGAATCATCCGTTTTTGCATCAGGCGGCAGAATCCGTGAGCCAGACATTTTAATTTTATATATGCATCCCTGAAAACGTCGCTTTCAGAACTTTAAAATATACCGGCTGACCGTTTCAGATGGAGTCGTTTCAGGGATCGCTCATCTTACGGCGGGTCGAGTGGTTACTGGTCTCTCTCCAGCTCAGCTCTGCTGGGCGTCGGAGATATCAGGAAAGAACAACAGCACTTATGCTGGAGAGTAAAAAATACAAAGTGATGGAAAAATCACAATATTTCAAAGACACACACTGCAACAAGATACTTATGTCACAATTGATTGTTTATTTGCATAATTTATGACGCATTATTTTATGCTCTTGTGCTCAGAAAGCTGATGTTTTGTCTAGATTTTGTTCTATGTCCGTTTCGGTTAAAAATACAGCGTTGAAGAGATAGGAAAGGTTTTTCATTGATTTTGATTGGTCTAGAAGCCAGGCAAGTTCACACAATGTAAATATAACGATATCGCAAAAATGGAAGTGTTTAGTTGACCGGACAGCTGTATATAAACATTGAAATAAAATCCAAAGTTGAGGAGTTTAATTTCAATAATCGCAGGACATGAATTTGATTCTTATTGAAACCTTGCAGTTTTGATTGTCATCCGCTACGGTTCACTAACCACCAATCCGTCATTACTATTTAGAACAGGAAACCACAAAAACTCAGTGTTGAGTTCGCAGCAGCTAAGGTAGATTTTCGGGATCATCTTCGGGATCAACCATTTGGAAAGTTGTCGCTGAAGGCACTATTGCATCCCTAAGGAAAACGAGAATCCAAAGGGATACTTCTGCAACATTAGATGAAGCTGAGTAACAAGCTTTCGTTCATAAAAATGAAATACCAACATTATTTTCGATTATTGTTATTATATATAATACAAAAACGAAATGAATTCAACTGAATATATTATTATCATGGATAATGCTAATACCATTTATTGGAAAAAACCAAACGAGCAACAAACTCATCCTGGAAGAAATCAGATCATGGAATGGTTGATATCAAATTATTTCATTTTTGATGTAAATTATATTTCATTAAATATTAGTATTATTGAAGATTATAGAAGTTGCATATGCTGTTCCTTTGAAGCATATAATCAGTGAAGTAAAATGAATAATGACTTGAGTTTTTGTTTAAAATCTCATACTCAACATTACATCAGATTGAATACGTCAACCAATTATTGTTCACTTATGTGCTTCTTGAAATTCCATAAAAAAAGTATGTACTTGATTTTTTGCAGATTTGTTATTTCACTTCTGCACACTGCTTATAGACCACCATCACTTAATGTCGATAATTTTATTGAAAGCTATGGAAATTATCTCAACACTTTGAACAAGAAATACGATATGTATATACTGACGGGAGATTTTAACATTGACATTCTAGCAGAGGGAAACTACATTAGCGATTATCTCAATATTCTGGGAGAACTAGGCTATGAATCAATGATTAATGACTACACCCGTGTACAGAAAGACTCCAAGTCATGTCTAGATCACATATTCATCAGAAGTAAATCTCAGGATATCAAGATCAACCCACAAATTTATAAAACTCAGGTAACTGATCATTTCACCACCATCACCCAAATCGTACCACTTGTTACAGAAATTAAAGAACATGTACAAAAAACGAAATCATTTTTGGATACAACAAATCTTAAGAAAGCACTCAAAAATGAAAACTGGATAGAAATTTATTCATCCACTAACGCGAACATCGCTGCAGAACTTTTTTCAGAAAAATTAAAATACTATATCCACACATTCACCAAAACAGTCAAACTGAAACGAAATGAACAAAAAAGGAAAACTTGGATTACGAATGGAATTATAAAATCTACTAATAAAAAACGTGATCTATACACAAAAATGAAAATGGACCCAAATGAACATAATATAATTAATTATAAAAAATATCAAAATGAACTCAATAAATTAATTAAACTGGCTAAGAAAAAATTCTATCAGAACATTATACATCATAATAGCAATACCACGAATCTATGGAATGCTATAAAACAAATCACAGACACCAATAACATCAAGAAAAACGAAATCACGAAAATGAAACTAGATAATGGAACCATAACTACCGATAAATCATCAATAGCAAACACATTTTGTGAATATTTTACCAATGTGGGAACAAAACTCGCTAGTCAAATCAAAGCAAACAGGAGCGCATATCCCACTTGTATGACACATACGTGCAATTCTATATATCTCGAAGAAACGAACGAGAAGGAAATTTCAGAAATCATTCATAACCTAAAGAACAAAAAAGCGCCTGGCATAGACGGGCTCCGTGCCGAAACCATTAAAGAATTAGAGTTAGAAATTGCACATCCACTTGCATGGATAATCAATTTATGTTTATCGAAAGGAGAAGTCCCAGAAATTTTTAAAATAGCCATAATAAAGCCAATACATAAAAGCGGGGACAGGATGAGTGTGACTAACTACAGACCAATTTCCCTCATCTCTAATTTAGCAAAAATTTTCGAAAAAGTATTGAAAATCAGAATAGAGAAATACCTAAAGAAATATGAACTCTTATCAGATAGGCAATTCGGTTTTCGGGAAGGTAAATCTACACAGGACGCAATTGCCAGAGTAATATCAGAACTGAGCGATTGCATTGACAAGAAAACACCAGCAATTTGTGTCTTTGTAGACTTAGCGAAAGCCTTTGATACGGTTGATCACAGACAGCTTGTCCACACGCTCGAATGTTTTGGCTTCAGGGGCGTAGCAAAAGATCTAATGAACAATTACTTGCAAGGAAGAAAACAACTCGTGAATATTGATGATGAATATAGCACTATGAGAATAGTTGAATGTGGTGTTCCCCAAGGTACTGTACTAGGGCCAATGTTATTCAATATATACCTTAACGACCTATATCAATTATCACAGTCTGGTAAAATAACAAGTTTCGCGGATGATACAGCCATTGTATATCATGATACAGATTGGAATTCTTTGAAAATAAAAGCTGAGAGAGATCTCGCAAAATTATTTAAATGGTTTAATGGAAAATTATTAACAGTAAATTACACCAAAACTCATTTTATATCATTCACCTCATATGCTACAAATCTACCATCCTATCAACAGCTGAATATACAGATCGAAGATGAGTTAATTGCTATTTCTATCATTGATACCATCAAATATTTAGGGATTTTCATAGATAGTCACCTACGATGGGACCGACACATTACATATGTAACTAAAAAACTTCGTAGTTTACTATTTAAATTCAGACAACTTTCTGAAGTTCTAGAAATAAAACAAATGAAAATACTTTACCATTCCCTCATAGAAACTCACATAAATTATGGAATCATAGCCTGGGGCGGGGCGCTCAACACGCATTTACTCAATCTAGAAGTAGTTCAAAGACGATTGCTGAAAATAGTATACAAAAAACCATGGATATACGGAACGAACACACTATTCACTGAAACACAAATAATGGACGTTCGACAATTATTCTACAAAGCTATTCTTGTGAGACAACACAATAACAAACATGAACTTGCTACTATCGACCATATGTATAGTACTAGATACAAAGAAAATCGTGTCTATGTACCAAGAGCTGAAAAATGTCAAATGCAAAGAAATTACCTTTATCTAGGCCCAAAACTTTATAATCTGATTCCCACCGAACTCAAAATTATCAATACAAATGGCTTATTCAAAAAATTGCTGAGTAAATGGATCCTTTCAAAACCTCGAACAGAGCTACATAGACTGATTAACCCTCAAACAAATACGTGAAAGATATGTGACTACTCTGTTGTTAGTTTTACTCATTCCATATAAGCAACATTACGAACAAGTATGTGAATATAAAAAAAATGATTTCAACACATACATAAAGCTGATTTATATATTAATAAAAATGTGAAATAACCATCAAGAAATGAAAACGATGACGATGAAAAGGTAGATGAAGTCTATGCACAGGCTCCGCCTCCTTTAGACCTTCAACTTTTTCAATTCTATTAATAGTAATTAGTTAAATTTTTTTTTTCAATTGTACTCTACTCAACCCACGCACAGGGTTACCCTCCTGTGGGAATCTAATATTTTATTCTTTTTATATTGTAAATTATTGTAAACGTACCTACCTTAATGTGAATAAAATATTCATTCATTCATTCATTCATTCATTCATTCATTCATTCATTCATTCATTCATTCACTTCAAAATAAATAATATCCTGCAGAATATACCCTTGATTGAAGCTTCACAAATATTCAATCATTGAATAAAAATATTTGAATTTGGCTGGTTTGCTAGTG
This sequence comes from Chrysomela aeneicollis, assembly GCA_029955515.1. Taxonomy (NCBI): domain Eukaryota; kingdom Metazoa; phylum Arthropoda; class Insecta; order Coleoptera; family Chrysomelidae; genus Chrysomela; species Chrysomela aeneicollis. Next base: position 14,490,910 of record JARUHQ010000015.1, on the reverse strand, counting down.
TAAACCTGGCTACGCCCACCACTGTAGTCTTAACTGGAACAGACTATAGGAGCACATTACATTTACATCAATTAGAGACAGTAAAGTAAGACAAAGCAAGAAATAAGTTCTGAATAATGCCAATTCCAAATATTTTGGAATCGAGATTTGAATACATATTCATGGGTATTAAGCGTGTAAATTGAAGTTTGTAAAATCAAATATATTACCTATACCTATGGAATATTTCTTCGCTTCCGATTTACAATAATGACGAATCATGAATAAAATTTTCTGACACAGTATATAATAATACTCAAATGGTGACGCAATCAATGTTGAAATGATCTCAGAATACAATATACGGGTGGTTGATATTTCTGGGCACATGGACGATGCTAAGACTAGACTGGGATTTTCCTGATGCCTGTGGGCAATGAGACGCGCAGAATACCGAATGCAGCACTCCCGCTCTTGACTTCTCATTTGAAAACCAATCAATATTTTCATGATTTTTTGATTTCATCTTGTAGATAAAGGATCAAGCTAGGGAGGATACTATCTCTTTTTTCGAAATTTCGAAAAGAAAAGGTATAAAAATATATCTGAACATAGACAATTTGGCGAATCAAAAAAAAATATATTTCTACATCAAATAATCAATTTTCAGACAGCATCCTCCCTCGATCAAACCTTCATCTTTCCACACACAAAAAATCAGATCAAAATATGAACTAGCTTCACAGGAAGTCAAGAGCCGAGGCTCTAAAACGTCAGAAATATGCACGAATTATCCGATGATATTCGCGCCCTCTGGTGAAACATACACGATAAATCGATAGTACGGGTGATATTATGGAATTAGAATAGGAAATAGAAATTTATATGCATCAGTTTGTTTGCTAGTAAATATGTTGTATACTATATGTATATAATAATTCGAGAAAAAATCCCGTCTCAATATCCTTCTACTGCCTTGCACGAAGTTCCTTACACCACGAACCTTATAGGTTTTCCTATATCGTGCAGTCAATAGAAAAAAAGTTGACGTTTTTTCTTCATCTCATCAGTGTAGCAATTAAGCAACGGACACGTTTCGAACGGATGCGTCCATTTCCGGTCCGTTTGAGTCCAATTTGCGAAAATAATCTCTGCAAATCATCGCCTGTTGAAAAATAATTATTCTCTTTTGCGAAAATCATACACACAGCAGAATGATTATTTTGTTACGTAGCGAAATTTATTCTCTTGGAAGGATTCACTATACGATCTCAGAATGATTATTTCATTCATGTTAAATTACACGTTTTTGATTGGAGCGCTGTGCGCTCGTGTAGTTTCCAAGCAACATGATTTGTTTCTAAAAATCGAAGGAATTTGATTGTAGAGGCGAAGTACATCTAATAGGATTATAGAGTTGAAGTAAGTCATGATGTTGTCTTCAAAGAAACAAGGTATATTTGTATTTGTACTTGATACCTAATGAAATCCTCGAATCAATAAATACCGAGAGATTAAAAACAACCTAAAGCAATAAAATATTCCTCTTGAAGAAATATGTTTCTCAGAATGATTCCGTGTAGGATATATAATCTAAGATTGTACACACATAAAAACAAATTCTCAAATGAAAAATGGAAAAGCCATAAATTGGACAACAATTTTAGAAAGAGAAATTAGTCTATCCAATTAGAATATCAAACATAGTTTGAAATGAATGTCTGGTAGACTACGAGCAGAAAACAACTACTTTCCTGGTAAATACCACGCAGAACATTGAATTATATCTGCTCGTAATCCATGCAACGATTCACACTGTGAATGCAGATCGCAAATGTTTCTTTCTTCCTAAGACGTGACAAATTCACATCGGGACAGGCACGCCTAACAACCTACAGACCGGTTTCGGGCTTATTGGCCCTCATCAGTGCAGGGTAGTTATCCGAGTAGAGACCGTAAGATCTCCACTCGAAGCGTTGCCTGTCCCAATGCACCTTCGTCGCGTTTATTTGACCGCACTGAGCCGCGTTCCAACAGACAATTGGAAGTGGCGACACCATGCGGCAGAAGAAAGAAACACTCCAGAACTAAATCTCCTGTTCTGTGATTTGGGAGATTTAGTTCTGGAGTGTTTCTTTCTTCTGCCGCATGGTGTCGCCACTTCCAATTGTCTGTTGGAACGCGGCTCAGTGCGGTCAAATAAACGCGACGAAGGTGCATTGGGACAGGCAACGCTTCGAGTGGAGATCTTACGGTCTCTACTCGGATAACTACCCTGCACTGATGAGGGCCAATAAGCCCGAAACCGGTCTGTAGGTTGTTAGGCGTGCCTGTCCCGATGTGAATTTGTCACGTCTTAGGAAGAAAGAAACATTTGCGATCTGCATTCACAGTGTGAATCATTGCATGGATTACGAGCAGATATAATTCAATGTTCTGCGTGGTATTTACCAGGAAAGTAGTTGTTTTCTGCTCGTAGTCTACCAGACATTCATTTCAAACTATGTTTGATATTCTAATTGGATAGACTAATTTCTCTTTCTAAAATTCTCAAATGTTTTGAGAAAGCGGATTCTTCTTCTGAAATAATTCATTTGAAATAAATTTATTTAATATGTCAATTGTAGAAAATTATTTTTTTGGAATATTCATTTGGTATAACAAAATGTTCTCAATTCAAGAAATTCAAAGTATCCTGACAAAATGATGAAGATCTTGAAAAATATATCACGGAATGTCTTCTTTCAAAATAACATATGTAGCATTTTCTTCAATAAAGAGATTGACAAGACAATTAATCTCTGAATAAGTAAATCTCTGAGAAAGTTTCTTTGGATTGACCATAACATTTTCTTGAATATAATTGCGATCCCTTCGAGCCGAGAATGTTGCCAAACGGTGTGAGTGTGTTGTTTCGGTGCTCTTGTCGTGCATCCATCATTGTTCAACCAGTTCAACCTATTTTATTGGCATAGAAATGTTGGCTTACCATGAAAGAAAAACTGTGGTCTTAGGAGATATCTGAGGATATAATTACCACTTTTAGAGGTAAGTTACATGCCTATATCTTATCGACGTTCATTCTTGGGTAGGTATTATTGTGTATCCAATCAATTAACGTAGCTATATCATCTCGAAAACTGATAATTCGTGAAAAACTTGAATAACCAGGATCGGCATAGTGAGTGAAAATTGGGGTTAGGTACCTATGTGCGGATAAACGTTTAAATTTGTCCAAACACTGATTGAACAGTGCGGAAAAGAGCTTCTTGAACTTGTAGACATCCTAGGTATTTTGATATTGCATATTATACCTAATATATTTTTACATTTTTTTACCAAATTTCGATCCAAGGAAAATGAATTCAGTAGTAAGAATGTGAACCCAGATTTGAAGAAATATAATGACCATTCATTGTGCTGAGTCAGATTATCTCTCACATTGTACCTACATGTAGTTGTGAATGATATATTTTATATTTTTCAGTAGTTTGAAACCAGAGGAATACAACTTTATTGCGAGGTAAACTGGTGGACAAGTTCAGAAATAATCTCTACGAATAAGAGGAAAGGTTGTCAAGAAGAAGGTCTGAAAGTGATGATGTGATTGATGAGAGCTCCAATAAGAGGAACGGAAGTTGAGGATGATTCTCATTTCAAGAAATCGATATAATTTCTCTAATTTGATAAAATTCTTGATACAAAACAATCTACAGCTAAAACTGAAAATCTGATTCTTTTTGTTCAAGAAAAATGCGAGTCATTGAGAGATTATGATTGTCTTGATTTGAATATATTGTGTTATCAATCTGAAATATTGTATTATTCTCACGAAGAACTCCATTCATTTACGATTCAAGAAATCTATAACATTGGTATGATTGTATTTAGTTGGAAACATAATAGTCTTGAATTGAGCAGACATTTATTCCAGTACATATAAACAAGCCATACTCTTGAACCAAAGCATATCAAATCAAATTAAGTAATTATCTTTATGTGTGTATTATTGTTTTGAAGAAAGACATTTTTGATTCTATATTGCAAGCAATCCATAAGCTTGGTTGAAGAATTTTCAGGTAACGTCATGAACTTCTTCGATCGAATTTATTCCAGTATATGTAAACAATTCATTTTCTAGATTTGAAACGGATAGATTCGACCAAAGTTAATCTTTTCATGTGTGTATAGATGATTATAGTTACGGAATAACAATGTTAATTGTTTGGTTGTGCTGTTGAGATTTCTCTTTTCCTTCATAGATTGTCATGAAATAGTTCATTATTTACCTAACGAGGATATTATGCTATAATGTGAGTATAATACTATAACTCATCTTCTGCATAAACAGGAAACAATCAGATAAGTAAGATCCACTCTTAATTCGATAAACCAACCAAATATGATCCAATTCTGCTTGTGGATAAAATAGTTCTCGATTAATCAAGAATTCATAATACTGATGAATATCACCAGAATGTTGCTGCTGCCATAGTAGAAGTTAATGACTTTTATTTCGGTACTAGATTCCACCCGAGTTGTTCCTAATTGAATTCCTATCGAATGTATATTGAGTTTCCAGATATAATCTCATTAATATTGTAAATTTGCGGTTGCAATTGTATATATCTATCTATCCATACAGGGTGTCCCACTCATGCTCACCATATGGGAGCGAGAAGTCGTTTAAATGACAAAGAACTGTATTGTGAAAAAATATTTCGATGAAATATCGATGCACATGATAAGTGGGACACGCTGTAAATTTCCTGCGATGTGAATTCAGTCGTAGCTGGTTCATATGTAATAATTGGATAATATGGGATGCAAATTATGGATTTAATATCGATGAAACACCTGAGCTGTTGACAGCTGCTTGCTGCTTGAATTCACCGAAACTACTCTTCCCACATGCAATAATTAGATTCATATTATATATACACTGATTCTCTAATATCCCAATGCAAATTCGTGCTTAACACGGAGTGTCACGCCATATACCAACGAGTCGATTCAAAGATGTTGCATTAGTCTTGTATTGTTTAAAATCACGAAATTTTATATCATGTCCAGTACAAATAGCTAGAACGAAAGTCTTTTGAATAGTTATGAAACTGTAGGTCATTGTTTAGTTCACAGAAAATTATGATATTTCGGGTTTTGTAACTGAATTATTGGTTAGAAAAATAATCAAACTGGATAAAAATCTATTAAAAAAAGAAATACGAGTGTAATAAGAATGAAGAGAAATTCGTTTATTCGATTACTGACATATTAACGTCCATACATTGTAAATCCACATCAGTTTAACAATGAAATGAAAAAACTAGATGAACTTTGCAACAACAAAGACGAATTTCTGGAGATGCATTTTTTTATTTTCTGGTAACAGGCCAATGTGGGTATTTCCTGGCAAGATATGATATTGATGTCTCATATTCATCAAAATTATGATGTTTGAATCATGTTTCGTTCGAATCGATAGAGCGAAAGATTCAAAAAAAAAAAAATGGAAAAAAGTCGAAGTGACAGTAGAGAGTCCAAATTTGGAACAAATGTATAAAATTGGAAACTGATCAACTCTTTTCTCTGGCATTTTTCGAACTGATTTTTAGAGGACTTCGACAGGTTTAGAGTAGCACATGAAAAAAGAAAAGATGCTGTATTTTACTCATTTTTCAAGCACAAACTAACTGCTATGTCAAATTTTCTTTATATCTATTAATGAAAAAAACTTCCATATGTCGCGAACTGTGTGACACTGCATATGGGAGAACAATGTATTAGCCTATTTCAAGTGGAAAAAATGTAGGGAACATATTTCTTGAGATGCTGAATATGAAATAAGAAAATTTATTACAATGTCAAATAGTTCTTTACTACAAGATCCCCAGAACTGAATTCCGTATCTCAAGTTTGACTCATGGTGAATTCATGCACGACGTAACTTAGTCCTAACTTAACTTAACCCTAACCTTAAGAAGTTGAAATTTGTTTTTCGAATGAACACGTTCATGCACGAAACTTTAGACTTAACGTATGACTGAAGAATGTCTTAAGTTGGCCAACTTTCAACTTTATATGCGATTCTTCGTGCAAATCAGGTACTGCGCATGATCATTGATCAGGCATTGATATATCCCTTAAACTCTGTTTTGATTTCATTTTATACAAAGATATCTTAATTAATCATTATGTTGGACAGGAATTAAACAGTCAAAGTAAACAAACACACCACAAAATTTTTTTCAATCAACGAATTGACTGATAATTTTGATAAGTTGTGCATGAACACTTACAAGAATTTTTATGTCAACCTTAAGTTGAGTCTTAAGTTAAGACCTAAGTTACGTCGTGCATGAATTCACCATCAATAAGAGCAAATTAAACATTTTTTGCCGCAGTATAACCTAATTCTCTAGCTGTAGATCTGAGAGCAATACATCCTGAGGATATTTTTTGTTCAATATATCTATGTGATTTGTGAATTTCAAATGCAGTATCTATGTTGAGTCCCAAGAATTTCATATTGTTGTCAAATAGTTCAGGAAGAAAACATATGAATGTTAGTAATTTCGTTTTATTGAAATTCAACCATAAAAAATTTGCCTCGCACCATGATTTGATTTCTACGGATTTTATTTAGGTCCTTTGTATCATTCGTACGAAGCAAATTGATATCTAGGAGAGAAAGATCATTTATATATATTAAGAAAATTTATGGACCTAATACTGACCCTTGAGGTACTCCCCAAGTGATGTTTAATAAACTAGATGTATGGTCGGTTTAAACTAGTTGGTTTCTTCCTGTCAGATACGATTCCATCCACTTCAAAGCCATGTCTCTGATACCATGATCAAACGCCTTTGTCATGTCACAAAATACTGTCGCCACGTTCTTTCCTATATTGATGTTGTATGCCATTTCTAGATAATTATACCATGACATTAGATGTGTTCATATTGTTTTTGAATCCAAATTGTTTATTGCTGAATGATTTGTTTGCATCGAGGTTCTTTATTAGGCGAATTTTCATGAGCTTCTCAATTACTTTACCTTAAGAAAAATAATTACACCTTGAAGCAGTGAAACCTGCCAGTATTGGATCATTTCCTGAAAACCCGAACAGATTCCAGTTGTTATATTCAGTGAATCGTCGAGATAATTCTGGCCGACTCTCCGTTTTGATTGATTTGTTTTAATTAACTCTGAACGCGATTTTTGGCAATATCGCTGCTAACGCTCAGAGAATATTCTGGGAATGCTAGCTCGGGATCGGGATCCACCGCATTTTCCATTGTCTGGATACAGGAGAAATGTCCCTAAAATTGAATCTATTATGATGGAGAAGTCTTTATGATATTCCATTTGAATACATGAAGGGCACCAGGGCAGAAGGCAGCAATAGATCTTTGCAGAGTATCGGCCACTCTATTACTGTCCATATATTTTTGTTTCTCCCGGGAGTAGTTCGATTTCAATCCAGTATAACACTGCAGTTTCCTTCGAAATGTTCTGCAGAAATTGCTGCAAATGTCCTGCTTGAATCGGGTCCTGAAATTAGACGTCAATATTCCACCAACGTAATCGGCGTCAGAAAATGGGTCAATGCTTCGTTCTCGAGATACAGGATGTTGAATGTGATGCAGCCTTGCATATGGATTATCATGAATATATTTGAGGGGGTTGCTTTTAAAAATAAGCTGAACATTCAATCTAAAACTGAATCTGCTGCCAATTGAGTTCACCAAGGTAACCCCCTATCGCTGGAAATTTTCTTCGCGACCTGAAGTTGAAATATCGTTAGGAAATGTGAAAGAAAAAGTAATCTACCTATTTGACAGGTACATGAATCTATTCAAAACTGTGAAGTTATATACTGAATTGTGAAGAGCAGAAAATAACCTATGCAGTTAAACGCTCTTTATACAACTAAAAAAAGTAGTTTATGGAGCTTACTCTTGACCTATTGAGGATGAAAACACCCTATATCTGTGCACCAAACGCTACTGACTGCTACTTCCGAGTAAATATAATACACAGTCACAGGTTACCTACGTACTCGCCTACGTATGTTCTTCGATAAAGTACAAAATCACGTCCCGACGATTTTATACCTTTTTTTATTGCATCTAAAACCACGAGAAAATCCTTAGGTATGCTGGTCGCACCGCTTTTAAATAGGTTTATTTTGAAAATGTGAGCAATTCTTGAGATATAAAAGATTTGTATTCATGATCTAACTAAAAACAAACAAGAGTATTTTAGGACCATCATCTGAAACGTTTAATCGCCTCTGTTGCTAACGAAACTAACATTATCAATAGCACAATTTTCTCCTGCTTTCACCGAATCTATCTTTCAATGCGACAATTAGCTATTTTTATAAATCAAAACAAAAAGATCATTTGATGGTGCGTGAGCTTGGATTCGTTATCCAGATTTCCTTGGATTACGTTTCTTTTATTCGGAATAGATTTTTTCGTCTGGCTTTTTTATATTCTCTCGAACAAACCTGAGAAACAGTTTAATCGCGTTACTTCTGAATATGGCATACTTTCTTCTTCAATATTCAATTAGCAGATTCTGAACCTATAAAAACATTTCGAAGACTTTCTAGAAGTTTGCAAACATTTCTAGAGCCACAACTTAATCAAGTCTCTTTTCATCTTGAACACGGCTAATGCGAGCTATTTCCGTTGTGAGTGAGTAACACACAATGGCGGTATACTTGATAAGCGCAACATTTGTCATGTGACTTTTGGGTTAAATAATCCACCTAGTTCTCTCCATCCTGCGCGGTGGAGGAAGTAAGCAAGGTATTCACGAGCCGTTCATTCCGGTGAAAATTTTCCGAGTAAAGATGTTTTAGAAAGTGATAAATGTGCGGTCCCTTGTGCCTTTATTAGCTACATGCAAGTGATTTGTCAAGTGTCGTTTTTGAACATCTTTCAGAATGTTTCGTTATAGCTTGAATTTCGTGCTGGTTGGTTGAGTATTCGCGTGTATATTTCCCTAGGAAAGCCGACTCAATACGGACAAATTTATCATCGGCAGCCTTAGCAAGTGGTTTATGAATATGCCCCCAGAATAGCTTACAACACGTCCCTTTTAATCACCTATATACACTCTAGTGAATTCATTGTGCAGCGCCGCATTTCTTAACAAAAACCAACCTCAGAATCGTAATGAGATCAGGGCAGATATGAGATTGTGTAATCAGTAATTCGTTTGGAAGCTCGAATTATACTTGGGTAACATTTTCCAGCTATTGCAAGTATAACGATAACTGAAAGCATTCAGAGGCAGCATCATTGTTACCATAATTACCAAAATAAACATATATTCACAAGTACCGCTCAAAGATACCTTTGAATTGAAAATTGTTTTCATTCAGTAGTGATTTTTTTGTATTGTTCACCACTTTTTGTTTGTGTATAGTTTATTGTGATTATCTGTGTATCAACTTTCTTGGAGTTGCTCAACTTCTTTTTACCAATACCCAATCGTTCTTTTATGAATAACCTCTCATTCAAAATGCTGTGTAGATGGCAAAAGCCGGATCCAAAAGGAATACTTGAGTGGATATCGTTAGTTCAAATCGGCATTGTGCACTTCAGAATGTGCTATGATTCCGAAATGGAAAAACTTACGATTCCATACATGATACAATGTCATTCAGATCGGAATATACTTATGGAAACTGTCGCACTGCACAAATTTATTCTGCTGAAAATGATATTGTTGAGGTACCTACTGGTCTCTGTTATTAAACATAAATCAAAAATAATATTTACCGAAACAGGTAAATGTCTGAAAGAGAAAATAGTCTATCCAATTAAAATATCAAACGTAGTTTGGTAGACTGCGAGCAGAAAATAACTACTTTCCTGGTAAATATCACGCAGAACATTGCTCGTAGTCCATGCAACGATTCACAGTGTGAATGCAGATCGCAAATGTTTATTTCATCACAAATTCACATCGGGACAAGCACGCTTAACAACCTACAGACCGGTTTCGAGCTTATTGGCCCTCATCAGTGCAGGGTAGTTATTCGAGTAGAGACCGTGAGATCTCCACTCGAAGCGTTGCCTGTCCTAATGCATTTTCATCGCGTCTATTTGACCGCACTGAGTCGCGTTCCAAGAGACACTTGGAAGTGGCGACAACATGCGACAGAAGTAAGAAACACTCCAGAAACAAATCTCCCAAGTTACAGAACTTGAAAGTGGCTGAGAGCTCGACTAAGCTAATGAATGAAAAATGGAAAATCCATAAATTAGACAAACATGTTTGAAGGAGAAAATAGTCTATCCAATTAAAATATCAAACATAGTTTGAAATGAATGTCTGGTAGACTACGAGGTACGAGCAGAAAATAACTACTTTTCTGGCAAATACCACGCAGAACATTGAATTATATCTGCTCGTAGTCCATGCAACGATTCATACTGTGAATGCAGATCGCAAATGTTTCTTTCTGCCTAAGACGTGACAAATTCACATCGGGACAGGTACGCTTAACGATCCACAGACCGGTTTCGGGCTTATTGGCCCTCATCAGTGCAGGGTAGAGATCTCCACTCGAAGCATTGCCTGTCCCAATGCATGCCGTTTTCATTGTCGATTTTCATACAATAAAGCAAATGTATTCGTCCATCTGTATGTGGACATTTCAATTGGTAATGGCATTTTTCGCCCCCTTACTAGTGATCGAGAATCTCGCCAAGTTATCGCGAAGATCAATTGTTTTTAGAGCACCATCAAAAAACGAATTCGTTTTGTTGGAAGCCGTTCGTAGATTGCATTCGATCAAAATAAAGGGTCGAGTCCAGCAAACACACGGAAGGGAACAGAAGTGGAAAGATTTTCGTCAATAGTTTTCCGCCTGGCGGAACAAAACAACAGCTCCCAGCACCGAAAAGAAGTTCTCGATTCCACTACCAACAAGACAATAGAAAATACTTACTCATTTTGAAAGGTCTCCTTATGTGTGTCTGTAGTATTTTCCTCTTATACTTCGTGATGGAGGAAAAGTTTTTGTTGGACTGTTAGATTTCAATTAGTCAGCTGAAGTTTTACCTTCGAATACAACCTACGAGGTTATATGCAAATTTTATGGTACACTATTGTTAAATCCAGAACGGAGATAGACAGGTTGAGTTACTGAAAAAGTGTGCAATTTCATCACCAACTAGAACATCGAAAGAAATCGAGATTATCTCTAATATTTTCTGAAATATAATGAAAACATTGAAAATCGTCAATTCTCATAGTAATCAACTATTGCTGCTGGGGTTTCGAAATTTGATAAAGTTCGCATGCCGAGTTCAACGGTGATTTGAGATATGAGAAAAAATTTAGGCGCACTAGATTCGAAGATACAACCATCGTGTAGGTACAATGAAATTTGTATTACCTTGTATATGACGGTCGATTCGTAGTTCTTGATGGCGTTGGAATACGTTTTAGCGACAAACAGCGTTGCCAGCCCTACATCTCAAAAAGTACTAAAACTCCACCGAAAAAGGTACTATTTTTCGAAAAAAGTACTAGATCAGAATTCTCAAATTTCAATACATTCAGGAACCTAGTCTCTGATTCAGATATGAGGTTGAATAAATACGTAATTTTGCAATTATCATGCAATCTATTTTTCAATGAATAATATGTATTTTGATCTCAGCAATTCTGATTCGATGATTGAATCGTAAATATTTTCCTACTTTTCGAGATAATCCGTGTCATAGTTGGAAATTTCACCTTCTTTGTCTGGCAAGTTTTCGGCAAGTATTCTATCTTTCTAGATCACTGTTCATAATATAACATGCATTTACAATGCTTTTTGTCTAAGAAAAGCATCTGAAATATTGAATTTTTTCATGAATTTCCTCTGATTTAACCATCTGACTACATAAACAACGACCATTTTTAAGACATCTATGCGCATCATTTGCGAATACTGTGGATGCCATATGGCAAAACCATTCAGTGAAATGTGTTTTCTCTTTTCAATACATGATGTCAAAAAGAAAGACAGATATCATTAAAAGAAGGTGACATTTTTAACTTTAGCATGTATTATCTGGAAAAGTATGTTCACGATTTCATTACAAAATTCGGATTACTGAGGTTAAAACACATGAGTAAAAAAAATGGTTCACTGAAGAATAGATCGCATGGTAAGAGCAAAATTATCAATAAATATGTAAACGAAAGAAGTTTCATTTGAAAAAATTATAATTTTATAATGTCCATTACTGCACAGTGTGAACTGTCATTGCGAATATGCAACGATTGCGAGTTTGCGACGATAAAAAGTAATAAAAGTATTGACGTATGAACTACATAACATGAAACAATAAAAGCATCACAAACGTATTTATGAGACAAAAATATCGCTTTTTTTGTGTTTCTTGGTTCATTTCAGTTACCCATGTTTTGAGATTTTTTGTTTCAAGTCAGAAAACATGAAAACGTACTAATTTTGTATGGGGCGTACTAGCGTACTAGACAAGGTTGAAAAGTACTAGATCTAGTACGATAGTATTAATACTGGCAACGCTGGCGACAAATGCCGTTGCGAATGAGCAAATTATCCTTCTGTGGTAAACAGCGACATTAAAAATGCCCCAGAGACATGTCTACTGGATCCTATTTCCATAATTCATTTCAAAAGACGATAAATGTTCGCAGATAATGTATGAAATGCGAAAAAAAAACAACGTAATGATTTATCTGACGAAGGTATCTCGCAGAAGAAACGGTCACATTAGCACTTGAGCACGAATGGAAGGACGTTAATGTGTACCAAAGGGGTAAAAGGAGAACTTTCGCTGCCGTCTGCCCGCGTGCGAATATATCTCCGAATAAATTACACCGGAAGGTACCACCAAAACCCGCATTTAACATTTCCGCAAATCTGGTCGGTCTTAGACCTATTATACTTTTATAAATGGTTGAGATCAGAGGTGGAGATGCAATCGGCATTCGAAGGTGAAAAAAAAACTATTCTGATTATGGTATTTTTGTAGTTTACACTATTTTGTTAACTGGGCTGGTGGTCGAGTGCGTTGAATCGCTGGCTTAAGCTCAATTTATAAACTCCGCTGCCGTAGCTACAGTTGTCGCTGCAGTTACTGTTCGTAGATGGAATGTGCTAAAAATAAACATCTGTTCATAAACTACGCAGCTGACGCAGTTGCCGTTGGATATCTCCTCAATACATTTTGGAAACGGCAGCGTCAACTGTAGCTACGACAGCGGAGTTTATAAATTGAGCTTTATAGTCTAGAGGGCCCGGGTTCAAATCCCGCGGCGGCTATTGAAAATATTTATTTATTTCTATAGTATCGGTTAGCTGGAGGAGATAGGTGACCAACCGAACATTCTTGGTACACAGATAAAAATACCAAATCAGAGGCAAAAGAATGATTCTTTTGAAATGTATCCTCTTGTAAAAAAGAAATTGTCATCCTCTCAAGTACTTAGCTCTTGACTGAATATAATTGTTGGTTTTGTGATAAATCTGTAGTTCTTTTGGCATGGAACGCTGTTGAGAGAACACCATTTGACTTTTTCTCAAGTCCTTGTTGTTTGGAGTTCTCCCAAAATCGGAAGTATTCAATACAAAGTCTGGATGAGTTTGGTATGGTAAGCCACACCTCGACCCCACCCTTTCATAAGCGCTGGAACGGCGAATGATCACATGATGATCACATGATGAACTCCTTCGGCAACCGGCATTTGGCATCAGCCGGTACGCGTGATGCGTCGCGATTTGCATCATTTACCAAATTGTTTCTGATTTTGTCAAGCTTTTTGTGATTTGTGATGAAAATGGAGAGTCTTTCGACGAAGTGGCGTTGGGGCCACATGATCGAACATTCTTGGGTAAGTACCTAACCGTCCTAACCTATAATTAATATTATCGCATTCATTAGACGACTGTAAACGCGGTACCTAACAGACGCTTCGATTCCAAAACCCTGTTATATGTATCAATGTTAGCAAGATACGTATCTATTTCCATCCGTGAATATTTACTGATATATTTGAGATAATTTTGTTGAAATAATGGTTTTCTAATATGTTCCTCATTCATTGGAAATAATGACGATGTTACCCACAGTCTGTCCAGTCAGAATGTAATCTCTTGTACAGTGGCCATTTTGGTGTTCGTTTCTGATGTCATACTTATATGGCATAGTCTCTCATGAATCGCATTCTCCTTTATATCAATATCGTCAGGGTTTTGAACGAAATTCCTTCTTTTGTGTCAAAGTCGCAAGTATTTGAACGAAAAAATATATTCATAAAGCTGAAAGTTATCAACAGTTTGATTCAAAGTCCGTTTATTCAGTTTTTTGTTGATTTTTATGAGTACCTACAAGTAGATGAAAAAAAAATAACAAAACTGAACACTATAGCTAAAAATTTCACAAATAATGTGATTTCTACCTTGCGTTTACAATTTTTCAGACTCTAGAACTGCAATCAAGTTGTACCTACTCCCGGCTGTTGTACCTATGATAGAACCTATGCAGCCAAGACCCACTGGAAATCATCTGTCGCTGAATGCCAGGAATAGCATCATATTACTTAGTCCATGCATGTGACAAGTGCGGGGGACAATGAAGAAGCAAAAAAAATAGACTGTATGTATAGTATAAGATTTTTTGATATCGATCAGTTATTTTTTCAAATATGTTTTATATAATAAAGATATTGGATTCATATTTTCATGGTTTTATATCGAAAACCCTATATTATAGTAAGTAAATAAGATTTTTGAAACAATATCTCAATGAGTTTGAACGAAAATCGTAGTTAATTATCATAAATTCAATGTTTATTGCATTGAATGCATATGACTTTGGGCTAAGAGAATAATGGAATTTTTCTCAAAGTTCTTCAAAAGTAGAAGATATCAGGATTTTGAGCTGAAATCATTGGATTTCAGAACAAAGTAATTGGATAATGGGACAAACTTTGAGTGTCTCACCTTGAAGTTATGTAACTTTGATTTAAAGAATGTTTGGCGTTTGCCTTGAAGTTTTCAATAAATTGACCCAAAATGTCCATGCATTTCGCCCATTTCAAATGCTCGGCGCCCTTGAGGCAAATTCAAATTCCTTCAAACCAAGGAATCCTTTTTATCTGTGTACCTAGATTTCAATCCTTCGGACTCCCCACAATAACCAGCCGAGTAATGCTTCGGATGACACTTGAAAAGCTAAGGTCCCCGTACTCATACAAGTCTCAATGAGACATCGAGGGTTATGCTTTGCAACTAAGTTGACGGCTAAAAAAACACTTTTCAAACTCGTGAGTCTAGAGCTGTAAAATGTTATCATTGTGCTCTAATGAAGATGACTATTCTTGAGTCAGATCATCTGTCAGATGTGAACTGAATTGCTGAATAGTATGGCAGTGGATTTGCATCTGTCTTCAAGCATATCAGATTCCAAAACTCGATGGTAACTGATATTTCATGAATGAAACAATGCTCACGAAATCGTGACCGAGTTTTAGCTTTTCTGTGCTACTTGGGAAGAGTGAAAGGGTCAGCAGAGCTCCAAATAACATTTTCGAGTCAGGCACACCACCTCGAATCCCAATAATTGATCAAAACACTACTCGAAAGAGGTCGGCTCAAATCAGGCGCAAGTTGGTTAAGTGCTTTTTAGCTGTGAGTAAGTGGATGACATCCTCTTGATTACCCCCCGTTCTTGCACTAGGCAATGGCCAATATTCTCTCGAAGAAAACGAACTCAATTAGCCATCAATTCGTATAAATCTCCTATCTAGCACTCCAGATATGTCTAGTGTGTTGATACGTTTCAAGTGTTTCATGTGCGTACACGGAAAATTGTGTCGTTGAACTTTCTGCCTACTCAATGTTGAACGATTCCCATACATCTTCACAATGTACGGGGTACTTCGAAAAGGGCCCGCCGTGAATAAAACTATTGTCAATACCAGCGACATTTTTATTATATTCGATGCGATATACATCATTTCCCAATAATTATGGGCGCAGAATTTCAATTGAGACAGACTTTTCTTTGGTTAGTATAGTGATCAACTTATTATTTTCCGAAAGAGAAGAAAGTCTATCCAATTAGAATATCAAACATAGTTTGAAATTAATGTCTGGTAGACTACGAGCAGAAAACAACTACTTTCCTGGTAAATACCACGCAAAACATTGAATTATATCTGCTCGTAGTCCATGCAACGATTCACACTGTGAATGCAGATCGCAAATGTTTTTTTCTTCCTAAGTCGTGACAAATTCACATCGAGACAGGCACGCTCAACAACCTACAGACCGGTTTCGGGCTTATTGGCCCTCATCAGTGCAGGGTAGTTATCCGAGTAGAGACCGTAAGATCTCCACTCGAAGCGTTGCCTGTCTCAATGCACCTTCGTCGCGTCTATTTGACCGCATTGAGCCGCGTTCCAACAGACAATTGGAAGTGGCGACACCATGCGGCAGAGAAAAGGAACATTCCAGAAATAAATCTCCCAAGTTACAGAATTTGGAAGTGGCTGAGAGCTCGACTAAGCTAATAAATGAAAAATGAAAATAAATTGGACAAAAAATTTTAGAAAGAGAAAATAGTATATCCAATTAGAATATCAAACATAGTTTGAAATGAATGTCTGGTAGACTACGAGCAGAAAACAACTATTTTCCTGGTAAATACCACGCAGAACATTGAATCATATCTGCTCGTTGTCCATGCAACGATTCACACTGTGAATGCAGATCTTAAATGTTTCTTTCTTCCTAAGATGTGACAAATTCACATTTTTTCATTTATTATTTTCCTTTTAGAATAGTCGGACTTCTTGGAGAATTGGTTATTTTGCCATAGCTTTCCCGATGCAGTAGAATGTGATTCTTTCTGAAAAAATTAATGAGAGACTTGCAAAACCTACTTGGATGAATTTTCTTCGATTGATGATTGCCGAGTAGATATTTAGTAGAATTTTCACATGCGATGGTTGACTCTTGATGAAAAAATTCCATCTAATTTTGTCAGAACGAAAGGCAATTTACACATTGTCTGGAAAATTATGTGAATCAAAGCAATTATGATTCATTACACTGCTAAGATCAAAACTTCACAACTGATCTTGATGATAAGTCTCTTTGTACCCTCGTCGGGCTCAATTATCACACGAAATCGTGTTAGTTCGAAAAAATGACTTTTATTTTGCAAACCTTTTGATCACTGTCTCGCTCAACTCGTTGACACTCCATTTACCGCAGCGTTCCTTCTGAAAAGGAAAAAGTGAACAGCGCCCCGAATTATCCAACGTGACCTCACTCTTTGTCAAGTATTCAAATTTTTCACTCGTCTGTAAAAACCAATTACGCTATTCCCATCGAATTTCCGACCAAATTTGAATACGCAGAGATAAACGGGTAATTTTGTATACAAGCCAGTCCTATTATGGAGGACAGTCGGTGAAATTGTAAAAAAAACAGAGCGTCAAATGAATGAAACGTCAAAAACAATCTCACAAATAAAAATGTCCCAATGAAAGCGTAGTCATCGTTGCCAACTAGCAAATTAATCGGTTAGGTGATTCATGCCGATAAATTTCATTTTCAGTAGTTCGTTTGTTCTGAAATCTGAAATCTCAAGAAATATACACGAATTAACACCAGGTCTTTGCAGATTGTACCGAGAAATTGGATGAAAACAGTTGATCCAACTTTGGTTTTATGAAATAGTTCTGGAACAATTATCACCAATACATTTTCTTCTACACCTTCTCCTGTTGTATTTCAGAAAGCGTCAAGTTAATTCAAGAATAGTCACTTGTATTTCAGAAAGTATCAATTGTATTTCAGAATAGTATGTGTTGGATTTGAGAAAGCGTCAAATGTATTTCAGAATAACGAGTTTGATTCCAGAAAGCATCAATGGTATTTCACAATTGTGAGTTTAATTTGAGAAAGTGTCAATTGTATTTCAGAATAGTCAACTGAATTTCAGAATCCGTCATTTGAATTTCAGATAATTTCATTTGTATTTCAGAAAGCGTCAATTGAATTTCAGAATAGTCACTTGTATTTCAGAAAATAGAGGTTTATTGTGAACACCCCATGTTTTATGGTCCTATTTTCCATTTCTCTCTGAGAAACTAAGTAGTAGCTAACAAGATTGAGTTAGTAGGTCACATCATTGTTCCTATGTTGTTCTCATGATGAACTATGTATAAAGTGGTCCGAATCAAAAAATTTTGTAGTGAATTAATGTTTATAGGGACTATCCATCTAACATAATATTCTCAAGAATGTATTGGTAAAGTTTAGCACTTCCGATTGCACCAGAAATTGTCCGCCACTTCGTCATTTTGAACGGGACCCCTCTATATATGATTATATTTTTCGATTTCACGCAAAATTCTTGATATATTTCATGCATAATGTCCTATACCCAATTAAAACTGTTTTTGAAATATTTCAAATTTTACGTTAAAAATTGCTTTTGCAGGACGATTTTTTTTCATTTCTGGACAGGATCATTTATATTATATTATTCATCGATTCCTTCGTAGAAGTAGACCGAATTCTGTTTCTGAAATACAAATGACACTTTCTGAAATACATTTGATATTTTCTGATATACAAATGACGAATTCTGAACTGACTATTCTGAAATACATTTGACACTTTCTGAAATTCAACTCACTATTCTGAAATACAATTGATACTTTTTGAAATACATTTGATATTTTCTGATATACAAATGACGAATTCTGAACTGACTATTCTGAAATACATTTGACGCTTTCTGAAATCAACTTGATGGTTTCTGAAGTACAACTGGAAAAGGTTTAGAATTCGAAGACATGATAGGTGATAATCATCGATATTATCGATATGTCAATGATTTCGTCCACCACTACTGCAGATTCAAGTCTCACCCTATATATCGATTCATATAATAGCAGAGAGCAGCTAAATCGATTCAGCTATATCTGATTGACGTCTATATACAAATTCAATTGGGAGATATCCTAATGAATCTATAGATAGCAAACCAACATAGACAGGCCTAACCTACAGGGATGGCGAATGCCTCTAGGGGTGGTTCCGTGTTACAATAATTATTAGTCTACACGCCAATTCTAGGAGCTCCCTTCATTTCGATTCCGAAAGTGCCAACCCAATCTCGTTCGCTAGTTCAAACCCGAGGCGTTGACCACATGCGAATTCCGTTTCTCCAATCGAAAAAATCAAAATCAAAAAAAACTTTTTTTCATCATAGAAAAAATGTAGCAAATCGCTTTCGAACGGATGGACCAATTTTCAACTTTGCTCATACCAATCTGCTTATTTTTTTCCATAGAATCCGTTCCTCCAATCGAAATCAAAAAAAACTTTTTTTCATCATAGAAACAATGTAGCAAATCGCCATAACTTTCGAACGGATGGACCAATTTTCAACTTCGCTCATACTAATCTGCTAATTTTTTTCCATAGAATCCGTTTTTTCAATCGAAAAAATCGAAATCAAAAAAAAATTTTTTTCATCATAGAAACAATGTAGCAAATCGCCATAACTTTCGAACGGATGGACCAATTTTCAACTTTGCTCATACCAATCTGCTTATTTTTTTCCATAGAATCCGTTCCTCCAATCGAAATCAAAAAAAACTTTTTTTCATCATATATAGAAACAATGTAGCAAATCGCCATAACTTTCGAACGGATGGACCAATTTTCAACTTCGCTCATGCTAATCTGCTTATTTTTTTTCCATAAAATCCGTTTTTTCAATCGAAAAAATCGAAATCAAAAAAAACTTTTTTTCATCATAGAAACAATGTAGCAAATCGCCATAACTTTCGAACGGATAGACCAATTTTCAACTTCGCTCATACAAATCTGCTTATTTTTTTCCATAGAATCCGTTTTTTCAATCGAAAAAATCGAAATCGAAAAAAACTTTTTTTCATCATAGAAAAAATGTAGCAAATCGCTTTCGAACGGATGAACCAATTTTCAACTTCGCTCATACCAATCTGCTTATTTTTTTCCATAGAATCCGTTTCTACAATCGAAAAAATCGAATTAAAAAAAAGTTTAATCTTAGAAAAAATGTAGCAAATCGCTTTCGAACGGATGGACCAATTTTCAACTTCGCTCATACCAATCTGCTTATTTTTTTCCATAGAATCCGTTTCTCCAATCGAAAAAATCGAAATAAAAAAAAACTTTCTTTTATCATAGAAAAAATGTAGCGAATCGCATTCGAACGGATGGACCAATTTTCAACTTCGCTCATACCAATCTGCTTATTTTTTTCCATAGAATCCGTTTCTCTAATCGAAAAAATCGAAATCAAAAAAAACTTTTTTTCATCATGGAAAAAAATTTAGCAAATCGCTTTCGAACGGATGGACCAATTTTCAACTTCGCTCATACCAATCTGCTTATTTTTTTCCATAGAATCCGTTTTTCCATTCGATAAAATCGAAATCAAAAAAAAAATTTTTCATCATAGAAAAAATGTAGCAAATCGCTTTCGAACGGATGGACCAATTTTCAACTTCGCTCATACCAATCTGCTTATTTCTTTCCAAAGAATCTGTTTCTCCAATCGAAAAAATCGAAATAAAAAATTTTTTTTTTCCATCTTAGAAAAAATGTAGCAAATCGCTTTCGAACGGATGGACCAATTTCCAACTTCGCTCATCCAATCTGCTCATTTTTTTCCATAGAATCCGTTTTTCCAATCGAAAAAATCGAAATAAAAAAAAACTTTTTTTCATCATAGAAAACATGTAGCAAATCGCTTTCGAACTGATGGACCAATTTTCAACTTCGCTCATACCAATCTGCTTATTTTTTTCCAAAGAATCTGTTTCTCCAATCAAAAAAATCGAAATAAAAAAAAACTTTTTTTCATCATAGAAAACATGTAGCAAATCGCTTTCGAACTGATGGACCAATTTTCAACTTCGCTCATACCAATCTGCTTATTTTTTTCCAAAGAATCTGTTTCTCCAATCAAAAAAATCGAAATAAAAAAAAACTTTTTTTCATCATAGAAAAAATGTAGCAAATCGCTATCGAACGGATGGACCAATTTTCAACTTCGCTCATACCAATCTGCTTATTTTTTTCCATAGAATCCGTTTTTTTCATTCGATAAAATCGAAATCAAAAAAAACTTTTTTTCATCATCGAAAAAATGTAGCAAATCGCTTTCGAACGGATGGACCAATTTTCAACTTCTCTCATACCAATCTGCTTATTTTTTTCCAAAGAATCCGTTTTTCCAATCGAAAAAATCGAAATAAAAAAAAAAACCTTTTTTCATCATAGAAAAAATGTAGCAAATCGCTTTCGAACGGATGGACCAATTTTCAACTTCGCTCGTACCAATCTGCTTATTTTTTCCATAGAACTCGTTTCTACAATCGAAAAAATAGAAATAAAAAAAAATTTTTTTCATCATAGATCAAATGTAGCAAATCGCTTTCGAACGGATGGACCAATTTTCAACTTCGCTCATACCAATCTGCTTATTTTTCTCCATAGAATCCGTTTCTACAATCGAAAAAATCTAAATCAAAAAAAAATTTTTTTCATCATAGGAAAAATGTACTACAATCGAAAAAATCGAAATCCAAAAAAACTTTTTTTCATCATAGAAAAAATGTAGCAAATCGCTTTCGAACGGATGGACCAATTTCCAACTTCGCTCATACCAATCTGCTTATTTTTTTCCATAGAATCCGTTTTTCCAATCGAAAAAACCGAAATTAAAAAAAAAACTTTTTTTCATCATAGAAAAAATGAAGCAAATCGCCATAACTTTCGAACGGATGGACCAATTTTCAACTTCGCTCATATCAATCTGCTTATTTTTTTCCCCGTAATTACTCCGGAATTCCGAGTATTATCTATATTTAGTTTTATAATTCCATCGTTATTTGTTCAAATCTCGTTTCAAATTGACATATTTCTTCCGAAGGAATTCCGGGGAATTCCAGGAGAATTCCGGGGAATTCCAGGAGAATTCCGGGGAATTCCAGGGGAATTTCGGCTTATAGGAAATCCAGTGTACACATTTTCTCCTAGTGGTCAACCCCTCGTTTTTGTTTTCTACAGGGGTTGCTGGATTCTTAAAAAGTTATTGAAATTCGTTTCATTTCGAATGGTTACATCAAACGTGAGAAAATTCTTGAATGAGCTCTGGCTATCCGGCCATTTTTATTTTCAAGTTCCTCACATAACTGTCATAGAACATAATGACATTCTGCACAGACATTACATTTCCAATTTCTTCACAGTGGCTAAAAGAAACATCCAAACTGTCAGAGGATTCTTATATTATTCGAGTAATTCCGGGATGAAATTTCAGCACCTTGCCTGTCTTAATTGGCAGATGGAATTGAAATACGAAAAGTCCACTTACACGCAAGGATACTGGCGCCATTACTCGGGGCATAGGAAACTAACTGTTCCATTCTCTATAGGGAACCTAGATTAAGATCGTAGCGCCAGAACGGTGAAAATCAGAACTACTCTATGAGCCATTCCAGTTGGTTTACATTGTCTGGAAGAATAGCATTATTCATTTTTCTTTCATTATCTTCAAATTGTTTGCTTGGCTATGAAGTTTTTTTCGTTTCGTTCTTTTATATTATGTAGTTATGATACACTACTAAGCAGTTTTATCCATATATATGGTTGTGTTTTTCTTGACATTAAACATATCAATTGAAAGTACAACTTCAGTTGAAGATGCTGTCTTTCTGAATATAGTTTTTCAATAATCTTGATTATGGATTTACTTCAAATATGTGAGCAATAAAACAGAAATATTTTAATAACAACATGCTACTCATTTTCCTGTGTGGGCACCTACCTGAACAGTTTTTTTTGTGTGCCAATATTATTAAATTTATTTTCAAAAATGTAGAAGTTGTCAATCATACATTTTGATAAATACAATGAAAAAGCCATGCAGTTATAATATGAATGAGAAATCATACAATGATAATGATATATGCTGTCGAAATTTTTTATCCTCATCATCATTCTGGTCAATTTATAGATACTTTTATTTTTTACACTTACTATATAACAATTTTGTTCGTCATTTCGCATTATTAGAATTGATCAAAGTGTGAAAACATCATATTTTGCCAGATTTGAGTGATGATACCCCCTTGAAAGAGGGGTATTTTTTATATCATAAAAGCTATAAAAAAATGTGACTTCTGCGAATATCGTGGTGATCATAATAGGAATAAAAAACTCCCAGTTCGCCATTTAATTTCACAGTGTACCGCGCTTTGCGGAAAACCATTGCTTGTCGTCGGTGGATTGGAATTTAGCGGCTCTCGGGAACAGAAAAATAATATCTAGTGTCAAGAGAGTCCCAATTTCGATGTGTATTCCCTTACAAAATTGCGAAAGCACGGAGAATTCGATTGCTGTGAGGCGTAGAATCATCTAGACATTTTATGTTGCATGGAACTACCGACGACACACGCTTTATCAACACGAAAATATATTGGGAATCGTTCGGGTGCGTATTGAATTCCTACAGATGTCATTAACGGTGGACGCTTTATTTTGCCACGATTCTGCCCATTGATTTAGGTCCACCAATTATATGGATATCTCGGAGAATTTCGAACTCACCAATGCCCGAGCAAAAGGTCATTAATCTCAAGAAGACCTTCCCCGTTCCAATCCGGAACCAGTTGAGAGTAATTCAATAGATCCTATAAATCAAAATTCTGATCATCAATATTTCAACTACATACATCAACGTTATTTTTTGTTTCTATAATGAAAACTAGCCACCCTCCAAACACAGATTTATTCACAAAGTGTCAATGGTTGTTATAATAACGACGGAAATAAACCAAATAGGGTCTTTTTTATCTTGAATGCATTTTATTTTATTTTTCCAAGGCAAGACCCATAACTACGTATTTCTCTTTTGAGAAAATTGTGGAAATTAAAAAAAATAAACGATTATTACCAAATCACAAATTTTCTGATGCACTCCTTAGTTATTCTTGATGTAGATATGTGTTAAAAGGAAACCATATAGTTTATATTCTGGTTAAACATCTTGGCATAAATGATTGAATTTTAAATTATTTCTGTAGAATTTTAGTGATTGTGGGACCAGAAACGGCAAAGGCGTACATCCTGATGTACGGATGTACGGTTCAATCCTGAATCTGGCGTTTCGCGGTCAGTAGGTTCAAACATGAATTTTTTATTAAGCCGCACTACAAAAGAATTGCACTCTCTCGTTCTGTCTCATACGTTATTTTGAATTTTTCATTCGGATTCGGCAGGGAGTATTACATAAATTAAACTTTAATATACTTTTGTCGCATATATCTGTGCGAGCCGTCAAGCCAATGATTTTATAGAACCAAATTTTTTCGGTTAGTTGATTTGCCACAAAGCTTTTTCGGCAGCAATGTCAGAAACGATGACTGCTGTGGTTTTGAAACGGACAAAATATTTTTTTCGCTCGATATCACCTCTGTCATCGCAACGTTTGTTCCATAATATAAGGATGAATGACCGTGATTAACAGCCAACACATCATTTGACAATTGTCATAATTCGCCTGGAACATTGAAACATTTGAACTTTGCCTACATTTTCTAGGAATAAAAATTGCTCACAATCAACATTTGTTTTGCAGGTGAGGATGAGAATGAATCGACTCCCTGGGCCAGATGAGATGGGATAAACTCTTGTATGTATATATTGCATGCTATTAATCAATCTTTCTCAATCAATCTTCTCGAATATATAACAGTCCCTATATAAAACTTGAAATCAAATGCACAGGGATATGATGGGATGAATCTGAAGCTGTTGCTAATGTGCTGTCCATATATTTTGCCCTTTATTACACATAATCATATGGGGATATGATGATATCTGCTGGAGTCCCACAAGGATCCATACTGGGCCCTTTATTATATGCGCTTTATACATTTGATTTCGAAAATGCAGTCAAAAATTGCAAGGTAAATTTTCACGCTGACGAAACTCAGTTGCACTGTTCATTTTGGAATTACACTTGATAACATCAACAGTGATATTTCTGCACTGATTTGCAATTCTAAGGACCATTGTCTAAACATAAATGCAGATAAAACGGCCGTAATGGTTTTTGGCACAAGATCCCAAAGAACCCTTTTGATGGTAAATGTGTGAATAATTGTAGGAAATGGAGAGGTGACACCGGAAAGAAATACTAGGAATTTAGGGCTTATAATTGATGATGAATTGAGATACAAATCTCATATTTCCCACATATGTCAGGTAGGATTCGCAAATCTAAAAAAATATATAATAGACAGTTCATGAATAAACAAGTGAAATCTATTCTCTGTGAGGCATTGGTATTATATCTCGTTATTATTGTGATCCAATATATGAGCCAAGCATAAATTCAGATGGAATTCGTCGTATATGGTATCAGGCGCCGAGCGCTCATAAACTGAATGAACAGAATTGGCTCAATATGACTATAAGAAGATTTCTTCATTCAGCCTGTCTATTTCACAGTCATTTTTCTCGAAAATTTCGTGAAGATGTACATAACATGAATATTAGGTTCAAAGGAATCATAACAAAACAGAACAACTATTTTTCGAAGATCCTTTTCGTATCAGATATTGCGAATTTACAACTCGATTCCCGGTGAAAGTTTGCTGCACCAAACACACCAGGTATATCTATCAGAAAATCCGGTTAACCAACTGACGCTGTACTGTCCTCTCAAGAAGTGAACATTCAGAACATCCAATTCGACATCATTCGGCAAATAACGTTAGAATAAATGTCTTATCTTGATGAACCTCGGGACTTTACAGAGAAATTTACTATCCTTTTTCCAGGATAGCCTTGCTACTAAAACCCTATATTTCCTCCATATATTCGAGATGTTACGTAGAACGGCCATAATATAGGTGAGTTTTCAGTGAATGTAAAACTTGGAGATGAAATTTTCATTGTACAGGGTGGTCTAAATGTCCAAATAGGAAACTAAATGGAAATTATTGAAATAAATAGACATTTTGTGGACGAACACAAAATTGTTCTATCGCGTTGGCGCATTCTTTTTTTCTGTTATTTTTTTTGTATTTTTCATCATGAAGTTATGTATCAAAAAACAAAAAAAAAATTGTTATATGGGAGCCACAGCTACCTCATCGAAAATCTGCAAAACTCTTGTGGACGAAGAATCTGAAGCAAAGTTCCGCTTCAATTGTTTATGCATAAACTGTGATTATGGACCTAAAGGAACTCTTTAAAGTTGAGATTGTGTACTGGATGCACGAGTTGTTGCACTATATCGAAAAGTTTCGAACAGCTCGTTCGTAACTTCTCAGGATTAAAACGGATTAAACAGGAATCCTCTTAAACGTAGTTTACACGTTGAAAAATATCCGTCTGATGAATCACAATTCCCAGTAGCCAGTAGTGAAATATTTTTAGTACTTCGTAATGGCAATCTCAATTATCTCAACTGGAAAAACATTTATCTTTACTTTTTTACTTTGAAATAATACCAGATTGGAGATTACACTTCATTAGTAGTAAAGAGCACTGTTGGTTGAGGTAAAATATATTGAATATAGAGATATAGAATTAGCAGCAGTTATTAAAATGACTTCTGGAAGTTCCATCGATTCTGCTATAGTAAAACTGAGACACCCTGTTTAAGGGTAATCAACCGTTCACTTTGTGTTTCTTTGGAACCCAAAGCTTTACCAAGCTCTTCTTATGTAGGTAGGCAAGTTTATTAATTAGAAAGAGAATTTAATTAATAATTGGAATGTTTCTTGGATGAGATTCCCAATAAAACGTTTCGAATGAATCTACTTCGGGGCACCTTTGAGTTTTTAGGAAATTGTTGGCAAATAGGAAAATAAATATTGAGTCATCATGCACTAGTGAAATAATTATACATCTACATTCTCAGTGAAAAAGTTCAGAGCTTCAGATAATGTGGTATTATAAGATCATACTTTGATTTATTAAATTATGAAAACACATTGCCAAAATGTCTGAAAGATTCAACCTATACCGAATGTAACCCACTGTATGTACACACGCAAATTTTCATTCTGTCAATACTAATCCTATTCCACTCCGAAATATATCAATAAATTAGTTTTACGTGAAGCAAAAAGGAAACTCTTCCGGATTTATAATCCGTATCAGCGAAAAGGGTCGTGTATCTTGGCTACTCTTCTTGGCAATGTGGCTGCACCTATATATCGCGATTTTCGATTAAATATTTCTACGGAGAATTATTCGATATGCGAGATAATCTTTGGCTACGTCAGAAGGCGCACCCCCATTGAAAAATTAGCCAATATAACAGCTATCGAAAGGTCACGTATATTGGTGAAACCTCCTTTTGAAATTGTAAAATTATTTTTCTATGACTGTTGAAAAATGGACCCTTTTCATGTAACATTTTTAGTTGGGTAACTGGCAGGTGCATTACACAAAATAAGCCACGCACGTTCAAAGGGAAATACGGGGCAATACGAGGAAATACGGGGCAATATCGGGAAATTTGAGGCGCAATAATGGGAAAATACGAGCTGATTCCGGGAAAATAATTGATTCCAGTTATCAATATTTACATATTTAGGTAAAATAATTGACTTTTATGTACATGAATGTTGTGAATATTCAATGAATCAGATAAAAAGGTTTAGATTCGATTTGCGTAAACTGTCAATCACTCGGTATGTTACGAAATGAATCACGTTACCTGAAACGAGCTAAAAGAAGAAGAATATAATCAATTGAATCCGAGATTAAATCATTCTGGATTATTTTTCCAAATTTGGATTTGAGAAGCTGTAAGAATGATAACACAGAATATAAAAAACATTTTCTTTGATTATGCAAAAAATATTTCACGTATAAGATCATAATCTGCATTTTGGGAAACCTTAAAATCCATTTTGACAAATGCCACGTGACCACCAATATGGCGGCAGTTTTGAAAAATCCATAGCGAATGAACAAAAAATGGGGTTATTTCGATAGATAGCAGAAAAAATTATTTGAAAAAGTTGTTCTTAATACGATTGTAGGACTATACGCGATAAATTTATCTAGAATAATGCAAAGTTACATTTTTTTCCAAATATCTTTTTGTTGATCGAAATATTCAGATCATTTATTTTAATGTATGATTAATGAAGACAATTTTTTTCAAATTTGTGTCCGAATGCTACCTAGTGCAGAATGAAAAACTAGTTATTCAAAAAAATCGGTATTTTCAAATATTGTTTTCGCTATCTTTTAAAATATCACCACTTTTTTTCTCCCCTTTTCCCATACGTTATCAGTTTTTCAAAATTACCTCCATATGGTGGAAGCGAGGCTTGACCAGGAATCATTGGGGAATGCAAGGCAATACAGGGCAATACAAGAAATGCGTGTCAATACCAGGAAATATTGGGAAATGCGAGGCAATATGAGGAAATGCGGGGAAATACGAGGAAATATGAGGCAATACGAGGAAATATGGTGCAATAATTCGAACGTTCACTTCGTTCGTGGCAAGCCCCTCGCCACGCACCGTGTGTAAGAGCCTTTACACAACTCTACTTTACACAATCAGCGGTAAATTAGATTCATTGCCAACAAAGCAATTGACACCAGTGGTACAAAATCGAAACGGAATGTAGGGCATGCAATGCAATGTTTCTATTAGACTCGTCATGAAATGTCATAATTTGACAATATACCTATTCACCTGAGAGTGATTTAGATCTAACTTTTTGTAAAAATGGATTCGAAAAGCAAAAACTAATGCAACTTGCACTCTACAAGCTGTCAGTTTAAGTACAATCAGCCTTTAGCCAGAAAAATCTAAAAAAAGTTGATTCGTTTCCGGAGAATGTACTGCGACTATAAAGCTTGTGGTCACAGTATTCCATATTGAGAAGCACAATTTCGAGATTTGTCTACTTAATCGAAAAAAAAAATGTTCGACTGATTCTTCTTAGGAAAGTGTTGGTAGCTCAGTAGTTGAATATGTGCTTGCAATTGCAATAAAGAACGAGAATTGTTGTAGGTTCGGTTCTCAAATAAGTATTTATTTATCTTTTTTTTTTCAAAAATTAATGGCTTCTTCGATATTTACTATAGTACGAATTATTTCTTAATGAGTAAAATTTGTTTTTTAATAATATATTCATTAAATATCTGGTCCATTCGAATTGAATGGTGAACAGTCACAGTCATAGAAAAAGTATAGCATTCTACTTTCGTGTGATGGCTATTATTCATTCGAATAATGATTACGACGATCGCCTGATGCGGCTCACGTCGCAAACTTCATTGTCGTGAGTAATAGCCATCATTACACGCTCGTTGAATAATATAATATCAACTATACGTGATATTTGTTTCGATTTGATTTCGAATTGTATATTTCTGATGGCAAATACTTTATCAATAGGGAAAGTTAATTGATACATCTTTTGGCCCGATATTTTCGAACTTTCTTTGCAATTCTATCAATTCACGTAAACCACTTCTCAAGGCCGGATATTGATATTTCGTATAAATGTTGTGGGAGGACTTCTTCAATTTACCATGTAGGATTAATCAGGTATAGAATTCATGTTTGTTTAAACGATTTATCCGTATCCTGTATTGAATTATATTACGATCATGCATCTAGAACTATAATAATAATCCATTATAATGATCATCCTGAACCAACAAAATCCATAACAACCATTACTACTTGATATAATCGTTATTGACGATGAAATATTCAACCAGATCATCCGATTATGTTTAATAGTTTTTCTTCTATTTGGTTCATATCAACCCTCAGAAATTCACCAGTTATTTTGAAATAGCCTAAACAGGGTCCCATTTTTTTAGAGTAACCTCACTTTTGTGGTCGAAAATTAATATTTCGACCCCAGGATTCTACAGTTGAAATATTCTCAGTCAGCAATGAAAAAATATTATTAAAAAATGTTATTTTTTCAATTTTTTTTTCTGAGGTTATAGGCATCGATTTTATTCTGTCACGCTCGTCATCAGGCTTTTTTGAGGGTTCTTCGCTAATACCTACCTCCGTACCCTTTTGAGAAAAATCTCCCTTCCATCCGACCCCTTTTTGTTCATCCATCGACGAAGGCATAAAAGTTTCAAGTTCGAGTGTTGAATATAAAATGATGTCTAGGAACATCCACGTAAAGAAATTGACCCTGCATAATAAACGTGTTGACGTTCGACTTCGATATCCTTTTAATTACAAGGGTTCGTTGCAAGGAAGTCTGCAGCTGTTACCAAATATTAATATGAATACGAAGCGTGGAAAGGATTCCACTAAATCTTCAATAAAGCACGATGCGCTCAGCTGCAAGCCCTAATACTTCCTTTCCGCCTGTATATTGCGAAGAAAATTATACGAAGTCGAAATTTTCGGTGGACTAGAGAGAATTTTCAATATGACTTCTGAATTCGTACGGCTCTTGATATGGATCGGCATGCGGATTCATTGTTAGAATCTCCGAGAAATCTTTCCCGAAATTTCGTGTGAATTCAACTTTTCAGAGCACTCTCCATCAATGTACACATTCGACCCAATTAATTCTCATTTAATTACCTCCAGGCATGGACGCCGTTAGCAGGGTGTAAGGGGGTGCACGTGCACCCCCTGGCAAGAAAGAAAATACATAGAAAAATACCCTCCATAGACAATGAGTTCCAAAGTCTCGATGTTCGTTGGATGAACGAGTCTTTGGAAAGGGGCGTTCTGCAGGTCTCTAAAGTGACCACGAAGGGGTGTAAAGACTGAACTTGACGGGTTAATCTCGAAGAAACTGCTAATGGAGGAACGATTGTTGATATTTCAGAATAGCATCGCTCATGAAAATATCTATAAAATAGAGATAAATCGCCAACTTTTCAACGGTGTTCCAGAGAAGTGAGTGAGTTTGTAAGCGAGGCATTACCGACGAGACGAATTGCCCTTTTTTGGACAGAATCCAATAGTTTCAGGATATGTTTAGGTGCCGCACTCCAAATATGGGAACAGTATTCCAGGACAGGTCGGATCTGTGCCTTATAGATCCTATAAGCAGCTGACTGGGAGTGACATAGCTCTTGGCTAGAAACAGAAATCCAAGTTTTTAGGATGCACTTTTGGCAATGGACCTCACGTGATTTTCCCAAGAAAGGTTATTGCTGATAGAAACGCCAAGCATCGAAATGGATGAGTTCAATGGTATGGTTACTCCTGACTGAATTATGTTGGGCTCAGTGAGATCGACTTTTCTAGAGAAACGACATGCTTGTGTTTTATTTGCATCGAATTCTACACTTGAAACCGAGTTTGAAACCCCATCAGTCACAAAAAAATATATTTGGGCCGAGGTGTTTCACACGTAACGCAAAATATGGTCCTTGTTATCTTCAAATTCGAAGGCATATGACCTTGAACCATTATGAAAAAATTTCCCTTGCGGCGCATATTTTTTTGCTTTCTCTAAACCCTCTACTTTGGCACCCATTAGACATAGATGAAAAAACTGATTTTGATGCAGAGCCAAACGTTTTCCATTCTCTCTATGGAAGAATTTGAAAATAATTATAGAAATACAGTAGACTTTCTAGCTCGGATATTCCAATAATTAACGGAAAGCTACTTAGGAATTAATCCATTCTCTTTTCATGTTTATATCCACTGATGATCGTGAATACAAGTTCGCTCAAAAGCACAATTGTTTCGAAAATTCCCTTTGCTGAAGATCAAAGTATTTCATGAAGCTCATACAGGTTTGTCGCCAGGACTGCTCCACAGAAACTCGTTTTTTTTTTAGTCAAGAACTGCTTCACTCCTCAACAGCTCCTCATAATCTACAAAGCATAGTATTGTTCGCCCCGTCAATTTTCTGAGTCAGATTTTATGAGAATGTATGCCGAAAGATGTCTATGCAACTGAGAATGTTAAATACCCATATTCACCGCACACCTGAGGTATTTATAGTCTGCGTAACCCCTTAAGTTTCGGTAATTATTTCATAAACGTCTACGAAGTTTAGACTGCGGAGCGCTTGTATAAGAGTACCATATGGCAGTGCGGTCACATGTTTCTTGTTCAACTCCACTTTTCCAGAGATTCCATCATCTCTTCAAAGCGTTACGCGATATGGGATATCTCATTTCGAGCATTCAACGCACGAAATGTTGACAGATATTTCAGTTACATATACAAGACAAGACCGCTTCAGCAGCAGTTCCTAGAACCATATTCTGTGAAGAAAGCTATTGATCTGTTCGATGTTTTTCCTGGACTAAATCATATCAACATACACAGAGTTTACTACAATCTGTAAAAGTATATATGCATCTATGAAACAGTTAAGATTCTATCTAGTCTTGTCCAGAACTGAACATTGTGTTTCTCAAAGATGGAAATGTATTTTCCCAACTTTTTTCTGGCAAAATTATTCTTACTGAAATGTTTTGATGTTTTCAACAATCCTTATTGACCAAGTCAATCGATGAATCATGCAATAAATACACCGTTTATATTGTTCTAAAGTACATAAACCAAAACTAAGAAAAAAAAATCTTAATTTTCTATACAAATTAATTTTGAGGATGCTATAGAACTAGCTCGTAGTGGAATTAGGAATGTTGTGATTTCAAATGATCATTAAGGTAAAAGTAGGTATTTTTAAACTGTATGTAAAAAAGTAACAATAATATCAAGAGAAAAAAAATGTGAAAAACATGATTATAAACATTTTGGCTTAGTTATATGATAGTCCTTATAGAATGGTTATATCTCAGTTTTTTTTTTTTTTTTTTTTTTTTTTTTTTTTTTTTTTCTATTTTCATTCAGCTTACGTATTCAGCACGTGGTACTTTTTCATCTCATGTTGGAGAAGTCACACAAAACCTCCTGAACGCGCGAATTTTTGTCAAGTATATTTTATCAATTATTTCATGCTGCGCGACTACGATAGCAATTGCATTGTTGATAAGGTACGGGATGTAATAGAACATATAAGGGAGTTCATAGGCATTGAGAGAATGTCCTAAAATATCTGTATATGTTACATCTACGATATCAATAACTGTATCCTTTGTGACCTTTGTAACATAATACATTTTAGAACATTCTATCGATGCCTATGAACATGTTCTATTACACCCCGTATATCAACTAATGCAATTGGTATCGTGGTCGCGCAGCATTAAATTATCAATCTAATATACTTTGGGTGTAACATACTGAAATTTCAGCAGATTCTATCCCTATAGAAATCCCCCTATGTGTGTTCCTACTCCTTTGCTTGTGCAGTTTCGTTCGTAAATTTGAATCCTGATTCGATGCGATTAACACTTTTCATAGAGCATAGTGAAAGTTATGTGATCTGAGGAGCTATGAAATATATCTTCAGCAAGGGGAATGCCTTTAATGAGTATCCAAGAAATATGTCCGCATTTAATTCAAATAATTGTTCTTCGGGTTTCATTACATGAGAAATACATATTCTCGTGTCAATTTCAAATTTGTTATTCTAGTTGTAGTATTCGATACATTGTCCTTGACAACCAGTTAAAAAGTAATAACAGATTATTATCTCTTCTCATTAATATCGTGAATTGTTTTGCTAATAATGCCTTCGAAGCTCCACCCATAATTCAATATTTCACAGAATGATGGAATTGTCAAGTAAAATATGGTACCGACATTCAATAACTCCCTTTATTGTTCACCATGGTTTGGTAATGGGTTGGTTGCTGGCCAGTTTGAACAATTCAACTGTCACTTTTATGTTAGAAATACATTCTTCGAAACAATAATTATATACACACTTTTATTCTCTCATCCTTCTAATACTACGTCTAAACGGTAACTGACTCTCAGCCTAACTTCTTCACGTAACATCCCTTGATTCATCGTATCACTGAGTCACCCGATTGAGCCATTTGTGATACTGTCAGCGTATACGGGGTGGATGCATATCCTACCATATCCTACATATCCTACATTCGGCCATCCTGGGGTTAGTCTGTCCTCAGACTCTATATCGTCCTCATAACATGATACGGATACGTGCGACTTTCGCACATTTTCATGGTGACTTTCACCCACTTACATAGCGACTTTCGCTCTTATTAGTTCATGGTGACTTTCACAAACTTACATAGTGACTTTTGCTCTTATTTCATGGTGACTTTCACCCATTTACATAGCGACTTTCGCTCTTATACCAGTGACGTTCACCAATATGCTTGAGAATAAGAATCCTTCACTTTCGCCACACAGTTCACAAGGACCACTACCAACTGACACCTTAAACCAATACTCCCTTTCCTCAAAGGTCCTCGAGGTCCATTCCAGGTCCGAAATAATAAGCTTCTTATAACTGATGACTTTCACCATGAGTTACCTTATTCAATTTCAACCTCAAGACATTCCTTTGGTAACTCATTTTCGCTTCGAAAATCTTGTCAAACTTATTACCACTAAAGAAACTGATGGATTCAATATCCCACCGCTTTCTTTGTTAGAAATACATACTTCGAAACAATAATTATATACACACTTTTATCATCCTTCTAATACTACGTCTAATAACGGTCTAATATGATTCATCGTATCACTGAGTCACCCGATTGAGCCACTAAGTGATACTGTCAGCGTATACGGGGTGGATGCATATCCTATATCCTACTTAGTCGTTCAATTGCTTTCATTAATTCATTATAATCAGATGAATCTACAACCAATATTATACGAATTACAAAGTGAAACTTTCAATGGAACAATAACTATATAGTTTCGACCATCGATGAACTTTTGATATCGCACCTTCAAGTTAAACTTCAGCTCTAATCAACCAGATTCGGTCTCCATAAAATACACATGTGTGCCTGTCTGTATATGTGTTCAACCTCCGATCTCTGCGAAGTTTCATTATTTATTAACGAACCTTATCTACAAGTGGCGCACCATTATCCCTTACATGTCTTCCCTGGGGGAATGTTCCAGGCCGAACTCTCAATAATCCTGCTTAGCGTCTTACCCTGTGTGGAAATGAAAAGCTGGTATTTCTCTAGCAGTCAGTGTTCATCGGAATTGTTCCTTTGAGTGCGATGCACGGCATTTTGGTGAATTTCCAAACATGTCGGTCTTATAAATCGGTCCCTTTTATTGAATTTTGTTGCCTAAGAATGAGGACCTCATCTTCTACGCTTTGCGAGCAAGCAGGGATAAAAAAATTCTGTTGAAACTTTCTTGAACGGCACGTTGGCATGCTCAAATATCACAGATATTACATGAAAACAGTCACTCAGTGCTCGCGTATTAATCTTTGACAGTTTGATTCATTATTCGCCTGAGTAGAGAGGGAGGAAGGTAGCAACGAACCTATGTTCGGAAATGGAAGGAAGGAAGCAGAAAACAACTACTTTCCTTGCTAATGCCACGCAGAACATTGAATTATATTCAAACGTATCCCATGCATTCATCGATATGAATGAACGCTGAATGCAAATGTTTATTCCATGTAACTTTGGACAGGCAGTATCAGAATGCTTATGAAATATATCTCGTGAGTTTCGTGACAAATGGATTGATTGATTCCCATGCTGAAACTTCGATGAATTTCCTGACACGAATGTATGAGATAAATCTATCGTTTTTCGTTTGTTTACAATAGCTACAAGTATATATGAAACCGTAACGATATACATATTTATTATGTCAATTATGATCCATCATTCTACGAGGATATTCTTACTTAAAACAAGATTTTTTATCGATAAACCATGTCTTGCTATATACCCTGTATATAGAATTGAGTGTGTTAAATAAAATTGTTGATGTTAATTCCAAAGCACACTTCGCCAAAACGACGTTTTCTCATTGATCGCCATTTAAGAATCACATATTATAGAGAAACATTGAGTACAAAAATACGAACTAAAAGATCAACAACATGAAAAAAATCATCAACATCTGAACTTCATTTTTTCTAAACCTCATCCCGTGGTCTCGAGGGGGTAATTACCCCCT
The DNA here is from genome assembly GCA_029955515.1 of Chrysomela aeneicollis. Classification (NCBI taxonomy): domain Eukaryota; kingdom Metazoa; phylum Arthropoda; class Insecta; order Coleoptera; family Chrysomelidae; genus Chrysomela; species Chrysomela aeneicollis. The sequence continues at coordinate 14,454,811 of JARUHQ010000015.1, read as the reverse complement.
CTACCCCCCAGATGAATTGTTCTGAACCTGAATCATCGAAGAAAATGAATAATGAATAAATCTTAAAATGAACGTCGACCTATTTTTCAAAGAAGGAAATTGTGTGTGAAGATGAAAAGGGTCGATTACTTTCATGAAACCTATCAAGATTACTTACATACGTGCTTTCACGCAGAATTGAATGATCTTTCGATAATAGATGTCTTTCAGGAAGTTGAGGTTGGTTGAGGTTTGAATCAGGCAGGACATAATTACCGAACAATGATTTCCTTTATCGGTGAATCGAGTCAGAGGACTGAGAAAACCGTTTAAGATAAAGGAAAACGATTATTGAAAATAACAGGTTCCTTGGATGCGGCAGGATCTTGCATAATCTGAAATGGCACTGACAAGAAAAAGGAGCTTATCAGCTCATTCTGAGAATATGAACAGAGCAGACAAAATCTGTCAACAAGCCATGAAACCGTTCATATCAAGTGGAGTTTTTCATTTCCTATCATCACAACAGAAGGAATATTTCTTTCACAACATTCTTAATAGTATGTCTGAACAGGTAATTCTAGTATTCTTGTATATTTTAGTTAATAAATATATTGTGATTGAAAGGAACCCGTGAAGAAAGAAACTAGGATAAAAAATAAGTGTCTACAATCGCTTCACTTCTTACCTGAAGACGTTTTTTTGTTCATTCTGAAAATAGCTATTCAAAGCGAAGTTATCTGAGGGTGTATTTTGTCGACCATGTGACAGCTGAATCGATGCGTCGTGTCGATTTAGATATACCGTGCTTATTTTTAAAACAAGTCCTGTTCCGACCTAACCAAAAACAGATGATGAATGCCAAGAGACATAAACCTGCGATATTACGAAAGAAAGTCACGTATTTCGGCTGTGTAATATCATCACTGTTGAGCACGTGATCATCGGAATAAAAACCGTCGTAATATAACTACAAAATTTGCGAAGTTACACTACAAGGACCTTGACAAGGACGGTGTCATAAATAACTCAACCTCGTACATTAAGTACTCTTTCGTGGAAATAAACGATGTTGAGTTGTTAAGGATACTGATAAGAGTAAAACTTCAATTTAGTATACTCATTAATGTATTTGATGAAATATGATAAAATAAGAAGATCATTAGATTGTAATGTTGTGAGAAACAGAGAACATAATCATTTTGCAATAACAAAGAGAAAATAAGGCAACTTCATTTAGCCGCCATCACAGTGTGAGTTGCGGATTGCAACTCCTAGGTTATTGAATATCATCTTTGAGTGAATATGGAGAAATAAATGGCTTCATTCATCATCGCATTTTTTTGGCGTCAACATGAAAATGCCTTTGTGGTGGTAATTAATTGGCCTGCACCAGTTCATATTTTCTGAAAAACTCGCGATTATGGCAATGGGAGCACCACTTCCAGTTAATCATGACATTTAGATTATTTTCACAACGAAAACTTCAAAGATCCCTCCATAAATTTTCAGTGATGATGTGCATTCAGATTGAACTGCCCCAGTATATCACTTTATATAATAGTTTCATTCGAAACTTGTCACTTCAGTTTGTGAGTATGAATGAATCGGAAGGGTATTATAGGCCATTTGTTCTAGATTATTCAGAATCTCAACTCTACGATAGGATAACTTTTTGATATGCACCATAAGTTCCCTTCTTTGAAGGGGTCAGTTATCGAATCCATACCTCCTTTGTTCTTTTCGTTTAACTGTTCACTTGAGAAGTCAACGCAACGAATTCCTTCAACAATAATCGTTCTTGTTTATCACCATGTTCATCGGAAATCTAGCCGTTTATCGCGTGGCTGACTACGAAAAATTTTTAATGTCTTTCTTGGTAAGCAACGCAGACATTTATCTTATTTTATCACGGATCTGGGTACAAGTTATGTGGCGGACGATTCTCTCTTTTCGAGCAATTGGCCGAAACAATACATCTGTGAGACCCGGGGCGCTCAAAATAGCTGGCAGAAAATCCAAGCAACAATGAGAAAGCAGCCGTTTACTCGTTTAGATGAATTTATCACTAGAAAATTCTCATATTTTAAATGTTATTTACCTTCCTTGTGTGTGTGAATTTCATGTATATCCTCCTTCGAGTATTTGATATTTTGTATTATGCATGGTACATTAAATAAATATAGCTTCAAAAAACTAAAAACACGCTTTCGAAGCACATCGAACTAAAAAGTCAAAATAATCTTTAATACAAGCAGAAAAAAGCGAGGGGCGCTCTGTGCCATATTTTTCGTATATCTAGCTTTTTTCTGATTATTTTTCACTTTTCAATTCAATGTGCTTCAAAAGCGTGTTTTTTAGTTTTTTCAAACCATAATTATTTTTCATTTTTTAGTTCATAGCGAGGTTCATACATAAACACAAGTGAAGCTAATATAAGCGTGTTATAAAAATATTAATTTCTGATTTTATCATAATAGTGCATATAGATACCTAATTGTAGCAAAATCGTATAGTGAATTTTTCAGCAGTACCGATGATTCTTCTTGACTTCGTATAAGGAGAAAAACAACAATGAAAGAGGAATACACGAAAATCTCTGGAACTGTTTTGAGAAAATTGCTACAGAAAGGCTAGAGTCAATATTGCAAATTGAGGTTATGGGAAAGAGACCTATTACCTATCGCAAATAATAGATATGAATCAAATGTATGAAATGTATTACCAAAACCAGATACCACAAATAGAAGAATAAACAATGATGGCGCTACTCTTCAACTGTTTCAGCAGAAAAATCCTTGATTTGGAACAAGTGAATTTCATCATTTTCAGCTCATTACGTGCCTATACAACAATAAAGGCGCTACCGTCGAAAGATATTTGAAAAATCAATCATGTTCGATACATATTCGCATCAAACTCATTGGAAAATGGCTCCATTGAATTGTTAGAAACCATCAAATGACCCTCAGAATCGAATATTCATGCTTTTGTATTGACACCTGCAGTAACCTGTAAATTTGGATGAAATTACGGCTTCACTTAGCGAGATTTACCCACGCCATGTCACGTTAGACACGTTTTATCGATAAGTAGGCGAAATCAAGAGATTTGGGACCAGTCACAGGATAGGAAGTGAATTCACCAGACAATATCTATCCATATCTGATGAAACCTTTGTGTTGGAATGGGGAAATATAATTTGTCTCTGAAACATGACGATTATAACGTATACAGATATCGACCCCAAATTCGAATGTACATAATATTGCGTATTATGTATGTTTATGGTAACCTGAATTCAAACGCAAATATCCTAGTTTATTATGTTGATGAATGTTCTAACTGGGGAAGTCAATAATTTCAATAAAAATAGGATTATACATTACATTTCACCGAAACCGATGAAATGGATCAACTATAATAATTCGTATAAATATTCGATTGGAGCTCAATTTGTATACTATCTCCATTCAATGATCTCAGTGTTCTACAAATTTTCAGAAGTTGGATGTTATCAAGCATTGTTAGCTTTCATTCTTAACTTTGTTAAAAACATGCCTGGCATCGACTAGTGTGAGTAAATATCGATTTTTTTCAAATATGTCAATATTTTCGGAAGACAAATAAAGTTTTTCGGTTCAGCAGATTCTTCAAATATCTATACGAAATTTTTTTCGAGTTTTCGCTGATGTCGAAATTGTCTTTCACCAGCAGTATGCTTTTAAAGTTTGAGAATTTGTCCATAGAGTAGAGGACTTCCAAATTGTGAATGGAATTTCAAGAAGAAATCTTTCAGTGCAGCCATTTATACCGTTTTTGATTTTTCAATCCATAAAAGAATAATTACCTTTCAAGTATTGCTCCTCGAATCCTCGAGAAAATTAATCGGAAAATTATTTCACAACGGACGTACAAGAAATACGTTTTCCAATCCTGTAGCAATTTTTTGAGAATATATAGATATTTTGCGAAAAAATGGTGCAATGGTGCAATGGTAAGCAGAACAGTGATTTTCAACAATTGGTAGTGAATTTAGGATGAGTAATTGAATTGGGAGAGAATAACTTCTCATGGTGAGTATGAAGAGAACAATTTAGATGATGCAATATTCCTTTGCGCTGCAAGCGACACTTTCCAGGCGTAATTTTCCGGATTTTCTTTCAACGAGTTCCATTCTCATTGTTCCCAATTCGAAAAAAAGCTCGAATTTTTTTAGTATTCCCCTGATCATTTGTCTAGAGGCTCATTAGGAAGATTGCCTACGTTCAGCTATTCAGTTTTTACGAAGTTCGATAGAACCTGAGATGAAGAAACTCCAGAAGGCCTTTTTTAAGTGACACTAAAATTCATCGATGCTCAATATGAATATAAAATGGGGTTTCATAAATTAGGTTATTTGACGAGCCGGGCATATTCTCTCAGAAATGTGGATAATACTGAACCAGGGGCGTTCGTTAGGAAATTGTATGAGAGTAACCCGATGCACTAAATTGGGAGGTGAATAGATTTGTAGATGGGTCGATCAAAGACACTCAAAAAACAGCATACCTCACAAAAGCACACAGTGAGAGAGAGCATCAGTAGCGCGATCTGTTAATAAAGCTGTGCTATGACGCATCCAACCAGGCCAACTTTGATTCCCGCCGTGTACCTGTGCCTTTCCCACACCCCTCAACGCCTGCTGTCACGAGTGACACGTGCGAGGAATTTGTGTGGTATGCCGCAGAGCGACGGCGGGGAAAATTGACAGGTGTCAATTCCTTTCGGGTTGCACACCACCGATTGACTGCCTCTTTTGTTTGACTACTTGGCATCAATCGAGAAAACGAATGCAGATGGGAGACTTATGAAATTGACGTTTTCGGTGATAATAATCCTGTGAAATATTGAATCGGATGCATGAATAATTACATTTCAAAACCTTTGGAAACCCACCAACCAGTGCTTCACAAGAACGACTTAAGCGATCGATGGAGGCTTCGCTGAAAAATGTGATCAGTTCATACTTAGCTTAGAAGAGCAAAGATTTTTGGATATATAGTATCTTATTTATTTGTAATAGAATGTAATAAATATATGAAACTCTCTTCGGGAAACCGTTTATTGTTTTTATTCAAACCATGGAATCTCTATTATTTTTACTACCTACTACAAAACCCAACGATATAATAAATTTTGTGAATGGGTAAAAAGGTGCTTAGTATAGCAAAATTTCATCAGTCCGGAGTTTCAGAATATTTCACTTAATGCCCTTTATTTTTAGCTACAGAAGCCAAATGGGGTGACAACGTCACCTAATAACTTATAGCGAAAATATGACTGCGAGCAGATGTTCATTCGGAACTGTCACTTGTCACGCCATTCGCTCGACAGTTATCGTATGTCTTTCCGATCAACACCTATTTTCAACAAAACCGCATTCTTTGATTTAGTGCTTAGCTGTTTCGAATAAAGAGTTGATGATGTGTTTCGAAAATCTTGATCACCTCAACGACAGGTGTTGGAAATATTGCTCTACACGAATGTTTCAACAAGATATTTTAGTGTAAACAACTGTTTATCGAAACTGTTTGAATTTGTCTCACTGGCCGGCTCAAATAGAAGTGATGACTTTCCATTTGTTGTTGAAATCTGTCGAGATTCACAAAATTATTATCCCCTCACAGCCTTTTCCATGTCTTTTTGGGCGACCAACTCTGATTCTTTCAAAAGATTTGATAGTTGGCAATACACCCAAAGGGTAAATCCCTGTAAACCCTTCAATACCGGCAAAATTTTCGGAAAGTTAAAGGAATCATATATTAACTACATCATGTCAGCAGTTCTATTTTCATAACAAACACGAAAATGAAGCCCTCAGCTATTTAGGAATACTTTGACTGTAGCGAAGGTTTCTTAACGATGATCTGAGTCGAAATAAGGTGCAGAGTGAACCGAAAAAACTCTGGGCTACATTTTCGGAAATTTATAAAATTACTCGTGTATGAGGAAAAATTGATGAAATACCATAAAATCTGATCCACTTTTCAAGTACGCCAATGCCAGGCGAAATTTTTCAACGTGCTGAAAACATAACCATAAATTTTAATATTACGATCTTAAAGAGAAGAATCTACCAATATCCCGTCTTTTCTTTTATTCCTTTCCGGGGGGAGTGCAACAACAAAATCGAAGAGCAATGAAATGACATCAACGAAAAAGAGTTATCTACGAAAAAGAATCATCATCAATATCCATTACTTATAAATGTAGTTCTTTAACAACAGACATCCAATTTGTGAGCCCTTGCTATAGGGTCATGTAGGAAAACAAAATCGTGAAGTTATTATTTATTTATTCATTTCGAAAATTCCAAAACACCAAACTTCCAAACGGATCTACCGTTTTCTCTCATATCTGTCCTGTTTACTTTCTATTTTTGCTATTCATCGACGCGAGAACCACGCATGCGCGACCATTATCTTGATTTTGATTTTTTGGTGACAATGGAAATGGAGTTGGAGAATCATCGCAATCTTTTTCATCAAGAAGAGACATCTCCAAGGTCAACGCAGTATACTCCATTCTATGGTGCTCAAAATAGGGGTTACCTGGAAAGTTTTCCGGGAAATTTGAAAAACGGTGATTTCATAGATTCCGATGTGCTCTTCTCGACTTTAAACTTTGCCAGCTCGTATATTCGCCGTTCGAGCCACCATATTGAAAAAATGGCGCCTAATAGCAACTTTTTCACAATATCTCTTTTTCGATTCATTTTAACGATACATATCTATATAAAAAATTGAACTACAGAAAATTTACAACAATTCATCCTGCAACAATTTTTTTAATCAATAGTTTTGGGAGTGAAAATGATTCACTAATGTAGGTATAATTCAAAGAGAAACCATTTGTGGACGTTTTCATTCTAATTCTGGTTAGGTATATTAGGTATATTAGGAATTATGTGCATATGTGCATTGCATTCCTCTTGCGTACATCAATGCCAAATGGATTCTATTGTTAGAGTTTAAGATTCAAACAAACATGCAGCCAATTCGAGTGCATTATAGTATTTTACGTTAAGTGTTCGGCAGTTTTAACGAGCTGGCTAATCATGAGTGATTACAGCAGGTTCTTCATAGTTGCGGTTTCAAATCTTCTAGTTGAAATCGCTCGCCAATAATAATTCACAAGAGCTATATATTTTCGAATCATTTTGGTATCATGACTGCACGACAGGAAAACCTATATATAAGTAATGTTCGTGGAACATCGTGCAAGCCAGTAGGAAGAGGAAGTAGGTAGGAAGAAGAGTAGGAGAAAGGTCTCGAGCCTGACAACAAAACGGTGGCTCGTTATGTGATATTCTTGTTTGAGGGTACCTGATAGTAGACAAGAAGAAATGTGACCCTAAGATTACGATTATGTGTTAGTTCTTGTCACAAGTACGCCTCAGACCAGACCCAGACTCACTTCAGAATCCTTACATTCAGTATTTATCAAAAAATGAAATTGTTTTTGATCTTGTTTCTCTTCGAATTTCATTTGTTAGTATAAATAAAATCAAATATCAATAAATAAACTTCAATTGTTTGTGAGAAAACGGTTGCGGCAAAATTTACTCAGCTCATAATACTGTTACGTTATTTCCACTTGGGTTCGTGAATTTAAAACTGAACAATTTATTTCACTAAACACACTTGATACAACTCAATAAACACTTTTCGCTTTACAAATCTCAATGTTCACTGTACTAGCTTTCTTTCTAATCTGGCTTGTCCGCGAAACCGAGGATCTTATATAGGTAAGAACATCATTGTCCAGGAAGAACATGAATAAACTAGAAGTATTTTTCATATTCGACGGCAATGAATCATCCGCTAATTATAGCGGTGCGTCTACGACCGATACCTCCGCTGTGAGTCACGCGTCGAGATGGTGCTTTCCGGCCTTCTCGGAAATGCCAGCGATTCGTAACAATACAAAGCCAAAATCACGTAATATTTTTATTTTTGGGATAATAACTTCGCTACTATACACAATCTTGCTATTCCAGAAAAGTACCTACATTTTCAGGATGGCAAAGATAATTTCGAAATAGTTAATGTCTGATTACAGCAAAACAAAGTTTTTTGCCTGAAAGTTTCCTTGTAGTTGAAGCGAAATGGTTCCAGTGATTTAATTTTTTTGTAGAAGCAATTTGACATTACTACATTCGCCATTCTCTGGCTATAACAGGTTCAAAAACTCAGTATATGTTTGGTGGTTTTTTTTCCCCATCAGCTGAAACCGAGTAAGCCCTCTCAATTCGCAATCAAGACACACACCCACACATCGAGAAAAGGCAGGTAAGTTTACCCTCATTCTCGGTATCTCTGCGACTTTCAGCGAGCTCCGCGCTAATTCGGCATAAATCGTTGATCATGCTGCGAGAGCGGAAACCGAACTCTGGAATCATGAAAAATTACAATGGCTCAGCTTGGCTCAGCTGATAGAGGCGAAAGTAGATCGGCACACGGCCTCGGCGCATATATCGAGAAAACGCAGCTTTTGCTCCGACACATAACACGACCAGTGGGAATTTTCGACAAAAAGCCAGTAAAGCGGGCATAATAAATCCCCCGAGACAGGGTACATGTATCTGGACCGCTCTGGAAGCGCATATATTAGCCAAGTGGAGTCCGGATCACTGCGTATGGTGAACGGCAAAAGGACCCGTTCTGTGCGGATACCCCCCTAAACCCACCAAAACTGGGGCGCCACTCGTCAGTGCCATTCGAACAATCATATTATTATCACAAATCAGCCTATTCCGGCTCGATTAGCCGTTCTCTTTCCGATAGCGTCGAAACCTCGGAAATAGAACAAGGATATCGACCCGGTTCGTTCACAAACAGACTGAGCATTTATCTCGGTACTACGGAGATAAACACTCCTGCCCAATTCGTTCACATGATCCATCAAACTACTACTACCATCCCTGGCTCATAATCTAATAAAAATGACCCAATTAGCAATCAAAAATCTATATCCATTAATAGCCTGCAACTCACCACTCAACTTTGAAAATAAACTATTAATATATAAACAACTAATAAGACCAGTTTTAACATACGCTTGTCCAGTATAATTATAATTATACAGACAGAACCATTGCACAGAAATGCAAGTCCTACGAATAGTTGATTACATCACTTCAGGATTCAACCTTGGCAAAGGATACTACAGTGGAGCCGTCTTTTCAGACGTCTCAAAAGCTTTTGATAGGGTGTGGCATAGAGGACTCATCACCAAGATGCACGATTTCCATTACTCAACACCCATGTTGAAGATGATAGCCTCTTTCCGACTGGAAGACGCTGTCGGTGTAAAACCGGTAGCGCCATGTCGGACAGCAGGAGACTAGCAGCAGGAGTACCGCAGGGAGCGGTGTTATCTCCTCACTTATTCTCTATCTATACGGCTGACATCCCAAAACCAGAGAACAATTTCAACAAGTTAGCGATGTACGCAGACGACACGGCGGTTGTAGCCAGATCTGCGAATCCCATTATGATAACGAGATACCTGCAAGAACAGGTTGACAAGTTGGAATCCTGGTTCAACAAATGGAAAATCGACATCAATCCCGACAAGAGCCAAGCAGTCCTATACTGCAGAAGAAGGGGTAAACCCGTAGGAAACGTCATACTGAACGGAACCAATATTCCTTGGACAGAGGAGGCGAAATATCTTGGGGTAACTCTGGACTCCAGTCTAACTTTCAGGCAACACATAAGTCAGAGACTTCAACTGGCCAAAGCGGCAAGAGCAAACCTGAATCCTCTATTAGGAAGAAGAAGCAACATGTCCCTAGAGTTGAAACTTCTCCTTATAAAAACAGTTCTACTCCCGATTAAACTGTATGCATCAAGTGCATGGGAACATTGCGCCAAAACATACAGAAACCATATACAACAGTTTTTCAATGTGTCACTAAGGATGGCCACGAAAGCACCATGGTATATACCAAATAGATATATTTGCAGGGACCTGAACTTTGAGCCCCGGGACGTATGGAAGGTCACTAAATTTCCTGTTATACAATTCACCGCTTCTTAACGCTCCAAGTTATTTTCGATTACACTAACACACACACACACATTAAAAATCCTTTCAGGAAACACAATCCCCTGTTACTGTCAGGGGAGCACCATGCACGCTAAAGTTCGCGCAAAAAACCCCAATACACAAGAAATAAAGGTTTAATAGTCGAGAGACTGAAACCAAAGAAATCTCTTAAAGATAAAAAAGTTGCGTTTTGCCAAACGTACACAGGTTGAAGTCCACTCGTTAGTGAGTGGGGGTGGATGGATATGAGGATGGGGAGGTTTTATGTGATCCTAGGCATTCAATCTTTCGGGGGGCATGGTGTGACCTTGTAGAGTCACACCGGAATAGTAGCCTTTTTTAGCCTGAAAAGGGTTACCAATTCCAACAAACACTAATGCGCCACGGAATAGTAACTATTTCAACGAATGCAAATTCTTACGTTTCCGACTAACACCCAAGCCCCTATACGCCATGCTATCCCACTAACAAGTCAGTTTTCAAAACATCAGTCCCTGCGGATTGTTTTGCTCCCCTTTTTCCATCACCCCAAAACGCCAGACTCTTAAAGTCCCACTGCCACTAGGGCTTTAAAAATATGAGGACCGTAGCGCTGCTACGAGGGTTGGTGGATACGGGTAGGGCTGTTCCTGATCACCTTCAGTGATTAGTAATGTCCTTATCCGGGGCCTCATAACGATAGATGACGATAGGGCGCGACCTTGTAGAGATACATGGCGTCACTCGATCCTGGGCATTCAACCTTTCGGGGGGCATGGTGGGATGGTGGGACCTTGTAGCACTCGGCGTATGCAAATATTTTGTCCCTCATCGAGGGATCACGAATTATGTGGTTTAAGCTCGAATCTCACCTAGTATAATAGGTCGATTTTGTCCCTTTTTAAGCTACAATCTGGTTCGAGGCTCCTACCCTAACCCATCCTAATTCCCACCCCCCCTCCTCCTCACTCCTTTCCTCACACAATGACAGGACTCAGAAGGTTTTTTTTTTGACTTTTCCTTCGACGACAGACAAGACAAAAAAATGAAAAACTCCATTCAGGTCTCTTATGGCTTCGAGCCAAGTAGTCTGTTCCTCCTCGCAAGAGGAGAATAGAATGAAATGTACCTACACAACATACTATGTAAACAGCTAATATAATAAACATTTTAAAAGCAAAGCAGCCTGGCTTATAGTCTAGAGGTTCCGGGTTCGAATCCAGGCGCTGCTATTAGAAATTTTATTTATTTCTGTAGAATCTTATAGCGGGAGGAGATAGGTGACCAAACGAATATTCTTGGTACCTAGATTTCAATCCTTCGGACTCTCAACGATAACCAGCCGAGTAGTGCTTCGGAAGCTAAGGTCCCCGTCTTCCTCACTCATGCAAGACTCAATGAGACTTCGAGGGTTGCTTTGCAACTAAGTTGGCGGTTAAAAACACTTTTCAAACACACTTTCACACACTCCAAAACGCACCGAGCAGGGATTGTTCAAATACCAACTCCATCAGGTCACTTATATGACTTTTGCAATCTATAGTTGTACCATGGTTGTGCATCATATGAATGACCATTCACAAATACTGCCTGTTTCCTTGAGGATAGGGATGATTGTGGAAAATTCAAGCTGTTCCTCGATATTCGTAAGTTTCTCAACAAGAATTTCATGATCAACACAGTCAAAAGACTTGCTCATGTCCCACAATGTTGTACACTAATATGTCCACCGTTTCCCATACATGCCTAACTATCTGTCAAATAACCTCAACTAGGTAGACTGCATCAGTTGTACTGCCGAACTAATTTTTCTTGTTGCGTATGACCTATATTTTAGTACCTGTAGCGAATCATTTGCCAGAACACGCCACATGCTTGGTTCTTGAAAATGTTCGTGAATATTCAGCACAACATTAGCTGAGAAACTTATCTCTGGAACATTTTCTAACATTCCCGCAGATATTACATCGATTCCTGAAGTTTTTCTTGGTTTTATTGACTCCATGATCCAATTCAATTGGGCAAAGACAAAGACAAAGACAAAGAAATTTATTAGTACTTCCAACTGGAGCCATCTTACGATGGATGTACACGTCACAAAGTAGCAATACAATATAAATCACAAGATAATAAAATATATAAATAACTTCGATAAAAAGATGTAAATACAATTCTGCAACTCATAAAACATTGAAAAATTCACATAATATCCTTCACTTTGCGATTACACAATTATGTTGTCAGAGATAAATTCTTCAACGGAGTAATAGCAATTTTCTACCAATATTTTTTTTACTGTTATTTTGAATTGTCTAGGTCTCATATTCCGTAAATTTTCTGGTAGTTTGTTAAAGATTTTGATGCCTGCAAATCTAGGAGATTTTTCGTACAAACTCAGGTTGTGTTTTAGTACTGACAAGGAGTCAGCGTTTCTAGTTGGGTATTTATGATGATCTGAATTTTTCATGAATTCACTTATATTACTTTTAACGTAGATCAAGGTTTTGTATATATAAATACATGGCAAAGTTAATAATTTGTTCTGTGAAAATATAGGTTTACAGCTGTCTCTGTAATTTATACCAAATATCAGCCTCATCACTCGTTTCTGTTGAATAAATATTTTCCTGGAGTACACCGAGTCGCCCCAAAGAACAACATTATAAGTGAGGTGAGAGTATATCAGTGAGTAGTACACATCTAGAAGGATGCTTCTCTCAAGTGTTTTTTTCAGTTGTAAGATTGCATAGTAAGCTGAATTTATTTTTTTTGATACATGTTCAATATGGTTTTCCCAAGAAAGATAATGATCTAAGTGAACTCCCAAGAATTTTGTATGAGCTTTGTGTTCTATATCATCTATATAAATGGTCGGACTGTTTTGCCTACATTTAAAGTTCATGTAAATACTCTTATCAAGATTCAAAATAAGATCATTTTTTGTGCACCAATTTTTGAACGTTCGTATTATTTCCGAGGATACGACTTGCAGTTCCTCAGGGGACCGTGCTGAGAGCACTACTGAAGAGTCATCGGCGAACATTATCATAGAACAATTTTTAAGGTGTTCAGGTAAGTCATTAATAAAGATTATGAATAATAATGGTCCCAACACGGACCCTTGTGGAACACCAACCTCACAATCGAAAGTCTCTGATTTATGTTTTCCAATTTGTACATAATTCCTTCTCATAGAGAGATAGGATTTCAATACCTCGAATATTTTTCCTCTTATTCCATAGGAATTAAGTTTTTCCAAGATAAAATTGATCTGTAGACTGTCAAATGCACGTGACAGATCAAAGAACAGTCCCGAAACGTATTTTCCCGAATGTGGTCGAAAAATTCATAAGCTGCTCCTTCTGTTGATCTCCCCGATCGAAAACCGAATTGTTCCGGACATAGGACAGCATTATGATCAAGAAAGTCAATAATTTTGTTATAAAAAACTCTTTCGAATATTTTTGAAATTACATTCAATATAGTTATTTGCCTATAGTTTTGAGCGTTATCGCGATTTAACTTTTTATGGATTGGGATTATTTTTCCTATTTTTAATTCCTCAGGAAATTTTCCTTTTTCCACTGTCAAATTTATCAAGTAGGCTAATGGTTTTGCAATAATTTCCTTTACAGTTTTGACGATTTTTATACTAATTTGATCCTCACCTACACTTTTTTTATTTTTCATATTAGAAATGATATCTAGTATTTCACATTCTGTAACCTGATTGAAGTAGATACTTTGACATATATCACGATTGGATCTTAGTGTTATAAAATAGCAATCAGTGTTATAAAATAGAATTACAGCAGATGAGCTCTTGAGACTCTGTACTCTGAATGCTTAATTGATAATTATAATATTTATCTGCGCCAATAATTTCAAAACACATTAACACGAAAAAAGAGTATAGCTGATCAAAAAGCCGTGAATTCTGGAAAAACAAGTCTCCATATCACAAAACTAACTTGGTGGTGGCGGCATCGGTACTAACAGCGACCTTCTCCTCTCTCTTTCCATGGTGGTGGTGTCTTCTTCGGCCGTCTGACAAGCAGCCCTGTTGTCAGGCACCCTGCGGACGTACCAGAGGGCAGGCTGTGACGACGAGGTGGTGTCCTTGCAATGCCCACCCGGCACGAGCATCTCCATCGAGGTCGCCCAGTATGGCAAATCGGCGCCCTCGAAAACCCTTTGCGGCGCCAGAGCCACCCCATCCGCCCTTTCCAAGGGCTCCTACAACTACAACGTGTCCTGCCTGTGGCCCAACGCTATACAGGTCAGTGTGTTTCCTTTTTGGAATGGAAGTTCAGTATGGATTGCTCCGACTTGCTACTAACTATTGCAGGAAAAATGGGTGTGACTTACAAATTAATATGTAATGATGTTGAAAATTTCATAGATTTATTTTCAACCAATTAGAAGGAAATTTTTGCGGAAATTCTTGCGGCCACGTAACCTAGGTGAAAAATTAATAACTGTTGATTTCCCTGGCTTGAAAGTGCTTGACAGCTGCACCTGTCGTCCAATATAACTTACACCGAGGGGTTGACCACATGGGAATTCTGTTGTACAATTGATAGGAATTCCGGGTAATTCCAGGGAAATTCCTTTCTTTTTTTACGCCAGAAAAAATACGAAATCTTCAAGAAAATCTGATGAATTCTCACTAAAAATGTTAAATATATTAAATTATTATATAATTCCCGTCTTTTTTTTTAGAAAAAACAATTTCTGCTGACTCTGTGATTTTGTAACTTTAGTAGTTTGTATATAAAGGCTATATTTTAAAATTATTTTGAAATGTACAGGAAGGATGTTCCAAAAATTGTGGCATATCAATGTTAATCATCTTGTTTCTTTTGGAACACCCTATATTTTATTGCTTTTTCAGATTCTGTCTGAAAATCTGACTTTATTATCATACTTGGGGTCTAGCTGGAACAATTACAGAAATATAGGGTGTGATAAATTGAGATTTTTCAACTAAAGGAATATTTTGTGTCGGACCTATTCTTTATTGATCAAAACGGCTAACATGTTCCTATCTTGACTTTTTATTCGCCATCAATTATTTATATTCGAATGAAAAAAATACAGGGTGGTTCATAATTCTGAACCCCCCCATATGTGATTCAGTTAAATATCATTAGATAGTAGGTCAAGAGTTAGGATAGGGACATGTAAACCGTTTCGACCTAGGTTTTTTCTATTTTATTTCCTCCTTTTTCCAAGATCTGAATCCGTAAGAAGGAAAATCGCCATAACTTTCGAACGGATGGACCAATTTTCAACTTCGCTCATACCCATCTGCTTATTTTTTTCCATAGAATCCGTTTCTCCAATCGAAAAAATCGATATCAGAAAAAACTTTTTTTCATCATTGAAAAAATGTAGCAAATCGCCATAACTTTCGAACGGATGGACCAATTTTCAACTTCGCTCATACCAATCTGCTTATTTTTTTCCATAGAATCCGTTTCTCCAATCGAAAAAATCGAAATCAGAAAAAACTTTTTTTCATCATAGAAAAAATGTAGCAAATCGCTTTCGAACGGATGGACCAATTTTCAACTTCGCTCATACCCATCTGCTTATTTTTTTCCATAGAATCCGTTTCTCCAATCGAAAAAATCGATATCAGAAAAAATTTTTTTTCATCATTGAAAAAATGTAGCAAATCGCCATAACTTTCGAACGGATGGACCAATTTTCAACTTCGCTCATACCAATCTGCTCATTTTTTTCCATAGAATCCGTTTCTTCGATCGAAAGAATCGAAATCAGAAAAAACTTTTTTTCATCATAGAAAAAATGTAGCAAATCGCCATAATCTAATCGCACTAATACTAACCTGATTTATTGATACTCGAATCTTCTTGATTCGATAAAATAGTTAATTTTTATTCATCACTTATTTCGTTTTTTCAGCATAACTCATCTTTTCTTTTCTCAGGATTAAAATCTTCATACCTTTAGACAATGGAAGTCCGAAACTTTTCTTCACAACTCGAGACATTGTCAGCCACCTTCAAACAAAAATCGCCATAACTTTCGAACGGATGAACCAATTTTCAACTTCGCTCATACCACTCTGCTTATTTTTTTCCATAGAATCCGTTCTCCAATCGAAAAAATCGAATAAAAAAAATTTCTTCATCATAGAAACCGTTTCTCCAATCCAAAAAATCGAAATCAAAAAAACTTTTTTTCATCATAACAAAAATGTAGCAAATCGCCATAACTTTCGAACGGATGGACCAATTTTCAACTTCGCTCATACTAATCTGCTTATTTTTTTCCATAGAATCCGTTTCTCCAATCGAAAAAATCGAAATCAGAAAAAACTTTTTTTCATCATAGAAAAACTGTAGCAAATCGCCATAACTTTCGAACGGATGGACCAATTTTCAACTTCGCTCATACCAATCTGCTTATTTTTTTTCATAGAATCCGTTTCTTTATCAAAAAATCGAAATAAGAAAAAACTTTTTTTCATCAAAAAAAAAATGTAGCAAATCGCCATAACTTTCGAACGGATGGACCAATTTTCAACTTCGCTCATACCAATCTGCTTATTTTTTCCCATAAATCGAAATCAAAAAAAACTCTTTTTTCAGCATAGAAAAAATGAAGCAAATCGCCATAACTTTCGAACGGATGGACCAATTTTCAACTTCGCTCATACCAATCTGCTTATTTTTTTCCATAGAATCCGTTTCTCCAATCGAAAAAATCGAAATCAGAAAAAACTTTTTTTCATCATAGAAAAACTGTAGCAAATCGCCATAACTTTCGAACGGATGGACCAATTTTCAACTTCGCTCATACCAATCTGCTTATTTTTTTCCATAGAATCCGTTTCTTTATCAAAAAATCGAAATAAGAAAAAACTTTTTTTCATCATAGAAAAAATGTAGCAAATCGCCATAACTTTCGAACGGATGGACCAGTTTTCAACTTCGCTCATACCAATCTGCTTATTTTTCCCCATAAATCGAAATCAAAAAAAACTTTTTTTTCAGCATAGAAAAAATGAAGCAAATCGCCATAACTTTCGAACGGATGGACCAATTTTCAACTTCGCTCATACCAATCTGCTTATTTTTTCCATAGAATCCGTTTCTTTTATCGAAAAAATCGAAATAAAAAAAAACTTTTTTTCATCATAGAAAAAATGTAGCAAATCGCCATAACTTTCGAACGGATGGACAAATTTTCACCTCTAACCGAAAAAATCGAAATCAGTAAAAACTTTTTTTCATCATAGAAAAACTGTAGCAAATCGCCATAACTTTCGAACGGATGGACCAATTTTCAACTTCGCTCATACCAATCTGCTTATTTTTTTCCATAGAATCCGTTTCTTCAATCGAAAAAATCGAAATCAAAAAACACTTTTTTTCATCATAGCAAAAATGTAGCAAATCGCCATAACTTTCGAACGGATGGACCAATTTTCAACTTCGCTCATACCAATCTGCTTATTTTTTTCCATAGAATCCGTTTCTTCAATCGAAAAAATCGAAATCAGAAAAAACTTTTTTTCATCATAGAAAAAATGTAGCAAATCGCCATAACTTTCTAACGGATGGACCAATTTTCAACTTCGCTCATACCAATCTGCTTATTTTTTTCTATAGAATCCGTTCCTCTAACCGAAAAAATCGAAATCAGTAAAAACTTTTTTTCATCATAGAAAAAATGAAGCAAATCGCCATAACTTTCGAACGGATGGACCAATTTTCAACTTCGCTCATACCAATCTGCTTATTTTTTTCCATAGAATCCGTTTCTTCAATCGAAAAAATCGAAATCAGAAAAAACTTTTTTTCATCATAGAAAAAATGTAGCAAATCGCCATAACTTTCTAACGGATGGACCAATTTTCAACTTCGCTCATACCAATCTGCTTATTTTTTTCTATAGAATCCGTTCCTCTAACCGAAAAAATCGAAATCAGTAAAAACTTTTTTTCATCATAGAAAAAATGAAGCAAATCGCCATAACTTTCGAACGGATGGACCAATTTTCAACTTCGCTCATACCAATCTGCTTATTTTTTTCCATAGAATCCGTTTCTTCAATCGAAAAAATCGAAATCAGAAAAAACTTTTTTTCATCATAGAAAAAATGTAGCAAATCGCCATAACTTTCTAACGGATGGACCAATTTTCAACTTCGCTCATACCAATCTGCTTATTTTTTTCTATAGAATCCGTTCCTCTAACCGAAAAAATCGAAATCAGTAAAAACTTTTTTTCATCATAGAAAAAATGAAGCAAATCGCCATAACTTTCGAACGGATGGACCAATTTTCAACTTCGCTCATACCAATCTGCTTATTTTTTTCCATAGAATCCGTTTCTTCAATCGAAAAAATCGAAATCAGAAAAAACTTTTTTTCATCATAGAAAAAATGTAGCAAATCGCCATAACTTTCTAACGGATGGACCAATTTTCAACTTCGCTCATACCAATCTGCTTATTTTTTTCTATAGAATCCGTTCCTCTAACCGAAAAAATCGAAATCAGTAAAAACTTTTTTTCATCATAGAAAAAATGAAGCAAATCGCCATAACTTTCGAACGGATGGACCAATTTTCAACTTCGCTCATACCAATCTGCTTATTTTTTTCCCCGTAATTCCCCCGGATTTCCGAATGTTATCTACATTTAGTTTCAAAATTCTATCGTTATTTGTTCGAATCTCGGTTCAAATTGACATATTTCTTCCGGAGGAATTCTGGGGAATTCCGGGGAATTCCATGGGAATTCTGGGGAAATCCGAGGAATTCCAGGGGAATTCCGGCTTATAGGAATTCCAGTGTACACATTTTCTCCTAGTGGTCAACCCCTCGACTTACATGTCCCTACCCTCGTCTATAATCATATTATTGTGTGATTTTGATTAGAATAAAATCTGAGTAGACATGTGATATCAGATGTTATGATTGAAAACGGATTACTGTTTTGAATGTTCCTGAAATTTTAGCAATAAACCTCAGTTACTATCTACAGTATCTACGCAGAATTGGTCGTATAGGGTTCATCTTCTCATCATATTAAGAGCAACTATCCAATTTATGAAATTTTGAGTACATAAGTTGCAGGGTTTCATTCAATCGATTATTGGTTTAATTTTCATTCATACAGAGTGTCTCAAAAAGGACTTAGAAATTCAATTTTTTAAAAGGTATATCTCCGCATTATTAGATTCTTCGTTGAATTTTGAACAATTTCGATTGATAGTTTTATATCACAAAAGTTAATGGTAGATTTGGAATCAGGAACACATGTAGTTAATAAATTCTTATTTTGACTACCTATCAAGCTATTTTTGCTACAGTTCAGTGAGAAAACTGTTTCCATCAGCATCAGTGATCAATATAAGATAGCTTTCAAAAAGTTGGGATAGGATAGTAAAATACATTGTATTCCATTTGTTCCGGTTTTCGGACTGAACTGGTGCAATAGTATAGTCGAAGTGATAATTTACAAGTGTTCATAATTCAAAAACTATCAACTTCTGTAATATACTTGTTTTAAATTCAACGTATGTATAAAAAAGGAATTACCCAGTCGCTCCGCTCTTTTGAGACACCCTGTATGAATAACGCTTATGTAATGGGATCGAATGAAACCCTACTTTTGTACTCAAATGTTTTTCATGAAATGTGAAATAAAGAAGTTACGTGGTGGGGTAACAGACTCACTGTGTCAGAAACAACAAGAAAATAGATAAAATGTGTGAATTCCAGCAACAGTAGGTCTTTGAATTTAATTCTTCATGATTGCCTGATTAATGATGATTTCTGCAGAGAAGAATGAAAAATATCTGAGAGACAGGCCTCCGAACAAATATCTATCTAGTAATGACCTAATTATATTGTATTAAAAAACGACGACTTGTTTTTTAGGCATTTAGTGGAGGAGAAATGTTCATTTATAATGCCACTAGACTCTAGAGCTTCAATTATTACTGGACATTTTTTCGACAATACGAATATTTTGAAAATTCTCTCGAATCGAAGACGAGGGAGAATTCTGTACGAAATATTCGTGTTGGAGAAAAAATTTACCGTTTTCAATTGAGGCGAAAGTGGTATTTGGTAAGAAAATTTCATACCGAAATATTATTCAAGTCTGTTCCATTTAAGAATACAGAATTTCTGTGGAACACAGCGTTGAAGAGATAGGCAAGGTTAGACCTCGCTTCTCATTGATCTGTGAATGGAAGTGGTTAGTTGACCGGACGGCTGTGTATAAACAGTAAAGTTGAAGAGATTGACTGTTCGCTTAAGTCTCATTTCTATTATATTTATCGTGAATTCTGCTAATCAAGATGTAACATTTCAATAATCGCAGGACACAAATTTGATTCTCATCAACACCTGTCAGTTTTCATAGTCAGCCGCTACCGGTCCACTAGGCATCGGCTATTTTAGTTAGGTGTGGAATTTTCCATGAAATAACAGAATTAGTACTGTTCTAAATAGTAATGCCATTGAACAGCTGTTCTCTGAATAAAATCTAGGAACGTAGAAGGCGTACGAATGAATCACTGGATGATTTGTGGCAATAATTGGTCCTTTCACAGAGGCTCACTCACAACATTTTCCAGCAATGCTTCTGACATAATATACCTTGCGAATGGACAATTTCGCAAAACGCCGAACACTTGTCAAATCAGAAGAGGAGGCGAGGTCATCACTTCCAACACTCCAGCACCATTTCGAATTTATAAAGGCGCGCAAAAGTCCCTTTCGCTGGCAAATCCGGGTCGACCGATAAAGCCCATGAAAGTCTCTTCCTGATTTTCTGCACCCACCCGATAAAAATCACATCAATCGTGAATACATCGAGCACCGTCGTCAATGAGGTACAATATGCAATCGAATTCCCACAACGAATTTACCTATACAAGTATTCAGAACTTTTCCCGGATGTTGTGACAATATGGCCCAATTATCAGGAAAAGTTTCGGGAACAAGCCGAGTAGGAAAACCAGACCTATGCGTGCTGACGATATTTCATTGATTGCTTGTACGGGAAAGCATCTAAAGTTTATTTGAGTTACCAGTCTACGAATCAGAAAGCAAATCAGATTGAGGAAAGCAAATCATTTATGGAAGGCAACTAAATAAAAAACGAATCCAGCAAGATATAAATCCGTATTTCCACAAAAAGATTGATAACTTCCTTCACTGTAAACATGTTATAATTTTCAACTGACCCGAGTATGAACCTGTACACTTTTACACGCCAAATATTTCATTTCAGCATTCGTTAATATTAATAAAGCTGTGACCTGAAGGGAGAGAGAAAAACTCAATTTATCAAATCAGACGGATACAAAATGACATTGACCGATTGATGAAATCGCACTGAAAATGCGACAATAATACATTGTCGCCTGGTTTTGAAATGAATAAGGAAAACACATTGCCAGAGAGCTTCTGGAGAGAGCAAAGTTTCTCCAGCAATAGTAAAGGATTTATTACCTTCAGAGCCATTTCGGAACATTTTTCTCCATATCGCGATGGTCTCGGCATGAAAAACAAAAATGAAGCATTGGCGCACTCATGTTTATATATTGTATATTCTTTCTAACACTGGAACCGCGATTTATTCACAAAATGAACGAACAGAACAAACAGAAGAAGAACCTAACTGAGCTCTCATGAATTTCAGCTAAACAACCGATGTAGAGAACACAATAATGTGAACTCTTGCATCAAGTATCAAGTCAAAAACTTCTGGGTAAAATCAGAAGCCAACAGCACTGAGCTACACAATTATTTCCCTAAACTAACGACTACGATGCCTCAGTTGTTTACACACCTTCAGTTCCCGGAAATTCTCTCAAACTCGTCAAATATTCCGATTTTCACTCACGTCATCATCTCCAACAGACTGTATAGAAACGTATATGGATAAAACACGTGTGGGTTCGATTGAATCATGTATTGCCTGAAAACAATCGAAAAATCACGGCGAATCGAATGGGTGTCATAAAAAGGATAGGAAAATTCTGTTGCCTGCAAGTCGTATAAAATTTTGCCACTGTATTGTATTGTGGTCGACCGACTTTTGAGTTTTTTCCACCACTTAATCGAAAAACAATCTACTAAAACTAAAAATTTGGTTTGCACAGTTCCATGTACATATACCATGCAACGTTTTAAATGTAGTTATGATGTATAATATATTTACTGGATATACTCAATTTATGTGTGTCATATGCATGCATGATCCCATACAGTGACCATGAGATGGATTAATAAAAGTGCAAATTGTTTTACTGCGCAGCTTTACTGCCGCATTAAAGTCCGGATCATTATTGGGGATGGCAGTAATTAAAGTCAGGGCTAGGAACTAGGAGAGAGGTTAAAATCTTAGCGGTTTAGTTGATAGTTAACGCGATTTAGCTTGGATCTTCGCACCCAACGACATTATTAGTGTTGATTAAAGATTCGAGGAATTGGAATACTCGAACGGATCGTTATTCATTACCATTACCCAACTAAAATCCATTCTACCAACTTGCATGTACACAGAAATCCGGCGTTATGTCTGATAGCTCGACAATCTCGACTGGGGCTAGTGATTTATTGCTCAATTTCGTGGTAAAGCCTCTCTAAATACATATACAAAACAAGAAATATTCCATTGCAAACATATGCTGTGTTCATTACAGGAACTGGCTTAATCAATGGTCCACTGATTTTGCTTGTGTCATACCCCTGGTAATGTGTGTCTTCATTGAATCAGTAGCTTTGGAAGATCACTGACCCTAGAAACAATTTTAATTTTGTGATCACTCGAATAGTGTTCGAAAAAAATATTGATAAATATATTTTCAATTTGTGGCCCTGCACGCTGATTGCTAATAATCAATCACCCAATCATGCTAAAAATGTATTAATTATTTCACTTAGGAGGACTTCCTCCAGATGAAAATTGAGAACCATCAATCACTTTCGTGTTTTGAAGTTTCAAATAGCTCAAAATATTTTTATTTTCAGTTTTTTATATCCCGACTCGCATCGAACTCCTTCAACAAACTTTTGGAATGATTTATTTACAGTTCGAAATATCACCGAATATTGTGGAAATCCTGGGGATTTGCTTAGAGCAATTCCAATCATTTCGTCAAAGAAAAACGATATATCCCTATATATACGATATCCATCATGCTTTTTTAATAAACTGGAAAATACGCCATTTTATGTGAAATTGGCTAGAAGAATATAATATGTTCGCTGAGGTGAACTCGTACAAACAGATAGTAAATTCTAAACGGTTACAATGCTTATAAATATAATCGATTGTCTAATATATTGTAGCTTCTATCATCTGGGGATCAAAATTGAAACGGCGGCTTCAAGCATTTAACTAATGAGCACAACAAGCTTGCTGTATTCAACTTATTTTATTATTTTTAGTACACGTCTCAACTAAAAGCTTGTGTTTATTTTTATATACAAATTCATACAAAACAAAATCACATCAGTTGTATTTATATACATATTATCTATAAGTATGAGGTCTAATAGGATATATGCGTTCGTATCCGTTTGTCACACAATATTTGTGGCAAATTTGTATCAATTTTTCAACGGAATCTGCGTTGATAGGAAGAAACAGATAAAATAGTTGAGAGGGTTGAAAGTGACCCAATATTTATCCAGTGTATGTTATTCAATTCCGGAAAGAGGAAAGTCAACTTGAAGCAGAAATGGCAAATGGAATTAGAAAGAGTAACAAGGATTTATGTAAAGTATAGCTTTCACAAAATGGTGAAGGGATTATACGTTCGGAGTTTCCCAGATTCCGTAATTAAAGGATTCGCGAATGTTTTCCTTCAGCAGAGCCGAATATTAGAGATGGAATTTTTTTTTTGTTATACTGTAGGTATACTGGAACAACCCACCATTTTCATTTCAAAACTCGAATCAAGATATTGACCAAGGTTATCGAATGAACATCAAGGAATATTTTCCGTTGGTTTCTATACGGAATTTCCGTTTTTCGGAATGGCGAATCGAAAAACCTGAAAACTCTAATTGGGTTTAGTTATGAAACGTCCCTTGTATTCATTGTTTGTGTGAACATTCTGAAACGAAGAACTTTCCGCTTCAGCTGCTATATTTAATAGACACTCAATTCTTGATAAAAAGGGTAGGTATATTTCCTTATCAAATAGACGAGGATGCCATTTATAACTGAAAGAAAGGTAGACTCATTCAATATTTAAGTATTTCATTCAAGCAGAAGTTTCTAACGGTATGAAAATGAATCAGGCATTTTCTGATGGCAGTATTTAAATTGCAGAAGTAAGATGTGAAAGAAACAGTTTCTCTTTGTCAACTTGTCAAGATCTCGATTTTATATTGGCAACAAACTGACTCTGAGTAATTATGAATTTCATTATCAAGAAGGTTTGAAGTTTGGATGCGTTTGAAAAATATATCTTCAACCTTCATTGAATGGAAATATTTCATACTCAGATTGAACACACCTAGAATAAAGATGAATTTGATTATATTCTGCTCGAATTTCAGACATTTAATGAATGCTACTAATGAAAATCTTGCGCCATCCGCAATATAGATAGGTATAGATGGAAAATATGACAATTTTGTTCTGTCATATATATATAATAACGTCAGAAAATGATTTTCTAGATAATGAGAAGCAACTCTTGTCTCATATCTCATGAGGCACATACTGAATCGTGAACACTTCAATTTTAGACATCGTATAATATAATTATTATTGAATCCAGATCAGGGAAACGAACAAATATAATTACAGCTAAACTCCATCTATTATAACGCTGTAGATATCAAGCTACGAACATAATATGTGTGTATAAGATTGCTTCTGTGCTTCTTTGCAGAGCAAGTGGGAAGGATCTGAAGGAAACTGGGGGAGAGTAAGTCATCACAGTGATACATGTTTTCATTTTTGGACTCTTAGAATAGAGCTAGAACAGACTGCCATACTTCATCTAAACGAATGAAGGGTGTTCGCGAATCGCTGCCACAAAATAAAGGGGGTAGTTAGATACGCCAACCAAGGTACACGAACTTCACGAATCCTGTATCCGGAAACCCCCTCCGCGAAGTTATAGGCGCAGGTGCACTACTGAGTTTGCGCAGTAAGCCCGTGATTCGACACGCAGAAGGGTTGGATGTTCTTTTTTGTTGGAAATCGAAAATATTGTATACCGTTAAGGCGCGTGCATTGTATTGCAAAGTATATAAATGTCACTATCAGAAAAAACTATCACTTCAGATATGGAAACAACGATTCCACAATGCGCAAACTCAGAAGTGAACAGGCGTTCCCATTTGGTGGCTTTTCATTCTCGCGCATCCTCATCCATATTGGCGTTCTAGATGTGTTATGCGGGAATGTTTTCTCGCTTGTTATTTCACAGGGGACCGTTTCCGGACGCATATTTCTTGATAGAAAATACTCTTGTTGGCTGGTTTCACATCCCTCCTCATTTTTTGCTCGGCATCTCGCTAACACCCGTACACAATCCACACGAGCATCTTGAAGAAATGTTTTCGTAGCAATCCAATCCAGATATGTTTTGTCGCGGAAATATCCGTAACAGTCCCGTAACAGACACCCTATGATTGCGTGTAGGTATACGGATAGAGAATTTACACATATCTGACTTTTTTGTATTGATTGTTGATTAGTTCATATCGCACTATGAATGAGGAACCGATAATATGGAAAGCATTGAATGGGGTCGTACAATTGTTTCAAAAAATTAGGTTCCGAGAAAATTAAATAAATCAAAATGATAGTAACATTTTGACGTCCTCCTGTCGCTATTATTGTTGAAATTATTAAATATAAAATCAAAAGATGGTTCCTTCAAATGATTATTTTTGATTTTTCAGAGTAATATGATATCAAAAAATTACTTCTCGAAGTTAACGACCCTATTGAAATCAGTTTTTCTCCATGGCCTCAAGAGAATCAGGCCATTCATAAAACTTTTGAGTCAACTCAAGAACCACGAATTTGATAAATTTCTAAAAAAATATATCTTGATAATGAGTGTTTCGATTCTGAAAACATTTCGAGGGAATATACCAAATTGAATGATTACATATTTTTCTGCTCGCCCTATAGACGTTTTACTTATAGTCAATATGACACTGTAGGTTTTATGTGAGTAAATTAATCCCCTGAATCAAAAAAAAAAACTGTGACTATATATCTGGGATGGCATGGTTCTCGTGACCACTTGGTATAGGTAAATACATAATCTCTGATAAGAAAATCTCTTCATTCCAGTTACTGTCACAATGAATATTATTATTATTTTGTGTAGGTATTGTAATGCAGGAAAGAAAAAAATTAATCTCAAAGTCATAATTATAATATCAAGCAGAAATGAACCTGTTTATTGAGAGACAATTGGAACCGTTTCATCATAAAATCACAATTTCAGAGCCATTCTAGCCCTCATGCAGTATTTTGAGATTGACGTTTTAGCTTCTGCTGCTGAATTTAGTACTTCTGTTCACCGCATGGCAGATTAGATGTCTACTATAACAATACAATGCTAACATTTATAATCAGCATGCAGATTAGTCCATACAGGGTGCCCGTTAATCATGCGCAACAAATTCAGGGGGTGAGTGCATTCAAAAAAATATTGCCAAAAAGTTCTCATAACATTTAGTCGAAAATTAAAGAATCAACTCGGACGGCCTATAATTTTCTTATTAGTGAGTTTTCTGAGAAAACTTTTAACAATATTTTTTCAATAGAATCACCTCCTTAATTGTCTACTCATCATTCAGGACACCCCGTATGAATAGATAAATAAGTAGAAGGATGGTCTTTCCCTCTTAACAGTAATTTACAACAGTGTAAAACCGAACGGAATGATTGTAGATATAATGAATGTGGTTTACACCGATAAATCACACATTTTTGCATCTCAAAGCACTCGGGGCAATTAAAATTCCTATAGCCAGTCTTCTTCTTAGATCAAAGAGTGTTTGGACTGCGCCATTCATTGTTACAAAAAAGCACTTCAAGGAAATGCTATCACAGCAACTCGAGGACCCTACCAAGATACAGTTTTAAAATCCCCTGAATTTTATGTCACTCGCTGCTCCAATGCTTTGCATAATCATGCGGTTTTCTGGCTACCGAAAAACAAGGCGACATCTGGCTATTATCAGAATAAAATGTCTGTAGAACTGTAGAACCCATCTTAAACGATTTCAAATAGTTTGGTGATCATTACCAGCGGCAATTGAACCAGGTAGTGTTACGATATACGATAACTAGACTGATGCTGATAATTACATTCGGCTGGAAAGACTATCCTTATCTAGCGCAGCTCAGCTGCTCTTGCTTCAACACCGCACATCGGTAAATATTTTCCCTTGGGGATGGAAAGCAGCTGATCTGACTGACGGTACCTAGTACTCGCTGTTACAGACTGTCGTGGAGGCCTGCCAAAAGAAGAGGCAGTGCAAGTTCCAGACCAATCCGAAGACCTTTGGAGGGGATCCTTGTCCTGGAGTCAGGAAATACGTCGAGGTTGCATACAAATGCAGGCCATGTGAGTATAACGAACACCCAATCGATTTCATTGGGTATAATTATTGAGTTCAATACAAACTCATGTTTATTCATGGAGTCTACGTGTATAAATATTTTTCGTGACTGATTATATCGAAACCTGTAACAAACATCACGTCATCGTGGCTGTTCATTTCATTTTCGTCACGTCATATAACAATCCTACAACACGGGCTGTTTTTTAAACAGGATTCGACTGTTCTCACCCCCTCTGCTTATTCCGGTCGCGCAATTTTTAATCAATGAACTTTGACACAGACAGCTCGTGGATCGGCTTGATGTGAATTCGAATAGAAAATATCGAACTGATCCAAAGATGTCCAATCACCTTCAGAGCCATCGACCACAACCTAAATCTCTAGTCTAGTGAAGCTGGAAGAAAATCATGCCTGAAACTATCCTAAAAAAATAAGCAAGTAGAGTTCCACCAACAGTTTAGGAAGCATATTCTGGAGTATTTCATCCTTTGACCGCATGGTGTCGCAGTTTCCAAGTTCTCACGATGTTCTCTGAACATTACAGGAGAACCAGAACATAAAAAAAACGCAGCTCAGTGCTGTTAAATACGCTCGATGGTGGGACAGGCATGTGTTCGGAATTACGAATTGGTTAAGACGTGAAAGTAATTTATTTCATTTTTGTAATGCTTGATGCATGAAGAATCTAAACAAAATTAGGACCTGAAAATCATTCTGGAGCATAGATTTTTTTCCATCAAGGAAAGTGTGCACTGATGGCGAATCAGTATTGATCTAACTCTTCAATCTAATTAATTATCTTGAGTACACTCATAACGGTTACAAAGAATGGCCAGTGAGGTGTTCGAAAGACTTCATTGGCCTGAGAGGTAATAAACATTGGTGATTATCTTCGAGTATCCTCTTCAAGTAATTGATATCAACTTGATTCCTTTTTCCCATAGAGTATGCAAGTCAATACTCGTCTTTATCAACGTTTCTATTGATAGTGAGTGAACTTGTTTCCGTGAAAAGCTTTACGGATATGGATAGTAAACCTTAAATGACTCAAATCTGAATCAATAACCAATTCTTCGAGTCATGTCAGCACCTATCCATATCTCTGGAGATCTACTTTAATTTCCACAGACGAATTCCGGAGCAAAGTGGCCTGCGAAAACGAGAAAATCCAGTTGAAGTGCAATCCGAACTCCAGGGTCGCAGTCTACAGCGCCAGTTATGGCCGGACGGAATATGAAAGCATCCAGTGCCCACAACCGCAAGGCGTTCCCGAAGAAAGTAAGTTAATTGTGTTTTTTCATTATTCAGATTTCTGTCCCGTGGAAAAAATGCCGGGGAAGTCGCGCTTTCTTTCATTAGAAGCCAGCGGCAGACGTCCTGCGGTCCCAGATTGATTCCCGTGAAATTGAATATACAATACGAAGCGAACGCTCGGGAAGGCACGAATAATTGTTTCCTTCAATTTCAACAGCGACTGTCAATTGAGATTTTTTTTCGGAAAGTTGAAGCAGTAAGCAGAAAAGTGATAAATGAAGCGTTGCTTAGGCCAGTTCCTATTCCACAAGCCCATACTCATGAATAATTTTTTTTAGCATTTGCTAAATATATTGAATAGTATTGAAAAATCTGGAATCACAAAGGGGTATTCCCGAAGAGTACTTGTTTCTAAGCGTGTATTATTCTCGAGTCTTATACCCATCACAGTTATAATAAAGATTATATGAGTGTATATAATCTTTGGTTATACTAACACAAAAAATTATTCCATGATTTCAAGCAACTTTCAAGTGCATCGTAAAAAATCTTGATATATGAATTACAACTCACGAACCGATTGTTTTCGTGTAATTACATTATTATTATTTTAAGTTAGAAAAACAAAACCTAGAACAAATCAAAACAAATTATTATAGTTTATGCTGTTGATTTTGCATGAACTGCAATCAATGCAGCAGGCATTTTACAAAATTGTTTTTATGATCGCCGTAACGTAGACTAGTGCGAAACATTCATTTCTTGTGGAGATTCTACATTTTCTATATGTGTTAGATATACTCAACCCCTCAACAATCGAGTGGAGTGTGCTCGAATACTATAAGTGGACAATAATAGTCTCTCAAATTCCATTTTGCTATGAGATTTTCGATTATCTATCGATTTTTGAATTAAATCAGAGAATTTAATTAAAAGATTCAATTTTTTAAGGCAGATATTATTTCTTATTTGTATCATTCTTCCTCAGTATTTTTTACAAAAATCTCTATCCAAATAATTCAAAAATATATGTTAATAAAAAATCGGCTCAGGATATTTTTGTTGTTCGCATGCCAAGTGGCCATGAAAATCGTGTGACGAAGAATTTATGAAATCTTCTAATTCCCAAGTAGTTTCTGATAACGATATTTGGCATGTAAATGATCAAAGACATGTTAATATTGGTCACTATGAATTTTCAAATTCAACACCATTCATAGGCACCGGATGGGGGTAGGAAGGCCGAATGCCTCCCCCTGGAAACCCAACTTAAGTATCATTTTTTCGTTGTTCTAGGGGTTAAGCTCATGTTTTTAATATGTTGTTCTCTTCCCCCCCCTACCGAAATTTCTTGTACCCCTCTTAATATTCTTTTTGGCGGCGCCCATATCACCCTCTAAATATTTTTCAATATTCCATTCCAGGATAAAGTGAATTATTAAGATCATCTTCATGTCGACCAAAAACAATGAGCTTACTGCGAATTGGGTTATAAACACATGCATTGATGGCTTGTGAAATTTGAACGCAATTTCTGTACAACTTCCCAGTTGGCTCCAGATCAAGTGCATTTTTGTTTACAGCAAATGGCATTCGACGGTCATCATTCCACATAATATTGGAAGCTTCGAGGAGCATTTATTGTGTTGAATGGAGCTATTAATTCGATATGAACTATACTATTCATGATAAAAAGACACGAGTTTTGGATTTAATGAAATCCAGAAAAGCACGCATTCTTCTCAAATTAAACATGCATCCCGATCGATGCGAGTTGTTAAGGACTGATTATTTCATTCATTCCTAGAAGTCTAAGTCATCCTTTATAGTGCCCAAAGTTATGAAAGTTCGCTGCTCTTAAAACATAATGCAGATATTATGTGAATATTATATCATCAGTCTCATGTATGCAGATCCCCGAATCTTGCTTATGCTATTCACTTTCGAAAGCTCCTCTCACAAAGTTGGTGTAGGTACTTATTCGAAGTTTGCTTCATATATCGTTATTGTTTCCACAATATTATGTTTTGTCTCCTGATCGCATCAGGCACAATGCCAAAAGTGTTCGCCGAACTAACAAGCGCTATCAAAATTGCTAGTGATCATCTCGATGCCCAACAATGGAAGTTGAATGTTTTTATGGGCGTCGTAAAACGTTGTAATTATGAATCTAGTAGCACTTCGATGCTTTCCAGCATGCCTAGTGAGCTACGCGACGGAGACTGTCATGCAACTGTGTCATGGGAAGAGGAGCTGCGATCTATCAGCTGACATCAGCACGTTCGGCAGTCCTTGCAAACCCGAATCTCGGATGTACCTGAAGGTCGTTTACACATGCGGTAAGAATCCCAACAGAATCTATTGAGTGTCATTCACAAACAACCCAGTGAAAACAATTTGACCTCACTGAGATGTTAGTGGACTATTCGCTTTCAAAAGCTGCGTCTTGAATGTCTCAAAATGTAACGAATTTCAATAGTTTTGTTCATAACCCCACTAATAAGCTTTGAGAAAAAAACAAGATTGGATTAGCACCGAGTTATGAACTATTTTCTTTTTCAGGAAATGCACATATCCGACCCTTTTGGTCATTTTACAGCCACTCCCAAAGAAAAATATATATCAAAACATATTATTATCACTGATAATATTCAGCAACATGTTCTAATAATTTCAGTGCCTAGAAAAGTACTTAAGGACCAATACGAGGGTGTTCTGGAATCGGACGAAACAACAGACGAGATATCTAACGACGAAGACGATGATTTCGAAACATACGACGCAGGAAACGAGTACATTCGGGAGTCTGCTGCTTCGCCTCCTGCCCCTAACATCGAAGGGGTTGCCAAAGATAACTATACCAAAGATCTCGATGACCTGAGCTCCAAAGTCCCTCCCCATAAGTCCAATGGGCTTGATTTCGGTGAGTTCGGTGTCCCAGAGATATCACCTAGTTTGATTCGATCACGGGCTCTCGCCCGACGAGCTTTCAGTGCTTAGTGGTAACCTCAGGCCAACTCATTCCCTATGAAGTTAACCTCTCTACTGTATATTGTTGTATTATCACACTTCACTTTTTCTAACATGAATAGCGAATTTATTCGTGTGGTTCGGTGAAACATTCCACAACAAACACAGACACACATCAATGATATTCAGACGAATGAGAAACTTGAACAGTCACGTAAATTTTCCATGGTATTCGTAAATTTTGATTGATATCTAATAATATATATATATATATATATATACTGAGGATAAATTTCAAAGAGTACACTTTTTACTTGCTGCAATTCCCCACTATATTTCTCAGTTTGTATCCTAACAAGCCAGCAACGACTTCCTCTTCCACTATATATATATATATATATAGTTTTTGAGAACTCAATGATGAATTCATCATCTGAAGACGATTAATCAATCATCAACAAATCTTCATACCGGGTATCTGAACTTAATTATACTGTTACGATATTTCTACTTGGGTTTGTGAATTTGAAAAACTCAGTACGAAACTGAACAATTTATTTCACTTAACAAACTGAATACAACTCAATAAACACTTAATTAAATCACAAAGATATTTACATTACAAATCTCAATGTTCACAGTACTAGCTTTCTAAACTGAACTCTTTCCAAACTAAAACTGACTGTCTGACTCCTTTTATATAGGTCCGATAAATCATTCCAAAATTCTCTAGAAATAACAGAAACTAACTAGAAATGAATCATTCGCTAATTATTGGAACGCCGCGCCGCTTCAAACTGCCTGCGATACATGGACCAAGATGACTGTCCATCAAAAGTCGGTGGTTTCACTGAAATTCCCGATGTGGCAACCCTGTCATGACGATCATTAATCTTGAGCGAGGCGATTTGGCTTTGCACGTCTTGTTTGATCGTGTCCACTTCTTGTTTGAGCTTTAGTTCCATCTCATTCCTAATGTCTTTCACTTCCTTTCTCCTATTCAAAAAATACAGGTCAATATTTAAAAATTCAAAGATGGGGGTGGCCCAAGTCAGATGATACCCTGTATAAAAGATTCATGAACATATTCTGATAGCCCACATCAAGTGCCAATAGCAAAATATGAATAGATTTTCAATGTGTCTGCGAATAGAGAAGATACAGGCAAATAAATAATTTGGGATTTTTTGGTTTTTTCTGTATATCTCCAGAACCAGAAGAGCTAAATTCGATTTCTTCACATCATTGAATAGGTCTCTAAAATACGCAACTTTGCCACAATTTAACCGACACTCCAGCTCTTATCGTTTACGAGATCCCCATGTACAGAAACGCATTTGAATAGCCTGGTATATGTGAAATAAGAAGAATATAATTACTCTATCCAATAATAACAAAATATGGTAATTCATAAATCATGCGATCTATATTTTGATGTAAAATTTTTAATACGTATTCTGACCTGAAAAACACGAATCTCATAAAATAATCGTGAACATATCTCTAGTTTTCGAGATAATCGATGCCAAAGTTCGAAATTTCACCTTCTTTTACTAATATCTATCTTTATTTTTGACATGTATTGAAGAGAGAAAACACATATTAGTGACTCGTATTGCTATAAGGCAGCTATTAATCCACCTTTATTCGCTCAAGATTCGCACAGAGATTTTCAAAATGTCCGTTGTTTATGTAGCCTTGTTGGTGAAATAATAGGAAAATTATGGAAAAATTACATATTCATGATGTTTTTCTTAGAATATACAATACGTGCTCAAAACTTACAACAATCTTACAACCATACAACCATACCAACAATAAAATCGAGTTTCAAATCCTTGTGGGTCAGGTTCAAATTAGAGTAGTTTTTGTTGTCAGTCTATTGCGAGAATCTGGGCTCATTAGGAGCCTCTATGAATTTGATAGTTTACTATTTTGTTAGAATATACGAAGAAAGTAGATGTACAAGGTACATCCTATAATAATATAATAATAATAATAATTTATTCACAAAAAAGTTACAAGAAAATTCAAGCATTACAGTAAGGTAGTGAATAAGGGGATATACCACGGAAGCAGTAGGTTCTGCTTGTAAGTGGACGTATACAGGGTATATACAAACAAACAAATATGATTGAGCTTAGACTAAATATATACGCAATGATATTGATACACCTAATAGATACGATACATATTTCATTTTGGGTGTTATTAAAATACGGATAAAAAACACAATATTATAAATACATGTATAAATTTCATGGTATTATAGATGTATAGATAAAAAATTTAAATTATAAAAATCTTGAGAGTATAAAGACTAATATTGAATGAGAGAAAGAAAGAATCCTTATATAACCAAGTTACAAAAACGTATTGTTCAAATAAATTCACAGGTTTTGGTGCATAAATATCTATGTTAGATCGAAGAGGTAGCCTTCTAGATTTGAGATTGGCAAAATCGATCACTCACCTTCGAAATTTATGTTTTTGAGCTAATCACAATCATAGATTAAATATGTCACAATCTATGGTTATCAAAAATCAGTTATCGTTTGGCGATCTAGCAGGGCAGGAAGTAGGGGGCCCCGACAGGAGGCCCCTAGAACGCGGGGCTCTGGGCACGTGCCCACAGTGCCCGGTGGAAAAGAGATTCCTGCCTCTCATTGCCCTCTAGATCTGGGCACACCATCAGCTGCCCAACCTTTTATCTCTCCATAATGACCGTTTGTCAGCCAGCCTCTGCATTCATCTCCTCGTTTTGAGTTAGCTGGGGGTGGCAGATCAGGGCCCAAGGTGTCCTACCACCCCCAGCTCGAGATCCCAAAATATCCAAAGACGCCTCGTCCGGAACTAAGGCATGCAAAATGAAAATTCACTCACCATCGGGAAATAATTCTTCAATCCACCCCTGCTTGAGTAGTGATTTCCGAACAAAACCCTCGGGCAACTGATCTTGGAATTACTTGAAATTTTTCATGATTGCTCGCTTTTGATGATGCCGCTCTTTTGCCACCTCACATTTTAGAACACTGCACACGGTAACCAAATAATCACCACTTCACACATTCACGGTACTTAATCGGGTAAAGGAGACCGCATTTCCGATGTCTTAGAGGGATGATGATATACCGTCAACGACAATGATGATGACTCTGGCATCGCGAATTGACTAAACATCATTTCCTAAATTCAAATCGAACATCAAATTTTAATATATGATCCAAAAATGTTTTAGTCCATTAACTTCTTAGTCCATCAAGTTACATTTGAAAGTTTACAGCCCCATAACAACGCCGCGTCGTTCTTTCGTCTAACAGAGATGAACTTGACAACACATGTCAAAAATACATTTAGTGTAAATAATTTCCGCGCAAAAATTGCACGTTCAACTGATACTGAGTGTATTGAAATTTTAATTATCATAGGATACACTGATAGAAGACGAAGTTGTGGATTGAAATATGGAAAAATATATAGGGTTTTCCATTAAAGAAAAAGCAACTTTATTTCTCCAAGTCTTCTTGACTAATCCTGTATACTTAATTTTTATTTAATGTGATAGATTTTAAAAAACGCTTGATCTTTGGTATCCAAACATTTTTCGCTAGCTATCTTACTTTGAGAGATAATCGATCGTTTCCATACATATATCAGACTTGCATTTTCTAGATCTTCTACCTACGAGTTCTATGCACCACTTGGATTATGTCATTTTTCGGATCAAGTATATTCAAGTATATTCAATCGGTATGGTATTAGGCAATATCAATTCTCCAACGCTCGTACAGTCGAAATGAAGGACCGAAAGCGCTCCAATCAACGTTGGGCAATTTTTCTTCAATGAACAGGATTAAATATAAAAAACGGGACGCAGCTCAGTGGACGGAGTTATGAGATAAATTTCGGCTTAACTTCAATTATTTTTCTCTTCACACGCTCATTTTGCGTCATCATATCGCGGAACGGTCCGCTTACAACAAATGATATTTCTTATCTTTCTCGAGTTTTCAGCCGCTGACAACCGAAAATCCCGTTATCAGGATATGGCGGACTGAAATAAACTGAAGCAGTCGTTAGACATTAGAAATTAAAATGAAAAAGAACTATGCTGTAAAATATATATTATAATTTCATTGCAGTGTTGCCATTTGTGGCGACTTGTCGCCAAAATGACTACTTTTTACGATGTTTCGAGCCTGGCGGCAATTTTTCAAAGAGTGCCCGTTTTTGGCGACTTTTAGAACATTACCTTCAATTATTTTATTTTTCAGTAGTGTCAGAAAAACACCCAGTGTTGACCTAATTAATATCGATAACAGTTGCTTAAACAATTCAATATAATTCGCCAGAAGTCGCAATAATATTTTTAAGGAATGCCAAAATAAATAATAGCTAAAGGCAACTAAATATGGCATATGGTCTAAGACATCGTGCAACTATGCCATCTGTTATGGGCAAGGGCGGACTGGGAGGCCGGGCGATCGTCCAATGGGCCGGTGCCTCTTGGGGCCGGTACATTCAGTGAAAATTTTCGATAATCACGAAAAGAATGCATATACAATATAAAATATAGGAAAACAAATGGAATTACGATTGATTCAAGCCATGGTTGTCAAAAAGTGCCCCTAGACAAATTCATATTTGGGGATATTTTCCGGAATCGGAATCTTCAAATCTCCAAATCTCCTGTAGTGCGTGGTTAAAGAAAATGTCTTCTCAACAGCTTTCTATTATATGATTACAACTGAAGGTTTTCAGATATTCATCAATTTCAGCAATAACATCAACATTTGTCTGTTCAAAGAACACGAAATAAAAAGAATTGGACTAGGTTTCATAAAAACAATTTGAAATACAGGTTTATAATGTAAGCATTGATAAAATTATCACTGCAATTAAATCAAACATAAAAAATTGTTATATTTCCCAGATGATGATAACATACCTAGCAAAATGCGAGTCGAGGTGACAAAAATGATGTTTTAGAACCTTGGGTGAAACTATACGTGCTTCATTACGTTTTTCTGATCATCCACAAAGAGAACGCAATAAGCACAGTTGATATTGTAAACAAACGAAAAGCGATAAGATTTTCACGATAAATATATTTATATTTTTTTTCACAACATGTTTCGCTAACACTGTAGCTTCATCATGCTATTTATAATGATCACTTGAGTTTGTTGTTTTTTTTTCTATAAAAATATTGTCTATTTTTGATTCCATGACAATGTGTTATTTCAATTACATTTGATATTTCTCCCTATTGGGCCGGTAAGGTCAAATTCGCCCGGGCTGATTCAATGGTCCAGTCCGCCCCTGGTTATGGGCTCATCGTTTAATGTTTCTAATGCTCTCAGTTGGCGGAAAAATTTGTTCAAGATCGAAGGATTCATTCACCTTTCCATGCTGGCTTTATAGATTCAACTAAACTAACAACTAAGAATTAACAATTAATAATCAGGAATTAACATTCAGAAATGTGTTTATACAATACAATTAATAATTGAGAATCAGATGTTGAATGTTACATGATTGAAAGCTCAATGTAATTTCAAAGTGTCGAATCAAACGATATTATTAATCAAATTAGCAAAAAACTCCTGAACCTGAAAACCATAACACTATTAGAAACAATGACAAATGATGGCATGCTAACGATTCTAATCGTTTTCGCGTCCTATCCACAAATAATTGTTAAGTTGAAAGTTGATCAACTTAATTATTAATTTAATTGACAGATGTGAATGTATAAACCATAGATCTTATTGCTTACGCTAGATCCGGTATCCAGGTTACTTGTTTTGTAGATCCGGCCGATCCGGGGGGTTGACAGTACTAAGCCATTGATTGGTCGTTTTCTTCTTCTTCTTCTTCTTCTTCTTCTTCTTCTTGTGTGTCTTGGATTTCTGACTCCTTGCGGTGTCAATTTTACCAGATCAGGTGTTCATCATTTTGGTATTGGTAGGATAGGATTAGTTAGTTTCCCATATAGGTTATAAAGGACAGATATGTTAAACACTTAGGTTTTAATTGTTGACCATACAAATGTGTTGTCCCACGTGACCATAGTACCTACTTTCTTGCAGACCCCTCTAGACCAAAAAATTACTACAGGATGCCGGACCTAGCGTAAGTAATAAGATCTATGGTATAAACCCTCATAGACGTTCTTAATTCTTAGTTGTTAATTTAATTTTTTGTTTAGTTGAATCTATAAACCCAGCATCAGACGTGATTGTGTGTGTTGGGCATATGCAAGTATTAATTTTCGTGTGCCTTTCATAATCCCTGAACTAAAACTGTTTGGGTTGGATAGAAAATTATTATTTTGCGAAATGGAATGGACTGGATTAAACTAACTTTGACGGATGAAATTGCAATGCTGAACGTAATCTCAAGATCCTACCTTATAACCCATATATACAGGGCCCGTTCACAGAGCTTGATCACTAGCTTGATAGATGGAGAGTGGAGAGGTGATGATGTAACCGGCCGGTTTCTTTCTCGGCGGGTCGTTTGATTAGGTTAGGTTGGGCTCTTGAAGTCAACACAGTGGGTTTACGCGACATGGACGCGTATTAGAATTATATGATAAGCGGTACGAATATGTCACTCAAAATAGGAATAGGCTTCCGGACAATCTTCGTTTACGAGTTCAATACTGCTCACGCACAGCGAAGCCACCGAAGTTGGTTGGACACAATTGGACACACCGCAGTCCGCACAGAATCATGGAACACGGAACACGTCCTTTCTTCAAGTCACTTCACTTCCGCGCATATGCGTACAAAATAAGTGAGGAATAATTTGGATAACATGGATAATTGATACCGAGAAGTATTATGATTTGTTGAGGATGAAAATAATAAAAAAAATAATATAATGAACATGAATTTTGACACACATAAGCGCAGGGACGCGACAAAAACTTTAGAGGTATAAATAATATTTGAATTTATGAAAAACTCAAACACGTGCACTTCACATTCTTTATTCAGTTTTTATAGACATCAAATTATTAGAACCTGAAATAATTGAAATAAACAAAGAATGCAAGAGTACGCATTCGACAGTATACAAGAGTGCGCAATTCGAACTCTCGTATACACCGATACAGAATGCATTACAAAAAAACATTTGGTAAATTAACAGCCAGTGTGTTGAGAAGAAAGCAAACAATGTTGAAAGGATAATTGTCACATCTTACACTATTTCGAAGTAAGAGACAAGAAGATGTCTCAAGAGCGAGTTTAAATGGAAAAATCAGATGATGAGGAAATTGAGGAAAACATATTTTGTCCAGCTTGTTTCGAGTATCTATACGAATTCCCCGAAAGAAGACTGGATCCAAAATGTATGAGATTGTACAACATGATATGTTGTAGGTCATTTCCAATGTGATCTATGCATGAACTAGTTCGGTGAGTACTCTTGCAATCATTTTTCTACTCTTATATCTCTTGGTATATAAGAGTGCGCATCCTCATTAGACCACAAAATAATTTTTTATCGTGGTTCATTTCAGATTCATGTATTTTCTTTCTGAATAAAATATTTCTGTAATTCTGTAGATTATTTTTATTCTCATCATAGTTCATTAAGACAAATCTCTTTTGAGTAATCGAATGAAATCAACTAGGTTCGTAATCTCGTGTACTTTCACAAAAATATCTAGGGTCATACGATAAGTATTTTATTGCATTTTTGAAATCCACGTAAGAAGAAGTATGAACTTGAATATTTCCTATACCTATATTTTTTATCAAAATCATGATCTTTTGAAAACAATGTCGGCTAAGCTAATTGATTTGGATCAAAGCAAATAATTTCAGGATACTTCAACTTATTCATTGATCTAACCAGTTTTACTCAATTACTCACAGGGTGTTCTGTATAATACATTTTACTTTCAACACTTTGAAATTCATTATTATATGTTATTATAGGAAATATCCAAACATTTATTTGCAGTTATTCTGAAATAATCACGATGGTTCTAAACATGAATAGAAATCGAGCACCATGGGAGTCAAACTGGGTAGATGATGGGCATGGATACAGAAAACACAATAATATTGCATGTAACCCAGCTTTAATTCAGCATGACATTTTGCATTTTGCTCTAACGCTTTGCTTGCTGCAATTCACTGCAGTGAAACAGATAGTCGCTATCCTGTTCAACACTAACTGCCGGGGACGAGGAGATATACTGGGTGAAGGGCACAACCTACGGCACTACTGGAGGGCTTCAGACAAACTCTACTGTGAGCGTGATATCGATGCACCGGAAATGAAAGTGTCCCACCGTAATAGTAGTGATAGTATAGATCATGAGATCTGACCTAAAAAATTATTCCATAAATTTTGGCACGGTATCCAAATACTTTCTCATGAACTTTCACACCTGTCATTTGTAAAATTTTGACTGAAGTCACTTGTCAAATTTTGACAGCTACCGTTTATCAACTTTTTACAGCTGTCACTTCGTCTTTGACAAATCGGTAATTTGTGACGGTGAAAAACTCATCATTCAGAAAAAATAAGGAATAAATATACATAAATTATATTTTCATTAAATCAATCCAAGGTGGATTGATGGTGAAACAGCTCTTCAATTCTTTCTGCGAAAAAAATGTAGACCGTATGAGAAGGGTATTAATATTTCTTCAAGTTGTGGAAGATGGCGGTAAAATTGATTATCAATGAAGATTTCTGTTTCTTATTTATTTCTGTGGTTCGCATCTGGGCATCTGACAGACGTCAACGACATTAAGGCACTATATTTTCAGGTAATCTGGACTAATTATCGTTATTTCAACCCTTCTCAGTCTTTTTTCTCTTAAAACAGATGCACTGTTACTGTTTTACCAATACAGGGTATGACGCCATCTCTGGCAACTTCAGGAAATATTACTACGGTTCGAAATCAAGTTGGCAAAAGTCTACAGTTTTTTCTAGTTCTTGTTAATAGGAAGCTGTTTCACCAACCTATATCCACCTTGAGTCAATCATATCTCCGCCGCCAGTTCTAAATGTTTCTTGGTGTTTTAAAAATCGTTTTTTTTTGTTTACGGCGGGACACTCTGTACATACACGAGGTGAAAAGAACACTCTTGAAAGACATTCATCGTCTTCGGAATTCGTGCATTTCTCTGTCTCTTTTCTGCGGATTATGGATAATTCAATATTGTTCAGGGTCCGGTCTCGACCAAACTCTAATTTGCTTACTCAATGGTGTTATTAGCACTTGCCGTGATTAAGTTTCAAACAAGATGCTCTCGAACACTTTCGGCTCTAGAAATAGGGTGGAGTGGTCTAACTACAAACCGGAGAGAATGAAATAGAGGATTAAACTGACCTCAACTCCTCAATATATGAGGTTTACAGGCAATCTTATTATTCCATTCGAGTTACATTGTAGATTGCCATCTCCCGAAGTTCAGCGGTTGGCCATATAGAAAACCCAAAAACTGATTGCTTACAGCGAATTATATTCGATCAGAAAAGAGCTCTAACCAGTGGAAGCGTGAGGTAGTGGTTGGCAGGAAATTTGAAAAAATCAAAAATTATGCCCCACAAAATTATCTGGAATAATATCGAAAAAAGGTATTCGGAGAAACAACATCTTATCTGAGATACAGAAATAAACATCAATTTCTTGTAATGTGTTCAGCTATTTCATACTGATATATCTTCAGGACATTATGATCTCGAAACTTCTTATCATAATTAAAGGTCCTTGTATCTACAATATTCTAATTCGAATATTTTGTTGATCTAGAGACTGGAGCATACTTAAAGATCACTTAAGCACTTGAGACACAAATGAATATACGAAATAACCACTTACATTTCAATGAGAAACAAAGCTCAGCAATTTCATTGTCTAAAGGTATGAAGATTTGAATCCTGAGAAAAGAAAAGATGAGTTATGCTGAAAAAACGAAATAAGTGATGAATAAAAATTAACTATTTTATCGAATCAAGAAGATTCGACTATCAATAAATCAGGTTAGTATTAGTGTTAGTATATATGAAGTCGAAAATTGTAGATTTAAATGGGAGTTTAACTAGTCGATGAGCCTGAAAATAAGAAAAAAACAACGAACAAAAACAGTGACTCCAAGAATTGTGTTTATCGAGTACCATGCGAATGTGGCAAATCATACATCGGAGAAACCAAGAGACCACTGGAAACCAGAATCGGCGAACACAAGAAAAACACCCAACGAGGAGAAACCACCAAGTCAGGAATCGCAGAACATGTGTGGACCCACCAACATAACATCAAATGGTCTGAGGCAGAAATCATCCATAGAGAAGAACACTGGTTCAAGAGGAAATTCAAGGAAGCAGCATACATAATGAATAATAACGCTTTCAGTCAACCAAGCGTCGAGATCCGCAACACATGGAAACCGCTGATTAGCCGAATCAACCGGTTACGGCTCACTGAACCGGAAAATCCCGCCATAGCTGACCTATAAATACCCCCGTATCCCAGGACTTTGTTAGTTCTCACCTGAAGACGATTGTAGATACACACAATCGAAACGTCGTGACAAACTCGATTTGAATCTTTCTCATAATTTTAATTCTTTATTCATTCATTTTATTTTAATTTTTAATTCAACTTTTCTTTTTTCAGGCTATTGATTTCTAATTCAACTTTTCTTTTTTCAGGCTATTGATTTCTAATTCAACTTTTTTTCAGGCTATTGATTTCTAATTCAATTTTTTTTTTCTTATTTTCAGGCTCATCGACTAGTTAAACTCCCATTTTAATCTACAATTTTCGACTTCATATATACTAACACTAATACTAACCTGATTTATTGATAGTCGAATCTTCTTGATTCGATAAAATAGTTAATTTTTATTCATCACTTATTTCGTTTTTTCAGCATAACTCATCTTTTCTTTTCTCAGGATTCAAATCTTCATACCTTTAGACAATGGAAGTCCGAAACTTTTCTTCACAACTCGAGACATTGTCAGCCACCTTCAAACAAAAGTCAGCAATTTCAGTGATTGAATATTTTCTTGAGTTTTTAAAAAATTCAGACATTTCAGCCATTCAATATTGTTGTTTATAAGCAGTGCTGTTTTTTATCTCTCCTTTCGAGCACTTTGCTTCGTATATAGAAAATTAGAACGTAATTTTAGAATTCAGACTGATGTTCAGTCAATCAAATTCATTTCATGTAATCATTATTTGTTGATGTCCACGTGATTTTGTTTCATTCAAGTAAAGAATATATCAGACCAGATCTAATGTGAGTCGCTCATTTGTGAGGAAAATAAAACTTTTCCAGGATCCATATGTAAATAGATAAATAGAACAGTCAGTACCTTCTATGCGTACGCACAAGAGTCTCAGGACCGGCACTTCAGCAAAAACGAGTATAGTCTAACGAGGAACAAATGATAATATGAATCAACGCGCTGTCGTGCTATATTATTCAATGATACTGGCTGAACCAAACAAACTAACCTAGGATGGTCTAAGAATCTAGGTATCAGTGAGGGTCCGGTTCTGTGTATTTTTGAGGAAGGAACAACTGATTGATGATTTATGGATTTAATTCAACGCGCTGTCGCGCTATATTATTTAATGAGACTGCCTGACCTAAACAAACTAACCTATTGGTGAGAGTCATGATTATACTATTTTCAGTAAAATTCTGAAGAAGGAACAATGATTGATTGTGATAAGTGAAAAAAAAAAGTTGTTCAACGGAATCGAAGCCGGGATGTCTGCCTCGGAAGTAAATGCTCTGTCCACTACGCCATTGTGGGTCTTAACTATACCAGGTGTAAATTTGAAAACTTTCAATGCGAATATTTCGCGAAATAAAAAAGTTTGAAAAACGCCGTTTGGCACAAATGCTAAAGAGTTAGGGGGAACTAGAACCACCATATTTCAGTGAAGGGATGA
Organism: Chrysomela aeneicollis; assembly: GCA_029955515.1. Lineage (NCBI taxonomy): Eukaryota > Metazoa > Arthropoda > Insecta > Coleoptera > Chrysomelidae > Chrysomela > Chrysomela aeneicollis. The sequence goes on along the minus strand of JARUHQ010000015.1, from coordinate 14,410,981 downwards.
GTCACCCCGTCGGCTCGACACACCCCAACTTTGAGATGTCAAATGGCACTACCTCTTTTGTGATACCTCAAATGAACGGTCTCAGTCAGTAGTATTCACCTGTACAAGATTTTTTTCCACCCACTACAGGGTGCACGAAAATCAAAGTCGAATAAAATAAAATGAATTGTATTATAAGGATATTTTATTTGATCAGATGTTCAAAATGCATTCCATTCTGTTGTAAGCAATACTAGCTCCCCCTAATTCTTTAGCATTTGTGCCACACGGCGTTTTTCTAACTTTTTTATTTCGCGAGATATTCGCATTGAAAGTTTTCAAATTTACACCCGGTAATTGTGAACATTGTGTTGTTGTCGTACCATTCATAGGCGCATGTGTTCTTCTTCCACTGCTGTTCGTTCGCTTTTGCTAAAGTGCCGGCAAAGATTAGTGGTTAGACAACGCCGGTCCCGAGACTCTTGTTGCGTACGCATCTAGTCACAAACGAAAAGAGACAAAGAAACTGCCTTGCGAATTCGAGCGATCAAGCTCAAGCTACTCTACTTCGCTCCGAAACACGCTAAGTGATGTTTGATTCCAGCCCCGTATCAGCCGATAGCCACTCGCCCCCACTCTCGAGTCGATGTTTCGGAACCGAACTGCACCATCACGGTATACGTTCAAACGCGAGAGGATAAGAGAGTGATCGGATTCGTATCCGAATGGATAAATGCTTATACATTTGTCTCACGTAAGTATTTTCGAACTAAACGGGATGGGTAGAAACCCAGGGGAATACTCGATTTGCAACAAACCGGTATCACATTTCTCGAGAACTGTTGGAGGAAGTCAGTCTGGTTCCATAGCCATCGTACCTGATGGTTGACTCAATGGTACATTTCTCCGAAAGTACTGTTGCTTTTGTTTTCGATGCATGGCATTGTGGTGCGAATTCCTCTTTCCCAATATCAGAATCTTCTCTAGATGGTCCTTTACTGCACGAATTTAACGCAATCGAACTATTCGATTTGCTGATGAAAAAACTAGCGCAATCAAATGTGAAGACATCGATCTTGTGGAAAACTAGTGAGCTACTGGTAAATCTTAGGGGGCAGACTGCTCATTCAGTAGGGGTTGGTGCCCAATCCGATCAAACCCGTACTCCTTTTAGTTTATTTGCTTTGTTTTTGGCGAGCAAAAAGTGAATTATATGCTTGATTTACAACTCGACGAAGAAGAATTCAAATGCTGCGTAGATTTCATACCCAGTTTTCAAAACTAACTCGTTGAATATATACAATAGCCTTCAGGTACCCTTGCTGCAATTTAACTACCCATATTTACTGACAGTATTTAACCATAATCAACAATGCAATGTACGTATTACCCCCGTATTACCAGTATATTCAAACAAGCATCCCTCCTGCATGGTATGGCCACAGTTTCCGCTGCATGTTCTATAGTAGAGCATGACCATCCACAATTAGTGAAGAGGGTTGTTAACAAAGCGACAAGCTGAAGCTCGCTTTATTTCATGATACCTCATCTCATCTTCAAACATGCAAAAAGCGAATTCATCGAAAAAGGAATAAAATTTGAAACGGGAATATAAGTTAGGTCAGGACTAATAACATTATACTTGTGTGTTGTCCAGAGAAGATAATGAATGAAAATGTTTCTTGAGAAAATCAAAAGGGACTAAATTTTGTTTTTTGTTAGAAATATTTCATCTATTGGCGAAAATATTGTTATCTGAGGAATGGAAAATGTTGCACTCATCGATACGCCTATAAATTCCATTTCATCGCCTCTACCTTGCTATTTCCAACGATGTTCAAAATCACATTCTCATAATTCATAAAATGGAAGTGAAGTAGGCCCTGGAATGAATGAAATGTACAATGGCACTTTCTATCTACAAATTGCTGAACTGAAAATGTTGGGAAGTAACAACTATTTCTCACAATACGTTTGAATTTGGCTGTTCCCAACCATTTTGTATCCCCAGTTAATTGTCTGAAAATTCGCTTTCATTCGAAAGTTGGACTATTTTCATGGGTATTTCGCTCGGTATTCCGTTTGAAATAAACCAGAAGCATGTGAAGCCTAATTTTCTTCAATTATTGACAAAGAAAAACGAAACAAGTCCTGAAATGAAATCATTCTGAATATATTCGATTAATAGTAAGGTACTCCAATCCTTTCTGAGTTCACGTACTAAATTTATTCAATGCAAAAAAATATCTGGATAATGTTTCGTGTGATATACTGATACATTGTAGCGTCAGGGCAAAGCTATCCATTTCGAGCAACCAGAAAAACGACGTATAAGTCCATATAATGGAATTAAAACGTCGGCTGTTTTTATCAAACTTCCCCAAATGTGACCTCTCTGTTCAGTTCACTCCGGGGCACCGGATTCACAGCAGACTTTCGGGTCATGCTATTTTCCGTAACAAACTGGAAAGTAACTTATGCAACCAAATTCAATTTGACATTTTTTCGGTGTCACAAAGCGTTCTGGCTTACTCGGTCAAATGAATCGAATTACCACCCTCTTTGCACCTCGATTTCGCTAACCGCTCGGTAATTTTGGGAATTGCCCTCATATACCTATATGTGACGTCCCTTCCAGAACATTTGATGCGATTGAGAAATTATAAACTCATCCAGCGATATGATGAAACCAGCCGCATGCAGAACGTTTCCGAAAATATCAATCAATACCTACGTTATGAACAGCAAAATCAGAACGTAAATAAATGATTTATAACACTGCCTGAAAATATATAAATAAAAATGCCTCGTTTATCTGAATCTCCTGTTCAAAAAGTGAAGGGTCAATAAGTATAATGAATAAATGATTGTCAGTGCAATAAATTTGACAAAACTGACACATTGATTCCTCCTCACTGTCACTGTCATTCGTACATTTTCGGGGTTTCGGAATTTGGTTGCAATGGGGCTCAAGTTGCCACTCTGATGAATATTTCAGGTAGAGCATGCGTTAGATTTTTTCAGTTCTTTATTTAAAAAAGTATAGAATGTTTAGTTACAAACTTGATTAATTCAATTAGATACATAAGTACAATTTTTTACATGAATCAACAAACCTTTGGTTATGGGTTCAAAGAACCCTTGATGTGTTATTTTTCACATATTATGTGCTTCAAACATTATGATATAGTGATAATGATATCAAACTGCTTTTTCATGTTGTTACCGTGCTCCCAATTATAATACCTGCTTGAATATTCGTAGACAAAGAAAATGGATGATTAAATGATGCAGGTATATGTAAAATTATTACTATGGATAAAAGGGAAATCGTTTTGTTCTTGGATTGACTTTGCAGAAAACCAGGAACGTTTCTTCCTGTACCTCATAGTGAGTGTAGCAGCGAGTTTGCTCCTCCTACTCAGTTTCCTAGTGGGACGTCTGCTTCTGCAAAGGCACAGAGCCAGAAGAGAGGCTAAGTTCCACGCGACGAATGTGTCAGATAACAGCCTCCCGAATGGTTTCACAGATGATATCAGCGAAGTCGATGCAGACATAGATCTGTCCACACCACTACCTTGCACGTTGCCATCAGTAACCATCCATTCACCGCCGATCGGAAGTATAGCAGAGGTTCGTACATCTGTCAGAAAGCTCCACAAGTGTTTTTTCTTCTCTTGGCAGTGGAGCCAAAGCTCACAAGAAACACTTTGATCAAAAAAAGAACACATTCACAAATTCACAGATTCCAAATTTGGTCCAAATGAAATAGAAATTGCTTGGCATTGTCTTGACCAAGACCAAGACCAAGACCAAGACCAAGACCAAGACCAAGACTTGACTTTCGATACCAAGACCAAGACTCTCTCCCAAGAGTCTCGGTCTTGGTCTCGAAAGAAAAATACGGAACTCAAATCTACTCAATATTAAGAAAAATGTGATGGAAAATGTTATGACAATTTATTTCAATCATTTATTTTGTATATGCTAGATTTTTCATTTTTGTTCACTCAAAATCGAAAATACATTATTCAAATTCATTATTGCAGTTTTACAGTTTACAGAAATACTTAGTTGTATGTTGTAAGGTTGCAGTGGTCCATACCTCCTACTATTGAAGATAGAAGAAAGTTATCTGGTTTGAATTTGAAATTTTTGTAAATATTTTTGATACTGCGTTGTTGTCACTTCCTGCTAAACGATTTTTTATTTTGAATAAATTATACTGTATATTGATAAATACCTATTAGACTTTTAGGTTAAATATTTCACTGATATTCTACACCTATCTTCAACTGTTTTTGAAATAATGACAGGTGGAAAATGAGATTTTGCAATTTTCGACAGCCTAATACCGCAACTTTACTCTGTATATAGGTTATATTTACATTGAAAAATACCACATAGAAGGGAGATAACATATTTATTCATTGAAAAACGGCCTGTGTGATGTGTGGGTCCAATTTAATTTTTATTTGAGATTTCTTAAAAATCATAGTCTTATGGTAAAATGGGAATTCTATTTCGTTACTTTACCCGTACAAATTGACAATTGTTGAAGACTGAGAAATACTGAATTCCTATTATATGCATATACACTTTCGGACAATTGAATTGACCAAGACTATCAAGACCAAGACTATTAAGACCAATACCAAGATTAGGCCAACAAAAACATCAAGACCAATACTAAGACCAAGACTAAATTTATTTTTCGAGACCAAGACCAAGACTGGTATCGCGTACCTTATCTCTGCCCTAGGCGCTGTGGGCGCCACGCGTCAACTACTCTCGGCCGTGTTGCAGGTGGTCCGGTACCCGCACATCCACGCGCACACCCTGCGCAGGCCCGTCCACGCGGCGGAGGCGGAGCTTGGCCGCGGCGCCGGCGCAGTCACGACCGGCCGCTACTACTACGGATGACCCGAGGGCCCGGGCCGCGCGGCCGCGGCTGCCCCGCAGTCGCCCACAGGCTCCGCGTGCCCGGGCCAGCGCACGTACTGCTTCTAGGCAGGCCGCCCGCGACCCAACAGGCCGCTGCTGCTTCTAGGCCGGCCGCCCGCTAGCGGCTGCCCAAGAGCCGGCGGGCCGCAGCTGCTTCTATAAGCCGGCCGCCCGCTAACCAAACCAAAGATGTATTCGCCTCGAGGGGCGGTCAGTGCGTGTCGGACCACCGTTCGTTGTGGGGTCATGAGGGCGGGTTGGGGGAGTCGGCTGAGGGGTGTACGAAGCGCTACAAGGGCATCCTGTCGCTGAACTGAATCGGTGAATATTGGTGCTTGTTTTTCGAACTCCACCATTGGGATCTCGGTTTTTATGGTAGATGCGGGGCAATATGAGGTAGGTATCCTTTTTAGTTTTTGAACTATTGAAAAAAAATGGGTATTTATGATTTGTGAAGAACTAGACTTTTCAAAGAGGGACGTTCCTGTGGCACTTTTTTACTAGGAATCTAAATATGTCATCGTATTTTCCGAGACGTTCTTGATGTCAGATATAAAACACTCAACTTTGGACACCATATTGGATTTTTGAAGTCTGTTAGTTTTTGAATACTATCATGTATCTAATGATAGGTTTGATTCTCACAGCTGATGAGAATTGAGAAAAAATAATGTTTGCGAATAGTGCTTGGGGAAGAACACCAACAATTCGGTTTAACAAATTAAATTTTGGCATGTCAATTGATGATCGATCTGGAACGTCCACATTTCTGTCAAGCTTATCTACTTGAATTTTGAGAACGACATGATAGATGATAGAAATTTGTTCTCTACAATACTAAACAAAGTTATTACATAACAAAGTTATAAAAGATGCTTGAATTTACTCAACCATTCACTTCGAGACACAATTCAACCCGTTCTTCTTCTCAGCTCATCAATATTATCGATGGGTACAATTTCTAAAAATCCTTCTTCCTTACCCATAAATTATAAACCAGTATTGTTTCTTCTAAGATTTGATTCTTTGAAGTATACTCATCGATCGAGCTATTCATAACTTATGAAAAAGTAGAATTGTGTTTAAAAGGTAATGGTGGAGTAATCTTTTATATAACTTTGTCTTGGTTTTTACGTAAGTAAGCTTCCAAATTCAATTGAACTGTCATAATGAGTTATCTCACTCTTCACAAGAACGATGTTTTCCCAATTTTGACCAACTTATAAGATTCGTTCATATCGTGTGATACGTCATTGTTATCAGGAAAAAACAGATAAGGAAAGCCAAAGTTGAGTGTTGTACATCTGGTAGGTATTAAGAAAACTTTGTGAAATACGATTACAGATTCGCGTTCCTTAAAAAAAAGTGCCTCAAGAACGTCCTAGTTAAAATCGTATAATGTTTTGGTTTTCACTTGAAAAAATAAAAACGGAAATTCGTAATTTTCTTTCAGATAACGGCTCAGCATGAAAATTTGAAATTTGACCAACCTCGTATCTCGTATAATAACTGAGATCCCCATATGGTAGAGCTCTAGAAACGGGCAACTTGTATGTGGGTTTTTCGACAATGAAGAAGGAAGAAGATATCCGTAAATTAAATACAAATATTGAAAAACCTGATCGAGCATTTTTCTTATTGACATATTTTATACAGTAAGTGTATTATGAAAAATGCCATTTTTATCCGATTTCAGGAAATAAGAGAAGAAAAAACATGCTTTATAAAAACACACTGTCAACTTGTATCAATTTGAATGTTATAGTTTGCGGTGTTTTCTGTAATGTCTTTATATGTAAATCGCAGAATTAACTGAAATTTTCATGAAGAATTCACCTAATTCTCAATATGTCTAAACGTTTTCTTGGATCAATTCCAGTAACAGGGACTTGTAGAGTTTTGTAAACCTCCCTATATCATGAGATTGAGGAGTGAGTGAGACTACCTTGTAGATTGAGATGAAGAACAGCAAGTAGTTCAGTTTCCTCTAACCTAGAAATTATTTGTCCATCTGCAGGTCGATGAAAAATTTTAATTTTAAATATAACATGACAGACTGAGAAATCAGAACTTATTCAGAGAATGATATACTATCAAATTTTTGCTTGAACAAAAACAATTCAAGATAATTTTTATGTTCTGTATTTCCATGAGGTATTCCATTTCCACGTGATGTATACATTAAGGGTATTGAAATGATTTTCAATTCCAAGCTTTTGATTTGTGGAGTGAGTTTTAGACTGACTATTGTGCTGACACAAATATATATACCCGTCGTATATTTAGCAACATTTATTTTGTATATTACACTGGCATTTTCTCAGCAGAGTTAATTTATTATTACTGATTGAATTTCTATTGGAATTTCTGTTTACATTGATTCAGTTGTTTTGCTCCACCATGAAAGTTATCAAACCTTCAACATGTTTCTATCCAAGGATTTCGATCAAAATTGGTTAACTGCCATGCAATCTACTTGTTCCCTTTTCTACACAATTTTATTGCCATGTCTATAGTAGTTTATTATTTTATATGAAATGTGATTAGTTTTCCTCCTAGTTTTTTTTTCTCCGCATTGGAACTGGCAAATGCCGATCTTTATCGATTTTTCACAGCGTGATTCACTATAACTTGAAATATTTGAAGTAGTGTCTTCTCTCTGGAAATCTAATGCTGTTCCTATTGGATTGCATCAGATTTCCGATGATCCAGAAATTTGCAAAATTATACATTTCATTTGGACGAGTAGTTGTTGAATGTGTGAAACCTATAAGATATAAAATGTTCTGATATTCCTTCGAGGGAACCGGAGAAATGTGCAAATATTTCCATCTAAAATGGAAATTGAGGAAAATTAATCATTTTTCAATCCTCTGCTTCTAGCAAACAAATCTAAGTAATATTTATTGACCGTTTTGTATATATTCGTGTGTAGGCTATTTTATTGACACATAACATGTTGAGAAATCTTATATTTTATCTATGTTAAGCATTATAGTCATTGTCTAAATCTAAATGAAATAAATTATTAAAATACTTATTTTTAAACACTCAATAATGAACACAGTTACATTAAGATTCTTCCTCAACTGCATGTCCATATTCCGAGTATATCGATAAATACCTTGAATCTTTGAGGATGCTTCCAAGGTTTGCTTCCTACGTTAACTTAGAAATTCGAAAGAGGTAAAATACATCAAACAACTTTCATTTGATTTCCACAGTACTGAAATCAATCATCAAGTACTTTTTCGTTTCAAACACCAACCATGGATGAAATGATGGACATTCATTTGAGTAGTAATTTAAATACTTGTAGGACTTATTTAAGTTATATTTATGTAAAAAAATATGTGTTTGTATAATAAACAAAAAATCTGTCCAGATCTGACTCATTATTGCGAGATCATCAAATATTCACGCTTAAGCTTAATAGATTGAGTAGGAGCAGTGATACGGCCAGTGAGTAAATCGTTGAACTGGATATACAGTATCCATCTTTCATCTTGCTTCCTATCGGACATTGACACTTACTGTTTCTACATTCCAATGAATGATTCAGTATTAGAGTGCAGTCGGTTTGTTTCATGCAAGCATCACCGTATTCTGAAATTGAAGAATTTGGTTGTATTGGTTATCCAATCGGTATATATACACTCTAAGTTCTATCTAAATCAGAATTGAATCAGAGAAATTTTGTTATTTTCTGTTGAAATTTTCACAAGCACTCCCGATTTCAGAATATAAAACACCCATATATAGCTCTTTACTTGCCTTTTGTTTTCAAACAGTAATTATCTATCTCGCTGTAACCTTCCCTACATATGCAAGTTTTATTTGCATCATTCTCTGGGCCGCACATGGAGAATTTGATATTCTGACACTGTCCTTGTATCTCACAGCTGTCATTAAGCGTTTTCGCAACTAGAAGATGAAATATTTTAAGATGATTTCCTCACATATTACGAGACCTACCTTTGTAGCATTTACTTTTCTCTCCTATATCGTTTGAGGAACATTTGCAGACACCCTGTGAACAACCTGAGTTGGCAATGTGTGCGCATAATGCTTTGTCACATGACCCACCAATATCTGAATACGAATTGTATATATTGAGAGAGAACTATGGATAGAGGAGTGATTATGCTTACCAGGTAGGCACACGTTTCCATATCTGGAGGAACTGTCAATGCACTGGCATTTTTCATCTATGCATTCCTCATTCAGTTTACAGTCTGAGTCTCTTAGACAGCCACCTAAGAAAAAAGTGCGTATAGTCATCACCATAACATAAATATTTTTATAATAACCATTCGATTCGCCATGTTTAACGCAATAGAAATTCGACTCATCCAGTGTGGCAAAGCTGCTGCACTGGCATTTTTTCGTCGTCGAATTACAAAAAGAATATGGCCCCATTGCCTCACACCATTCGTTAGTCAAACAACTGGAAATATGCTGAATCATCGCTATAATAAACAGAATGTGATGAAATTAACAAAATCGATGAGGATACAACACATACTCTTGATACAATTCCTATTTGTATCATCATTGGACCAGTACGTTTTGCAAACACAAGCTGCGTCATTTCCTATTTTGACCAGCTGTGCAGGTTTAATCACGCAATCTTCATTGCTCTTCAATGATGGATCTGGCATGCCGATTTCTGCGATACATTTCCCTTTATGTAAAAAGAAACCTTTGGAGCATACACAGCTATTTTTGAAACACATGCTATGATCCCATTGGTCACAGTCCGCATTTCCACTACAAGAACCGAATCCTGAAAAGCATGAACATCAATATAAATGGAATGTGCCTACTGTGGGCCATATTTTGTTGAACGAGTTGGAAAGATGGGGACCTTTAGTGTTATCCGAAGCACTACTCGAGTGGTTGTCATAATAATAATATATACCTGGTAAGCAGTTTCCATCATAGACATACTGAGTATTTTCATTGCAAGCACATTTGCCAGTGGCTTCATCACAGAAAGAATTCGCCATGTCGTGGCAGTCATTATCAAATGTGCAACTGATGAGATCTGAAAAAACCATTGATGAATATATGTTCAATATAATATTAACATTGTGGGTACCAGATACATTTGTGATTTTCCTGCTCATCGTCTGACCACTGAAGGAATATTCATTTCTGTAATCCATCAGCTTTTCATCGGTAGGTTGAGTTTCTGAACATTTTCCTACAGTACATGACAGATTTGGGGAATTGCAATCAATATCTAGGGCACATGCTGAAAAGGATGTTTTTTATCATTTTATCATACGTATCAGATTGTGCACCCACAATTTCCTTTGCTCGATATTTTCCTGCAATCGGGTCCTCTGTCATAATAACCGTCTGCACAGGTGCACTTCCCTTCATCAGAGCACTGCATTGATAAAATATCATTGCCATTATAACATTCATTATCTGACTTGCAAGTAGATCCTTTGTCAATTAAGGACTGACAACTGCCCTGGTACCATGTATGATGTTCACTACAGATACATCGGTTTTCAATACAATCATAGTTGGATTCCAACCACTCGCACTGTTCTCGTACTTCACAGAATGCCTTGTACTCAGTCACATCTAAATAAAGAAAAATAAAATAAAAATTGGGCTGAAGAAATGTCCACTGCTTTGAATAGGTACTCACATGGTAAACACTCAGTTCCGTTGCTCCAAGATATATTATCACAAGTACATTTACCATCGCTGCATATTGCATTTTTGATACCACAATCACTATTCTTGGTACAAGGTCCAGAACTTGCCTCGAATTTGAATCCTGGAAACATATTATTGATTGATTAATTTATTGATTTATCATTTTATTGAATCGAAGGATGGACAGATTTTTTCATCGGGGGTATCATTTTGCTTATTTTTTCCCAGTTCTCCATTGAGAGTAGAAAATTAATCAAAGTAGGAACTTTTTGGAATGTTCAAATCCCCATAACTTTCGAACGCATCTGATTTATACATATTAAATAATCAAAATATATTTTTGTTTTTCAACCATAAGCCACCTCTTTACCAAATGATGATATTATTTGAAAATGCCTCAGATTCATTAGTCCAAAATGTTTTAGGAATTATCAACTTCTGATTAGGATCGAAGAATGAATATGATTGAAGGTTTTTACTTACCAGTAACAGCCACAGCCACAAGTATGACCCGAGATACGCACGTATGGATTTTCATATTTTCATTGATCACAATGTTCCAACTTCGAGTGATACACTAAATATCATCGTATAGTATATATTTCATATCAACAGAGATTAGATATTCGATCTGTTGCAAAGCATAGTACGAACACATGTTTCAAGGAGCACACCTGCAGTGAATCTCACTTAATATGATTTACTATCAATATGATTATCAATTTGTCTGAGATTTATATTATTTGTCAGTGACAGACTATATACTTTCTACAAATGTATAACGAATAAATACTAATTATTTCAGTGCAGCCACTATATATATATATATAGATATATATCAGGCTTTATTAAAAAACAACCAAGCCCATTTTTGGCATTAGCTTCTCATGGCCTACATTGAACTATGATTCAACAAGAACTATCTAGAGTTTTTTTTAATGAAAATTTATTACCTACTTATACTTGTCAACGCCGCTTCGGCTGGAATAATTACAGTTTAAATGTGTTTCAAGATAGAGGACGATATAGTCGATATTTCGCCCAGAATCTAAAGGAAACTGAAAATATGTATTTTTTGACATTTCATGGGGGTAGTCAAGGGCCTACCCTGATGAGCTGCCACTGATTTTCGTCTAGCTTTTGTCTTTATTTTGATTCATGTAATTTTTTATCTTGAATGATACATTGAAACGAAATCGATAGGTATTCTATTTGTCTTGGAATAGATAAGATCTGAATTATCATAAATCGATTTTATAATCACAAGCCTTATTTCCTAAGTGAATCATACAAATTCGAATTCTCTGTTGAACTTTGATAATTTCTGGATGGGGCGGTTTCGTGTATTTGAACAAAATATCCAGACCAGCTATGAATTTCCTCATGGCATTGTCGAACTGTCCTTGGCTGAACAAGTGCTCCGCTTCTGGAAGTACCTCATCTAAAACCTGAAGCAAAAAAAACGGGCACAAATATCACATTATCACAGTTGAAAACGCAACATCAGGTATTATAATAGCCGTCTTACCATGAGGCCTTTCAAATGAGGAAATATGGTGGTGACAGCGTGACAATATGCGCATGTCAGAAAGGGATCATCATCTTGGTGGACAACAAAAACGTATGGGCATCTTTCGGTTCTACAAGCAATCCTCAACTCGTTGTCCCTCATTTCATCGAACATAGGCCACATTTCCACGCAGGGAGTGCACAAGCACTCGAACCAGTAGCTCTTTTTCAGTGCCTCTTGTCTCTCCTCTCTCTGCATCGACATGTACAAGGGGCCGTAGTTTTCATAGATGATGTCGCCTGCTTTTATGGGTTTTATGGTGCGAACAATCACTTTATTCTTCATATTGTATCTGCGAATGAAAATTGTTTGGAAAGTGTTTTTCTATTTTGGTTGTATAATGAAGTCATTGTGCAACGCAAATGCGTGTCGAAATGGCCTCTATTTCGATACGCATTTTTTATTATTCGCAAGTTGGAACAATCGAACTGCCAAATGAAAGTCATAATATACTATTTTAACCGCCAACTTAGTTGCGAAGCAACCTTCGTAAGTCTAGGACTTGTATGAGTAAGGAAGACGGGACCTTAAGAAATTTAGGTACCAAGAATGTTCAATTGGTCACCTATCTCCTCCCGCTAAACGATACTATAGAAATAATAGTATATTCTTCAACGATCTTATAATGGCTATCATTCTCAAGGATGAAAATTTCCGAACGAGCCGAAGGCGAGTTTGGGAATCATCCGAGAGAAGGATGGCCATTGAACGCGAGTAGAAGACTATGCTTTGTCTACGACTATAGTTGAAAAAGGTCTAGTTGACTAGTACACCCGGTCTCTTATGAAAAATATCAAAGTACCTAATCCCTGTTTGCACATATAGCGTGGTGCAGAGAATAGAAAAAGAACAAAAAAAAAGAAAGAGCTGCGGGGATTCGAACCCACCCCGTTGAGCTACTTCAACTTCCGCCCTTATAAATAACCAACTGTGCTATGTGGCAAAGTAATAAGACTAGGTGCGAAATAGGAAAGTATAGCTTCAGTAGGTGTATGATACTATGGAAGGAACACATTTTCAATCTGGCGCTACAGTAGGTACATTTTTCGTCTTGTTCACTCACTCGTCATAGTTTTATCATAATCGACATTTCTCTTTGTGCCTATCAATCATTTCGTAAATCGTGTGACAGTTATTCATATTGAAAATGACATTATAGCGATAACCGAGTCAGGAGAGCAGAGGCAGCAGAGCCCACTTCGAAAAATGTGTTTCATTGCAGCTTCGTAATTGGCTTCAGCCTGTTGGATTATGAAGTTTGTGATAGGTTGTCAGTAGTTGAAGAATGTTGAGAATCCAACACGTATTTAATCTACATTTGTCAATCGATAACGCACATGTGATATTGACGTAGTATCCAATAGTCGTAGAGAAATAAATATTTCAAAGAGCCGCCGCAGGATTCGAACCTGGGCCCTTAGACTATAAGCCAGCGATTCAACGAACCCGACCACCGAGTTTCAGAATAGTCAAGCTCGTAAAGTAGGTATCTTTGACCACCCTGATGTGTAGGTAGGTATTTAGAAAGCTATGGGTAGGTCTCCGTGAAAATATCTTACCTTACTCGCTTAGATTTAGAGAAATTATTAAACTTAGATAGGGTTTCCAAGACTATGGTGCCTAATCGAAACGGAATATTTTCCTTGAAAAATAGATAAAGGAGTTTCCTAATATATTTTTCTCAAATGTCCCTTGTTTCACTCAGATAGCACATGACGTTCCCAGGACGTCCATTTGTATTCGTCCTCAGGACATTTTTTCAAGGTTTCAAGAGATTTTTTTATACTTATAGATGTTTTGGGGTCATTCAGTGCCTCTGAAAGTAAGAACCTGTATTATATATACCTATATATTTTATGTGCATGAGAACTTTCTGAAAATAAACTCGGTAGTTATTAGTTGTGGAGGTTTGACAAATATTTTCGGCAACAGTATTCGCATTTTATTTTCTTACTTCTTTATGTTATTGTGAAATATGTATATCAACTATAGAGATAATATCTACCTTTTCAAAATATGATTTTAATTCAATTTTGAGGACTAAAAATATGCCGAATTGACAGCCAGGAACACTAATGGCCTATTGTGTAATATAAATTGTTGAAAATAATTGTTGTTCGACTCACACTGGAAGTAATCCAAGTAATATAGGAATAGCGAGCATACAACACAGAATTCAAGCAACCAAAGTCGCGGTCAGGGTTTGGATGGGTGACTTCGTGATAGCGTTTTTTTTTATTTTTTTTTATTGCATATTAGTTTTCAAGTATTCTCACAACATTCGGAGAATAACAATAACTCTGTGAAAAAGTCTCAGAAGGTTTTTATGTTGAATTGTCCTGTTCAGACCTAATGAGGCCCTAATTCGTACGTCCTGGGGACCTCCGATTTTGTAACATCGTATGTCCACAAAACGTCCTGAGGACGTACGCCGTATCTAAATAGGACATCCTCGGGACGTCGTTGAGGTCTGACGTGTACGGTTTGAGGACGTCTTCGGGACGTACTTGTGCTATCTGGGCAAAATCAATTCATCTCTGAACAATTTTTTAAAGCATAATTGAAAACGGTTGGTTATTTTTCCGAAATCAAGCAGGTATAATTATTTTACTCAAACTTGAATGAGGAATTCTGAAAATTTCAATACCTGTCAAAAAAAATATATCAAAAATGTTTTAAAAGTGATAAAAGTGTATAAAAGCTATAGTCCATGTGTATTTCTCCATGTATATTCATGCATAGAATCTCACCTTACTATGCTGGGATCACACGAATGATTGAAGAGCGCTAAAGTTGGGTACAACCCTGCACCAATGGTTGCATTCTCATATTTAGTCACCATTCCTTTGACGTTTATCGCCTGATTCAAATTCTTCAGCTCCGACACCTCATGTGCGTTGAACTGAAGAAACTGTAGGTGCCTCAGGATGAGACTTCCAATGTAAATCTCCTCTTGCCTGAGGATTCCATCTTCGGTTTCGAATGGAAAGTAATTTCCAAATTTCAGTAGGCGCAGTAAAAATACAGCCATGCAAGTGTAATGCAGCAATTCCTCTTTCTTCCTCTCAAACTCGTTGCGGCACAAGAAGAAAACATTATCGTAATCATCGAAACGGTAAATCTTCTTCCTGATAGCGCTCTTCTTACAGTCGTCGTTCAAGTAACCTTCGAGCTTGTTTTTCTTATCAGCGAAATAGGCGTAATGTCTTTGGCTGATGATCCTCATTGCCAAGCAACAATTCACAGAAGCCCCTGAGAGTGAAAGGCATTCTAGAACGGGGCATTCTACTCTATGGAAATTCTTTTGGGCCAATCTCTCGCAGATCGTGCTGCAAAAAACTACATTGGCACAAGTCGAACAAGCGATTGGCTGATCAACAGCGGAAAAACACTGCTGGCAGTTCGTCAGCGAGTGGTTGAAGTCGAGGACAGAAGAATGGGGGCTCTCCTCGACTATGATTGTTCCTGTGTCGATGTCTTCGACAGCTACGGCGTATCTTCCTTGGTAGCTATCCTGATCGAATGCTAACTTCGGGTTGGCGGCTATATATTCACTGCCTCCCACAAAGTTGTCCACATCGAATTTCGGCACTATATCATTTCTTATTATCGCCTGAATCTTCGAATTTCTGGACTTCTCAATTTCTTCCATTTTGCTCTCTATCGTTGCTTGATTGAGTTTGCTATTCTTCAAACTCCTCAGTGCTTCATTATAGGCTTCGGAAGCGAGTCTTTCGTTTTGCATAGCATCATAACATTTGGCTTTCCTTAGCCATATTTTGTACTTCAAATGTTGAGGGTAGTTGCCTATTTCCAGAACGTAGTCGATATCATTGAATACTTTTTTGTACTGCTTTTGTTCAAAAAAGGTGGCACTGCGATTCGACACCAATATTGATAGAAGTTCTTGAGATTCGCCTAGAAAACCGGTGTAAGTCAATTCGGAAAACAACAGTTTCTGAACCTATTTTTTCATTCATTTCTGATAAAAACAACATACAATTTCAGCCCAACTAAAGTGTTATTATATATTTGGTAATTTATGTAATTTTCACTGACCTGAATTTTGGGGGCACTTCACAATTCCCACGTTATAGGCTATCAGAGCATTCGTATAGTCTCTCTTTGCAAAATATGCATTGCCCTTTATTTTCTGTTCCTGTGCTTCACTGAAATTCTTACCATTGTCTTGTTTCAAAACAACAGGAAGTTTTAGGGTGGACGTGTACAAAAGTTGTATTCGCGACTGCTCATCTGTAGCTGTTTCAAAATGTTCAATACAATCTGTTGTTAGATTACTTATTACTTCTTCACAGTTCTTTTGAAACTGCCTGTAATCTTGTTTGTTAGTTAGAAGAACGTTCATCTTGAAATGTTCTATTTATAGTATATTTTCTCGCATATCCTCGACTCGAGATATTTTTAGACAAATTCAAATGCTATTTTGATTTAATTCGATATGCCCCCCCCCCCCCCCCCCCATCTTCCACTGAACGATTAACTTTGGATTCATGTTATTTCAAGAGTATATACTTTGCGATCTTTACTTGAAATTTTGGGGGTCGAATATTCATTCTGTATTATATTATATTTATTATATTCTGAAATATATATGAATATCTTGTTTGAATTATCATCTATCGAAAATAAAGAATTTGAGCGTCCTTCTCAAATCCTCTATTTCATATCTTGATAGAACAAATATTATGTGTTGCCTTACTATCAGGCATTAAGCGGAAATGTAAGTTCCTGTTGGTAGTGTTATCATGATTAAAATGTCTTCGATTTCTTGATGTAAATTAACCAAAGTGAGTCACTGTTTTCTATGCCTCACTGCCTCAGTCTTCCTCCAAGCTCAGACTTGATTGCTGATGACTGATACTGACCCTGACCGCCTGACGCCTGTCCTGTCGCTGTCTAGACCCTCTGTGACTCCCTGATTGGCCTGATTTGTGCCTGGGCCCGGCCCATGACCCATGAAAATTTGACATATTTTATTTATGTATTGTGGTGCAGTGCAATGGGATTTAAGTTGATATCTGAAAAGAATGTGTACGTGTACGAAAAATATTGTTTCAGTGTGAAATATTCACCAAATATGTTATTACTGGAACCACAACCTTTTGGAACTGATACCTACCGATAGTACATATAGTTTGAATTAACTATGTATAATTATAGAATTCGCAATGAAAAACCAAAAATTTGACCAAAATTTAAAACATAGGAAGGTCCACTCTGACTACAGGAGAATGATAGAAGGAGTACAGGAATTTGTAAGTAATATATTCCCATAATATTCCAAATATAATTAGAGGTTATGTTTTTCCAGGAAGATGAATTGAATGACTTATCATCAGACACCTGTGTTTTGCTGAATCAGGAGCAGACATCCCTCAAGACTGAGATAATTCATCAAAGAGAACCATTATGGGCGACTGCTATTCAATTGTTCATACCATTCCTGTTAGCAGGTTTTGGAATGGTTGCTGCAAGTCTTCTGTTGGATAGAGTCCAGCATTGGCCAGTATTCCAGAATGTCTCAGAAGTGTACATACTTGTTCCTGCTCTCCTGGGTTTAAAAGGAAACTTGGAAATGACTTTGGCTTCTAGACTATCAACTCATGCTAATTTGGGTAATTTGGACAGCAAACAACAAAAAATTAGTCTCATCACTGGAAACCTTGCCTTAATCTTGTGCCAAGCCATTGTAGTTGGCTTTTTAGCCTCCCTAGCAGCTGTGATTTTTGGCTGGGTACCCACAGGGGTGGTCAATGTGCAGCATGCCCTGTTGTTATGTGCTAGCAGTATAGTTACAGCATTTGGAGCTAGTTTCATTCTTGGATTAGTCATGGTGGGAGTAATAATGTTTTCTAGATACCTCAATATCAACCCAGATAATGTTGCCACTCCGATAGCAGCTAGTTTAGGTGATCTCACCACCCTAGCTTGCCTGTCATGGCTAGCTTCTGTTTTCTACAATACAATGGAGAGTCACCAGTACTTGACATTGAGCCTGATAGTGTTTGGATTACTGTTAGTGCCTGTGTGGGCTTGGATAGCAAGCCAGAATGAACACACCTGTGAAGTTCTTTTTAGTGGTTGGAGTCCTGTTATCACTGCTATGATAATCAGTAGCATAGGAGGCCTGGTATTGGATTTCACTGTGGCCCAGTTCAAGGGTGTTGCAGTATTCCAACTGGTCATCAATGGAGTTGGGGGCAATCTTGTAGCAGTACAAGCTAGCCGCATTTCAACAGAACTCCATTCATTTGGACAGCCAGGACGATTGCCTTCCCACATGCAGGTGTGCATCAGTCCCTGTTCAGCTTTTTGTGATAAAAAAGAGACCATTCATGCAGGAACTGCCCAAATGCTGATGCTTATGGTGATACCTGGCCACCTCATATTCTCTTACACCATAAGTTACCTGCAAGCTGGGCATACCTCATTCACATTCATTTTTATGATAGTATATTTGTGTGCAGCACTTTTGCAAGTGTTCTTGTTACTTTATATTGCACAGATAATGACTCTGAGTATGTGGAAGCAAGGAATAGACCCTGACAACTCAGCCATACCATATTTGACTGCTCTGGGGGACTTACTTGGAACATTGCTTCTGGGAATTGCCTTTCATATTCTTTTTATTATTGGAGATAGGGATAGTGATGTTGGAGACTAGCTCTATATTCTATTGTTTGAGGTTGCCATAATGGGCCATATACTTATTAGATATTGTGATCTAACTTCAATTGTACAAAAGTGATACTGAATACAAAGAATATATTTTAAATTTTATGGGCATTTATAAATACCTGTTATAAGAAATGATGGAATTTTTTTTTTACATTTCAGTGTGTATCAATTTGAGAGAGAATTTTCCTTGGAATAGGTATTTATTCTGTATTCTATTTTCATAAGTTTGAAGAAAACTTATCACTGATTATTTTTCACTGGGTTTTTCAATTTCAAATCTCTTCTAATGGGAAGTGATTCACTGGAGAATTTATATACCCTTATATCTTTAGATGCTTGCATAGGTGCATTTTTGAAATTGACAATTATTGGGAGTTTCAAAAATTAAGAGAAAAATATGTTGTTCCATTCAAAAAATTTACATGAAAATGGTAGTAGTATTATACAATAGTATTAGCAAAGCATAAGAATTTTTCCTTCTCTTCAGAAATAGGTAAGTGATGCGCGATTGAAAAAAATTTACCTGTGCAAGTTTTTTGTTGAAATACTTCAAGGCAGAAAAATATCGAATTTGTTCCAACCTCAACATGCATGCACTCGATCTGTATATGGGATTCGAAATACTTTAATTTACTGGTAAACTGATAGAGCTGGTAAATTCCTTTCTTTCATACACATTTTATGGAAGTACCAATATAATGTCAAGTATTTCTATCAGAATCTGCACAAATCATCTAAGGAATATAAAAACCTCATCGAAATATCCTCATTTTTTTCAACTAATAATTATGTCATTACAAAGTTATGAGGAAGTAAATATTATTATTTTATATTTATATACCTTTGAAACCTTATTACCTCTTGATTCACCTATGAAAATTGAAAAATGTTATAAAACAAACTGAACACAATTTTGAGTTAATTTTTGTCTGTTATTTCCAGACTATGTGCTGTAAATAATAGAGCCAGTGTGGAGAATATTACATCAGATGCATATAGTACCTAAGAATCCAGATAAAAAAAATGATGAATTTGCATTTCACTTTTTGGATCATTGTCCTCTACTAATTCCAAAGTCACCTTGTGAGTCAGGAAAAATTTACTTTTTTTCAGGTAAAGTGGCTTTTCAGTAAAAAAATATGACATTCTAAATCAACAATCGAAACCAATTAAGATTAAAAGACGGTTTATTTTTAATGAACCGTTTTTGAAATAATTTGTTCAAATTTTGTTTTTTTGATGCATGATGGAAACGTAAATTGAAAATTAATTATTCTAGAGTAATAAAAAAATTCTACATTATCCTTGAATTTCAGAATAAATTGTGAAAATACCACATGATATAACTCATCTTTTGAAGGAAACTATAATAGTACCTATTTAAGTGTATAATCCTTGGGATAGCATAATCTTTTCTGCTATGATGAGACTCGTTATAAACGACCTATTTACCTAGTTCCATTGCGGTTAATGTGTTTGGTTGAATTTCCTGTGGATTTATTCAAGAATTTGCCCTACGACGATTATCCTTTTAAGTGGTGGAATTAACCTTTTCTTCTGTTTTCAAACGAGATGAAAATTTAGATTATTAAGACGTCATCAAGGATTCAAATTAGGAGGATTAGTAAACTATTAGTAAACAGGATCAGCGTAAAAAACAAGATGTTAATCAGCTTGAACAATCACCTTGTTTGCCAAAATTTCTAGAGGTTATGTTATTTTTCTGATCACATTCCTGAAATGTATTTTCATAAGTTTTTTTTATATGATAATCCAATAGTTACACCACTGTCTGATTTCACAAGAAGTCGATCCATCTTCTTTTGAAATTTAAAAATTTGTTGATATCATGCGGAATAAACAGCAATATATTCGCGATATTTGATAATTTTCAATTTGAATTCCATTCAAAAATGAACATTGATAAGGTCAATTGTTTAACAAAATAAAGACAGACGTTGACAAGTTCTACATTCGATATTCTCATTTGAAAAACAAAGGATGGTTTCACTTCCGGTGATACGATGATGGTCATAAGTTTTTATCTTCGAAATCACATAAAACTTTATGTCCATCGTGGTGACTCGATATGGTATTTTGAATAATATATTTCTATTCGAAAACTAACATTTCTGTTTATCTGCTTCAAGTTTGGCTTGAATAATTATTACCCATTGGAAACTTTGAAGGAATCGATTCAGCAACAGATGTGGAATTGATTTCTCTATTTCTTAGACACCCTGTATATAAAAAATCTGCATAACTGCATAACAATCAATCTATGAAATTCTGATAGTAAAAAAACTAAGTCGTTCCTGATGATAAAGAAGATGATGATAAAGTTTTAATTTTAAGATTGAATGTATACATACATGAGCGAAGATCACAAATATCGAATACGTCTCTGAGGACTCTCTGAGACATTTGGAGCCAAGGCTTTTGCTGATGGCAAATTCACGGGCCATTTTTACGTATTTAAACGGTACCGAGGGCGTATAATAGTATAATGACCATAATAGCATGCGGCTATTGCTGAACAATTGCGCATAAGACAGTTTGAAATAAGGCATATCATTGAAAAGGTGTTGTATTTTTGTCTTCGGAATTTTCGCCTGCCTAGAGTTTGATTCGAAAATCTCAAATTCATATTTTCTCTCATTTTTGTCGCATCAGTGTGTACATGTCAGTTTTAAATGTATAGACACAGGAGTTATGTTTGAAAATGTTTTTTTATCCAGTAGTATTGCGATCCGGAATCAAAAAATCTGCAGATGAACACAGGGTAAGTAGGTGTGTGCGAGTAAACACAGATCCGGATTCGTTGCATACATATCATGAGTTCACTACTCGTCATTGTATGGGGTGAACTACGAGTCACATGCAATTCAATTTTTTCTGAGTATTTTACCATTCCATGTCATGGAATTTTGATTTGATGATGATCCAACTGATATACAGAGTGTTTCATTATCTTCTAGAAATATGTGAAGAATTTATGGGAACATGGGGTGAAAAATAACTGCTAAGGGAGCTGAAGATGGTATTTCCTGAATATTTCCGAAACACTACGGGGCAAAACGATGAGAAAGTATGATTATTCTGATAAAGTATCCACAAATGTTTCTCTTTAAATAAAACTGATTATCCTCGTACCCTTATTATTACCATCAAACAAGAACCTGAGCGATATTAATGATTATTTGTCAATGTTGTACTACCCTTGAACGACAGTCTGCCTGGAGTCTAGACACAGAAACGGGAGGGTTGACAATAATTGTACAGGGTGGATAAAAGTAGAACTTGACCAATCGATAGAAAACCTCCATTCAAGCATATGGATCGTGAAACGATTTATTTAACAGAAGTTTTTTTATCAATTTCGAATGATAAACTGAGTATGCCAAAAGGAAATTAAACTAGCATATACATTCAGGAACTGTAGTCGTAGATATATCATCTCGAAAATGCCTATCACCCTATATTCTATCAAGGACTTTTTCACGCAGTCGTTGAATCCTTGGTAACAGCATCTCCTGGAGGGAGAAGTTCAACTCCACAAAAAAGCAGACACAATCGATATGATCAGTCTCACACAGAATGTAGTCGGTTCAAGATCTGTTAGGCTCTGTTGCCTCTCAAATTCGAAATTGACTTTTGCCCCATTACCTAATAGTAGACCCAACGATAACCATTCTGTTCAAAGTAAGTACCTTTCTACAGAATCTAAAATACAGACATCGGAAGTTGCGGGGAAAAATCCTAAATTTTGAATTGTTTTGATCAAATTTTCGGAAAATTTACCGGTCTTTAGTTATTTGAGCGCTCTATTCATTGCTTCACCAATGATAAGGTAACTCTTATTCAAGGGGGTGAGCTTGGTGTAGCTTGGAAGGGGTGAATTTCAGGACACATGTTTATGGGAAAAATCCCAGGATATATTATATTCCTTATTATACTGGGTACCAACTGAATTATGTTTTAGGCATGACAGTTTTTTCAATGAAACACCCTATCTACTTCCTTATATTTTCTTGGGGTTAATTTGTTATTTCAAAATTTCAATAAATTACATCTCAAAGGTTGCCTTATAGCTACTCAATGTATGTAGCGTTAGTATAATCGATTGAAGCTACAACTTGATTGAGGAAAAGCTTAGGTGAATATATATCTATGATTTGTTCATAAAATTTCATCAATGTTTCTCATTCCTGATTGTGATGTGCATGGCAGTTTGACGTGGTTCAGATTACACTAAAATCTTTAGGTGACACCCTTCTTCTGCTTACCAACTTCGAATTGGCGGTATAAAATATTCTCATTTTGAAAAGCTCATGATTAGTATATATTTCCGAAATTTTTACTTTAATTAGACCGGTTGGGTCTTACATCTTCATCAAACCGTTCTAATTCGGATAATAGGCGGTCAAAATTGACCATTTCCTACAATAAATAGATGAATGTGGCTAAAAATAATTTGTAAACTATTATAGGTCACTTAGAAAGTTTTATACGACATCACAAGGTGTCCAATTTCAACATCATGTGGAGATACTTCCTGAAATATTCCGAAAAATACGAACATCTGAAACAAAAGCACACAAAAGCCTAATAATGACATAATAAAATAATGTGCTCGTGGACTGCTTAAGTGGGTGTAACTGGGTATTGAGGTCGACCAATTGGCTGAGATTTGCTCTGCAGGAGGGCGAGTAAAGTGTTTGGAAAAAATAAAAAACGACAGCAATAACTATTAGAAAATTTACTGGAATAATACATATACAGGCAACTATAGCTGATGGTGTTTATGAAAATTACTTATGAAGTTTTTTCTACTTTTTGTCAACATTCTTGAGCCTGAGACTTTTGTCGCAGTAGGTATATGTACTCAGACTTCAAACCTCCATTTCGTGATAATTTCAAAGACGATCTTTCTTTAGAGAAGAAAGCTATGGATCAGAAGCCATCATGGGCAGCATCAACCACATTCACCGCAATCCAAAGAGCCCGGCGGAGACCCATCAGAACTGCTCAAGTGCCTTCGGAACGGACCACGGAATGGACATGGAAATAACTTCAGTTAAGCCCAACCAAGAGATCACGAACGGCGATAATGACAATGGACGTCTTCCGGATGTTGTAGTCGAAACAAAAATTCACGACGAAGAACAATGCAACGAAACGTATTTTTCCATTGCCATACAGGTCTTCATTCCATTTCTGATCGCGGGATTCGGGATGGTGTTCGCCGGGCTAGTTCTAGACAAAATACAGGTTAGTTGGCACCGAATACTATACCTGAAAGCGATATTTCCAAACAGATACAAAACCATAAATTCGTTTTGTAATCATCACTGATTATCTTTTTAGCATTGGCCTGTGTTCGAAGAGATAACCGAACTAGTGATTCTAATTCCGGCCCTATTGGGCCTCAAAGGAAATTTAGAGATGACATTGGCATCAAGATTATCAACACAAGCAAACTTGGGTCACATGGACACTACTAAACAGAAACTGAACATCATCGTGGGAAATTTAACTCTGATTCAGGTGATGGTTGCATTCATGTAATATTATTTGTACTATTCGGTCACAGATGAAATAGGGAAGCTGGCCATTGCTATTTTTCCTCTATGCCACATGCATTTGCTTAGGCAGAATAAGTGAAGGTCTTTAAACTGGATTCAGTATCCTGCTTCTAGCTCCAACTTTTATATCGCTTATTTTTTAACTGAATATTTTATATAAATGGCGCTTTCCCAGTATATTTGGTAGGAGCGGTGGCGATTACTCTGTTCCTTCCTGGCTTTTTCCGGAGTTATGTTTTCTACTAGAAAACGCAGGTACCGTCTTACTCCTGATGGTTGCTTTTCGGGTGTTGATTGAATATGTTTTTGTTGCGTATATCAATTTTATAAATGTTCTTTTATTGGCATCTCAAAGAAAGAAACTCTAACCAAAAGGTGTTACCTACTGTTTTGAGATCTCATGTGCTTTCAGTTCCAATCATAAGACGACTCCACCACAATATTATTCATATTTTCCATGTAATAGCAAAACCAACTTTTTCTGTGTTTCATAGTGTCAAGCAATCGTAGTTGGTTTTTTGGGAGCCGTAGTTGCTGTTGTGATGGGTGGGATAAAAAGTAACGACGTTGAATTAGACCACGCCTATCTCCTATGTGCCAGCAGCTTGGTGACTGTCTCCATAGCAAGTTTCGTTCTGGGATTGATAACAGCAGGGGTCATCGTCCTATCCAGATATTGCCATATCAACCCAGATAACGTGGCCACCCCAATAGCAGCCAGCTTGGGAGACATCACATCGCTCACCCTACTCTCTTGGGTTTCCACAGTACTGTACGATTCAATAGGTGAGCTGGAAATTCGAAAACATGGGCGGAAGGTACTCACCTACATATTTTCTCGTTCCAGGAACTCAAGACTGGCTAGCCCCACTCATAATAGTGGCGTACATCCTGGCAATACCTCTGTGGGTATGGATAGCGAAAAGGAATCTGCAAACGCGTGATGTCCTGTACCACGGTTGGACCCCCGTCATGGGGGCAATGCTCATCAGTTCCATGGGCGGACTCATTCTGGACTTCATGGTCTCGCGGTTCGAAGGCATAGCTGTCTACCAACCTGTGATCAATGGCGTCGGCGGGAATCTAGTAGCGGTTCAGGCTAGCCGGATATCCACAGCTCTGCATAAACAAGCCGAGATAGGGATTTTGACTCCCGAGGGCGACTCTGATGAGGAGAGGGTTATATTCATCTCGCCGGTCACCGGGTTCTGTGGCAAAGGCATGCACGCTAGGACCACGAGAGTCCTGATGTCCATGGTCATCCCCGGTCACATTATTTTCATTTATACTATTGATTACATGAAGGACTCTGGTTCGCTAAGCTCATGGTTCGTGGTAGTGTATCTGTTCGCAGCTGTTATACAAGTAGCCACCCTTTTGTACGTGGCATACATCATGATTCATTGGATGTGGTTGCGAAAAATCGATCCTGACAACTCAGCTATTCCTTATTTGACGTCCATTGGGGATCTGCTTGGGATATCATTGTTAGCCATTGCATTCCAGTTCCTGTATCTTATCAGCGACCATGATACTGATGCCGAAGGCCACTGAAAGCACCCATCAGACAAGATGAAAACACTTTAGTTCGCAGTCATGAAACACCAAAGTATAATTATTCAATGTTTTGCTTCGAAATTGCATAATTATTAACACCAAGATGTTAATTGGTTCTGTCGACATAACATTTGTTGAGTGTTGTTCATGGTTTGAACTATATCTTTGGATCCATATTGTGATAAATGAAATCGACAATATAGTTATTAGAAATTGAAGTAATTTATAGCAGAGAATAACTGTAGGTTGAAAATCCTTGGGTGTTTTCTTGTTAATATATTTTATTTTCATGAAATTAATCTTTCATTGACGCTTGTTCATTACATTATAAGCACAATTGAGGTGAAATTTCAAACTTACATAATATAGATTTTATCTCGAATTTCAGTTTCTGAGGTCAAAAATACGTGCAAAAAAATAGGTCGCATAATGAGTACACAGTCAAAAATATTGCTTTTCAGGTCTAGAAATTGCAGTGTGAATCAATAACTCATTGCGGAAATAGAGTTTTCAGAAGTGCCTTTTCTTTTCGTGTAAAATCTACGGTCGAATTCAGCAAGACATTGCTCCTTCACAGTTCGATTCTAGACATAAAAAGCTATCTTACGGAGTATGTGGCGCTTGGGCGGTATTTTGCCAAAGTGCCGAAATAAAAATTGATATTGATTGATTATGTAGTCAGTCGAACGCCGCAAGGATTAATTTATTCACAGCTCGATTCTAGACATGAAAAGCTATCTTCCCGACTATGTTGGGCCTGAGCAGTTTTTTGCAAAGTGCCGAAAAAAAAGATATACCCTTTTTTCGTGTAGATGCTACGATCACTTACGATCGAATTCCGCATCCAACTTCTGTACGCATGCAACCCGAAATTAGTGAAATTGCGCGCCACTGGCCAATCGGACATTTGTGCAGCCAGCTTTGGCAGCCCTTTTCACATAGATGGTTTTTGAGTTCTGTGTCTGTGACAGACTGGCACGTGGCACGCTGACTGTGTGACGTGTGACATTGACATCGTTGGTTTTGGTGGGAGGTTCTGATCCTGATTATTCTTTTTTTTTGGGTATGTCAGCAAAGAATATGTCAATTTTAGTTAGTAGAGAAAATTAGGTTTTGTAGTACGGTAGGGCGTTTGTTTTCAGGATTCCATCGGGTAAATTGTGATCGTAAAAAAATAATACAATGTTCAGTTGGTTGACGAAGGATAGCAGCAAGCAAGAAGTATACCACAATGTTGTTGAAGGACTCAAGCAAATTTACAAACACAAACTGCTACCACTGGAAGAATTCTATCAATTCCATGACTTTCACTCTCCCAAGCTGGAAGAATCAGATTTCGACGCAAAGCCCATGATATTGTTAGTAGGCCAGTATTCAACAGGCAAAACGACATTCATTAAATATTTGCTAGAGAGAGAATTTCCTGGCATCCGCATTGGTCCGGAGCCTACGACTGATAGATTCATTGCTGTGATGTATGACGAAAAAGAAGGTATGATACCTGGCAATGCTCTTGTGGTTGACCCAAAGAGGCAGTTCAGACCTCTGTCCAAGTTCGGCAATGCTTTTTTGAACCGCCTTCAATGTTCCTTAGTTGATTCACCAGTATTACAGAACATTTCAATTATAGACACACCTGGTATATTGTCTGGGGAGAAACAAAGGGTCGACAGAGGTTATGACTTCACTGGGGTTCTAGAATGGTTTGCTGAACGGGTTGACAGAATTATTTTGCTATTTGATGCCCACAAGCTTGACATTTCTGATGAGTTTAGAAGGTCTATAGAAGCACTACGTGGACATGATGACAAGATCAGAATTGTCTTGAACAAAGCTGACATGGTGGACCATCAACAATTAATGAGAGTGTATGGGGCTCTCATGTGGTCATTAGGAAAAGTTCTGCAAACTCCAGAGGTAGCCAGAGTTTATATTGGATCATTTTGGGACCAGCCTTTGAGGTATGATGTGAACAGAAAGCTATTTGAAGCTGAAGAGCAAGATTTGTTCAAAGACTTGCAGTCACTTCCTAGGAATGCTGCTCTGAGAAAACTGAATGATCTCATCAAAAGAGCAAGGCTTGCCAAGGTTCATGCTTACATCATTGCAGAACTTCGAAAAGAAATGCCTTCAGTTTTTGGAAAAGACTCAAAAAAAAAGGATTTAATTAAGAACCTTGGTGCTATATATGACAAATTGCAAAGGGAGCATCAAATTTCTCCAGGAGATTTTCCAGAAATCAAAAAAATGCAAGAGGCCCTGGCCAACTTGGATTTCAGTAAATTCAATCCAATAAAACCAAAACTTCTAGATATTGTTGACCGAATGTTGGCTGAAGATATATCAGTCTTGATGGCTAAGATTCCTTTGGAGAACCAAGATCATAGTACAGGCAATGGTACTGGCACTGTTCAGGGAGGTGCATTTACCAGTGTTGATGACACAGCTTCACCATTTGGATTCAAAAGAGGAGAAGGTACTGATGCTGGTGCAGGAGAGTTAGACTGGATTGTAAGCAGAGAAAAACCAAAGTATGATGAAATATTCGCCAGCTTAAGCTCTGCAGATGGAAAAGTCACTGGAATGGGTAAGATTTGTCATAAATTTATATCTCAATAATTTGAAAAAAGGATTTTGGAAATTATTATTTTTTCTATGCCATCAAAACTCAAAAATTATTTGTTGAATACAATTTTTCAACACCATCATTATCAGATCAAATTTGTCTAGAATGAGTAGAATTATTGACCATTAAAAATTGAGTTTTCAACATGAGAAATACCATATTATGTAATTGAAAGGTGTATCATATCTCATGGATCATTCTTTCATCATGTTTTATAGAATTGAATTGGTTAGATTGGATAGATCATATGATTGGTATCTGATGATGATTCAACTTTTGATGCTTCAGTTCCAAGTTATATGGTTTGATAAGATATGGATATAATAGTGTCATGAACTGGAAAGTAAAAATCATAATCAGTGAAATTGAATAAATGATTCATGAAAAATGCATCTTTTTTCTTTCTGTTGACACTGTACACTCTTCATTTTTATAATCTATTGTTGAATAAATAAAAATAGAGTGATATCCTTTAACAGATTATTTGTATAGTTGTTGTTGACTGTTTATTTTAATATCACTATCTCATTGATCAATTTGAATATAAATAAGTATCAGTTACCTAATCAATGATTCATACTTATGAGTCTTGCTCAGTTCAGTATTTGTATACAGGGTGTGTCACTGGACTTGCTACCATGAGTGTATTGATAGAGATAAAAGGAACAATGTCAATGAGACTTAATCACAGATTAGAGAGGTTCTCTTATCTGTAGAATTTTTCCATAGCCAACTGTTTGAGACACAATATTTTTGGCAATATTGATCCTTTTTTGTTTCTTTAATTGATGTACTGTGGATAATAATGGCATAAACTTTCATTTTTCAAATATACCTTTGGCTGTCAATTAGCTGATCAAGGATTTTGAAGAGAAAAAGGACAGTTGAAAAATAAAAGTTGGTGCTAATACCTACATTGTTCATTTGAAAACCTTATCGATTTTTTGTTTTGCTGTTTTTTCAAAATATTTTGATCCTCGTATCTCATTTCAGAGATGACCACCTTGTATAGTTGTAATAACATCTTGAAATAAATATACTATTGACATCTTATGCTTATCCTTACTGCTTACTTCAGAATTCTCAGTCAAACAAATTATTACATTCCTGTATAGTTATATCATCAAAACAGATGTTACCCAAATCATTGTCAGATTCCCCATATTGAGACACTGAGGAATATAAACAGATGCAAACATTTGGATTTCATGATATAATTACTACCTCCTATGGCTGAGGTTGACCAACTTTTCATAATTTTACAATTATAATCACCTTCAATGATATCAGTGAAGGTCTTTGATAAGTGAGTTTGTGAAAATAGCCTACTTGAATTCCCCACACCATGATTCACTATGCCAGCGTAAAATACAGGGTGATTCACTACTTCCAAAATCGATTCAGTTGAAAACCAGATTTTTCCTCTTCAGCTGCCAAAGCAGAAATGGTGAAGTCGAAGCTTCCCAACTCCGTTCTGAGCAAAGTGTGGAAGCTAGCCGATGTCGACAAGGATGGCATGTTGGATAATGAAGAATTTGCTTTGGCCATGCATTTGATCAACATCAAGATTGACGGCAATGATTTGCCATCGGAGCTGCCAGCGCATTTGGTGCCGCCATCCAAGCGCTGATTTTCGTCTACTAGAGTCCACAAGTGCTATTCCTTATCCATTAGAAGAGAGCCTGTGTTAACACACCAATTTTCACAGCTTGAACACAAAAACAGTATCAATGTAACTTGTACCATTCACTTACCTCAAATGGCCTTCTCAAAACTTTGCCAGGCTTCATTCTCCACACAAGAAAATACAATTTCCAGATAGCTGTGATGTTAATGAATGGTACTTTTCAATTGACATCTCAATGGGCCGCACAAATATAATGTGCTTCAAATGAATTTTCCTATTAGAGTATTTTTCATAACCAGCTTTCGATTGAATAAGTAGTTGATAGGGCTTTAATTTGATATCAGTGACGTATTTGACTAGTTTGAATGTCAGTATAACCAACCAGTTTTGTAGGTGTTGAATTTGAACTGCCTAGGCATGAATTTTGTCATTTTGCAACTGTTTCTTATACCAAAAATGTTATTATTTGCAATACTAGGACTCTAATTGTTTCACAGCTAATATCTAGGATGAACAATGTGATAAAACTAAAAAATTCGTACTGTGTATATTTGTATTATAACATTGTAGATAAGTGGTTCCATGATTTTGGTATAATACCTAATAGTTGGGCTATAAATCAATCCACTGCCTGGTACAGTGAATTTAAATTATTAAAAATGGTAATATATTTTTGTATATTATTTATCTCCCGACTGTATTTAGTTGATAAGCACTTGTAGGAGAATATTAGAGTTTGTTATTATCTCATATGATATATTATTCGTTTCTTTCCATTGTTCATTAATCCAGACTTTTATGTTTACCTTATTTGAATTAGATTATTTATAAAGGAAGAGAAGTTTTATTTTTCCCCAACGAAAAAATTACACACCAAATATTCAATAATATTTGCCTGCTTCACTTCCAATGTGGAAACAAAGTTTTATCTCGAGCAAATATTTTTTTACAATTGTTTGTTTTTTATACACATGACATAATACCTTTGTCGACAAAATGTATAACATCTTAGACAATAAAGATCATTCTCTCTCTAAAGATGTTTTTTAATCTGAACTCCAATAATTGGTATGGTATTTCATAAAATAGTTGATCATAAGAACAGGGGTTTATATGAATCGAATCTGCCAAGATATTTGATATATTTATTTTCATTAGTTTTTAACAAGAAATCGTGAGATTCAGTTATGGCTCAGTGGCAATGATAAGCTTAAACCGTGGTCTAAGATACATTTTAATTCAGAAAATACACGATTATTCCAATTTTGCATAATAGTACAAAAAATTATAATTTGTGACTGGTTTCATCATCAAGCTATGGATTAAATCATTTGTCGTTAAGAGCACAGTTGAAAGATGAAGAATTGGTTATTCTCTAGGAAAAGCCAACGAAAGAAGAAAGTTAGTTTGCATGAATCGAGGCATGAGTAGTTGAATTAAATACTGTGTTCCGACATCTCAAGTGAAAATTATGATATATATTCGCCCCTGCAGATGTACAAACTGAAAAATTACTGTCAACAATAGATTTGTGACGAATATTTAATCTCATGAAATATATATATATATATTTTAATGATTATAACACTATGAATAACCATTCGAAGTCCATACACTGAACTCAGCCATAATTACCTAAATGACTAATAAAAATTGTCAAGTGATTGAATAACAAAGAGAACATTCAGTTTTCTATTTTTTTACAATAACGTTATGACTACGTTAGTACCTTTCTTATATTTCTTTGACCCCTCCTTCTATATCTAAGGTTTTGAATAGTATTTATGAAAGTCAGGAGACCGAAATATCAAGTTGTGAGCAATCCACAACTCAGCTAGAGTCATTTTCGGTTGCCTACCTTACCTATCTTTGCTGTTATGAAATATTTTTACCATGATTAGACTGATGTATCCAAGAAAGTACTATATTAAATTTATGTCTTCATATATTTTATGGAAAACCTCTTTCATAAAGCGATTTGCGGGAGTATTTTTTCAAAATTTTGAGTTCTTATTTTAGAATGAGTAGGATATTGAATTCCTCATATTAGTGTACCTATTGCCTGGATAATCTAGCTTTAATCCTGGAAAATATAATAGTTTTCAATCGATTTGAAGATTTGAAACTTTTTTGAAAATTCTATATTCGTGGACCAAGCATTATAAGTATCCTAAACGAATAATATATCTTTTCTTTGATGAATAAGTTCGATCGTCGATTGATACCTATCCTATTATTATAGGTGGTTAATATAATGATAATATAATGATAAAGATATGATATCAATCAACGCGGTTAAATCAATACAATGAAACTCTCTTTTCAGAGATTAACTTCACCAAACTCAGAATATCGGCAATGAAGCTATATAGACTATATAGGTGTCTGTATATGATATACCATATTTTTATTTTTTCCATTTGTAATCGTAAAAGCTGCTGGAGAGATTGCAAGCTATTTTGGGATAATAGGTACCTAATACTGCTAATACCTCCGTAGCTAAATTACTGAAGAGAGGACGCCAAGAGTCAAAAATATCAACTACAAATTTGTAATGAGAGTACCTATAAGGATACATTTCGGAGGCATGAATCATTTTCTTCCAGATGGCTTCCAGTAATAATCGCAGCCGACTCGAACAAACGGTGACATTGCTATGTGCTATTCAGTGATATTAGTCATCACGATCGCACTGTGTTCCTGAATGTAGGGGACTTGCGCGATACGCACAAGTTCAAAAGGAAACAACCAATGGTAAAATAGACATCGCAATGCAGGCATGATGTGAATGGTTTCTGTAGCGATGACTCATGCAGTCGTTCCTCATATCCAGCTCTCGGCACATTACAATTTAAAGATTGTTACAAACGGTGAAGATAGTAATGTTCCGTGATTTTCATTTATTTACATACTGAGATAAATTGTGACTGATTAGGCACCTAATATGACTATCGCGGACAGTGCGTATGGATGCAGTGAAAAGTTGAACATTTTGATCTACACAAATGTTAATTGAAATACCTACCTGTTGTCAACTTTATTTGGATTAAAGCAACTTTGCGACAGCACAGAAGAGGAGGATTTTTTGGTGAGAGTCAGCGAGATCCATTTTTATTAAAAAGTTATTCCCTCGCGTGTGGATAATGATTTTCATGTACATACTGCTGAAATCGATATACCTAATACTTACCTACCTACCTGGGTATGTACATATAACTATAGGTACATTGCTAAACCGATCTCAGACCTGTTTAAAGAAGATAAACAATAGTTTGTTACAACCATATTTACCTAACTATATTTAATTGTTCGAGGCATCGTCAAGTGAAAATGCCTCGGAAAATTCTCATTGTTTTTCATCTTTATTGGCAAATGTTGTGTACCTACATAGGTACTGCAATATATATGAAAATGTTCCTTCATCCTAGAATTCCTAGATCGTCTTACAATACTATCAACGAAAAATTCATCTTCCTCGTATTTTCCTCAGACTGTCACGATAGTTAGTATATACCTATACCTACCATTCCAAAAAAACTGAAAAAATCGATATTTGTTGACCTAAGATAAAACACTTAACCAGGTCAGTTTTTCTCAGAAGCTATATCATCTGGAGGTCCTGAGAAACCTTTAAAAATTTTGCGAAATAATTATACAAATAATTTTTCACATAAGATATTCATAGCTAGATCACAAAACTGTTGATTAGGATTCATACTCGGATTCATCTAAAGAAAAAAATTACATTGACAATACGGAAATTTTGAAAAATTGTTACATTTTTGATAAATATGAGTTTCATCGGTTTTTATAATAGGTGAATTAATTTGTGCATACATTCATAACTGAAATAATTGCAATAATGATGAGAAGAAATCGAGGAAGAAATCAACTTTTTCATTTGTTTAACAATCTGATGAACTGTTGGTTCGACACTGTAGGTTCGACTGTTGGGATAGGTATTATTTTATTCAGATAAAATAACTCGAATTTCCAGTCGAATTCATCGAATTCACGATTTTTCTCAGAAAACAGTATTCGCGAATAGAATTAAATATGAATTGAGTACGTTTGGTCTATACTTTGTAACATCGTTATTTCACAAATTCCACTTGAAATTGATAACAAACGATAAACATTTTAAATCTCGAAGTTAATTGAAGAAAATGACAGGCGAATAAAATTATTTTGATCGAATCCTTCATCACTAAAAAACATCTAGCCTTAGATTTTTCCACAATCAACTGATTAAGTATATGATTATTTATGTGCATCATGCTAAGCAATATAAGTATCGAAAGTTGATTGCTCGAAATGGAACATTACATCAACATAATAATATACCTATATAGGTATATTGAAATTCGCGTACTTCCACATATAGATATAATCCCCTAAACAAATGATGAATAATGTGGTACCGAATCAACCCTCAGTTCATACACAGAGTGTCCTGAAACTAAGGTGCCAAATTGAAAAAAACGAAAAACAAATAGGACTTTCCAAAAAGAAGTTCAACTTTTTTCGATGCAAGATGAGTGTTGAAAATTAGAAATCGAAGGATTTTTTTGTTCATACCTTCCCAATTTTGATACAAGTGGATTCTGAGAGATGTATTCATTAAATGAGAGTTTATTGAAAAAAACACTTTTTCAGTACCCATCTACAATCGCGGAAAAAAATTTGTTTCAATGAATTTGTTAAAAGTTTATCTTATTTGAAATTAGACAGTTTACAATTTTTTCGGAAGAACCTCGGGAAGAACTGAAAACGTGCCAACATTGGCGATAACATTTTCGAATCATCCATGTTTTGAAATCACCCTGTACAAAAATATGTAACAAATGGTTACCGAGATTTCATACTTTTGCCCATCACTGCCCATCTTGAGTTCCGCTCTGAAATCAGATTAATTTTCCTCGTACCACTCGAAAATACACATTAGTAGAGGAAATGATCCGAATATGGGCCCTTATATGGGCTCCCCTAGTTTCTCTACACCAACCTGCGCTATCTCTTTTACGAGCTCTCTTATATCAAATTTATAATAAAGGCTAGACACACCCGATATGTATTTATTTTACCCGAGACTTTACCACCTTCGTTCATTGGTCACTGTATTGTTATTGTTACAAAAGAAAGTTGACATAATTTGTTTGTGTAGAGGTACAAAACTGTTTGGAGGTAATTTGATCAGCTAGAATTCAGATACTCATCTCAATATTGGGCATTCTGAAAATATAACTTTATTAAAGATAAATCATTCAAATACAAATACCTCAGTGGCCCCATTGATTTTGCAGAGGTGGTTTGAAAAGACTATAAAAACATAAGTCCATAAAACTCATATAAAATATATGTTTTGTGTTCTATAAATGATAACCAAACGATAGCACCCTTTCAAATATTT
The DNA here is from genome assembly GCA_029955515.1 of Chrysomela aeneicollis. Taxonomy (NCBI): domain Eukaryota; kingdom Metazoa; phylum Arthropoda; class Insecta; order Coleoptera; family Chrysomelidae; genus Chrysomela; species Chrysomela aeneicollis. The sequence continues at coordinate 14,375,308 of JARUHQ010000015.1, read as the reverse complement.
TGGATTGGTCATTTATTTCCTAAAATGTGAATTTAAAATTGACAAATTATCATTGGAACATGTCAAATTTTTGACATTTCTGCAGCGCCATCTATTGGTTCGTGATTTTCGCGAATAGTTTCTACGTTATTTTAGTCAATTTGTAGGGCTACATGATTGATCTCTCCAGCGAAATCATGTAATAATTTCAAATTGAGTCCGTGTATGTTTACATGCTGAGCTTATGGAAAAATTCTTCCCGTCATTCTTATGTCCCCATCATCTATCGGCAGTTTTGTGTACTACTGAATTGTATTAAGGTCTTCCTTCCAGGCACCTGCAACCGGCGCGGTGCGAGCGATGTCGGTGTGCCTGGACAGCGGGCGGCCGCGCGACGGCCTGAAGCTGCCGCTCAGCCGCAGCTTTAGCGAGCCGGGGCCGCAGCCGCAGTCGCCGCCCGGCCCGCCCAAGCGGTCCAAACTGGACGCCGGCGCCGCTGGCAGCGTCAGCCTGCCGGCCAGCCCGTGCGCCGAGAGCGCCAGCCTACAGAGGGCGTGGGTGCTCGGCAAGGTTGGTTTGGATTCTCCAGCTGAAAGATCCTTTGCGGAGAAATGCCTCATTCCTAGCTGTTTGTCGAGTCTAGTCTAGTCTAGTCTAGTCTAGTCTAGTCTAGTCTAGTCTAGTCTAGTCTAGTCTAGTCTAGTCTAGTCTAGTCTAGTCTAGTCTAGTCTAGTCTAGTCTAGTCTAGTCTAGTCTAGTCTAGTCTAGTCTAGTCTAGTCTAGTCTAGTCTAGTCTAGTCTAGTCTAGTCTAGTCTAGTCTAGTCTAGTCTAGTCTAGTCTAGTCTAGTCTAGTCTAGTCTAGTCTAGTCTAGTCTAGTCTAGTCTAGTCTAGTCTAGTCTAGTCTAGTCTAGTCTAGTCTAGTCTAGTCTAGTCTATATCGAAAATATTTAAAATATCGAGAATATCAAAAATATCGAGGATATCAAAAATATCGAGAGTATCGAAAATATCGAAAATATCGAGAATATCAAAAATATCGAGAGTATCGAGAATATTAAAAATATTTAGAATATCGAGAATATCAAAAATATCGAATAAATCGAAAATATCGAATAAATCAAAAATATCGAGAATATCGAAAATATTTGATAAGATCGAAAATATTCGAGAATATCGAAAATATCGAGAATATCGAATATATCGAGAATATCAAAAATATCGAGAATATCGAAAATACCGAGAATATCGAAAATATCGAAAATATCTAGAATATCTAGAATATCGAAAATATCTAAATTATCGAAAATATCGAATATATCGAGAATATGAAAAATATAGAGAATATAGATAATATCGAGAATATCAAAAATATCAATATCAAAAATATCGAGAATATCGAGAATATAAAAAATATAGAGAATATAGAAAATATCGAGAATATCGAGAATATCAAAAATATCGAAAATATCAAAAATATCGAGAATATCGAGAATATCAAAAATATCGAGAGTATCGAAAATATCGAGAATATCAAAAATATCGAGAGTATCGAGAATATTAAAAATATTTAGAATATCGAGAATATCAAAAATATCGAATAAATCGAAAATATCGAATAAATCAAAAATATCGAGAATATCGAAAATATTTGATAATATCGAAAATATTCGAGAATATCGAAAATATCGAGAATATCGAATATATCGAGAATATCAAAAATATCGAGAATATCGAAAATACCGAGAATATCGAAAATATCGAAAATATCTAGAATATCTAGAATATCGAAAATATCTAAATTATCGAAAATATCGAATATATCGAGAATATAAAAAATATAGAGAATATAGATAATATCGAGAATATCAAAAATATCAATATCAAAAATATCGAGAATATCGAGAATATAAAAAATATAGAGAATATAGAAAATATCGAGAATATCGAGAATATCAAAAATATCGAAAATATCAAAAATATCGAGAATATCAAAAATATCAAAAATATCGAAAATATCGAAAATATCTAGAATATCGAAAATATCGAAAATATCGAAATTATCGAAAATATCGAATATATCGAGAATATAAAAAATATAGAGAATATAGAAAATATCGAAAATATCGAGAATATCAAAAATATCGAGAATATCAAAAATATCGAAAATATCGAAAATATCGAAAATATCGAAAATATCGAAAATATCGAAAATATCGAAAATATCGAAAATATAAATTCTGATGAGCGCGTCTGTCTTGCCGTAGGTAACCTCGCTGGACGGCGACGCTCTGCGCGCCAGGCTGGAGGCGCGCCGGCCGCAGCTGCTGCTGCTCGACTGCAGGAGCTTCATGAGCTACAACGTGAGCCACATAGCGGGCGCGATCAACGTCAACTGCTCGGACCGGTTCAACCGGCGGCGGCTGCAGCACGGCAAGGCGTCGCTGGCCGACCTCGCCACGACCAGGGAGGGCAAGGAGGTGCTCAGGCGGCGCGCGTTCAAGGAGGTCGTCGTCTACGACGACTCCACCGGCGACAAGGAGCGCGTCGCCGTCGGCCACCCGCTGCTGCTGGTGCTGACGGCGCTGGTCGACGACCACAAGGAGCCGTGCCTGCTCATCGGTGAGTTTATTTTTTTTCATCATATAAGTCTTTTGATTGTTGTCCTGTGAGGGTCAGAAACTCAGATCGTAATGCTTACGCTAAATACGGCATCATGTAGTTTTTTTTTTGTATGTGGTTGAAATCTTTTATCGACATCATATGAGTATACTTACTACTTTTTTCGAATTATATAAGCAATTTTGGATCCAAGGTCAGAACCAAGGTGGATATAGGATGATGAAACAGCTCTTCAATTGTTTCTACGAAAAACTTGTAGACCGTTTGAGAAGGTAGTAATATTTCCACGACTTGAATGAAGATGGCGGTAAAATCGATAGATTTCTGTTGCTAACGTATTTCTGTGGTTCACATCGACAGACGTGACTTGAAACGACATTAAAACAATATATTTTAGATAAATCTGGAATGAATATTGATATTTTGACTCTTCTCAATCAATTTTCATCTAGAACAGATGAAACTGATAAAAATATGACAGATGCACAGTTTCTGTTTTACCGACACAAGGTATGTCGCCATCTCTGATAACTTCAGGAAATATTACTACGGTATGAAATCAAGTAGGCAAAGGTCCACAGTTTATTCTAGTGCTTGTTAATAGGAAGCTGTTTCACCATCCTATATCCACCTTGGTCAGAACCATAAGCATGTAGTCTTGGAAGTAACCTATATCGCGGGCGAGTTTGGCTAACCTTCTGACCGATACCCTTCGGGTCCAAGATGATGCTCCCGAGGTGCTCTTCCCGTATTGCTGCCATTGCTGGGCAACCCGTAAGGATGTGGGTAGTTGACTCCTCATCCTCCAAGCGCCACCTGCATTCGGTATCATCAGTGATACCCATGATGGTGAGGTGTTGGTTCAGGTGGCAGTGTCCCCTGAGAAGCCCTATCACTATTCTGATTTCCTCTCTGCTCAGAGTGAACAAGGCCTTCTATGTGGAGTTTCGATTGTCTCATGCCAGGTGCCTCTTTCCATGCATTCCGGAATTTTGCTTCCAGAATTGTCTCAATGGATGAGATACTTCTTAATCTAAGAACTCCTAGGGTAGCATAGTTCCTCTTTTGGGGATTGCCCGTATACTCCGGCCCCAGCTGATTCACTCATCTTAGAGCCATCTGATAACGTGGGGAATCCCTGATCTCAGTCATGTTTACGCACTATACGTAGGCTCGTCTGACAGAAGTCTCCGATGACACTTAGGCCTGATGGCTCATTGTTTGCCTAGCTGTCATCATTCTACCCACTTTGGTATCTCAGTGCCTTGGACGAGTCCTTCACTGGATGTGAGTTGAATATTTCTGGTTGCCCAAAAATCATCTGTCTTCTGCGATTCAGTGCTTCGTATTTGCATAAGTAGTGTGTGTTCACTGACCAATAGTGATTTAATGTTTTCGACGTCAGTTGATTTCGCGCAGGTGCACTATTGAGTTTGCGCAGTATTAGACAGCAATATCGCGAGATTTGGAACGTAGTCTGGGTGGGCCTTCGATTTTTGTTGGGAAATGAAAAATTTGAGAGAGCGTAAGTAGGTACCAGGTGACGCGGATTTGTCATGATTTGTCATGAAGTTCAAAATCAAACGAAAACATAAAAAGGAATAAAATAGGAACTGAACACAAAACACAACGAAGCCGATTCTGCGCACTTGTTATGACAGCTGTAATGACGATCTTCCACGTGTACACGATTGCCAAGTGGCATTCGGTATGGAAATTTCTCACCGAAATTTTTCTCAAATCTATTCACCACCGGAGAAGAAATATTGGTTTCGAATGGTTCATTTTGTGTTTACATCAGGTCAATTGATTGTGGTACATTTTTCCTCTCGATGCGAAAAACAAGGTTAAAAACAAATAAGATGTGTTGGTGACTCACACGGTACTGTGCAACAAAATCTATGATATGTATATAGAATTGCAAGTGAAAATACAAATTTGGTGTTTTTCCATTTGGAATGTTTTGGATGTATGCAAAAATGTGTCTCTAAAAATGCTATGCTTTAGTTGCTATACAATCAAGCTGAAAAATATTTATCATTTAAGACTCAACGTCACAAATTTGTCATATACAGTGACATTATTTTCTCAAGATAATGTACGTAAATGAATATCAAACTAATTCAAATGACTTGCACTTTGTTAATCCCAACTCGAGATGCGTAGAAAAGAGTCAGTATAATTTGTTTATTCAAATCATCAATAATTGAATCTGAATAATATAATACCAAGCACTGTTATGCAACGATAAGTGCAGTACATTTCGCTATTTGCTAGTCTTCTAAATGAAATCATCTATAAAAATAAGTCTGCCAATGATCCACTCAAACAAAACTAGACTGGAGGTTGCTCAAACTGGAACAGATGATTTAGCTCAACCTAACAAGACTTGCCAAAAAATATTTTTTACTGTTACTGCTATACTTATCGAGACCTAGACCCATATTTTTTTATAAAACGATCGAAAAAATGTCTCATTGGCCTTCTGAAATGAAATAATTCGAAAGTTGAACCGCTCTCAGAATTTGGTATACCAAAATGTCAAGGAATTCCAAAGAAAATTGAAAATCAACTTGAGTCAGCTCATGCTCGAATTTACCCAGGAATTCTTAGGAAATCTGAGGAATTTCCGAAGATTTTCCAACGAAAATTCCAAGGAATCACAGATCATTCCGAACAATTCTAAGGAATTGCTAATGGAATCATTGGAGTTCGCATCACACAAACCGTTATACTTATATAATTATTATCCTCGATGTTATCTGAGTGGTCTTCCATCCTGTATTCTATATTCATTGACTTCCTCTATCCGGCACCTATATTGAGATTAAATTTGATCTCAAACATAATGTCCGAAGACAAAAATCTTTATTTATATTTTGATGACGAATCCAAGTGTTTTGGTCATTTAAAGAGATCACTGTACTGAATTGGCACGGCATCCTTAGCTGTGACTAACGTCGGAACGCTTCTACAGAGCGATGTGAAAACCCACTGTCGTATAGGGGATCCTGAATTATACGTTATGCGTTCATTGATTTGGAATTTTCAACTCGCGGTTTCATGGTTTATAAGCAATAACTGGGAATTGAGCAGATTCCGAATCAAATATTCGGCATATTGTGATTCGATTTTGGATTTCCCGAGTCAGTTGGGGATTTCGCGGATTTCCAGAATTGCTTTAAGTAGTGCAAAATCGTCAAATCGTATTTTGAAAATTACATTTCGTGTTTGTAACTGGATGTGAGTAGGGGGCATCATTCGAAATATTATTAATCAGTAGTTTTTGGATCACTGTGTGAATATCCGTCTTATTTTCGTTGGTTTTGGTCGCTCGCCAGCTTTGTGATTTTTCTTAGCTCCGACTTTTTGTTTATTCACCTTGATATAGTTACGGTGATGACTAAGACGCTATACATGTATACAATGTGGGCCAAAAAGAATAAGACGCATACTTTATCTTCCTTCACAAACTCATTTGTTGAAATGCTCATTTTATTTCTATGAATTCTATGGAATTCAAAGATCTAGAACTCAAAACAGTTTCGAATTCGAATTGATGAACAGAATGCATGATGTGTTATATCACGATTCAAGCACATTAATCAAATTTAATGATCATCTAGCTAGATTCCTTTCTATATAACCACGTCATATTCACAATGCTTAAACAATCACTGATTAAGCATCAGCGATGAAAGGGTGATCTTTTATCTCTAATATTTACAGAGATTTGTTGGTGTTGAGATCTATTGCGATATTTTTTGGCGACACAAATGAAAGTGGATGGTATATAATTATTTCAGCCATGGCAGTACTTTACAGCAGAAATGAGTTGCAAACAATAAACACGCTTTCTGAGAAAAATTTTTTCAATGGGCCTCGAGAACAATGAAATTTATTTACTGGACAAACATTACTGTAACGCTTTTGCTCTGATCCTATTTAGTTCATATGCGGTGGCATTCATGATTAATTCTTTTGAACATAATTTCATTCATCAACAGTTTTTATTTGGAAACATAAAAGCGCTTGTCTACTGGAAAATGTTAATTGAGGAAGCGGTCTAGCGAGAATTTTATCAATGAACCATTTATAAAACGTGGTTCAATGCCACGTTTGACTTCCGCTCTTTCCTTCGTTTCGTTTTCCTCTTTTTCTTATCACTGATAAGGAAATATAATTAGATTCTCTCCATATCAATAATTATATGATTACACAAGATGTTTTCAAAATTGTGACGCATAAACATAATTTGTTTTCAGAAAAGCTACTGGTATAAGTTTTTCTTCCAGCTAATGTGCAATAATTTAACGGAAATTATTTTATATTTTGTGCATCTACATCTAAGTTCCTGTCATTTCAGTGTATCCTTCTCTATAGTTCCTCAGTAAATTGTGAAAATAAATATCTAACCCGATATGTATTATGAGGTGATGAAAAAATGATATAATTTCTATATTCAAATGTGATATATGAATAACAGGCAAAATAATAACAAGAAGGTAAGCAAAGTATATTATTTTATTGAATTGCCACAGAGGGATCGTATTATTGTGCTATCAGCTCAACGAAAGAAACGAGAAAAATTGTTTTGTTTAAAATATGACTTTCTAAGGGCTACTCCTGAAATTATAATGAACCCGAACGATGTGAAAATGAAATAGCAATGTTTTGAAAAGGGGAACATTCTCGATTGAAAATTATGATATGGAATAATCTACCAAGAAATTGAAGCTAGTTTTCGGTAATAACTAATAGGAAATAACCACTTTGATGATAAACTGTAGGTATCTGCATCTGATAAGATAAAATATTGTGATCATTCAATCAATTTTTCAATATTTCATTAACAATTTTTATTGGGATGGTGGGAACATTTCTTTTGAGGTTGCAATTTTAAAGTTGTTTTTTTCGAAAATCTGTAGGAGAGTGTTAATAAAATACGATACAATTGAAGCTATTTTTTGGTAATATCTTATATATATAAAAAATCGAAATTGAAATACACTCCATGAGGCATCGGTTGATCTATGCCAGAACCTAGGAATCCAAATTATAGGTACAACGTAATCTACATGAAGAACAAGCTTTGATTCATTATTGATAGATCTGTCAGTTTGCGAGTGAAAAATCGAGAAAATATTTTTGAACAAAAGAAAAAAAAATTTGGATACTGCAATTCGTGCAACCCAAATATTTTACTAATTCATCGAAAATCGAGTTTTCCAAAACATCCTTTAATAACGTGTCACCATTTTTTTCTTTCTATAGTTTCTTGTAATTCAGCGCTACTGTCCATCAAAAACCAAAGGGCGACCAAAATTGACTTCGATAAAGTATTATTCAAATTAGCTTCTAGGAAATCTATAAGAAATAATTTTCAGTTTATATACCTAATGCATTTGTAACAGAATTTCATACGTTTTGAGGTCTGTGGAAGATTGCCAGATTATGATTACTGATGTATTCCCGTATTGATAACAGAATATGTATAAAATAAATGTGGTGATTGACGGAATACTGCGAATCTGACCTTTATTTATGCTATACTATTTTCACCAGTAATTTACAAATAGGGGCCCCGCATTTCGTTTCGCCCCGGGGCCTTTTCAGCTCAAGTTCCGGCCCTGAGTAGAACTGAAACTTTGGAGATATGTGGTGAATTCGTTTGGAATTCCTTAGACTTCCTTAAATGTCATCGTTTTGCGTAACATACGGTTTGTTTTTTGCATATCAGTTCCCATGAATTCATGATGGCATAGGCGGCGATAAACAGGTGTTTGAGTAGGACTTGAGTCATTTTTATTTATTCACTGTGCACCCAGGCAGATAACAAAGACCGAGTTCAATTCTGAATCACCCAGGAGGATGAATAAGGCAAAAATGACGGAAAGTAAATCATCAATTGCTTATGCTTACTCCATTTTCAATAGTTAATGACAGTCATCACTGTGATGAATCGAGTTATGATAGCTTTGTTTTGGTTTTCCTCAGAACCGCATTTTCTTCAAAGTAACAATTTGAAGACAATGCGCATGAGCAGTATAGTTCCAGAACGATTCTGAGAAGAACCAAAACAAACCTAATGACAGTACGATGGGGTAATATTGTGACATCCCATCGTATTGTCAAATTCAAATAGGAGTTCTATCTACTATGCACAATACAACCGCGTTTGTGAAATACACGCAAATTCAACAGAGACTTACCCGACTTATGTTTTCATGGTTTCAATCGCTCTTGCACAAATAAGAAAATCGAGAATTCATGGTTTTTTATTTTCAACCGTATAAAATGAGTTGTTTCTTTCTTGAAACGCTGAAACTGAGGTTAGGGATGCAAAAACGGAGAAGAATGACAGAACGCTCGTAGCTCCACCAAACCAATGAGAACAACATACAAGTGTATATTGTTGGTTGCATAAGGCATCTTAGTAGTACAGTCACAGGTAAAGTATAGCAATAGCATTGTTGAAGATTTAATTTTCTGAGATTCTACAATCGCGTAGATACTACTTTTCTAAAATTGATATTCTGCAATAATATGCATATACTATTTTTATAAAACAGTGGTTAATTGATAATGCGTGTGAACGACTTCTTTCGCTGAGGCGGCTCAGATTCAATATCTTCAAATCGAACTAGCTTCTATAGGAAAGCAAGTTGCTACGTTTTTGAAACTGGAGAATCATGAATTATACACAGGCCATTGCGCCCATCATTATGCGCTCGTTGAATAATATACTATTACTACAATGGTTGAAATCTAAGTACGTGCTGCAAAAAATACGTATACTCATTGGGGCAGCGAAAATCTGTGTAAAGTCAGCAACATTTTCAGTTGCAAAAAATCACCCACAACATTTTTACGCGGAAAGTGGAATGAATCTCTATAGCTCAAAATGATTGAAGTACATGAGTGTCGAAGAGTGAGAAAGAAAATGGGTTGATTTCAAATTCAACTGTGAAATGTTGCATCAAATAAACGCAACTTTTGTATGAATAAAGATCGCGATTCTCAGAACTCTGACTAATTGACAATGACATGTCATCGATGTATGAACTATGAGCTTCAGTGGATCGGTTTCCATTTCAAAGATCTTTCGCCTTTTCAAAGAATCATTGCGTATGACAATGGGCATGACCAAAAACAATGCGACAAAGGAGATGACTAAAAGCAATATAAACACTTGAGTCATCGCACGCGCTGTCATTGTCAATCCATATAATAGTTGATGGGGCGCCGAATATGGCTTTAACTTCAGCAAATTCCATCGCTCATGAACTATATGTCACAATCACATGACACTCGCGTACGTAAACCTTATTTTTCGCAACCTGGTTGCACATTGAATAATCTTTCCAGCGAAATAATTATTGTCGACTAACCTCTTAGTAATCGTTATAATGATCTGCAACTGTCATCGCTGAATGACTTTTGCTCACATCCCTAGAGATCCTGGTGACTAATTCGATGAATACGTTTGATATTATAGCTTTCCCGGAAGAATTCCTCTGAGCTGTTAATTATAATTTGGATGAGTAGTACAACTACTGTGTGTGACTGTTTTGCATAATTACCTCGGGTGCGATTCACTGCCGAGATTTCTAGAATTATTCGCTTCACCTACCATAATATTGTAGGGTACCAACATTTTTTCAATTTTGTACTGATGGCTGTTTCAAATTTCAATACAAAGATTCCAAAGGCACAGTCTAGACTCTAGATAGTATCATTATTTTTGACGGAAATACTTTTCTCCTCTCGTGCTTGATACCTAAATGTACCAAATTTTCTGTTCATGCTATCTACTAAAACTCATGCAGGGTCACTGATATGCACAAAACGATCGATTATTTGCTAAAGTAAGATAGCTACAAATGTTGAGGCATAAGAGTTTTAGTATTCTTTGAAATCAATTACAATAAAGAAAAAATAAGTAAGCATACTGGATCAGTGAAAAAGGCATGAAGAAACAGAGTCGCTTCTTCTTCGTTGGAATACCTTAGATATGTCAGGATATGTCATTCTATATTTCAATTCTGCTCGAAATTCTACACCTAATTGATACAGTATTAACCGTTCTCGAGATAGGTGTCAAATTTTGAAAAGTATTAAATCTCTCAAATGTATTATTATTGTTTCGCCAAATTTTTTTTTACTGCAGATCCATATATGCTTAATTTTTCATTATTGTAATATATCTCAAAAACCCTGATATAGCCGAGCTAAAACCTTCATCGTAACATTTTTCGCTAGCTATGCGGTATTTAATCCTCCTATAAGTATAATACAGGGTGACTAAGAATTCGATCCAGGTATTTTAAGGATTAATTTATTTTTTCATGTAAACATAAACATGTATCCCAAAATGTACTCCCTTCGAGCTACAACCGCTGTAAATTGCGTAAAAAACGATTATTTGAAATTGTGACTATAGTTACTTAATAACAAATCGAATCTTTTAAAAATTGGCGTGCCCCCGTTTTTTTGGACATTTTATTCATTTTTGGCTTCAAAGATTGGGTAAACCTAATTTTGGTGAGTTTAGAAAGAGAAACTCTGAATTCGAATCGCATAATCTAGTTGGCTTTGAAAAAATCAAAAAATGTTGCTTCTTTAATTTTTTTGATACAACCAATCGTTATCAACGAATGAGGTGTATTTTCACAATATCAGACTAACAAAACTTAGAAGGCTGCGATATCTTTATTGAAGTTTGTATCATTGTTGACACTACTTGTTATTAGTCAGTTTTTATTAGCAGGTTGATTATTTGTTATTGCAACCAATGAATTTGCCTACGTTATATATGAAAAATGTTTATACAGTAGATGTAGCTCGAAGGACACATGTTTGTCTGAACAAAAGTCTGTATCTTTTAGCAATTCTGGGGAATTTCGATCACTTCGCTGATAAGTATTTCGCCCAGTAAAAAAACAACAACATTATTGGTAATTTTGCACTTATCATGCGATCTATTTTTCAGTGAAAATTTTACTTTATACTTATGTATTTTGACCTCAAGAATCCAAATTTCATAATAAAATCGTGAACGTATCTCTAGTTTTCGAGATAATTCATGCCAAAGTCCGAAATTCCACCTTTTTTTATTTATATATATCTTTCTTTTTGGCGTGTATTGACGAGAGAGAACACATATCATTGAGCCGTTTTGCTAAAAGGCAGCTATGAATCCACCTTTAGCCATAGTTGGTGAAATTATGGGAAAATGCCATATTCATGATGTTTTTCTCAGAAAAAAAGCATTTATAATTAACCATGGTAAATGCATGTAACATGTCCTGGAATTTGAGAAGATATAATACTTGCCCAAAACTTGCCAGACAAAGAAAATGAAATTTCGAACTTTGGCGTGGTTATTTCGAAAAGAAGATATATTTTCACGATTTCATTATCAAATTCGGTTACCCTAAGAATATATGGGTAATATGCGTGATTTTCCATCGAGGAAATTCCTATTCTGCATCACCCGTAGCCATTAGTCATTATCTTCCGAAAAAAAAAAAACCGCTCGAGCTCGCATAAGGAACCGAAATGGTTCGCACTCGCAGGGGATTTCATGTTCGTCCTTCAGACGGTATGACGCAGGACATAAACAATAACCAGTCGAGTGATTCACTACTTTCCCCCACCAAATGATCAGCGAGCGCGCTAATGCCATCGAGTTGTGTACAACTCATTCTGAAATAATACCGAATACGTTCAACCAGGAAAAGTGCACTGTGTTATTGTTTAGTTTTTCGTTGCATAGTTTCATTCGGTGTACACAAACCTTTCACCAGATAACATGAGGATTAAAAGGCCGAGCTCTTGTCTAGTACTCAGGATAGTACCAGTCAATGCACAGTGCAGTAAGTACATACCATATCCCTAGACTTCCTTTTTTCTTCTGACCATTCGATCTCCGAAATGTTTTGGTCGTGTTTTTTTCGGAAATCCTCGTTCTTGCTCGACCATTACAATTTATTGTGTTTCGAATGAAATTTGAAAGTTAAATGTTCTCATTTGACTTTGAAATGTCTTCTCCGGTCAAAACTGCTAAAATTCTGTGATTGTATTCAAACATCGCAAGGTATGAATAAAATATTATGGAAAACTGTACACGTGAACTAGGAGTGCATGTTTTTGTACTAAAATAATTCTATGTTTTATATTATATTAGTTTCAATAGTTATCGTGGTAAAAAATGCAGGAACAGTACACTTTTTTTACAAAAATATAAATGAGGTTTTTACATTTGACATTTATTTGGGTAAATCTTCGTTTATCGCACTCCTATGAATATGAAAAAAAAATTTGGTGGAACATATGTATTTTGATCCCCTAATCATGAATCTGAAGTCAAAACACGGCGGTCTCAAATATTTTCGGAGATACAGTCTCATTTTGTATCAAAAATGCACCATTTGACATGTCAAATTTTTGCTATTAGAAACACAAAATTCACCCTTCTTTGAACCAAAACACTATACACCTCGCTATACACTCACTCACTTGTTTCCAACACTTTTCAGCAGAAATAACGAAGTATTATTCTTCTAAAAATTTAACCTTTCTCAAAACGTAAACAAAACAACATTTTTTCACTGATTTTCTGGTAATTTGTATTTATGATGTTGGCAACGTGATTGTGTAACTCATGGTAAGACGTTGCCAACATCTTAAATAAAAATAACCAGAAAATCAGTGAAAATACATGTTTTGTTTACGTTTTGTAAAAATAACAGTTTTTTCTGCAGAAAAGTGGTGGGAACAAGTAAATGTAAGCGTGTGTGATGTTTTGGTTCAAAGAATGGTGAGTTTTGTGTGATTTTAATAGCAGAAATTTGAGATGTCAAATGGTACAATTTGAGACAAAATGGGGCCTTATCTCCGAAAATACTTGAGACCGCTGCGTTTTGACTTCAGATTCGTGTAGTCAGGAGGTCAAAATACGTAAGTTCCACCAAAAATTTTTCCTCAACTCATATAGGAGTGCGATAAACGAAGATTTACCTTTATTTGTACAGAATTCAAAAAATTAATACTTTCATGTTTGAAATTCTATGACCTGATTGAGATCTTCTCATTTTTCAATCGAATATAAAAAATTATCAACTCTTTTTGCATTTCCAATGCTCTTTTCATCATAAATCCTGACTTTTTCATGTTAAATTTCGATGAAAAAATTGAAAATGTCTGTCAATTCAGCCAGCTTGACTTGTATTTGAAAAATGGGCTGGCATCAGAATGCTCTTTTCATCATAAATCCCGACTATTTCATGTTAAATTTCGATGAAAAAATTGAAAATGTTTATCAAATCAGCCAGCTTGACTTGTATTTGAAAAATGGGCTGGCATCAAATTTTCCTCGAAATATCCCAACTTTGTCGAAGGAAAAAAAGTTCATAATCCGATGACTCTATTCCGAAATATTTCCAATCGTCTTTACTCATCGTGACATAAATGTGGAATCACGTATCACGTGCCGAGCCGAGAATCCCAACGTACAGGGTGAGTCATATGAGTCGGGTCGGTCTACTCCGTGAGTCTACATTGAGTCATCGCAATGAAGGTATCTCAATGGACCATCTGTTGCCAGTCTTTGGGTGTTGTTGTTGTGGGTATTCCGCGTTACCGTTTTGTTATGATATGGTTAGAAGATAGTGCTAGATATTCCGTTCACGCGTTAGAAAAATTGGAACTTGGTGAAATCGAATTATTTTGTGAATGCGATAGATATGCTGCAGAAACAAAACCTTGATTTACCGCTTGGAGAGCCCCTTGGTGAGTCGGTTTTGAAAAAATCTCTTTTACTAAATTCACCTTCGTAAATGTAAAATGTTAGTCTCTTTTGCCCCAATAATTTATTTTTCGGTAGAAAAGGTGATATTTTCGGTTTCTTTTGGATTGAAAATATGATTTTCTTCTGGTAGCCTTGAATTTGATTTACTTGTATGTATATACAGGGTGTTCCCCAATGAACTACCACAATCGATTCTAGACTTCGAAAAATTTTGTAAATTTGGGGCAATTTGGCGAAAATACTGTCAAGATGGTGGCACTTCTGGTTATACTGGAAGTTGATGTCGACTTGCTTATTTAGAATAAAACACCGTATATATCACTGATATCACTGAATGATTACAGAGATAATAGGGTGTGACAAATCTCGATCTTTCAAGTTTGGATCTTTTTCTGTCAAAACTATTTATTATTGAAAAAAGAAGTTCAGTGAAACTTGGGAGATTCGTTTCTGGAGTGTTTCTTTTTTCTGCCGCATGATGTCGCCACTTTCAATTGTCTGTTGGAACGCGGCTTGGTGCGGTCAAATAGACGCGACGAAAATGCATTGGGACAGGCAACGCTTCGAGTGGAGATCTCACGGTCTCTACTCGGATAACTACCCTGCACTGATGAGGGCCAATAAGCCCGAAACCGGTCTGTAGGTTGTTAGGCGTGCCTGTCTCGATGTGAATTTGTCACGTCTTAGGAAGAAAGAAACATTTGCGATCTGCATTCACAGTGTGAATCGTTGCATGGACTACGAACAGATATAATTCAATGTTCTGCGTGGTATTTACCAGGAAAGTAGTTGTTTTCTGCTCGTAGTCTACCAGACATTCATTTCAAACTATGTTTGATATTTTTAATTGGATAGACTATTTTTCTCTTTAAAAAAAAATATATCGAGGCTTATATCCCTATATTAATATTTTATTCACTATCAATTGGTATTCAATCAGAATTTTGAATTTTGAGCTACCGTATATTTGTTTTGATAAAATGTCATCGGTTGATAATGAATCAAAAGTTAAGATAGAAAAGCCGTTTCGACCAATAATGAATGGTTACACACAAAAAATTCAAAAGGAGAAAACTCGATTTTTCCGTTTTTTATGTTCTGGTTCTCACGAAAAGGGATATCCTGTAATGAACCAAGGAGATCGTATGCCTCAGGGGACTCCTCCCTAGGCAATGAGTTCTAAAGTCTCGATGTTCGTTGGTTGAACGAGTCCTTGGAAAGGGACGTTCTGCGAACATTCCGAGAACGTAATTATTTGGGTTTTCTCAGAAAACCAGAACATGAGAAGAAACTTCATGGAAGTAACTGATAAATCTTATACTATATAATACAGAAAAATCTAAAAATATCATGATATCTTCGACGAAAACTACTTGGATAATGTTTTCTGTGGTGTTTAAAACATTTCATTTCATTCGAGCAAACGGTTTGTTTATTCTACTTCAGCCATAATAATACCTGACCAATATAATCCGTGATTCATATTCTGCTATTAAATAGACGGGCCCATTTGATGAATGAGTATTCCCCTTCGAGAGCAGTTGCATTAGTCACCATCATCATCCCTATTCGGTGCCAAGCATCTCCCGTCAGAAAAAGCGGTTTTTTAACTGTTTGCCCTCATCTTGAGGGGTGCTATGACTCATCGAGCTATTAAATGCATTGCCATTCAATTTATCCCTCACAATTAGGGTTGTATGTTTGATGAATCACGGGCCACTATGGACTGTATTCAAATTTGATGCTTAGATAATTCCACTGTTGTTTCTCTGAGAGGGGTAGAATCAATTGACATCCCGCAGATTTTGTTTTTCTATTAGTCATCCTCGTTACTTTTTATGGCTTCTCTCAGGAATAACAAGATCTTATCTTCGAGATGCTGAGTCATACCACGACAGAATGTGGAATAAACAAATTAAATTAGAAGAATCCAATCTTTTGGGGCTTCATGCGAATCTCAAATTAGAAAAAGATACATTTAATTTTCATAGGCGGACATGTTTTTATACATTAACTTTTCATTTGCTGATATTTTTACTGTCCCTGGATAATAATTTTTTCAACTCCTCCCATAAATAAGTTAATAATATTGTATTTGTGATAAATTTGGGAGGATTTTGTTTCTGCTCTACTCCATTTCAGCGATTCTTATAACTGGTTTTCTATTTAATATAATGACCATTCATTCTTACCAGTCAGCTGATTGTCATTTCGAAAATATTCTTCTCTCTAATTTGAAGTATCTCCGGGTATATATCATTTCATAATCTGACCATGAGATACCTTCGTTTTATATATTTGACGTATTCAATTGGAATTTAAATAAATTATCGTGAACACGTAAAGGAACACTGGAATTCGATATTGAATCGAATTACTTCAGCAACTATGTAGGTACTGAGTCATCTGATAATTTCCTGATTACCATCTTTGTACTGACAATTTATAAGATATATAGGTAGTTGATTCCATTTTAGACATCCTGTATATCATCGAAAGATTATACTCCTTCTAGGATTCCAACTACAAATATCTATTTGACCGGGCTTCCAGTAGTTGTAGAGCACTGCTCAGCTGGCAATAATTTTTCAAACGTCTGATCTTGTTTTTTTTTCACTGGTCAATACCGCCTTCATCAATTCGAATCTACTGCCAAAACGAAAAAATCACTATTATGATATACCTAATTCAATATTATAAGAAAGGTTTCTCATAATAATGAGTTGATCGAGGAGTTGATATTGAGCAATGTTGTCAACAAGTGCTTTTTCCAAATAATATGGAATGTAAGGAATGTTCAGTTGATGGGTATATGAGTGGAGTAAAGAATATGAACATTTGCGAATGTTTCAAGTTTCAGCTTGATGTTGTTTACATTTCAATAGGTTATAGCTTGATCACTGAACCTGTAGTTCTACGGTTTCACGATATCGTAAAGAAATTTCGATAAGTTACTTGAAATCCAATCACTATAATATGGATCAGGCACAGTTCAACAGAAAGCAGTAGCTAATATTTTGTAACCTCACATCTTATATCTCTCTCTTGAAACAAATGAAAGGATCTTATTTTAATAATTATCAATATTATCATAAGAATTCTACTATTGATGAAACATGAGAAAAGTGCATGAAACTGAGGCAACTCGCAGCAGTTGCAAAATGATGAGTTCGTATCCCATTATTATGAGATAAAAATAATTATAATGAGTTGGATATCTCATTATTATTTTAATAGGATAAAAATATGTACAATGTCCCTCTAGAGCTCTCGTAAATAAGTATGTTTTTTTATCTTTCGACTATTATAGTCATGCTTGCCCCTCATTTTAATGAGAAGAAAAAAATATCCACAATGTCCTCAGAGCTTCCATGATTGAGTCTGGTTTTTATTTTTGTTTGTATTTTTTTGACTATTATCGTGATCCTGCCTCATTTTAATGAGATAAATTAAATCTACCATGTCCCTTCAATGCTTTCGTAAATAAGTCTGTTTTTTTTTTACCTTTTTACTATTATCGTGATATTTGCCTCATTTTAATGAGATGAAAAAATATCTACAATGTTATTTCAGAGCTTACGTAAATTAGTCTGTTTTTTTATTTATTTATTTTTCCGTATCTTTTCACTATTATCGTGATCCTTGCCTCATTTTGATGAGATAAAAAATATCTACCATGTCTTTTCAGAGCTTTCGTAAATAAGTCTGTTTTTTTTTTCTTGTAACTTTTGACTATCGTCATGATCCTTGTCTCATTATAATGATATAAAAAAATATTTGCAATGTCCATTCAGAGCTTTCGTAAATGAGTTTGTTTTTTTATTTATATTTTGTATCTTCTGACTATTATCGTGATCCTATTGCCTCATTTTAATGAGATAAAAAAATCTACAATGTCTGTTTTTATAATTTTTTTTTATATTTTGTGACTATTATCGTGATCCTTGCCCTATTTCAATGAGATAAAAAAATATCCACAATGTTCCTTCAGAGCTTTCGTAAATAAGTCTTTTTTTTATTCATTTATTTTTTGGTATCATTAGACTATTATCGTGATCCTGCCTCATTTTAATGAGATAAAAAAAATATCTACAATTTTCTTTCAGAGCTTTCGTGAATAAGTCTGTTTTTATGTTTTTTTTTGTATCTTGACTATTATCGTGATCCTGCCTCATTTTAATGAGATAAAAAAATCACAATGTCCCTTTAGATTTTTCGTAAATAAGTTTGTTTTTTTATTCATTTATTTTCTGGTATCATTTGACTATTATCGTGATCCTGTCTCATTTTAATTAAACAAAAACTACAATGTCCCTTCAGAGCTTTCGTAAATGTCTGTTTTTTGTATATTGTGACTATTATCGTGATCCTTGCCCTATTTTAATGAGAAAAAATATCTACAATGTCCCTTCAGAGCTCTCGTAATACGTTCTATATTTATTTTTTTTTATTTGAATTTTTTTGCATCTCAGGGGGCCACCGCGAGTTCCACCGCAAGCACAAGGACCTCTGCGAGGACATGCTGGCGGCAGGGGCGCGAGGCCTGCCGCCCGCGACGCCCGCCGCCGCCGACGTCGACTCGTACCCCGCGTCGAAGGTGCTGCCGTTCCTCTACCTCGGCAACAGCCGCGACGCGGCCGACCTCGAGTGCCTGCAGGGCTTGGGCGCCACCTGCGTGCTGAACGTGACGGCGCAGCTGCCGCGCTACCACCGCGGCAGCGGCATCACCTACAAGCAGATACCGGCCAGCGACTCGGGCCACCAGAACCTCAAGCAGTACTTCGAGGAGGCGTTCGAGTTCATCGGTGAGTTGGGAAACCCTCTGGGGTGATAGGGTGGGCAGCTCTTTCAATTACCTATATATATTTTTTTTTTTTTTTTTTTTTTTTTTTTTTTTTTTTTTATTATTATTATTTATTAAAGAATTATCAGTCATAAGTCAGCATTTCCGTGAAATAATAAACGTTGATTGCTTCTATGGTATCCTCCAAGTTGTTATTAAAGAAGTGGATAGCATGTTTCAGTTATAAGTCAGCATTTTCGTGAAATAAACGTCGATTGCTTCTATGGACGCGGCAAAAATATGGGTGGTGTAGATTTAATGGATCAACTATCAACTACTTGCTCTCTACCTACTGAGAAGAAGAAACAAACGTTGGTACATCAAAGTACTCTTGCATTTTTCAGTGCAAATATAGCAAGGGCGTTGGGATGAATATGGGGTGTAACAATAAAGAAAAAACGGATTCTTCAAATTTCATTCTATTATCTCTGAAAACAAAAAAGTTCTACGGGCGAGCCGCCTTCCATGGATACGCGGTATATTGAGAAAAAATTGAATTTTTTTCCAATGCATTGTTTTATTTTATGTTCAAGCTGTCCATTTTTCGAGTGCCACTCTGTTCAACTCGTTCATTTTGAGAGATACGAGATACATTATGCAGATACTTTTGAATTCGCAAGGAAAAGTCATCTTAAAATGTTATAATCCAAAATGGCGTTCATAAGCAAAAATGATGTTGATAGGTGTTCCTACGTCATGTTTGAAATTATTAAAAAAAAACGATGCAATATTCGAATTATCCATAAAAAAGTGTTTGAATAATGTATTGGTTATATAGTATGATTAGTTACCGATTTATTGCACTTGTTTCAATGTATTATGTGTTTTCCATTATATTCAGCTGGATCTAATTATTTTCGATTTCAGAGAAAAATCAAATATTTTGGAAGAAAGATCGGAAAAACAAGTTTTTAGACAAAATTCAATCCAATATTCTTTTTCAATGCATTGTTTTTTTTTTCATATTCAACTTTTTCCCAATATATTCGATTTGTTGGGATATTTTTTTTTTCATCATAATTAACTTTTCCTCAATACAATTATTTTTGATTTCTGAGGAAGACCCAATATATTGAAAAAAGATCGAAAAAACTGTCTATTACATTTTTTTTTCAATATATTCAGTTTTTTTTACATTTTAGGTATTGGAACGAATAATTTTAGTATAATTCTGTTTTTTATCGCAAATTAGAGAAATTTAATTTCGAAAAAATAGAGTCGAATAATCTAGGAAATAATTTTACATACAATCATAGTTAGAATCACCAACTCAAGCACAAATTACTACAGTACATTGATTTTCAGCAACAAACGCCCAGTTCAACTTTTTGTTATTCTTAATTCTTCATTCCGGATCTCATACCATTCAGTGTTGAGTCATTATTTACATATGGTTTACACATTGGGTCACAAACACAATTGAGTTCCAGTATATGGATATCCAATAGAAAACCAGCTGTTTCATTCATTTCATAAAAAGTGAACATCTACCTACTTACTATATATATTTTGCACACAAATCATTCGAAATACATTCTAAATTCATTGGTTAAGAGTACCCTGCAGTCCCTATCTTAGAGACATCAAAGTAAATATTATTAGTCATAAATGGCGCTTACATGAGTGATTCATACTAATTTCCACAATATTGTGGAAAGTTTAGCTCACATTCAATTCTGTTTAAATTCTTGTTTACTGTTTAATATAAAATGAGGTGAAATATTGAGACAGTCTGACAACTAAAAAAATAATATTAATATAATCTACACAATTTGATTCAATGTCTAAAATTTTCATGAAAATATTGACTGATGGTAAATAAGGCGCTCGTTCAGTGTCTATTATATTTCACCGAAATCACATGTTTGTAACAATATATCTTAGCACAAACTGTGATTCGTAGGTCCCTTGGATATTATTCTAGGCTTGTGTAACTCTTAGATGACCAATGACTCGACTATTCCAAACTCTCCGCGGCATTTGAGCTGGTTTGAACAACAGCAATGTCCTTTAGCCATCCGATGAATGGCTGCAGCCGCTGCACTGCCCGGGCTGTGTATGAGTAGAAAACTCGTTTTTGGAATAATTTACGACCGTCATTTTTCGTCACCTGCTCACACGAACATGACAGAACAGTCCCGTCTGTGAAAAACGCCAGAGGCATTCGTTCTCGTGTGACGACCTCGCAAGCCAATTTGATCAAGTTGAACAGGAAGAACTGGCCTGGCGACGCATATTCACCACAAAGCTTTTGCGTTTTTTAATCACCAGGAAGGGTGAACTAGCTCCTTTCTATTCTATTACTACGTAGTTCGAGTCCAAATTGCCAACCTTATTTATTCGTGAAAACCTCTGACTCTTTTTTCGGCAAATTTTTCAGATTTTCGGAAAGATAATGCAATTCAATAAATGCCAATCATTTTTTCAAGTCCATTCGTTGTTACACAGCTGAAAATAATTAAATCAGCTGTTAATTTTTAGTTACTTTTACATTCCTCAGGTTAGGCACTAAATATGATTTAATAATCTGTTCTATGTGTATTATGCTTTGAAGCTTGTGACATCTTTGATCTATCTTTGGTTCTGTGTCACAAAGTATGACGTGACTCGTGATTCCCGTGACTCGTGCTTTGACTGACACGACACAGACACCTATACTTTGTGACACAGAACCAAATATAGATCCAAGACGGCACAAGCTTCAGATTATTCTCATAAATCAGATTTAGTGCCTAACCTAAGGAAAGGAATGTAAAATTAACTAAAAATTAACAGCTGATGAAATTTTATTATTTTCAGCTATATAACAACGATTGGACTTGAAATAATGTTTGGATTTTAATTATCTTTCCGATAATCTCAAAAATTTGCCGAAAAAAGAGTCAGAGAGGTTCTTACGAATAAATAAGGTAGGCAACTTGGACCGAACTCCTCTATTGGTGAAGGTGTGTCACCCCGTGTTTTTTTTTCAAGCCACATGTCGATATGAGCAGCAATAATTATATACCTAATAGATAAAGTCAGTTTCTTTTCTGTTGTTTAACCGTTCCTAGAAGTAAAATTCATCATTCCTAGATCAGGTATTCAAATGCACTCACGATAAACCTGTTGGTGAACACAAGAGAATATTTTTTTCTCATTGTATCGAGAGAAAGTTTATAGCATGGCAGTTTCGTTAGCACAATCGATTCTCGAAACCTCATTCCTGGCCAGTGTTCTTTCTACACGGCGAGTCAAATTCGTCAATTTATTTCAAGATTCTATAACAAAAAGGTGATATTGACAAATTCAACGGTTGGAATATTGCGGCATCATAAAATATGTAATCTACGCATTCAAAATCTGCGTTGAAAAGGTTGGCGTGTATATCATCGAAACATTTTCGAAAAAATTGAATATTTCCGTCAGCCCTATAGTACAGGGCATAAAAGCTTCTCAGCTTTTCTTCTGCGTGAAATATGAACAATTTGATGATATTCTGAAGGGAATCTTCCTGAAACCAAACGTTACAACACATCTCAAAGGTCGCTATGAAAAATTTCTGGTACAAGGTACAAGTTGTATTTTTGTTTCTACCTATGAGAAAAATCAATGTTAATGATTTATCGAGGACTTGGAATTCGTTGCCATTTTTTGGAGCTCGATGAGTTGCAATGAGAAAGTACACATTACTTTTCGATTATTACTCCAGAAATGAATAAAAACGAAAATTTCGAAATTCTGCAAGAGCTCTCATATAACCAAATCCTATACCAAGATATTCATGCTGTTCATTTAGGGTGACTTTCTAAAAAATTAAAAAATTCAACACCCAAAAGATTTATCACCTAAGATAAGACCTATGATTCAACACTTAAGATTTAAGAAGATGAGCAACTCTTAACTTAAGTTAATATGAAATGAAAATAGGATTTGCGCATGTTTTGTGGTCGAAAATAACACCCTTATATTTTGGCCACCAGGTATATCGATGCATCTGGGATGGATAAAGAAGTATTCGAGACTGAAACAATAAATTATCTTGTGGGAAATTCTCCCTTCAAAATAATGCCGAGACAACCCTGTATACTATTTTTGTGTGATCATTACACGCGCCGAGATTTGTCTACGATAAATTTGCGTTGTAAATTTCCTGTCTAAGGCAGCGCATGTTATTCTCATGAATGGCGTATGGTGGCATTTGTGACGGCCTTGGCGACTTTGAGTCAGCAACTGCACCATTCCATTACTCATCGCGTCATTGTTCAAGGGCCGTCGATCGTTGCCTCTGCCTCTCGCTGTAGTGACTCATTTTCGATTCCCAGATCCTCGCAAAACACTGTGGTGAAGGGTTCCAACGGAAGAAAATTAATGTAAATTATTAGAACCTGATATTGTTGGGGTTGTGGAATAGCCCTTGGTATGAAACAGGAAACCTAACATGATTATCTCGTATTGTTAGTTGTAATGACGAGCATAGATATTGAGAGCCTCAAAGAAAGCCTGAAAAAGTCGTACCTGACACTAAACATTATGTGAGGTTGAACTAGAAGGGACTCCAGATATTCATCTTGCTCAAATTGAAAATCTTCAAACTACACCTCTCCCAATTTCAGTTCAAAAATGGTCAATTGAATTTTCAAATAGTAATTTGGATTTCAAAAAGCATTGTTTGTATTTCAAATTATTCAATTTAATTTCAAAAAGCATCAATTGTATTTCAATATTATCAAATTAATTTCGAAATAGTTATTTTCATTTCCAAAAATATAAAATATATTTCGTAAATCGTAATGCGTCATTTGAATTTCAAAACTGAAAAAGCACAGGCAAAGGTTAGGTTAGGTTCGGTTTGGTTAGGTTAGGTTAGGCAATGGATTTTTTTGAAATCGAATTAACTGCATTGTGGAATTGAATTGATAATTTTGAAATACATTCGATACTTTTTGAAATTAAATTGACTAATTTGGAAATCATAACTTGACGCTTTCTGAATTACAATTGAAAGAGGTGATGGGAATTTCAAATTTTCTACTTTCGAAATAGTTGTAATATTCTACTATTCTACTGGAACAGGTATACCTAATATTCTACTGGAACAGGTATACCTAATATATATCTATAAAAATAGAAAATAAGGCTACTCTGTAAAAATAGAAAATAAGGCTACTCTGTTAACCGGTTGTAATAAAATAAGTTGAGTTTTTAGGATATTCTGCTCAAATTTATTATTTATTGACCAAATGGTCAATATACAGGAAGATGTTATTTCAGGGGTCACACGGTTCTTTTAGATTTTTTTAGTTTTTTTGTAATTTTCACGTAATATTTATAAAAAAATTGAAAAATATTTTCTGTAGAAAATAACAAAAAAATCTTGAAACTGTGACTAGGAAAAGAAAGAGTTTTGGTTTTGGAACTTTATCATTTTTTTAAGACGCTCTATCACCCCTAGAAGTTTGTCCCACATATGTACTCGGTATAAGACGTAGAGTTTACATAGAAAAAAGAGATAAATCATTATTATTTTTTAAACTGTCGATAAATTGTAGCAAAATACTCAAATTGAAATCGTATTATTCGTATGTGATTATGCTGTTCATAGAATCCACAAAAATATTCAATACCTATATCCAGATTGAATTTTCTCGATGTGAGATTTTTAGAGGTTGCTGTTCATTCGCTTTCTTCGACCTTCCGATAGGCCCTCACACTGGGTGTGCCCAAGAGACCCTCCTAAGACGGCCCTGTCTACGCCCATCTAATTCTATTGTTATAATCTCTACCATATTGCGTGGAGATCACGAATTGACCCTTACGAGGAAAACATATACTGCATGATGTACGATGTGTTAGTCATCCTTAATGCTCTGTACTTGTCCGGAAATACTGAGGGACGATAATGACGTGTCACCGATTGAATCATAAAAAATATTGGGGGATGACAGGATACACTGGTAGGGTGTGTGGGGTGCGATGTTATTCATTCGTTTTCAATAAATTGGCGGTGTCAGTCATTGATACAGATTGGAAATTTCCATTCCCATTATTGTTGATTTCGAATGTTCATTTGCTGCTCACACTGTATAACGGAGGTTTTTGACTCAAACCACAGTCGAAAATGATTTCGTGTCTATACAGGGTTATCGCGAAACTATGGTGGAATATTTTTTGTTCCCAAATGTTCTTTCCTGAAAGCGCTATTACCTCGAAAACGGTTGTTTTTTTTCGGATTCGAACAAGCATGCATTTTCAACTCAATAATTGAAACAGAAAAATAGAGGAATCTTCCGTTTCAATTCGGCACCATAGTTTCCGGACACCCTGTATATAAAAATCTGGATTAATGAAATATATCGTTAAAAACTCGATTATTCGACTGGTATCAGATTCGATTAGATATAGGTAGGCAAATAAATAATGTTATCTTCAATATTATAATGGTATCACCCACTAAAACGGGTGATTCAGTTTATGTGTCGAAAATCTATTTGATCTGTCAATATGGATTGTCTAATGTAAACTGTATTAGTCATGAGGGAGCGATGCATTTAGGGGAGACAAGGGACATATCTAAGTGGGTTGTGGCGAGATAAATGATTTATCCAATATATATCGACTAATCGACTGATACGGATGTGTTGATTTTCGTTCAGCCTTTAATCGGGATGAGTAATGGTTGATCCATCTATGAATAATGCGTTATTGTTAGTATTCCGAAAAGATTTTTCAGAAAAGGAATGATAACAATGTTTTACACGATAAAAAATGATAAGCTACTCTCGCAGCTTCAATGTGACGAAACCTCAGCAAAATAAGTCCCAAAGCAGATACAACAAGATTTCAGTTGTGTCAGAAGATGTTGTCATTGCTATTATATACTTTATACAAATTAATTTGCTAGATAAATATCTCAGATCGATAGTGATGGTGAAATGATTTTTTCGTACTCTGCCAATTTTCACGCTGATTTTTTTTTCACGTTTTATAGATAACTAAAAGATTCGAGTTATCCTGATGAATTATTAGAGCTACCTTATTGAAAGTTAATGGATCGATATCAATGCTTGACCATGTCATAGTGTAGCAAAATTTTTAACGTTGGTACCTATATAGGGACATAAACCTCTAAAGCTTTAGCAGAATTGATTGTCGTTTTCCGATACCTTACTAAACTAATACCGATATGCCATCAAAATTAAATCGGAATATTCTTTTATGCTCGAGAAAATCGAAATCAAAAATAATTATTTGACAGCACACTATTTCTGCTGACGTCACCTGGTAGATCGGGATGGTATCGTAAATATATAGAAAATAATAGGGAAGAATTTTTTGACATAAGTGATGGCAGATTAGTTCAATTAATAACTTAATTGTCTGGAAAAAGTAGGTAAGTGTAGTGGTGCATCTGATAATATATTAAATAAACACAAGTTGATATTATAATTACATATTCACAATATAATGTGAAGAAGAGATCTCATATAAACTCACATCATAGATAGAGTACCAAGAATAACTGAGGATTTAGGAAAATACATTTATTATTAACAGAAGTGCATGACAATAAAGATTTGGTTTATAAGCTTATACCTTATACTAAAATACTTTGTGCTCACACTTCACAGGTTCTCATGATGTTTATGTACAAAGATTCAAAGAATAAGGATAAGAACTTTAACTTAGATCAAAATTATCTTCACAAATATATGTCTTTCGAGAATCCACATAAAAAAAAGAAATAAAACTCAATAGTAATCTACCTTTAATATCCGAATGTATTTTCTTATCTTTGCGCAGGAAGAATTAAAATCGCCCAGTAATTTTTTACCGCCATCTGTCAAAGATGACAGAGATTGTCAATTCTTCTTTCCCTGCGATTGATGGAACAGAACCTAAACCAACCTACCAGGTGACGTCACATTTTTAGAAAATGATGGAGAATTTTCGATTTTTGAATGCCGATTTTGGAAAAACCCTTGAAAATAAAAATTTCAAAAAAATATCGACGTATTCTCTGGAGACCCGCGTTTCACATATATAATTTTTGAAAAAAAGTGTACAACCCTAAAAATGACAATTTTGTTCGAGAGTGAAGTATTTTTTATAATATCGTCAATTTTTATCGGGAAGTCTTCATTTTGTATATATTCCACTTTCAACGCCCTATACCTCATTTTCATTGATTTGTTTGTGTTTCATAAAGAATCAATGAATACCAAGGGAAATAAACACGATCAGCATATTTGGCGACCTTGTCCGAATCACGATATATTTTTTAAAACGTTAGCTCCATATCAAACGTGCCAATGAAATAGCTGACAAATTAATGTTTTATTTGTATTTACTTTCATTTCGAAATTTATAACAACGCATAGGGTCAACAGTCCAAAGTTAGGTCAACATATTAATTTGTTAATTAAACTTCGCTAATTCAAGTATACATGCAGGTTACTCAACCACTCTCGCGGCTGTAGGTATACAAGATGACTCACTATATCTGATGTTTACTTTTCACTTTAGAGGTGGATATTCACGAAATTCTAAAATAAGTATATCTTATTATAATCGTCATCAAACGACAAAACACTGAGATAATTCGATATCGGGCTTGATTTACTGAATCTTGTCTCGTGGCTTGATACTTTTCACTCTTGTTTTACCTCCCACTGAGTGAAAATTACATCAAGTCAAGTGTATATAGGTACCTTTATAGTAGTTGCGTGTTGGTAAACCATCAACTTCACTGTTAATCTCTCATGTGTCGTATTTCATCAGAAAGTAGGTATTGTACAGGTTGTTTGAACAATCCGATTTCGTAATCATAAACATAAAATATGACGCATAAATATTTTCGTCAGACCAGTCGAACGTTGGGAAGAACGTTCTTTGAGCTGAACGCTGAACGTATGCATTGTTCTTTCATCTCAAGTAGTTAATGTCCGAGAAAATTTATTGCAAAGTACACGGGATTGAATTTGTACAATGAAAATCACTCTTACGGCCATTCGCGCCATGTAGTAGGTACTGAGCATAAATCAAAATTAATGTTACTTCGGCAACAACCAGGTACCTCTACCTACCATTAAATAGTAATAAAAACGACTAACTCGCCGGCTGTCACAAATATCTGCCATTATACAGAGTGTCCCGAAGATAAATACCTTATTTCACAAAATACATATTAAATAAAATTAATCATATCGGGCACAATCCAATGAATATATCTATAATCCAATAAATAATTAATATTCACGAATGAAGTGGAAATGTACCGTTCGGTAAGGAAACAATAATGAAGTAATAGTTTTTTTGCCATTATTTGTCGTCATAAATCATGAAATCTTGCCGCCGTTCCAGCCCAGTTTAATGAAATGGAGTTTAAAAATACACCAAAGCATCAGGATACAGATTTAGTCTCGGCATGAGTCATAGTTTCCCTCTCTGTTTTCCTGTTGCCTTCACAGCTGGTAAACGCCAAACGGCAATATTCGTCATCTGGGTCATTACTTTGAACAACAACCCCAATCGGTGTGGGCGTCTGTATTTTTAGAAAGAAGCACTCCAAGTCGTTATGCAACCAGTGTTTCAGTTCGATCTTCGTTTTCATTGTCTTCTACCGGATTTTTCATTTGCCTCATCGTCTGCTTATGTCAGTCATTCAGTCATTGTCCATTTTAATGGAATGAGAATCCAGAGAACATGGTCATTTTGATTTCCTTCAACTTCTGTTTACTTTTTTTTTTGATAAATTATATGCGAAAGTACGCACAATATTATGGAAAATTTTCTTATTGAGTAATATATTTTGTCAAATATCGTAATGTGAAATTATTGTTTCTGCATCAAAAGACGTTTTACTATGCCGTTCGTATTTTTGTGTTTGGTGGAAAATAAAAAAAAAAATTTTTGTTCAAAAACAAGTATCGAAAGATGTTATTCGGAAAAGTTATTTAGAACGAAATTATACAGCTATCTATGTACAAGTTTTGAAATATATCCAACAGTAATATTTTAAAAGATATTTTCTAAATATTCGTAAGCTTTTTCTGTTTTATTCAGAGAAATTGATTTGAAATCTCAATTTACCGTGTCTGCTGCTTCATATAAGGTACCTCTGAAATATCTCCAGGACATTGAATCTCGATACTTACCACTAAAGGTCTTTACATATACATAATCTCAATATAATGTTTTTAATTAAAACAAAAAATTGATGTAAACTTATGGAGCAGCTGAACACCTGGCAATATAATAATAATAATAATAATAATAATATTTATTCAATTTCATTTTAGTAAAACAAAAAAAAAACATGGACATATTTTTGTGAATAAATATCAGGTAGGTATTTCAAAATGACCTTTTTTCTCTTTTTTTTTGTTTTAGTATTGTGTCATGTTCAGGTTCACTTTAGCCAAAAGCTAGACTGTGTTCCCAAACGTGAAATAACTTAGGTCATTTTGAGATATTAAAAAACAAAAATTTAAATCAATAAAATTCAAAAAAATTGAAAAAATTAAAAAATATCAGATTGAGAAAATTTAGAAACTGAACACTAAAAAAAAATAACCTAACTTAAAACAGTAGTATATAATATAATATATCAATAACGACTCCACAAACATTTAAAAATTTCTATAAATAAAATATGATTAAAATATTGTAAACTTACTCGACATAAAGTAAAATTCTATGAAGTTGCTATTACTAGTAATAAAATATAAAAAAATTAAATCCCTTTTTTTTCATATTATCATATGATATACTCAATCCTTTCTACGATAGGTCTATAGTAATATTTTGTTAATTGATGTTATGAGCCAATGTGTTAATTTGTATTTGAAATGTTTGATGTGAATTTCCATTTTCAGATTGAGTGGTAACTGATTATATACATTCTGTCCCACATATATGAAATATCGCTGTCCAATAGACCTTTGAGACTTAGGAAGAACTAAGTTTGCATTTTCTCGAAATCTTGTTCGATAAGTATGTGTTATATTCATGTCTATCAGATTATTTTTTACTAAATGGAGTAAAGCAGTTTTATAGAATAACTGTCTGATATTCAGTAATTTCGAATTCTGGAAAAGTAAGTTCGATGGAAATTGTTGATTGAGATTGAATATTATTTTTATGATTTTTTTTTGTATTATTTCCAAGGGTTTTATATTATTAGAATATGCGCCACCCCATGCGATTATGCCGTAGTTCAGGAGTGATTGGACTAGACTAAAATACATGATTTTAAGTTTATTTTCGTCCAGTATGTGGATCATTTGTTTAAATAAATACAATAATGATCTTATTTTTTTGGTCAAGTGCTGAATTTGAAGGTCCCATTTCACGTTATTATCAATATCATCACAAATTTCAAATTTTCTCCAAATAGATAGAAATAGCTTGTGAACCTTTATTATTGAAATTTCATTTTAAATACTACTATTGGCTTGACCAATGAGTTTCTTTGTCAGAAATGTATTTTTCCTTTTTTCTTATGACAAAAAATTGATTTCGAAATCCATACATAGCTATAAAATGTCGTTATCTGAACAACATATTTCGATATCTTGGAAATAAATTGAAATTTCGAAACACGAATAGACGAACATTGTACGTCTTTTGGTTTTTTTTTAAGCAAAAGCGGATTGCACATATCGATATTCGTCGAAATTCATCAGTCAAAAAATTCACCGTAATAAGAACCTACATATATATGACCCATTCCAGTTTCAAATTTAACGAAGAACTCGATCTTTTATAATGCAGGCAAAATATACAACCATCTTCCAGAACGAGTAAGAACCATTGAGTCAACAGTGTTGTTTAGGAGAACTGTTAAGATGATTCTCTTAGAAGAGGTATTCTATGAAATTGATGAATACCTCAACAAAAGCTTTAATTAAATTAACTGAATTAAACTTTATATCCATTATATCTTTGCTGTGTTTTATTTATCATTATTTTTATTGTATTTCATTGTATATCTTTTACTATATGTTTTTTTTTTAATGACATCAACTTTTTTAGACTTTGTCAATGAGATGTAAATCTTCTGGCAATAAAGCATATTTTGATTGATTGATTGAATTAATAATCTTTTAATTCAGTGTTTGAGTGTTAGAAATAAATGATGGTAATTTTTTTTCAGAACAAGCCCGAACAAGTGGCTCCCGAGTGCTGGTCCATTGTCAGGCAGGAGTATCCCGCAGCGCCACCATAGCTATAGCATACATAATGAAGTTCAAGCAGATGCCTATGGTGGAAGCGTACAAGAAGGTGAAAGAAGCCAGACCGATAATATCCCCGAACCTGAACTTCATGGGCCAACTCCTGGAGTTGGAGCAGAGCTTGCGAAGTGACAATAACAGCAACAACAACCACCACTGCAGATGGAGCCAGCAGTCGACTGACGAAATAACGCAGGGATGCAGTATTTAGTGTCAAACGTTGAGATTGGGATTCTTTCTGCATTCACATGGTCAGATATCAGAAATAGTCATCGACTCGCCATAGAGTTACATTCTAGTCCTATCCATTTGATAAAATGGCTGTGTACCGTTAAAGATATTTCACAGATTTCACAAACTCGTTTCGTAGTACATTATTGTATTCGCCCCTCAAGCAGCTTCGACAAAAGTCGGTTATTTGCCTGCTCAGTAGGAATAGTCGCTGTCAGGAAAACTGCTGCGGAAAACACCAGTTTCGGCAGCACTTTGTATATGTGGATTTTTATTTATTTTACCTAGGATTATTTTGTAAGAGATATTTTTTAAGTTGTATCTTTCGGGTTTGTACCGAATATAAAGAAATAATCAAAGAGAGCCATATGTTGATGTGTAACTCAAGTTGTTTGTTCATTATTAGTCAGTTTTTTGGAAAAGAAGGGTGTTATAGGATGAATAAACAAAAAGTGTGAGTTTTTGGGGTGAATGGCACTTTATATCCAGGGTTTTGATAAAATTATTATTGTGATTTTGAATAGTTAAGTTCATAAAAAGGTACAAAAAGGTGTGTGTGGAGTAGTACACTGTTTCATTCGTCGCCTTTCAGGATGGTCAAAGTTGACCAATCGTTGAGAAAATGTGCCTTCATTTTATTTGTAAACTATGTATAGAGTTCAGACTGTAAACGTCTTGTATAGACTACAATTTGTAAATACATTAATGTTATTTTGAAACACTTGTTTTTCATCTCCGCCAAAAAATCGAAAAACACAAATGCAACATATAAATATATATAATGCCCAAAACAAAAACATATCAATAAAAGCAACATAGTACCTAGTGAAATTATGATCTAGGTAACAATCTCTTTAATAAAAGGTGACATCTAAAAATAAAAACTTCAAACACGAAAATAAATATATTAAAGTGAGTGCCAACACTTGCACAGTCAACTGGAATGTTACCATTCTGCATCACCGTTTGCTTTTTGGAATATGTAATCCTGTCCTTTCAAATTCATGATTCCATCTTTCAGGTGAAACTTCCACCTATTCCTGCTCCGCGTTATCTGCGAACCAGAAAAAAAATCATCCGGTGATCTCCGCTCCCATCTGGAAATAGACCGCTACCTACCTTGTCATATTGGCACACGATCACATTGTCAGTCTCAAAAGATTCCTCCGCACCGTCGGCATCTGAAACGTCATCCCCCGAATTCAGGGGGTCATCATCTGGCCCGTTGTCCTCCAGGTCGTCGTCTTTGTCCTCGTCCGTGTCGTTCTCGGACCTTTCCTCACTCTGTTCATCTTCGTCTGAGGAGTCTGCTGGTCCGTCGCCCTGTGGAATGTGGTGCTGGTGTTTGACGAAAGCCGCATTGACGTGGTCTTGGAGGAAGGTGCAGGCGGTGTGAAGAGGAAGGCCCATGGTTGTGCTTATAACCTGCCCGGTCAGTATGGACTGCAGGTGGGGGCCTTGTAGAAACACCTCTGGGACGTCTATGGACAGGGTTCTGGGGCCTTCTCCCATTCCAGGCGCTGATGGAAGCGTCAGTTGGACGGGGATTGGAGTCCATTCGGGCAAAGCTGGCCCCAATCGACCTGAAATATGTTGTGTACTTTTCAAGATTTGATATGTTCGTTTGGCACGATCGACGGAGGAAGTGTGAAGGTTATTTCCAACATAAATATACTCGAGTTTTTTTTCACCTATTACCTAGTGGCATGTGATTATTGGGAGAGACTTGTCCAACAACTTGTTTGTTCAACATCTGGTGTTGATGATTGGGCATTTGTACTTGATGTGATAAAGGCATTGGTATATTTCTTGGATGATTTGAACCATTGGTTATTTCCGATTTAGGTACTTTGGGGTTCACTCCTGGAAATAATGATTGGATATTAGTTATAGGGAAGTGAGAAAAAATCACAACTAGAGATTACCGATTACTTTGTCAAGTTCTTTGTTTTCTTCCACAGCCTTTGTGGCAGTCAACTTTGTCTGCCAAAGTTGCTTCAGTTCTTGTAAAACTGCTTCATCCACTCCGTCTTCCATGAAGTGTTCTCTTGTATTGGAAATCACATCGTTTATAACATCTTGGTATACTTTGTACTAAAACAAACAACTATACCAACCTGGATAAAAAAAATTCTGGAATACAAAAGTAAACTTTATAAACGCATTTTCATTACTTTTGTCAAGAGTGACATATTGAAGCCTATAATTCAACATAATGTAAAGAAAACGGAATTGACATTGACGGAATAATGTTAAACCAATGCCTGATATGTTAGCATTTACACAAATCATGACATCAAGAATCACAAATTATCTCATAAAAAAATTATTCAAAGCGGCCAGAGATTCATTGTTTGATGGGAAAAGCAGGTAGTAGCTATATACTGGTAGTTGTTACCATTGTGTCATGACCATTTTATTCAATTTATCAGCTACATAGAACACTTGGTAAAAAATCTATCGCAGTGGCGTAACAATAGGGCGGCCCTTGGCCTAGAAGCTGATGATGAAAGGAGAAACTTCGTTTTAAATTTGCCACGGGCCTCTGTTGGTTATTTATATAGTTGCGCCACTGACATATCGCTGAACTCACGTTCAAAGAAGATGTACAAACGTTAATGAATTTTTTATTGTTTTCAGTATTCCAGAATAGATAAATTTACTAGATTTATTTCAATAGATTATGCAAGCGCTGTTGCGCTCTTGTTTTTTTTCACGAACCTTTACTTATTGCTGCCTTCTCTTCTTGTTCATAATATTTTTATGAAAATCACTATGCTGACAACACATCTAGCGCGAAGGTCATTTTGAAACGTGTGTGTATCAAAAAGATGAAGATAGTTATATGTACGTGCTGATCTAATAACTGATAAAATCACCAGGTAATAACATGCCTACGTCGTTATCAAGTAGATGCCACCGGTGAAAAATTATGTTGCACGAGAAGGTCCACAACAATAATCAGTGGATGCTTCGACGTTTTGACATTCATTTCATGGTGGAACTTACCACAGAGGCTTTGCATAGCGAACTCGACATCTCACGCGCTTTTCTGTTAACTTATCTCCGCCAAACCAACAAACGTTGCTGTTGTTGATTTTCGAGCCAACATAGGTTTGTTTTTTCACTTTCTCCGTTAGCTTTCCATTCTGTTGCGGTTTTGATGCACACGACTCGCCTGACCAACTTGTTGGAGTACACTGAATAAGCACGCGAAATAATATTATGTTGACTTCAGCATGCACGGTGACGCGTTCTACAGGTACGTTGGATTCAAAAGTATTTACCTACCTCATTTATTTATGATTAATTCACCAACTTCGATATGAATTTGAGTCCAGCCGGACACTGTCGTTTAAAACCAATTTATTGGGCTGCATGTTTTCTTCTCTCCGGTGCCTATATCGCCATTCGGTCATTTTTTGAACTGGTGGAATTATTGCGCGAGCAAATGCCTATATCTACATATAATCGGTGTTTTATTTTTCCGTCAACAGATATTTGGGTGATGTTCTCTTCAGACGTCCCATTTGTTTGTTCAGTTGGTTTGTTCTATACCTATATATATTGCAGACGAATTTTACAAATACAACACTAATCCTTCACATAGACCGATTTTGTTTGTATTTTTTTTTGAAGTTTACATCTTTCCTGATATTAGTTTCGATTTTCTGCAGGCCATACCATGACAACGACGTCATCTATGTGTTTTAAAGGAACACCCTATCTAGCTGATTTTGTAAACCTATGACACGAAGTCCATATATTATTATCTAGAGTTTGAAAATTGTAGGCGGTTCAAATTACTAAGCCCCGTTGTTACAGAGTTATACAGGGCGATTGAGTTTTCATTGTCAATTTTTCTACTTTTGAACATTGCAATCAAATATTAGGTATTCTTTGGCAGAACAATTGATCAAAGTCATATTTATGATTCGATTACCACATGGAACACCTTATACATTTTTTGTATACCTACGCAGCTTGTATAGCTAAAAACGTCTCTCAAGGAATAATTCATAATACATTTTTATTGGGATATATTTTTTTTATTTTTAAATCTCGGATTTTAACAATATTTCATTAATTTCATGAATAAGATATTGAGTGACATATTACCCTAATATCAGCATTCAATGCAAGATTGAACATGTAAAAGTTGTAACATCGATGTTTTTTTGTAGAGGTTCATACAATATAGTTACCATTCAATAGATTCAATATCAGTTGTGGCTATCTATGAACCTCTGCAATTACAAATTCTCGGAATTCAAACATTTTTTGAAAAGTATGGTACCGAAGTATCTGATCATACTTTCCCAAATAAGCCTAGATTTTTTTTGTAATTTGCTTTGAGCATAGCAAAAATCTCATCAAATATGATATAAAATTCGACATGTGACAATTTATTTATATACCTACTCAATATTATTAGGTTCCATAGGAAGATATATATATTTGATAGATATATTGATGTGGGTCACAGCTCTTCGTGGTTATCTGAATACTTCTTTAATAATGCCGAAAAAAGATTATAAAAAGCGTAAACGCTAACAGTTACTATAACAACTAGAGCTACTCCGAATACCACACTCAAAAAACTACCGTCAATGACTCCGATATTGGTTGATCTTCTGCCTTCATCCAATGTAACCAGATTTTTTCGTTCTTCCATAATTTGTCTCATGTTCTTCAGTCGTTGTCGAAGTTCGTCCACAGATTCTCCTGTAACTAATTTATCAATAAAATGTTGAATAATTGCCACTGAACACTGAAAAAATTTAAAATACGTTATTCAATTTGAATTGGCGTATAGATTCAGAGCAGTTACGTCATCACTTTATAGTGTTACATAGATAAGTGAAAGATTTGATGGGCTGTGTGCACGTATCAATAATTCAAAAAATCCAATTTTGTATTAAGTGCAAATTTTTATTTTCAAAAATTGTAGCAGAGCGCTTTCGACTGTCAAGTCATCTTCAGTGCGTACCTGCAAGTAAGTATGATCTTATGAAAAAATTTGAAACAAATTATCAATGTAGAGAAAGAGTTTGAAAACATTTTTTGTATGTACGGCAAATCGGTACTTACTCGTCAGGTATTACATGATTTTCCATGAAAAGACATTGTACATTAACATTGATTTCACATTAAAAATAATAAAAATTAAAATAAGGTTTTCCCAACATTATGTGAACAACATGTGAAATTCGTTGAAATTTGAATTTTAGCGGTTTATCCCAATATGTTCGGAAAACCTTATTTTAATTTTTATTATTTTTAATGTGAAATCAATGTTGATGTACAATGTTTTTTTATGGAAAATCTTGTAATACCTGACTAGTAAGTACCGATTTGCCTTACATACAAAAAATGTTTTCAAACTTTGTCTCTTTATCTACATTGATAATTTATTTCAATTTTTTCATAAGATCATACTTACTTGCAGGTACGCACTGATGATGATGACTTGACAGCGAGCTTGACAGTCGAAAGCGCTGTGCTACAATTTTTGAAAATTTGAAAATTTGCACTTAATACAAAATTGGATTTTTTGAATAACATAGATAAAATTGATCAATGGTTAGAAATGTGGGAGACCAACAAAAATCCTGGAAAAAATCATACCACAACAGAGTAAAAATGGAGAGACCCAATTGATTGTAAAATATTTTTACAATTTATGACTTGAAAAATTTTTGATAATGCATCAATTTTCTCAGCATTCAATCCATCTCTATAGATTTTTCATATTTCAATTTTCTTGTACACATCAACAGTCTTGCGATTGGTATATAAAGTATAGAGATTTGTAGACTGTGGCCCCAAAAACCACAAAATATTTGAGAAAAACCAAAAACCAAATACGTATTTCGACAACTAAGTTGTCATCTTCAGTGGAATATATTAATAGTTTATTGTAAATCAGGAAAATTAATTGTGAAATATATGAAAAAACTCGAAAAGCTTCTTCAGAATCCGAAAAAAAGGAAAAATATACATCCAGCTTAAAATTTTTAATTTATGTTCATCAGTTATTGATTTTGTGAAAGTTTTATCTCGAGAGAATATGTTTGGCGTTATTATTATTTTTAGTTATTTTTGGTGAAATTGTGATGTGAATTGGTTTAAACAAATATCTCGTTTTTTTGGATTATTTATAAAACCAACCCTTTGAATAATCAAAAATTGCGCGGGGTGCAAAAGAGCGGAAGCTACAGAAATCCAAGAATGCTTTAAACAGGGAAACTTTTTTTTTATTTCCCTCGTAAATTTCTGTCAAATTTGAAAAATAGAATGTACGTATTCTTCAAGGATTTGGAAACTACGTGAATAAACCAGAGCCTGTCGGGCCTAAAATGTAAAAAATATTCGAGTCAAATGGCTGGAATAAATAATAATCGTCGATTGAGAAAGAAATACATAACAGAAGGAAGTTGTTGAAATGCTTACGGTTTTCCATGATGGTGCTTCGGTGTGGATTGGGGAGAATTCATCGATCGGTAGAGGTGCAAGTGGAACACTTTGGCATGGAAGGAGGAGAAACTGGACCAAAATGAGACGAAATCGGATCGAAAGGATGGACCCGCCCTAACGCGGATGAAAGTTCATGCGCGTCAAGTTCCTACACCCATTCATCCACCCCCAGAAGGCCGCTAAAATCACACCCGAAAAGTGTTCCTTGTTAACGTGCTTTAACCGCAGTCACAGAAAACTGAACACAATTATTAGTGAATTTGTAACAAAATTTTGGTGTAAGTTGCCAGCCAGAATGCTCTGTTGTCCTTTGGTTTTGCACTGATCGTTGTCGTAACACCGTCCTCCTCTCTGTTGAAAACAAAGAAATTGGTGCTAATGTGGAGAAGGGACCGACTGATAAGTGTCTCGATGTCTATGTTTTGGTGTATACCTATACTAATAATTGCTGTTCGATTAATTTGAAATGAGGGATGTGTTTGGTCGATGTATATGTTTGTACATGTGATATAGTGTTGTCGATAGAATTCCGATACGCGAAAATGGCCAATGGCCTCCCTGTGCGGTAATCAGGAGGCCGAAAAGGCAAAAGGCTTTTCATCTCGAGCCATCAGGGGCCATCCTGGGCGCAGCCCCGTCAAAAGAGATTCTCACCAATCGATTGTTTCGAGAGGTTTGCTTAATATGCGTATTGGTTCAATTCAAAACATAAGATGTAAGTAGAGGCCTTCCAGAAGCACCTTTACCTAGTAGGTAAACGATAAAAAGGGCGCGAGTGTGAACCACGATGTTATTGTAGAATCTTTCAGTTATCCTTTATTTTCTACCACTATTGATCTGTAATGGAGTAACGAAGCTGCCCCCAATGTTGAAGATTCCTGCACGTTTCAAACAATGTGACCTCAGTGTATCCCTTGCGTTTGATTATTGTGACTGCATTGTCAACATGGGTACAAGATCTGCTGCATGTAAGCAAGTTTACCTTCTCTATGTTTTTCAGTTTTCATTTCTTTTTTTTTTCTACTATCGACTTATCGTTCGATGTCTTAGAAACTTCTTATCGCATTTTTTGGTACCGACCAGAACCAAAACCGTTGAAAATAATCTAACAAATTTCCACATCTTAATATGAGCAGGTACGTCGTCCTCAGTAAAAACCAGGTGAAAACGATCAAATCAACATGTATTCGTAATTACGCTGTGTTTTCGATTTTTTACTCATACTAAGTTTTGAATTTTTCAAAAATATCGGACATGCGAGTTACTTCAATATATCATTATTCATCAATCGAAGAAGGAGCAAGTGGATCACTGGATGGTATAATGCATGGAACGCTTTGTTCATATGCCTATATCTAGTATACTATACCTAGTATGAAATTTTTCAAAAAAAATCGGACATACGTTACTTTAATCTCTCTGCTATTGATTGATTTCGTTACTTATGATAGGTCAAATTCCAACGAGTCGATTACGGACAATGTTCATTTGATATTTTTTCCTCAAAGTTAACTGAGAGAGTGGACGTTACCCACCCTGGATTATTTCAGAGTAAAATGTTTCGTGAGTACATCAACAACATCAATTTTGTCATTATAGAGGTAATATGATCTATATTCTATGGTCTAGGTTAATACAGTATCTGACTAGGCACCAAAAATAGGATAAAGGAATTCACATTGTTCATGAAAACAACAAGTACCTAGGTATGTTAGCTTTAGATTTGATGCCAAACAGATGAAAAATGTATTTTCCACGTTATAATTTGATTTGTCTTACAAATATACTTAATCAAAAATTCGATGAACCTAGGTAAATATATAAATCGAGAATGAAACTGAACGAATTTTCGCTGCCAAATGAGGCATATTCGATTCTATTCCCATCGGATATCGAATAACTTTTTCAAAAGATCTCGCACAATAGCATTGGAAATTGGTCCATAGTGGGATTTGCCTGAAATTCACACATGTTATTGAGTTTTTGATCAAATGTTATTATGGTCCTCTTAGACCATGCAAGCTCTCGGGTCCGTATATTTGATATAGGTGTCCAATAAACAATGTAACTTTCTCAAGCCCATATTTTTTCATTTTTTCAAGTCCTCTGTATACAAGTTTGATATCATTCCTTCTTCGATTTTCAATCGATCGTAATTTATTTTGTTCATTGGGCACTTATACTGAATATGGCCCTTAGAGCTAAATCATTGTCTTAGAGGATTGGGCCCATGAGAACATTTTATTAGAAACTCAATACCAATAGCATTTTTTATGTTATATTTCAGGCAAATCCTATATTGAACTCTTTTGTTGTTCAACTGACGTACCTACCTATTTGTTGCTTCATATCTATTTTGTTTATCTTTTCCTCGTGTTTTCTGTTATGTTGCATTTTGGATGTTATCAGTACGAAAATATTGTCCTGAAAAATAATTTGAAAATAACTGTTTTGGTCTATCTTGGAAATAAACTCTTCCTAGCTGATATTATACCTATCACTGAATATTGAATGATACTTAAATATGATATGAGCTGATGGTGGAAATGTTAGCTCTTATAGAAATGGTGAGTCGATAAACTGTCAATTCCCATTTTACTTCCTAAGAGTTCCCAAAGGAGTACATATCTTATTGATTTTCGAAATGATCTCTGATATCGAAGTGGGCATCGACAAGATAGGTAATAGGTAAGTGATGGTGCATGTTGAAAAATGTTTGAGTGGAAAAACGTGAAGCATTTTGGATGTTGGCTCTAGGTCGGTGCCATTCCTTCTCATTGATTTTCACGATTCCAACTTCAGTTACAGCCAAAATTCGCAGCCTCTATGACTACCAACTTCGGCTTATGCAAGGAGTTATGCCCCCTCCCTCTGGGGTTGACATAGCAAACACGATCAAATACTTCTCTCAAACACTGCTAAGTATAATAACGTCGATAACCCAGGAATATATCTCGTATTCTTACACGCTCTTATTTTCCAGCTGTCCTCAAAGATGTACCCAATTCCCCTTTCGATCTCCTTAAAATCCCAGAAATGGACTCTGTCCGAATGGGGCTATTTCCTAGTCTGGATTATAAGGGGCTGTACAATTCGATCATTCCCCTCATTGAGGTCGCACCCCTGATCACCAATGGAATATACCGTGAGTTCTGCCAGGTTGCTCTCTCAGCATCCAAAATAATTTTTCTTTTTCCTCTTCAGCTTTCGGCCAGTCTGTTCTCCAATGTCTAGGATGTCTTCTCCCGTTTTTGGAACATGATTTGATTGATAATTTGCCGTACTTAGCAGCATCTTCCATTTCAGTTCTTCCCAGTAGTCTCCACCAGGAAATAATCAATAGTTTGTGTTTCTATATTTTACCATTCACAATAAGTACGTATCCTCGTGAGTTTGCTGATATAACGTCTCTAACGATTCTAATATTTTCAGCAAGACACAATGAGAGGGACAGCGATATTTGCCAGTCTGTTTCGGCTGTCATAATGATGGTGTTTCAGTACTCAATGAATCCTGCACATCACTGCCAACTGTTAGAATGTCTCATGACCCTCAAACAAAATATACTGAAAGACGTTCTGAGCGTGATAGCATATGGCACTTCAACAGCCAGATCTTCTGCCGCAAAATTGTTATTTTATTATTGGCCGACTTTCAACGCCAATCTGTTCGATCGCAAAAATCTCATATGTAAATTCGCTGGTGAGTTCTTTACTATGAGCAGCAAGCTGGAACTAAGTAGGCAATGTTTTTCTTCAAGATCCCACCCCGTTTCTATGTCAGCGAGATTTGTGCCCCAACACGGGAAACGCAGAAGCGGCCAAAGTTTGCTACGATCACTGCATTTCCATAACATTTGCCAGTGACACTCCACCACCTCTGTACCTTTGCATCGAATGTGCAAACGAGATCCATCGTGAACACCCGAACCGAATGTTCTTCGATATTTTGCACCCCATGCAACAAGTTTCCATGGTATGCGAAAATAAGGTAGGGATAGAACAAGCACCAGAGCCGGTTCCGTGTTAGTCATTCGTTCCATGATTTTTTCTAGAACTGCCGGTCCACAGAGAAAGCAGCAATATCCATTTGTTTCTCAACGGAATGTGCCAGCTACAATGGAAATCACCCTATCAGGTACTGCGAACAGTGTCACAACAACAGGCACAATAACCGCAGGGGTGGGGACCATATTGTGCATAAAAGTATACCACCCACTTGGACCATGGATTCGGAAATGCAAACTTACATGGTCGAAGCAATCGTGAGGTAAAAAAAAATCGCTTCGTTACCACCTCTATGTGGTACCTATGTATATTTAACTATACCTGTGGACTCCGAAGTCATATGGAGTTGTCGTTTCAGCCTTTTGAAAGAAGCGAAAATGCCAGAGATTGAGATGAGAGAAGAAAAGAGAGAGGGCGAAACAAAGGAGGGAAAAGAAGCTAGGGAGTTGAAAGAAGGCAAGAGTCCAGTACCAGCGCTGGATGAAATAACAGTGGAGGAAAGACATATTTTGGGAAGATACGGCGTGTGGTTATTGGTGGGAAGATGCACTCCCACAGATGA
The DNA here is from genome assembly GCA_029955515.1 of Chrysomela aeneicollis. Classification (NCBI taxonomy): domain Eukaryota; kingdom Metazoa; phylum Arthropoda; class Insecta; order Coleoptera; family Chrysomelidae; genus Chrysomela; species Chrysomela aeneicollis. Next base: position 14,332,561 of record JARUHQ010000015.1, on the reverse strand, counting down.
CACGCCGGTAGAAGTTTTAGGCCGTCTGCTCTCCATGACATTTCATTGGTTCCATATGACGGCTTATTCTCATGATGGTGGGCAAAACAGGAATCTCTCGTCAGATATCTCTCTGAATATTTCCATTTTGCAGGTCAGGAGGAAAGTACTTTGGAAAAATTGAAAACCGATACCGTGTGCCACTGGCTGAGAGATATCAGTCATTCTCACTATAATCTTTTCATTTCTTGTTTACTGCCGCATCCACCTGACTATGCCAAAATCGGCGGGCATTGGTACGTCGAAAGAATTCGCAATTTTTTGCCAGGTGAGGATAACTGCTATTTTTCCAGGGACACCTTATCTTCCCGGACATCGCATTTGAAAGACGGCTTGAATCGACTATTTTGTCTGATACCGTACGAAGTCATCGCCCAAGAAATCTGGGACTACATAATGCCTCACTGGATGGAAGCTATAGTCAATGATGTGCCAGAAAAAGATCTACCTGAGCTGCGTATCATTTTGAGTAAAATTCTAGATTCCGAAATGAGTCCTTTAGGTTTCAACGCCGAGAAAATGTACCAGTTCGTGACACAACGTTTTCAGAAAACCAACGCTAAGGTACAACAGCAGGCCCTACAGTGGTTACAGGTATTGGCATCATTGATATTGGTGGAACATTCTTTAACAATTTCTTGTTCCAGACATTGTCATTCCTCGATATCCTGATCCCTTTGAATCTTCTATTCGATATTTTTACCGATGGTATATCCAATATGAAGGACGGGATAGAAGAGAGTGACAGGGATCTTTTCAGAGCTTCGGAGTTGAAGGTACCAGGGGCCGCAGATATACAAAAAAGGGGATCCGTTTGTAAGTTGTCATATCAGATTATGCATGTATTATATTATCGGTGTAAAGTCTCTTGCCTGTCTCCTAATGACATATTCCATCAACAATGACTTGAGAACCTAGAAGAAGCTAAAGAACTAAGCTAAGACTTTATTATCAGATGAGAAATGTCGCTGGCCGCAGACGGAATTCGATACGGACGCGGAACACAACCTGTTCTGTTGCTTGATGATGCTCGACATTTTGCTGAAGCAAATGGAGCTGCAAGGAACCGACAAGCACACTGGGTTGAATTCGACGCTGTGCAAAGACATCTGCTGGCTTCTAAGGACAATGGCGACGACAGCCTGGATAGGAAAACACAGCTGCTCATCCCAATTCGAGTGCACTTATTGCGAATCGAACATCATGTGGCATCAGCTCTCACTCGAACTACTCAAATATTTGTCGCCCATTTTTCCAGCTCATCCACCAGATGTGAGTAGGAAGATTCGATCTGTTTTCAACAACTTTCCTTTCTCTCTCTCCCCTTTTTCACGTGATTATGTTCTCTCGATGACTGATTTGATAAGATGCGGAAGGCGGCAGATTATGATGAATTGACGATGACGTTTTTTGAATTCCAGCCACCTATGGAAGAATTATCCGAAGATGTTTATAGCCGAAAAAGTCCGCCGGAGAGTGATAAGAAAGAAGCCAAAACTGATGCTATAATCAACATGCCGAATCCAGAAGTGCACTCAGTAGGAGGAGTTCTAGTACACATGCCACACGTGTGTTCTGTACGAGGAGTATAAATACTAAATAAGAAAGAATTGGTTTGAGAGCAACAGAATTTCCCAAAATTGTTCAAATTATTTCTGTTGGAAATTCTGCTGTCTGAAACTGACGATAACAGTGGGGATTTGACGTTTACTTGTTTCAGATAATGACGGCAACGGTGGAAACAGTATCAGAGCAACTAGACTTGCCTATTATCCCTGCAGAAAGAGTGGTTTCCGCGTATGCCAGAGCCATTACTCTATCCGAGTCGGATGTCGGTAGGTCTTCGATTGCAACTCAACAGTTCTGCTATACATGTGATTTCTTTGTTTGGTTCAAGCAACGGCTACAGCTCTGGTAGTGACGGCGCAAGTGATTGGCGAAAACGATGAACCCGTTGAAACGGATTCTGGTGAAGATATCGATAATTTCTGGCAAACCTCTATAGGAAAATTCAAATTCCAAGTCGAAGATCTGCCCCAACCACTCCAGTTCATGCACCAACTGCTCCAGGAACTATCGAATGTGAACGAACCCGACATCCTCTACCACATACTGCAATGTTTGAACGTGCTCATCCTCAATGGCGACGCTTGTACGAAAGCATCCCGAGACCACCGCGGCTTCTTCATCTGGTGCCAGGAAAATTTGCTCATAAAGAAGTGAGTGACGTATCCACGTGTCGCCACCCGTTCGCAACCATTCCACTAAGCAAGAAACATCACAGGGACAATTTGTAACGTTATATCCTTGCACCCATGCTTACATTCTTGAGAAAACATCTCTAATTAGCTATAATAACATTTTTATGTGACGTTATCGTTCACTCCTTATTTGGGCCATATTTGTTACATCCCCAAGAAAACATCGCTTCCACATTATAGCTAAATGTACCAAAAACGTCAATGCGATATCAATATTTGCACGTTTACTTCAATTCTTTTTTGTTTCATCCCCAGGAGGTTTTTACATAACGTTATTTTGATCGTTGTTTGTGATAATCTTATCGCGAACTTTGTTCATGACATATACGTTATTACAAATCTCATTCGAGCTGTTGACTCCATATTCCGCCATTTTGGTTGATTTCTTTGTTTGTTGTGACGCTGCCTGAATTTGGTTTACATTTTAACTTGATATAGTTTCAGGTTTTTATAATTTTTTGTGATAGTAGTTCATCTGAGGAATATGTTTTGTGTCCGTACTCCGTAGTGTAAGAAACCAGTTACCTACTTATAAAAGTTTGCTGTGACTGTGTATAAATAGTTGTAAATAAGGTGAGTTTTCCATTTTTATTAATTATATAATCATTTTCTGACAGACTGCATATCAAAATTTAAGGTTGATTGTATTTATGATGGTAATTTCTGTTGTATGTCTCACATAGTAAAACATCAAGTCTTTTAAGTTAATGGAAATTTGTAGGTTAGATCATTCTTGAATCTTGTGCATAATGTGATTTTTTGATTAAATTCATGAAAAGCAAATCGATGGTCACTTTTGATAGATTCATTTTTGTTTACAGGTCATGAATGTTTCATGAAATCTGGAAAGTGCCCACAGTATATGGATACAAAGGAAATATTAAGATGGATATGGAAAAAAAAAAACTATACCTATTGAATAACATAAATTAAAACATAAATGTTATTGGGACCATACCTTTTTCATTAGGTATAGGTTACCTACCTATAGAGCAGATAATATCGAAGGAAAAACTCTAATGAGACACCATTTGTCAAAGTATGAGGTGAAGAAATCGAAAACATCAGGAAAATGAGGTAGTGTGAAATTTACCTAATAATTCTAAGATGAATTATTGATATTTTGTTTGGTATTTCAGGTGAATCATCATGAATCACCCAATTATCAAGATCAGAGACCATTTTTACGAGTTCAATAAATTGGTTTATTTGCTTCTTACCAAAATGAAGTGATGAAGATGCTGAAGAATGAAATATGTTAGATTTTACAATTAATAGTTTCAGTTGAATTTTTAATGAGCTGTTCATTCTATAGTAATAGGTGCACCCCGAATTTGCATTGAATAATTTGATATGTGTAACTAGAATTCAAATAGAATAGATAATAAAAACAAAGCTCATCGCATATATTTTTATATATTTTTTTTAAATTCTCATGTTATCTGGAACGAAGCTGGTGAACATAATTTGTAAATTATACTGACTGCACACCATATATAAAGATTCTCAATGGATAAATTTAAGGACTTCCTGAACTGTCAGAAAATAATGAATTATTTTTTCTCAAATTATTTGTTCAACATGATAACATTTTTTTATGATTCAGGAGAAACCAGGTGCAATTTGAGCATTCGAAGGTAGGTATTTCTTTTTGTGATGATGGAATTTGTTGAAGCTGTCCTGACCTAACAGTGCGTGTTTGCTCCATGTATCGATAATGCCGATATAAATGGAAAAAAGTCCTATATAAAAGTTATACGGCACCAGATAGACCACATTTGTAAAATAGTTACAGATGCATACAGTTGCATTTTTCCGTATTTTTTCGAATGGAACAACCTGTATTTTATTGCATTTTAGGTTCTTCCTGGAGTTCATCAATCTATCAAACTATATTTTTTGCTATTACGGGAAAATGCAACACCCAGTGCATTTGTTATAATTTTCACAACGTGGTATTTCTGGTACCTTTTAACTTTTATAGGAGACTGTCTTTCATATATATCAGCATTATCGATATATGGAGCAAACACGTACTTTTGGGTCACCCTGTATATGGAATTACCCTGTATAATCAGATCTTCGGAATAATAACGTTATAAGCGAGTAGTATACTCACAAGTCGAGTACATTCGGGAGATGAACTTTTGATGTCACAAAATAAAGGCTTATGACATGAAAGCTTCGTTTCAAATACTACTTCAGAATGTACTTTCAATGTAACAGGGCAGTTTCATGAAACGTAGCCGGTTCGACCATCATTTAACGTATCTGCGATTTTGTTACGTTGGTGGACATATAACGACTCTAAGATGGTCTTTGAGACATTATGGGCACAAGAATCATAACGTAACAACCTAACCTGGTTACTTTCAAGTACCAACGTTATCAGTACGAGTTTTTGCACAGTGGGCTCTTTTGCAGCTTCTGGGACATGTGCAACTCCGAGTACTCCCACATCTGCCAGACCGTCGTGCCAATGCTGTTGCATTGCATCACTCTTCCAGCGGGGTCCGATGTCTTCTGGAGGGTGGTACAGGACGCCTTCCACAGTCCTGATTGGTGCGATCGCTTCACGGCCGTGGATCGGGTCACGGTGATCACGAGGTTCATGGACTCGAGCCCGCTCAGGAATCTGCAGCCACTGCAGGCCGCCTTGGCCAACGCTTTCTGCTATCTCATCTCCAGTATGGACGACAATAATGTTTATGTAGCGCAAAGGGCCACACTCTACCTTGGGACCATCCATGATACGGCCATCAAGGTAAGTATACGGCCATCCAGAGCTGCATTTATACAATGTGACCCACGTAAAATCTACTTTTCTGTTCAATTATCGTTTTTTTGAGCAGAGAAGTCTGCAAGAGTTTACGAAAAAATATTCTATTGTTCAGGGCATGATGCCGTATGATATTTTCATGTCAAAAAGTGCTAAATATTGTATTCGGAGATTAATTTGAAATAATGTTTTCATTTCATTCAAAAATTGTTTGTTGCCAATTTTGTAACCTACCTAATTGTAGGATAATTTTTGAGAAAAATCATGTACTGAAAATTTGAATTAGTTTTTGTTGATTCGTGCAGACGTAGACTTTTCGATGATCCTTCCCAGTCAGCACAAGTACGTCTCATGGACGTTTTGGGGACGTCCATTGTTACTAATCAGGATGTCTTGGGGACCTCCATAATAGGTCCGAGTAAAATAAAAAGAGCCATTCGAACTATACCCATCCAAGTTCTATCCTTGCCTGACGTTATCCGTTATCGAATCAATCTGCCTAGTATGGTAGCTGCTGTCTTCTTATTGATTATATATGTAGGTATCTCGATTCGTATAAATCAATGAAATAATTTTGAATGGTTTATATCACTTGATCATTTATATATGTCAATTTGACATATTATATACCTATATATATGTTTATTCATTATTATATGAATTATTATTGTCTAATATTCATAATATATGTATTTCTTTATCGCAATTTCGAGTTTGGGAACTCCCCATTAGTCAAATTCATACGGGTGGAAGAAGCGAGACCAACATCAGCTTATGCTGGAATCCGAACCACTTCTAGGAGTCATGGTTTCCAGCAGGATTTCAAATGTTATATATATTTTTTAACATTGGGGTTTTTTGAGTTCTTATTTCGACGTACTCATTCATATACCTATCTCAAATTTATATGGAATTTGATAAAGCGATTTTTTTTATATCGCATCTTCGAAGTTGATAACTTTTTATTTATGAGCAGTGATGAGGAAAACGATACCAACAGCTGATATCTACCATTTATTTTATTGATATCGCATTCGTATCTCGAAGCAGAAATGAATCACATTTGTATCTGAAAAAACCAAGTTTTCCTAGAAACGTCCACGCATGTACGTCCCCAAAACGTCCAAACTAGATCCTGGACGTTCGGACTTAAAATTGCTAAAAAAAGTGAATCGAAATCGATTGAACAATATGGATTTTTTAAACGGGCCTTGGTCACACTACATGATGATCACTAAGCACTTTTCTAGCTCACTTTTCTCTTTCAGTCATTGATTATGTGTTTGGAAAGTCAATTCGATGCTATAATAGTAGATCGTCCGATGGTGTTACAATCTCTGTATCAACTCCATAACTCTCTCAGCGAGAGGAGCATTTTAACATGGGAATTCTTTCTCAACCGATTCGATACATTATTCATAGAAGCACAGATAACACTGGAGAAGACCGGCGAACTCACATACCTGAGAGGTAATTATGGTTGCGATGATGTTTTATCACGGCATACTTTCGATTAGGCCTGAGAAATGAGTCAATATATCGAAAAATGTATCGATATATCAAGTAGCGATATTTGAGATTGATGTATCGATGGGTTTCGATATATCGATACATAGATATATATCGATATATCAGACATATATATGAAAAAATGGATTAGCCATAAATTGAAAAAAAAATTTTGAGAGAAAAATAGTCTATCCAATTAAAAATATCAAACATAGTTTGAAATGAATGTCTGGTAGACTACGAGCAGAAAACAACTACTTTCCTGGTAAATACCACGCAGAACATTGAATTATATCTGTTCGTAGTCCATGCAACGATTCACACTGTGAATGCAGATCGCAAATGTTTCTTTCTTCCTAAGACGTGACAAATTCACATCGAGACAGGCACGCCTAACAACCTACAGACCGGTTTCGGGCTTATTGGCCCTCATCAGTGCAGGGTAGTTATCCGAGTAGAGACCGTAAGATCTCAACTCGAAGCGTTGCCTGTCCCAATGCATTTTTGTCGCGTCTATTTGACCGCACCGAGCCGCGTTCCAACAGACAATTGAAAGTGGCGACACCATGCGGCAGAAGAAAGAAACACTCCAGAACCGAATCTCCCAAGTTTTACAGAACTTGGAAGTGGCTGAGAGCTCGACTAAGCTCAATAAATGAAAAAATGGATTAGCCATAAGTTGGAAAAAAATTTTTGAGAGAAAAATAGTCTATCCAATTAAAAATATCAAACATAGTTTGAAATGAATGTCTGGTAGACTACGAGCAGAAAACAACTACTTTCCTGGTAAATACCACGCAGAACATTGAATTATATCTGTTCGTAGTCCATGCAACGATTCACACTGTGAATGCAGATCGCAAATGTTTCTTTCTTCCTAAGACGTGACAAATTCACATCGAGACAGGCACGCCTAACAACCTACAGACCGGTTTCGGGCTTATTGGCCCTCATCAGTGCAGGGTAGTTATCCGAGTAGAGACCGTAAGATCTCAACTCGAAGCGTTGCCTGTCCCAATGCATTTTTGTCGCGTCTATTTGACCGCACCGAGCCGCGTTCCAACAGACAATTGAAAGTGGCGACACCATGCGGCAGAAGAAAGAAACACTCCAGAACCGAATCTCCCAAGTTTTACAGAACTTGGAAGTGGCTGAGAGCTCGACTAAGCTCAATAAATGAAAAAATGGATTAGCCATAAATTGGAAAAAAAATTTTGAGAGAAAAATAGTCTATCCAATTAAAAATATCAAACATAGTTTGAAATGAATGTCTGGTAGACTACGAGCAGAAAACAACTACTTTCCTGGTAAATACCACGCAGAACATTGAATTATATCTGTTCGTAGTCCATGCAACGATTCACACTGTGAATGCAGATCGCAAATGTTTCTTTCTTCCTAAGACGTGACAAATTCACATCGAGACAGGCACGCCTAACAACCTACAGACCGGTTTCGGGCTTATTGGCCCTCATCAGTGCAGGGTAGTTATCCGAGTAGAGACCGTAAGATCTCAACTCGAAGCGTTGCCTGTCCCAATGCATTTTTGTCGCGTCTATTTGACCGCACCGAGCCGCGTTCCAACAGACAATTGAAAGTGGCGACACCATGCGGCAGAAGAAAGAAACACTCCAGAACCGAATCTCCCAAGTTTTACAGAACTTGGAAGTGGCTGAGAGCTCGACTAAGCTCAATAAATGAAAAAATGGATTAGCCATAAATTGGAAAAAAATTTTTGAGAGAAAAATAGTCTATCCAATTAAAAATATCAAACATAGTTTGAAATGAATGTCTGGTAGACTACGAGCAGAAAACAACTACTTTCCTGGTAAATACCACGCAGAACATTGAATTATATCTGTTCGTAGTCCATGCAACGATTCACACTGTGAATGCAGATCGCAAATGTTTCTTTCTTCCTAAGACGTGACAAATTCACATCGAGACAGGCACGCCTAACAACCTACAGACCGGTTTCGGGCTTATTGGCCCTCATCAGTGCAGGGTAGTTATCCGAGTAGAGACCGTAAGATCTCAACTCGAAGCGTTGCCTGTCCCAATGCATTTTTGTCGCGTCTATTTGACCGCACCGAGCCGCGTTCCAACAGACAATTGAAAGTGGCGACACCATGCGGCAGAAGAAAGAAACACTCCAGAACCGAATCTCCCAAGTTTTACAGAACTTGGAAGTGGCTGAGAGCTCGACTAAGCTCAATAAATGAAAAAATGGATTAGCCATAAGTTGGAAAAAAATTTTTGAGAGAAAAATAGTCTATCCAATTAAAAATATCAAACATAGTTTGAAATGAATGTCTGGTAGACTACGAGCAGAAAACAACTACTTTCCTGGTAAATACCACGCAGAACATTGAATTATATCTGTTCGTAGTCCATGCAACGATTCACACTGTGAATGCAGATCGCAAATGTTTCTTTCTTCCTAAGACGTGACAAATTCACATCGAGACAGGCACGCCTAACAACCTACAGACCGGTTTCGGGCTTATTGGCCCTCATCAGTGCAGGGTAGTTATCCGAGTAGAGACCGTAAGATCTCAACTCGAAGCGTTGCCTGTCCCAATGCATTTTTGTCGCGTCTATTTGACCGCACCGAGCCGCGTTCCAACAGACAATTGAAAGTGGCGACACCATGCGGCAGAAGAAAGAAACACTCCAGAACCGAATCTCCCAAGTTTTCAATTGTCTGTTGGAACGCGGCTCGGTGCGGTCAAATAGACGCGACAAAAATGCATTGGGACAGGCAACGCTTCGAGTTGAGATCTTACGGTCTCTACTCGGATAACTACCCTGCACTGATGAGGGCCAATAAGCCCGAAACCGGTCTGTAGGTTGTTAGGCGTGCCTGTCTCGATGTGAATTTGTCACGTCTTAGGAAGAAAGAAACATTTGCGATCTGCATTCACAGTGTGAATCGTTGCATGGACTACGAACAGATATAATTCAATGTTCTGCGTGGTATTTACCAGGAAAGTAGTTGTTTTCTGCTCGTAGTCTACCAGACATTCATTTCAAACTATGTTTGATATTTTTAATTGGATAGACTATTTTTCTCTCAAAAAAGACATATATATATCTGAAATCCGATAATGCGCATCCTTACTTTAGATGCCTTCTTTTAGATTTGAGGAACTCGGATTCCAACAGCGAATCTCTATTGAGGAAAGTACAAAGGGCTCACGAGGCTTTGTCGCAGTCTGATTTGAACGGCACCAACTCTGTGAAGACTCTGAGCGCCAGTTTCGGAACAAAGTGGCCTTATAAACGCACAATGTCAGCACCAGCTTCCATAGTCACGCGTCAGGAAACTAAAGGTTGGTACCTTTAGTTAGGGTTTGAACACGAATCAACGATTTTTTTTCACAGAAAATAAGGAAAAGATTTACAGTCGTCAATATTCGGCGCCCATTCTAAAGAGGAAAAGTTCTCGTTTCGGACTGGGTCAGTTTTTAGGCACTCTTAACAGCATTCCAGGTAGAAACTAGATGTAGTGTCTTGCTGTAGTGCCGCATGAATGTAAGTTTTGGAAAAGAAAAATCGAAAGCCAACGATTTTTTTGCATGGGGAAAATGAAATCATTGAATCCTGGTCATGAATGATGTGAATTTTTATTCAGATCTAAACTGAATGAAGTTTTTGAAGTGTATTCTAAATAATAATCATCGTAAGATCAAGTTGTTTTCATGATGGCTCGATAACACCGCATCAAGATTTAGATTATTTGTCAACAGCAAAAAATAGCTTACTTTCATAAGATGCGAAATATATTATTGAAAATAGACGTTTTAGCACATATAATGATCATTGAGTTTTAAAAATGTCGTTGATTACAGTGTCGAAAACCCAAAATCGATATGCGTTACATTCAAATCGTTTAGAAACATTCTCAGCCTGTATATAGAAAATTCAACTGAATGAAAAATCTCGTTTTCGAATTAGAGCTCGATGATACTAAGAATTCTTGGATTATATGGTCAAAGAAAGATTCTGCGCATCATCTATGCCCAATAATTATATAAAATTGTTTATTATTTGACCTGATAATCCGATAATCAAAAGCCTTTTTTGTGAAATCATCCGATTAACCTGAATGGAAATATTCTGTTTCCAGATGGCCACATGCACTCCCTGAATGTCGTGGAAGACCAAAACCTAACGAATTTTCTTCAAAAAGTGATCGATCTGGAAGAAGCCGACAAAGAAACTATGCACATGCTGGTTTTCCTATTGATGCAGTTTTTGTCTCGTTCGGACCAAGCCTACCAAGCAGAAGAGAAGAACCTGGCGAAAGTCCAAGGAATCGTTATGAGGCACCTGTACTTGCTTTTGGGTTACAGCCAAAATGACAGGGGCTTGTATCTGCCTCCTCAGCGCCTACGCTCTTCCCCAGCTTTCAGCGTGTTCCTGTCGAATTTGCCGCAGCTGATGGACCAGAATCACATCATGGGGCGACAGTTGCTCCCCACGTGTCTCATACTGTTGCAGTATGCTCCCTCACCCTACTACATTCCCAACGCCATGGAGTTTCAACAACCCACCTACAGCCTATGGGCGATGGAACCCCACTTTCGCAAACACTGGCTAATGACATTAGTCGTTATTTTGTACAAAGTGAGTTGGAACGTAGTTTTCATAAATTTATCATCTTCGAAAAACGACTCTTTGCAGTATCAGTACAACCAGCAACCGCACTGTATGCAGCTGACATCCCTCATCCGAATTGTACTCAATACTTTGGACTCTCAACAACACCACTGCCGAAGAATTCCAGCTACCATAATCATGGGGGCTCCTCCTTCGCGATCCCGAGGTATAATTTTCAGCTAACAGAACTTATCTTGAAATGGTCCATTATCTCAACTATCCTGTGGACGCGTTACAGATGTCAGTCAGCCATCATTGGGCACCGAAATAGACCAGCCTGAGCGCTCTTCACCGCCGCCATCGCCGATGTACTCGTCGGACGGGCAATCCGTCCAGGTGTCGCTTAGTTCCCGCGGGGGTAAAGTCCAGGTAGCCTACGCCAAGCCGTCTTCCACCACCAGCATGGAGACGCATTGGGAGGAAGCCATCCAATGCGTTCATCCGGAAAAGAGGTGGTCGAAAATCCAGAAAAAGCAGGCGGACGTCAGCATAGACGACGATACGGAGTCCGAGCTGATAGCGATACCGGAGAGCGATCTGTCGGATAGCACCTTGCAGGGCAGCTTCGATGAGGGCGTCGGCGACAGCTGCTGCGAGAAACAGCTGGTTCTGGTCAAGTCTCCCAAGGAGACCTACGTGAATCAGATCATGAGGGTCGCCTCCAAGAACCGACCGGCCTGGATCATAGGTAGCGAGGACGAGCTGCTCAAATCCTGCGACAACAAGCTGGTGCAGGAATCCGTCATATCGCACGCGGAGCTGCTGAAAAACTGCAAGAGGCCGATGAACGGAAAGCATCAGGTGGCCAAAGCCAACTCCACGGATCTCTATCGACAAGCGACCTCGAACCTGGTCGATGGTTACCACCAGGGGAAACCTACGCCGTTGGGCAAGAACAAGAAAACCATAGAGCCTAGCATCACTCCTGTTTGTACTCCCGTATCCGACTGCGATGACTGCTACAAAAACCATCAGGGGCTGCTTCCCACTCCCTCTGTAGAAAGGCTTCTGCCTATAGGATCCACCCGACCACCAGGTAAGCACGTGTACTTGTTTATAATGAAACATTCGAGTTTCGTTGGGACGTAAACAAAAATTGAAGGTGTGTTATCAGCTGGGGGCTCCACATCACTCTTGTATACTCCGATATTGTATATATATTCTCGATTTGCAGAATCTCCTCTGAGGGATGATGTATTTTCTCCGACGATAGAATCCCATTTGGAAGTACCGAGCCAAGAACGTTTACTCCCCATTGGCCAGCACACCAAAGACATATCCCAACTGGTGGACAAAGTGAGACAAGCCTTGGGTGTCACCACGCAGATCGTCAAACCAGACAACAAGAAAGCCGACAACCCCCAAAACCATCAAGAGAGCCAGCCTCCTCCCCAGCAAACCCCGTCCCAGTCCCACAGTCCCAGAAAACTGACTAAGCAAGTAGCACTGGAGAGCCCGCCGAACCAATCGGAGCACGATGACAACGAACAGTTCCACAGAACGGTAAAGCTGGAACATCAGAGTAAGTCTAAAGGGATCCACTTATGAACGATGCGGGTTGTCAAAGAAGGCGTGGCCATTTCAGGAGACCTGCTGCCGAATCACAGACAGCGCATGCGCAAAGTGGGCCCGTTCGCGATGAACTCGTACTGCGTGCACGATCCCCGGAAGCCTGGCGCCTGGCTGAGTCCGGAGATGTCGCCGAAGATGGAGGGGGGCGACACGAGGCAGAGCTCCTTCAGGATCGGCGAGGACTGCGTCAGCGAGAGGTGTTCCGAATGCGGCCTGGTCAGGGAGGAGTACAGCGACGAAGAGATCGGCCTTTGTATCGTCGCGTTGGGCACTTTCATTCATCGGGAGCCCGCTATGGCGGCGCCCATGCTACCAGACATACTCAGTATAGTGGCCAAGTGAGTCGATATGGTGTATATCACATATGACCATATATCTATTAACTACAATATTGACCATACGCCATAGGGGACAATGTTAGCAAAGTGAAGCCGTATCATATATCCATCCTTTTCTAATTGGCAAAGTTGATTGAAGGTGCATGCGCGAAATCGAGCGCGAAATTCAAATCAAAATGTCCAAAATTCGTTAATATTATGTTCACAGGAAAAACTTACTTTATATGTAAACAACTATTGTCATTAATTGGAACATATCCGATGATATTAGGATACAGCTTTGACAAAGCGTCAGAGAGATCTTCTAATTCAGCGAAACACTCCATCAGATTTGAAAGAATATGAAGCAATCAAGATCAAAATAAATTATCCTGATTTTGGCAATATTTTGTTAGACATTGATGGCATAGGGACTTCCATTATGTCTTGAATTCTGGAATATAACCTGGAGGCTGAACAAGACCTGGACACCGACACTGGACATATTCACGGCAGTGTTGAACTTGAATTACGAATAGTAGGTATCACCTGAACAACTATGAATTGATGAAACACAAACACTCAACACGTAATCGAAAAACAATAATGAGAAACGAGAAAATTCACATCAACAAAACACAGATATAACCTGCTAGTTTGAAAAAGGTGGCAGCAAAAGTGATACCCGACATACAACCATTTTCAATTTGAGTAGCAGCGAGGACATAAAGAGATAAACAACACTAAAGAGAGTCGCTCCTGTCATCTACTTTTATTTTGGCGCATGCGCATAAATTCATCGTTGCCAGCGATGCTCTTTATTCGTTTCGGCTTCAGATAGAATATTCGTAGTTAATAGATACAGAAAATATGTGGAATTCCTTCGTAACAAACAATACTATACCTACTAATTTTCACAAAAAAACTTCACAAAAATTGTTCCTAGTGGAAGGCACATTAAATGGAATAATTGAACAACAGAATAAATGAAAATTTTATTGTGGTAATGTTTATATATATCATTAAAGGGTTTTATTTCGAATTTACTGATGATAATGCCGTTTTTTCAGGGTTACAACTAATGCGATGTATCCTTGGCAAAGTGAAAGCAATATTCATCTACCTGGCGGAGCAATAAGTGTGGCACATCAATTTTTACGATGTGTTCTACACCAACTAGCGCCAAACGGAATTTTCACGCAAGTTTTCAAAACAAATGCACCAGGTATCCTTATAACCGAACGTATCTCATTTCCTTACTATAGTACTATTTATTTTCAGAAAAAATTCGGGTAAAATTTTTCAAAAGTGTAATTCAAGCTCTCGTTGATTTTACCGAATTGAATCCAATAGCACCTTTACATCTATTATTAGAGGTACCTATAAATTATTTATTTGAAACGATAAAATCGTCACTCACTCGCAATTGCCATTGTAGACGTTGAATTCTAAGAAGACGTTACCTATCGACATCCTACCAATATCACTCCAAAATATGGGACACTATTTGAACTGTCTGCCTCTCGAAGCTGCCTTAGGACTGAGTACTCCAATGTGCAATTCTGTATTGCAACAATTAGAGATACTTTATCGAAAACTGATATTTTCGTTGAATGCTATGGATGACGTAACACCACTGTTAAAAATTATAGCATCAGTCTTCAAATTTCCTTTTGTCTCTCAATTCAAGGTATCATGTTTGACCTAAATGAGCATAAATGAGCGATGTCATCTCCTACTGTATGATTTCAGGGTCTTTTGGAACCGTTTTCGAAGGTTTTGAGCTATGCCATTCAAACTCAAACCCTGGAATACAGCTGTCTCGTTGAGATTTGTTACTTATGTTACAGAGCTTTCACAAAGGTATGAATACTCGATCTAAAATAAACAGTAAACTGATCTTATTGTTTCAGGAGAGAGATAAAATAATACTGAGCAGAATGGTAGTTATTGAACTGGTCCAAGCACTCAAATTCAAGACTACTATACCAGATTCGAATCTCCTCATGCTGATAAAATTAATTCTACAGGTAATTAACTCTACAGATGCAGTGCAGTAGTTCACTAATAGCTCAATAATGATGTGGTTCAATTTTTTGTCTGGATGAAAAAGATCGCTGTTCCTACCTGAAACTAGTTCACTATCGAAACTTTCATATATACTATCAGGCCTCCCCGTTTACCCAAACTCGATTTTCGATACTCTTTCCTGATGCCTAACACCTTCAAACTTCCAAGAAATATCCCTATATATCCTCTCCAAACATTTTTCAACTGGCTTGTACACTGTACAATGTTCCACATTCGTTCAGTCAAAAGATTTTTAAAAACGCAACTGGCTAAGGCAAATTCGGATAACCCCAATTATTGAGTATAATTTCAGGACATAGGAGGCTCCATCCCTTCGAACGCTATAATCAAAGATTGCCCATCAATAGCACTAGACTATGGTCCATCCTTCACCACCGGAATATCCGAATGCATGAAAATGAATCTAACAGATATCGTCGACTTCCTGACAGACTTCCACGCCATGTCAAAAATGAAGAGCTACTGCAAAGGGATGCACGTAGGCTTGAACGACGACACCTTGGGAGGAATAGTAAAATGTAGTATCGCTCAGTACCTAGCCCTAGAAATGACGAAGGGCAATGGAAAAGACAACAGGGCTGTGGCCAAGTATTTCCCGTGGTTATGCAATACTTCGATAACCCAACAAGGTTCGAGAGAGTTCATCGAATGCATCGGCCACATTCGCTTACTGTCTTGGCTGCTGTTGGGTTCTCTGACTCACACGGCCCTTCATGGTCACACTCATGGACAGATATTGTGCCAGCCCATTCCGCATGAAGTGTCGTGCCAAATAGCAGATCACATCCAGGTCATCATGGCTGGATTCGCTGAGCAACCCAAAGTATCTGTCCTACATATGTCATCCCTCTTCCACACATTCATTTTGTGCCAGGTGAGTCAGAAACCGATTAAATGGAAAAATTCTAATGACATTCTTCCAGCTCTGGACAATATATTTGGAACAGGGCTTGAACAATAATGTGCCAGTTACAGAAGCGTACAATGTTACAATGAATATATTGTTTGATTTTTGGGGAAAAGTAACACCTTCCATTTTAAAGTTGATACAACAGTCGAAGATGGTAAGAACTGAGATACAGTAGGTACCCTGATTGAATTTTATTTCAATTACAGCTAAGTGAAATTGTGAGTCTCCATTTTTTGAGTATGATAGAAGCTCTCTTAGAGTGCCAGTCAACATTCGTAGGAAAGTTGTTGCCACTCTGGACGCCTGTTTTATGTTCAAATCAAATACAGGTAAGCCCTTTTCTCGATACTGGATCAAAAATTCGCAGAGCTAAGTCGCAGCATTAATGAAAAGATTTTGATAGAAATGATGCACATAGCATACAACTAAAATGATTATTTTCATCTTGAAGTTGCCAGGACATCTTCAGGTGCGACTTCAAAATTGCCGCAATTTTCAACCGACGATATTTCATGAGGCTGTTCCGGAAAAATCCAAAATTGCCAATCATCACAACCCTTTGCTACTAAAATGGTTGCAGAGGCTGCAGTTCAAAATGGGACAAATTGAGTTACAATCATCGACAGCTTCACAATTTTATTCACTGTAAATTGATTTTTTCATAACATTACAATAAAGTCATCAATATGTAAAAAAACAGTTTATACTTGAAAGTTGTGATAAATTAAATGCAGAAAACAGCAAACAATTTTATTCACTGTAAATTGATTTTTTCATAACATTACAATAAAGTCATCAATATGTAAAAAAACAGTTTATACTTGAAAGTTGTGATAAATTAAATGCAGAAAACAGCAAAAGTTTTTTCATATCATCATATTTCCTTTTTCAACATATCCATTATTTCCTTTGAAACCTCTGAACCCAATGGATATAACTGAAAACGAAAAATGCACCAAATTTCAGAAGTATACTTATTGTATAATTGTTATGCTCACCTTATCGAGAAAATAGGTCACATCAAGTCTGATTTGTTCCCTGATTTTCATTTCATCAGAATCAGTCTGTGGAGTAGAATCATCACCAGCAACTGCTGTTCTATTCTTCAACCTTCTCAATGACTCCTCAGTTTTACAAACTGATTGTAGAACTCCTTGAACAAGACTGTGATATCTACAACAAAACAATTTGAAAATTTCTGAGTGAATAATATAAATTCCTTACTGTTGACTAACTTGGAAAATAATTTTATTCACAATGTCCAGTTTTTTGGTCATCCTAATATCTTGAAATGTTTTTTGGAAGGCTATAATTGGTTTCATTGATTCTACCATGTAAGTGCTAGGCTCCTTGGGAGTGCTCCTATTGGTTCTTCTATAAAGCCTTGGAATTGAAGTAACATTTTGAAGATGCAATGAGATGGTCTCAAACTTGATTTTGACCATGTGGTTAGTCAGGTGACTTTGCATTTTTTCTATATTCCTTTTATTCGACTTCAATATTCTCAGAATCACATGATGCATGCTGTGGTGCACTATTTTGAAGACACTATTTTTGATATCTGATAATTTGTCTGCATCACATGCTAAGAAATTTTCCACAATGTTCAAGTCTATAAGAGAATCCATAATATAATGTTCTTGGCTTTTGTGATCCTGGAAACCACCCTGAAAGAAGAAGAAATGTGAAAAACAATAACATCAATAGTCTGTCCTTACCTTTGAAATTGTTTCAATCCACCTAAGATATCTTGACAATAACATCATAGATAATTTCAGAAACTGATCAGCTAATTGGTCTAAATAAATATTCTCATGGAAACATTGAGACACAGCAGCCCACAATCCCAAAGTAGGCCCAAGTTTGCAGGACAACTCATTTGCTGGGCAATACATTGTCCCAATGTCTACTTGTACATCATTCTCGAACTTTCCAGCAATCTGTTGGTAGCGAATTTCAAAGTAAACAGGTAAGTTGAACCTCTTTAGATGCTCTTGGAATGTTTCATTCTGGTTGACAAGATTTTCGTCTCCACATTTATCAGCTATTTTTAGCAAGATATCCCAGGTATTCTTGAAACGTTTTTGGAAAAGTTCTGGATTACCTGGGGCTGTGATGTTGGGCAAACATTCTCGTGATTGCCTATCAAATTCTTTCCAAAAACTATTCAATGCAAAATTATAGGATGTAAGGCCAGAATCATCAGATAACATTCTTGACAAGAATGACATTTTGGTATCTAAGAAACCCCAGACTTGTTGGTAAATGTGACCAAGGTCCTGATCCAATTTTTCCAAATTGATTTCTGTGATGATTTTTTCCAAATATGGGCGAACTACTTTAATCCTGAATATTTCTTCTGCTTCTTCTTGTTTACGTAAATTATCATACATTCTGAGGCATCTCATCAAAATTTCATTGTCATAATTCTTGAAAGCATCCAAAAATTTCTCATTTATCATATGTAGTAGCTTGTTTTCAATATTTCTGGTAAGATCCTCTACATCTTTGGACAGTATGCCCAATTCAAATATGTGATTACACTGGAAAGAATATTTAAATACTACCCTTTCAAGCACAATCAAGTCTTCAAAGCAATCTGCAGATGTGCACAGAATAGTCTCTATATAGACCAAAGATGAAATGATTCCAAGATTCAAATGGAAATTATTCTGTTTTAGGTTATTATTCTTCACTTCATCTATCATAGCTTTATAATCTTTTTCAACTGAATCAATGACTTTGAACAACGTCTATAAGGAAAATATATTTAGAAATACCCTGTGAATATTCAATCCAGATAATTTACCCTAACTTCTTCTTGCAACTGATTCACAGGAAGAGAGAGATTTTCTATCTTGGAGTTGAGATTAGTCAAATATTCCGCCAAGTTCACAATACCTTCTGTTTCAGTTTTCAAGATATCAGACATATGTTGATGTAAATCTGCCCCATAGGTCTTCAAGTCTCTTCGAAGAGTTTCCAAATCTGACTTTTGGGTATATTTTGACAAACATTGGTCAACACTAAAGTTATCCTAGAATGGAATATTGTCGTTAGCAGGGTAACTGTCTCATTAAAAAATATGAATATTTACTTTAAAAAATGATTCTTTCCATGCCAAATTTTCTTTCGAATCCATTTCAAAAACAGTAACAATAAAAATGTTTATTTTTTCATTAATCGAGGTGGAAACAGGTGATCTGTGGTGGAATGACGTGCATAGTAGGGTAGGTGGTCTGTGGCATATACTATGCATATACTGCATTGTTGCCAATTCCAAATGCCAATACTGACAGTAAACATATGATCTAATTGCTGTGTTGCAAACCACGCGAGAAATATCTTTCTTGTTTGAGTTCAGTGGAAATATCCGATTTTTAAAGATCAAAAGATAAATAAGATTTTTTATAAAGTTAGCATTATGGTGCAAACTGCACAACATCACTCATGCAACTTAGCATCAGGCTGATATTTCTTTGTCGTTTTCGTGTACTAAACGGCGCAATGCGCATTCACATGACAGCTTTCGCTTATCGCGAAAAGCTTGAAAAAACATTTCTACGCCATAATTTATAATAATGACGTAAATTTTAAGCTAAAATGTGGAGACCCTGAAAATCGAAGCTTCTTTTAAGCAAAAGTCTCGACTTTTTAGCGGATGACCTTGATACGCGCTCACAAAAATCGGCCAATGCCGCCAATGTACGCGTTCACCATGCTGGCTTTCCATTGGCCGATTTTTGTGAGCGACTAAGCGCGTATCAAGGTCATCTGCCAAAAAGTCGATAGTTTCGACTTTTTGCCAAAAGAAGCTCCGATTTCCAGGTACTTCACTTTACAGCTTAAAATCACCGTCATTATCAAAGATTATTGCGTAGTCATAACCATCATTTTGCGTAGCAATGTTTCATTCAAGCTTTCCGCGATAGGTAGATACGCCAGAACTAGAATTAATAGATCACTCGTTTGTGTCTTGAAAAAATCCTTTCTTTGTGTATCGGATCAATGAAATGTTTAATAGAACTTTATTTTTTCAAACATGATAATAAATTCATAAACATGTGATCTTACAATTCATGGCATACATATTAGCATTATTTTTAAATCCAATGCCATTGAGTCACTGTGGAAATATATAAATATATAGAGGTGATATGAAATCAGAACCAGTTTTCAACAAAAAAGCTTTATTTCAACAAGTAATCAATGATAAATAAAAACCGATTACATTATTTCATAATAAGAATGATTGAATCAGTAGAATATGATAAAAAGAAAATATTTCTCAATTACATAGGTAGATTATAATAAAAAACATTGACTAGATTATTCTCCGTGTAAACTAACCCTCAAATAAAATACAATACCTGAAAAAAAAATAAGAAAATTCAAAATTACTGATCATTCGTGTAAGCAAACCAAACAATATGAATTAATAGACGAAAAATTGAATTGTTTTCATTACATTTTACTTATTATCCTTTTCCTCTCCTGAGAAATTTAACAAATATAATGCTTAACCCTCTGAAAATAATCATTTACGGGAGGATATTGTACAAAATCGCCCAATGAATTTCTGCAATTCACAAAATATTTTCCCTTCATCGATTTGATAATTCACATCCTCTTGGCTTCATAGTAAGTTAATTCAGTTTGATGACAGAATAGTATTTGTTTTTAGAAAAATCAAATTCCGGAGGTTTCGAAGATTCCTTTTTATGTCCGCCAGCCAATAGCTTTAGGACAATGAAATTAGTTTTGCATATTGTTAATAATTCCGTGATTTCGGAATCGGCAGGTATGCTTTCCAGCAGCTGGCGCGCCTGATGGAAATGTTTACATCCAGCTATGTAGAGGAACACGCTGTCCACCGGTTGCTGTTGGAACCTCTCGAACGAAGTCATTTCCCTGAATTCCGCATAAACAACCGGTGGTGGCGTCAGGAGATTCTGAAAGGGCGCGAATCGGTGTTCATACCGAACTTGTTCATTGTCGAAGCGAGGATGGGGCATACTCAATTTTCCCTCTAAACGGAATCCCATCAAGGCCTGAAAGATAACAAATCAAGACATTCCGTATGAGAAACCATTGTAATTCGAATAGAATAATACCCAGTAATATTCGCGGTAAGGTAGAACAATTTAAAATTAAACGAGTTCTGAACGGTCGGAAAAAATGTTCAATCTTACAGAAGCATAATTATTGTTAATTAGTATATTACGTAACAAGTGTGAGTAGTCGTTTAGCACGAGACGCGTAAAGGCGAGTGCGGAAACATAAAGTGTGAAGGAAATGCACCTACCAACGAGTTTTGTACACTATTTTTCCTACGATCCTGAATTCTTTCATTTCGCAGGAAGTCATGTCAAAAATGTTACTTGAGCGGTCTCTATAATTTGAGGTGGTGTCGATTCGATATTTCCATATTTTAGGTAATGATTAAAACATTTTTCGACAATTCCAGATTTGAATTACTGAGTTTTCTTCGTTTGCACAAACAATGTTATTGATATTCGAACCCCTATGCCAACACAAATATAAGGAATATTAGACACGCAACCAGAAATACATCACATCAGGCGTCAGCCATCCAGCAGTGCATTTTGAACATTACCCGAGAAATATAAGTTGGTTCGTTATCTCGAATGTACAACCCTCCAAGTCTCATTGAGACTTGTATGAGTACGGGGACCTTAGCTTTTCAAGTGTCATCCGAAGCACTACTCGGCTGGTTATTGTTGAGAGTCCGAAGGATTGAAATCTAGGTACCAAGAATGTTCGGTTGGTCACTTATCTCCTCCCGGTAAACGATGCCATAGAAATAAATAAATATTTCCAAGGCTAGCGCTTAACGCACTCGACCACCAACCCAGACTAATTTTCATCAAAGTGAATGTAAAGGTTATGTCTCACTGACACATTGAAATTATAGTTACGAACTTATGGTGGGAATGAGTACCAACTAATATATCTCAATCATTTCTACCCATATACATGCGACCGTGTGATATTTTCCATTTCAACACGTGTGCTTCATTATTTCAAATAACGGTACCATATGGTATTATGAGCTACTTTCCAAATAACAAAACAGTGTGCTTTATGATTAGTGATACAAGTTTTATAAGAGCTCCAAGGGAACAAGTACTACAACGTTTGTCATATACAATTTTTTCTACTTTGCATTAATTTGAAGTCTTTTATCGAAATAAATTGATTAAATAGCGATAAATAACGCAAACATCTTCGATTAGTAAGGATGATGACAATTGAAATTTACCAAAACATTGAATTTTTCACTGCTAGTGTCACCAAATCCAAAATCACTCAGAAGTAAGCTGGGCCTAACTCTTCTTACTTTCATTTGACAGATTCTGATTGTGCATCAAATGTAATAATATACCTATAGTTGAGTGTGAGTGCTACTGAATTTTCTTTGAACAAACGAAACAGTTGAAGATGAAAATAAATTGCATGAATATATAAATATGTATACTCAATCTGATGTTTCAATCTGATATAATCCCGGTCATGTAGAATTGAGTAAGCATGCATACCTTATAGTATCCTCCGCACATATTTTGTAGAGCCTGCAAGTAAATGATGTCTCTGTTATAAGGTCTTGCCCGTTTCTTGTATTTGGTCTTCTTCTTAGAAGCCCCTTTATTTCTGTGTAAATCATTGAGGATCTCATTTTCAACCAAAAAACTATCAGCCCTTGATAAAGCTGATATCAGCCATCCATATAAAAACTCGTATAAATACCTGAAATTATCAAATGAGACCCCGACGTTTGTGTGAATCGTTCCTAACTTACCAATAAATGTAGTAAAATTCATGTACACTATAAAGTTCCAATTCAAAACCTGCCAGAAGATACATGATCATTATTCTCAAAGTGTGGTATAACACCCAAGTTCCGAAACAGGCAATGTGAGGTCTTGATAATGGAGAATTCGCAGAGAGATTGTGTAAATATGCATCCACACGTTCAGACTTGAAACAAATATAATAGTCTCAGAAAACGTTCGATGTAAAAGACAAGTCATGATATTTTTTCCTTCCCAATGTACCCACCTCGTCCTGTAATGTAGTAAATTCATCTAATAAATGTGCTAATTTGTCTCTCTGCCTCGCTCTGTTATGACCACAAAGTTGTAAAAAATTTATGAATGGCCGCGAACAATGAGTTAGAAATGTATCCACGTAGTGTTTCGCCTGAAATGGTGGATTGAAAAGTGCAGATACTGGTCTGGACTTGAAATATTTACTCACTTGTACATTACTCAAAAGCGTTTTTGATAGTAGAGCTGGTGGACAAATGAACGCTTTCACGGCATCTCTCAATATGTCTTTGGAGTTTATCGGATTTGTGCCAGGATACAGCAACTGCAAAGCAGACCTTGATAATATGCATGGGCTCGATTTGCTGAATTCGATAAAAAAATCCTAAAACACACTTGATTACCTGCTTTTTAATGGAATGGAGCTGTCATAATTCATACCAGGGCTTGGTGCAAAGAAGTTATCAGTTGTATTTTACTAACGATTTTGAAACGCTCAGTCATTTCTATAAAATATGTTATTGCTTCGAATCTGGATTTGATTTTAGTATACCGTGGAAATGTGGGAGGTAATAGACGCTGATTTATAGATGGTTCAAATCCTAGTATATATTCCTGTTCAGCTGAAAAATATCGATTCAAAAAATCCTGATGATTTATCGATTACATTTTTAGTGAAAACAATATATCATCTGGGAAGTTCATTTATGTAACAATATACAGGGTGAGTCAACTGTGGATTTATGTAACAGTTTCAAGTATAAAGTTTGAAGTCTCAAGGTTTAAGAAACTTCATCAATTGGTTCTCAATATAACCATTCATACACTCCTAAAAGAAAAGTTGACGACTAAACTCAATCAATTTGTTAATCTGGAATAACAGTTTATTTTGCAAATCTATGCTAGTAAGTAAAATTAGTATAATCATGATCTTATTTTATTGTTATACAAAAGTTATTTCCAGAACAGATATTCTATGCTGATATTACCATTACTGCCATCATTGGCTTATCATTACTCAAAAAGTTCTGCAAGAATTGTGTCGTTTTTTCTTACGACTTGAAACTGTTGCATAAATTCATCGTTCAGGCTTCTCATATCCTACCAGTGATCGATACTTTCCATCTTTAAAATCGCAGCTTCAATGCCATATTATTCTTCATTTTCAAATGGAAACACAATTTTTTTTCAATCTGATCGTGATTCTTATTTATAATCATATATGTAATGTGCAAGTTGAAACATGTATTTACCAATTAACAGAAAAAGTTACACGACGATAAAATTGACAGTGCTACTTTTATTAATTTTTATCAGTGGGACGTTTTTATCAAAAGATCTTGCATATGTATATAAAAATATAATACGAGCTCGAAAGCATCATTTATTTAAAACTAATAAAATTAGTATTTCAATTATGCTTGTGAATTGAGTGTATGTATATTGCGACTGAAAAGGTACATACAATCTTTATTCTGGACTCCCAAATCAACAGTTTCTTGAACAACAAAAAGCGTTTCTAAACAACTGGCTATCAGTCTCTGACAGTCGGGTATAGAGGGTTGGTCGTCTTTTTTGAATGAAATTAGAATTTGAAGAAACATCCTCAAAAACTTTATTCTCCCAAACAAGGCTTGTGTTTCAAGATTAGGCTTTGATCTAGTTTTCCTATGAAGGTCTTCCTCAATTTCTCTCAGCATTCCAATCATGCGTTGTTCTGAAACATCAGGCTTCAAGTGGTAACCATACTGCATGGGTTGAAAATCTTCTTCTTCATATACCATCGCACTAGAAAAGAGAGTATTGGAATCTCACAAAAAGTGTCTGTATTCAACGAACCTAACTTGTAGTGTACTTACTTATGAACCAAATCTTTTATTATTTCTAGTAGTTTATATATAGCTAAACAGAAAGCTCTCAATGTCCTGTCTTCAATCATGTAGGGTTTGTGTAGATACAAATTGATGAAAACTGTTTGTGCCAGAGAATGCCCTTCCAACCAAGAAACAACACAAGCCAAAGTACTATCGATTATGCCTATTATTTCAGCATCTTTGAAACCATGAAGTTTGATTATATTGTCCTGAAAATTGAAAAGAAACCCGATAAGAAAAAAAAGTTGATGAATTATGTGTTCCAACCTGAACAGCTTGATCGAATGATACTATTTTCCTGACACCACGATTGCACAACATCCCAGCATCCATTTTGGGGTCCATCATTTCAATAGCAGACATGGCCTCAAAGAGCCCAAACAATTCATCATGAAGCAGTTCGCCTAATTTTAGATCTGCAAAAATATCGTCCATCGTAGGGTATCACTGCCCGTTTTTGGCACGGTTTTCCAAATCATTGTTGTTACAATGAGTTTGTACCACAATAGAATTTCTACAATTGACATTTGAAAGAAATGTCTGAATATTATTTGAGTCTAGTATTCTCACTATGGATGCACTTTTTGAGCAGCACTCAAAATGTCCCAATCGCGACAAATAAAGTAAGTTGTAAAAAATTGATATGGTCTGGTTTTCAGGTAGCATATATTATGGATTTGTTGACAGTGGGGTGATGTGACTATTTAAGCAATCATTCAATCAAGAATATGAATTGAAGAAACCATGCAGTGTGACGATTCTGATATCGATAATACTTGGAACACACTAGTGTGTGGGGTGTAGTAGAACCAAGAGGCGGATAAACCGTCTGAATTATTATGTTCGATGAGTCCGAGTGTTTTATATTTCAGATTAGCAGATGCGAGCAGAAGAGAAGAATAAGCTAGAAATCAATGTTCAACGTATTCTCGAAAATATTTACATTATTGCTAAATTACTATATACAGAATGTCCCGAAATTACATGGAAAGATTTCAGCTGTAGATTCTAGGAACATAAATAATGAAAAAAGTGTATGTAAACCGAGATGTAAACATTGGTTCCGAAGTGCCTACCTAAGGAGTTATAGCCATTTAAAGGTGAGCCCGAGATAAAGTTTTTTTTTGTAAATATTTTTGGAACTCTTTGAGATAAAATAATTTTGTCCATATACCTCATTATTTATGCTCAATTCTGAAATCGGGAGGTGCTATGGGTACTTTTTCTCCCATCTTTTTTGTTTATGTATTTTTCGGCAGTTTGATCATAAAATATAAAAATATAATTCTTTTTCACATATAAATGTTCCTCTAGTTAGTTTCAATAGCATTCACCGTTTTCAAGATAAATCGATTTGTGAAAATTGTGCTGTGTAACTCGATCCTAATTCATGAAACATTTAATGTACGTTTTCTTTATTGCACCCCGAATATTTATTCAAAAAAACATCGGAGGTAGATGTTAAAAGTCGAGTAGATGTTTTCGAAAATAAAAAACTTAAAAAATATAGGTCCTCCCGTTTCCTACGCTCCTGAACGAAATCTCAAAATATTCTCAAGATTCATAAATTGGGCATAAGAAGTTTGGTATATGGACAAAATTTGGTTATTTTAATATCAAAGGGAAAATGTTTACAAATAACCTTCATCTGGGGCTAACCTTCACCTTTTTTTACTATTTTTGTTCCTAGAATCTGCAGCTGAATTCTTCCGCTGAACTCGGGACACCCTGTATATTGGTTCGACTAGAGAAATTAGGCCATTCCTTTCACCCTTTTGGGAACTGCTGACGTAACAGTTGGCATTGTGAATAGAACAATACATACCAGATACCAGTACATGTTCTATACAATGTTTTATGTTATTTTACATGATTTTATAGTCTTCATATTAGTTTACACATATCGCATACTTTGTCAACAAAAACTTTATGTTTTTAGTACAATAAAGACTTTTCTTCTTCTTCAATACAGGAATTACATACAAGTTTTATCAATGAAGAAAAGAAAGCAATGGGATATTTGCAAATTTTCCAAAATCATCTTATAACTGATCACATCTTATGGTCATATAAGAGAAGAATTTGGCCTAGTAACAATTCAACGTAGAAGAATCCTTATAAGCTCAACATTTTACTAAATTATTGAATAGTCAGATAGATAGTACATTCCTAATTATTGAAATATCCCTTTATGTACCACCACCATGAGTTCGACCATGACGAATTTCCTTTTACATAAATAAATATGATACCCGAATCAATAGATTCTGCAAAATATATAATGAATATTCAGAAACAATAAGGCATGGTATTTCAGATACCTCAATTACTAAATTCAAAGCCAATTTGAGAAATGCCATAAGTTCTTGGTGAGAAATCATGATGTCTGGTGAGACTTGCCTTCCTTTCAGTGGGTGATAATAATTATTCCTTGAATATTAGTTATTTATTTTCATTATTAGTTTTGTCATATTTTACTGCTTTATATATTTAGTATAACCTAGAAACATGTTATTAGGCTATGCCTGTTTGTTTCTGCTAGATAAATAAATAACATACTGAATTTCAGAAAATAATTATTCAAAAAAATTCCATGTCCTGATTGGCATTAACTATACACAGTGAGACGAACTTGAAAATGTGAGTTAGAAAACAGAGATGGATAGAATATTTTGGACTCAAAATGATATATTTTTACAACTCGGATATGATTTGCCTATAGGAAGATCTTGTGAAGAATCAACATTGATTAGACATTTCATCACATGTGTAAAAAATGATAAATCGGTGGATAAATTCAAATCTCACTTCAATCATTTTGATTTCTTCCTTTTTAATTGCTCACAACTGTGGAGAATATAGCTTATGTTCAAAAATGTCTATTTTTCATTTCAGTACTGACTAGAATATGGAAGTTTTCACTATAAAGCAAATTCAAAACCGAATAGATAGATCCTGCTTTTTCGTTTCTCAGTGGACAAACGGTATACATACAATACATGGGTGACAATGGTTGCATTCCACACTCACAGAATACTAATGATTGTTTGTTTTTACCTTTCACTGTATCTTGAAATGTAGTTGTAATATCTGTCCAATTTCCATAAACCCATGATGCAGGAGAATGAGAACAAAAATTCATGTTGTAACCAATAAATATTATCAGTTTTTTGAAGGTCAATCAATATTGCACCTTACCATTCATTTTCCACCATTAATTAATA
The DNA here is from genome assembly GCA_029955515.1 of Chrysomela aeneicollis. Classification (NCBI taxonomy): domain Eukaryota; kingdom Metazoa; phylum Arthropoda; class Insecta; order Coleoptera; family Chrysomelidae; genus Chrysomela; species Chrysomela aeneicollis. The sequence goes on along the minus strand of JARUHQ010000015.1, from coordinate 14,304,256 downwards.
TTTAGATTAGAAGTGATTAGAAGTTTAGAACTAAAATGAACGCACAGACCACTCTTATGAAGTGAGCACCTGGACCTGGATAGCACACAGGAAAACACTCCTGACTCCTGATAGTCCTGTGACCTATGACATCAATTTCCTGATATTCTGAAACCTCCTGACAAGCACCTATATGACCATCATGATAATCGTCCTGTCTAATGGTCTAATCAACAATCCAGTATCCACAGTCCACGTTATATTTCAGTGCAGTCCACAGCAGGAGGACATCTGTGATCTGTGGTCTGTGGCCAAAAATATTTTATCTACTTTACATTACATCTGTCATCTGTCACAGTTTTCTTCTGTCAGTTCTATGCTTGTTCAAGGCTGGTTATCACTTATCAGTGATATCCATGTGATATCACACGACATGCACACGACACAAATCCTTAGGGCAATATACTGTGACAAAAAAGTACGAAACCAAGGATCTCATCATTTTTATCACAACATAACCATATAACCTGTGGCATAACCACTGAGGCATAACTGATCTCGGGTCTCGGCTCAGGGACTCAGGGAGGGCATAGGCATCTTGCCGACGTCACTTCCAGGATCGCAGATTTAGCGAATAAAGCCCTAAGAAGGTTTCGTCACTTTCTGTGCATCCACTTTTCGCTCTCTTTGATTGGCTGTTTGCTAGGCTATGTGCTAAATGCATTTACGCGTGCTTCAGGTTCAGGATCAGGCCGCAGGGGCAGATAAATCAGAGAATGAAATTGACGGTGGATCTATCTCCAAATTCGTTTTTTACCAGCGTTAAGAAAGAAATAATCAGCGAAATAGTGTTGGAATGATGAGAGGTTAATTCCCCGAGAACAGGCATAGTATCGAGTAGTGGTTTATGTTCCAGTGAACAGATTTATTTGAAGAAACGGCAACAGAATTACAACCACATTGATAAGCAAAAAATGGCAGCCTTACCACGCAGGATAATTAAAGAAACCCAACGATTAATGCAAGAACCTGTACCAGGAATCAGTGCTGTACCGGATGATAGCAATGCTCGTTATTTTCATGTAATTGTGACTGGCCCTGAAGACTCCCCCTTTGAAGGGGGCCTATTCAAACTAGAGTTGTTCCTGCCAGAAGATTATCCTATGTCGGCACCTAAAGTAAGGTTTATAACTAAAATCTATCATCCCAATATTGATAGACTTGGTAGAATTTGCCTTGATATTCTAAAGGACAAGTGGAGTCCAGCACTTCAAATACGCACTGTTCTACTATCCATTCAAGCCTTACTTAGTGCTCCCAACCCGGATGACCCTTTAGCCAATGATGTTGCAGAACTATGGAAAGTGAATGAATCAGAGGCTATCAGAAATGCAAGAGAGTGGACTCGCAGATATGCTATGGACAATTGAAATGTGTTCTGATCAGACATTAGTAAAAAACATAAGCATTCTACTTCCAAATTAGGTTTATGTTTATTTAATTTATATTATAAAAAGTAGAATTCTTATGTTTCCTACTACACTTGTCTACATTTTATAGGTATCTTTATGTTTTAATCTGAATTGGTAATTCAAATTGTATATTATCTTTATCTTAGGTTTTTGAAATCAGTTAGCTTTGATTCAGAAATCCTTTTTTACTTCTTGAATTTCATCCCCTGATCTCTGCAAATTCTGATGTCCCAAATATTAGTATTCAGTTCAATTATAGGTGAAGAAGTATTAAAGGATATTTTCTCTTGGGCTTCAATCCTGTATAATTTAGCAACAATTCCATGCTTAGTTGCACATGAAAGGTGGATTTGTAGTTTGTTGTAAATAAAGGTATGTAAGGCTTTTTACAAATAAATTCTTTTCACAAAAACCTTTAATTCTTATCTATTTCATAAGTGATAGCCTTACAACATGAATTGAATAATGAAATTATTCATCATATTTCCTTCCACTACCAAAGATAATCAATGTTGATTCTGAGGTTCACACTTTAGTGTAAAGCATGACAAAGTTACCAGGTGCATGGACATACATGCTGAATAGCCAAAATGTATTCTTTATTTGTAAAATGAGTTTGATAATAAATTTTAAATCTTTAGGTTAAAATTTTATTCAAATAAAGAAGCATAACCCGTTTTCACTTAGTATTTTCATAATTGACCAAATATTTTAATATCCCACGTATTTCCTAATAACCACAAGATATATTCAGGAAATGGATAATAGAGAATTAGGAAAGTCCAGTTTCTTTTTTTCTCAACTATTTGTTTAGTAGGTCCACAATTAACTACTACTTAAGGAACTATTAAGTGTTGATATATGACTAGTACACAGATTCTTTAGTTTTGATTTTTGAGAAAAAAGTAGACGTGAAGTCTCAGAAATCCTCGTGAGCTATTTGTGAGGTGAGTCATATTATTATAAATTGAATGAAAACACGATGATTATGTAATTATTGTATTTTGTATATTTGTTACACATTAAGTTTTTATCATACAGACTAAAGGAATGCTAAGTAGGTATATAAGTAAAATAAATATTACTTGAACTGTTTTGTTATAGGCATTGATATGATTGGATGAAAACTTTCCAACAGGTAATAGAAATGAAAAATTTCTAGAGATAATGATGTAATCTATTTAATGCAAGGAATTTGAATAAAAAAAATAATCGTTTCTATACACAAAATAGTAAATCATAACATTCAATAAAATGAGAGTATTTTAACTAAACGAATGTACAAATAAATAAGATATACACAAAAACTGAAGGCCCCTTATCACATTTCTTCATTAAAAATAGAGCTACATATCCTTCAAAATGTCATACGCATCACTGGATTCAAATTAGTAAAAGCAACAAAGCTTGTGGTAATAGGGAGCCTCTGGTTATTATTCAGTGCCAATGAGAATAATAATAGCCAAATTCTAACAAAAATTCCAGTTTTTCATCATACATTAGGTACAGGGCAGATATTCCTATCACACTGATTAAATGTGTTCACAATTCACTGTGATATTTCTCAGTAAAAAAAGAAATTGTCTTTGTTAAATTACGAATTAATATAAAAATAGTGTTTTTTATATAAGGTCTAATAGATTCCAAACCAGTAAGCAATTTTTTTCAACTCTTAACTAGAACTAGGAATCCCAACTTTCTTCAAAAATGTGAGCATCATCCTACTACATATGCATAAGATACTAAATGAAAAGAAAAGTTCCTTTCTTGATAAGCAGATAATATTAATGCTTATGTATACAGTGATGTATACGTCGAAAAACTTTAGGATTAGAACACTCATACAGGAAAGCAGTTATATGGAATCGCGATCCATACATTTTAGTTGAAATAGCACAGTGACTATGAACAGAACACAATATGTAAAATCATTATAAAAATCGATAAAAATAACCTCTATTGATGCTGACTAGATATATTTCTATAATAAACTTTGAGCCAGCATATTGAAGGTTGGGGTAAATTGAATATTTCTTCATTAGATCAATATACAAGGTACACATAATAATACTCAGATAATCATCATTTCAATTTGATACAACTCGAAAATGTCATTCTTCTAACATATATCACAGGAACCATCTAAAATATTATATTTCAAAGTTGATACTTCTGAGATTCTACTGATTACTGTATCTTGAGAATCTCACCTCTCTAATATTCAGGGAATTTGTTGAGCCAAGATTAACTGTGCAGAGAAATGATTCACACGATTATCAGAATATTGGAACACTGACAAAGGACACTTGTATGTATTGTTATCTCTCTGATATAGTTAAACAACCTATATTCAATATACATATTTGATTTTAATTTTCGTATTGGTTGAAATCTCATCATATCAACTCTGAATCAAACCATGTGATATTTTTTAGTGTATGAGAACTTAAATTCTAAGGAAATGATTCATTTGTTCTAGGGTCGAGTTTTTTGTTCGATTAAAGGAAATATTCTTTTTGCCAACCAACAGTCTTTGGTATGCTCTTCACATTCACAACAAATAAATAGGTTTGATGCAGTCATTTTAGGTCAGAACTAGACGGACAATAATAGAAAAAAATCTCAGTTTTCCATACAGTCAATTTTCAGGAGGGAAAGTACTCATGTCTCATAGAGAGACTGAGTTTGGAGCATTTTAAGGACGAAAGAGGTATTCCTAGATATATAAAAATGGATAGAAAAACATGTTTGTCGTGTACTTAATGTACCATGTACTTCATAATTTTCTTTGGTCTAACAACTACAATTTACACAAAGTAGAGCGTATTTTCACATGTTCAGGTTTACTAATTGAGAAACCAAAATTTTCGAGTCTGGTGTCTAGAAACATTTCTTGAAAGTTTTTTTTGCTTATAATTTGCTGTGTTCGTAAACGTTGTCTGCTCGAAACGTTACATCAAAATCGCTTATAATGACTTCATGTTCGTTTCGAGGATGAAAACTAAGTTGAACGAATATAAAATTGTGCTGGCTGATCAAGAAAAAGTGAGCAATCATTTTCAATTCTACACAACAATTCCTAAATATATTGAGATATTTTCGCACAACCATTCGTGAATGGACGAAATAGAATCCTCTGAAAAAGTGCAACGAAAATAGCTGAGATTTTTTCCTAACGTGAGCTAAAATGGTTGAACTAAGACGCGACAAAGCAGAAATATGGTCTATCACGAAAGCTCAGCTCGAGGGATTTTGTGCAGAGCGCAGTTCATTTGCTTGTATTGTCTTCAGTCTGTAGAACTTATACTAACAATAAAAAATATATTATCTGCGACTCAAGCATTATCAAAACCAAAACAATTCCCAAGGACAGTTCAATATCAACTACGAGTAGGCACTTTCGAACCTTGGTTTAATTCAAATTAAATGTATACCGGATTCTCTTGACCAGTAAGCAAACGAAACATGGAAGTCGGCATTGTTTTCATCAATATCTGGAACAATAGATGCATGAAATGAACTCTGTTTCCGAAGTATACTCAAGAAAATTGTTCTAATTTATGAAAAAAGTATAATTGGAGACGGAGACCATTTGTTTTAATGATATCATGGGAAAATTCAATCAAACCTTAACTCCACAGAAAGGCGTCATCGGACACATGTTCCCTGACGAAAAATACTTGTGTCGGCGTAGATGACTTCTTATTTTTTTAATAGATGAGGACGTGAGCGCATAAAAACATAAAACCAAATTTTTGAGAATTGTCCATCACATGCAAGGGTGACATTTTTCAATAATCTTCCTAGATATATAAGAAATGAAACAATAAAAATAAGGTTTAAAAACCAAACTGGAGGAATTTCTACCCAAGAATTGTTTTTACAGTGTTGATGAATATCTCGATAGGTATTACCTATTTACCTATTTTCATCATCATAAAACACAGGATGTCCGAATGGATTCTATAAATATTTAATTTATTTTTTCATTATTGAACAAAATAATCTGCTTTTAAAGGTTGACGTTTCCTTTATCATTTGGTGATGTTGAAGGATTAAATAAAGATTCATTATAGTAAAACACGTGTCGTAGTAACCCCAATTAGTGAAAATCTTGTAGTGTTCCACATTAGTTTAGTGTAGATAAATCTCAGATTGGAAAAAATAGAACAGTTTTTCATCAACTTACTTCTCCCACTGAAGTGGCCAATAGATTCACGATTTTTTCATGAGGAACTGCAACCACACTTTGATTATTTATCTCGATAATCCGATGTCCCACTCGCACCCCTCCTCTCTCAGCGATTCCCCCACGCAGCAGACTGCATATCTAGGACAAAAAAAACCAATCAATCCCAATACCCTCGTGAAAATGAAGATCAGGACAGAAAAATTTATTCGTAGGTATTTCTTTTCTGAAGATAAAGAAATTCGGAATACAACAAAATTTCAGGGTAACCTTCTCGCCCCCTATACAGTCTTCCATCATGTTTTGGATGCTATGAATTTTTTTTTATCTCTTTGATCAACTTTTTCGCTGAACACAGCTTGTCTCGATTCTGAAATAGAACTTTTTTCGCCCTGTACATCAGAGTATGATAATTGGAGTACCCGAGTTTGGGCGACTCTTAGTATTCTTGTACGAAACTCACGGGAATAATATCTAAAAAAAATCACAAAAATTTCTTCCCCTTCATCCGTACCCAAAGTACCACAAGAAGGGGAGGGGGAAGAAGATTTTTTTAAATCTCCGATCCCGATCAGGTGAAATATGTTTACCGATATATCTGACCGTTTGACCAGCAGAAATTTTACCCCCAAAAAAATTTGGAGGGGGGGAGAGGGGAGAGGAAAAAGTCTTTTTGGTGGTGATATTTCCGTTTCGATCAAACAACGTTTTGGATATTTTTTTTTAATCGGGATTTCGAGGGGGATTTAGATTTGGGTCACCTTTGCAGAAACCCTTGATATTTAATATTTATTTTCGGTCAATTCTAATCTTCATGTCTGTTCATCTAACGTTCCAGCTTCAAAATGAGCCTGAGATTTTGAAAATCGGTTGAAGAGGAAAAAAGTTATGACTGCAAAGCCAAAAAATTGATTTTTTGAGGTCACTCTGTAAATAAAAGAGATAAGAAGACAATTCTGGAGATGGCTCAAGTTAATGAGATCACCTTTAGGCCTCTGCTGTTAAAGTTGAAAATAAACTGTTTTTCTTCAATTTGGATCATTTTTAAAATTCCTAAATTTTGCAGTTTCAAAAAACATCCTGTAGCAATTTTATGGAAAAAACCTCATGTAACGAAAAAGTACGAGATTATAGCTGAAGGACTAAGCTAGCGGACAGCACAAACAGAATTCGCATTGCTCAAATCAGAAAAAAGTTATTCAAATTTCAACAGAGAAAAAATTTCGAGGTGCGACGTAATTATTGTTGCGTAGTTTGAAAATACCAGATTATTAATTCTACATTCATTCGGTTTGATTCTCTAAGGAAGTGGTTATCTCAACAACTGTCATTTTGGTGGCAAATAGGAAGGTCAGTTGTTATTCGAATCACTTTCCGAATTTTCAATTCTCTAACGTCAAAATGGAAAAAATGTAACAACTTGTCGTTGGTTTACCACTGATAAAGTGACTAATTTATCCACCAGATTTTACTGGTGGAAATGAAATAATAATTCATCATAAAGGTGATATATATTTGAAGAGGCAGTTATGAAGGAAATTTGTTACAGTTATCAGGATTTGAGTCGCTCAGGAAATAAGTATATGGTAGGATAATCGATATCATTGAGTACCTACACCTTCCTACTGAAAAAAATATCATAAAGATTTCTACATATATATATGCTCAAGAAACAGATAGCATCCAATTATATAGAGCCTTATGAAATTATATAAACCAAGAATATTAATGTTAATGATGTCTCTGATAGAACCAATGATGTTCAACATGGTAGAATGTGTTGCTACTGAAAAATTAGATACCTAGCTGAATCAATGAGCAATGATCCTGTGTAATATTATGCATTCCAGGATATATTTATACCTACCTCACTAGGTTCATTAACAAAACATATAATTATTATTCCTGCAATTATTCACGAAAAACTTGGCAGTCCCGGACACAGAAGACCAAAAAGTAATCTGTGTGAGTGTGTGCCGATATTTTCTATGTGCTAATACTACATCGAATCCAAAAAATGAGGTTAGATTGACGTTGAAATTGCAGAAAAACAACAAACTATAATAAAAAAGAAGAGGAGCTACTAACTTTTCCGCATTTATTTACCACTGAGTGGAAATGTAAGAAATTAGCAACCTCGATAAATTTCGTATTTGAAGAATACCACATATGAATAGTGGAAAATCTAAAGTGGTTAAAAAAGTAGTTGTTAAAAATGGTACTAATGTATCCACTGTGTTAACCACTTTTTAAAGAATCGGACCGATTGATAACGCGAGACCTGGAAACGTCAGTGTATCCCACCGTCGGGCTTCTAGCCACAATCTCGCTGAATCACTTAGCACCACATAAGTGCAGGGGGGATTTTTCCTTGATTTAATGAGCATCTCCTTCTTCGCAGCCATCGAGAATTCAGCCTACGTCCCGAATTCCGCTCATCTGAATTCGCCCGCCTTGGTCGTATTTTCTCAAGCTGCCGGTGGACTGCAAGATGCGCTCAGAATACAAAGGCCGTTTAATCCAAAGTTTAGTGTGAGATATTATTTTAACCTTGATAAATTTCGTATTTGAAGAATACTACATATGAATAGTGGAAAATCTAGAGTGGTTAAAAAAGTAGTTGTTAACAACGTTACTAATGTATCCACTGTGTTAACCACTTTTTAAAGAATCGGACCGATTATTAACTATTCGAATTTGGGCGTCAAGTGGCGCTTTCTCGTAATTATTATGACGCTTGTTCCACCCCCATCTCTTTGGCAACGACCCTGGGCCAAACTCACCACCCCGTTCTGCACGCTGAACCCCAGCTGATACTTCGTGTCGGGCCGCTTGATCTTGACCTCGACGACCGGCGCGCACGGCACGACCGTCAACTTGACCACCGTCTGGTTCTTGGAGTTCTTGATGTACGTCTGGCAGGTCGACAGCGGCAGCCCGACCAGGCTGACGCCGTTGATGGCGATTATCTGGTCGCCGATGTTGAGCTGGCCACACCTGGCGGCCGCGCCGCTGGGCGCCAAGTTGGCGATCACCACCGTCGGCAGCATCGAACCCCAGCCCGACTCGACGATCACCACGCCGAGGATCTCCCCCTTGGCCTTGGGCACCACCACCTGGAACGGGACACGTCACAGGAGGTCTGTTCGCTGTTTATGCATGAAATTTATATTGTACACTACATTTTCTTACACCCCCACTGGTCGTTGTAGATGAGTGTAGTGAAGTGGAGTGTAATTAGTTCAACATCTGTTCGGTGCTTTTATTCTGCTTTATGCTAATCCTAGGATTTTGATTTGGAGGTTATGCTTATAATTATTTTGTATTTATTTGTTGCTTGACAATCTTTTGAATGTATCAAACATGCGAAGTGATAATGAAATAATAGAGAATATCATTGCGAATTCGGACGATGAATTGTTGACAAGTTCATCTGACGATCAATCAATGGCATTGATGTCAAATCTTTTGATGCTTTCGTAAATGGGGATAAAAGATTCCCGGGTAACAAATATAACCATTACGTACTTTGTTGAAGAAGTTTTCAAAATACATCTAACCTCATATTATCCAATATCCATTTGCACTACACTTATCACACCTCCTCTAAATCGATTGTAACAACTGGTTTTTTCGTGCTACAACAATTTAACAACGAACATAGTGTAAGTGTACACGGGAAATCACCGAACGGTATCAGTGTTACACAATCTACTATTCTGTACAATAGTGTAGTTAATGGAGACACAACGAACAGACCTAGGGCTGTTCCGGGGCAACGATATTAACCTTCGTCTTCCCACGTCAGAATAATTACGTAGAGTCCCACGTGGGGTACATTTGTACCCCATGACAAAAATGATAATTCTGATGTATAAACATGTTTTAATGATACTTAAGAATGATTATACAGAGAATGAACTCATAAATTAGTGAAAAAAATATATAATCGTCTTTGCATTTGACACTTTACTTCCTTCGCTTGGTGTTTTGCGCAAACAAAGTTGTGACACTCCTTGCAGATTTGTCTAGATTTACGACCCCTATTCCGTACACACAGATAACAACGTCCACTTGCGTGTCTTTCATTTGGTGTTTCAACTGGGGCCGGTGCCAAGACTGGAACAACATCCCGCATATACTGCTTCAGCGTGTTGCTCAACCGCCCTGGGCCATTATATCTTCGTATAATATTTTTTTCTTACCAAAGCTTCTTCCAACTGAAGTAAAAAATACCGTCGCTAGTCCTTAGCTTTAGGATTTTCTGAATATTTGATGCCCCATAAGATATATGCGATTAGGCATGCAATATCTAATAATTGGACAAAATTGCCATTGGCCAACGATTGCAAATCCTGCGAGCACAGTATTGCTTCACTATTTTTTCCGTGGTGTCTACAGCAACCTTTGTATGGTTATAATGAAGCGGTTTATTATTATTTGTTTCAACTGCAACAAGATCATCATGATGTTCTCTAGATAGCAAAATAACTGCTTTGCCTTTTGTAGGGGTATAGGATACGATAGTATGGTCTCTTGTGAAAGCAAACATGCTAGAATGTATAGGCCCAAATGATTTGGGTAGCAACTCATTTGGAATATATGTTATATTTTTTCGGAGTGTCCCACACAATGTTATAGTCCTATTCCAGCAAGTTTGTTTGCCAATGATAAACTCGTGAAAACATTATCTGTGGTTACTTGTAACGACTGTAACGAAAACACTCTTGTCTATTTTTAGCGGCGGTGCGCACCGATTCAGAGTTCTTTTACATAATATGATTGCCAAGGTTGCTTTTTGAAACAGTGGGCGCGAATTCCCACGTGGGGTACAGTTGTACCCCACGTGATTGAAGAATTGTTATCTCAAAAAATTCAAAACAAAACTTTTCTGATGGGCATTAATTGTTCTAAAAGTTCTTAATGACACCAAATAAAATTGCGCATAATAAATATGCGCCTTTTGAGAAAATATGCAACTAAATCGAGATCTCGGGAAGACGAAGGTTAAACTATAAAGCCTAGTTCATGTTAGAACGATTGCGATTATTTTTATGCGATTCCGCAAATTTGATTGGATTGTCGAAAAACCTAGTTCATGTTGAAGCGGACAATCGCTGAAAGAAGAGTTTCTCCATCCCTCAAAGTCGTGAGTGGAAACAAAGGATAGAAACAAATACATAACTTCATTTAATTCACATTCGACAATAGTCGAGTTCCGAAATTTCCAACCAGTACTGTTCAGTACTTTAGATCGTTCTAAAATTACTGAATTCTACTGGTAGTAGTTGAATGAACCTGAGCTCGGGTAAAACTTCGTTTATCGCACTCCTATGAGTTCGGGAAAATTTTTTGGTGGGACTTACGTATTTTGATCTCCTGGTCACGAACCTGAAGTCAAAACGCGGCGGTCTCAAGTATTTTCAGAGATACGGCCCCATTTTGTCTTAAAAATGCACCATTTCAAATCTCCATTTTCTTCTAATAAAAACATACTAAATTAATCCTTCATTGTGCCAAAACATCACACATGCTCACATTCACTTGTTTCCAACACTTTTTTGCATAAAAAACTGTTATTTTCACAAAAATTCGCCCTTCTTCAAAACGTAAACAAAACATATTTTTTCACTGATTTTCTGGTTATTTTTATTTGAGATGTTGGCAACGTCTTACCATGAGCCAAACAATCACGTTGCCAACATCATAAATACAAATTATCAGAAAATCATTGTAAAAAGGTTGTTTTGTTTACATTTCAAAAAAGGGTGAATTTTTTGAAAAACAATCGTTTTTTCTGCTGAGAAGTGTTGGAAACAAGTAAATATATGCGTGTATAGTGTTTTGGTTCAAAGAAGGGTGAATTTTGTGTATTCCTAATAGCAGAAATTTGACATGTCAAATGGTACATTTTTGAGAAAAAATGGGGCCGTATCTCCGAAAATACTTGAGACCGCCGCGTTTTGACAGATTCGTGATCAGGAGGTCAAAATACGTAAGTTTCACAAAAAAAAAATTCCGAACTCATAGTAGTGCGACAAACGAAGTTTTACCAGAATTCGTTCCGAAATTGCTGACTGTCATCAGTCAATTCAGTAAAATCGGAACGCGACTAATATCAACACTCTTGTGAAATAAACATTTCTTATTTTTTAACACATTCTCTTGATACAAACCTATTCCATTTGGAATGACAAATTCTGCGAAAATCGCAATAAAGTTCAATTTTTTGAACTCTCTTCCGATAAAAGCGACGCCATTTTTAATCGCATTTTATTTGCGGAATTCGTTTCAACATGAACTAAGCTTTAGGATGGACCATTCTGCAGAAATTTTTAGCCCGGATGTGACGTACCCTGGAGTGAAACGTCACTTCCGCTCTGATTGACTTATGACTTTTATAAAATAAAAAATAAACAATAACCTCATCAACATTTGAAAAATTTTCACATTATTATATTTGTCATCTCAGATCATTATTTCAGTTAGTAAATTCAGTATGAAAGAATATTTTATCTTTCTTTGATTCAATGATTTCATTTTCAACAATATGAACACAAATTTGGTAGGGAATAGTAAGTAGGACATCACTTTCTTGAAGATCTGCAGGACAGTGTGATTGTTGATAGGATTACAATCATGTTACATGAACAGTCTACAGTACTAAATACCAAGTTCTTTGACAAAGTACTACAGTCTAGGGTATCGTCCAATTTTAAAGAATATCCTTCAAGAAGCATTGAAAAAAATATTGTTATTAATGTGAAGCCCATGAAAAACCCAATAGACGTGTTTCTACATTGTTCCCAATAATTGTTCCTGCGCTCGTAACGAATTTATCTATTATTTCATACGATTTGAAGCAGCCATTTCACCTCTTTCTGCATTTCCTTTTTGGCAAACATCTGCAACTCATCACCGAAAATTTCTTGGGAATTCAACACTTCCTGGTAGTCCATTTCCTTGACGAAGCTGTGGTCCTCGATGCCATTGGCTTTCAGAAATTCCATGTAAGCCACCTGGAAAGCTTGCCCGATCGATTGGGCTATGAACTGGGCCTCCTCACTTTCGAAAACGTGGCAGATCATTTTTGGTGTCCTGTTGATTTTCGGGGCCTCTTCCATTTCGTGGGGAACGAATCTACGCCTCGCCATCAGAACCACCAGATCGCCTATGTCTGCTATATAGGAGATCGTTCTGAGGGCGTGGTCCATCATGATCTCTTTCAGATCCGTATTGAGGACCATTATTTTTTCCGTAGAGATGAAGAGATCTACTTCTGTGCTCGGTTGAGTTTCACCATCGGGTGCCTAAAATGAAGCCGTTTCAAGGAGAGGATTACTTTATAATGATATGGCAAATGCTTACCAAAGCCTATGAATCCGTTAGAAGCAGCAACAAAAAATGTATTGGTTAGTGATATGAAAATATTAGTAAATAGATTGATGAACTAACATTAGTGAGATAATGAGTATCAAATTCGTACAACTTGAAAATGGTCAAAGCAATTTGCTTCAAAACAATTTGATTTGATTAATTGTCTTGAATCAACACCAAAACTGAAATTTCAATGAAATGAAACCAACGTCACCCAATATGAGCTATGCTATTTCGGAATTGCATGGAGCATTGCAGTATTGAAAATAACAATGTTTGACAATGGTCCCATTTTATCCTTATTTCATATTCCGAAATTGAAGAATCATCAAATTGACATGAAACAGACCTTAATTTTCGTTACAGCTACTTCTACCATATTTTTCTTGAGCCTTTTTCTTCTTTTTCTACCCCCTTCCTCATCGACTTCAACGGAACCGAGGAAATGAAGATGGAAAACTGTCCCAGTTGGCCCAAGCTGATTCTCGTTAAAGTATGGCAAACTCTCTGTATAATTACTTTTCATTTCTTGCATTCACGAAAAAAAACATCAAATATGATAAGTTATAATAATCACCAAAAGTAGATTATTCGTACAGAAGCTGACAAATATGTGAATATACATTGTGAACACATAATATCGCATAATTTATAAAAAACTATCTGTACAGAAAACATTCGGACTTATTTTTCAATCAGTTTTCATATCCATGTTTGGACAAATTTCACAATTCGAGTTACTAACCCATGTTTTGCATTCAACAGCTACGAGAATCATTACAAATTACCAACCACCTACATAGTGATATATCTTTGCCAAATTTGAGATCATTATATCTAAACATTGATAATTTTGATTTGCCAAATCAATTTTCGGGAATTTGCTTTTTTTAATTCGAGCGATTTTATTTCCATTTCGCTTTGTCAAAACTAAAAGTTGAAATCAAATAAGATTTCCAAAAAAGTTATTTCTGAAACATTCGTAACTTTGAGAGCTGGATTAGATTCAATTTTTTCCCATAAAATTTGTATGTTAGTCCAGAAATAAAAATCGAAAATTGAGGTTATGCTCTGAATTATTTAGCAACACATTATATTAATCAGACCAATAAATCCAAAATTCGATGTTTCTCAAACAATCAATATTTCAACTGACTGACTCTAATCACCCCAGTTTCAGTGGTGAATGTGAACTCATGGATATGAAGAAAAAAATTAAGAGAAATGAAATTCATCGGTCCGAAAATGTTCATAGCCAGAAGAGTTTCAACTGTTTTCCATCAGTCAACTTTCACATGATTATTCGTTCCAATTGTGCTTTTTTGGATGTTTATCCAACTATATGATTTACATAATTTTGTAATGGATAATCAAAAACTTTTCAGCGGGTAATGACATATAAATAAATAATTTCAACATTTGCTGAATTTTCGGATCAGTGTGAATCAAGAAAATGAAAAATCTCACCAGTGTTAATGGATTGCAAGGTATTATCTGTAATCATTGCAGATTCCTGTAAGCTCTGTGACTCATCTTCGATGCTGTCACTTTCGGGGCTACTTGGTATGAACGGTTGCCCATAAGTTTGAATCATTTGGTTGGATACCTCCTGCAAGGTTTACCTTCTGTCACACTAACAGATTTTTTAGATAGCGTTTGCAATATTTGCGGATCTATTCTAACTTTGTACACCTATTACAACATTTAAAAACCAATATTTGGGGTATACAAGATTGACTGCATTTATCTGGTGCATTTCTATGTACAATTCAAAGAAACACCCAAAGCTATGGACATAGGGAGTGCGACATAGTGAAATCCAGGTAAAACAAGTAGGTAACAGGCAACCAACCAAAGAACACAAAGGGACTGCCAACTGCAGAAAGGTGGGATACAAAAGACATCCAGCAAATATCAAATAAATAGGAAGGATTGCTAAGAGTGAAGTGTAATAATTTTGGCAGATTGAATGGTACAACTTGGGAACGATATTTTTTATTTCAACATATTCGAATATAAGAAGCAATTATATTTGATTTCCAGTCATAACGCATGCGAACAGGCCTCTTGGAAGTTTGAATTTGTTTATTAAAAAATGTTGTTAATTTCGTTTTTATCTTTGTGCAGTTGGCAAAAAGCGTGCACCCACATTTGAAAAGGGAAGTAATGTCATTTTTGAAATCCAGCTCTCACGGTTACATTTTTCCGTGCTGAACATGCTTTTATGACGTTTGACAATCTTAGGGTAGGAGCAGCTTTAACGATTAAGGGGACACATAATGCTGTTTTTCCACAAATGACAGGTCGACATGCTCTGCTTAATATGTACATTAAGGTAATCGTGGGTATGACGTTTTTTGACGCAAAATGCATCTTTGCCATTTACTGTCCGTATACATTTCATGATACCAACGTCAATTTCTGTATTTCATGAAATAGCAAAGAACGATATAGTATTTTACTGGATTATAAACGATTACTGTGAGTCAGTTAACGGACGTGTATCGTATATTTAATTTCATCATGTCTTTAAAATCCTCAGAAATAAATGAAAATCAGTAATTTCAGTCGAGCAGATTATTTAAAAAGGAAGGTCTACTCTCTACAAGTACGTAATATTTTTCGTTTATATTCCATTCACCCGCCGCGAATGAGTACAGGGTGAACAGGATGAAGTAAAAGTAATATGATTAAAATTCAAAAAATCATGACACATATATGGTGTTTGTGATATTGAGGTGCAGCATAATTTGAAATCTGCAAATTGCATGCGTTACCTTTATTCTTGATACTGCTTCCTCAGCTTGCATCATTCGGGTTGTTTTTGTCGGTTGTCCTTCGCAAACCAACTGAGTAGAACCCAAATACTTTGCTCGAAACAGCACGCCTTCTATCAATACTGAACGTTGAATGACATCTGCAAAGAAGAGCGATGACACTTTTCTACAATTCGATGGTTGTAAACACCGAAACAATGTACAACTAAATGATGCATAAAACAAACGGTGAGTTCATACCAAATCAATACAAACCTATTCCAACCAAATTACAGGATTTTCTTAATTTGCTATTTTTATTTACACCTCGCTTTTGTCTCATGCATATTTTCAATAAGAATCGAGAGTAGCTTACACGAAGTTGATATGAACAAGTATAGCGCTTTAGAATTTGTATTTGTTCGGAATGTATGGATTTGGAATTATTGATCCATCGAAAAATGTGGGTATGAAAACATTCTTTTTCACATTCCGAGCAACTTACCATAAAATTCCAAAATGTTACGCAAATTAAATAAAGTAGTTATATTTTGACACGAGATTGTAAAATAGGATCAAGTGAAAGACTTACCTTCTTTATTTCTTCCTTTCTTTTTATTGTCTTTATCCTGAAAATAAAGATGTGTTAAAAGATTACAAAGATGTGTGGCATGTGGAAACTGTCTATTTACAAAAAAATAAGCTTCTAAATGATTGTACATTTTCAATCAATTTGTGGTAGTTTTTTTTCAGTGCAATCACTAGACTGGGTATGAAGAGAAATATTCATACCGGATGGTATTTTGAATTTCAATTCCTACCTATAGAATAAACTAATAAAAAAAATCGGATGAAAAACTTTCAAGGGTTTCTATAATATTTTAGGACAAAATAAATGACTATTTAATAGAATATGAAAAACTGTTTTGAAAAGTGTGTGTGTGTGTGTGTTTGAAGATTTATGATTTGACAAAAAAGCTATTTGGAAAAAAACTAGTAGATAAACAAATTTTGAAATTACACAGTTTTATCAGCAAGTATAAAATCTATAACCGACATGCCCTTAATCATTTGAATGCGTCAATAACATTGTTGCAACAAGAATTCATATTTATCAAAAACTATCGGGAGGGGCCAAAACAAAATAGAACACCCTTCACAACGCACCTAATTCATCAAGATTTTCAAATAAGATAATTATTATGTCACCCTGATCTGCTAGTAGTGTTACTCGCAGTGTTTTCGGATTAAATATTCCATTATGTTCATAGTGACTTTCAAACTTCATGATGCATTATCAGAATGTAGAGAATAAAAGTGCAAAATATTATTCAAATGTTAGTGTGTTTATTCCACTGTATAGTGAATGTCAATGTGTTATACCCAGGCTAGCATATCATATTAGTAAAGTAACATTCTGTGGCATGCAACTCTTCCCATTCCATCAATGTATTCTACATGAGTCGCATTGAGAAATCGAGTGTTAAGTCGGCCTAAAAGTATTTTGCTACCTGGAATAGAGTTTGTCAACCACTCTTCCCAATGATGAAAGTTTTATTATCTATTCAACCGTGTATAACAAGGTAACATCCGTTCCTTTATTGAGTATTGGTCTCAAGATGAATGTGAATTGACGTTTACGTTTTACAATAAAATACAAGTATCAACTGTCACCTAGTATTAATAAACAATAAAAATACCATCGAATCCAAGTGACATTTAATGTAATATAACTGTGAAAACTAATGTCATCTTGTCATGAATAGTTGTTGATATGAAGAATATACATGCAACGAGAATTATAAAAAAAATTTCAGGGCTATACCTTTAAGCCGACACTCCATGGGTTATTGAGAAAGATTAGAACGATATTATATAAGCCTCATCTAAACTAATAGGAATCTATTTCATGCTGTATCACACCTTCTTGATTTTATTTGAAGATACTGATCCCTTTTGGCTTTGGGGCGATTGGCTTTTTTCGGAAACAGCAGTCGGGGAGGGGGGTTCGGATGTTTGTGTTTCAAGGGGGACAAGAGGTAGGGTACCGTCATCCATACTGTTAAGAATTTGTTTAGGGTTCGATAGACTTAGTGGAGGCATTATAGTCCGACTTTTAGGTTTTCTCCAACCCTGATAATATAAATATAAAAATGAAGTTAGGGAGCATGCTTCATTCTAATTCCAAATTATGTAATATCATCATATATTTATAAAATTGATATGTACATAATAGGTCTGGGTAACAAGTATAGAACTTTTTCTATTATTCACTGAAATGAATGGAAAAATGTCTCACCTTATCATCATAGAAACCTTGGTCATCAGTTCTCTGCTGTCCCAAGAGACGGTCCGTTTCCAAATCTGTGTCATTCTCTTCTGAAATTAAAAGAACTCCGATATAATTTGTATAAACTAACCCTAAATTGTGTTTGTTATAATGAAAAAAATTGTCGTTTTCGTTTTGACGGGATCAAGATGGAAGGAAGAAGGTGACATAACTCTTATTCAAAGCCATTTACAGTGTTCATGAAGTGAAGTGTTTTGGTTGAAACAAAACACTAACAATGATTTCACCATATTCCTTCCACCATAACTGGGATGTATGTAATATATTTTGAATGCATTTCTGCTAACTCAACCTTCTTCAGCACCACTATTTGCTTTCTTCTCAGAATCCCCGCTAGCAGTCGACATGCCCCTTTGCCTGAAATGACTTTTATAAATATTAAATAAATTTTCTTGTACTATCAATAATACCTCGGCACCCATATTGGACTTGTTGCAGTTCCTTCGTTCTCCTCCTCAGGATGACGTTGCAGAGGTAACGTTTTGGTTCTTTGTAAAGTCAGCCTGATATCCTTTATTGCGGCTTCAACCTCATTCGGTTTGTCTTCTTGAATCAAGCGATGAGGTGCAGGTGCAGGGGGAGGAGGGGTTTTTTCTTGAAATAAATTGATAATAACTGATGAGTATTAAGCTTCATTAATTGTATCCTTCTTTCCTGTGAGTTCTCGTTTGAATTGTATTAAAAAAAGTAAGGTAACTATCAACAATGGAAGTTTATTTGAGTTATGATAAAGGGGATGATATTTTTACTGGAGCAAAATCTTACCAAGTGAGTCAGTTTGTGATATAGTCATGGGTTCTTCGAAACCACTAACACAACCATTGATGTTATTGATTGGTGAAGCATTTTGTAATTCATTGGTGGGAGACAAACCATTTTCGTTCGTTTTGGTGGAATTCGATTTGCATATAATACCTTGGTTGATTTCTCTTTCAATCTCTGTGATTTGCCGCTTCATGAGCAACACTGTAGGATTATTGTTGTCAGTGTCACTAGCATGACCTGACGACAAACCATCTTCTAATACTGGCATACTAGAGTATAAGCGTAAAGAATCACTGGGAATAGCTAATTCTGTGTTTGATCCTGAAAATAAATATAAATTGAACACTTCATTATCTTACTTTGGAATAAACAGTGTGGATACTGAGTCAATTCCATTTAGCAGTTGTAAACTCACCTAAGAGGCCCCCAGAAGGTCCCATATCATTCTCCATGAGCATTAAAGATACTTCACTATCTAAATCTCCACAATTAGAGTCACAGTCTGTTGTTTCTGGGGAAAGGGTAAAATTCCTACTATGTCCTACTTGTAGACCCACCTCGGTCTCACCTAAATCACCACTAGAACCTGTCCCGATGGACAGATCTAAAAAATTGTTGTCATGCTCTGTAATATCATGGTCCTGAAAAAATATTGTTGGTGAACATAGCCATGGTGACAGATGGAATATTGGATAGTTTCGAATTCACCTGTATGATGGGAATGTTGGTGTTGTTCATGCATTTTCTTGGAGAATCAATCCGCATGCAAAATTCGTTCTCGCCCGGTAGATTTTTAGCGAGCCTTTGTCCAACATAGGAATTTCCGGAATCACCGGCTTGACGCCTCAATTCATACTCTAAATCTTGGAATTCCACCTCCAGTCTGTTCTCTTCCTCAGATGGGGGACACTTGAAGAATTCTTCTAGCACCTTTCTAGTCTCAGAAAACTCGTATAGGTAATCAAAAGTTGAAGTTGTAGTATTCGGTGAGGTCTTATTCTGGAAGAATTCCCGTTTATCAGAATTAGTAGATATACATTAGTGATCAAAAAAAGCTGAATACAGACAATAAATTTACGTGACGAATATTTTCCAGTGAAACTGAAGGAGTAGGTGGATACTTACGTTATAGGAATTGTTTTCCATGTTGAGGGTGGTTTCCCTAGAGTCATTTTCTATGGGACTGGGCGTGCTGATAATTCTTTGTGGGAAACCAGGTCTGGGTGGGTAAACACTGGGTGATGCTAATAAACTTTGTGCACTAGGAAGTTGCGGGTGAGAACAATTTGATTCCGTGTGTCTTTGACCATATCTTCGCGGTGAGCCTTCGTAAACAGCTATAGGCAGGTTTCCTATAACCTTAGCAACTCTCTCTGAATCATTATCGCTCATATTGAACATTTTCGTGGCAGTGTGATTGGATGGATCTTTGTTTATTCGCCTCTTCTCATCAGCATGCCAATTCTCACCTATGTCATCGAAAACGACGACTTCTCCGGGTAAAGTCATATTTACAGGGCTGGTTTTTTCTACGACAGGTTCTTCATTGTTCTCGTGGGTCACGGAACAAACCTCGGATGAGAATACTGTTTCGGTGTAGTCTCGGGAATTGCGTAGTTTTTTAGCCTCGTTTCGGCTACGTAATTCCCAAACCCCCTGCCTCATGGGCGATTTCGGACTCTTTTTCTCGCCATCGTCACTCACCAGGGAAGTTCGAGGCTTCCTCAGCGCCTTGCTTCGACTCTGAGAATAAATTTCTCTTCCGCCAGCTATTTCGATTATCCTGAAGCCAAAGTTATGTTAAAGAATTTGCATTTCCATGACTACCCACCGATACATGCACACAATTGAAAATAAAAACTTTTTTTATTGAAGGAAGATAACTGTTATTTGATGATGTTGACTGCATGTGTTTTTTTTTTTATGTTCTGGTTCTCACGATCCTGTAATGCTCAGAGAACATCGTGAGAACCAAGGGAAAGAAGGTAGGAGTTAGTGTTCTTAAATTTCTGGAGATGGTATGCCTCGGGGAACACCTCCCTAGGCAATCAGTTCCAAAGTCTCGATGTTCGTTGGATGTACCAGTCTTTGGAGGAAACAAGTCTTTGGAAAGGAACGAGTCTTTGGAAAGGAACGAGTCTTTGGAAAGGAACGAGTCTTTGGAAAGGAACGAGTCTTTGGAAAGGAACGAGTCTTTGGAAAGGAACGAGTCTTTGGAAAGGAACGAGTCTTTGGAAAGGTCTTCAATTAATCTGAAACCTCAAAAAACGAAAAAGATATCAACCATACAGTTTTGGCAACATGTTTTATTCATAATGGATACAAACGAAAGTTTTTACGAAAAAAATTGATCATTAACGAATATATTCGAGAAAATTGAGGTATTCGTGTTCAATATAATAATAACAATGAGGAGGAGTGGCCACTGGATTATATCCAGCTCGACTATGTGAATGTTCATTTTTTTCGTATAATTATTTTTTTACTTACTTATTTACTTTATTGAGAATCATCAATCTATATCATATTTTTCACAGTCAGTTATAAAATTGTTCGAAATAATTACGTGAATACCTCTTAAGTTCCTGATCACGGGTATAAGAGTGGGAAAAACAATGCCTTCTTGTGATGCTGAATGTTTACCTTTCTAGGCCGAGTTTTTGAGGTGATTGAATGAAAAAAATTAACAATCCATGCAATGAAATACATATAACATTCACATTCAACCTAGAATGACAGCTGGTGTTCAAAAGCTGAGATCAAGATGTCATGCATTCAATTAATAATCAAACGATGTTTGTATGACTATAAGGAACATTGAAACTTAAAATAAGCATAGCTGAGAAGTGCAAATAATTAGAAATTAGAATAGAATTAAATTAAAACATGTCATCATCATAAAAGTACCTAGAGTCGCGCAATTTATAAGTCCCCCCTGTCTGTTTATGTTCTATGATATCATCATCATCATCTGCTTGATCTGAATGTAGCTGACTTATATTCTCTCTATCAACATTACAGGAACTATCAGCTAGCCATCTATTGAAAATTTTAATTACATTATAATAAAATATCAGTTTCGAACAAATCTAAGAATTGCTTGAAAACGGTGTAGATGATATGTGAAAAAGAGTATAATGTGTGTGCACGTGAAACATTTTTCAACATCTCGATTCTTTCAACAAAAATTTGCTTTAGTTCACTGAGATATTGAGTCACGGAAGAATTGTTGTCCATTTGAATGACCAATTTCAAGAGGCAAACCCATGTTAATTGGGCAAATGATGATGTTATAAGATTAGATCATACAGTGAATGCAAATTATGTTCTATGATTCATGCATGTATGTAGGGTTTTTATACGGGCAGAGATGAGTTACCAGACAAGATAAACAGGTCTTATAAAATTTTGAGAAAAAATATGGTAAATTTTTAGTTCCATTGTTGTCAGATATCATTTCCGATCATTTATTTTATTTGGAATTTGATACAATAGTGCAAAAATGAGTCTTAGATACGACGTTTGTAGGTGTCTTCAAGGCCAAAATCAAGTTACATTTTTACACAAACCTGTATTTTTTATTATAAATATCGATAAACTGTTGAAATCTGAATTCAAATACATATCGCACTTCTCATCTCAACGACGATTTATCTGAAATAACCAACGTCAGTTACAATAATATTTAATTACGGTCCTGTCGTGGTTATTTGATAAATTTGTTTTGATTCGGTCGAAACATACTTCAACAATGCCCAACAATTTCGATAAAAGAGATAAGTAGAAAGAAATATCCATAAAAATTGTCGTAAATCTCAGATAGAAGAATAAAACTTTCATTTTCCATTTTTTTGATATGGAATCTGAAATTTATGACGTTTCATTTTCGCAAATACGATTTTTTTGAACTTTTTTTTTTCACTAATTTTTTAGATACCGAAATATTTTTTAAATAAAAATTATATGAAAAAAAACAAAAATCGCATTTTTTATTTTCCATATATAACTCTAGTAACAGGGCGAGTGCCCCTGCAGATTTTCAATGTGATTATGTCCATAATAAAATGCAAATAATAATTAAATAATTCTTTATGTAGAATATGACAAGTTCTCTACCATATCTGATTTTTCATTCCATTATTTCCGCAATTTATATATAATTGTTCAGATAGAATTAACAGTCCCAATGAATCGACCAGTTTTTTAACATTAGAAACACTCCAAAGTAATGCTAATTAATATCTATTTCAAGCATTTCAAAGAGGCTGGCAATAAATAATTCACTACATCTCTTCAAATATAAATATAACCAAAGTGTTAATATAAACATAATCAGATCTATATTAATAAAGAACTATATTGTCTATTTCCTAAACTTAATGTGATTCAGATTTTTAGCATTAGAATGTGAGTGGAAAATAAAAATAAAGGTTTTTTTGATTGAATGTGGGTTGAAAAAAAAAGTACATGAATGGCTAAGATGATTATAGAAATGGGATCAAATACCTATCATTTTCACTGTCTATATTCATGACAGTGTTTGTAGAGTTTTCAATACATTCATGGTTTCTTTCGGAGGTGATTATAGGATTTAAATTAATGTCACTTCTTGGTCTACACTTTGGAAACAGTTTACTAATTTGTTCTGTATTTTCAGTAACATCAATATTATCTAATGCCAAAGTCAAACTGGTCATTTCTATTTAGGTTTCATGAATATAACATCCATAATACTCTTCTTGAAGACCTACGAATAAAATCAAACACCATGGTGAAATCCAAGTGAAGCCAAAGAAAGGAAGTGGCTATGAATCATTCAGCAGATTGATAAAATTTTATGACATTTCCCAAATATAGGAAACTCACAATAATTCAAGCAAAATTTAATGATCTTACCAATTTCAGCAATTGAATGAATCAAAACTCATCAACATTTTAGTAAATATACTCGTATAACAATGATTATATCAGTAATATCACTGAATCAATAGTGGAGGAAACACCAGAAACCATTGATTTGATCAACATTATGCACACTACAGGATGTGAAAAATTTTATGACACTGCATAACCCCGATAATTAGGTACTTGAAAGTTAAGTTAAAGGATATTTACATGCTGACAGTTTTGTTGAAGTGTGCAAGAGCAAGAACAGTTTCTTCTGGCCACCAGACGATAGTCCAACCCAAAATCAATATTTGAATAGGCGGCGCACAACACGTTTGACTTGGCAAAATTTTTTCTAGGAATTCCCTAACAATCACAATTCACTAGGACCAACTGAAAATAATTTCGGCCAATACTATCGGCCGTTTGTAATTGCAGATATCTCAATATACTCCGAAAATTTCAGTTTATTCGACGCCATGCGCCGATTTTCGCGACGTCGCAATATGTTTGGTCAATTGTGAAAATTGAACGCATGTGTAGTAGGTGGTTCCTCTTGCTCTCAAATAAGATCCCTAATTTCTGTTTTTAATACACACATGAAGAATTGATGAATAATGAGTGAAATGATAAGGGAAGCATTTCAACTACAAAGCTTATAACAGGAAAATTCAACACAAACTTTGAATGGCCCTTTTCACATCACATTACAATTACTAAAAACCAGTCAAAATGCAGGGTGGTTGAAAAAAATCATTACCTTAATTTGTCAGACTGTCAACAACCACTTTTTATTGCAAAAATGCAAAAATCGAAATTTAACAACAAAACAATCAGCACATACACCATTAACAAGGTGATCTGTGAAGCGATGTCTGTTTTGTTTATGATTATTCAATCTCAAAATCTTATGCCAGTTTTGACTATTGACAAACGAGACATCTGACAGATATATGGTAGCATCAAACATCAAACTGTTTTTATGGTCTGATGTGGTTATGGTCTCCTGTGGTTTTAGTAAAATTTCGTATATTTCTCAGAACCAGAAAACGCGGTAAAATATATTTGGAGTTGTTGCTTGAAGTTTTCTTTTTTATATTATTTCACTCATTTCTACAATTCCTGAAGGTTTTGGTATGCGAAATACGTCAAAAGAAAAAATTATACGTAGGAAAAAAAAAACGGTGATGGAGCTTCAATGTCATATAAAAAGCACTACTCACCTCAACAAGTTCTTCTTGAGTTTTCAATGGTTCTATTTGAATTGAAATAGATACCTATGTGAAAAATTATAATTACTAGCGGAACATTTTCAGAAATAGTTTATCGTTATCGATCACGTAGGATATATGTACAGGGTCGTGCAGCTCACCACCCGTGTTATTCCTTGAGTTAGCATTTTGATACTATGCAGATTTCACATGTGTATCCAAGTAAAGCCCATCATAGAATATTATTTGCGATTATACAGGGGGTCCCAAAAAATTGTGACGTTATGATGAAATATTTTTTTTATTCAAAACCAATATATTTTCGCTTATTTCGACTCATGGTTTCCCCTGAAATTTTGTTGAAATCGGCTAAGTGATTTCTAAGAAAAAAATAGACAGTGATTTATAACATTCATAAAAATTTAAAAACAATATAGATACCTCAATGATAAAATTATAGAAAGTACCTACTCATTGAAGGTCTAGAAGAAACAAAGATTCATTTACAGCAGGGAATATCACATCAGGACAAACTCTTCTCAAGCACCTCAATATTTTTTCTAAATTGTGAACCCCTGTATGGTATGAAAATCAAATTTACAAAAATATTCAATATTAATTTTGATCCATAAAAAATCACATCATGAAGAGAAAACCATTTTATTGCTGATAATACCTAATCATTTGATGGTGAAGAATGTGTTGCTTTAGACATCATATGTTCCACTCTATGGGCAGTTTCTCTGACTACATCAGATAATTCTGGCAGCTCTGGTAGGTCCAAAGTAATATGAGCAGATAAGCGTTTGTATACTGAGTTATTGTCTGCTTTTTTTCTACGAGATTCTTCATATTTCAGTTGTTGTTTCAAAAATATAGCATTCTTGAGATTGTCTTGAATATTCTTAAAACTCTCCTCTGCTTCACCCATAGCTTTCAGAGCACTAAAATAAAATCAGATTTCAGTAGGACTACTTCAGCTGCAAATTTATTATGTCACACCTACCCTACTGCATATTCCATATCATAACATCTTCCCTGTAATTCATTATGTAACTTATTAATATCTACTCTTCGATCGACCATAGGGTTTAGTGCTTTTCTAACATGTTCCTGTAGTCTATAAAAAGCCAGAGATGGTTCATTTGCTACTATATGCATGTTCTCTGAAATTCTCTCAGTTGCTGAAATATATACTGTTATTTATGAGTTCCTCTTCTGTATATATGATTAGGTATTCATGCATATTTTTCATAACCTACTTTTACGGACTTTGGTTTCCAAATCGGAATCGGCGTTGAACGACATTTTTCATTCTTCAATGCTGGTAAGGTGAAAGAAACAACAGACCACCTAGTCTGTGTACCATCCTTATCAATATCTATGAAATGTGCTACCAAAGCTGGCTACCAAAATTTCCGAACATTTCCGATTGTCCAGTGGCGAGCAATTCCACTTTTGTCCGGTCACGAAATGGAAATGCATTTATTTCGAACCATCGAACCTCAGTTCGAAGGTTCGAAGTGTTCGAACCAGTTCGAACATGGTTCGATCGAACCTTGCGCAGTAGCAGGTCGTAGCCAAAGAAATTTTTTGAGCAAAAAATTTCAATATTTTCATAATCTGAAATAGGTACGAATTCAGAAGCTCCATTGTTTAGCAAAATCTTCATTATTTTCCATAATAATGAAGAAAGAAAGTGAGGTTAAATATCAATAAAATATGAGTTTTTCATTTCTTCTCACCTTTTCAATGAAGATATATATTTTTTAAATATCTATTCATGTTTTTATAACACTGCTGTAATTTAGTTACTGAAGTGGAATATAGATGTCGACGCGAATTTCACTTCACTAAACTGGAACCTATTTTCGTTTTGGCCTCGGTTGGCTATCTTCATTCCTCAATCAACGTACAGTGACTCTATCTGTAAATCAACGGTCAGAGAGAGGTGGTAGTGGTGGTACAAAACTAGACTTCTGTAATGTCTTCATCAACCACTGAAAATACAAGTGCCTTGTAGTCAGTTGGTTAAATGAAAGATGTCGCTATCAATTTGTATAGAGTACAGTGTATAGTTACTGTAGAAAGATGTATATTTCTGAGAACCGTTGCATCATTTCCGTGGAGATAAATAGGAATCTGTAATATTCAAATTTAATATAAATTCTTATATTTCCTTGAATGTTCAAGAAAGGAGCTCTCTAATTTGTGACTGAGATGTCGCTGTTTGTTAATAAATGAAGCCAGTTGCATTAAATGAAATGTTACCTCCCTTTTATCCACATTTATTTAAATATTTTATATCTACAGGAAATGTACATAGAAGTTATAATACAATTTTAATAATGTATAATAGTAAATACAAACAACATAAATAAATATTTATATTACAATAATAATTGAGTTTACGTACAGGGTGGCCCATAGATATTTGGTCAGAATTCAGAAACTTGGATAGAAATCTGTAGTCAAAAATATTGAAAGTGTATTCCAGTCACCATGCTCAAATTTCATAATTTTCACCCGAATTACCCAGTCCTCAGTTTTGACCATATACTTATGGGACACCTAGACTATAATAATATATCAACATTAAACAAATTTCTCACTTGAAAAGGTCGGGTTGGGGACTTGGGGGAACAACAATTAGTTAATCTTACTGTTCTCAATCTACCACCAATTATTCATCGCATGAAAAGCACAATTCAATTCTGAGCAAATTGGAAGATGTTCATGTGTATGTTTCACATAGAGAGCTTTTTCGAACCCTACCTAACAAAAGTATATTCAACTCATTTAAAATATCACCAAGCCTTTTTTCCTGAAATAATTTTCCAAAATCATAATGACGAGTTTTTATATCTTCTTCCCATTTGAAATACTAGTTTACAGAAAAATTAGGTCGGGACAGTTTAGTCTCTTTGGGTTCAGAAATTCACGTCAAATAAACTAAATTTGAATAAGCGACTCAGTGAGTCACTAACGAAACATTTTTCAGGAATTTAATTAAGAAAATCAACCTTGGAGACTTCACAACCCTGTTCTTAAAACATTCTTTCGATGACCTGTCAAGAAGGATCACTTTTCCAGGTCCTTGCTCATCATACTCAATATTTCTCGAATTATGTTATTGTGGTGTTGGCGGCAGATTCTGTTTTGATTAGATAGTTGAATTAATATACGCTGGTTAGCCAAGCTAAATTTATAATAAATTAGTGCATTTCATAATGAGTACGGTGCTTGAACGTCAACGTTTAGGTAAATATGGCGCCGCTTTCAATGGGTACAGAAACAATGAAGCGAACATCGAATTATTAACAACCACGAAGTCGCCAATCGTCATCGCCATCGATTGTAGGTTTGTCAACTGCAAATCTCGCAGAATTTCACATGAAAATGCGACGCAAATCCGATGGAGATGTTATCATGCTGCATTGTGGACACACTTTTTTGCTACCCTGAAACATACAAGAATAATCAGTAGTTATATATTATGGATACCTATACAGGGTGTAACAAATTTAATAAAAATGTTTGAAGGGCTTATTCATGGGGTGAAAATGATACTTTTTTTGCTATCTACATGTGTTCTGAAATTCACCCCCTCCAAGCTATACAGATATCGCCAGTAGCGCGAAAAGAATCGTACATTTTCAATAATGTTGGCTGCAATTAGGTAAGCATCAAACGATCGGAAAATTTACAGACCATATTTTTTTAACGCCCCCTACTCATTTCTTGCTCCATAAATGAGGTGACTTCAATTCAAGGAATACGTTCTATGAATATTTGTAACTCCCTTTACGAAACACATGTTACATTTCAATAACCTAGCTTCCACATCTGAAAGGTGTATATGTTTATTGATAAACATCAATAAACACCTGCAAATGCTTGGTGCGTCACATAGGTAGGTATCTCGCCCAAGATAGGTATACCATCAGCCATGCAATACGAAATCATGACTTTTCCATGGAATTAAACCAAGGTGGATATAAAGTGGTGAAACAGCTCTTTAATTGTTCCTGTGAAAAACTTGTAGACCGTTTGAGAAGGTACCTAGTAATATTTCCACGACTTGAATGAAGATGGCTGTAAGATACTTTGAGAGGAAAAAGACCAAAAATTTTTTAAAGTGACGATTGTTGGACCTAAACTGACGAATAAGTGATATATACTGAATTGCTTGTAGATTAGTGCTTTAGGTTTGTTGCTTCTAGAAGGTGGCTTGCTGCAAAATGGCTTGTTATGCATGTAATCGTATAGAATTTCCAATAATGGCTCATGTAAAACTCTATAGGTTCCCCTGGGGTATGGGCATTGCCTCAGACCTGCCTTACGGTGGGTGGACCTCACTTGGGGAAAACAAATTGGATGTGTGTACTTGGCCAGATAGCCCAGGCAGCTAAGGCCATTCAAACAGAATAGAAGAAGAAGATGGCGGTAAGATCGATTATCGAAGAAGATTTCTGTTGCTCACGTATTTCTGTGGTTCACATCTGACAGACGTGACTTGAAATCCTTGAAACGACATTGAAACAATACATTTTCGATAAATCTGGAATGAACATTGATATTTTGACTTTTCTCAATCATTTTTCATCTAGAACAGATGAAACTGATGAAAAGATGGCAAATGCACCGTTTCTGTTTTACCGACACAAGGTATGTCGCCATCTCTGATAACCTCAGGAAATATTACTACGGTATGAAATCAAGTAGGCAAAGGTCTACAGTTTATTCTAGTGCTTGTTAAACCATACTATATCCACCTTGAATTAAACACTAAAGAGAAACAAACGAAAATAAACAAAGAAGAAACCAAAGTAATGACTATTGGAGACGAAGAAATAAAATGAGCATGCCAACTGTAGTTATGGCTCTGCTGATAGCAGGCTGACTCATTCCAATATTGAGGTCTCCATCCCCATCACCAACAATTGACCCTTCCCAGAATAGAAAGTTATCATGGCGGATTTTGACAGATTTAGGGAAAAATCTGGGGAAAACTTGACACTTGAGAAAATGTCCATGTCAAAATTGAATTAAAATGGAAACGAATCCAAATTCTAGAATATCGATATGGATATTTCTTAGAATTAAAAGGCACAAAGAAAGAGGATATTCTTCTAGAATTTGGATTTGGTTTCATTTCAATTCAATTTTGACATGGAACACGTATTTTCTCAACGGTCAAGTGTTAAGTTTTTCCCCAGATTTTTCCCTAAATTTGTCAAATGTCAAAATCCGCCATGATAACTTTCTATTCTGGGAAGGGTCAATAGCTTGGTAGCTACCATAACCGAAGAAAAAAAATACAATTTATGATGTTTGCCCAGAGCCCTCATCTGGACTCTCCAAGCAGATGAAATGAAATCTTACTGGAATAAAGTGTGACTAGTGAGCCTTTCGCCAAGAAAAGCAACAGTTTCTAGAGTTGGACAAAAATACTTCTAACTGGTAACGGGACGGACAGTGGTAACACTGTCATATTCAAAAAGGCTTCAAGAAATACATTTCAATGATATAACTAACTAGGACATAATCATTACAAGTTGCGCAAAGTAGAACGAATGTTTTCAAAATTAAAAATCATTGAAAATACATACGGAACTATAAAGATAGTTGGACTGGTTCTCAATTTTATCAATACCATATCGTTATGGAAGATAATGAGGCAATAAAAGCAATTATTCAAAGCAAATCCCAGAAGGTTTCTTTTATATGGTAGGTATAATACGCATAACATTGAGCTAGCAGAATAACTTTGGATTTCTAGAATTATTCTTTGATCATGATTCAAGTTTAATTGAAAGCTAATTTAAGGTTAGCTTGATGACCCTATTGCCAAATTTTCACTCTTCGTTTTTCTTGAATTTAAATTTTATTGAAATCAATCAAGTTTACTCTAGCTAGCAAAACCAAAAATAAAAAATTATGAAAAATCGTAATCCACCATCATCTGAGGCTCTCATTATAGCCTAATGTCGAATGTTTTAGTTGGGAAAAAATACAGTCTTTTCTTGAAGAATGCGAGTTTTGGTGCTAAATAAATTGAATATTAAAGACAAATCTAAATATGCTTATTTCAGCCCCATGCAACGGCGAAATTATGGCAGATTCAAATTTGCCATTCATTTTGTCTACAATACCTAAAACATGATCAGAACAGGCAAAACATTCGGCAATAGGTTCACATCAGAGCCTTGAATGAACCTTAAATAATTCAGATTTTTCATGAAATTTCTCTTTTTATATTATGCTTAGCGGTTAAACCAGCGATTTTTCGAAAAAACGTAGAAAAAAATGGCGTTTCGCTGTAATAAAAGTTTGAAATGATCTTCAATGATGGTATTACAAGGTTTTAGATGAGCAATAGCTTCAAGTGAGAGTCTCAGAAGAGCCTTTGATTATGGTTTCGCCAGCTCAAAGTTGAGCTAGCAGAATCCACGATTTTACGTAAAAAAACGCGAAAAATTCGGCAATAGAATCAATTTTAAGCCTCAAGTTATGGTCAAAGAAATTCTAACAATCAGGAGTAATTCTCAATAGAAGAAATTACAATGTGTCGTTGAATTTTGTATTTATTTTTCATTTTCGTTTTTTTTTCAATATCAATCATGAGATGTATACTTTCTTAATTCGACCTAGACAGTGAAAAATCTGATGATATGGGTAGCGTTCAAAATTGTTCAATATCCCAGGGCCCCGCCATCAGTTAGTCCGCCCTGCCTTTCATCTACAGTGTGACCCATTTTTAATGGAAACACCCTCCTAAAATTTGAAGTTGTTAACAGATTTTGATAATTTTTTTTTGAAATGTCAAGTACTAAAAGGTCTACCTTGGGACGAAATTTGAAATGTTCATTCCAATTTTCAGGGCATACTACGATATTTTTTCTTAGTAGAAAATCGAGATTTTTTATTAGCGATTTTTTTATTGAAAAAATCACTACGCCACTTGATTCAGAGTGCCTCTAAACAGGTGTGACCAAAATTTCGTAGTATGCCCTGAAAATTGGAATGAACATTTCAAATTTTGTCCCAAGGTAGACCTTTTAGTACTTAACATTTAAAAAAAAAAAGAACTAAAATCTGTTCAACTTCAAATTTTAGGGGGGGGGGGTGTTTCCATTAAAAATGGGTCACACGATTGTATATATCTATGCAATACTCACCAGCGTGTGAAGCCAGCACTCCTCACAATGCACGTGCCAGCACACCGTCGATATGACCGGCTTCTTGTAGTGCTCCTGCAAAAAGAGGGCCACCGATTAGCGCCCACAATCGCCCGAAGGCCTACAAACCTCACCAGGCATATCAGACACTTGTAGTCGTCGGCATCGGGCGCGTGGGGCGGCTCCCCGCCCACGCCCACGCCACCCTCCGCCTCCAGGTGGCGGATGCGGCTGCGAAGCTCCTCGATCAGCTGCGTCCGGCTGCTGGGCTCCGCATCCGACGTGGTCACGTTGCTGTCACCCCCGCCAACCTCTGATTTCACCTCCACGTCACCGCTCGAGTTCACCGTGGCCACCTGATGGGGTGAGATTGCTCTTTCAGTTGTTTTCGCTTTTCACTTTTTCTACAAACGCGGTCAACACTTTCAAATCTCAACACAAAGTTGACGTTTACCGAGGAATGTCATTGAGTGACAGGCGACAGCACTGCCGCTCGTTTCACTGAACTCAAACAAGAAATGGAACGACAATATAGCAGGATGGGATGCGCGAGGATTATTTATGGCCAACAGGCGAATCATAAACCTTGAATCGAGCACATGCGCAATATGTGCCAGGGTTAGCTGGGCATGTCTGAGACTACGTTTCTGATGTGTTATGTGAACGTATGTCTAAAATTATATATTTCAGCCACAGAACTAAGAGTTGGCGTCAGCCCACTCGTCAGCCTATAAGTTTTGTTTACATTGTATTTTATTGCTCTTTGTTCTCGAATCTTGTCCATTTCGATTTACAGCAAGCTGTTTTCGGCTTCATATTGTGTTTTTGTGTTCTTGTTGTATTATCTGTTGTTTAAAAAGCTGTGTTATTGAGTTTGTCATCTTTGGTAGTGCCGGTCCTGTGCAAAAGGTTTCTGCGCATGATCCACATTCAATTTTGCTATATGATCACATGGTATGCGCGAAATCAATTTAGCGTAAAACTGCTGAATTGCATTATCGTTCCATTTCTTGTTTGAGTTCAGTGGCTCGTTCGCGGAAATAATGTCATGCGAACTCATGCGAACTCATGCGAACATTGTAAATTTGAACCTCCTACCAGAGAATTCGAGGAAAAGTATGAATAATTATGATATGGTAGCTTCATGACATGGTGCCATGAAATGCTTGAATGCTGAAGATATCACAGTATCTATCCTAAACTTGTCGTATTTCTCAATATAAAGCAAAAATAAATTTGACTATATATTTTTGGTTCATAACGTATTATAACTATGGGATAGACATACTTATGTTTTCAAGTAGCCTCAATAGCCAACGGGTTCACTGCGCCACATCTCAATAAGCCGCCAGCCTGGTTCGATCCCTGGGCAGGGCATTTCTTTTAGATGTATGAATTATTGGATTGAATTTAAATATAATAGTGAATAATGAATGAAATTAAGTTCACCGTGGCCACCTGATGGGGAGAGATTGCTTTTCAGTTGTTGTCTGGCGGGATATGACTTCCGTTTTCTTATTTTCAACGGGACACCCGGTATATTTTCGATTAGTTCAATGGAACATCACTTTTTCTACAAACGCGGTCAACACTTTCAAATCTCAACACAAAGTTGATGTTTACCGAGGAATGTCATTGAGTGACAGGC
This sequence comes from Chrysomela aeneicollis, assembly GCA_029955515.1. Classification (NCBI taxonomy): domain Eukaryota; kingdom Metazoa; phylum Arthropoda; class Insecta; order Coleoptera; family Chrysomelidae; genus Chrysomela; species Chrysomela aeneicollis. Next base: position 14,270,441 of record JARUHQ010000015.1, on the reverse strand, counting down.
GACAGCATTGCCGCTCGTTCGCGGAAATAATGTCATTGAGTGACAGCATATTTGCGCTAGCATCCATCATTGTTGAAAACGAACTCATCATTCTGTTGCACGATGGAAAATAATAGTGACTAATGTTTTCAAGTAGCCTCAATAGCCAACGGGTTCACTGCGCCACATCTCAATAAGCCGCCAGCCCGGGTTCGATCCCTGGGCAGGGCATTTATTTTTTAATATATGATTCACTTCTCTTCTGTTAGATGTATGAATTATTGGATTGAATTTAAATATAATAGTGAATAATTAATGAAATTAAGTTCACCATGGCCACCTGATGGGGTGTTGTTTCTTGGCGCGGGAGATGACCTCCGTTTTCTTATTTTCAACGGGACACCTAGTATATGTCATGGAGTGACAGCATTGCCGCTCGTGCGCAGAAATAATGTCATTAAGTGACAGCATATTTGCGCTCGAGCGCGGAAATAATGTCAAGCTCGCATCATTGTTGAAAACGAACTCATCATTCTGTTGCATGATGACGAATAATAGTGACGGTGAATTATCTAACACATCTCCTGATGTAACAGAAAGTTCGAAAATCATATACCAGAGAAATGGAAGAAAATTATGAATTATGATATGACAGATTCATGACATGGTGCCATGAAATGCTTGAATGCTAAATATATCAAAGTAAGTATCTCAAACTTGTCGTATTTCTCAAATAACACCAATCTGTTGAATATAAATCAAAAATAAGTTTGACATAATTATCTTTTTGATTCATAACGTATTATAACTATGGGAAAGACGCAAAAGTTTTCAAGTAGCCTCAATAGCCAACGGATTCAAAGCGCGACATCTCAAGCCGCCAGCCCTAGTTCGATCCCTGAGCAGGGCATTTTTTTTTTAATCTACGAGTCATTTTCCCTTCTTTTCTGATGTATGAATTATTGGATTGAATTTCAATATTAAAGTGAATAGTTAATGAAATTAATGATTTGATTGAAGTTAATTGAATGAAGTATCGAGTTTCCTTGTGAACGAACTCTGTTTGTAGAAAAAAGATTGCGTGTACTCAAAAAAAAGTTGAAACAATTATCGAATACTTCAAAAAATAGACATTTTTGTATTATACCTACACATCGAATTTCACTTATTTATTTGTAGAAACAAGAATGTTATGGGGGTTAGCCACTTTTGAAAAACATCCGGTATATTGTTCATTCTATTCAAAATGTCATTCTCTCTCCCTTATTTTACAAACTCGCTCAATTCTCTGGAACACCGTAGAAAAGTTGGCGATTTACCTCTATTTTGTAGATATTTTCATTGGCGATGCTCTTCTGAAATATCAACAATCGTTCCTACATTAGCAGTCCCTTCGAGATTAACCCGTCAAGTTCAGTCTTCACACCCCTTCGTGGTTACTTTAGAGACCTGCAGAACGTCCCTTTCCAAAGAATCGTTCATCCGACGAACATCGAGACTTTGGAACTCATTGCCTAGGGAGGTGTTCCCCGAGGCATACCATCTTCAGAAAATTAAGAAGAACACCAACTCCTACCTTCTTTTCCTTGGTTCTCACGATGTTCTCTGAACATTACAGGATAGCCCTTTTCGTGAGAACCAGAACATGAAGAAAAAATTAACGTGGAAACTTCGTTGAACCGTCATAAAACTATCAGAAGATCAACTCACCTGTGACTGCTTATCTTTATTTTCCTTCATAACCACGTCATTTTCGGTATACTGCGAGGGACCGAAGGTGTTCTCCTCTGGCTCGTCCCCATCCACTATGACGTCATCCCCCTCGTTATCCATTTCGGTCATTCTTCCTGTACTACTCGCTATAGTCAAACCTCCTACCAGGGAGCTAGTCCTACGCCTCTGCGATTCATGCCATTCTTCCAGTTCCGAGTCACCTTCAACGTCTACTGTTTCCTCTTCTTCCGTCATTGCGTTCTTCAAAAAAAAAAACAACTTGTTTGGTACATGGTACATATTCCATTATCATGTAATGCTTGGAAAACATAAACCAGCTTTTCCATTAGCTGTGTCTTACCTTTCGAACACATCTTTCCACGTGCATATTTATTTCCTCTTGGGTTCTATGTGGGTGGCCAGTGCATATAGGACAAAAATCGTCTGACTTCCGTTTGCGGATTTTGATTCTCAAGCGGCCATGGCGGTTGTTTTTGATTCTTTGAAATGTCTAGGAGAAAAACAAAATCGAATCATCAGAAATATTACAACCATATCGATGTACATATGTTTTTTAGTTTGCTCAGTAGCGGCGTTAGGTTAGTGCGCGGTTGGGCGCCCGCCCATGGCGTCGGATATAAAGGGGCGCCTCAGGCCCCTTGGCTATTGAAACTCGGAAAACTTATGCTCAAGTATCTCATAAAGATAGTCCTTTAGCCGAACAGACATTGAAAGATCTCGAATTAATGTTGTTAGTAAAATAGTAAAATATAGTTGTAACGGTTGCCTGAGAAAAATCTATCAGCGATCGACAACTTCTTAATCTGGATTGACAAAATTGGCAACTTTGTCAATTGACAATGAAATTGATGAAAACATCGACTTTGATATTGATAGTAAAATTTCATCAGATACTCTCATTAATAAATGGTTTGCTTTCTTTTCGTATGGGTTTGAACTGCAGGTAGGGGGCGCTTTAGAAATTTCGTCCAGGGCGCTGGTATAGTGCTAAAACGGGCACTGAGTTTGCTATACAGGGAATTGAAATTTTTTCGCTATTAATTTTCCAACAAATATTTGAAACCTGATATCGAATTTATTGCGTTTGGCTGTTCCACACTGTACACATGGTGTCCAAATAGTTTTTGAGGTACCAACTGGGGTGATCAAAATACATTTTTACACAATCGGTTAACAAAGTAGCCTTTCAAATCTCGACACAAAATTGACATTTTCCGAAAGTAACGGCATTTGCGCTCGTGAGCGAAAATATTAAAAACACGCTCGTCTCTACTATAGGTATATTGTTGAAAGCGAACTCATATTCTCTTGCATGGTTGATAATGGTGACTGCGAATTATCTAAGGCACCTTCCTTATGTAGCAGAAAGAGCAAAAATTGTAAACTTGAAACTCCTACCAAAGAAATCGAGGAAAAGTATGAATTATGATATGATATATTCATGACATGTTGCCATGAAATGCTTGAATGTTGAAGATATCCAAGTAAGTATCCTGATGAACTTGTCGGATTTCTCAAAAAACATCAGGCCATTGAATATACAGCAAAAATAATATATACTTCATACTCTATGGTAGTTTGAGCACCAGTAATAGTAGTAATAAAGTATCGAGTTTTCTTGTCCAGGAACTACGTTTGCAAAAAAAATCTTGTGTGTATTTCGAACGCTCAAAGCATTGTCTTGCTGCTCTCGAAAGATCATTACTGTCTTTTTCGACCTGCACTATCTACTTTGCGCTCTGAATACACGCTACCTATTTTCATAAAAAATACAGAACATTTTCCAGTGTCGACAAAAAATATTTCGGGAGATGTGAACAAGGCATGATCTTGTGCACTGTTTGAGAAATGAAAGATTCTGTTTCCTGCGCACTATTGAATGGATTATATTATCAAAGTATATACCTACAGGATGAAATACTTGATAATGTTATCAACACCATGTATTTGGAGTATGCTATAATTGGTTTGCCGAGAAACATTTTGATTGGTCCAAAATCGTCTATAATGAAAATTTTGCTAGTCTAGGGGTCCAGTATCGGCCTTGACCTTACCTCCCATCTACCTTCAGGCCCACTGTCCCCCGGTAGGGCGGGTGGCCTGCCAGGTTCGGGTCTGCTTCTTTTTCTGCTCGCTGCGATGCCTGTCCCGCTCAGTTTGTAGAGCCTCTCTAATTCGTGCATGAAATGCGATTCCAGATCTCCTAGGGTAATGTTGAGGCCGCATATTGGACAGCTTGATGGATCACGCTTCTTTTTGTTCGAAACAAAATCTGCAAAAACGAATGAAAGTAGTAAGTAGTATCGAAGGGGACTATTCTAAGGTGCATGCAGTGAATGATGCATTATGTCCAGTTTCTTTTTCGTTTAACTCAGATATCTGGATTGAAGAGAAGATGTGTGAACTGTGCATGAAAATTTGATAATTGGCGAATATCATCAAACCAATTCTATCTGAAATAATCATCCAATGAATAACTTTATGCAAAATAATTACATAAGGTCGAACATTTTCCGAAACTTTGAATCAACTCTAGGTAAGTTTACTGTATAGTTTTGATTGAATTATGTTTTTCTATTTTCGTTGTATAATGAAGTCATTGTGCAACCCAAATTCGTGTCGAAATAGCCTCTATTTCGATATGCATTTTTTATTATTCGGGAGATTGGTACAATCGAACTGTCAAATGAAAGTCAGAAGAGTTAGGCCCAGTTTACTTCTGAGCGATATGGATTTGGTGACATTAGCAGTGAAAAACTCAATGTTTTAATTGGTAAATCTCAATTCAGAGTGAAATTTGATTTACATTGACCAATTAAAACAATAACAACATTGAATTTTTCACCGCTGGTATTGCAATAATCAAAATCGCTCAACTGTAAACTGGGCTTTACGCTTGTGCGTCAGATTTTAATTATTTCAATGTCATCATTGTTACCAATCGAAGATGTTCCTACTATTTGTCGATATTAAATCTATATTTTCTTCAAATCAATTCAAAATAGAAAAAATTGCATATGACACACGTTTTATAAGACACGTTGTCGCACTTGTTCACTTCACGTCTTATAAAACTTGTATCATAATATAGGTACTATTTTCAAATCGAAAAAATCGAACACATTACATATATAATTTTTTATCAATATTTACACTATTGTGACAATCCAACATACTAGATAAAACTTACACACCATATATGCATAAAATATTATTCTTCTATATCGTATTTCATATACAGGGTATATGTGATAACTAAATTCAGGATCCAAGTGAAATATGTTCGTTATATTGTGATAGATCAACTGAATAATTTACAGGGTGCGCAGTAATGAAAAGACTGAAACTATCATTTTCTCAAAAAGAAACCCGATTTTACTTTCTCCCAACTGTATAATTTACAGGGTGCGCAGTAATGAGAAAGACTGAAAATATCAATTTCCTCAAAAAGAAACCCGTTTTTTTTCCCGATTCAATCCTATTATATATACCATGAATCATTAATGAATTGACGAAATCTTGATTACCATACTTAAATCGAGTCATATTGCATTTTTTCAGATGATGAATGCAATAGTACATTATTCAACGAGCACATAATGATGGCAATATTACCGAACAAGATTAAAATTGTACCAGCACGAGCCGAAGGGGAGTGCTGTAATAATCTGAGAGGGTGATAGCCATTATGCACGATTAGAATACTATACTTTATCTATAACTATCTGATTGTCTAAAAAACTTTGGACGTTCAAAAAGTCAGTGTTGTCAACCGTTTTTAGGTATCAGCAGATTTATAAAAATAGTATGCGAAATCATATTATTGCAGAAAATCATTTTTCATCAATCAATGGGATGTCACAATATTACTCATGTACCTATCACTAACTTTTACTCGCTGAACTTCGCCATTCATCAAAAAGTAATCAAGTATTGTAACTCGTAACTTGTGATATTGATAAATAAGAATAATTATTATTGATAATAATAATAATGTTTATTCATGAGTATACAGAATACAATTACTAATACAAATACGAGTACAAAAACAATTTCTAATACAATTGAGTTGAATACAAAATTGGAGAATGGAGTAAATTAACAAACTACTTGGATATCACTGAAGTTCAAGTGATCACGTAATGCAACAACAGAAATATTTTTTGTGAATTAATAAATTGATATAAAATTTACTGTAAATAATGTATGAATGTATATAGTTGCACTTTTGAATTCAAAAATCGACTACTTATTCTAAAAAAAGAATTTCAAGTATCAATTAATTATTTGATTACCATAATAATGAAATTTAATAATAATCAGAAATATACTGATCTACTTTTGATTTACAAAATCTTTGAAACAATGCCTGCCCTGCTGTGATATCTTATTTTTATATGTCATGATATTCCTACACTCAAATGATTGAATACAGTCTAGGTGCTAGATAATTTGCATCCCGTTGACCTATCGTTTTCTCGCATATGGGTACTAATATATTTTTGATTTATTCCTTGTAGGGTATTATATTAAATATACCACTTCAATTCATTTGTCAGTACGGACACACTATAGAAAAGTCGAAATTTCAGTTATCTTATAACATGTAGAATTAAAAGTAATATAAGGTGGTGAAGTGGCACTGCGAGTACTGATGGACGACAAACATCCCAGAATCCTTCTGGAAAGCCGAGATTCGAAGATGCGGCAGCACATTTTCCCCATTTTCCGGAGGTGTAAATTTCCGCGCGGCTCGTGATGACTTAAGCCCGCTTCATCCCCTTTTAGCCGGTGCTGATTTACGTTTGGGGTACACACGGGCATAGGTCTAGTCGAGCAATTAACAAGGTTAGCCCGGCTAATCCCATGAATGATGTCCGCTGCTGACGGATACCGAAATCGCGCGGGGATGCGCCGCGATATATACACTTCGAGCGAGAAATAGGAAATCGCCGGATTTATCTTCCTTCTACTCATTATTGCAAAGCAATTCCCGTCCTTCAACACTGCTTTCCGCGAACGAACAACCGGAACTGCCAAACAGGGTGTTTCTTAACACGTTTATCCGAGTTTATCGCCATGAGATGCCTGAGGGCACCTCAAAGATTTCAATAGAGCATTTTAGAACACGTGACCTTGTTGGACCAAACCTTAGATCATAATGGCTTACGCTAGATCCGGCATCATGTAGTATTTGTTTGGTATTAGAGGGGTCTACCATGGAAAGTACTATGATATCACGTGGTACAACATATACATATGTATGGTCAAAATTTTAAAACGATCAATCAATGGCAGTACGTTAAATCCCCCTGGACCTACCAAACGAATAACCTGGATACCGTATCTAGCGTAAGCATATGTGACCTAAGGACTAAACATGGCGCCAAATTATGTCAATACAAAGTAAATGTCAGTAAACAGGAAAGTTAGTTGCTGATTTACCAGATATTTTCAAGATTATTTCGTTCATGGCTTGTTAAGGTAAAAGTAAATATTTATTGGGTTCAGAAAATTCTGGTAGTGAAGCTGCAGAGTGATATAGGGATCGATTAAATAAGAGTCATGAATTCTGTTGATCCCTATGTTATTAAAAATGATGAAGTGGAAACTGCCGTGGAATTGTTTCCAAAAGTTGCCTCCTTGGACATCATCAGTATTTAGACTCTTTCGGGACCAAACATGTCTCAAGAACTGATTTTAAATACTTCCAACAGAAAAAAAAATCAACTCGAATGACAGCGAAAATATGTGTGGTTATGTTTGTTCTGGTCCAGCAGGTCTAATTTGACAGCATTCTAAAATACTCTATTCCTATGCCATGAGGTGCCTATACGGGCATCTCAGTGATTCGTGTATTCTTGGCTTTGTGATGATCACTGGCTTCATAGCACTACAGTGATCCATAAGGACATCGATATACTCCACGGGGCCTGGTGAACCATGTAGTGAATTTACCCTGTAGAATTCAATGATCAATATATTGTTGGTTGCCCATACCTCATGATCAAGGTGGATAGGATGGTGAAACAGCTCCTCAATTGTTTCTACGAAAAACTTGTAGACCGTTTGAGAAGGTAGTAATATTTCCACGACTTGAATGAAGATGGCGGTAAGATCGATTATCGAAGAAGATTTCTGTTGCTAACGTATTTCTGTTGTTCACGTCTGATAGACGTGACTTGAAATTACATTAAAACAATATATTTGAGATAAATCTGGAATGAATAGATGAAACTTATAAAAATATGACAGATGCACAGTTTCTGTTTTACCGACACAAGGTATGTCGCCATCTCTGATAACTTCGGGAAATATTACTATGGTATGAAATCAAGTAGGCAAAGGTCTACAGTTTATTCTAGTGCTTGTTAATAGCTGTTTCACCATCCTATATCCACCTTGCTCATGATGAAAACAAAATGTTTCTTTCTCTTAAGACTTTATTTGGGGCGGCAAATAAAAACAAAAGTGATAACTTGAATGAAACTGAAGTCAATAATAGATGAAAATATCTAAAACAAAACATAGCAATAATAATTTACTTTAGGCACTCATGAACCTTTGTGAAACAAGTTACACAGTAAAATTTTTGCCATTCTGCACATTTGAACCTAGTAAATGGTGTTATATTTATGGAAATCATCCATTCTCAAAGTGGTCCAATTTGAATACAATCAAATGAAAAACTCAAAGTCGGTCGACCACACAATATAATAAAATAATGAAAAAGTGGGTGTAACTATAGTTTCGGCTTAACAGCCATCATCAGACACAGTAAGTAATCTGTAATAGGAGAAATAATACTAAATAACAAAATGGTGTTCCCAAATACTTACAATCAAATTCAAAGAAAGGGGTATAAACCAAATCAATGCCAAAATCGGATATCGGAAATCAATCATACATCAAAATACATCTTGTTTAAATTTGCATAGCCACCAAAAGAAGCTAAATATCAAAATTAAAGCAGAGTTGAAGAACATCATCCTCCACTGATGGTAGTCAGTATTCAACTAACAAGAATTAAAATGGTTACGGTTGAAATTTGACAATGACTTGTGGAATTACAGTTGACATGGAACAATGAATTTTATGTCTATGAAATTTATATAATAAAAGTTGTATGAAATTTTTGGTGAGAAATAGTGAGTTGAGGTGGAAGATTCAGCAAAAATTCACTCAATAAAGTTGGATGAAAATAAAATTCTATAACAAGAAACCTTGAAGCTTATAGATGAGAAAAATTTATGTTTTTGAGAAGAAGAAAATCAAAGGTTAAGATTGAACATTTATATACGAGTTCAGAGGCGTACGCCTTTCATAGACATAAAATTCATTGTTCCATGTCAACTGTAATTCCACAAGTCATTGTCAAATTTCAACCGTAACCATTTTAATTCTTGTTAGTTGAATACTGACTACCATCAGTGGAGGATGATGTTCTTCAACTCTGCTTTAATTTTGATATTTAGCTTCTTTTGGTGGCTATGCAAATTTAAACAAGATGTATTTTGATGTATGATTGATTTCCGATATCCGATTTTGGCATTGATTTGGTTTATACCCCTTTCTTTGAATTTGATTGTAAGTATTTGGGAACACCATTTTGTTATTTAGTATTATTTCTCCTATTACAGATTACTTACTGTGTCTGATGATGGCTGTTGAGCCGAAACTATAGTTACACCCACTTTTTCATTATTTTATTATATTGTGTGGTCGACCGACTTTGAGTTTTTCATTTGATTGTATGGTGTTATATTTTGTTAATATTTTCTTATAACGTCTTCTTTCAGAATGGATTATTTCTAGAAGATAATGTCTTACGTGAACTGAACTGAAGATCAATATAGACTCAGATGAACATAAAAAATTCAATGGCCTGATGAACCCCTTAATTATTCAACATTGTGGCGATTAACGTGTTTAACATGCTGATATATTTGAAGAGGTTATACTTTTGTCCTTTCTGAGAAAAACTTCATGTGAATATAGTATTTACAGGGTGTCCCAAATTCGCGGGCCAACATGGGGAACTCGGTTATGGTTAGAGCTACAGGGTCGGTTAAATTAAGAAAAAGTTGTGTATTCATATTCACAACAATATGCCGCAAAAAAACACTTGAAATGTTTTATGGTTTTTGAGATATTCCAAAAAAAAAATTCAAAAACTCAACTTGCCTCAACTTCATTATTTCAAATAGGATATCCTGTATTTCATAACATTTTCAAATTCTCCCTGAAGAGCTGATTTCGTAGATTCATAACACTTGGGGTCTTTCTGGAACGGTTACAGAGACATAGGGTGTGGAAAATCTAAATTTTCCAGGTAGGAATTTTTTTGTTGGAAACCAAAATAACAAGACTTTCTTCAATTAGAACGTTCTCGAATCTGTCATCGTATTTTCCAAGGCCATTTAGGTTCTTACATTTTCGACAAGTCTGTTTTCTGAATATGATGTAAGTTTTGATCATATCGAGTGATACGTTATTGTAATTAGGAAAAAAACAGACTAAAAAATGCAAAAGGCCTTATTGAAAGATATACGATGACAAAGTTCCTCGCAAAAAAGTGTATCGAGAACGTTCTAGTTAAAAATGTTTAGTTCTTTTGATTTTTGCTTGAAAAAATAAAAATGAAAATTGAAAATTTCTATTTAATGAATAATGCAAATTTGCCTGTATATTTATAAAAAGTTTTGGGGTAACCCGTTTTCGTGGCTACCTGGTATAGGGCGATCCAGCAAATGGTGATCCGCATTATTTGAAAAAATGTGGATATGGCGAGACTGATTAGAAAAAAACGAGATCAAATGTTACAGCAGAATCTATTTTTCTATCTCGATTGTAGATGGATCAATATTGAATGAATGAATGTTGTTCGTGAAATATCTTAGTGAATGCTATGAAGATCTCATGTGAAATTTATTGCGAGCGAGAATATAAAATTCGAGTGTGTACAAATAAAAATATAAGGTTCTATTCCGAAAAAAAAATCGGCTGTTACTCTGTTTTCCGAGTGTAAACATGCATTGAAAATTCAAATGACAGGGAGGATGCGGGTTATTTTACAAGGGGCGAGCCTCGGGCCACATAAGTATGTGAAAATGGGAACATGTGAGTGTGGAAAACAGTTATGGCAAATGGTCCGCACTCCATTGCCTTCCGCAGAACCCGCAAATCGCTCAGTTAACTGTAGAAAAACCGGAAAACTCTATCATCCAACTTTATGTCGGGATATTCGCTATGGATTTATTCTAATACCACCCATATAAATATGTAAGTATGGGCGTTTTTTTTGCCCTTTTCTCAAGATGTGACCTCAGAAAATATACATTGTCTTTTCGCATATTACCACAACAGTATAACTATTTATGTGATATACCTCACAATAATAATAATTTCACTTTTGTTTCAATCACACCACAAGAATTACTAGAAGTTATTCATGAAATTGAGAGCAAAAAAACTTCTGGAGATGATGAAGTATCTACAGCTTTATTAAAAAAATGCTTTACCTGTATTGTGACATGCATCACTTAATTTTGTAGTTTTTCCTGAAAATTTGAAGTTTGCCATAATTAAGCCCTGCTTGAAGAAAGGTGATGTCGAGTGCTTTGAAAACTATAGGCCCATCAGCCTCCTTAGCTCATTCTCAAAACTATTTGAAATTGTTTTATCTAGGCAAGGTATATATTTTTTCAAGTCAAAATATTTTCAGTAATAGCCAACATGGCTTTCTTGGTGGTAAAAGTATTGAAACGGCATTGTTCGAACTAACTAATAATATATAAAATTCTTTAGACAGCGGAAATGTGGCCTGTGGAATCTTCTTGGACTTGTCCAGGGCATTCGACTGTATAGACTTCCCAATTCTTCTGATTAAATTAGAACACTATGCTTTTCGGGGAATTGCTTTAAAATGGTTCAAATCCTATATAGAAGAAAGAAAACATTCAGTAAAAATTAGAGATGAGAGAGGTAACTTTCTGCGGTCGGATGCTATGGATGTGTCCATGGGAGTGCCGCAGGGTAGTGTTCTGGGTCCAATGATATTCATAACCTTTTTGAATGATCATGCATTACTTGCTAATGAAGATAAAACTATAATCAATTATGCTGATGAAAGCACCCTATTTCTCTCCGCACCTAATTTTCCAATACTTCCATCGAATGCAAACTCTTCAATGACAGAAACAGATAACTGGTTCTCAAACTCCAGATTAGTGATGAATCCTGATAAAACTTCAATAGTCTTCTTCAAAACGAATCAAACTTTGCCTACACCTGATCAGATCACTCTCAAGCAACAAAAAATTATACCATCTGAATATATTAAATTTTTGGGTATTATCATGGACGAAACTTTAAAATACACTCACCATATGGCTTATTTGTGTTCGAAGCTGAGTGGGAGTTGCTATGGTATCAGGGTATTAGTGAAAAGTGCAAATAACAGTATGGTCAGAAGATTTTACTTCTCAAATTTTTATTCTCATGCATGCTATGGCATCATTCTCTGGTAAGGCTGTAGTGAAGCTATTCAAAATACAAAAAAGAGCAATTCGCATCATAAAAGAACTATGGTGTTTTGAAAGTGTTTTGTGTTTTGAAAAGTGTTTGGATACATGTAGAAGCCATTTTAAACATTTACCACCTCACCGACTATCTTGTGTTGAAAGAGGTGCATTATATTCCAGCATTAAATTTTATAACCATTTACCTTCATCACTCAAAGCACTTATATACTTCAATTCAGTAAAGAAACCAATATTTTTTTGTCTGGCTTGTACATTTTAAAATGTAATGAGTGCAATAAACTATTATTATTATTATTCATTTCCCAAAACCACCCACTCGAATATTGACGATATTCAAACCCGTTCATGGAAATGAAAAATTTCGAATGATGAGAACGACGCAAGCGTTTTTTGCTTCCAGCTTCCATTTGTGGCTTAGTCGTTCGAGTCAGTTGATAAGTTTGTGAAAGTAATAAGTGGGGCAGATGAAGAAGAAACTTGTATTAAAGAGTTCCAGTTGTTGCAGCATCCAATTTATTTTCACGTCACGACTAAGCTGACCAGGCAAAACAACAAGATATTAACAAAGTTTTGTCACTACACTGGACACGGGCTTGGTCTATAGTCATTAATTTCAGATTTACTTCCACTATGACCTGAAAAACTGACAACTCAGGTAGCTACGGCTACTGATTGTTCTCTACAAGGAACCTCGCAAGAATATTGATTGCCCGAACTTTTTCCATGATTATCACAAAGTGTAATGAACCTCGAATTTATATACCGAGTGCGAGTCACACGTATCAAGTATTAGGACTCATTTTCAGACAAGTTACGAGGGAAGCAATAAAAGAAATAAGTAGGTAGATATGCTATTCCCTAAAAGTCCAATTGCTACCTCTATAGTACCTTTTTCCACTGAGAGCTGCGAGAGGAATACGTTGATAACTATGGTGATGTTCACCAACTTAAGTACCCAGGAAACGATTGATAGATAGATAGATAGATATTTATTGTTTTTAAGAATACAATATTCTTATAACAAGAGTTTGGTTTATATGCTTGAGAAATAATTAGAAAGACAAAATAATAATATTATAACCTATTCATTGATTATAAAGGAGCGGAGCTTCAAGATGTTCATAACACAATTAGATATATCAGTGATGATTTTGGGGGTAGCTGTTTCTAACAGGTCAACCAATTCGTATAAAGTGTTCGCGTGCATCCTCAATTGTCCTCTTACCTCATCGTAAATAGGGCATTTAAATATCAAGTGGTCTACAGTCTCGAATTCCATCGAGCATATTTCATCTCAATCAATAACGTAGGAACAGTTCCCAAAGAAGAATTTTGCAGACATTTTTCCACAACAACGCAGTTGAGCAAATATTCTTGTTGTGACCATCGGAATACTGAGCTTTAAATAAAATAATCCATTAGCATTAGTGAATACATTGTAGAATAGTGAGAAGGAAGACTGTCTTAACCGAATAATGTCCTGTCTGTGTAAATATGTTTGGTACGAATCCAAGAACTGTTTTTGATTGCTTTTTCTAGAAACAATTGAGAAGTCGACGCATAGATCATACCTTTCCAGCCTCTCGAAATATTCTTTAATTTGGGATACCCAATTGAATTTTGTTGGAAGATTCGTAATAGACCGTAACCTTTCGTAGCAAATTTTTGGTAGACGAGTATCGTTCATATTATGGAGTTTCGTTATCCAAGATAAGGCATTTTTAATTACGATATAATTTAGTTTAGTGGAGTTAGTTTCAAGTCTCACAATGAAATCTGGTGTATTTCTAGGAAGGCACAAACGATTGAATAATGATTATGAAAGATTCCATCCAGAGAGCTGTAGTGAGTTGATAAAAAATTGGAAGATATGTTAATATTGATGGTTATTCATCTATGTGTTTTCTATTTTTTGTCAATTCGAAGTTATAGAGCAGGCTACACTGTTGGAAATTAGTTGCTAAATCAGCAAAAAAATATAGTCCCAGTAGGTCTACAACATTTTATAGTTGAAATATCAAGAGTATTTGAAGTTAATTTTCACCATAATGGTTATTGCTCGTCTCAACAACCGCCTCTTTGTATGGCTACTACGTCTTATTGGTGAATTAACCACAGTAAGTTAATAATTCTACTACACCAGTATTCTCTGAAGTTAATTGAGCAATTACAAATTGTCATTTTCACTTCAATTTGTTGTTAGTCCTACGTCCTAATGTAGTACTAGCTACAAAAAGTTGTCGATTGTACTACAACTCAGTGTATTTTCAACAATATTCTACTGCTGGAATTCAAAGTTCAAAATACTGAAATAACCATATATCATGAAAGACATTTTATTTTCTGCATAGCAACAATACGAAAAAAATCCACTATTGGCACAAAAACACATCAAAAGCTGTCAGTAAATCGAAAGAACATCGCGGCACGTGATTCACTACAATGCTGGTCAACCTCTGTCTGTGTTTGTCATCCGAGACAACTTATTATTCCTATCCTCCTGGAGTGTTGAGTATCTCTCGTTCAATTGCTGAAACAAAAATTATATTAATAATTCATTTTGGATTCATTTGGTCATGAATTTTTCAATCCAATTAACTCTTGAAATCACTTGGATTTATTAACTGAATAGTACATTATCATTCAAAATATAATTCAGAACGAATCTTTACCAGTACATTAATTTCTCTTCAACTTAACTCAGTTTTTGTTATCTTTTTTGTTACCCAGTAGTAGCTCGAAAAAATCCGAAGAAAGTGAAAATCGATCCATCGAACAAATACCTGAAATGAAGAGTTGTACAAATAATCACATCACAACTTCAAGAGTTTTAACCTAGATGTTGCAGTTATCTACATTAGTATAGTAAAAAATATATGAAATATGCATGAGAAGTAGTAAAACTTCCATAATAATAATAATTTCAAAATGTGAATATAAAACTGATATGATTATACTCACTTTTTTGCAGCGAAACTTCAATATTCACAGAGAGAATCCAAGAAAAATTCTCAACAAATCATGTGAAATTATTGCGCTTGCAGATTCCGACGAAACATTGTTATTTGTTGCTCTAGATCAGGAAAAATATTCTCAACTGAAACAAAACAAAAATAGTATTAATATTAGTAAATAAAATTTATGTACGAGTCCACATCAATCTACTCCATGTAGGTACTTACCTTTTTTATATCTTGACTACACGAGAGGAAAACCTAATGTATTCGTTCTAATGCTCTACAACGGCAACAGACTGCAGATAACTGAGTAAACTTGGGTTGGGACTTGTAAGGAATCGGTATTCGTGAGAAGACAAACGAAAAGTAGCGAATATATCCGAAGAGATAGGAACTAAAAAATCTTTGTAACCGAGCACAAACTGTTGCAAATTATAAAACTAGGTGATGTCAATTTGTCAACAGAGTGCGACAAAACCGCTATTTAATATTAATGTATTAGCAACTAGATGATGTTCTACTGTCTATGTTTCGATAACCATTATTGAAGTTCTAGTTACAATTATTTGTTGTTGTGTTACAGATTATATCAAGTTGTTTGGACAGGAATTTCATCTGTTCATTTGATGCAAACTTGTTGCTGTTGTATTGACATTATCAGTAGTGAATTCGATAACTGACTGATTTAACAACTACATCGAAAATTGTGAAAGTGAAATTGAGACACAATTGTTGTTGAATTTGACTACAATTTTTTAACGATATGAGAAGTTGTTGAAAGTAACAACTAATTTCCAACAGTGTAATGACCAGATCATGTGGATGTCTGGCGAGCAATTCCTGTCGCTGATCCACATAAATAATGGAGTAGCATTTCTGCTCAAAAAGAAAGACAAACAGAAGGAGCGGCGCTAAGATACAAAAATATATCGGTTCAGATCTGTTTTATCCCCGGAAAGCCGTGAAATATATTAGCATTTGTCATGTTAATAGTCACAGGGGGCAGATTGGCGGATTTGTTTGGAACGTCGATGGAGCCCGCATAGGCCACCTGCGGGCCACGGATCCTCCAGCGATTTTCCCGCCGGCATGACGACAGCAAACGAATGGCCTTTTTTCCTTCTCCTCGACCTGCATCCAGAACCCATCCTGATGGATCGGCGATCCCTATCATCACCCAAAACAGTCGCCGCAGATCGGAAGACTAGGGAAATAACTGGAACTTGACTGGACGCTCTGGCTCAGATTCTGGCGCTCATCAGTGTCTCAGATGGACATCCCTGATGAGGAAGAAAGTACCGAAGAAGTGACCAAGTTCGAAAGAAAAAAGAAGAAACCCGGATATCTCCACTCAAAGCGGTGCCTGTCCCAATGCCACGTACCAAGAGACACCATGCGGCAGGAGAAAGAAACACTGCATCAGAAACAAATCTCCCATGTCACAGAACATGCGAGTGGTTGATAGCTCGACTGAGCTGAATCGTTGCATGCACTTTTCTTCGTTTCCAGGAAAATAGTTGTTTTCTTCACGTGGTCTACCAGTCATTCAAAAATCCAAACTATATTTGATATTTTTGATTGGATTAGACACTTTTTCCTTTAAATGTATCTAACATTTCGTGGCTTTTAATTTTTTTATTCTTTCTTGCCCAATTTCAATGAGCTGGTGGCAAAATGGGAGCTTTGAAAATGGCAATGCATGATTGATAAATATGTTATTGATTCGTAAATCACTATAAGACCGCATGAAATGTAATTCTAGGCTAGCTTGTAAAAGTATTATATGTATAAGCTTTCATTTCCAAACTTGCATATATATGGGTACAAATATTTGAGAAACGTAAATGGTATGGGCTCAGCTGTTGGGACAACTTTTGGAGGTCAAAAATTTCGAAATTCTGAGATTTTTTTATGTTTTTCGATTGAACGGTGCGTTCTTTCCTCGGTTCTTTGACAGTCGCCCATTTCAGCATTTTATTTTCTACATGCATATACATGTAAGGAGAATCGTTAATATTTAAAAAAATCGAGGGTGGATCTATTACTAGAAAATAACAAAATCTTATTTTTTTATAGTATAAAAAATAAAAGCATCTACCCCACCTTTTGTGACATTCTCCCTGTGTATATAGATCATCTAATGACTGGCCTATTCGCTGGCCTATTCAGTTTTTGAATGAGATAAATTAGACGACATACTGCACAGGAGTGTCAGTTACGGTTTCCAATTGCTCCTTTCATGTCGATAAATCTCATGGAAATGTTATAAAACCTAAATATGGTTATCGTTATACATATTATGTTGTCTAGTGTAACTGAGAATC
Source organism: Chrysomela aeneicollis (assembly GCA_029955515.1). Taxonomy (NCBI): domain Eukaryota; kingdom Metazoa; phylum Arthropoda; class Insecta; order Coleoptera; family Chrysomelidae; genus Chrysomela; species Chrysomela aeneicollis. Next base: position 14,252,903 of record JARUHQ010000015.1, on the reverse strand, counting down.
GATATATTTCATGTCAATTGCACTTTAACTGTAAGGTATATTGACTGAATTCCGATAATGGTAACAATGTTCTGATTCGCACTATCGTATCTATATAGTCAGTCACCTGGTTCTACGAAGAGATATGCATGTGAAAGAATGCTTAATCATATATCATTAGTTGGCTATAAAACAAGAGATAAAGATATTGTATAAATATAAATCAATCAAAAACAGTTTTTTCGTCGAACGGCAGAATTATTGTGGAACTCATTTCGTAACCTAACCTCGAACTTATCAAGATAATTAATTAAGCATTTCTAAAAAGATTTTCAGAGGGGATGCCAACACCATTCCACTGTATTCCACTGACGACTTTCAATTTTGACATACTGTATCATGATAGGCAAACTGTCTCTTCAGAAATATATTGTAACTCAAATCAATTTTCGAATCTTTCATTGAAAATGTCCTCGCAAAACTGTAAAGCGTTTCATTGTACGCCTAGTATAACTTGAATGAATGTGTCTCCATGAAAAAGAACCAAAACTCATGCACTACGTCAGTTTATCCATTTTGTCCAAAATATCATCAAGTCAAATATTGTTATTAAATTTTCTTCGATTCGATTATTTTTCTGATATCAAAGCAGATAGTTTGGTGTGGACAAATCTAGCGAACGAAAAGCGTGCTAATACTCGTATGAGACAGCGAACAGCATCCACAGGTAATGTTATTGTGGCGGAGAAACGTTATAAGGGCATAATCTCTTATAAGGGTGACAGCGGAATGGCTTTCAGCCCCAGGGGGCATTTTATGAAGATATTAATTCTCAAATTGTCAAGTAATGTTACAGTTATTATACTTACAAAGTAATAACTGGCTATAAGATTACGAAAATGCTGTAAGAAGGTCTGAATTAATTAATTAAATCTGTTATAAACACTAAGTGGGCCAGTGAACATTTGAGAACAGCCGTTTGAGATTCTCTTCAGCTTGAAGCCAGAATGCGAGACTGGAATTCTTATTAAAATCATTATTGTTTATTAGTCGAGATCCAGTCCCAAATAATCATCGCCTTTCAGCAATTAATCACAATTTGGGGATTTTGGAAGTGGTTGATTTGTCGCAATCAATCGATTAATAGTACTAGTCTTGATATGGGAGGAGTAGGCATTTTATAATTATAAATTTTATAAAATTGCAAAGTATTCTCAAAATTTCCACCATTTTGACAAGAACTAGTTCTGACTCGTAGTGCAAACTTAGTAAATTTCCAATCATAACTGCAGTGACTATGGAATACCATGCATGGGCGCATTTCGTATCCGTATGTTAAACCTGCATTACACATGAAAACGTTTTTTTCTATTCTTTCTTCAGAAATAGTTGTCTCAGTGTGAACATTTTGGAGTTTTCTAATATAGAATATGTTTTTTTGGGATATTTACTTGGACTTACAATTTATGTATATTCAAGAAGATATTGTTGAGTAGAGGCATGTACTCTTTTGGAAGAACCCGCACTATACGATTTCCAATTAAAAAACCCTTGTTTCAAATGAAGTATATGTTTGAAGCTGTTCACTTGGCTCTACAATTTATGGTATCACCAAATGCAGGAAGTGTCTCTGCTTGTAACTGACCGTAGCTCAAGAGAAGTAATAATGTAGGTACTAATTTATAAACTGATTCATTGGTAGAGACAAAATGCCGTTCTGAAACTTGGAAAATTCCGAATACTTTCGGAGATATCCGAAAAAAATCGAAATTTTTGGAACCGTTTTTATTTTTTTCTGTCGTTATTTGAGGAAATCAATCGATATGGATAACACTTCATCATGGCCACTTTTTCTTCTCCACAAGATAGCGTTATCAAATTTGAATTTCGACGTTTCATCTTCTAGAAACCATCATCAACTTAATTTTTTTAAATACGGACCTGGATTTTTTATTTCATTTTTTGTTACCTTTCGATAGCCCAAAAACTTCAAATTCTGATTTTCAAATGTTTCGATGATAAATATTTACAGTTTCTCTATTTTTTTATAAAATGCAATAATTACTGGAATTAATAAAAATGCATTGATTTTAGCGATGAAAAGTCACAACCAATCGTCAAAGTATGACAGTTCAATGTTTAGAAAACTTTGCGGAATCAAAAATGGTGTTTTCCAATTCAGAAAAACGTGATAAGGTCTAAATGTATCATAGCATTTAATAAAAACTCGCAAATAAAATATTACCCAATCAATTGGGTGTTGCGCTGACCTGCAAGGAGCCCCGATTTATCCCCGCTGGATTATTTTCCACGGGACATAAATATCTTACACTAAAATTTAATGTATGAAAAAACAACCATAACTATAGAAAATGCCTATAAGTGCAAGGGGAATTATTCGAGCATAGTTTTCATCGACTGACTGAGTATAATAGATGTTATTTTTCCAGAAGTTAAATTTCGTAATGATTGGGCAGTGGATGGGTTAGGGGTTTCATTAAAATATTGCCAGTGTTCAGGTGCTGATAAGCGTTCCATAGTTATATTATACTAATGAATATTAATATTTTGAAAATGGTTTCGGATTGGATACTTGAAAAAATAGAGAAATTGTCATTTTTGTCATCGAAACATTCGAAAATCAGAATTTGTGATCGCTCATAGTTTTTGGGCTATCGAAACATTTGAAAATCAGAATTTGTGATCGCTCATAGTTTTTGGGCTATCGAAAGGTAACAAAAGCTGAAATAAAAAATCCAGGTCCGTATTTGAAAACATCAAGTTGATGATGGTTTCTAGATGACGAAACGTCGGATTTCAAATTTGATAACGCTATCTTGTAGAGAAGAAAAAGTGGTCATGATGAAGTGTTATTCATATCGATTGATTTCCTCAAATAACGCCAGGAAAAAATAAAGACGGTTTTAGGAAATTTCTATTTTTGTGGTATATCTCCGAAAGTATTCGGAATTTTCCAAGTTTCAGAATGGCATTTTATTAGGCATCAAATTGCGCAACTTTGCCATAATTTAACCGACCCTGTATCTCTTACGGTTTACGAGATCCCAATGATGAGGCTCGAATTCCAGCCACCCTGTACAATAGCAGTAATTCCAGTGTGGTCCCAGAATGACTCTATAATTGTATTGAAAGACATTTTTGATTTGATATTGCAAGCAATCCATAGGCTTGAAATTTATATTTATTTCAGTATGCATAATATTAGTCATATTCTTGAATTAAAACAAATAGATTCGATCGAAGTTAATCTTTTTAGGTGTGATGAAACACCCAGTGTGTATTTATGAATGCATGCCATAAGCAAGTTCCATGAGGGAAATTCATGGAAAGTCGTCACGTCAGCCGGTGGGGAAATATTGAATTAGAGGATCGTGATGACAGTCGGAGAGCAAAACAGGAATATATTAAACTTCCTACCCCTGCGCCAAAAAAGAAACAAGTTTTCCACGTTGGGGATTTCGTCGGTGTTCAACATCAAACGGGTGTTCGCACCTCGGAAAAGCGCACTAAATCCTTTCCCGGATTTGTAAACGAGTCCGGGCCTAAACGGCTGTATGTATGAGTGACCATTTATCATCCCTCGGCCCCGCGCCCCTATCGGTCTCTTTGCTTCGCACCCTTAGACTCGCGACCCCCGCACCAGTTCTGTTCTGTCTGCCTGCTCTCGGAATTCGCACCATCTACCATTGCGATTCACGCCGTTAAAGGGATTCTTTCTTTTGTCTTCAGAAGCGCTGCGAATTCCGATTGTGGCAGGTATATACGCTCAACTTTTCGATTGCTCCCGAAAAATCCACGTTGGTCCATTCTTTCAGTTACATGATAACCAGGTTGTACAATAGGATACCCGATGGAATAAAACAAACAGAACTATACCCTTATTCAAGAGAAAACTCAAAGCTATTCTTTTTACTGACACCATTAAATTTTGATTTGTTGCATTGAATCTAGTTGATAAGTTGTGTAAACTAAACTATTGTGTATAGATAGGTGAATTTATTTTTTTCTCATTATATATTATACCGGTATTATAGAATTAGTGTATGATGAGTGTAGGTTGAGTGGAAGAGAATGCTTATCCAGACCCCCCAGGAATGAATAAGCGTTAACTCTGCCTTTTGACTGCACATAATATATTACTTATGTTACATCTTTGTGTAACCATGATTGCAGTCAATAAAAGCATTTATTATTATTATTATTATAATCTTCAGTATTTGAAGAATTAAAATCACCCATTTCCACTTTGAATCTATATCCCCGTTGATTCTTGTTTTCGTAGAATAATGATGAGTTATATCCGTTTATCAAAAGGAATACTTGAAGGTATGTTATTCTATCTACAGGGTCACTCACGGTCGATGGTACCTTTGACGTTTACGGAGAACGGGACGTAGGATTATTCTGAAAATTTGGTTTATTGGGTAATCAGTTTTGTTCTATCGATCTAAAATACATTCAGCGTTGCGGCGTTGCCGCTTCTATCAAAAAGTAGCAACAACTTTGTTATTTCAAATGTAACAGCCTGTATTTTATTTCATTTTTAGATTCTTCCTGAAGAGCTGATTTCGTCGATCAATCATACTTGGGGTATAGCGAGAAAGATTACAGAGATATAGGGTGTGAAAAATCGAGATTTTTCAAATTTAGGAACTTTTTGTGCCGAAACTATCCATTCTTGCTCAAAACAGCTTACATGTCCCTATCTCAAATTTCCATTTACTATCGATTGATATTTAATTGAAACAAATACGGGTGGTTCAAAATTTTGAGTTTTGCATCACCCTCTATTTGTTTCTATTAAATGTCAGTAGATAGTAAATGAAAAGTTAAGATAGGGACATGTAAGCCGTTTTGAGCAGAAATGATTAGTTTCGACACAAAAAATTCCTAAATTTGAAAAATCTCGATTTTTCACACCCTATATCTCTGTAATCTTTCTCGCTATACCGCAAGTATGATAGATCGACGAAATCAGCTCTTCAGGAACAATCTAAAAATGAAATAAAATACAGGGTGTTCCATTTGAAATAACAAAGTTGTTGCTACTTTTTGATAGAAGCGGCAACGCCGCAACGCTGAAAGTATTCTAGATCGATAGAACAAAACTGATTACCCAATAAACCAAATTTTCAGAATAATCCTCCATAAACGTCTAAGGTACCATCGACCGTGTGTGACCCTGTATATCATCATGGTTTAGTGAGGAGCTAAACTTGGCAATTTATCTCAATTATTTCGTTTGTTATACATAGCAAGGTTCATAGAAGTCTTTTAATGTCCATTATTGAATTTAAATCGATATAAGAAAGTCAAATCAACTCATTTGAAGGATCTTTGAATTATAACTTCAAGAATCAGTTTTTGTTACTTACATGAAGTCTTGAAAATGAATGTGAAGAGCTTTTTATCTCCATAAAAACCAAGTGACTGGCTTAGCGAAGTTCATGCAGCCCATAGAAAAAAATTGGATATTTCAAGCCCATTAACTAATAGAATTGATGCTAAAATAACCAAATACTAGGAAAAAGAAATTCAAAGAATTGTAGATCATAAAAGTTTTCAGGCAAAGGCAGTAACTCTCTTTTATGATAAAATACAATTTTCGAATATAATATTCAGAGAGAGAGGAACATTTGAAGAGAATTTCATTAAAATAAAATCAGATATTGATATGAATTGTATTTATTTCAATTTGTCCTGTAAATGTTTCAGTGATGAATGATTCCGAAAATTTCAGATTTGAAAAATTCACATCTCACAGAAATGTTAGCGTAGGTATCTTCTAGATGCATGAATGTTTTGAAATGCAATATTGGAGATTGATTCAAATTATAAATCTATACACAGAAAAAAAGGGTCTGAGAAAAACGAATTCAAAAAATTAGAGAGGAAAGACGCGGGTTGAAAGTAAGAAATTGTGTCTAGAGATGGGAAAATTCAGTTAGATTTGAACTGAACATATTTTGTGCAGTTCATGCTATTGATGAGTTTTTTTTATATGATATGTCAATTTGAATCAATGAAAAAAAAGTATAATTTTCAAAGTCCTCAATTATTGTTCTATATATCCCACCAATTTCCACAATAGATATAGCAAATTGATCTGTATCCAAAACTATTTCTTGATATAATTCGATTGATATTGAATTGAGTTCTGAAAGAGCAGCTCATATTTTTTGTCAATAGTAACTCAGATTAATTTTTTGTTATAAATTACGATTCTGAAGATAAATACAGTTTCTAAACTTAATTTGATTTTTTCTCAGTTGGTGTTTCAGTGGACTTACAACACATTGATACTACGGCAGCCTCAGAGGCAAGGCTCGCAGAAGAATAGTTCTTGTATGAGGAATGAAATATCATGAGGAACCCCCATAAGAAAGTAAATGAGGGTGGGAGTCGGGAGACAATGATAGATGAATTGAGTAGATTATGCTCATGGATGAACTTCAGCGAGGTTAAAAGCCAACTAGTGAGTCCAAGGGGTACTGATAGGAATTTCTATGCGGCGCTAATGATGAATATAAAGTTCGGTGGTGAATATTTCAGAATTTCAGTCCCCCTACCTACCCAATTTCTGATTTCTCCTTCGTATTCTCGAAATGTATGTATGGATTGTTCCTATTATCATACTATAAGCTCAACTATTTCCGTTGAGTTCGCACGGATTTATAAGGTATGCATACCGATAGGTACCTATCTGAATTATTTGGGGCTGAGGAATTAGTAGAAACATTCGTCGCAGAGGAAATCAATGCACATGTGATTATTTTCTACTGTTCAAACACGAAACAATTCATTGTGTATATGCTATCTTGTAATCGTTGTCTGATGTGAATCGAAATAGTAGTACAAACATTGATATAGATGTGATATACGACAAGCCTGAATGGTTCCAGCAATATCCAATTTGACTTAATATAGATTAGAGTTCTGATGAACCCACCTGTTACCAGTATTCATTTCAAACACGTATAGATTAAGGTTAATCTGACTGGTGAAATGCACATTGACAGCGATGAGGATGGCAGCATATGGCATCACCATATGAAACTCTCTTATTTAAATATTAGTATACTAGATACCCCTCGGTGCACACAAATTCGATTATTTGACTACTGGATTTTATCGAACATTGGGAAAACATCTACTGAGTGTATTTTCATTCGAACTCGCCAGTACTTTTAGGTACTGTCAAAGAAATTCGCCCTATTACGTGAGGTCAAGGTCAGTTTGATATTCTTGTTGTTTGGACATTGAAGAATATGCAACGGTGCTAGGAGGAGACTTCCATAGAATTGACTATTCTGTTTTGCATGATGCCGTTATAGTTGTCTATGCACTAGATTCCAAGGATAAGATCGACCAGAATCTCAAAAATCTAAAATTGCCACATTGTCCTCATATTTTCCATTCATACATATTGAAATTGGTGTATTTTTTTGAACAGGATATGATAATTCAATAGAAGATCATCTCCAGCGTGGTCCTGTTTCCTTCATGATTGAAAATATTCTTGTTAACGAAATCAACAATGATAATTCTTTCAATCACTGTACTTCTTTTGAAACCACCAATAATCTTAAAAGTAAACTGGTTAACACCAAAGACAAAATTTTACCCTCAGACAAATCGGGACTTAACAAATTAGTTTGTTCTGAACTGTAAAACTTGTTACATAGGTCAAACAGACCGCTTTACCAATCAGAGTGGATGACGCGTGACGCGAGAAGCAAAAACGCTGCATTGGGAAGTAACCTTTAGACGCGCGCTTTTTCCAAGAACAATCGCGCGAGTTCTAGAAAGTTCGCGTACTCTCTGGAAACCTCGGTTTCCACACACACATATTCGACAACGATGGAGATGCCTTCGTAGCGACCACATTTCCAACATCTTCGGAGATGGAACCCAGGAGGCGGACACCCGCAGGGTGATCCATTCCGAGACAGAGCCTGATGTCAACGTGCGGGGTGTTTATGAGCTAGTTACGGGGGAGTCAGGTCGGCCGATCCGTCTGATGGGCTATTGATGATTCCGACGTGTCTGAACCAGCTGAGCCAATTACATTTTACAAATCCTCCGGCAACCGCATCCCCACGGTCCCTCGACTACTTATCCGCGAGATTACCGGCTCGATCCCACCGAAAAGCCCAGCTCTTGGTGACTGTGACTGTGTCGGTCGCTGGTGGAGACAGGTTGTGGCGGAGACAATAGGACGAATAGACAATTCGATAACTATCGGTTTTTGAATACCGAGGTGCGGGTGGAAATGTTTTGTTTTTGTTATATCTTCAGATAAATTGACCAATGCCACGGAAAAAGTTTGATTTTGACAGCTGTCATTAATTCTTGTGTTTTGTGCTCCGTGATATACTTTCTAAATGGCGGAAAGCTGTCATCAGCTGTCATTATATTGCGGGAATTCGAATATATAAGGATTGGATTTTTCATTCCACTTGCCTGTACATCGAGAGTACTGTTTGATTTAATTTATTTGAATTTTCCAGTGATATACAACGTTTTGTAAATGGTGCGTCCATGGTACGTTATTGTTTATGGTCACTGCACATCTTGAACTTCTGAACAAAGAGTCGTAAGAGTATATACAAGTTGTCCAAGATAATAATGGACTGGTTAGGCATCTTATTTTTGTTTCTAAAATCAATATTGATGATAATCTCAAAAAGTGGCACAGTGTATTCATTATTTTCCGCTTATCATATGCACCAAAACAACTCCAGAAATAAATGAAAAACGATAATTGAGAATTTTTTTTCCAAATACCTCAAAAACGAGAGAAGATGAGCAATTTCCGGAAGGGCCACGTAAAAGATCCATCCTTATATTGCGCAACGTTTATTTAACCAAATCTGTATCTCCTACTTTTACCAGGATACGCATGCTGTTCATTTAGTCAAACATCTTTATAGTATGTCAACAATGCTCTCAACAAATTTGTGTCAATTCAGTTGAAGTAGACCTTCCACAAATATTTAGTTGAAAAAAGAATTAGGTCCCATAACTTTTTAGAAAAGTCCGAATATTTTTATTACATTTTTATGTGTGTACTCACTTGAACGATGTTCGGGTATGAATATAATCAAAATAAGATCCTATTTTCAACGTTCGTTTTTATCCTTTTGGTGATACGAAGTGAGAGAGAGCCTGCATTCGAATTTCCCCTAACCATCGAGGAAATCCCTTGCCAAAACTTATTTTCACCACCGTAAACGAGCCGCAATACCGCATCTGCTGACAGTTCAGATAATAGCCAACACTTATCTGTATGTAGATGGCTCTTTAATCTTACAAAAAGTTAATAGTTTTTTTTTTGCAGATTAAGATTCCGTTATTCGTAGGATATATTTGGGATTATAGTCGATATCCCACTGAGAGGGTTTCTATTAGGGCTGTTATTATTCGCGGGGGAGGGGGAAAATTGGATAGAGAAGATGCAAGGTATACAGGGCACTTACAAAGTAAAAAAAAGTTTGGTGTAATTCAATCAAATAGATTTCAGAGCAAATTTAATATTCTCAATGGTGCTAGCATATTACGATTGTATCGAGACGAGATATTAAAAATCTAATTTGGTGGCAATGATCATTCGTTAAGTAGTGCATCCTGAAAACACCAGATTTGATATAAATTAATAACAATATTGTATGTAGGCATCTGAATGGTGTGAATTTCATGCGCTCCTCTGTTCGATCTTAGAACCTTAAACTTCTGCCAATAGGTGGCACTGACGTCCTTCCCACCGTAGGTACCTGTTTTCAATATTGGTCATATGATAATGATTTTGATATATATCGGTATCCATTGGCCTATAGGGTGCCACAGATCAGGATAAATGAGCCGAAACAGTTCGCCATCATCCGAATTGTCTCTAGATTCTTCTCAGTCTAGTTTATCATCAATAGGTATAACCCAACTTATTTAAATACACCGGAGGTAGTGATTCGCATGAACACACTCATGATATGGTGTTCCTTTACACCAGAAAAATATTCGCATGTACCTGCTCAGTGTTTAAACGCACCGAAGAGAATTTCGTGGAGGTATAGGATTCAGCATCAATAAAATCACAGAATGAACATCACACCACTGCGGTGTCAAATCGCACTTTCGGAAATGCATAAACAACACCTCCAAAGTGTTCATTCTGATAATTTCAGCACTAACAATAGTTTTATTGACAACTGGGTTTGATTATTGAAAACACCTATGGGAAAGGTCACATAATACCTACTTAAATTTCGGTAAAACTTTGTAATGCCTTCGTCTAAAATGGACCATATATATAGTCTTTCCCAATCCAACGTAATAACAAAATTGTAACAATAATTAAGAAATCGCGTTTCAGATATCAATTGTGAAGTGATGTACGAGATAAGGGCCCTCGTATACCACAACAACTTTTTTGTTTAGGCCGGGCTGAAAAAGTTGATTTAAAAGTTGCAACGATGCGGCTTGTAAATTTTATCGCGACCACATTAACTTGTCCAATTATGGAAAAGAATGTCAACACTAATGTCATTAAATGGTGAAAAAACGGATGCCGAACAGGTGTTTTAATTGAGATCCAATTGGTGTTATTATAAATCGACGAAGTAGAAACTCGTCCGAAGATTCAACTTGGTTATAAACTGGAAAAAATGCCACAATGAGTCTTAAATTAATAAAATACAGCCTCTTGACATTTCGAATTACACAGTGAGTTATGGGATGCAGTATATGCACCATTTACATCATGCCATCAATAATTCATCAACCATTTGCAATTGTATATTACTGAATAAAGTATGATCTTAGTAATTCTTCAGTTACTAATTGACTTGTCTACTGATATCTCAAAATTCTCAACCATATTTATAATAATTACTTGGACTCTTTCCACATTTGAGTAATTACAGTAAAATTATATTTCCCCTTTTTGTATTTTTTATATATTTGTTATATCTTTTTCAACAACACATTTCTTGTAGATATAATATTGTTTATGCACGACCAGGCGTACAATGGCACTTTATAGCACGGTTGTGCCGGCGTAAAATAGCACTTTACCGCCCTCGGACTACTTTAAATGGCACTTTACCGCCCTCGGACTACTTTAAATGGCACTTTACCGCCCGCCGGAAAATAAATTACTAATTATTCGCATACTCAGCTGCTTTCTTCGTCACTGCGGAATTCATTTCGTAATGACTATTGTCTGTATTGACAGCAAATATGGCTACTAGCCTATTTTTTCACCCACCAGTCTGGAACATGAGCAAATTGTAAACCCTTAATAACCCTTATTACGAGGTATTTAAGAACCGTTTTATTCCTATTATGCTTGAGAGGTGGTCGTGCATAAAATGTTGTATGTATTTCGGGCGTAACTTGCTTGTATGGAACTAGGCTTGTTAATACCCCTCGCTATTGCTCAGGCTATTACTTACACGCTGCGGTCCATAAAATAGCTATTTATGTACCAAGTGCGTTATATAGATCCTAACGCCCATCGGGCAACATTCATCCCTCGGGCCAAAGGCCCTCGGGTGAATGTTACCCTCCGGGCGTTAGGATCTAGTAACGCTCGTGGTGCATACAAGATTTTATTTTTCACGAAAAAATTATCTTAAACGACGTAGTTTACTTCATAAATTTTTTCTCATAGTATTTACTGCGTTCTGGTCGGCAACTGAGCACAAGTGAGCTTCTATGCAATTGCCATGGAAACATTGAAGAGGTTGCTAAGGGTTGTTTATTTAATGAACTACAGAAAAAACATTTAGCGGGCGTTATGATTCATAATGCCCTCCATAACGCCCCGGGCGTTATGGGTCTGTTAATAGCAACCGTTGCCAAGGTATTATAAAGCAGTAACGATCAAGTGAAAAATAAACATATTTATTTTTATAAACATATTTATTTTTCACTTGATCGTTACTGCTTTATAATACCTTGGCAACGGTTGCTATTAACAGACCCATAACGCCCGGGGCGTTATGGAGGGCATTATGAATCATAACGCTCGCTAAATGTTTTTTTCTGTAGTTCAATAAATTAATTACTCAGAAAAGTTTTATTTATAACTGTACATAAAAAAGGGACTAATTATTTTCTCTCAAATAGAAATTACAATTTTCAAATGTTCCTGAAATATTAGTACCAAGTTTGAAGTTCTGTGAGTTGACCGATGATGAACTCCTCAATGTGCATTCGGTTTCGTTCGGAACGTTAACATTTTCTTTTTCGAAAACGGAATTGGCTATCATTTTAGCAATTTTGTTCTTCGATGAGATACTTTCTTCAATATAGCTCTCCGCTACCGTACTACTCTTCCATTTTCCATGTAATTTTAGTGTTTCAAAGGAAGCACCACCTTGAACAAGAAACGTTGACGACGTTCGGCGTAGACAATGTCCGGTGTAACCTTTCGGGTTTTCCAAATTTAGGTATTTCGCTATGATAAAAGGAACACTTCCTATAGTATTTTTACCTACAGGTAATTCAATGCATTTATTATTTCTGTAGGTTAAAAAAAACCTACGTTGTTTACATCCTTTTGGTCGTAGTGCAATGTACTTTTTAACTAAGTTCAAGGCTCCTATTTCGCTTTCTTCAACAATGGTGAAACTTTTTGAGGTGCAGGTCTTGGTTTCTGGTACCTTGATCAGTAAAACGGCTCCTCTGTCTTCAATGTTATCAACTGTCATCTTGACCATTTCATCACGTCTTAAGCCTCCAAATACGCCCATTACCAGAACAACTTTATGTAGCAGAAAAGTATCATCTGGAGCTTTTCTTATGAAAAGTAATACTTGTCCACCTTCCAACACCTTTGATTTTTTAGGAATGTATCCTTTTGAATTAACTTTTAGAAATGCCATCAGTTGACTGAATGCTGATATATTAGTGTTTTCTTTAACAATCAATGTTGATTTCAGCTGTGAGTATTTGGTCCATAGACTATTTGCACTATATTGTTCAGACTGAAATAATGTAAAATAAATAAAAAATATTAATATTTTTCATGAGATAAACTCACCAGTTCCTGGAAGTATGCCATTAAGACAGTTTCATTTACGGTATTCACTCTGTTTTCATCTTCCCATTTCAGAAAATGGTCATACTCCTTCTCGTATAAGTGTTTGGATTTCACAGGCAGTAAATTTCCTAACGCTTTTTCAGCTTTGAGCGTCACATTCTGTGGGATCTCCATAATTATTATGAACACAACAGTTTTTAGTTTCCTCCACTAACAAGCTTGTCAATTCTTACAAAAATGCAGCGTCGTTTTATTAAATAAACAACCCTTAGCAACCTCTTCAATGTTTCCATGGCAATTGCATAGAAGCTCACTTGTGCTCAGTTGCCGACCAGAACGCAGTAAATACTATGAGAAAAAATTTATGAAGTGAACAACGTCGTTTAAGATAATTTTTTCGTGAAAAATAAAATCTTGTATGCACCACGAGCGTTACTAGATCCTAACGCCCGGAGGGGAACATTCACCCGAGGGCCTTTGGCCCGAGGGATGAATGTTGCCCGATGGGCGTTAGGATCTATATAACGCACTTGGTACATAAATAGCTATTTTAGCCCTTGATACATATATAACAATTATTGTTCTTTTTTCATCTATTTTTTCATTCATATTAAGTAATACATTTTTGTTCAAACAAAACCTCACGATATGTTATACGATATCCATACATGATTTAGTACATGTGTACCGATGTGCTATTATCTAGGATATTTCTCATACATCGACATTTCGGTCTGTTCATGCCTATAAAAGGAAAGGAAAATACTTTCTCGAGTGCAGTTCAACACAATGTCATTTTTATTTTGGTCGAGGCGAACAACATAAGTTCCATCTGTTCATAAAAAGCCGTATGATTGTAAGTGGCTTTTCGGGACAGTGGGGATAATCTTCGGGGAAAAAATGACGTGGGGATTTATGGGGCTAACAATGTTGCGAAGAGGGCAAGCCGAAATGACCGCTTGTTTCGGACGGTGGAGATTGGCTGACTTAGGAGCGCGTGTGATCGGAATATCAAGGCTTTATGCATTTCTGTGTAGGTAAAATGGGATTTGCCCAAGAAAATGCACATGAATAAATCCACCATAAATATCGGCCGAGCCCTGGCACGCACACAGTTTGGTTTTGCAAAGGAATCACTCAAAATCAAAATATACAGTGAACCCCAAATTAGAAAAGAATCACACAAACCAGATGGGATAGAAAATTGGTTGAAGAGAAAAAGATGTTTGATAAAAAAATTCACAATGCACTGAACTTTCTTATCTCTTATAAAATATTCTAGTTTGTAGATAACATTTCCATGGGATGTTTTTTCGATGGATACAACTGTTTGGTCAGATTTGACAACATTGTACAAGTAGGGACGATTTATAGCACAAGATAAAAATTTAATACTAAAATTACAGAAATACTTACAGAAGAAAATTTCTTTATGTTATATCGACTTTGGTCATATATGTTTAAAAAAGCGATATGGGTACAGCTTTTTCTGACAAAATATTGAAAACAGTATACAGGGTGTTTCTAAAATGATGTCATGTCCATTTCGAAGGAGGTGATTACTCTGAGTTTCATTCAAATCGGCAAGAAGACAATGCAAACCGATTTTTCATCAAAATTCTGACACCTTGTATCATGAAAACGAATCAAATTGAGACAGCAAGAGCTAAGATTCGGAATCGAGGAGTATGCATGCATGAGTGCGCTTCCATGACACTTGAGGTAGCTGTGAAGTTAGAGGGAGTTACTAGTAAAGCCTTTCTGCCAGATTTGTCTTGAGTATGACCATCCTGAAATAAAAAAAAATAGTAAATAAACAGGGATTAGAGAAGGATAACATCGACTATCATGCCACTCACGATTTGAAGATGAGAATGATCGTTTTCTTCCTGAGCTTTGGCGTCTTCAGCAACCCTAGCAGACTTTCATGCTGTGCTTCGACAACCACATGATTATTGCGGTGATTTCTTTGACCCTCCCCTGGCCTCTCTTATATACGATATATCCATATTATATCGAGAAATTTTCCTGAAGCAGTTGATGGCGTCTTTAGTTCTGCCTTTGCCAGCTAGCCATTGGGAACTTTCTGGTACTGATAGGTAGAAACAAAATATACCAGCAGGTGGGCAACGAAACGAAAATCAGAAATTACCTCCACAGTTGCTCAATAAAACTGCTACCTTTGGTATTGCAGTGCATGAAAGACAGTAAAACACTCCTATGCATAGTTCTCAAGCTGGGATCGCATATATTCCATTACTAGAACCAACAAAATACTGATTAGAAATTTCATGATTTTTTTTATGCGTGTTTCACAAACCGATACAACATAACGAAATTTTAGTCTGTGGGTCAACTTGCAACGAAACTACTAATGGAGAAAATCAGATCATTATCTACTTCTATTCCTAAAATAAGAATTACCTCTTTTCATATGGATATGACTTTCAGAGAACACCCGTTATAATGTGAATACACAACTTTTTGACACTTGCTGGACATGTTCGTGAAGCCAGATTATTGCTGACAGATGGAACAGAGCAGAATTACTGACCTTCAGAAGTTCATCATCATTGCATTAAGAGTAATTAATATCGTATGATGAGAATATAAGTCTCATGATTTTTCGATATCGTCTTTTTCGGAATATAAGGGGGTATATTTCCCGTTTATCTCAGCTAGAGTGCTTCCTTTTCTGGTCAATCGGGAAAAATGCCCTTGGATATCGAGCGAAAGGGATTCGCAAAACGTTCTATTAGTCCGATTTGATATCTGGCCACTGCTAATTAGATTACTTCCGCTGTTAGGAGTGGATTGATATATAATTGCATTAACAATGGACAAGAATCACAATGTATGTACTTTTCCATTCGAATGGAGTTCGATTCGGTTCGAGGCCCTAAGATAAGTATTCGGTATTTGATAGATCGAAAAAAAACATGGACGTACCCACTATACGGGTCATCTATAGAACATCGAAAAAATAAGTATTAGTTTTCAGTTGACAATAACCAGTTAATGAAGTAGCCTTGCACGCTTTCAAATCTCAATACAAAATTGAAGTTTTACGAGGAGTTTTCTTGTCTAGGAACTGTGTTTGTATTTCGAACGCAAAGTGTAATCTATCAAATTTTCTATTGACTTGGCCGTTACTTGTTTATGCAAAAATGAAGCTACTTTATCGGTTGCTTGTCCACACTAAGATTGCTTATAGAACTAATAATAATTTGGGAAAGTTTATCAAAAATAATAAAGACATAGTTCCTAAATATGAAAAATCAGGAGTATATAGACTGAATTGTGGAACTTGCCCGAAGGTATACATTGGTCACACTGGGAGAACTTTCAAAAATCGCATCCATGAACACCACATGAGTTATGTAAATAGGAAAACAAATTCAACATATTTCAACCACCTTTTAGAAGAAAATCACGATTTTGATGAAGAATTCAAAATATTACATGTTGAAAACAAAGGAGTGCTGAAAATTAACTATCTAGAAACACTCGAAATTAATAGACTAAAGAATTCAAATATTTTGCTTAATGACCAATTAGATTTAAATAATTCTCCTTTGTTGAATTTGTTTTCCTAAAAATAGCTTAATTAGATATTCATTTTATTTTTGTTATTTACAGGTACAAATATTGTTAAAACTGTGTAATTAGGTATAAATATGGTTGTTATCGTAGTAGTTAGTTTAGTGTACTTATTCCTGATGAAGCTACAGTGTTAGGGAAACATATTGTGAAAAAATATACATAAATATATCTATCGTGAAAATCTTATAGTTTTTCGTTTGTTTACAATGTAATCTAAATACACAGCTATTTCAAAGTTCAGTATTTGTTTTCAATAGATCCAAAGATGATTTTCAAGCAACTAATCATGTTTTGTACCTATATGCATTGGAAAAGTAATTTTTCAGATACATTTCCGACACAAAATTGAATATGATTGAACAAAACTAGAACAAACTTTCTTCAAAAACGTATTGATTATCTAAAAATCAGGTAATGTACTTATTGCGAAATTCTGATTCTTTAAGCTCGCAAACATTTAATCAATAAAAACACAAGTCGCTAGTCCCAAAATGTATCAGTACCTACCAATGAGACACCCTGTATAAAATAGATCAAGTCATCAATTCCAGTTGATGGAATACTTGAGATTACGTTTCCAATATATTTCGTCATAGTTTGCTTCCGCAACGAATTTGATTTTTCGATGTTGGCTATGGCATGTGCCCTTTTTCTTTGGCTTCTCCTTTCTCCATCCCCTGCGAAATGCCGTCAAACATCAGGGTTCAGTTCAGTTCAGATCAGTTACCCCGGCGTATGCAAAGGAGCGGATTACGTACCGCGAAAAGATCCGAATTTTATTAGACGTTCTGCCTCATGTTAACGATCAAAGAAACAATTGGGAATCCTTGTATAAGATTTTCTGTCCTTACGTCGGCGCCCGTGTTACGATATTTCTTTTCTTTCTGCTCGTAATGAAGTCACCCGATAAAAAGGGGAAAGATGCTCTTTTAATTATGCATGCAAATATATTACGAATGCCCCGAATCTAGTGCTGATGATAACTTTCAATATTTGAATATGGAAAATACTTTGCGGTGTTTTGAATTCATCGTCTAACAGATAGATAGATACCTTTGGATTTATGTGGCTGAACCAGAAATACCTACTTTCAATTGCTACAAAATTTATTTCGAAATTCTTGCAAAATCCTTGCAAAATATTTTTTTATAGAAGTCTTGTGATTCTGATTTCGAAAAGCAAAAATAAAAGTAATAAAACTCCGAAAACTTGTGAAAATACTAGCGTAATCTACTGAATTATTATGAACTAGGTTTCTTCATCAGAGACATCTAGTGACGAAAAGCTCGAGCCCACCCAAACATCAAATCCTTTTTTGTAGGAGTAAAATATTCAACTGAAAATGAGTTAATTGCATAGTTATTTGGATAAAAACCGAGCTGAGCAGTCAATTTTTCATCATTTCAGTTATATAGGTATACTACAATATCTGGAATTTATATATTTTAAACTTTTGCTCCAATCCAATTCATAGTTCCATGCATAAAAAACGTTGACAACTGTCAGTGTCAAGTCATCAGTCAATGAGAGAAAATGCAAATAAAGGCTGGTTCATGCTTATACGAATTTCGCAAAATTAATGCGAATCGGAAAATAATGAATATTACATTGATATTATTTCTACTCTACAACACTATTGATTTGTGCATGCTGTAGTATCATTTCATAGTAACATGAAAAATCCTGAAAAAAGTTTCTTTTCAGCGGCCATTTTATTCGCATACTGTGCATAGGACACATCTCAAACACATCTCCAAACAATCACAAAACGAAGATATGCAGTTTTGATTCGACACTTTCGACCAATATCATGAACATATTCGCATCGCTAGGCCATTCTCAAATTACTTGCAAAATCCTGGCAAAATATCATTTGCTGCCCGAAAGCTGCAAAGAGTTGAATTTACTTGTAAAAGCAAGTAATTACTTGCGAAACGGCAGCACCGTTGATTATATGTATTTATGCGTCAATATTTTCATTTGTCGTCGGATCAGTGACAATCTGACAGGACTGACAACTGACAAGTACAGTCGTCATGTCAAGAATTACTGACGTTACTGTTAGTTGAGCTGTTTCTGTTAGATTCAGCATGCTTTCAGTGCAGTGCAAAATTGTTAATATGGAAATTGGGTTATATTTAAACTTATATTCAAATTACATAACTCATTATGACAGTTACCTTGTGGCAATACAATCATGACATTATGTGAGAAAGTAAATACTTTGACCATAAAAATCTATTTTCTTTCTTTGGTGCAAAGAAATGTTATGTAAAAATGAGATTGCATTGTTTTGTTGATAAATCCAGCTGCAGGGCTTGCGGCGCCGTTACCACAAGGTAACCATCTATAATCAAATTTAAAATTGAAGTGGGATAACATTTTTTCAAATGGAAATCGAAAATAATCTTGACTGGGGGATATAATGGTCAAGTTCCTCTGCATGAGGATTACCTTATATGACTTATCATTCGGTTGAACACACACAAAAAAAAGCAATATACACCCTCGAACGAAGCAAAGGCTGTCTTTTGAGTGACAGCTTAAGGAGTTTGAAGATCAGCCGTTGATCCCATCAAGCGACCTGGCCGTCTGTGATCCGTGTTGACATTCAAATTTTCCTCAGCTTTGAATACATCGGGAATATAATAAAAATAGCGGGCCTCGGTGACTGACAAGGGTGTATGGGCAATGAGCGATGAATTGGAAATAACACATATATCCGCATTTTATAACACGAAGAATCGGCCTATTATTTTCCAGACCCTTCCAAGAAAAAAGGAGTATATATAGGTACTAGAATTTCATAAATCTTGGGTCAGAGTATACATCTTTGGGCGGTTGAAAAATGCATCGGATGAGCTTGTTGGATTCCTTATACTAGGTTTTGAGGAGAACCGATTTTAAAAATCTCAAGTGAATTGGGAAGTGATTCGTGTGTTCTAAATATTTTTGCAGTTAGGTTATGTAATTGTTGGTCTACAGCTTTTTGTGGGGCTTTTTCTCCACTGAATTCATACATTTGTTAGTTTGAACAAATCCGGTTGAAGCATACTCCGATGTCAGGAACTTAGCTCCCTCGAAGGGTTATGCACACGGAGAAAAAAAGTCACTAACCATAAGTGCATAATAAAGGCTATTAAAAACTTGAATACTATATGGGACAAGGAAAAAAGTTGATAACCCCAAGAACATTTGTGTTCTTGAAAATGAACACTTACCACTATTGTTCTGTTTCATTATATAATAGATCGATACTCATTATTGAACAAATCATCACTTGCTGAGTATCATCTAACTCATAGCAAGTGAACTGTTTTTCTATCAGTATAATACACGTAAATTGCCATAATTAAACTGATGAATAGCCCCAAGTGGGTTATTCACTCAATATTAGCGATTCATTTACTCGTCATCCATGATCCATTTAATTTTTTTTTTTACTTTTGAGGAATGTTCGCGTAAAGAAACCAACCAGCAATTCCAATGTAGTGATTAGTGATTTATTATTTCTTGAACTTACCTCAAAATTTATAGAAATTTACCAACAAATATCTCATTCGAAATGAAAGTGATTTGAATCTTTATTGGGATTGTCGATCGATCTCTTCATATGATTGGATATAACGAGATGCTTGAGAGGCTGCACAGCCTTAACGAGTGAATACGTTGCAAGCATGCAGTAATAAATGAACTGTTTTTCTACATATATCTACATTCCTGTAATTCAACTTGTGTTGCTAGTTATAATATACATAAATGTTAACCATGTATAGCTTTGTAGAAACATGATGGGATACTGCAGTGAAACCAAAAATCTCAGGGCGCTCTATTGGGGTTATTGAGGCTGGTTTTGGGAAAATGATGGACACGGATATTTCTCTGCAGTTTATCATATACTTCCACCGTGCGAGACTCAGATGTTTACATCTACAACTATCGAATGACCGGCTTATAGCTTTTGAAAATACTTTGATGCTTAACGTGAATATAAAGAGTACAAGAAAAGTTGACTATTGATTGAGAAAACTGTACACATTCGAATATACATACCTATCGAATGACCAGGCCCAAAAACAATGAGTTATCGTTTTCGTGAATTCCCGAAGGTTCTTTCTATAATTGCAAATGTGAATCGCTATCCGAAATAGTTTTCAGAAAGAGTCAAGAACCGTACCTAGGAATGCGAATGTTTGGCCACTTCACGTTTTTGTATCTCCGTACACAAAAAACATACCGGATGACCCTCACAATACTTGGCGTACATATTATAATCATTGTAGCGGACAAAGGCTGCTACTGGGTGTTTTGTCACAATACAAGTAGTATATATGTAAGCAAAATAATTTCATTGAATCTGATTAAACGCCTATAGCCTTGACTAGTTTAGGTCAAGCCTGTGTCAAGTTGTGTCCAATAAAAAAAAATATAACACAATTTTATTTTCTAAAAGCTTCTAGAGTGTGTACAGATAGGCCAACCTGCCGTAACACATATTTCTTCTAAGAAATCGAATTGACAAGAAAATGTTACTTCCAAAAGGTGTAAATTCTATTAGAATAAAGCCTCTACAACCACGGAAATTGCAACTTCACTGTGGCTGCTCGGTTGGTCGGTTGTCCTTCTAGTAAAACTCCATAGCTACGCCAATGATCATGATTTTAGCAAGAAGTATAGTGGTGGGAGACTGTCATTCGACTCCAAAGAGGTTATATCCTATCGACTGCGAGCCTCGAGCTATGTTTGACGCTCGAGTGCAAGGCAAAGGTAACTTTCCAGCGAACGAAGTTGGCGAGAAGCGCCGTGGAAATTGCTATGATAACCGGATTTGGCTTTTCATTTTTCTGCCACGCTGGCTTGATGATCGGCAACGGTATCGTAAGCTGTCTCGAGTTTGTACATTTCTCATTTCCCGTCTTCCGCATGACCGTGCCTTAATGCAATATGCACTTTACGTATGCCGCAAGGGCTCTGACGTAGCAGGCCATGGATGCCGTGCGTTTCAGTCATCGAAAGTGGAAAACTTTGGTTTGGTTTCATTCGAATGGATTCCAGGGACAACTCTGGTGAAATTAACACCTGAATGGTGTTGTTCTTGTTCGTGAACAGTGTGCAGTGGTGTCGAGTGGTGTTAACTGGGCTGGTGGTCGAGTGCGTTGAATCGCTGGATCATAGCCTAGACTCTAGAGGGTCCGGGTTTAAATCCCGCGGCGGCTATAGGAAATATTTATTTATTTCTATAGTATCGTTTAGTAGTAGGAGATTGATGAGCAACCGAACATTCTTGGTATCTAGATTTCAATCCATCGGACTCTCAACGATAACCAACCGAGTAGTGCTTCGGATGACACTTAAAAAGCTAAGGTCCCCGTCTTCCTTACTCATACAAGTCTCAATGAGACTTCGAGGGTTGCTTTGCAACTAAGTTGGCGGTTAAAAACACTTTTCAAACACTTCAATTCTTACCTTAATAGTAAGAACTGAAACGACTGTGGTTAATTATAGAGATTAATCCATAAGGAACACCAAATAATAAAATTTGAATTCAATATTGTTGAGTTTTGTATCCTTAATACACCAGTTTTTGTGAAGGTTTGAACAAATCCGTTAAAAGGTTGACATTACCATTGGGACAAAAAGCTCAGACACGTCGATTTTATTTTTCCTATTTTGATAATATATACATTCAAATGCCTTAGTGATGGTACTCACTGTCACTATAAGCGCTTTTGTTACACCACATATCACTCATATTTATTTTTTTTGACCTCTCGGATCATAACAACTAGAAATCATAACTAATTTAGATGTGTCAATGAGACATAACCACTGCATTCACTTTGATAAAAAAAATTCCGGGACTATTTCTACTACATGTCACAACTTCTTGGACATTCAGAAACTTATCTCTAGTTGAATAGGAATAGTTACGGTTTTTAAGTATCCAAAATGTATTCAAGCATTCATTTGTATGTTTTTTTTTAATAAATGATGCTATTTATTATATTTATGTTTTTTTTATTCCCTCCAATTTTAAATCTAAATCAGAACTCAAATGAGTGAGCAAAAGAAACAGGAACAGTTCTTTTAATTTAATAGAAATGTTTTTTTCTCCATGATGAAACTATTCTTTACCATTGGTAAAAATATTCTTTAGTTTTCCATATTTTCATTAAACTATTCTCTTGAAGAACTTTCGTTATATTTGAAGGAACGCATTCTGTAACATAGAAATAAATATTCTTTATGAATATCAAAACATTCATTTCATGTTTCACAAAAAACTTATTTTATAAGTACAGAAATATGTCTTCATGTTAAAGAATTCAACTTAGACATTTGAAAGAAATTGATTCTAGTAATAACAAAATTAAGAAAAGTGTTTTATATAATATTTATCTAGTTTTTTCTTTCTGTGTACTCATAAAAGTCTCAATGAGACTTCGAGGGTTGCTTTGCAATTAAGTTGACGGTTAAAAACATTTTCTCACACACTTTCAATTCATCACCAGCTTCCACTGAGAACTTGACAAAAGAGTTATTATGTACCTACATGTATGTGTAGGGTTGCAATATTTCGCTAGACTCTCGTCGGGACGTTCTAAGAATTCTATATGATGGGGTGTATAAAAAAATTTTGTGATGAAAATCTTCGTATTTCATATAACATATTTGTTAGTTAATTAACGTCATAATAAAAATAATTCTAATTTGCTGCAGAAGTACTAGAGTTGTCATACTGTTAAGAAGATTTAGCTTTTACAACTCTTTGTGACCTGTAACATATTTGTAGAACTCTGTGCAAAGTCATGTCTGAGATGTCATAATTGAGTTGGCACTGTGAAATAGACTCCACAGTTTCTGGGAGCAAGCGATTTAGCAGGGATTGTAAAAAAAATTTTCGCATAATTTTAACAGTTGGCACTTTCTTTCATTTTTTCAGTTTCTTCATAAAAGTTAATGCATTTCTTTACCAACGAATTGATCAATTTTCATTTCTTTGAGGCAAGTTCAACTTCTATATGTTGCATATGTTGCTCGAAGAGATTGTCGCAGGAGACTTACACAGGTATAAAATAGTATTTTTTTCATGCTGGGATTTCAGATAGTGTCTTCAGATCGATCCCTTCATATTTATCAAATGAATCAGACTATCACGTTAGGAGTATTATCATTACAATCAAATATTATTAAGTGGCTGACCGACGAAATTTGCATTGCCCAGTTTCAATCGGGACATTTTAGTCTTTTGTCGGGACGTCGGGACAGAGAGCTCAATAACGGTGACAGTCCCGATATATCGGGACGGATGGCAACCCTATGTATGTGCCATAAATGTTTTAGAAATAACTATTCTTATACAGCGCGAAATGTGAACAAGAAAATCAAGATTTCATCTTGTCTTGTCTTATATCAGTACGGGTATTTGGCAGCCCTTGCGGCTTGGGGATAAGTGAGTTTTTCTATCGATAAAAGTGGCATCTTGGGGGTGCGATTTCCTACATAAAGTTGCGATTTCATGCCGGGCATGGTGCGGCGCGTGTGTAAGTCATTAGGAATATTACAAACGGGAAAACTAACTCCACAGCGCGCCATATGGACCGAGAGCCGAGAGCACAGGGCCAGAGCTGCGGGGTAATTTGCTGTGGTCCTGCGGTATCATTAGCAGGATTGACATTTCGCCGGCTCCACACCTCCCCGTTCACCTATTGCTGGACCCCGCTTGATGCTGATCGATTGGGATCTGCATCGGCTGACCCTCGCGTGCTTTTTGCACCCACCCTGGTCCCCACAACTTCCTAATTGTATTCTCGTTCGTTGGACGGCTTTTTTACGGTCGACCATTATTTATGAGACTTGTAAAATCCCACTTAACCACTGTTTTTTGGATTCGCTGGCAAATTATGTGGGGGATTTGGAGAATTTCACAGGGTCGCCGACCATATAGGTGGTTGAGGCGAAAATATAATTCAAACACGCACAAAAGTGTCTGGTTAGCCCAGATACGACCACCGTTCTTTTGAAAGACAAATGACAGATTTCAATAAAACTCACATTGATGCTTTTTCTAATGGTAATACCATATCATATCCTTAATATATATATATACAGGGTGTTCGATTTATTTTTGTGCCGTAATGTACCGTTTGTCCGTGAGAAAAGTTCAAAGTTCACATGAAAAAACATATTCTTGTACGCTGTTCAGAAGTAAGAGAAACAAATTTGATGAAATTTCACAATAGAATGTATTTCAGAGGATTACTCTCCTATTGGTGATCGAAGACACCTGAAAGAAATTGTAGACACCCTGTATATGTGAATAGCTAATTGAGAAAAATCACGATCTCTACTGGGAGGGTGCATTCTCAGCATTTCCATCAGTCCTATATGGGTTATACCATTCTACCTCGATAATTACAGAAGTTACAGTGGTACTTTTCATGAAAAATATGAGACACTGTATAGGCTAGGCACTGGAACAAAAGATAAACATTTCTTTTATCATCATATCTCTCACATTTTCTTCATTAGGAATCTACACAAACATTTGAAATATGATAGGCTTGATCACTTTAACATACAAAACAGACATGTTGAAGTGTAGGTATGTCATAAAAATTTAAATTTCATTATTGAGGAATGATGTCTTGCATTATACCCTGATTTTTCCTGAGCTATCACACTGTTCAAATCCTAAATTTGTTTATAATATGTTCTGAATATACGTTTTTCATTTTCACGAGTATGTTATTATCCCACCGTTCTTTTAAAAGAACACCATTTTTCGAAGTAACAACGAATTTTTTTCGAAAAAAAAAACGTGATAATGTCAATGTGTAGTTACAAAAGGTATGGAAATCATTGTTTTCGCAAAAAAAAGTTTGGGTGTATCTGGGTTAGTATATGCACAATACAACTACAACTTCCTATCGTATAATGACGTTTACACATTGATACATATTAAAAATAAGATGATTATTCAACAAGTAGGTACCTACTGAGTTTTTCGTATACTTATATATAATTCATTGCAATAAAAGTTAACATAACAAGAAACCTTCTATAGCATATCGAATCACGCATAATTTTGAAAGGTTATAATCCACTGTTCTGCGAATATTTATAGCATTTCATTTATCCTTCATTAATCAAATGAACGAATCTGCTTAATATTTGGCATCAACGAATAGCCGAAAGCGAGAACTTGGGAAATCTATAATATAATTTCTGCGGTCTGATTGTAGAATTTTCCCATCAATATCAAAGGACATTTCATTTGCATACCCCAACAAAGAGTAGATCAACAATGAAAATAGTGTTTCAGTTTGAGAAAATCCAATGTATTATGTGCTGGATTTGGTTTTCCGATATGCTCAATGTGAAGCCATCATTATACTGAGAGAAGCAGATCGAGAAATAAATTGTTCTATAGATAATCGATCGATATTCGCTGATATGCAAGGGATGCTAAAAATTAATTAGCCTTCCGCAGTGAAACGTTTAAACACTGTCGTATCTCATTACTTCCCAATTCAAGAATTAATTAATTATCACCATCAGCTCCTCCTTTAATTTTTGAATCTCTTATTTCCGCATGCTGGTTTATATTAAAAAATAAGTAATGATCGAATTCGAGAATATAGGATTGCGAAATTGTCTCTTTGATGAGCACATCTTACTAGGTAATTTGGACAGAGAAAAACATAATTTCCCGCCTTTCACTTTTGGAGAATCTACACACAATTATTGTGTGGTTCAAATTTTGGATGATTGCCGAACTTTGGCCAGATGATGTGGCTTTGTTTCATTTCTCGAATTCCTGAACCCATCATGCACCAGGGAATCGGGGTGTGGTCACTATTCCATATATTGATGTCATCAGTAATGACATCGTAATCCAAAGTGCCCGACACCAAAAAACAAGTCCTCATTCAAATGTGCCCCTTCTTGCAGAAGGGTTAGCGTCAGATTACACTAATTCTTGTGAGCGTCATTCAGAATATGAAAGTGATAGGATGGAATGAACCCTTTCCTTTAATTTTGAGGAGACATAAATCTTGAACCTTCATTTGTGGTGGTCGATAGATGGCATAGTCATAGTGTAATCATACATTCGGCCAGCTGTTACAGATTGTGGCTTCCGAACACCCCAAGACATCAACTTACTTAGAGCACTTGCGATCACGTTTGCCACAACCCCAACAATAATTTGGTAATAGACCGAGCGGCGTCGGTTTCCAAGGCGAATTCTAGATTTGCGAAATTATTGTGTGGAAAGTTGATTCGACCTGAGCAGTTCACAACAACAATTGAAATTGGAAGGTTGTAGATATAAGAATAAACGGATATTACATTTTCCGGAACTGAAAAACCAGAGGAAGCTGCGATGTATCTCATATGACCCGACCTTATTTTTATTGTCAATAATCTACCGATCGTCAATTTGATGTTATACAGGCTGTCCATATTTCGAGTGCCACTATGGGGATCTCGCTTATCTTAACAGATACGAATTTGGTTAAATTGGGGCAAAGTTGCGCATTTCAGTGCTGAATAATTATCTGAAGAGAAATTTGAAATATCTATGATAGTTTTGAAAATATCGCCAAAAAACGAAAATTTCTGATTTTCATTTTTCATTTTTTGAAAGTAAACCAATGATGCTAGACATTTCTAACTAAAACATTGTTCAGACACTTTTTCATGGAGAATTCGAATATGGCATCGTATTATTGATAATTTTCAAGATGGCGGAGAAACACCTGTCAACTTCATTTTTTCTTATGGACGCCATTTTGGATTTTTACAATTTTGAATTCCTTTTTTGTTTCTCTTTATAACGATGTATCACACATGGTGTTCCAATATCACATTTTTGCCAAAAACCAAATTTTTCACTTTTTGTGAAGAGTGCTTTGGAAAAAACAAACTATTCTTCTGTCGTGAACAATATTTTGACAGTTTGATCTATCTCGAGTCGTGTCATTTACGT
The DNA here is from genome assembly GCA_029955515.1 of Chrysomela aeneicollis. Taxonomy (NCBI): domain Eukaryota; kingdom Metazoa; phylum Arthropoda; class Insecta; order Coleoptera; family Chrysomelidae; genus Chrysomela; species Chrysomela aeneicollis. The sequence goes on along the minus strand of JARUHQ010000015.1, from coordinate 14,225,265 downwards.
TTGTGCTAGTTTCATCGCAAAAATGCATTTCTCAAGTGAAGAACAAAGAGAAATGATTAAAATTTACTATACCTCACATCGAAATGCCCACATGGCTGCGGCAGCGTATTTTCAGCGTTATCCAGAGCGGCAACAACTTAGCTTAGCTTAGGTATTTTTCTTTGCTGCACAGAAACTTGGGCCAATATGGTTCATTTCGAAAACCTAGACGAGGATATGGTGATATGCCCAATGAATATGAGCAGGGAATTTTGCAAGCGGTAAAAATTTTACATGATTACAAATACCAAAATATTAATGATTAAATATTGAATCATCAGGTGCAGGACAATCCATCGGTCTCCACAAGAGAAGTTGCGGCCCAGCTCAATTTGCCATCACATCAAGTTGTTTGGAGAACTCTTAAAAAACACAAATATCAGCCTTGGGCAGTTCATATTTCTCAAACGCTTCATCCCGGAGATCATGAACGACGGGTAGCTTTCTGCATGTTTGTAAATAATCAGATCCAGGAAAATCCAAATTTCCTAAATACTATCATATGGTCTGATTCAACTGGCAACTCGCCACCAAACAGACAAATCAAACTGTCAAAATATTGTTCGCGACAGAAGAATAGTTTGTTTTTTCTAAAGCACTCTTCACAAAAAGTGAAAAATTTGATTTATGGCAAAAATGTGATATTGGAACACCATGTGTGAGACATCGCTATAAAGGGAAACAAAAAAGGAAATATAAAAATGTTAAAATCCAAAATGGCGTCCATAAGAAAAAATGTCTAGCATCATTGGTTTACTATCAAAAAATTAAAAATGAAAATCAGAAATTTTCGTTTTTTGGCGATATTTTCGAAACTATCATAGATATTTCAAATTTCTCTTCAGATAATTATTCACCACTGAAATGCGCAACTTTGCCCCAATTTAACCAAATTCGTATCTGTTAAGATAAGCGAGATCCCCATAGTGGCACTCGAAATATGGACAGCCTGTATATAGTTGGTTATCTATCAAAGTTTGTCGATGGGAATAAAACTCCTGAGTTTTTATTAAGGGGCAGTTTAAAACATTGTTATTTTACGATTTCGAATACGAATACATAAACGTTGGCTTATGCCTTTTAGCCTTTTCACAATACATTATACATTGTAAAATATAATGCCCATCTGACGTCGTCTATATCTAGCTTCGAACTCATCATTTTTTACGACCGCAAAGCGCTTTTTGATTTCTGAACTAACAATGGATGATCTGTCCATTTCCAATCATTCCCGTTTTTGCCGGCGAAACGTATTAACTGTTAATTTATAACTTACAACCGTGACCATTCTCGTTACATTTACGCTACATCACAAATCACACATGTACCCGTCCACAGGGAGATGCTCTTTCCATTTGTTGAACGAAAAGAAATGTGACCGCAGGACATAAAACCATCTTATTATTGAGGCTTTACGTGGAAAGATAACCTCGAGGAATGTCTCTATTATGGAAAAACTGTTTTCTATGATCTATATATGTTTTCCAGAACACAAGTTCTGATTTTATCTATAGATTTCAGAAAAATGCACACAATGAGGACACGTGGGAAAAAATAGGTAGGCATCGAATTTTCGATATTTTATATGTATATGTACTAAAGCGTATAAGGGCCACCGATATTTTTTTATATTTTTGCCGACTTCGAACTCGGAATTTCCGACTTCAAACTCGGAAATCTCGACTTTGAACTCGGAAATTTCGACTTTAAACTCGGAATTTTTTTATTCCGACTTCAAACTCAGAAATTCTGACTTTGAACTCTAAATTTCCGAGTTCAAAGTCGGAATTTTGTTTTACAATGGATGATGGAATAGCTATCAATAGAGATCTGATAATCTAGTAGAATTCGATGCTACAATTGCTACCAAACTCACGCTTGTATACTTTTTTTCAAGAAGGTGGACCTCATAATGCCTTATACTTATGATGATGTCAGGCATGTTTTTGTTCCTGTTGAATCCTCGACCATGCCATTACCATCATCAACAATACCCTATCATGGAATGATATTATGTGCAGAAATTGCTTCACAAGAATTCGATTCTTTGTTTCGCGCCAAGGACTACTTCACACCTTAAAAAAATCTCTTAATTAACAGAGCACAAATTTGACCTGTCATGGAATTCAGTTCACATGTTTAGAGTTCAGCTCCAGGATTCAATATCCTTTAAAACTATACGTCTGGTTGGTGACCTTGCATTTACGAGTTCGTTGACCGCAGAAAAGTGGGCGATATCCCCTTTCTTGTAGATATATTATTGTGGTAGATACTTATCAAAATCATTTATATCATTATATGAGCGATTCCGAGCAGACAGACCAGACAGACCTGGGAAAATATCTATATATCGAAATTTTTTTCGAGATATAGATATTTCTCGAAAAATGATGAGTATGAATGAAAAATGATGAATATTGAGGATGTTATAAGAACAATCATGGCTGCTGGTACCATCATAGTGTCAACCTGTCTTCGCCTTGCACCTCTAGCTTCTTTCGATGATATAGCGGCTCTAGAACAGAAGTGTACATGGAGTGTACTTTCATCCGCAAAGCTGTAGACAGGACACCTCTATCAGGTCATTGATGAGAAGTATATACAAAGTTGATGCCAAAATAGATCCTTGTGGAACACCGGCGTTGATAGTTATTCATCATTCCGAATTCAAAGTCGGAAATTCCGAGATTGAAGTCGGAAAAAAATAATTCCGAGTTCAAAGTCGGAAATTCCGAGATTGAAATTGGAACAAAAATAATTCCGAGTGTCAGTGCTGGTAAAATTTCCCGCATTTTTTAAGGGAAATATTTGCCTATCGCTAAATTATGTTTGGGTAGGTATGAATTTTTGATTAATATAGATATTTTTCATCTTTATTGAATCATTGATGTTGTTTTAACCTCTAGACTCTAACCTCTGTGGTGTGAGTAGCGTTAGTATACAGGGTGTCGGGTATCGAAACGTATTCGTTTTAAGGGGGTGTCAGTAGAATACATTTGTATACGAATCGAGTAAACTATACAGGGTCACTCACGGTCGACGGTACCTTAGACGTTTACGGAGAACGGGACGTAGGATTATTCTGAAAATTTGGATTATTGGGTAATCAGTTTTGTTCTATCGATCTAAAATACTTTCAGCGTTGCGGCGTTGCCGCTTCTATCACAAAGTAGCAACAACTTTGTTATTTCAAATGGAACACCCTGTATTTTATTTCATTTTTAGATTCTTCCTGAAGAGCTGATTTCGTCGATCTATCATACTTGGGGTATATCGAGAAAGATTACAGAGATATAGGGTGTGAAATATCGAGATTTTTCAAATTTAGGAATTTTTTGTGCCGAAACTATCCATTCTTGCTCAAAACGGCTTACATGTCCCTATCTCAACTATCCATTAACTATCGATTGATATTTAATTGAAACAAATACGGGTGGTTCAAAATTTTGAGTTTTGCATCACCCTCTATTTGTTTCTATTAAATGTCAGTAGATAGTAAATGAAAAGATAAGATAGGGACATGTAAGCCGTTTTGAGCAGAAATGATTAGTTTCGACACAAAAAATTCCTAAAGTTGAAAAATCTCGATTTTTCACACCCTATATCTCTGTAATCTCTCTCGCTATACCCCAAATATGATAGATCGACGAAATCAGCTCTTCAGGAAGAATCTAAAAATGAAATGAAATACAGGGTGTTCCATTTGAAATAACAAAGTTGTTGCTACTATTTGAACGCTGAAAGTATTTTAGATCGATAGAACAAAACTGATTACCCAAAAAACCAAATTTTCAGAATAATCCTACGTCCTGTTCTCCGTAAACGTCTAAGGTACCATCGACCGTGAGTATACCTACTGGCAAATTTTCCTTGATTATTCTGTTTGCACCTATCGAACTATTCAACCATAGAGATTATATCATATTTTTTTCTTTCTCGCTAAATTTTTCTCCCTAATGATGGGATTCAACTGAAGGTTGGTTACTATATGGTGCGAGAGAGCGATGGAAAGTTAGAGGAAGGGCAAATCCTTCGACATCAGTTCCTCTAACTCTATATGAGAGGGTCCCTTAATCGGCAAACTTAATTCATTTCAGAACAACTGTGAGGCAGCACGATGCCTCGTTCTAACCTCGCCACAGTCATTAATACGTTTCACATTGACTTCAACAATAGCAAACTATCGACAAGACCACCAGATTTCATTGTGAAAATCACCGCGTCAGGATTCAGCGAAAATTCAGTCGACTCGACAAAAAATGTTCTTTCTTTGTCCTGAAGTTTATTTTATGATTTTCTGGTTGATGATGCTCAAAGTTTGCTTTTGAGATAGTTATTCTTATGGAAAATATTCGAAAATACCGTGAGATAAAAGTGTTTGTTAAAAGTCTAGCAAATATTAAAGCTAGAGTTTTTGTTGGTCCACGAATTTGACAAATTTTTACCGATGAAAAATCCCAAACTTGCTTTAAGGCTCAAATAGCAAGTTGGAACGTTTCTAGAACAGTCGTAGTCTCTGGATTTTTGGAAAATAACAAAGTCGAGAACTACCAACAGCTATAGGTACTTGAAAATATGTTAAGAAACTTCAAGACCATGGGTTGCAGGATGTAATTGAAAGTACATATTATGCTGCATACTCATTTTGACGTATTTGATGAAAATGAAATGGGGACAAAGGGACCATTTCCATCAAGATATTTCGAACTTCGTACAACGTTATCAAAGCCAATACAATGAAAATATAATAGGAGGCTAAATTTGGGGCTTATTGAGATAACACATTCTTTATACTCTCTGAGGTTTATGAAGTGAATGTGAGATGAATATATTCCTCTCTATTCGTACATGTTATTGTCATTATACACATTATATTTTTCAATGTTATTATGTTTCTTTTCATGCATTATGTCTTTAATTATCATTACTCTTCACAATTACAGTAATTACTGAATAGTTTCAAGTTCTTACAATGTAGTTTTGTTCACAGTTACATGTAAACTTTATGAGAAGCTAAGTAAGTGGGTCTTGTACCTGTTTGGGCAATAAATGTTTTTTTTTTATAATGGACTCAAGATGTATACCTATTCATCTACCTACTTATATAAAGAACATCACAGACCACAAAAAAATTCAGAAAGAGTCTCAAGCAGTTACTTGCAAAAAGAGCTCACTATGAATTGGAAGAATATCTTAGTGAAGTCTTCTAGTATCATCCTATTGACTTGAATTTTATTTCAAATGATTCGTTCTGACAGTCTTTTAAGATTGTTTCAAAATTAGTATCATTGTAATTTATCTATGTTTGATTTGATTTGTTTGTTATATATATTATTTGTTGTACACCATATCTTTGTCTACGAGATTAACTTCTTAATTCTGACAATAAAGACTATTCTGATTCTGAAACTTGAGAACCTAAAGCTACGTATCACAATATCGGTGAGTGGCATCAAACGGGCCACCTGACTTTCCTTTCCAAAAGAATCAAATTATCCCGTTATTCGCTAATTTTCGTCAAAATCGTCCGCCTCTGTCAACAATCGTGACACGGACACGCGAGATGGTTTTGGCGCCCCAGCCGCGTCCATCAGCGCCGCGACGGATGATTTATTTCCATTGTCACCTCGACGCGACCGACATGCGTCATCACCAAATAACCTGATTCTCTCGCAACTGATGTGTTATTTTCGACGGAATTGTTTCAATACCGTATTCATACAATCACGCGTGGAACCAGTAATGCGAGCAACAAAAAGTAAAGGTTTTTTTTTATTGAAGAACTACCCTTCCCCAAGATATCAACGCACCACCGATATTTGTTGAAAAAATGTTTTTACCTATCAGAATATATATACGGTCATAGTATACCAGCATTATTGTGAAGAGAACAAACCGTTAGGTATTTGAGAAAAAAAAAAGTCCAAATCGGACAACGGACAAGTGATTTCAACAAAAACTGTTATCAAACTTTTGCTTATTTACGAGGGGTTGACCACTAGGAGAAAATGTGTACACTGAAATTCCTATATGCCGGAATTCCCCTGGAATTCCCAGGAATTCCTCCGGAAGAAATATGTCAATTTGAACCGAGATTTGAACAAATAACGATGGAATTATGAAAGTAAATATAGATAATACTCGGAATTCCGGAGTAATTACGGTGAAAAAAATAAGCAGATTGGTATGAGCGAAGTTGAAAATTGGTCCATCCGTTCGAAAGTTATGGCGATTTGCTACATTTTTTCTATGATGAAAAGTTTTTTTTGATTTCGATTTTTTCGATTGGAGAAACGGATTCTATGGAAAAAAATAAACAGATTGGTATGAGCGAAGTTGAAAATTGGTCCATCCGTTAGAAAGTTATGGCGATTTGCTACATTTTTTCTATGATGTAAAGTTTTTTTTGATTTCGATTTTTTCGATTGGAGAAACGGATTCTATGGAAAAATTGAGCAGATTGGTATGAGCGAAGTTGAAAATTGGTCCATCCGTTAGAAAGTTATGGCGATTTGCTTCATTTATTCTATGATGAAAAAAAGTTTTTAATGATTTCGATTTTTTCGATTGGAGAAACGGATTCTATGGAAAAAATAAGCAGATGTATGAGCGAAGTTGAAAAATGGTCGATCCGTTCGAAAGTTATGTCGATTTTCCTTCTTACGGATTCAGATCTTGGAAAAAGCAGGGAATAAAATAGAAAAATACCATCAGATGATATATTCGGATTTCCCACGTAATTCCCCCGGAATTCCGAGTATTATCTATATATACATTTAGTTTCAAAATTCCATCGTTATTTGTTCAAATCTCGGTTCAAATTGACATATTTCTTCCGGAGGAATTCCGGGGAATTCCAGGGAAGTCCGGTGAAATATAATATATATATATATAATATATATATAATCCTTGAATAAGTTTGTGATCAACCAATCTTTGTAATAATGATTTTAGTTCCTGTGACACGATATGGTAAGTAAACAGGCAAAAAAAAACAATTTCCATATAGAATAAAGCACATTATATTATAATATATGTTTTTGTTCTAAACTACACAGCACTAATCACGTCGCACCCCGAAATTTTGATCCTGTTTAAATCTGAATAACTTTTCTCTGCTTTGAACAATTTGAACTCTGTTTACACTGTTCACTGGATAGTTGACAGAGACTTTTGAGGACCTAGATTCAGCCTGGTAACTGAATCACGTTTCAGTAGTTTTTTATCACCAGAAGTTATATGATGTCATCAATGATGAAATGTTATTCACAAATCACATTTCCATGGCTCAAAGTCTAGATATTTGGATATCTACCAATATCTAGCTTTCATTCATGAGCAATGTCTATTCTTAGTTAAACTGAAAATGGATGATTTTAAGATAAATAATACAGCTCAAGTATTAGTATCAATCTCAACTCACCAAAAAAAGGTTAAACTAGAATTAGTACTGCAGTTTTTGCATTGCAGCAATGCACTTTCAACCTTTTTTGTTCATGAAAATGTTATCAATTTATCAAACAGGGCAAATCGACGATTTCTTTGATTTGGATTTGGCGAATGACCATTTACCAATTGACAAGTGAGAATTAACACGAAACATGAAGTGCCAAGGCGCGTCTGATTTAGTTCATCTTATATCACAGACGCACGTCATCAAATGTATACAGTTGTAGTGATCAAAGACATGATTTTCATACCTTTATTACTTTCACTGCGTCGGCGCATAATCTGAAATCTCAGTTCGCATAGTTTAGTTGGGCTAAAAGTTCCCCGCGTATTTACCTGTATTAGCGTTCCAGTTATTGGTTATATTTCAGGGTAAAACAGCTTCAGAAAAATCGTATTTGTTGCCCTAGGATTTCAATATGCTGCTTCTATTCGAGATTTTATCATGATTATTGGATTTTTTCTTATGATAGCCGAAAATATCTCAACAAAAACTGGAATAGCTCAATTTTCCTCAGTGCCAAAGGCATGTTATACAGTGTACCAACGAATGCATGAACATCAATTTGTCTCCCCTGTTACATTTACATGGCGCCGATGTGACAGCAGTCACCTGTGCACTAGCAAATTGCAAGGGTAATTCGGTGTATCAGTGGAAGTAAAATCATAATGGCTTGATGAGGCGATGGATAAACGAGAGTGGCCGAAATACCCAAACGCCATCAGTGAGTCAGTGACGCGAATGCGATGCATATTAAAAGCATATAGAGGAACACGTGTTGGCGCAATTAAAGTAATAGAATAGGTGGCTGCGGCCAGATTAAGCCGACACACTGACGTGTGGAATTCGGCAGCTCCCGACAGAGCCACTCTGGGTCCCGAATTTGTTGACGATCCCTTTTTGAAACAAATTAATTAAATGCTCCCGAACACACACCGACATCAGGATATATATAAATGTACACAGTGAAAAAAAATTACAGTACACCAGCTGACACCGTCTGGTGTCCCCTGAGGTCCTGATTGTTTTAGTGTCAGTATACACCGGCATATTATTGACCACCGTAGGTGTTATGTGACCTTTCCCAAAGGTGTTTTTAATAATCAAACCCAGTTGTCAGTAACACTAGTGTTCAGCAGAATGAACACTACTTTGGTGGTGTTCTTTATGCATTTCAGAAAGTGCGATTGGACACCGCAGTAACTCAAAAAGCAGAATACCTATTTCATGCATTATTTTAATTCAGAAACTCTCAATCCCTTTATACGCGGTAAAATAATTTCCCATTACGTTTTCTTGAACATTTCATTTGAAATTAATAAGTATAAACATCCCTCAAAAACAGTGAAGCATCAACAAATAATTGTACTGGTTCGTGGAAAATTGACAAGTTCAGCTATCGTTGGGAGAGAAAAAATATGTCTGCCCTAGTGTATTGTCTTTGTCATCAACTACTTAAAATGATGAAAATGTAATGATTGAGACGTAAAAAAATGAAGAAGACTAATATAATAATTATTTTGTGTTCGGAATTATTCAACAATCATTACTACAAGAAAAACAAACCAATTATTTATAGGTTATATAAGTCTTCTTCTTTTTTTAATCCCAATCATAGCATTTCCTTTTTCTAAAGTTGCAATCTTGACGACGGAGACAACACTAGGGCAGACTATAGTCGGGTTCCGATATTACTGAATTTACTGATGACAGTCAGCAATTTCGGAACGAATTCATGTTGAGTAAGCTACCACCAGTATAATTCAGTAATTTCAGAACGATCTACAGTACTGAACAGTACTGGTTGGGAATTTCGGAACTCAACAACTGTAGGGCAGACATATTTTTTCTCTCTCGAAGCTGGCTGAACTTGTCACTTCCGGAACCGAGTCTACGTTGTGACACGTATACAGGGTGTCCCTTCGTTAACTGCATCGATCAATACATGAAAAACTGTGAGTGGGTCGTTGATAGGACCCCTGTATTTTATAACATGTTCAGATTCTCCCTGATGAAGAGCTGATTTCGTAGATACATCACACTTGGGGTCTAGCGAGAATGATCACAGAGATAGGTATTATACAGGATGTGAAAAATCAGGATTAGTAATCCTTATCGCTAGACCCCTAGTGTGAAGTATTCACGAAATCAGTTTTTCAAGGAGAATCTATACACATTTTATAATGTACAGGGGGTCCTATTCGAAATAGCGAAGTTGAAGTCCCCATAATTCTCAAATTCGGCCCACTCATAGATTTCACGAGGTTTTTCATGGATTGATCGATACAGTTCCCGAAGGGGCACCTTGTATAATTTGAGTTTTGAGATGTTTGAAAGTGTTTTGGACCTGTCATAATGTGATGTCCACATAAGATTTGTGAATAAATTTGTGATCGCCCACATTTGGACGTATATATATCTATTTAATTGGTATTAAATTCATTAAAACGAGTATGAATGAGTTCCGTTTAAGCTGAACTTGGTTTAGTTGCTAGAGAACCAGTGATTTGATTGGCTATTCAATAGCAACCGAACGAGATTCAGCTTGAACGGAGTTCATACTCGTTTATAAAAACGACCATTAGAGACATTCAACCCCTTGGCGAACGACATTTTGCGATTTCCCATTCGTGAATGATCTGTATATTAATGAATATGTAAGAAATCCTGGCAAGTTTGGATAAAAAAATAGCTCACACCCTTTTCCTGGAAAATTGGAATTAAACATTTTTCTGTTCTATATAAATACGCCCATGCCAATTTGTGGCTTTCTTAATTTTTCAGCCCCGGTATAGGTTTTCGCAGTGTTGTGCTAGCCTTCGTTGCCAGATGTTCTGCAAATAATGTTCTGAAAATAATTTGGAGTTTCAATACTAACTTCCTTCTATGCCGACAAAACGCGGGAAATTTAAATAAAAAATATACAACTTGCTAATTTATGCTAAAATTCGACAATGGATATAAGGGAGGAAACAAAATTTGAGAAATTTAACATTATCCAAAACAATAATAAAACTGAATATGCAGCAGTGTAAATATGCGTGAAGATAAATCGGGAAACACATAAAGCCCAAGAGGCTGAGGTGTAGCTCACGATAAGAACATCATCCGAAAAAAAAAATGGCAACAGCGGCTAGTAGGCTAGAAGAAGTAAGAAGTAGAAGAACAACAACTCACATTTGGCCACACTTTCATTATGTACACTTGATGTCAATGCATAATTCAGGATTCAAACTGCTAATATAAAAAAAATAATCAGTCAAAACATGAATTTCAGTCCAACAAAAACACCAATCCATCCACAAGTCAAATAGGTATAAACATAACCTTCAAAACTGACTAGCATATCTTTTGATGAGCATGGAACAGAAATAAGCAGAATGGCACCTATAACACACAGAACTTATTGGTAGTACCTATAAGTTCTGTGTTCTAACCTGATCAAAATCTTTTATTCACCTTAACAACGTAATGGATTTGTTGTCCTTTCAATGCTTAAATCACTGAAATTAATGAATAAAGTTCACACTTTACCCATATGAACATATGGAGGTTAGTTTGTTGTTCACCTCTCGAGTAGTTCATGCGATCAATTATAGATGTCGCCCACTCCGTGATTTTTCCCTATATTCATGAAATCTGCAGTCGATGTTGCCAAATGGTGAAATAGGAACAAGGTGCTTCAAATCCTCATATCAAGTCTATTATTTTAAGCACTTGAAATGTTTTTTTTTTTCGGAAAAAGGTTGAAATGGTGAGTTTGAAATGCGACGTTTCGAATAAGAATAACTTCATTATCGTCCGAAGGAGAATTCCCCATTTAGTAGAATGGGGAATATTCCTCAATTCGGCTTATTACAGCAAATGCAAGTATAAACTAATTGATTATGAGTTTCATTCATGAATTTTTCGAATTCGTTGCGGAAACTATCTAAATTAATTTTTCAAATATGGAGTTTTTAATTTTAAATCGCTTCGTTTCTACTTCACAAATTGGCAACAGCGCCTAGTAGGCTAGAAGAACAACAACTCACATTTGTTCACACTTTCATTATGTACACTTGATGTCAATGTATAATTCAGGAGTCAAACTGCTAATTATAAAAAAAATAATCAGTCCAAACATGAATTTCAATCTAACAAAAACACCAGTCCATCCACAAGTCAAACATAAACATAACCTCCAAAACTGAGTAGCATTGTGAGTAGCATATCTTTTGAGGAGCATGATGGGACAGAAATAAGCAGAATGGCACCTAACCCACAGAACTTATTGGTAGTATAAGTTCTGTGTTCTAACCGGATCTAAATATGACTATCTTTATTCACCTAATCAACGTAATGGATTTGATGTTCTTTATTATTTATAAAATCTGCAGTCGATGTTGCCAAATTGTGAAATAGGAACAAGGTGCTTTAAATTTTGAATCCCCAATTAAAGTATCTTTTTTTCAAAAATTTGAAATTGTTTTTCGGATAAAGGTTGAAATGGTAAATTTGAAATGCGTCGTTTTGAAGATATTTAACAAGAATTACTTGATTATCGTCCGAAGGAGAATTCCCCATAATACTAAAAATCCCAACCCTGGATTTTCGTCGTGCAAAAAATCGCGTAAAATGATCTGGGATCGTTGCCTTGCCTCATCAGGCGAAAACCAGTTTCGGCATGAAGCAAGGCGCAATCAGCTGACGTCGATCGCAGTCGATCTTTCGCAAATATCGCGGCTAGTTTTTGAGCGACGCGGAACGGGGGAGGGGGAAGAGGCGTGTGGCCGATCCCTTGGCGGGGCCACCGCGAACCACGCCTACCGCGATCGACCTCGCACCTGAGCTCGAACGTTCAACTGTTCTTGCTGCTCCGCATCGGGATCCTGGCCTGACAGACCGAGTACTGAGTGTTCCTGCTTCGAGGGGCGTATAGGCAGGCCGCAGACACAGATTAGAAAACTTTACAGATGGGACAGTCAGACTGGTCAGACAGAGCGAATAAAATTAGAGAGAGATGTCGAAAGCGCAAAATTTAAAGGTACTGTCGTAGATATGCGCAGGCGTTAAAATATTGATCATTTCGTTGGTTATGTTACAAATGATTTCGTTTGACACGATTCCCGATCTATAGTATTTCGGATGGGTTTATGTTCTTACAATGGTATATCATATTTTCCATAAACTATAGTTCGAAAGGAAAAGTAATAAAGGTTTTGAGGATTATCACAGCAAATATTGAACAACCTGTGATCATTTAGGTATACTTATTCCTTCATTAACTGAAATGTGAATCAGATACAATAAATATGTTTATCGGCAATCATTACTGTGTACTTATATAAAAATTGAAAATCATCTTCAAGTATATCGGAGAATATCAAATTACATTGTTTTCCAAAGGACGAAAACTGTGAGTACCTACTTAATATTGAGTGATATTACTTACTTCAATCAAACTTTTCCATTTGATGAGAATATATATCGCACCAATTTTGCTATACCTATACCTACTACCAAACTGGTCGAGAATTTATTTTAAATATTTAGGAATGAAAAACCAATGACAGGAAGTTACTATTTCTGTTTGTATTGTATAGGTAAAGAAACCTGCCAAAGCGACAAAAAACTCTTGCATTTCAATCAACTCACTAATTTTCATAAGAATCAATCTATAGAGACGGCAGTGTCATTATTGGTACTGGTAACACAAAAATGAACGAGAACTCTGTGGGGTGATGGTCAAAAAAACTAGATATATTGTGATGGTTTTTTACACCAGCTAGTAATAGTGCTGAAATTATCAGAATAAACACTTTGGAGGTGTTGTTTATGCATTTCCGAAAGTGCGATTTGACACCGCAGTGGTGTGATGTTCATTCTGTGATTTTATTGATGCTGAATCCTATACCTCCACGAAATTCTCTTCGGTGCGTTTAAACACTGAAAAGGTACATGCGAATACTTTTCTGGTGCGAAGGAACACCTTATCATGAGTATGTTCATGCGAATCAGTGCTTTCCTTCACCACCTACGGTGTTTTTAACTAAGTTGGATTACCTATTGAAATATAAAATATAATTCATATGATGATAAACTAGACTCAGAAGAATCAATAGAGACAATTCGGATGATGACGAACTGTTTCGGCTAATTTATCCTGATCATCAGTGGCACTATAGGGTCTAGGCCAATTGATACTGATCTAAATCAAAATCATCTAATATATCATGCCCAATTTTGCAATCAGAAACGGTAGGAAGTACGTCAGTGCCACCTATTGGCAAAAGTTCTAAGGTTCTAAGATCGAACAGATGAGCGCATGAAATTCACACCATTCACACATCATGCACGCCTATATGCAATATTTTTATTGATTTATACCAAATTAGATGATTCATATACACCGCCTCGATTCCATCGTGATATGGCACGGTGTAACTTGGTGTTAATTTTATATAATAGGTGTTTTTTAAGCGTTAACGTCAATGATAGCACCATTGAGAATACTAAATTTCAACCATTTAGTGTTTCTTATGATTTTATGTTTCAGAATCGTTCTACTTCATCCGAAACTTCATCGCATCCGTGTTATTTTTCACCACTAAGATCGGAATTAACATTACCTAACACTCAATTGTGAAATGTATATGATAAAAAGGACACAACTTTGATATTCAGGTGTTGTATTCGTCGGAGCTTGCTCTGAAATCCATTTGATTGAAATTACACCAAAGTTTTTTTTACTGTGTAAATAGTAATTTACGTAACAAGTCCGGAAAATACTGTTTTTTTGGGTGAGGGGACAAAATTCTAGGACGAGCGTAGCGAGTCCTGGAAGTCTGCGAGTCCAAAAAAACTGTTTTCGGGCGTGTTGCGTACACAATTTTTTCGGCAACCGTGTAGAATAACAAATCAAAGAAACACATTTCTTTATTAGAACAAAATTTCGAACATTTCAATTCTTATTTATATTAATATTTATATTAAAATTAGAACAATTGTTAATATTGAATGGATTCAATTTGTTTGAAATGCTTGGTATATTTAAGTGCCTTTTGTTGAAGTCAGAACAAGAAGGTAAAGTTTCCGTTTCACATTGATTGTTTTCATCTGATAATTTTTGAATGTTAGCTAATTTTATGTCAGATAGCTGTCAGTCGTTATTTTGCTGCTATGGTTATGATCAACTGCATTTATCAAAACCATACTACCAAGATTTTCATATTTACAATGACAACAACGATGTGATTCTTCCCGGCCTAGTCCGGGAAGTACGTACTTCCCGGACTAGGCCGGAAAAATGCCACTTTCTCAAAAAAAAAATCGTCTGGAAAGTAGGTACGTACTTTCCGGACGGTTGCCGAAAAAGATTATTATAATAATCATCTCAAACTTTTCATGCACGGAATCGGTAAACATCAAATTCAAATGGGAATTAATCATTATCAAAGTTGAAATTATCGTTAGCTGCTTCAAACCAGATCATTTACCCCTTTTCTATACCTTATGGGTATTTGCTCCTTCCTCGTAATTGCTTATTGTAGTGAGATTGCACCTGCTCGCCAACAGTCGCCCGTGGCGATCTATCGCCTGGCAAAAGGGCCATCCGATCGTGATAAAAGGGTGACGTTATCCTGAAGGAGAAATGAGACTGGCATATTTTATCTTGAGATATTCCGGTGGCGGATTCGCGAAAATTTGGCACCTATTGGCGATGGAAATGCGGAAGTTTTTCGCCACAGGTGCATCTGCATCTGCATTTTAGATTGGCCGCGTCTTCGATTTGAATCTCTTTTATTCTTTCTTCTAATCATCGTCGAACCCGAAAATAGGTATATATATATTTCTTCGGGCAATCCTCATTTCACATCGTATATATGAAATCATTGTGTTTCAAACTTGAACGTAAATTTTCCAGGGGCGTATTCTCTCCATGCAAATATATCATTTCAAATATCAGAGATTATGCATTTATTTTCAACTTGAATACATCACCATCAAAATTTACATTGATATATTTTTGGACAAATTTCCTAAGACAGGTAGAATTTTGAATTCAATTTGCCACATTTTGAAGAAAAAATCATATATACACACTCATAAACGTATATGTGTAATGACGTCAGCGATACTTCTTTGAAAGGACTACCTATTTTATCATTCAATTTAGGAATCTCCATCATGGAAAGTTGATATAATGATACAGTTTTCCATTGAGTTCAAATAATTGAACTATTTTACAGATATCTACCCAGTAGGTATATAGATAGGTAGATACTTATAATATGTATGAATTCGAAATAACAAGATGCCTACTTTTATCCTATCATTGCTTTAAAAATTATGAAATTATTAAGGATTAGCCTGAATTTCTCATCTTTCTTTGATTTTTGAAGAAACAAACTTCAATAATTTTAGGGTAGTTATAAATAATTTGGATAATAATGGATCTACCGTGATTTTCAACCTTCCTCAAGAAATATTCTCGATATGAAAAATAAGGGATACTCTTACTCTTTATAGCTAAATTTATATCTTTCGAATAAATTTTTCCGTAAAACAAAGAGAATAAGAAAGTTTTCCATAATTATGGTACCGAACACTATACAAACGAAAAAAAAACTATGATGTGTCCAATATTCTTATCCCTATTACAATACTCAATAAGCAATGTAGTTTTTTCACGTTGGTACTCTTGTGACAAATAAGAACGTCTAGTCGAGAAGTTGCTAAAAGAAAATTTTAGCTTTTTTTGGTCCCAATCCACTCAGCAACAGCAAGTCAAAATCAGGAATCAGGACTATAAACCATGTGTGATGAATCCATTCTGCAGAGTACCGATGCTATTGCGTATAAATATAGAAGATAAACCATCATCAGTTAAAAGTGGCACCCCATGAGTTTTCATCACGTATGAGCAGGCATTAGTCGTTAAAAAAGGTAATGGTTTGTAAAAGGCGCCAATATAATACCATAAATGTCATTAAAAACAAGCTGTCGCCACAGTGAAAAGTGAATAAATTGTGAAGCGTTTAACCCCGCGCTTGAGAGTCCAGCTCTGCCAGAGTACCAAAGATAATAAATTACGGATGCATAGTAAAAAATGCCATCGAAAAGTAGCGAAGTTACCAAAGCAATAAAAACTGGTGGGCCCACGCTTCCTGGCTTCCTAACCGTTCGTTCTCTCCGTTGTCTAACTTCCATCAATCACGGCCCATTTTAATATCGCCACAACTTATTGTGAGTAAATTCTCCACAATATGGTGACAGCTTGTCGTTGTTACATATCAGGACGTCCTTGTGGTCATCAGATTGTTCTTTCGCGTCATCGTCGTGCATGCTTACAATTTGCGAAATGGTTACTCCAAAGTGCGCGAAGAATTATTAGGATAACTATTTCCGTCATTACAAACGCTCATGGGAAACTTATAATTCGAGTTTATCGATTTCGTGAACAATCGAAAAATTCAAAGAAAAAAGAGTCTAACCCAATAAAGAAAATATCAAACATAGTTCGATTTTGATAGTATGCCTCGAGGAACACCTCCCTAATAGGCATCAATGAGTTCCAAAGTCTCAATGTTCGTTGGATGAACTAGTCTTTGGAAAGGGACGTTCTGCAGGTCTCTAAAGTGACCACGAAGGGGTGTGAAGACTGTACTTGACGGGTTAATCTCGAAGAGACTGCTAATGGAGGAACGATTGTTGATATTTCAGAAGAGCATCGCTCATGAAAATATCTTCCAGAGAAGTGAGCGAGGCATCACCGACGAGACGAATTGCCTTTTTTGGATAAAATCCAATAGTTTCAGGATATGTTTAGGTGCCGAACTCCAAATATGGGAACAGTATTCCAGGACAGGTCGGATCTGTGCCTTTTAGATCATATATAAGCAGCTGACTGGGAGTGAAATGCTCTTGGCTTGAAACAGAAATCCAAGTTTTTGGGGTGCACTTTTGGCAATGGACCTCACGTGATTTTCCCAAGAATGGTTATTGCTGATAGTAACGCCAAGCATGGAAATGGATGACTTCAATGGTATGGTTACGACGAGGGGTTGACCACATGAGAATGCCGGTGTACAATTGATAGAAATTCCGGGGAATTCCGGTGAATTCCAGGGGGATTCCGGGGAATTCCTAAATATGAAATTTGTGTGTTTTATTGCTGAAAACACCAAGAAAATCTGATGAATCTGCACTAAAAATGTTGAATAAATTATTTATCATGATCATCGATAAGTTCATTCCCGTCTTTAAAAAAAAAAAAATTCTGCTGACTCTGTGATTTTGTAACTTTAGTAGTTTGTATATGAAGGCTATATTTTGAAATTATTTTGAAATGTACAGGATGTTCGAAAAATTAAAAATCGAAAAAAACTTTTTTTCATCATAGAAAAAATGAAGAAAATCGCCATAACTTTCGAACGGATGGACCAATTTTCAACTTCGCTCATACCAATCTGCTTATTTTTTTCCATAGAATCCTTTTCTCCAATCGAAAAAATCGAAATAAAAAAAAACTTTTTTTCATCATAGAAAAAATGTAGCAAATCGCCATAACTTTCGAACGGATGGACCAATTTTCAACTTCGCTCATACCAATCTGCTTATTTTTTTCCATTAAATCCGTTTCTCCAATCGAAAAAATCGAAATAAAAAAAAATGTTTTTCATCATAGAAAAAATGTAGCACATCGCCATAACTTTCGAACGGATGGACCAATTTTCAACTTCACTCATACCAATCTGCTTATTTTTTCCCATAGAATCCGTTTCTCCAATCGAAAAAATCGAAATAAAAAAAAATGTTTTTCATCATAGAAAAAATGTAGCACATCGCCATAACTTTCGAACGGATGGACCAATTTTCAACTTCGCTCATACCAATCTGCTTATTTTTTCCCATAGAATCCGTTTCTCCAATCGAAAAAATCGAAATAAAAAAAAATGTTTTTCATCATAGAAAAAATGTAGCACATCGCCATAACTTTCGAACGGATGGACCAATTTTCAACTTCGCTCATACCAATCTGCTTATTTTTTCCCATAGAATCCGTTTCTTCAATCGAAAAAATCTTAATCAAAAAAAACTTTTTTCATCGTAGAAAAAATGAAGAAAATCGCCATAACTTTCGAACGGATGGACCAATTTTCAACTTCGCTCATACCAATCTGCTTATTTTTTCCCATAGAATCCGTTTCTCCAATCGAAAGAATCGAAATAAAAAAACTTTTTTTCATCATAGAAACAATGTAGCAAATCGCCATAACTTTCGAACGGATGGACCAATTTTCAACTTCGCTCATACCAATCTGCTTATTTTTTCCCATAGAATCCGTTTCTTCAATCGAAAAAATCTTAATCAAAAAAAACTTTTTTTCATCGTAGAAAAAATGAAGAAAATCGCCATAACTTTCGAACGGATGGACCAATTTTCAACTTCGCTCATACCAATCTGCTTATTTTTTTCCATAGAATCCGTTTCTCCAATCAAAACAATCGAAATCAAAAAAACTTTTTTTCATCATAGAAAAAATGAAGAAAATCGCCATAACTTTCGAACGGATGGACCAATTTTCAACTTCGCTCATACCAATCTGCTTATTTTTTCCCCAGTAATTCCCCCGGAATTCCGAGAATTATCTACATTAAGTTTCAAAATTCCATCGTTATTTTTTCGAATCTCGATTCTTCCGGAGGAATTCCGGGGAATTCCGAGGAATTCCGGGGAATTCCAGGGGAATTCCGGCTTATAGGAATTCCAGTGTACACATCATTTTCTCCTAGTGGTGAACCCCTCGGTTACTCCTGACTGAATTATGTTGGGCACAGTGAGATCGGCTTTTCTAGAGAAAATACATGCTTGTGTTTTGTTTGCATTGAATCCTACTATAGGAATTGTTTTTGTAACATGAGAGATTTGTTTCTGGAGTGTTTCTTTCTTCCGCCGCATGGTGTCGCGAATTCCAAGTTTCTTGATACGCGGCTCACTGATGCGATCAAATAATAGGCGAGCGGTGATTGTATTGGGACAGGCAGGCACTGATGAGAGCCAATAAGCTCGAAACCGGTATGTAGGTTGTTGGCGTGCCTGTCTCGATCTGAACTTTGTCACGTCTTAGATACTTTTATCAAAATACAAAAAATTGAACCATTTTCGAGTTGTTTGAATTTTTGTAGTCACATGATGTCAGCAGATTAATTCAACCCGAGATTCATTGGTAACGATATTTTAGATGGCCATGACCAATTTTGTTCTTAATTTTGTAGATGATATAGCTTTCTTTGTCGTTAATAAGCAATAAGTATACATAACAATGAGTCTGTCCGTTTAGAAGTTACGTGGAGAAATTGTTTAAATGTTATCAACTTTGGAAGGAAGTATCTTCCTTATAGTATGCATTTTAGACCTTAAATTTATTAATCAAACTATATACTTTATTTTCAATGTACAATCACCCCCAGAAAGCTCGGTACACATTTTTGACTCAACCTGTATATAGAACGGGAAACAACCCATTACCAATTTCAACATTTTGAGAGAAGCTAAATTCAAAAGACATATACAGTATGGAATTGTTAATGGTTCCAAATCACTCTCAACACTTTTTTCAGCACGAAACCTCTGGAACCCCATCCGACCTGCTGGATTTTTTTATTTTTCCATTTGATGGGTGAAACAATATCGCTTGGTCCAATGACAAAGTGGTCGAATTCATCGTTTCAGGAGAAAACACACCTCTCAGACCGTGCCTGTCACCGCTCAGACCTCATATTCGGGCACATAAATTCGCAAAAGCTCGCAGAAATGAGTGAAACGAAACGATACAGAAGCAGGAGGGCCTGTGACAGGGATTGTTAGGGCCTATAAATATATTGCTGTGATAACATTTGTAAAATGGACCTTTTATTTCGAAGAAGATATTGCAGAGGGCAGTATTTATCATCGCCGAGGAATGCGATTGCGACCACATTATTACGGCATGTTATACGAGGGTTATTCCACATCAATGGGCCGTGATTTCATATATGCCCGACCGCCACAATGAGATCTCCGATGCTCGCAACAGAATTTATAATTAATTTTCCTGCTCATAATACACTTTGACTACTCAACTGACAAAAATGCGTTCAGTAAAACATATTTCGTGCATCAAGAATGCCAGGGAAACTTCACCAATGTTTCCATCGAATCTCACACCACCCAAAACATTGAACAAAATCAATCGGATGATGACGAACTGTTTCGGCTCATTTATCCTGATCAGTGGCACTAGGGCCTATAGGCCAATTGCTACTGATCTTTATCAAAATCATCTAATACAGGGTCACTCACGGTCGATGGTACCTTAGACGTTTACGGAGAACGGGACGTAGGATTATTTTGAAAATTTGGCTTATTGGGTAATCAGTTTTGTTCTATCGATCTAAAATACTTTCAGCGTTGCGGCGTTGCCGCTTCTATCAAAAAGTAGCAACAACTTTGTTATTTCAAATGGAACACCCTGTATTTTATTTCATTTTTAGATTCTTCCTGAAGAGCTGATTTCGTCGATCTATCATACTTGGGGTATAGCGAGAAAGATTACAGAGATATAGGGTGTGAAAAATCGAGATTTTTCAAATTTAGGAATTTTTTGTGCCGAAACTATCCATTCTTGCTCAAAACGGCTTACATGTCCCTATCTCAACTATCCATTTACTATCGATTGATATTTGATTGAAACAAATACGGGTGGTTCAAAATTTTGAGTTTTGCATCACCCTCTATTTGTTTCTATTAAATGTCAGTAGATAGTAAATGAAAAGTTAAGATTGGGACATGTAAAGCCGTTTTGAGCAGAAATGATTAGTTTCGACACAAAAAATTCCTAATGTTGAAAAATCTCGATTTTTCACACCCTATATCTCTGTAATCTTTCTCGCTATACCCCAAGGTCCCCAAGTATGATAGATCGACGAAATCAGCTCTTCAAGAAGAATCTTAAAATGAAATAAAATACAGGGTGTTTCATTTGAAATAACAAAGTTGTTGCTATTCTTTGATAGAAGCGGCAAGGCCGCAACGCTGAAAGTATTTTAGATCGATAGAACAAAACTGATTACCCAAATACCCAATAAACCAAATTTTCAGAATAATCCTACGTCCGTAAACGTCTAAGGTACCATCGACCGTGACTCGTGACTCGTGAGTGATTCTGTATAAGTGTATATCGTGCCCAATATTGAATTCAGGTATACGGTAGGAAGGACGTCAGTGCCACCTATTGGCGAAACTTCTAAGGTTCTAAGATCGAACAGATGAGCGCATGAAATTCACACCATTCAAATGCCTACATGTTATATTTTTTATTAATTTATATCAAATATGGTGTTAACAGGATGCAACATTTAACGAATGATCATTGCCACCAAATTAGATGATTTGCACCGCCTCGAATCCATCGTGATATGACACGGTGTAACTTGGTAATTTTATATAAAAGGTGTTTTTTATGATGCGTTATCGTCAATGAGCACCATTGAGAATATTAAATTTGAAACATTTGATTTAATGTTTCACAATCGTTCTACT
This sequence comes from Chrysomela aeneicollis, assembly GCA_029955515.1. NCBI lineage: Eukaryota > Metazoa > Arthropoda > Insecta > Coleoptera > Chrysomelidae > Chrysomela > Chrysomela aeneicollis. The sequence continues at coordinate 14,203,210 of JARUHQ010000015.1, read as the reverse complement.
TCATACCACATTCGTGTCATTTTTCACTACTAAGATCGGAATTAACACCAATCAACACTTAATTGTGAAATTTATGATAAAAAGGGCACAACTTTGATATTCAGGTGTTGTATTCGTCGGAGTTTGCTCTGAAACCCATTTGATTGAAATTACACCCAAGTTTTTTTTCACTGTGTATAAGTGAAAATCAACACTCTTCGGCGCTTGTCATTTCTTTGGGTTGAATGGGTGTACTCTTTTTCTGTTTCTGTAGTTAACAACCCTTTCGAAATTCAACAAAAACCATTCCACCCCGCCACATCCATTTGACTAAACGGAGAATTCATTGACATGAATCACCCTCTTTGATGCATTCGGCGACACAACTGAATGATTAAAAGTAGGGTAGCGAAGTCGACTGTCACAAACTGCAGTCGGGGCGTCCGGGTATCCCCTCCCATACCCCGATTCCCCCATATTTCACACGAAGTGAATGTAATAACTTGTTATCGTTTGTCATTACGATTGTTCGATCACTGTTCATTGGAAGTTCCGACAAATATGAATGAGGCTGAAAGTGATATTTTCGATTATCTTCACTTTTGACAGACGTTTTCACGGTTGGGGGTCTGAAGACACCCTGAGCAACCCTGAGGCATGTAGCATGTAGTCATATGAAAAAACACCGTTTTCGTTACTAGGTTGATATCGACTCTTTGTGAACATTGTTGAATTGTTTCTATACATTAGAGATGGATTTTGTATATATATTCGGCTCGAAAGACCAAATGTTGAATTGTCTTATATACGAAATTCAATCTTTCTTTGATAGCGATAGAAGGATAAGAAGCTATTCAGCTCCAAGAGCAGACTGCATTATTCAGAACACAATGTTTCTTCCTATCACAAAACTCTTTCTCTCATTCAATAAAGGTATTTTTTATTTTTGAATTGTTTATTATTTCGTTGTCATTATGTTTTTATCATGGTTACCGCGGTTACTTCGTAGACTTGTAACTATTAGTTTCAAACGTCAGAAAAATGTATATACATACAGGGCGATCTCTGGTTGATCAACAATGAAATGTTGAACTTTGTTTCTACTTACATATTCTATATCTTCGAATACACAGACAATCATCATGAAGGACATTTAAGATGTATGCAGGACGACAGAAATAATTTTTTCTTCTCGATATCCATAACAGAGTTGAAGGGTGTACAAGTTTCCAAATGCACTTGAGGATTCCTTATGATGGTTATAAAATAATCTGGATTATTTATCTGGAAACAAATTATGGAGTTGAATTTCATTTTCATTTTTAAAAAACGTTGTTGGATTTTTTGAAGTTCAAAACTTATCGTTGTTGTTCTGATCTCACGCTTATATGATGCATGTCAATGGAATTAGTATGAAACATGGTTACTAATACATGAAAAATGTTCATCAAACTTTTCCTCTCGTGGTTTTTCAACAATGCCTTGTATTAATGACTAGCTTCTCTATTTGCGTATACCTATCTGTAAATACCATTGAAGAATACAACATTAGTAAGATAAGCATAAACAATGCCATTATTCGTGACCCCAGGCCCAGTGAATGTGGAATTTTTATCGAAATATACTTATAGCTTATGTGTCATTAAATTTGATAGTGATATCAAAAATATTTTTCCAGAGAATCATATACCGGGTCCGGCAATGTTGGTAGGTAGGTACCTATAGATTTTTATGCTAGACGATTCTTATTTGATGAAGCATCCCAATATTTTTTTACTTTCAAAGGTATCTAACGAGTTGATAGGAATATGTGTTTTTTCCATCATAAGCAACTATTCCTCAAACGCGATGTAAGTAGGTACTCCTCAATAGGGTGATCGGGACAATGATGATCATTACTCTTTGATCCAGTATGATTGCTAATTAAAATCCAGTGGAATACGGAGGTAGACGTCAAACGAAAAGGTGAAGCGAACTAATCACATTACCCAAAACAAACGGTTATAATTGAAGTTTAAAGTGCGCTGGATGGTTTAAACAGCATGAAAAGATGCTACAAATCTACGCCGAGATACAAAGTAATAAGGGACACAGTCACAATGTGAAAAAATAAATGAAAAGTTAGCTCATTCACAGTCTGATTAAATTAAACTGGGGAGAGCGACTCCTTGTCACTTCTGCTCTTTAAAAACGTGTAAAGGAGCTCTGCTGATGAAAATTATATCGTCAGCCCCACGGTAATCGCTCGAGAACGCGCTCAAATTGCTTCGGTATCTAACTATTGCCCCCAATCTTCGCAGATATTGCCCATTCTCTTAACCGATGAAGTAAAAAATAACAGAACTCCAGAAATCTTTGATTTTCACCCATCAGTTTTCAAGAAAATCACAATTTCTTACGTTTTCGAGTGAAATTTGCACAGAAATTTCACATGAATTCTCTGAAGCATATTTTATATTCCACAAAGACGCTTCTTTTATTTGTATTCGACACAGTGTTGCTAATCATTTCAATTATCTAAGGATAATTTTCGGATCTTAAAAAAAGTAGGATAATTAGAGCTGATTTCAGATCAGATAGTATAATCGGATCTTTCACAATGTTATATGATGAACATTCAACTGAAACTTTGAAATGGGGATCTGATTATCTTGTGGAGTTAAATGCTATCAAAACTCAAGCCTGTATTATCTTCAAGAAGACAGACCTGCCTAGTGTGATGATGTCTATGATGCTCGGTTTAACCGTCAACAATGCCCTATCATGGGATGATCATGTGAGGTCCATTGTTAAAACTTGAATTGTGGACCTCACTTCCTGCAGAGGTCTTTCCTGATACCTAACACTTCCAAACTTTCAAGAATAATTTCAAAATCAATTACCTCTCTCCCCACTTGCACTATGTCTATAGTGCGCAGTCGAATGATATGTTATAAAAATCTCTTCCGTTGTTAACATGTGATATTTTTATGTTCTAATTTAAAGTCGTAGATACTGAACAGATGGTATGATATAGGTATCATTTAAGATAGGATTTATTATTATGCATACGAATATAAATAATGAAATGTGTGCATTTTTGGTAGTGAAACACTCGGTAAATATGATGATTCGCACTCAATACACACAATCTGAAGTAATAAATTTCACTTCTGATATCTGAAAATCTTGTGGTTGGCAACACTGATTCGATACCCAGTGCCTAGGATCGAGACGAGAGAAGAAGGCAGGCGTCTCATCGGACGTCCCGACGTCTATATTGACATTCGAGCGTCTTTCTAGGCTCCGCCTCGCATACCGCCTCTCCGTCCACCAGATATATCTATCTATACATTGTACGCTTCCAGTCCGATACTTCCAATCGCGATAGCGTTCTGAAATATCGCCGCATTCTTTTCCCTTTCGGATGGATCCCTTCGCTTTGTACTTTTAAATTTAAACTATCTTTTTCCGCACAAACTCACTAAAATTCAAATGGGGGATTTCGCCTTTGTTTCCTGCTATTGAATCTGATAGCGCGCCTTTATAGGCCCACCGATAAATCCTAGCTGCACACAATTTGATTCACAAATCAGATCTCGTACTTCGGGCGAGCAAACGTCATGTGTTAATCTGATATCACACATTATGTGAGATGTTTTCCCTGACGACAGCTTTAAACGCTTTGCAGATACGAAAAGAAAATTGCAGTTGCCATCAGGTATCCACCTCGAATGCCTGATGGAGTGCCACAGGGGTCCGCTTTGGACCCCAGTCCATGCGATCGTATACCATAGCGTGATGGCACCATCCTGGGTTAGGAACACGGAAACCAAGCATAATCATAATGAGAATATGAAAATTATGGTCAAGAATTTGAATTGTAACGTCTGCAAACAAACCTAGAGTCTTCATACAAGTCCTAGACCTACGAGGGTTGCTTCGCAACTAAGTTGGCGGTTAAAAACACTTTTCCAAAACACTTTTCTCGTGTCTTATAATAGTCAAAAGCCCTGGTAGGTACATAATTCTATCGCCGAAGTGACACCTTGTATATCTGATGGCTGGTTTCCGGTTTAAGAGGATGAATAAGCTCCTCGTTTTCTTCACAGCTAATGACTGTCTTTTATGACAAATTTCAATTCCAATCGAGCCACCGATAATGTTCTATACCTATTGGAGACCCACGCCATAAAATTTATTACGTTGGTGGTGTTAATCAAGCCCATGTGATATAATCCACGAACGACAAATTCCAATGGATCACCAGTTGGAAGGTTGCTATGTTGTTGATGCAGCAGAAAAATATTCAAGTACCTAACCTAGCATAATCTTTGGTTAGATTGGCACAGGCACAAAAAAATCCACAGTTATCATGTTATGTCCAGATAGTCAACAATACTTCATGGAATCAAAGAAGGAATGCATCGACAATACTGGTTATCTTTCTGGATCCGTGGGATGAGTGCCACTTTCAAAGCTGGTCTGTTTCGTTTTGTTCCATCTCACTTGTCAGTGGACATCCACCGAGATGGAACACTCATGCAGGCGTTGACTTTTCAAGGCTGAATCAGGGGCGTCACAAAATATACCTAAGCAACTTCAGATGAATCATCAGATTCGCGGGAACATGAACAAGAATCAGTAAATAATAGCGAATAAAACTTCAACTATAGATTGAAAGGGGTGAGAAGAAACTATTTTTATCCGATAAAAACAAAGCATACTTACATAAAAGCTGTTGCTTAGTATATGCATTATGCCTGGGGATCCGTACAATAAGGTACTATTGTATTTTTGTCGATTTAACGTATTCTGAGGTTTATATTTCCAAATATTATGATTGCAATGATCTTCCTCTTAACACATTCGATACGCCTCTGGAGTCAATCACATTCCGGACATTTAAGTATTTTATCGCATTGTAACAAATCGCGTGAGAGCCCCTACAATTATCTATTTATTGTCGGAGAAGCGACAGTAGCAAAAGCCACATTTCAAAATAAAGTCCAGCATTCGCAGTGGAATCGGTGACAACTATAAATCAACAGTGATTGGTCTATACATAAGAACAGTGATAGCGATCAAGAGTTGTCCGAAACAGAAAAAGCTACTATAAGGATATTTTGTATTGTATATGTATAGCGAATCAATTTCAACATCATACTGGTTCAATAATTGTTAGGACCGAGAGAAATTTTATATTATTCAAATTACGATTTGAATTACGTTTTGTTTTGAATTTTTGAGTTAATTGTTCGAGGATATTCCATTTTTAACATTGAGAACTTCATGTTTCTTCCAAAATTTCAAATAGCTAGGTTTTAATTTGCCAAAATACCAGTGATCATCTGACATGTGTGCGAGCATGTGTGTGTGTTTGAAAAGTGTTTTCAACCGCCAACTTAGTTGCAAAGCAACCCTCGAAGTCTCAATGAGACTTGTATGAGTAAGGAAGAGGGGGACCTTAGGTTTTTAAGTGTCACACTACCGTGGCTGGTTATCGTTGAGAGTCCGAAGGATTGAAATCTAGATACCAAGAATGTTCGGTTGTTCACCTATCTCCTCCCGCTAAACGATACTATAGAAATAAATTAATATTTCCAATAGCCGCCGCGGGATTTAAACCCGGGCCCTCTGGACTATAAGTCAGCGATTCAACTATAAGATTTTGTATGCAATAATACCCTTACCTATAAGATAAACTCTTTCCCCATTTATATACGGACCTCGTGAATCTTTAAAAAGCGATGAAAAATCCGTACTGAAAAAGGTTGCGTTGACGAATCGCATCAACATGTCATCAGGGAACTATTGCTCATTTTTGGAAGTTATCAGGACCTTACTAATCGTTTGAATAGCTAGTTAAACTTTGCCTCAATAGGATTCTTCTCATCTCTTATTCGCGATCTTGCATCATGAAGGAACATGAAATTGTAACACCCTGAATATTGATATGGTTTCTCAATGCATATAACACCTTTTATACACGGTGTTTTATGTAGTTCTGGAAATCGCTGAATATCTTGAAAAATACGCTTTTAATCGGTAAAAGAAAAACACGAATTTGAACATTTTCAGAAAGCTGTCAAATAAAACCATCAGAAATTTTTTACTCGTGTTGATGGCGCTGAAATATAGCAGAAACTGACTTTTTCGCTATTCTCCAGAAACTTACATCGAATCGATCTATTTGAAATTAACAAGATTCGAAAACAAGATATTCATGTCGTCCAAGGAACAGAGTTCGTCCTTAGTGCTAACCCTATAGCAAGAACAATTTCCACTATAATAGAGGGAATTGAAAAAATTAATCATCAATGATCTTCTGAATCACTGAGTTCCTTCCTGCTTGTGATATTGGCATCGAATGAAATCCAGTCGTCAGCTGGGCAACCATTAATCACCCTCACCCAGGTATGACTGCCCAAGAAAACCAGACCAGTTCATCCTTACCAGCACCCCAGCCTGGGATGCTGATTAATGAAGAAATTATAACCAGCAATGGGAAAATTCAACGGCAAGTTAACCATGAATAACGCGCCGACAAATAGCTTTACATGGAGAGCGCACCCGCAAAAAAAGGTGATGCATCTCAAAGGATGCAGTAATAAGACCTTCATATGCCATTATGTCATAATGGGCATGTAGGGTTGGCACCCCTATTACGGAGGAGAGCGCATAAGATATGCAAAGAGCGGTGTTTGTTTATATCGTATCTTGAGCAGCATGTGTAGCCATATGTCGGGGTGCCGAGTTATCGGATCAGTTTGGCCCAAATTGCCAACATCCCTGCCAATCTGCCAGACAGAGACGGAGCAAATTCCGTAGGCCGCGAACGGGAAAATTGCTTCTGCGGGAACGACTTCGCCACCTTTCCAACATGCAATTCACGGTTTACTTTGATACCCACTTCCAGGCGCATTTAATCGGGATGGAAACGCTTTCCTTTCCCGACGGTGGGATATCGTCGCCAATTCATAATAAATTCGGGAAATTATTCTAAAAATGAAAAAAAAAAAATATTGGCGATTGCATCAGAGATATGCGGAAGCGTAGAAGGGCCACCGTATTATTTTTTTATTGATCAATTAAGACTCCGACTTTTATGTCGAAATTTTGACTTTTATCTCGGAATTTCGACTTTTATCTCGGAATTCCGACTTTTATCTCGGAATTACAACTTTTTTGATGTACAGATATTATATCGACGTGATCTATCAATCTGAAATAGGTATTTTCAACCATACAACTTTACCGCTTATATATACCAGAAACTTTGATTTTTCGAATGAATCACTCGGTATGAAATATAATTTCATGGATTTTCTTTTTTTTTTTTTCATGTCCTAATATGAATTACAGGGTGGTTCGAAATTAAAGATGATATATTCACATTGAAAAGTGACTGAAAGTCAACTTTTTTAAATGAAACGCTGTGTATATTTTCATTGAACACTCATCTATTATGATTTAGATAACAATATTACCGATACTATCGATTAATGGCAATGATAGATATTTTCTAATCGTTTTCGCCCACCCCTACTCATGATATCATCTCACTCCATTACGAATTTCACAGTCTCAGAAACTCGACAGTCCAAAATAAACAACGTTTCAAAAAGTTCATATTTGTGGGCATAAAAAACAGAGAATAATTTATATCTCGAAAACGGTCATCGATAGGTATATACAGGCCGTTTATTTTATCACGTAGTAACATTGCTATATTCTAAACCGTAATAGATATATACAAAGACGATATAAAACTATTGTGGTGAGCAGCTCTTCTCGAGTTACATTTTCTGAAATAACAATTCTATTCGAAAAAAACCAAAAACAGCACTTTTAGTATTCCTGTATAACTCGGGAAAGGCGAGTGTCCCTGTAGATTTTATATGTCTAATCCACTCGGTATTCCGAGATGAAAGTCTGAATTTCGACATGAATGTCGAAATTTCGACTAAAAAGTCGGAATTCCGAGATAAAAGTCGGAATCTTGATAGATTAATGAACAAATAATACGTGGCATCTCTGATTTAAAGATGGTTTTTCCGAAAATATGAAGATTTTTGCGTTCTTGATTGTAACAATATGAAACAAAAAAGAGTAGATATACCTCAATGCTTTGCGTGGCATTAGCCGGAGCATTCAAACTTATTGCGAGTTTAATTGTATACTCTGTGTATTTGATGTATTGTATTAGGTACCTATTTAACTTTTTGACGTGTTTTTATACCAATGTGGTCATTTTAATAAATAAATTTGATTTGATTTGAGTAGTTGTTTTCTGCTCGTTGTAATTTTTACTTAATTTTGAATTGGGCAAGACTTCAAAAATGTTTCATTTCGTCATTCCGTATTTGTTCGATATAGAAAATGAATTCTGATAGGGGAAAGTTCAGCGTATAATAAACAAAGTGTACATCCAAAAATAGGATTTATGCATGAGATAATAAAGCTAATATGTATACTCATCACTAAGGGTGGGCGATAACGATTTGAAAATATCGATTATCGATCATCAAAATTGATCGATATATCAGTATATTACCGATAATATTTCAACTGTATTACTATCGAAGTTATTGATAAATTGATATTTCTTCAATTCCTTACAAGCTGCTGAAACCAAAAAGATCGATAATCAGAATTTTTCGATATTATCAATACCATTGATAATCAGGTATTTTTTTCTCGTCTCTGTATATAGACGCTTTTTTATTTCTTTCTCTCGTTTTTGAGCCCCTCCCGATTGCAGATTTTCTCAAACGTTCCACTGGAGTCTCCGATTTGATGATATTCATGCCTTGCTTCTAAATTCATGGTGGTGAGGGTAATGAAAATGTTTGGAACGAAAGGAGTTGTAAAAGTAATTGAAAATGTTAGGACAATAACCATATTTCAAGTCTGAGTAGCAAGCCACCGAGTCACAAGTCGTGAAAAGGAACAGGTATAATCTGGAAGGAGTTAGTATAAGAAAAAGAGAAAAGATCAGATATATACGTATTCCGAATGGAGCGACTTGAAGAAAACCGAAGAAACTTTATAAGTAATCAAGTTTGAACTTAAATGAAATAATTGTTGGTGAGTGAATGATATGTTTACATTTTGTATACATACAAGATGCGCAACTATCTTTTTTTCGTATTGGATCAACAAATCATCTAAAAATGTAAGGTACCTATTCAATTATTATTCATGTACCCATATTGGAAAATATTCACAAGAATCGATATTCCAGAAAATAGTTTCTATATATAATATCATTAATATCGCAAAAATGGACTGGCACGTTTTATTATATTTGAAATTGATGTCGTTTAATTTTGCAAATATACCTAAGATTTTTATGAATGCTGTATTTTCCAATTTCACTGATTTTTTCAATTGAAACTGTTAAGCCATGTCGATATCTGATATACATAGATAAATGTATTGATTTTTATGGAATTGGAACGAATCTACGAAAAAAACCAATGATGAAGTTGATTATTTCACTCGTTATTTCAGGTTAAACATCTTTAAAATTAAATATGTGATAATTATCACAGAATAAGCATTTTTAGTTTCAATATATTTTTTCTGCTTTATTATCAGATATTCGCCAAATCTGACAGCACTTCTTCAATGCCACTCCTTCTTTCTTATTTTTTAAATCCGACGTTCTGACTTATCGTGATCATTAACTTTTTTTCTCAACTAGTTACGAAGATGCTCTTTTTCATATGTCTTCATTATAAATTGAACCCTGAAATACAACATAAAACCAAAGTTTACAAAATATACTATAAAAAAATGCTTCCAGTTTTGGTGTATTTGCACTACTTTCCAGTAATAAAGTAAAAAATAAATTGAAAATGATTGAAAATTTTGGTTTTCCAAAATATTTCGAAAACTGATAGAATTTGAACTTCCTCTCATCCCTTAGGGTTTTAAAGATCCCAGTGATGAGCGTCAAATTTGACTAACCCTGTATACAGGGTCACTCACGGTCGATGGTACCTTAGACGTTTACGGAGAACGGGACGTAGGATTATTCTGAAAATTTGGTTTATTATATATATATATTTGTTATTTCAAATGAAACACCCTGTATTTTATTTCATTTTTAGTTTCTTCCTGAAGAGCTGATTTCGTCGATTCATACTTGGGGTATAGCGAGAGAGATTACAGAGATGAAAAATCGAGATTTTTCAACTTTAGGAATTTTTTGTGTCGAAACTAATCATTTCTGCTCAAAACGGCTTACATGTCCCAATCTTCACATTTCATTTACTATCTACTGACATTTAATAGAAACAAATAGAGGGTGATGCAAAACTCGAAATTTTGAACCACCCGTATTTGTTTCAATCAAATATCAATCGATAGTAAATGGATAGTTGAGATAGGGACATGTAAGCCGTTTTGAGCAAGAATGGATAGTTTCGGCACAAAAAATTCCTAAATTTGAAAAATCTCGATTTTTCACACCCTATATCTCTGTAATCTTTCTCGCTATACCTCAAGTATGATAGATCGACGAAATCAGCTCTTCAAGAAGAATCTAAAAATGAAATAAAATACAGGGTGTTCTATTTGAAATAACAAAGTTGTTGCTACTTTTTGATAGAAGCGGCAACGCCACAACGCTGAAAGTATTTTAGATCGATAGAACAAAACTGATTACCCAATAAACCAAATTTTCAGAATAATCCTACGACCCGTCCTCCGTAAACGTCTAAGGTACCATCGACCGTGAGTGACCCTGTATACCAATACCAGAACTCATAATCACACCCTTCATCTCATTTCGCGAAACGATTTTTTCGCAACCCATTCCGATGTCAGAAATGCGGTGGACGTCAAAGAACACAAGGCAATTCGGGCACCCCAAAAAGTTGCCCCCCATTCTCCTAGGGGCAGTAGGTAATCACGCGAGATCCATAGCACTCATTCCATATTGTGGCACTCGCGTTTTTATCTCGTTTTCATGTTTTTATTAACGCCATCCCGAAGATAAGCGTTGAACGTCCATTTGGCGCTGCAATCTCGCCGCTTTTACGGTCAAAAATCGTCTTCGAGATCTGCGACGGTTTTAAACGACGACTTTTAATGCGCGCCGGGTGGAAAAAGTCCGTCGCCAGAAAGGGAATTTAATTAAGTGAAATTACCCCGCTTGTAGTTTAATTATGTTAGTATCGGAGTTTTTGCGCGCGAGGGGGCGCTAGGGTGCGAGTTGCAGCCCCACGCGCCACCGATCAAAAGGTGTCGCTCAAAGGAGGCGCTCCAAGAATCCGTCGGGCCTCGCCAACTCGCCCAGTACAATTAAAAAGATAACTGCTCGACTGAAACAATCCGAGAATCCGATAAAACTGTCGCGATAGCGAAAGAAGGAAAGGGCGGAAAAACAGGGCCGTTCCGGCCGGTCAGTCCTGATGCTAGGGGCTCAAGGAATGTTTGGGAAAATCAGGGATTTTTTTTCATCCGTAATTGAACACGAAGCTAATGCAGAACACTACAAGATTCTCACTGATTGAGGTTTACAAACTACGACACGTGTTTCGCTTCACACGGATAATATTTCAGTGTGCTTGCTAGTTTTCTCTCAAACAGGTGTCTCCATGTAGTGGTCGATGGAGTTTCATCTGATACTTTACTCATAAATCCTGGTGTTCCGCAGGGATCAATTTTAGCACCAACACTATTTCTACTTAACATCAATGATTTGTTGAAAGCAACTTCATGTCCTATACACAGCTTCGCGGATGATAGTACCCTCCATACCGCTTTCTCTTCCAGGGCTCCTATATCGGCCCGTCAAACCAGAAATGAACAAGGAAGAAATTCTCGAGTGGGGATCTAATAACCTGGTAGAATTCAATGCAAACAAAACACAAGCATGTATTTTCTCTAGAAAAGCCGATCTCACTGTGCCCAACATAATTCAGTCAGGAGTAACCATATCATTGAACTCATCCATTTCGATGCTTGGCGTTTCTATCAGCAATAACCTTTCTTGGGAAAATCACGTGAGGTCCATTGCCAAAAGTGCATCAAAAAAACTTGGATTTCTGTTTCGAACCAAGAGCTATTTCACTCACAGTCAGCTGCTTATATGATCTATAAGGCACAGATCCGACCTGTCCTGGAATACTGTTCCCATATTTGGAGTGCGGCACCTAAACATATCCTGAAACTATTGGATTCTGTCCAAAAAAGACCAATTCGTCTCGTCGGTGATGCCTCGCTTACAAACTCGATCACTTCTCTGGAACACCGTAGAAAAGTTGGCGATTTATCTCTATTTTATAGATATTTTCATGGGCGATGCTCTTCTGAAATGTCAGCAATCGTTCCTCCAATAGCAGTCTCTTCGAGATTAACCTGTCAAGTGCAGTCTTCATACCCCTTCGTGGTTACTTTAGAGACCTGCAGAACGTCCCTTTCCAAAGACTCGTTCATTCAAAGAAACATCGAGACTTTGGAACTCATCTCCAGAAATTTAAGAAGAACACCAACTCCTACCTTCTTTCCCTTGGTTCTCATGATGATGTTCTCTGAACATTACAGGAGAACCAGAACAAAAAAAAATTATCGAAGACGATATACTTGAAGCATCGAAAATTGACAGTTGGCATCGATTTGATCCCTAGTTACATACATGAAATTATTGAATGGTGATGTGACTCAAATCGTCTTAATCTGATTAATATATCTTGATGCATCAGATGTAGAAATCGTTTCTCAGCGTTTCTGAGCCAATATTTTTGCAGCGAATGTATATATTTATTCAAATCTCTGATAGAGTGTTCGAGAGTTTTCATTCATTTCTGACTATTTCAATTCAGAATATCATTCGCTATTGGGAATCAATCAATTTTACAAAAATTTCAATACACCAAAAGCCAATACATTGACATTTCTGCTCTGGGATACATAAAAGTATGCCAACCTGTCAACACCTATATGGAAACGGGAAATGTAACGAAGAATGTTTTCATCTGGATAAATTCAACTGATTCAATGGATGTAATGGGCAGATAGGTACTCACCATGATCGAAGAGAAAAGATGACTTAGCGAGCGCATGCGCTGCTGATGGTAGTCCTGGCATGGAAAACGTGTAGGTGCCATTGCTGTTGAAACCTCCGAAGAGAGATCCTACTGAAACAAAATCAAAATTGAAAAATGCCATTTTTTGCCTGCATTGGAATACAATAAAATATGGTAAAGATACAGAGTTCGGTCAAATTATTGGCCGTGGATGCACAATCAACATCACAAAAGAGACCAATATGAGCATATACAGAAAATTCTTTAAAAAATCACCATTTCTAATGCCATGATATGAAACGCATTACCTCTTTTCTGATTCTAGATGCCAGAGGCTTGTCCCTTCACCACAATTTCAGTTTAGCCATTACAGGGCGTTTGTTTGTCTCAAAAATACCTCGAAAAATACCTACTACTCGAAAGTTCAAGTTGCAACTGTACAGAATTGCGCAATTATAGCAATGAATGTATTGCATTTGAAAATAAATTGTATTGAAACGTTGAATCCGGAGTTTGGTGGAGTATTGTGTGTAAATTGTGACTATTCATAACATGCAGTGGAGTATCAATATGTCCAATCGAATAAGTACGCATCTACATAATTCATGTATTTAAATATCGGACTGGTCTGGTTATTACCTTATCATCCAGCCATCGGACTCAAATATAGTGCAGTTAAATTTCTGAAACCGAAAACATCTTGAAACCCATCGCCCTCTGCTCCAACTACACAGGAGCTAAGGAGCATTATATCGATTCAAAAAAGATGATTTCGATCTATTTGAAACAAGGAATGAGAGAAGAATGTTGCGCAAATCATGAGGTGAAGCATATTGGCAGCACCCTCATAAAAACTGGGATATGACTGTACTATATCGTGTGGACATCCTTTGTATTGCCGTATTTCAGTACATCTGCCGACTACTGACTGTTACCGTCCCGTCCATCTAAGAAGAAGACCCAACAGCGGACAAGAGACTGCTCTTCAACTGATGCATTCGATTTATTTGCATGGAGCATCTCTCATCTGCCTTTTGACATCAAAATATGTCCATATACGTTGAAATCAGGCATGTTTATTCGTGTTTTTATTCATTCCGCTGTATCACAATCTCCTACATGACAACCATATAGGTATGCATGGGTATTATAGGTAATTTCAAAAAATTCAGACATTGAATGCAGGGATCATGAATTCGAAATATAAATCTCTGAATTGGAAGCACATGCTCAACTAATAAACTAGTTTATTACCTGCTACAACTTCATAGCCAATAAAGATTCAGAATATACTTCATCAGATTTGAAAAAAAGACAAAACGAAACAAAATGGGTCAATATTCCGAAGTATATCTATAGTGAAGGAATAAATATCGCTGTGAAGGAAAATATTCCTTGCTGTATTTATTTTGTCGATTGGCGACTTTCAAAAATCAATAACACGAACACAGTATGTTAATTCAAAAAGTTGATCTTTTCAATCCGGATAATATGTTCTGCAAACAAATGCCGGTTACAAAGTGAACCATGTTGGTGTTAAAATGACGGGGTGTTTTTAATTGGGAAGGGTGAATTTAATCCCGTTCAGGGTTTGAGTAAAAATTATCGACGTATTGGTGCTTTCAAGTAGTCTCCTCGTAAGATATAGGTAGTTGAAAAACTCTTGAGTGGCATATTGTATTGTAAGCAATTATTTTGATTTTTGAGGTGATTCATGCAAGATCAACTTATATTTCGATGAATGTGAGATTTCCATCGTGTTCTTACAAAAAAATACAGGGTGTCGGGAAATGGTGCATGAAAAATTGGGGGAAGTTATGGGTACTCAAAGTACTTTTTTCTAGTTCTTTCAGCTGTGGATTTTCTTGAAATCCGGCACACTTAGTACTGACGTTATTTTGCATCTTTGGTTTAAGTTTACTTGAATCTCCCAAAGCCAAAGAGCCTTAGTTAGAGTCTCGACCTTCAAAAGAGTCCCATTCGAGAAAAGTCTTGTTCCATCATTCCCGAGAAAAAATAGTGAGTTTTAGAAACTTTTGGCAATATTTATTTAAATGGTGTTTTGCTCACAATTCCAGATGCCCTGTATCAATTAATAAAATCAAGAAATACTGAAGATGCGCATCCTGTTAAAAGGGTTATAATTTTGTATATATCGACTGTGTTATAAAATTTCCATACACAATCTGGTGAGCAGTGTTTTACTTGTACTAACACAAGCAGCAGCGTGTTTCTGGCATTCTCGCGACTGAAAACCTGTAGACAACTTATTTATGTTCGGATTGTTTTCGAAAAGCCGACATTTTCCCACTACCGTTCTTTGTCGAACTGCCTCATCGGTGTAGGAAATTCTAAAAACGTTCAAACGATTTTGCGGAATCTCGGGTTGAGTCACGACACTGCAAAACCAAGAAGTTATTTAGCGTTCTTCGCGTATTTAGCGCATACGGGAGACTTTCTAGAAATGCCGCTGGTAGCTGATATGTGCTTTTTCAATTCGACCATAATTTTTTATTCTCGGAGTCGATTTCCTGTTTTACATACAAGAGCAGGCTCCACGACCAACAGAAACAGAGTGAACAACCGAAAATCGATCTGTCAATTTCCAATCATCTTTCGGTGAACATTCTACAATGTTATCACGATGCAGTCACACCTTTCTTTTGCAATATCACTAGCCTAAAAATTTCTCAATTGTTCGGAACTAGCTTTAATTTTATAGCAATAAAATCGTTACAATAGATACATGGCAGATTTCATTCTGGATATCCATTGTAAGTATTGTATATAATATGAATTGAACAAACCTATATAAAATTCAAACAAGTAGTACAGTCACTAGGTAAGGCTATAATAATCATACTTCATCTGACCCACGAGTTATTTTTAATGCTTTTGCCAATTGTTAGGGTCTTACGTCTTAACAATATAACACGTATATTGCTCTTGACATCTTTCGTATCACTGCTCCTCTCTGGACATACCTGTGCATGATTGACAATATGATTTATGATCAACCGATAGAGTTACTTAATAATTCTAACGGCTATCGACATACTCCAATACAGGGTAATTCACTAATAATACTATCACTTGGATATTTTAATAATAATACCATCTCTAACACAATATTTATACTGATGTGGCTGATCCGATCAATAACAATCCTCCTTTGGCATGATGATCTTTGCGATCCAAATGATATTAATGATTTTTTTTCCCAGATTTGGTCTGGAACATCTGACGAAATATGTGAAGATGCTATTAATTTTTATGAAAATAATACTATCGTTCAGGGTAATGGAAACTTCGATTTCAAGATGGCAACTGTCCAACAAATCCATAATTTACTTATCGATATTAAATCTACGGCGTATGGTATCGATGATATATCTATCAACATGATTTCATATTGCAGTCCTTTCATTGACCTATTCATTACACATCTAATCAACTATTCCATTGAAACTGAAACTGTGCCTTCGTTGTGGAAAATCTCTCTCGGACGACCTTTGCCAAAAATATCCAAACCATCTTCATATTCAGATTTGAGAATTATAAGTATTCTACCATGTCTTTCAAAGATTTTGGAGAAACTAATGGCTGCCCAAATCACAGAGTATGTTGTTGCTATGAATATTATTCCTTCATGTCAAACAGGATTTCAAAAGAATCTTGGTACTTCGGATTCACTTGTTAGAGTATTGGATGATATTATCTCGGGTCTAGATAAAAAATATAGTTCGGTGCTTGTGCTTCTAGATTTTTCTAGAGCGTTTGACACCATTAATCATAAACTTCTTTTCGCCAAGTTGGTTTGCTATGGTTTTTCTCAGGACGCATTATCTTTATTGACTTCATATTTCAGTGATAGAAAACAAAAAATCTTGTCGAACGGTAAACACTCTGGATATGTCAATATCACCACAGGGGTACCACAAGGTAGCATTCTCGGTCCATTATTGTTTGTAATTTATACTTCTGATATTTTGAAATCTATAAGTAACTGTAATGTATGTGCATATGCTGATGATACACAAATTTATATCAAATTTCCTTTTGACAATTTACAACAAACACAACTTAAGCTCAATCACGACCTTGATATAATTTTCTCTAAAAGTTTGTCGCACAATCTAAAACTGAACTCAAATAAATCTAAGGTTCTTATTTTCTCTCCTCGCAATCATTACGAATATATTAATTCAAACTTATCAGTTATCATTGATGGGAATCACCTGAACATTGTGCATTCAGCAAATAATCTTGGTTTGATATTAGATGATACTCTCAGCTTTAAATCCCATATAAACAATTTGCTGAAAAGAACTTATACAACTTTGAAGATTTTATTTTCCAATAGGGAGATACTCAACTTTAAATTACGGATACAGCTGTCAGAGAGCTTGGTATTATCTCAATTCACATACTGCGATTTTCTTTATGGACCTTTCCTAGATTCGACATACAAGAATAAAATACAAAAAGTTCAAAATTACTGTATACGCTTTATCTTTGGGCTTAGAAAATATGATCATGTGAGTCAAAAACTGATTGAACTCAATTGGTTGAACATGGAGAGTCGCTGGAAGTTGCATTTGGCAACTTACACACATAGAATAATATCAACGGGTCCTGAAGATATTAAAAGTAAGCTTGTACCCCGGTCACATGCACACTCTGTCAATATCAGGAATAAGAATACGATTGCCATACCGCATCATTCGACAAGTCTCTTTCAGAAAGGGTTCACATACAATGCCATAAAAGTCTCCAATTCATTACGAGAGGACATGAGACACCTCAATAAAGCCACTTTTAAATTTCGTCTGAAAAAAAAAACTCTTATCAGAGCGTTGAGATTTAAGATTCCTATTACATGTCTGTTTTTGTTCTTTTTGATATATTGATTGCATTTATTCGCGAAATGTGCTATTTTTCATTTATAGGATGGTCATTATGGGGTTAGATGTAAGAGTAGCTTCAGCTAAATCTCGCCCCATAGTGATAACTTGTCAGAATTCATTTATTGTAAGTTATATTTCTATAAATAAAGAGGATTTATTATTATTATTATTAATAACTGGAGTGACTGAAGAACAAGCAAGCAAAACTGACAAGCGGACAGCTTTTGCATAGGTATCTCCTTCCTGGTATTTCATTTGTCATATGGCCTCAGAAAATTATGAGAAACTGAGAGTGCCTATAATTCATAAGTCTCCCTAGAGAGGGCAAGCAGGTAACCACTGCCAAAGAACTTGTCTCATTCAAAGCAATCTAAGCTAGTTATGTGGGAAATGGCAGGTTCCCATCACCATCCGAATCTTCCAGGTTTCTAGTAAATCTACATTTGTAAAAGCGTGACTATCAATTCAAACATCTAAATAGTCACAAATCATAGTTTTCTCTAGATGTTCCGTGCGTGTTGTTCACCCTGTATGGACAGCCGGCGTGGTGATCCATTGTAAAGGTGACTTAATTGATTTATGAAAACGAATTTCGTGATTTGTCGACGGCTGGTAGCAGTACATTTGTCCTAAACTCGATGGCACTTCTTTCTTGTGCTACACAGATTTCTCTTCCGATAAAACAAAATATTCCTAGGCCGGTGCGCGGCGAACAAAAAAGGGATATTCAATGTATTCTTTCGAAACCGATCAACATGTGGAATGTACGAGTTAGTAAATATCGTAGAATATATATTCAAGTTGAAACATTACAAAAATTCAGCGTTCCAACATGATATAAGTCCGATGACTATCCGAATCTATCATTATATCTCAGATTCGGCTGTCGCCAACTCATTATAATGATTTATCAACAGAAATTCCTACTTTTGAATACAAAATGGTCGGCAGGTCTCGAGATTCTGAATCAAGTTCTCGTGGTTTTCACATCAGATACCAAATCAGACCTAACAAGTGAGCAATACTTCGAATCCAATGCCTTGGAAAAATCAAAGTTTGTACACGGAAAATAAGCAAAACTAGACCTCATTTCAGTCATCATCAGTTTCTATTAAAAGTTAATCTTCAACTTTTACTTATACGCTGAATCAATAATTAATGTAAAATAGATTACAAAATACTGTTTTATTGACGTCCCGTTATACTTCCTAGAAAATAAATGTCCATGAGTACTTTGTAATGGATTCGTCTTCAGGAACCCTAAAGTAACTGAGAGATTGAAAACTGGATTTCACGCGTTCAGAATGGTTAGAAGCAAGGTATGAACGATCGGAAAACATTCAATTCCCTGAAAATATTTCAATCTCTTCCTCCTATTTTCCGTACGATTGCTTTTATGTGTGCATGAAAGATGGTCCGGAAGAAATCACAAATCTCACATAAAACTTTACTGCCATATAATTGTGTTAGTGACAAATCTACGAAATATGGCAGGACGGTGAGTGACATAAAAAGTCGTGTTTGCACTAAATATAATAACAATAAAATGTGAATTGATTTCTCACGGGGCAGGGGGTCGATATTAGTTAGGGGATGCTACTCGAGTTCACAGCTGGAGAGGTAATATAGGACACATAAGGGTGTCTCGGCGCGATATGACTTGTCTATTTAATATACTAGGCACGCATATTCCAACGCCGCTTGCCCGAAAAATGATTTGGGCAATCATTCATTTTTATTTACTCGTTTTCGACGTAACGTCCTGTAATCTGCAATATTCTCAGCCACGTTCCTATAATATGTGATAATGCATCCTAGGATACACTCAGATTTAGAAAGAATAAAAAATTGGTGTGAATCGAATATGTTGTCAATTAATCTTTCTAAAACAAATTTGGTCACATTTAAGTGGGATTTGGATCAGGTAACTTTAGGTTATGAGACGATTGAAAGTAAGCCTGTAACGAAATTCCTCGGTGTATTTATTGACAGTAACTTGAGGTTTGATACACAAATTAATCCACTAAAAAAGAAATTGTCTTCTGATTGCTTTGCCGTAAATGTCATATCTCGTGAACTCGGACTTTCAGCTTCTTTGACCGCATACTATTCACTTATGAAGAGTCATCTTAGGTATGGAATTCCATTCTGGGGCTCTAGCAGCCAGGTT